>JAPTYO010000001.1:49966805-51396322 GCA_036873135.1 Clarkia xantiana subsp. parviflora
AGAGCACTTGGAGTAGGCGGCGGCGGTCAAGTTGCCGGAGACTGCGGCGGCGGAAGCGGCGGGTATCAGGAGGAGGAGGAGAAGAGGGAGGAGGGAGTGGCGGAGTGGCATCGTTGGCGTGGAATGTTGGAGGAAGCGACATAAGCGAGAGTAGATGAAATGATGGTAAAGAGTTCGCGGGAATTTTGTTGACTGTTAAAGATAGGCTGGATTTGGTTGACTTATGTTATCTGGACTGTTGGACTTGTGTTTTATTTATTTATTTCTGCTGTAAGTTTTTATTTCATAGTATGGTGCACGACGAATAATTCCACCGTTTTATATATTATTATTATTTCTTATTAAAAACATTAACGTTAATAAAAGAATTAAATGAAATAATAAATAAAGTATACAAAAGGAAATGGTTTGAAATGTTTATATAGTTAATGAATAATAATTAATTGGTAATGATCATTATAAGATTAATAAGTTGCAAGCCGACAATATTTTTCCCTTTTTGTAATTCAGATAAATTATTTCAACGCTATTATTTGGTGGGCACCAAACACTAATGAGTAGTAATTGTGGCAGGTGGAAGTTGCGTTTAATCAAATTTAAGCCTTAATAAATAAAATGATATTAGGCTTTCGGACAACAAAATGATAATAATCATATTAGGCCGTACACTTCTAAGTTCTACGGCAGAAAGCCTATGTTTACTGAGGCCCAACTTCTATCTACAAAGAAATTTCTCTACACAGGCCTCTACTTGTTCGTCTTAAAAAAGTTTTGGCCCATCTGTTTATGTCTCTAATAAATAAATAGTACATTGACATCCATTTTGTGATGTCTTTCCTGTGTTGAAATTTGAGAAGCCAGTTTGGTACCAAATTATTCAGTACAGCCTACCAATATTAACGTGGAACTATACAAACTTAATTACTAAGTTTGATAATTCTTGGAAAAAAAACTTAATTACTAAGTTTGATAATTCTTGACCAAAAAAAACAAAAACAAAAAAACAAAAAAAAAACTAAGTTTGATAATTTATTTTGAAAAGACGCCCCAAGTTATTGTCTCGTCAGATATTTCATTTTAAAGTAATTAATAAATGTATGATTCTTTAATTAAAACGGATATCAATTATCAATATTCTAAAAAATAAAAGAGTTAGTATTCTAAAAATTTACGAATCAGCTATAAATAAACGTATTTTTTTCATATTCATTGACTTTAAAGGTTTTTTTAGGGTTGCTTACCATTGGCTGGGTATATAATCTACAGGAATTCTGCAGCTAATAAACTAGAATATTTTACCATAAAGTCAGTAGATTGAAAGATTGCATTTAGACTAGCACCATATGCATGCAGTAACACGAATTGTTATTGGAAAATAGAAGAATCGGGTCATGTATATATATATATGCTCAATATGAAATAAATCCTTATATAGATAACCCCCACGTGAGGCTTCAAGAGGAGATTAAGCCACCATTTTTGAAAACTTCTCCATCTTATTAATAACTTAATTAGTCGCCTATATATGTGTTAGAAGTCTTATTTGGCCTAATTAAAGTTACTTTGGAGGTCAAATAAACGGCACTTAGTAAGTAGGTGTCTTTTGTTGACCAAAACTTTAAACCATATGTAAGACTGACTAACTTTGACTATAACTTAATTTAGAGTAATTTAATGAAGTGTGGCAACATTTGCAGCCGATCGATCTTGACGGAACTCTAAAACTAAGGGGTACCTTCCGGACGGCGAACATCGGAATTGGCTAATGATCAATGAATGAATGTATTTAAAGTGAAAATGGAATCAATAAACATGTCTAAGAGAGATTTGGTAGATATTAGGCTCACCTCCTGATCCTGATGATCCTGATGCTGGTGGTGATGATGATGGAGATTGAGATGATGACGGGCAAGTTGAAGAATACGAATTATCGGAACAATAACACGCAAAATCGCTATTCGAATCACTCCCACACTGCCCACCGGATTGAGTGCACCCTAGACACGCCCCATCATCATCCGGCCACACCAACCCGAACCCTTCATTAAGAGCCGCCGCCACGCTGGCCTCAGTCGTGGCTGTCTGTATCGTCAGCAGCCCCGTCAGGGACACTGGAAGAACAACATTATTGCGGCAAGTCCCAAGAGACGCGGCTTGGCCTGCAATAGGAATATCGCTCGCCTTGACCGTCACGAAGTATCCCGTTATATTGGAATTAGTACCATTGTAATTTGCGCACGTAAAACCGGCTGCACCGCCGGAAATTACTGAAAGTGTACTACTGCAGTCGTAATAGAGGGTTAGATTATCGGGTCTAGTGGCGCTGGAGTACGAGAAGGGAGTGATACTGGTGACGTTGTGGAGGTACTGAGGGCAGATGTTGGTGTAGTAGTCGTCTCTTGCAACCGTAACGGCTCGGGTTGAGCTTTCGTAGGCAAGGACACGGTACTTAAGCCCGGAAAGAGTCATCTCCAGGGTTGTATCGCTCACGCAGGTTAATTCATACCCCGTGCCGTTACCGCAATAGCTTTCACGGTTCACTCCCCAGAAAGGATATCCAATGTTCTCCAAGCTTCCGCACTGGATGGTGGCGCTGCAGTTTGTGAACTCAGCAGTTTGCGCGTGGCAACCCGGAGATTGGACGGTTATTAGGGTTAGGAGCACGAACCATAGGAGGAACAAGGTCCGAAATGAAGGGTTAGGGTTCATGTCTCTGGTTTGGAAGATCATGCATGAGAGGGGAATTAAGTGTGGAGAAGTTATAAGGTGCCAAAGGAGAATGTGAAGTAGCTGTTATAGATTTTATCTTTGCGTCTGCCTGCTATATTAAATGAATGAATGATGACAATAATGAATTCTTTGGGTGGAAATTGACTAAGTATATGGCCTTACGCTTTGGGCTATGACATTTTCCAAAGAGAAGCTTCTGTTCAACAAACGTATATTGCTTTATGACCCTTGAAATATTTGTTTATTGATTTTATTATTATTATATTGAGCTGATTTAGATCTGAATTCTATGTATATAGTATATACCATTCGGTAATATTTCGTTGGAATGGGATGCATGTTTAAATTTTTATCTCATCTTTTCTCAAAGGTTTATTATTATTTATAAAATAAATATTAATTTTACTATAATCAAGATAGGTTAGAGCAAGTAATAAATTGAAGGGTTATTATCAAATTGTTTAATTCCTATTTGGGGGAGCTGAACAAAATAGCAACTAGCTTAATTTTGTTTTAAATTTTCCTAGCTTAATATATGGGTAAAAATTGCTAATGCCAGTAAGATTTACATTTAATTGGGATGGAATGGTCACATGTTCAGCACGTGATGAATAAAATGTGGCAAATTAGTAGCTAATATTTAACAGTCGAACAAATTGCTTGCTAATTTTATCATTACGTGCTCCACTTGTGACCCACTCCATCTAAATTAGACAGAAGTCCTAATAGAGATTACTAATTTGTACACATGTAAAATTTGAGTTAATAAAAATTCAAAAAAAAAAAAAATCAGGTAACAATTTACTCGAATATCCAATATAAACTGTAATTTGATAGTAAAACTAATTTGAATTGCGATACTTAAAGTTAACAGTAACCAGTAACCACCGTCGATGACTTGGTCAATTAAAGACGTATTTCTCACGAGACTAGTATCGCTGTCCATGCCCGACAGGGTAAGGAATCTAGAAGGTAGCTATACAGCTTAATCAATTTCAAGAATGTAATTTCCACGCCATTGACAAATATGTACTAAGATATAAACTTGCGAACCACGGGTTAGAAAAAATAATAGCCGTGTTTGAAACTAATTCATTTGTTTCAACATAGAACTGATGACCTTTTAGTTCAATTTTCAATGATCAAATAAAGTCCGCAACGTGAGCTCACAAATATGAATATGATACCAAACGAAGCCCAACCTGCGCTACGTGCTAACCAGATATTCAATTTAGAGGTTTGACCAAGCACACGTTGGTATCGTTAGAAGACCGCGGTTTCTCATTAATTTACATGACACAGATTTTTGTATATATATACTAGATGGGTGGTGCCTGCATATATTGCAACGTGATACATTGCTGTTTGATACATATTATTATTTCCAAAGTTGAAGATCTTATATAATTCTATGTATAAATTAAAGTTTTATATATTGAAATAATATTATTATTGAAACAAAAAACGACTAATTGTAGACTTGTAGTCAATTTTAAAGTGTGCCAACATATAATTGTTATTTTTAAGGGATTACCAAAGCTAAGCCGAATCTTCACAACGTGCTAACTAGTTGTTCAATCTAGGTTTGTCCAAGCATATGTTGGTATCGTTAGAAGACCGCGGTTTCTCATACATTACACGACACATATTTTTGTGTATATATATATATATATATATAGTATGAACTATTGACTTTAACAGTGTGGCCCTTTGACGTTATTGGTTTGTTTGTTTGTTTGTTTTTTTTTTTGAATTTATAGCTCTAGCTAACTATTTACCTATATATGATCTAATACTAATCCTAAAACCATGAAGAAGCTTGGGAGTATGAAATAATATATATCTAATGAATTCAGCAAGTAAATGAGCTTATAATATACCTGAAGCTGTAGACCCATTTGAGGAAGAGGAAGAACATGTTGTTGACCCCAAAGACTGCCCCTTGCAGTAGCAAGTGGTTCGATTCTGCGATGAATCGTAGCCACAAACACCTCCTGATTGAGTGCACTCGTTACAAGCCGCATCATCCGCCTTAACCCGCACCTCGAATCCATCTCCGAGGCTCTGTACAAAACTATCCGATGAATTGCTTGCGATTTGCGTAACAAGAGTCTGAGAAAGCGGAACCACCACACTGCTAAAGCACCCACCAACGGATCCTACTTCAATATACCCTGTTGTGTAAGGAACCCCGTCGATACGACAACTGAATTGTCCCGGAAAAATTGAACTCAGTGATGGACAACCGTATAGAAACGTGAAATTCGTGTATCCGGAAACTAAGTCGAATTGGTTCGGGTCAAGGGTTGTGTTGACGAAATTCGGGGAGCATAGAGATTTGTTTGAGTAGTCTTTTCTGGAGATTTTGAGGATTTTTGTGGTTGGGTAGTATTCTAAGACATGGTATTGGACGTTCGATATTTCGATGTTGGCTACTGAGTTGTCTTCACAGGTGAGCTCGAGCTCGGGGTAGCCACATAAGCTGCCACGTGTCGTCCCGGCCCAGAAAGGGTACCCCACGTCCTTGATGGAGCCACAGGTGAACAGGTTGCTGCAGCTTGAGTATGGCTCGGCAGCGACACATTCGGGAATAATCTTGATCAAGATTAGGATCAAGGGTAGCGAAAAAAGAAGCAGAATTTGGGGATTCATTTCAAGAATTTGAGGGTGTTGTATTGATATGTAGTAGAAATATATTAGTGTGTTGAGAGGAGAAAAGTGTTGTGGAAGATCACCAATAAGTAAACAAAGTCCATAATAGAAGCAAAAATTCTGAGTGTTGATAGCTTTGGTTCATAAAATATCATCAATATGCATCCACCCACCACCTAACTCCAACCACTTCCTATATCTATTTTGATCCATTTTGTAGAAGTCAACTAGCATGATGGAAGGAGCTCTGATTTCCTAACCAGACAAGTCGGTTGCATGAAGAAAGGTGGTGCATCCATGATTGGTATGGAGCTAACTCTTATGTGTCATGAAAAATATGAAGGATGGGTTGATTCACTATTCTAAAAGTTCGAGCTATAAATATGATATTTCGGAAAATGAAACATATTTTGGAGAAGTGAAAACAATATATTTATATGATATTTTTGAAAAGTAAAATAATATATTTTTGTTGCTTAAGACGTTAATTTTCACACCAAAATTAGTCGAAAAAGTGGAACTCAACCAATCTAATAGTTTGGCCACCAAACATCAACATGTTAAATTCGGAAGCAAACCTATAGTTGGGGGACTGTTAATTAGAGGTTCTTAACCCTTGTTAAATTGAATATAGAGAAAGAGAATGAAGTCAGTGTGAAAATGGTTTGGTGTTAGAAAGAAATTGTGAATGAAAAATGATAGAAGCCTTGTCAAATCTCATGATCATCACGAGAAATGGAGAATTTACACTTTTTGGTGGCCTAATCTTCTCTTTGATTAATTTCCTTTCATTGAATTGAATGCAAAGAAATATGACTCAGCTGATAAAATACGTTAGAAAACGTTGGCTACTGACAACTCCTTTTAAGGGTCTAGAAGAAACATCATGTTACCATTGTCCTTGTCATGGCAAACAGTAGTTGTAGACAGAAACACACACACAAAGTTTGCTTTAGAGTTTATTTCCAGCGACATCATATATGTCCCTATTAGACCCCAAATTTCACCCTTACATACATTTGATTCTTTCAGGGATGAAACCTAGGGACTTTACAACCCCCACGGTACACAAACATAGCTTGGATCACAAGGCAGCAAGATCCTGAAGCTTTCTCTCTAGAACATCTGAACATATCTGACCCATCATTCTGTAGAAAGACAACAGATCCGACAGCTGCTCCACCGACATCTTCCCGATCACGCTCCTCGCAATGTGCTCCTTCTCCTCATTTATCTTCAGCCGCCGAATGTAGGACCCACCGTTCCTCACAGTCGCCCCCATTTGTATCAATCGATTCTCTTGTTGCTGACTCAGAGCCGTGTTTGACTCGAGGAAGTCAGCACCGGCTTTGAGCTCGGATTCTCTTGACGTGGGAAACCCATTGCCGTGTGTGTAGAGGTTCTTGGCCAGCGAGAAACTCCTCACGATTATCTTCCTCTGCTTCTCCATTTCTTGATTAAGCTTAAAGGGAGCTACCACCGTGGTCGTCGAGCGGTTGAGCTTCTTCTGGTATGCCACCACTGCCTTCACAAACTCCTACACAACCCAATATGACCATTATTAGGTCAGTTTGATCAAGTAGTCATTGATAATATCAAACTTTCACACGATATCAGAACCGGATAAAAATCCTTTTTGTCAATTTTATCAAGAAGTCATTGATAATATGAAACTTTCACACGATATCAGAACCAGATAATGAATGTGATTTTTGTAGGAAACAAATAGATCCGGACCTGATAAGCTGCAGGGCAGCCGGGATAATCGAACTCTTCTGAATCAGGTTTTCTCATTCTTTCGGGATGGAATTGAAGTCCCATGATGAACTTGCCCTCCTCAGGGTTGTAAGCATCAGGGTCATAAAACCCTTCAATAAGGCCATCCGGTGCAAAGGCCATCGGAACAAACCTTTGAGCTAGTTTCTTCACTCCTTGGTGATGGTAACTATTCACCATGATCTCCATCTTGTCTCCTTCAAGAGAATCCTTAAACCATTTATATAATGGAGTTTCTTCAACAACCCGAACCACATGTCTGTGTCCGTCGTAGTTGTCATAATCCATATGCACCACTCTCTTCTCTTCCGGGCATTTCTTCGTCAGCTCCGTCTCCACATCTTGGTAAAGAATACCTGCAATTCCAATTCCATTTCAGTTCTTTTCTTGGAATGCAAGTAAAACAAGACATGAGATAAATCTTCCAATTCTAAGATGTTCATGTCAGTTGTCACCCCGCAAGCATGGTGATTCGACTCATTAACCCAACCCAACCCGAACTGTTGTACTCATTTGGATCCACAAAAATATGAATTCCTATTGGATTTTTTTTGGGTAAATAATTCCTATTGGATTTAAATAGTACCATTTCTTTCAATCTGATATGGCACAAACTAGGTGTCACAATATAGCCATTAAAGGTACCATGTCCTGTTGTATTTAAACTACCCTTCGGTAATCGGTATACATGAAGGGTTATAATCTCCCGATCATGGTGCTGTGTCTGCTCTGATACCATCTATAACGCAAACCCGACTAACTGACCCAACATATGCCTAACTTCGTTGTTTATCCTCATTTAGGCCCGAAAAATGATGAAATTCTATAGGAATGAGTATTGTTTATATGACATCCAAATCATTGTTTCTATATGATATCGGATTAGACAAACTGGGTGTCACAATTCATTGCAGTTAAATGTATATGAACATTATTACCTCCACATGCGACGTTCAAAACCTGTGAACCTCTGCAGATTCCCAGGAAAGGAATGTTCCTCTCAAGACAGAGCTTGGCCAACCTCAGCTCGATCGAGTCCTTTTCCTTGTCGATGGCCGTATCGCTCACATGCAGCCTCCTTATCTCTTCCAGCTCCTCCGGGGACAAGTCTGTGGACTCTGGCTCGTATAGTGAAGGGTCGATATCCTCGCCTTCGCACAGGAGCACACCGTGGATGGGCTCGAAGCTCTCCAGCAACATGTGGACCCCACTCACCCGCGGAACAATCACCGGTACCGCCCCATATCCGACTATAAGATCGAGATGGTATTCTCCTGTATATACATTATAACAAACAATAAAACACCATGAATAAATGATCATGAAACGCAAAATTATATAACAAGCTTAATTTCATGGTTGATGGGATCAAATCAAGGAGAAATGACTCCAAGTGCAGATTTTGAAATAAAACCAACCACGAGAGATTGTTAAAGCATATGTTTATATGGATTCGACGAGAGAAAAAGAATATTCATACCGACAAAATCAACGAACTTGTTCTTGCGAACGCTACGTCGAGAGACAATCAAGACACGAGGGAGGACAACGGAGAGATCAGAGGTCATGGCGTATATAAAAATCTTGATGAAGCGGCGGTGAGGAAGAGAGGGATCTGTGAGGCGTGACGGTTGTGATGCAAAGCTCTTGAGGTTTCTGCAATATATATAGCGGAAGGGGAAGTGGTGCAATATGTTATAGGAGGTTAAATAATTGGATATTAGATAGAATTTATTGTTAGATGCTGAGTAATTAATTAATTAAAATAATAACGATAAGTTTTAGAAATTTTGGTTAGGGAGTTGACTCTTTGAATTAGGAGAGAGAGAGAGAGAAGATTACGATTACGCCTCGCCTAGGCGCCGCGTATCGTCGCGATCGTTTCCTATTATTAAGGCAGCGGTTTCTACTTGTTCTCGTTAACAATTAATTAATTATTACTACATGTAATTTTTCAAGGGATTAATACCAAATAGCTATATGTATTTTTCACAAAAGTGTAAATAATTAATTAAAGTTTTCTTTAACAATAGTTATTCGAAGTTTCAAAAACTAATAATTAGATAATTCCATTATTTTTTAATTAAAAACTAGTATCATTATTCATGTGAGAATTATATTTTTTTTTTTTTTTTGGCCAAGATGTGAGAATTATATGATCAATGAAATTGACACTAATATATTTTTGTGACTAAAATACTTCTTTTTAATACACGCTAGTATTATGTGCATATATATTACAGAAAGACTTTCGTGAGTTTTTAGCTATAAAATTAATAAAACTGCTTAATCGTTTTTTTTTCAAGTTCAATTAACATTTATATAATTACTAAAAAAAATTAGTCATTTGCACTTTTATAAAAATTAGACTTGAGGCTTTTTTTTGGGTAAACAAGCTTGAGGCTTGAGTTATAGCACCAATTATTATGTTTTTATGATAACCTTTTTAAATAGTATATATCTTTTTTTTAGGTAAACGGAGCTTATTATATTAAGAAACAAAACTCAATCCACGAACAAAACTAGGAAGTAGATGTGCAGGAACGTCCTGGTTAAACCAAGTCCTAGTAATATTACTCCTGCACGAATTCTTCCCACTAGCGTGTGCCATATATATATATATATATGTATATATATATATAGTATATTCACCTTATAAATATATATTATTATATTGGGAAATGGCCTTGTGAATCTTGGCCTGGACAGGTTGACCTGTTTTTGTTTTTGTTTTGGCCAGTAAATAAAAACTGACCTATTTGCCAAAAAAATAATAATAAATAAAACTGACCTATTGTGGTCGTGGTGTCATTTAATTTAAAGCAACTTCATTTATCATTTTTGTCGAGTATTAAATGAAAGTTAATTAGGTGTTGTGGAAATAATGACAGATAGACCTTAGTTGGATGTGATGTGGAGGCTCGATCAACATATTTTCGATCATTGGTTTGGTTCTCTCTAGTCTAATTACATGTGTTTGGTGTGTCATTAATTATTATATATCATCATTTCACTTTTCGATTAATTTACACAATCAATTCCATCCACAGCCACAATGCACAATGAAAATAAATCCACGTGGGCTCGAAGCTCTCGAGCAACTGTGCATTTACGATTATGAAAGACCAAATGAGTACTGCGAAACAAAGACCCATCAAAGCTCTACAAGGTGAAAAGTTACAAGTCATACTTACAAGTAGGGATGGCAACGGGTCACGGGTACCCGCCGACCCGCGGGTACCCGACCCGATTACCCGATGACCCGCGAGGCGGGTTCGGGTTTAGGTTCACGGCGACCCGCCGATCCGACCCGACCCGAGCTTTCATTTTATATATATATATTTAATATATGTATATTACATAAAACTATACGGGTAATATAACACATAGTCAAAATAACAATTATTCTAATGAATTAGGTGATTTATATTTAGATTATGAATTAATTTAATAATTTATGATTTAAATTTGGAGTTGAATTTGGATACGGTAACATAGAATTTAGAATTTAAGATTTAAAATGATAAATTATACCTCACACGGGTCGACGCTACCCGACCCGAAAGTGCATGGAACGGGTCCGGGTCGACCATATTGACCCGCGGGGCGGGTCCGGATCTGGCGATAACCGCCCCGACCCGCCCATTGACATCCCTACCTACAAGGAATAATATTTCTATCTGCGATTTGGCATGCATACTTCTATAAGTCTATAAAGAAATATAATTCTACTTAATTTCACTAAATTAACTTACATAATGATATGTGTCGAAACTGATGATTTTGAACTTTTAAACCAATATCAATGTTGAAACCACATCATCTTTCAAATCATTAAATTATATTTATAATTTTAACATCTAACAAAACTATTTATTTTATTTAATTTACTTTGATATTATTTACTAGCAACATCATAATCAAATCGTCAAAACATTTTCTACAATACCCTAATTTACAAACAATTTTTTATGTGAAATTAGAGATAAAATCTTATAAATGAGTACATATGATATCATATATTTTTAATTTACGTACATTATTGTAACAATGATTAACAATTAAATGAATATGTTATTTAATATATTAAGTTAAAAAATTAAATTTATATATTAATGATATTATAACATAAATCGAATTTCACATATATGGCGGATCAATAAATACTTATATGTTAAGATCAATAATAAAATTCCGCGGAATACCACGATCTAATATATGAATTATTGCTTCAATAATTAATCCGTTTGGTAAACATTTTTAAAATGAGGTATTTATTTATATTATCCATTCTAATCATGATATGTATATATCCAATATTATCTATACTAAGCATATCCGTTAAGCATCTACCCTACGTCCATACAGCCATATTAAGACCAAATTAGTAAATGTATGCAGTCCATATTTCGTTGAACATCATGTTACACACCCGCCATCTTGCACAGTAGTAATAAATCACGAGACTTTAAGTAAAGTTTGTATTATCTTATCCCCACATTCACATTGTCTTCAATAAACAGCGTGATGGTGGGATAAATGCGCATAAATTGAAAGCAATACGAAACCGAACGCGGGATTGAGAAAAAATCTCGATTTTCTGATATCAATAACTGAATGTAAAATTCGGTCAACAATGTCTTAAATAGAAAACCCTAATCTATGAAATAACCGAAAATAACGAACAAATCTCGAATAAATTGAAAACTGCAAAAATGACTCGAAATAACATAAAACGCAATTTTGAGGCCTCAGATGATGGAATTTGGCAAAAAAACAGCGTATTTCACAGCATAGCTGTGAGTTTGAATTGTAAACCCGTTTCCGTCCGAAAAACACTATTTACGCGCCAAAATCCGAATATCCGCCCGAAAAAACACTATTCACATCAAAAAAAATTCGAACTCTAATCGGTTCTGCTGTATATTAAGTATCCATTTACTATAGTTATGTCACTGTCGTATAATATAATTCTAATTTAATTAATTAATTAGCGTCGCCATTTATCATGTGCTTTGGATTTGTTCTTGCCTATGTGGAAAGTGGATATGTCTACATGACACATGTTAATTGAGTCTCTCCGAGGCGTTGGTTCCACGTGGAATTAGCTAGGGGTGTTGGTTCCTGACTCACTTGAAGATTATATATGTGCAAATGACACGTTTTTATATACTCTAGTCTAATTAAGGTTGCAATCAAGGTCAAGGCTTAGCTTAGTCATGTGAAGAGGTGGAATATGAGTGGGGTTTGTTGAATTGTGATTGAGGAAAATATATGTAAATGATTGATCAACACCTCTCTTAATTGGTTTTATACAACTGTGTATAAGCAGTAAAGATACTTACTCTTTATTAACCCGTTTAATTTGATTTTGCTAGATAAAAAATTTAATATATTATTAAAGATTCATTTTAATTGACGGCGTTGAGTTTGTGCTCCCTTTAATTAACTCTACGCACCACACTTTTTCAAGTCGGACTGAATCTGACATCAAATTGATTTTATTAAGTTGTTTTCAAGTTCAAGCTGCTAACCTTATCGGTCCAACCCTACCTGACTTAGAAGTACCACTCTTTCTTATTAAGTCACATAAAAACTTATTTCTATTCTACGTGGTACAATTTAGCAATGTTACAATCTACCCCATAATATATGCGACGTCATCGTGGTATAGTTCATAATCTTTCACCCGGTAGGTGATTGGAGGGGTTTGATACTATTTAATTACTCTTCAGATACCCAATTATATCTTTCTACGGTCCTGATTACAGAGTCCTAGGTCAGCTCTGGTAACTACGCCTCCTAAGTCTGAGCGGTCTCCACTAACCCAACCTACTGAATTTGTTGTTCTCACTTAGACCTAAAAAATAAAAAATTTATATTAAACGTGTGTAGTACCACTCTTATTTATTAAGACATCTAAACATTTATTTCTAGGGTCCCTTATTTCTATTTCATGTGTTACAATTTAGCTAGAGGCGTTACAATATATGTAATGTAAATGGAACCCTACTGGTATAATAATTGCTCTGTTAACCGATGAGTTGGTTTCGCTAATGGGAAATTTAATAGAATTGGAATCCGAATTGGATTTCTCATAACCGTCGTTTTAAAAAAAAATAATAAATAATTAAACTCTAGGAGATCAATCATATCAGTCATTAAAATGCATGGACCATCTTTGTTATAAAAAGAATCAACAGCTTATTTGTTTATGGGCAGTGCTAAAAACTGAGAAATATTTATGGGCAGTGCTAAAAACTGAGAAATAGTCCAGTTTTAATTTGCTAAACAATGCAATTGTGCTAACTACAAGGGGGCACAGATTGATGTAAAAATAGCAACATTATCGTATAATTATATGGTAGGTAACTGCTTCAGTTGAGCCTTCACGAGTTCATAGCGTTGGGCATTTATGGCGCTGATAGTTACTAGGAACCATGTTGAAGCTGACACGGCAGTCCACGTAATCCCGACAATATCCTAGGTTTGCCCGGCCTTTGACGGTCCAGAAAGGTCGTATATATCATCTCCTCACCGATTGATTCGTCATTACCGAAAACAATATTAAATGTATTGTCGGTCTAAATTTTATTCTAAAATAATAATACCAACTGTTGGTCTGCCTGGTTTGTATACGAACTAACCAAACCAATGGGTCATCTAAGCTTTCTACAAAATTGGGCCTCATGAGTGAGTTATTTAAGATCGGATCAGTTAATTCTCTAATTTGAGTTTAAATATACTCAACTCGAACCTGTTTGCAAGTCGAGCTTAGTTGAGCTTACAAAAATCAAGTGTTGATCGAGCTCAACTCGAGCTAGGTTAAGCGAACTTCGAGTAGAGTTCGTGCCTACAATTTTTGTTCGAACTTTACTATTTGAGCTTAATCGAGTTAAGATCGAGCCGTCGAGCAAGTTTTAAGTCGAGTTCAAGCATGAAATTCCAGGCTCGAAAGAGCTCAATCTCGAGCTCAGCTTATCTGAGCCTAGTCAAGTACGACCAGCCAAATATTTGACTCTGACTTACACCCTAGTGCCTCAACCCTACCCAAACCAGTTTTACGAGGACTTATTAGGGGTGGCAACGGGTCACGGTACCCGCGGGCCCCGCCCCGTTTTTTGCCCCGTCGACCCGCGATCCGTGATCCGTGGGACGGGTACGGTTTTGGGGTCGACCCGCCCCGTCGCCCCGCCCCGCACATGTATCATCTGTATATATATTACATGTATATTATATAATCCTATATAGAAAATATACTACATTGTAAAAATAATAAGAATTCTAATGAGTTTGGTGACTTGTATATTAATTTGGATTCAAATTTATAATTTATGATTCGAATTTTAAGCGAATTTGAATATATAAATATATAATTTAGAATTGTTGTTAATAAAGTATATGCTACTAGTAGGCGACCCGCGGGTCGAACCGCCCTGCCCCGCGATATGTATGAGGCGGGTACGGGTCGACCATCCCGTACCCGCCGACTTATATTATGTTGTGTCATGTTATGTAGGTGTTAAACAAATGCGGCTATCCATATACTCGAATTAATCAAGCGGATGAACCGTGTTGCAGTTATGGGTCCCATAATGGACGCAACACGGTTTATGGCGCAGATTTGGTAAATATGCTTAAAAAAAAGGTAAGTGTATTCAAATTTGTGCATGTCATCCGAAGTTACAATATTATGTAACGGTTAGTTGTATTTGCATCTCTTTTCTAAACATATATGCATAAAATCTTTTATAGGGATTTGTAGGAGTCGAGGATGAATAAAACTGAATCAAACCAATATTATTACCACGTATAAGGTTTACTCTATTAGCACAAAAAGTACTAGGAATACAAATGTTGGTTTGTGACAAAACTAGGTAAAAACATAATGAAGTGTACAGACTCTAGATGCCATATCAATCTTTAGGACTTTACAGACAACAAGAAGGACTAAGATGACCAAACTTGGATAGCAAGGTAGCGTCTTACCGAAACAACTTGGATCACAAGGAATTAATCTTCATAGACAAGATCCTGAAGCTTTCTCTCTACCACCTCGGAACATATCCGACCCATCATTCCATAGAAAGACAAAAGATCAGACAGCTGCCCCACCGACATTTTCCCGATCACGGTCCTCGCCATCTGTTCCCTCTCCTCGTTCCGCTTCAACCGGCCCATGTAAGACCCGGCGTTCCTCACTGTTGCCCCCATCTCCTTCAATCTGTTCTCTTGTTGCTGACTCAGCGTTGTCTTCGACTCGAGGAACTCCGCATCCCCGCTGATGAGTTCGGAATCTTTCAAATTGGAAGGGAAATTCTGGACATGGCTGTGGATGTTCTTGGCAAGCGAGAAGCTCCTATAGATAACCTTCGTATGCTTCTTCATTTCTTGGTTATTAAGCTTTAATGGAGCTTTCTCCTCGGTTGAGTTATTATTGAGCTTCTTGCGATATGCTACCACAGCCTTCACAAACTCCTGTATATAGAAAACCCCAAAATGAACATTTGAGTTATACAAAACTGTTAAACTTTCATGAAGATGCACGTTTTAATTAGCTTTCAATTCTCGAATTAAGTGCGTACTTATGAGTGAATGCCTTACATTACACGCTTTTAAAATTACTTCGAATATAATTAATTAACATTAAGATTTCGTAACCCGATAAACTGCCGGGCAGCTAGGATAATCAAACTCATCGGAGTCGGGTTTCCTCATTCTTTCAGGATGGAATTGAAGTCCCATGATGAACTTTCCCTCCTCAGGATTATAAGCATCAGGGTCATAGAACCCTTCAATGAGGCCATCTGGTGCAAAAGCCATCGGAACAAACCTTTGAGCTAGTTTCTTCACCCCTTGGTGATGGTAACTGTTCACCATGATCTCCATATTGTCTCCTAATTCATTCTTAAACCACTGTTGCAGCGGTGTTTCTTCAACAACCCTAATAATATGTCTGTGCCCATCATAGTTGTCGTAGTCCATGTGTGCCACTCTCTTCTCTTTAGGACATTTCTTCGTCAGCTCCATCTCAACGTCTTGGTAAAGGGTACTATGCATATATATATATATATGCCATGACCATTAATTAAAGGGTTAACATGTATTTTGGTACATAATGTTTGAGCACTTTTGAGTTTTGGTTTATAATGTTTTTTTTATCTAGTTTTGGTACCATATGTTTGCATATTTTTCTAATTTTAGTATGACTATTACATTCCGTCCATTTTTTTTTTGTTAAATGGCATGTGAAAGTCACGTGATCTGCCCTAAACTTTCAATTTTGTTTAAATTTGGGGGAATTGGCCCATTGAACTAGGTTTAGGGTGTCGATTCCCTTAAATTTGACCCGCTAGTTCAATTCGGCCAAATTGAACTAGGTTGAGGGTATCAATTTTCCCAAATGTGCGATCTAATACCATATGAAATTTTAGACCAATTGAACTTTTTATAGATGTTAATGGTGTAGATATTATTACCTCCACATGCAACGTTCAAAACTTGGGACCCCCCGACAGATTCCTAAGTAAGGAATGTTCCTTTCAAGACAGAGCTTAGCCAAACGCAGCTCGATCAGATCCTTCTCTTTATCAATGGCGGTGTCGCTTGCATGCGATCTCTTTATCTCATCCAGCTCCTCCGGCGACAGGTCCGATGAGTCGAGTTCGTACAACGAAGGGTCGATGTCCTCACCTTCACATAGCAGGACACCGTGGATGGACCCGAAGCTCTGGAGCCACATGTGGACCCCACTGACACGTGGAACAATCACAGGCACGGCACCATACCTCACTATCAAATCAAGATGATATTCTCTTGTATAAACGTACATGACGAGATGAATTATATATACATGAGCGTAAAGCTAGACATGAAATTATTTCATTTGGTGCTTTTTTGGCTTATATTCCATCAAATCATATATGATGGAGTTGCAGCAGAGCATATCGATCATGTGTGCGGTGTCAGATGATTCGGCCGTGGGTCTCAATTGTATCGACCAACATTTGGGCTTTTACCCTAGCTTGTTAGGTTAGCCTGTTGGAAATGGAAAATATATATGGTCAGGACTCTTGCAATAAATTAATTATATATCACGAGTCAATTATAAATTATACGATATTGGATACTGAGCCAACATGAACTATATAATATGAGACATTTAGCTAAAATTATGTGTAATACGAGACACGAGACATATAATTATAAGATTTAATGCGACTACATAAACAGTTTACAATGGATGATGTTTGTTTTGCTAAAGGATTTCAAATAGATCATCCCGAGAATGAAACAAAATTAAAAGACCAATGAGAAGCGAAATTTGAATAAGATTTTAAAGAAATTCTCACAAAACTATTATAATATTGGATACTGCTTGATCAAGAGAATTTGTACTTACTGAAAGTGAGTGAAATAATTCTTATATAATTTAACTGGCTAAGCATACAATCCTTAAGATTAAAAAAAAAAAAAAAAAAAAAAAAAAAAAAAGAGCATACAATCCAATTATTATAGGGCAAGACCAAGATGTGGTGTCTTCAATCACTATATATATATATCGAAAGAACACAACTGAAAATGAGAGTGCTTCTATTAGATGATTTTTGCACCAAAATTGAGCCATCTTCCCTTGGTCCATAACATGATGTCGCATATATATTTAACAGTTACACGCAGAAACCCTCAAATCGATAGCAACCGCACCAGAGGGTTTCGGGTTTTGGTGTGTGGGTCCGCTAGAGGAAGAATTAATTAAAAAAAAACGCAGATTCAAAGATGCTTCAGGACTCAGGAAGTCAGGAGTATAGAACCTGATACTATTCACAAAATTAATTTAATTAGATCAGCTTGTCAAATTTGAAAAAACATTAATTTTAATAGGAGTAATTTGAAGAATTAAGTATATATATATATCATGCTACAATAAGTACCAAGATCGAAAATAAAACTTCGATGACAATATAATATTAAAAAAAAAAACTTCAGCCTGGGCCTTATTAATTTTAATTAATTAGCGGTTTTATAGACCAGACTTAGTTAGACCTAGAAAATAATAAATGACTAAAAAACCAGATTAACATTTAAAAATTAAAAACAAAAATATACAAATTTCAAAAAAAATCCGGAAGTAACGTAAAAGTTAAAAACTTAAAACACAGGATGGACATGCGTGGAATTATTCCACGTGCGCCATCTGCATGTTGGGGGGCACATATGCACCTGCATGTGGATCCCACCTTTTGTGTGCCATTTTTTATTATTATTTTAATATAAAGATACAATGTAATTTTCAGAATATGTCAACATTAAATTTATAAATTAAGAATTTAAAGATTTGGAGGAAGCTAAACGCTCTTATTGATTTTAATAAGTCTTAAAGCTTTGAAACCACTAATTTCCTATATGTCATTATTTAACTTAATCTAATAAAATTAAATATAAAATAATTATTTAAATCTTAGGAATATTATGAAACCATAAACATTATATTTATTGATTTGCGTTTCGTAAAAGATGACATCTAATTAACTAAATAGAATACATCTATAATTTTTTTAAAAATAATTGGTAAAATCAAAAAAGGTATTTTACTTAGTTAAATTAGATAACAATCATTCACTAAACGCAAATCAATAAATATGACGTTTACGATTTCATAATTTTCTCCAAATGTTTATAATTATATTTTATTTAACTTTTTTAGATTAAGTTAAATAATAACATGAGGGAAATTAGTGATTCTAAGTTTTAAAATTTATTAAAATCAAGGTAACACGTCAGTTTCCTCGTCGTTATATTAAATTTATAATTTTATCCTCAATAAAAATATATTAAATTAAAGAAAAAATATATATTTTTGTCTAATAAAATTATTAGACATAATTTAAGAACGTGGAATCTAATGTGACACCTCGTTTATTCTAATAAGTTTCAAAACTTAGAATCACAAGTTTCGTCAAATGTCACTGTTTAACTTAATCTAGTGAAATCAAACGAATCATATGCATTTAAATTTGGGAGAAATTATGAAACCATAATGTTATATTTATTGGTTTGCATTTCGTAAAATATCATTATCTAATTTAACTAAGTAGAATATTCCTTAATTTTACCTTAAATGCTTGATTCATAAATTTTAATTTTGACATTCTGAAAATTACATTTTTTTTTAATTATAAATATTATTTAAAAATATTAATAATAAAGGGCCCACAAAAGGTGGGACCCACATGCAGGTGAATATGGCCCAACATGCAGATGGCCCAACATGCAGATGGCACACGTAGAATTTCGACACTGGTCCATCCTATGCTTTACGTTTCAAATGTGGATACTTTGAAAAAAAAAAAATTGTAAATGTTAATCTGGTTTTTAGTCTAAATAAATACCGGATGGAGGTGCATACACGTGCAGAGAAGGTTATTAGGATCGCGATCCGGATCGTAGACGGACGATTCTACGATCCTACAAGAGCAAATCGATCGCTTTTAGGATCTTTGTCAGTTAGAATCGCTTAAAATTGGAAGTTGGATCGTAAGATCGTTCAGAATCATTTAGGATCGTCATAGGAATATGATTATAAGGGATTCTACATATATATATTGAGGTTTTCAATTATTTAATACACTAATTACAATTTGGAAGCTCATTACACTTATTTGATTTATAATTTTTTTATAATAAAAAAATTGATTAGTAAACAAATGTCAAAAAATACAACTGTATATTGTGTTTCTTCTTCCTCTCTAGTTTTGTCTGCACTTTGTAGAGTCGTGTAATTTTTTTTACTTACATTGAAACATCAAACATGTATGTTTCTTATGATTAAATTGATATACTTCTTTCTAAAGTTTCATTAGCTAAACTTCTTTATAATATAATTTTTCATTTTTAAATTATTTGCAAATACAAGTACTACTAATAACTCAAATAATCAAGGTGGTTTGTTTGAACTTGAATAATATTTTGGATTTCGTATATGCCAGTGATTTGGAGTTGATGAAGCACTGAATAGAGCCGATGAGAGCCGATGATGTTGCGCCTATATATATAATAATTATTAGTTATAAGTTTTAACTTTGAATTGATTTCTGTTGAACTTAATGTTTATTTACAACTCTACAACTTAATTTAATTGTCTATTAATTTAATTGTCTAGAAAATATTTAAATACTATTTTGATAATTTGATATTATATTGGCTTATTTATTTGCTTGAATAATAATTATTTTTATTACGAAATAATTACTAAAATTTTATAGAATCTTACTGATTTTACTTCTCGTTTCGATCCTACAAACGATCATATCCTCAATCGATCCTAGTTAGGATTTTGATCCTAACAACGTTGTGCGTTGTGTGCACATGCATTGGCAAGTGAACTTCATTGTCGAAACCAGAATGTTTCAGTAAATATATGAATGGGGTTTCAAATAATTTATTTATTATTATGTGCTTATGCGTAATGCATTTATTAAACAATATCATAAGAACTTACACAAAGATAGTGTTTCTATAACAGAGAAACTATATAATTGCAGTACTCTTATTGGAACGGTTCCTCTCTTGTATTAACGATATTGGACACTAGCTATAGTATTGTGTCTGTCTACCATGTATATATAGATGATGATATTGGAAGTGGTTTAGCAAGTGGGGAAAGGAACGCCGCAGGTGGCGCCGACGCGGCGGGCGTTGGGGGAGTTGACATACTGAGAGAGGTTAGGGTTCCTCAGGTATCCGCAGAGGCAGGGGCGCTGCTCCCGGAGCTTCGTGCAGCACTGTCCCGATGGTGCCGCCGACGACGTGATGGCTGACAAGCAGGGGCTCAGCTCCACCGCGTTGCAACTCACTGCATCTGCCAACTCCACTTCTCTCACCACCACTATCACCACCATAATCAACCATACAGACAACACTTTCTTCATCATCATCATCTCTCTCTCTCTCTCTTGTTAAGTGAAGTGACGGAGAAATTAGAAAGTGGATTGTGGTTTTTTGAGGTAGCTACTCATTTATATAGGAGATAATAATCCTCTACTTCCAACTTTTTATGCCTGAATGAAAAATAATATAAATAAATAAATAAACCAAAAGGACTTTTCTTTGGTCTGCTAGCTAATTAAAAAGACTTTTCCTTTGATACCCCTGCTAACTTACTATCGATTATTTATTAGGTTAATAATTAACTATATCCTTATGTAAATTTTGACTTAACTTTACGAATAAATTGCTATGAGAGTTCAACGTTTTGATGTGTAACCATGATAAATTTGTCAATAAATTGACAAATTTGAATAATTATAACAAAATATCTTTAATTGGACATGTAGTCATCAAAAGACCTTACAAGTTATTTTTTATTTAATTTGACAAAAATTGTAACTAATGTAGTAATTTAATATTATTATCAATTGAAAATTTATGTAGACAGATTTTAAAAATCAAAGCTGGGGTAGAGATATAATTGGATCAAACTTTACAAATGATTTGAGATGATGCTATATAAGTTGTGATAAATTGATCAATTCTGCTTTGTAGATTTCTCATAATAAGCAAGGACACTGCAAGCCAATTAAGAAAATAAGTAGGTATTGCTACCAATATTATCATAAATAATAGATAGATCTGATCAAATGCGCGTCATGTATTTCTTGGTTGTCTTAGTACCTACCAATCAAACATTAAAAATGTGAGATAATTTATAATTAGTCAAATTTTAGAGTACGATTTGATTATTAAATCTTACTTGTTAATATCTTTTGGGATAATGACCAACTATTTAAAATTTAACTATGCGATCAAAATTTAAAAACAATATCAATTATAAGTTATGTTGTTAATTAATATCCCAAATTTAAAATGCTAATTTTCGGTGTCATAACTATTATATTAGATTTGTAAATGAAAATTAACTAATTTGATAATTAATACGTCAAATATCAACAATTTAAATCTAGAATAGCAATTAGCAGCAATTAGCAATATAATTTATAACTGAGAATATTTTTTGATTCTTTTTAATTATTTAATTATAGAATGATGAAAGAAGAACACGAACAAATGAGGAACACAAACTTTATAAATGGTGATAATAATCGAGTGAAGTCACCTGTTGTATTTCTCAAAATAACCCACGATATTGATTTCTCATCCCCTATTCTTATTTTTATTTCGGGAACTATACATGTCGTAACGTAATGTTGGTTCGTAGAATAAGAATAGGAATAGGGAATGAGGAATACTGATGATGTATGGTTACTTAAGTATGTGGAATAAGAATTCTCAATTCATAATTTTGAGGGAATATTCAATCTTGACCCAACCTCCTATAATGACTATTCCAATTTCTGTAGCAATGTTATCAGAACCGGACCGGACCGGCGGTCTAACCGGGTTCGGACCGGAACCGGAGGTCCTCCCGGTCCGGTTCAGTCATTTCCGGACAAAGTTACTGAACCGGTTGGATAGCGGTTTTATATCGAACCGGCCGGTTTTTAAGCAAACCGGTCGGTTTTTACCGAGTTTGTAATTTATATTAGTGAACCGGTCTATTTTTAAAGAGAAACCGGGCGGTTTAAGATCGAACCGGCCGGTTTTAGTGAAGTCCACTATGTAACTGAACCGGACTCGGACCGGGTTCGGACCGGCGAACCGGGAACCGGTGGCCTTGCCGGCCGATGGCCGGTCCGGTCCTGATAACACTGTTCTGTAGAAATTAGAAATGGATATAAAAATACAATTTAAACCTTGTTGCTCACTCGCTGGCACCGCTTCACGCCCACAGTTGCCGCTCGCTTGTAGCCCGGTCGTCGCCGCTCGCCCACCCGCCGCCGCCACCTCTCGCCTACCGTAACCCGTCGCTGATCGCTCTCTTTCTCGTCGCCTGCCGCCGCTTTTCACTACTCGTTTGATATCAAAAGGTTATATATATCAATTTATGTTTATTCTATTTATTTATATATAATATTTTATCAACCATACGTTCAATTTGAAATCCACAATCTATATTTCTTATGTCAACCAAATAACATTATATTAATATTATATATTCCTTGTTCTAATTTCTAAATTCTATTCTCTATTTTATGAACTAAACATGTAGTTGAGATCCCTGAATGAATGCATGTATTTCTTGGTTGTCTTGGGCATGGGCCCTACCTCAATTAATTCATGAGAGAAATCATACCAATATAGACACAGAAACGGAGATTCTTGGTGGTCTCTTCCTTTTTCCTCATCTTACTAATTGAAAAGTAGGAAAATTCTCGTTCGTTCTTTAGATTCAAGCGTTGACCCCGACGACTCTGAAGTCCACTTTAATCCAGCCGAAAGACACCTCCACCAATATACCCGTCTAGACACGCTACAACATTGATCCAAATTCCAATCTTTCTTTCTCTCTTTCTTCAGTCAATCAATTGAAAGCACTGTTGACCCGGTATACGACCAAAAGTTACTCCAAAGTCTTTCCCTCAACTTTCTTTTGTACCGTAGTAAAATCCTACAAAGAATAGCTGTGTTCTGTCTGTCTTCTATCGACAGGTAAAAAAATCAATTCAAGTATGAAGTAATTAACTAATGTATACACACCTAAAACTTTGGGTTCATTATAGAGTGGGATCGTCTGGCCCTTTGGGCTTGCCTCTAAGCATGTCTGAAAACCCCCCTCTCATTATTCGCATAAACCTAGTGTCCTCGGCCACAGGAGGAGGAGGCAACTGAGCAAACTTTGGTGACGCGGGTTTCTCCGGCGAGTCAGCAGCCTCCTTTTTGCCCAGCAACCCACTGTCACCGAAGAAGCTCGTCACGGAGGTGATGCCAAGATGCGCACCCATCAGTCCTGTCCTGATAACATCGAGTGTCCCACCTGACCGTTCCTTGAGGATGATTTCTAGTGCTTCTTTGTGTGCTGGATCAAGTGCATCGTAATCTTTCAGTAGGTTTTGTACTGCGGGTAGGAGGAAATCCCGAATGCTATTTCCCGACAGATCTGCCGAAAAGAATTCAAACAACTTGAGAGCGTGGCATAGGCTGTAATTGTTTTAAAACATACGCCTGCAGCAATAACAAACCTGTAGCATCCAATGCGCGAATGGATTCGCAGAAAGCATTGGCTCTTTCACGGCGATGGGTCACGTTACTAGCTGGAACCGGCGTGGACGTAAGTTGGAAAATCTTGGACAAAAGATGTATCTTGTTGTGTTAAAGAAACAAAAAAGGAGCAGGGTTTAGTAGCAAAGCATGTGATGTAACAAACTAAAATAACATAAGTAAAACAAGACAAGGTTTCATTCAGGATATAATCTCTCAATCTGTCTGTGGTGTGAGGGACAGCTACTCCTAATGCACGAATGACTGCGATTGTCGCTTCATGCGATCCTTCATCAATAAATGCATCCATTTGTACTCGTATCTTGTCAACAATCTGATGTAACAAAAGATTTTGGATGATAACACCATTCCAATGCCAAATTCAGCAGCAGAAACTGAAGGATCATTACATACCATATCATTTTTGAAATGTTGTGCTACAGACCCAAAAGCTTCAATACTTGCATACTTTACACTCAGATTCTGGTCCGATCCAAGGGTGACCAATGCTGGTAGGACATGAGTTGAAACAACTTTTGCATCGATATACGGGACCTAGAAAGAGAGAGGAGTAAGTTGCATTGCTTCCACGTAGGAAAATATATCCAGCTGAAGAGTACAAGTAGCGTACAATGATTTTCAACAAGGTGGCAGCATTGACTTTCATGCTTATGTTGGAGCTGACAACCATTTCCCACAAGATGTTGAATATCATAGTATGATGCTCTTCAAATGAACTGCAAGCATAAACAACATCTTATTATGTCACTGGATAAGTGGAGCTATGACGGAAAAAAAAAAAAAAAAAAATTAAACCTCCAGCAAGAGTACTATAGAGGTTGGAGCTGCACTAAAACCTGAAACCATTTCTTTTACAACTACAGGAAATACAGAGAGTTCCAAGCTTTTCTCTTTGCTCAGTTACCCTTTATTTTATAAGAATATATAAACCAAGAATAGTATTATACAATGAATAGGTGTTTCTGAAAAGTTAACAATTTGGTGAATAATAAAAATCTGTTAAAAAGGTACAAGGAGAGGAAGAGGATCAAACCAAAGAAAACGGACGGCGAAGAATATGTCTGTGTTGTGTTTTGTCTGACTCTCCGTATTGGTGGCTTCAACCAAGAGTCTTCTCAAGTACTCGACTAACTGTTCATGTCTACTGGGAGCACCCAAAACACCCGCTAGGAGAAGTGGCAGGACACACATTACAGCAAGTCTCTCTGCTACTGCAGTTCTTGGTCTTAGCCCTTTAACCAACGAAAACAAAAGAATGGGTAATTGAATGGTCATCCTTAAGAAGAGAAAAAAATTAGAGCTTTTGATCCTATTTACCTTTTATCTTGGATTGAGCAGAAGAAGAAAGGTATGTCAAATCAGCAGTATCCCCTACAGCGACCATGAATATAGGCAAAACAATGTGTACAAGGTAATCCTCTCCAAACCGTTCAGATACTGCTAACAAGAACTGGATTCCGATAAAATATATAGTCAGTAAAAAGAACATTAAAAAGGGTAATACAAACTTAAGACTTGAAGTAGATACCTTTACTGTTCGGTTTCTTAAATTATCTTCCTTGTGAGATAAGAAGCACATAAGCTGTATAAGATTAGGCAAGCACTCCAGATGTAACCATTCAAATGCAGGCCATTCCACGCGTCCCCTGCAAAATACATCACTCCTTTTAAATTAATGTTAGTAAAGATTGCTGTTCCTCAATTTCTATCAGCAGAAGATACAAATTTAAGAAAATTAGATGGACCAGAGCTAACCGTGCATATAGTTCCAGCAAGGAGTTGGAGATCACTGTTTCTGTTAACCCTGAAGCTGGAAAAAAGGGACAAGTCTCTACTGCTCTTTGGTATACAAAAGGAAGCACCTCCAAAAGCATCCTCAACAGAACATCGATATTCCATCTCTCACGTTCTCCTAAAGCACGAAGATATGACTCAACCGAGCCTTCAACGCCTGAAAGTGGGGGACATCGCTAATATGTAATAGAATAAGAAATATTAGTTGTGGATGGACTAAGAGATAATCTTGATAATCAGAAACCTTTCCCAGAAACTACCTGAGCTGAGCTTAATATATGAGATAGTAAAACTTTCAGGATATGGTCCAGTTTATTTCCCCACTTAATGACAGCTGGAAGTAGTTCTTTCAATGTGGTTTCCACCACTGTACCAGCAGGGTCGCAGACCAACTGGAACATCAGCTCCTCAACCTATCAAAAGCCATTAACCTTGAAGAGTATGCCTTAATTTCATCCTAGTAATTTCATTTTGTGGTTTCCCCTATTTCGAAAAATGGGTTTTATACCCCCCGTAGTATATTGCTAGTAATATATGAGCTAAACTTTGATGTTGAAAAAATTATATATAGTAGGAAGTCATAGTTAGTTGCTCCATTCCCTAGCCTAGACCATGTGTCATTAGCCTGTTCTAGAGCTTACATTGTAGCCAAATCTGGCAAGAATCTTCTCCATGATTGCCTCAAAGCATATTTAGTGAGGCTGACCTTGAAATATTTGTCCAGGCTCGGAAAGAGAGGAAGCAGCAAAGCTAAGTTGTGTGCTGCAGCTTCACGAATTACAGTTGCTGAATCCTCCACCAGCTGTTGAACAATTGAAAGGATGAGAGAATCACGAATTTCAGGCCTGACGTACTCCGCAAGTTGTCCACATGATTGAGCAACAAGCAACCTACGCTCCTCATACATGTGATTTATCTGAAATTACCCAAAAAAATGCATAAATTATTTAGGGAAACTGGTCCGAATATAAGCCAAATTAATTGTCTATAGTACAATTAAATTAGTTTACTCACTTGCTCCCAGCACTGAGGAAGCAATCCTGTCTCAGTTCTCATTTCTCCTACATTCTTTGCCAGGGTAACACAAGCCTGCAAGAAGAGATTCATGAGTTCTAGATTACTAAAGACTCATATGAAAAATAAGTATTCCCATAGATGTCTTACATCCATAATGATCTGTCTCTGCTGTTCATCAGGACGTTTAATTAAATTGAACAGAGTGTGGGTCAAGGAATCTCGTGTGTTGCTATCTGGATGGCACTCAATCGCACACATTATTAACGGAAGAAGCTCCTGCATGCAAATAATTAATTAAATTCTTATCCCATCTGCTAAATATTTAATGGCTAGCTATCTGTTTATGGTGGGGAACAGTATGATAGTAAAGATCAAACCTCACGATGGTTGATCAATACATAAGGAACTATCTTTGGCAAAGCATCTGCAAGAATTTGAATGGTCTCTGAACCCTGGAAACCAACAGCTTTCAGTAAAGGAAGAACAAATAATTTATCCTCGTAATACAGTCTGCAAAATGAAGCAACAGGAATTGCTTACTGTCTTGTCAGCAGCTTCACCACTTAAACTCAGTTTCTCAGGAAGTTTACTACCCCCTGAGGGAGCTTCCCCGTTTTGCTTGCAGCCATCACCATTCTCAGGCGGCTTGTTATCATTTGTAGAGTTCATCAAAACATGTTCTATAGCAATCTCAGACTTTGATGGGTTATCCAAGGTTTGAGAAGGCAAAAGATGAGTATGCACGGATTCCCCAACTCCTGGTGACAATTCAACTGAATGAGATGCTATGCCCTTGTCCTCGTGTATCTCAACAACTCTTTCTTCTTTTGGCAATGTCTCTTCCACAGTGTTTACTAAACCTAGAGAACTAGGAGGAGTTGTGATTTTTGACTTCAAATTTTCTACTTCCAATTGAAGTAGTTTTATTTCTTCCTTGTACTTTTCCAATGTGTGAGATTGGACCGACTGGATATCAGCATTATCCAAGTTCCTTGCACCAAGGGTTCCTTCAATGTGTACTTTTAATGCAGTGATCTCAGCTCTGCACTCCGTGAGCTCTGCCCTTTGATGGTCTGATAGTTGCTTCAAAACTTGCACCTGGACAAGACGTTTTGACTCTCAGTTCCATGAAATCAAAGTAAGGAAATTGCTTCATAACGAGATAACCGACTAACAAAATACTACCTGGTTCTCCCGATCCCTGAGATCTTTCTGCAGAGCTTCCAAGGATTTAGTTAATACAGCTAACTGACCATCTACCTGATCTTTGTTTCTCAACAGATATTTTTTTTCATCTGTCAAACTTGCATTTTCTTTTCTCAAAGACTCATTTTCTCGGAGCATTGCAATTTTCTCCTGCAGTTTAGAAGCACTTCCTATCATGTGCACATGAAATTCGCAATATAGAGAAAGAAGAATGCATTAACTTGGATTTTGTTTTCTTGAACAAAAAACTCCTCTTTATCCAAGTTATAAAGCATCCACGGTGGTAAATGCATCACAGAACTACACTGTATGCTATATTTGTAATACTCTTAATTTGGTCAAAGACTCAAACATCTTGAAGATCTTATATGATATATGCAGAAATAAACTTGAATGAGAACCCATTTTCAACTACTAAGATATGTGCGACATTCTGCAGATGGTATACCCTCTTCATGCTAGTAAGCTGCGATAAGTTTAACTTCGAGTATTATACAGTCACCACAACCATACAATATTTTCTCCTAAGCAATGGAAATCTGCGCTTACTACAACTCCACAATTCTATGACTTTTCCTATTCAATAGTTGGTCGAATTCACAAGTTTTGCATGTTGTTCAGTATATCAGACTAGACCGAGGAAATGTGCATTATACAAGAATATAACTTTTCAAGTAGGAGATGAGTGCAATTTTTCTGCTTAAAGTGTTGCAAAGGGTACCTCAGCAGCCTCTGTAGTGGATGAAAGATACTGATAATAATAATGTCGCAAAGCATCTGGCACACAAGCAGGTGTCTCTTTCCGGACATCAAGGTTTTGGTCTGTTACCTGCAGGAAAACAGGTTCAGAATGATATAAATATATCAGATTCTTTTGAGCATGACTAGAGACGAACATCTGCAAAGAATGCTGGACAAGGGAAGCAAGTCCCAGAAGTTAGACAAACTGAACAGGACTGCACAGCAGAACCCCAACATTAAGATGATAAGAAGAAGCAAATACTTTCCAATGGACCAAAAGAAAACACACGTTTTCGACAGTACTGTGACAAAATATAAAAATGGCAGACACTAGGAAAAGTCGACTTGAAAAAAGAACTCCTGTCAAGTCTAGAGTTTATATCTTAGTATAGATTCCGAACAAATAGAAAGAAGAAAAAAGATAAATCTAGTACATAAAAATAGCTTGCAATTAGGAGAAAGGGCAATGCAGATCATAGCTAACATCCAACACACCTCTTCAAAAAATGTCATAGCACTTAGCTTGTACCCAGCTAGAAGCAAATATTCCTTGACTGCGAAGTTGAGATCCCTACGTTCGTTATCCTTTAAAGGACCCAAATCGGAAAAGTGGGCATCTGTTCTTTTTCTTTGTATCTCGGCTACTTGATTGTTTGAGTCAGAATTTGAGGCTGCAAATGGAAAAACGTAGAGAGAAGCTTGAAATTCATGACAATATAAAATTACCGCTGGGCACTATCTAACTAAAAGGAACCTTAGTTTGAAAGGAGATGAGAGACGATCTCTGTGCACAACACATCATCTGTTTTCGACTTCTATTTTAAAACACTCGGATAATATGACATATGATCAGATGGTAAGTAAATTTTTTATTATACGCAACCTCAGTAAATATCGAGCAGTTATCACATGTCCAACTACAGTTCTGCAATCTTAAAAGTGATGTTAATGATTCCAATGTTTGGAAAACCAGTAAACTTACAGCTTAAATCACTCAGGGGAGATTCTGCTTTCCTTTGCAACTCCCCTTTCCATTTCGTAATATCCTCTTGGGCAAGACGGAGCTCGTATTCACAGAGAGCTATTTTTTCTTCCAATCTTTCCTTCTCTTGTAGCAAAAACTGAGGATCTGCAGCTGCTATAAAGAACATTTTGAAACAGATCATGAGCAACATCAATATAGCGAACTGGCTTTCCTATCCCGAGACTTGATAAGTAATTCACTATAGCTAATTGTGAAGTCACTAGCTAGTACCTGGCCAGTCTTATAAGCAGGGTTATCTATACCTAAATCAAATTGTGGTTTAAATTTCTAGTTCAAAGCTGATCATTCGGATTCCACTAAGAAACAAAGAGAAACGATTTCATGTAACTCCTGGGAAGCACATTGCCAGCACAATTCCCTCAAAACTTAGATAAGCATACCTTACTTCAGAATTAGCTCCGTTATTCTAATGACGGAAATGAAGAGCATAAGTTCATGGATGCATGCGGATTCAAAATGCGACTTACCTTGAAGAGAATTGAAGCGAGAGATCTGATCAGGCGGAAAATGAGAGGGATCGGCGAAGAACTCCTTGAGGCGGATGGCATGAACATCGCGGCCATCGTCAAGGAGCTCGTGGAGCAGCTCGAAAGCTGTAAGCAAGTAGTTCTCTTCCAACAGGAAGTTCACCACGCAGTTGCAGAGAGATGAGCGCTCAACATCCATAACCAGTACCGGAATTCAATCAACGGCGTCTCCGATTTAACATGAAGCCGTCGTCCAAAGCTCTTACTCGCGGCAGCTGATTTATGGATCGGAGATCTATTCAAACCGATCTGTTAATCATTTATATGGCATGTAATTTCGGTATTATTCCCTCCGGCGGGGAACAGTGGATCTACGGCGGGCGCTGTACACCGTCGATCTAGTTACATTTGTATTTATGACAGATATTTTGACGGTAGAGATGAGGTCATGGCCGCCTGGTGGCGCTATACGTCCTGACCTCCTAGAGATTAGTGAACCGTCACGATTATCAACGGTCAACTCTAATGTTTTTTATTTATTTAATAATTAATTTAATTTTGGCAAAAAAAACGATAATTAATTTAATTTAATATATTAGAGATTAGAGATATGTTGCATCATAATTCTCTCTCTTTGTTTCATTTGATTTCTTCATCAAATTCACTAAAATAAAAATTTCCATCTTTAATTTTAGGTGGAGGTTCGGCGGTCGCTGATCACTATAATAGTAGTTATAGTTCTAAAACGAAAAACCACCACTAAAGTCCTAGCCCATACCAGAAAAGAGTACCCGATTCACTCAAACCCGAATGAGGCCCATTTACATAAGCGGTCCATGTGAGCATGTTGGGCCAGAGGGAAACCTCGTAAATCGTGTCGTCTCGGATTGTGGAGGGGATTGTTCAAACGTCAGCCAATCATGAGCCAGAAGTTCCACTTCTGTCTTCATTCAACAACTTCTTCTGTCCACCATTCTATCTATCCCTCTATGGAGCTTCTTAACCTCTCCTCTCTTTACTTACCATTTCCTTACAGTATCTGTCCCGTAAATTAGTGGGTCCCATCTTCACCGGAGGATGGAATATGGTAATCGGAATATGGGTTCGGTCAAGGCTGCCATTAATCTGTTCGGAGAGAGAGTTCCTGACGAGAGGCATCCGGCTTCTGACAACCGGCGGATGAATCTTGCAGAGGTAACTGTTCAGAAAAAGAAAACCCTGCACTGTTTTTACTTATACGTACGGAAGGTCTTCTGTTTTATTAGATTTGCTAAACTTTCTGGGTTCTTGAATGGAAATGGATATATATTCAATGAAGCATGAACATAGATGGGTTATATTTATGTATGCTAGTTTCGAATCAGTTCCCATATTAACAATGCAGTAACATGTTCTAAATCATTAGCTTTGAGGTAGCTTAATTAAAGGGTTGAAAGTGGGTTTGATCATTTATAATGTACTACAATATTATACTGAGGGCAGAAGTACATAATTTTTTCCCGGTGTTCTAAATTTCTAATGACTCGTGAGAAGGTCAACACATGTAACATACATATTACGCGTATAGAATAATATATATTTGCACCGGTCCGCCTGTAATGGAGTTGTATATACAATTTATCTAATTTTGTTAGTTAGATGTATGTTGTAAGTAGAGTTTTTTTTTTCCCCCCAACTGTTGTAAGTAGAGTTTAAAGTTTAAACCACCATTTTATCTCATTTTAAAAATTCTGAATCCACCAATGATTGGTTGTATCATGTAACAGGGGTCCTCTTTGAAAGCTAAGGAACTCCTTATGGCAAGGAAGGATTTAGTCAAGTTCGAAGAAAGCAAAACGACATCGGATTCCATGACGGCCCGAGCGGAGACCGAGCTCCTCGAGGCGAACAACACAGTGAAAGATCTCAAGTCAATGATTGAGGAATCGAACTCCAAAGTAAAAACTCAAGTGCATCATGAATTTACGAAAGTGAAAGAGCCATCGACGCGTGAGAGCGAGCCGTTATTCCTACTTGTTAAGAATAGGCAATATGAAGAAGTCGTGAAAGAGCTAGAGCTTGTGAAACAGGAGCTTAGTAAACTCAAGCTCGATACGGTTTCCGTAACAGAAGAGAAAACCCTAGTTGAGAACGAAGCCGAGGTAGCAAGGGGGAAGCTCGAGTCTTATTCGGTCTCACTGGAAGCATTGATGAATGAGATTGAGGAAGTGAATGAAGAACTAGTGTTGGTTGAGTTGGCTCGAATGGAGGCGGTGAAGGAGCATGGAGAGATTATCGCAGAAAGAGAAACGGAAGAGAGGGAATTTCTGAAAGTAATGGAGGAAACAAAGAAGAAGATTGATCAAATAAAGGAAGAGATTGAAGGTTCAAAGGAAATGGAGGAGAAGTTGAGTGTAACACAGTCTGATATCGAGGTTCTTCAAGTAGGGTTACAGCTCTCAAGAGAAATGGAGAAGAGGGTCGAAACTAAAATTACAAAAATCGACGATTCTTCGGCTACTCTGCTAGGGCAAATCACGGATGCGAAGAAAGAGTTGGCTTCGATTAAAGCCGAGGGTTTCCAAGTCATGGCGTCGATGGATGTCGTAAGAACCGAGCTGCGAAGCTTGATCGCGGAAAGAATGATACTTCAGAAGTCCGAGGAGAAAATCGATAATCAAATTCAGAATCTGAACTCGAACATCATTAGGGTTAGGGAAAAGCTCGAGTCGGCGTCTAAAGCCGAGGAGAATGCTAGCACGATCGCAGCAAACCTTACGGCCACACTAGCGCAACTTAAGGTTGAAAAGGAGACGGCTGAGAAGGAGAAGCAGAAAATCCACGAGGAGATGAATTCGGTTAAAGAAGAGATGAAGGAGATGGAGAATCAGATAGAGCCGTCAGAGGAGAAGCTGCAGGCGGCCATGGAGGAGCTCGAGGCAGCAAAAATTTCAGAAGCCTCGGCATTGGAGAAGCTTAGGGTTTTGTCGGAGAAGACAATGAAGCAGCGTGCTTCGGCCTCTAAAAATGGGCCTTGGATTAAGATTCCGAGGTTCGAGTATGAATATCTGCAAGGGATAGCAACTACGGCGGAGGAAATCGCGGAGAAGAAGGTGGCGGCGGCCGAAGCTTGGGTCACTGCCTTGAAGGCGAGCGAGAGGGAGATGTTGATGAAAAGCGAGCTTGTTCGGAGAGAATTAAACGTCGAGGCGTCGACGAAGAGAGCGGAGAATGTTGGTCGGAATTTTGAAGCAAATACAGTGAAGAATCTTCCGTTGGTTTTGGGCAGCAAGTATTCAAGAAAGAGCAGCAGTGATGAATCTGGACCTTATTCGGCTCAGGCGAGGAGAGTGGGGGGTCGCAAGTCGGGGTCATATGCGAACCGGAATGTGGGTCGGTCGGCGTCGATCACGTTGAAGAGGAAACCGAAGGTGATGCCGAATTATTCCAAGATTTTCAATGAAAAGAAAGAATCACCAAATTAAATGTGTTTTTCCCCAAAAGTAGTATGTATGATGTAAGTTATTGTGGTCATGGAATTTTGCATCTATATTATTTAAGATGTTTAATGATGTAATAACTTTGCGGCCAAGCTACCAATTAACTAACAATGCATGGATAGTGGTTGGAAGTTTAATTAACGTACGTTTGGCTCACAGTTTGGAATTAGTTGTTGTATGGCAGCAAGTAAATTAATGTTCTCAACCGGGAACTTTGTCATGTATAATGAGCTGTGCTAGTCTTTTTTTTTTTTTTGGTAATAGAGCTGTGCTAGTCCATGCGACTGAAATAATTTAATAAAGCTTTTATGAAAATTTAACACAGGTCGCGTAACAGTTGCATGGCATCATTCGCATATATACATGTGGCTGATAAATGAGTCATTTTTACATTCGGCTGGTCTAGCAATAAATAAATAATTATTTCTTGGTTTGGTTGACACGATTCGTTTTGGTTACACTTATATGGTCTTGGTCGCAGTTCAAAAAAATGGTCGAAAAGACGAAAACAATTTATAATTCTAGCAAATGTATTATTATTTTTTATATACAGTTAAATAGTATCATTCTAATAATTTTAAATCTTATATATATATATATATATATATATATATATATATAATATTCTAAAAGCAGCTTCACCTAATCATAAGCTTAACTGTTGAACAAATTAATCATCCACCGAAATACTAATTATTTTTTGAAGACACGTACGCACGCCTTTAATTTAAATATGGTTATATTGATACAATATTCTATTTTCTTATCGATAAAGACAATGAGATTCAAACATCACAACCTTTCATATTTGTCTTGTAATGACTCTTCTAGCTAGCCTGCCCGCAGCCACGTCCGTCGTCGACGGCATTAAAGTCATGCCGAGTTACCGACTATTTTGATTTTGACCAAACTAAAAAAGAAACTAAATAAAATAATGTATATAGACTTTTTCACTTCTATATTCTATGTATTGTATGTATAAAAACACCACTCTTTCAAAGTCCAAACAGCCGAACCACAAAAATAAAATGGAGGTGACGAAAGCTTCGGTGGGAACTCTAAGGAGGTACTGGAAGGGAAGAAAGTACAAGAGACTTATTCAGCCGGCCAGCAGCAGGAAACTTCCGGTGGCCACACTTGGCGGGGGAATTAGGAGTAAAAGGTCATGGAAGGTGAGGATCGTGCCCAAGTTTCGATGGAAGATGGTCGTTGCTTCTCCGATGAAGATTCTGAGCAAGGTAAAGAACACTTACGTTAATATGATGTTGCATCTGTCTGGAAATGTCGGTTCTTTGAACGACGGCAACGCCTTTGGAAGCAAGAGGGTTCCGAAGGCGAGGAGGGTCACGACGGTGTACTCGAGCGAGGAAGTTGAGCAAAGGCTTGTTTATGAGATTTACTTGGCGTTGAAGGGTACTCGCGACTTTGCGCATCCCGTGTCTATTGTGCAGGTATAGACTCTCCATAGGGTGGTATTCAAAGCATTCAGACTCTATCAATCCATTTTTCTCCTTTTATTATTATTATTATATGTATGTATTTATGTATACTATTTCACCATATTATAATTATAAAGGGTTACGTAATTTCTGTTAACTGAGCGCTGTAATTTCGTAAAAAAAAAATTGAGCCATATTATAAAGATTGTATAGTGCTTTATTATAGCGACGGGATATTACTGCCAGAAAGTAATAATTTTTCTTAGGGATAAGGATTCAGACAAGGGCATTAAAAGTCCTTGTTTTGACTTTGTGTTAGAGAGATTGTCCTTATGGTGGTTATCCAAGATGTGGCCGAGCATAATGGAATACTTTTTCCAAGCTAAGTATATAAAAGTTAAAGCCGGTTTGTTAAGAAACTAATAGCGGTCTAAATATACATCATGTTGGTGTGTGTGATTCAGTGTTTTAACTTCTTTTAGTGTATTGGTCATTTCAACTACTTTTCGTTGCTTTTCGGGGGAAAAATGTTGTGTATTATTATTCACTTGATATTAATTACCCTCTTAAATTTGTTTTACAATTACCTAAAAGTTCAAAGAAAAAAAAACTTAATTATGGCTAGTTCATGTCTCAATTGACTAAGTTGGAGGCTCGTCCAGTTGAGCCTTAATCGAATTAGAGGTATAAGGTCTGATATGATCGAGTATGTAATATATATTAGTTACTTCGTTTAGCTCATGTTACTTAAGTTTGAATGCAAATTAAAAAAAAAGCCATGAAAGGGACGTATTGAAAATTGAGATCTGAAGCCAACAAACCATGAAAGGGACGTATTGAGGTTCAATCCCCGCTAGTGACCATGGGAATGGAAAATTGTTCATGATTAGCACATTATTCTTTACGGGCTGACCCGATGTGAGTGGGGATTAGTCTAGGTGTGGAGCAAGCATGTTACGAACACTGCTATTCTAATGATGAATCCCTAGGACCCGCGGGAACAAAAAAAAAAAAAAATGCAAGCTTTGGAGCGGGGGACCTAACACTTCCACATATATTTATGGTGGTTAAATACCAAACAAAGATAATATCATTAGCAATATTTCTCCTTTTTTAAATAAAATCGCACCCTCAATTCCATGAATAAACCTCTTCAACTACAAACTGTGTACCACCACGTTGAGTGGCTGTTAAAATTTGTCTATCACGAACAAATTAAACCCGAAATATATAACTACTTTACTTACGCCAATATTTCCATCATATCTCAAACTGGCTATTAATTTGCATGATTTTTTTTTCCTACGTGGTATATCTATAAGTTAGATTCTAAAATAATTCATATTTGTATTATGTCAGTATTATTAAATTCCACATTGGGCCGAGTCAAACCCAACAAGCTAATATTGAGCAACCATTTTTACAAGTGGAGTTCCATCCTAAAACCAATTGGTGATAGGAGGAGGTAGCTCACTTGCTTATATGGTGCTCTAATATCTAAATCACCACCGGTGTGGTACACACACTCATAGTGGGATTCAAATTAAACCCGAAATATATAACTACTTTACTTACGCCAATATTTCCATCATATCTCAAACTGGCTATTAATTTGCATGATTTTTTTTTCCTACGTGGTATATCTATAAGTTAGATTCTAAAATAATTCATATTTGTATTATGTCAGTATTATTAAATTCCACATTGGGCCGAGTCAAACCCAACAAGCTAATATTGAGCAACCATTTTTACAAGTGGAGTTCCATCCTAAAACCAATTGGTGATAGGAGGAGGTAGCTCACTTGCTTATATGGTGCTCTAATATCTAAATCACCACCGGTGTGGTACACACACTCATAATGGGATTCAACACTCCCCCGCACTGTGAGGACTCTTTTAACTAAGGTACCGGTTTTCACCCGCACTGTGAGGACTCTTTTAACTAAGGTACCGGTTTTCAAATCCGAACGGGTTGGGACTAATTTTAACAAACCCCACTCACACGACCGGGCCTAATCCATACCCAAATATGGTACGTGGAGCCAACAAGGGGACACAAACCCACACACTGCTAATAATCGGAACCGGGCTTTGGCTCTGATACCATCTTAAATTCCACATTGGGCCGAGTCAAACCCAACGGACCAATATCGAGCAACCATTTTCACAAGTGGGGTTCCATCCTAAAACCAATTGGTGATAGGAGGAGGTAGCCCACTTGATTATATGGTGCTCTAATATCTAAATCACCACCGGTGTGGTACACACTCTCAGTGGGATGCAACAAGTATATAATATAAGAAATAAAAGTGCTAGTCACATAAATTCTTACATTTTTAGAATTCAAACTCGAGATATTTGGTAAAAAAAAAAATAAAGCATTGAACTAATACAACATATTACATAATTATTGTAATTGTATTGATTATAGATCCGCAACATTGCAAATAGTTAGTTAAAGTTGTAACAAGGAAGCAAACGTTGAGATGGATCAATCATTACCTATAGATAGCTCTTAACTTAATAAATCATCAATATATATAAAGATATAATGACCAATAGGATCAGTTGTAGTAACAATTAAATTGATTTATAACCAAACATTACACTACCCACACTTTGTATCCTTACATGCCACGCCACAATTCTCCTCACCAAACATCTCCTCAATTCCCGTAACTAACTAAAACTATATTATTATTATTATATCTAAAATCATATAGTATGCACCTCGTGAAATATAAATACAACCCCCTTCATTTTCACTTTGTATAGCGTTCGTCCTCTCTAACTTCACTTTCTCTCTCTAGGCCGTTTGTTGACTGGATTCCTTGGCGGGAAAGAAAGATCACTCAAAAGGGCGCACTCGAGTGTTCTTGGATCCAAATCTTCCGACTCAGCAATCGGTAGCATCCGCCCACGAAATCAGATATGGAGTGAGATCACGCACCGGTAACACTGTGCTGGGCGTCACGGCAGCTCTCGTCGCTCCTTCCAGGTGAGTTCTGTTTTCCTCGTTAGTTGGCAATGGCGGTCCGTTTTCTATTGAGCGATACGTGAAGCTTAGCTTCTGCAACGATGTCTGTGCGTAGTCGATTGTGGACTGTTGAAATTGTTCTGTGTTTTAAGGCGAAACTGAGATTTCAGTTCATCAATGGCGTTTTGCTGGATATGCTTGTTCAATTGACGCTCTGAGATTTTGTTCAAACGTCAGATTTTTGCTTATACTTCGCTGAATCTAGATTCTTCATTGAATTTGGTGTTTTCAGTACCTGCGGAGATTCAATTCTCAGTTTGCGTCTTTGTTGAGCAGTTTCGTTGAGATTAGGGATTCGTTTCTGGTTGCAGATTCTCCGATAGCAATGGATAAGGACACCTCTAAATCGTCTGATTCTATCACTGGCGACTCTTCCACTCCAGTGACTCCAACTTCAGTGGCTCAGCCCTCGCCATCTCCGCCTCAATCCTCAGACACACCACAAAACCATCAATTCAGCGCCAATTTCACCAAACTCTACCATTCAATTTTCCCGCCAAAATCACCCGTTAAGGAATCCTTCCCAGTCTCACCTTCGCCGTGCTCCTCTACCTCCTCCCTCGATGACCACCAAGACACCTCAAACAACTGCAGCAACAGCACCACCACCACTACAATCGAGAACCGCCTCCGTCAGGCAAGCTTCGTCCTAGAGTACCAGCAGCTCTCTGAGCGCTATGATCTCTGCTGCACTCATTTGCAGGACCTTACTGATGAGCTAGAGTCGCTTCGGCTTGACAATGCTTCCCTCCGTGCAGCAAACAAGGAGCTCGCTAAACTGCTCAGCCTCTCATCACAATCTGCTATGCGGAACTGCCTTCGCCGTCTCAGCCTCAGCACTGTATCTGATCTTGCTACTGATGAACTTTCTGGATACAGCCCTACAAGTGTCATGGATAAGGGTCGGTTCGAGAGGAAGAATCCAGAACGGATCGGCTTACCTAAGAGCATCTCAGTTCGGTCTAGCAGTTATCTCAAGTCGAACCAACCTTCTACTCCAAACAACTCCAGCTCAGTTCCTCCAGGGAACCGATCACAGTCTCAGGTGCCAAGCGCACAAGATGTTGGGAAGGTGAATTCTAACTTATGATATTCATGAATCATTGCATTGAATTATTTGATTGTGCTACTTAACTATACTCGGCTGCCATTAGAAGTTTGTTGTTCTTATGTTGATTAGTGCATTCTATCCTTTCTAGCATGGTAAGTTTCATAGATAATCAGTTGAGGGTGTCTGATATTGGCCTACAAATTTCTTCATTAGTTACTGATCCGAATCATCCGATTGAACTATATGATTATGCTTGCGAACTCCACGCATGGCAAATAGTAAAAGCTGTCTTTCTTATCTCGAGTTGTGCATTCTAACATGGTATATTTCGTAGATAGATTGATGTGATAATTTGTTCTGAGTAGCTTATGTTATGTCTGTGGTGTGTAGAAGGTGCAGAAGCAGCAAATGTATCTGCCTGGTGCAAAGCAAGAGGCATTTGAGGTTTACAATCAAGGGATGTTGAAGACAGAATTGTGCAACAAATGGCAAGAAACAGGAGCATGTCCGTACGGGGATCAATGTCAATTTGCTCATGGAATAGCTGAGCTGCGCCCGGTTATAAGGCACCCAAGGTACAAGACCGAGGTCTGCAGAATGGTTCTTTCAGGGGATTCATGTCCTTACGGTCACAGGTGCCACTTCCGTCACTCTCTCACGGAACAAGAAATGATGCTGTCTCCGCGTTGATTCTGCATATAATGCGGCGTAAATAGTATATACGGTATATCAAATAAAGAGTAATAAGAACGAAAAATATATGAGAGAATAAATGGTTGGTTATGGTAATGGTATAGCCATAGGTATTTTTTTATTCAAGTCCTTTACTATATTGGACAGACTTTTGCTTATGGTGGTTGTGGTAGGTCCGTTCTGACTTGAGCATGTTGTTGGTACCAGCTGGTCGAGGAAGGAGTTGAAGTTCCTTGCCTTATGGTGTGAGTTGCAATGATATAAGGTTGTTCAAATTCTAGTAGAATTTCAATTCAAGTTAGTTGCCATCCCCATCTTTACTCTATATTCTATCGCTGTCTCTCTTCTATTGTTGTAGTGATGTCAATGTCATTATTATATTATATTGATGTTGTATGGTCTAAGGATTTCTCATTGGCATTGCAGCAGCCGCTCATGCTCAGCTGCTCACTGCTCACTTTAGACCATATAGATTAGACACGTAAATAATGAACCCAATCCAAAATGACTCGATCCAATTGCCGGTACCATTCATCTTGAGCCACCCCTTCAAAGAAACAACCTAGAGAATCATTGTTCCTCTGATGACACTTTAACAGCTGATGAAATTGTTTCATTTATGTAGGATGAGAAAATTACAATTTTTGACAGGAATACTATGTTATCTTTCAGTTTTGTTGCCATTAAGAGCTTAATTCAGAGACCATGAAACTACCACTGACATTGAATGTTAATTGTTGAAGGGAGTTTGGAGATGTAGAATTTATTAACATAACAATCCAAATTAGAAGAGCAAGCACGCAGACAGAAACTCAATTAGACAAATTATATAAGAAAGCATCCTCAAACATTGTCTTAACAACAATCCAGAGACATAGCAATCCAACCACATGATACTATTATTACATAGAAGAAAGACTCAACCCGATAATATTATTCAAGACAGGACCATAATAAAGTAAAGAGATGACACCACTGAAGCCGACGCATCATTCATCCTCGGACTCAGACTCTGCGGTCTGGAGCCACTCGGTGAAGGGCTTGACATTCTTCCAGATTGGGGACCCTTTGCTACCTCCCTTGAGACCTTCCTGGTACCACTGGATGATGAATTCTTCCTCGAGCACATCACCATCATAGAGCGCCTTCAAGATAAGAGCCACCTCCTTCAAGGCCATGGACCGCTTCCCACAAAACTCTTCAATCGCTCCAAGGAGCAGCATCTGGCCTCCTTCATCTGAAACAGCCGCAGCGAGGTACGACTTCTTCTTGGTCACCTCCATTGCAAAGCCTTTCTCAAGGTTACCAAACAGAGCCTCAAAGAGTGCAGACACCTTCTCCTGTGGAGTCCCCGGTAGGGTCTTCAGAAGGGATTGAAGTTGGGCTGCAGTGGTTGCCTTCTTGATACTGGATTTCACTTCAGCAAGGAGGGAATTTGATGTCCCATTTGCAGTCCCATTGGGAGGAGGAGGAGATGGGGTTCTTGGTTTAGGGGCCTTCTCAGCCTTGGCTTCTTCAGTAGAGAGCATTACCATATCAGCTGTGGCAGCACTGAGTTGCTCCTGGATCCTCTGACGAGCTGCCTCCAGCGAGGTGTCAGTATGCCATTGGACATCATCATCATCCTCATCCTCAACATCATCATCTTCCTTTTCATCTACCTGACTGTGATGATCAGGTGAGTTGTGGTCCTCATCAGAGCCGCCACTGGTCTTCTTCTTTGAGCTAGCTTTTGCAGTATCTTTTTTTCCAGAGGTAGCAGCAGCCTTCTTCTTTAGCTTCTTCAGTTCTTCATCAGCAGCTTCACCTTCCTTCAGCCTCTCCTTCTCAGCCCTCCTCATCGCCTTCTTATCTTTCCCTCCCTTCTTCTGCTCGGGCGGGTTCTTCACTATAAATGTAGTGAGCTTGTCCCTCATGTCAACATCCGAGATAAACCCACAAGCAGCACATTTTAGCTGAATCATCTGATTCTTTGTTATCAGAATCTCAGTTTCAGGATTTCCGCACCCATAACACTGCACGTATTTCTTGATGAAGTTCTCAAGAAGGCCAGCGAGCTTAGAAGTGTCATGAGATCCATTGACAAGAGAGACACCAGTCTTTTCATCAAACTTAGATTGAGCACCTAACTCACATCCGAAATACTTGGTTGTGTAAGACGGTGGCCTTGCCAGAGCCTTTGCAATGTCTACCATGTTGACGACGTTTGTCTTGATTCCATTTCCTCGGCCCTCGATCTTGGTAATCATCCTAGGCATCTTATACCTGTAGAAGGCATCATCGCTGTTGCTAGCACCAATGTTCTGCAACGCCATCTTGACAAAAGTACACTGACTAAGGACGGGTTACTCTCACAAAATAGAAGTAGCAACAACTGTTTCTGGTATCAGACCAAGTTGGGTCCAACTGCAACCACAAGAATCTGGGCTTTCGTGATGATGCTCAAGAAGCACGCAGATAAAATTATCTGCCAAAAATCTATCCTTTTTTCTAGGAAAAGGATGATACTCTCCAAGCAACCCAATGGATCCCAGAAAGGAGCTGGCTTGTATGGACATAAAAGAACCTTCAACTTGAACTGATTCACCTTTGATGTCGGAGCTGTCCAGCAGCACCTGCAATCGTTCATCAATGAGAATCAACAACCAAAGACACGAGCATAGATTTGTGACGAATTTCAAAGCTCCTCACAAAAGAATGCTATAATATCAAACGGATTATCATGCACAATGAAAAACATAAGAAATTCGTCCATCAATCTTTTGCATAAAAAAGCAGCTAAACTGGATTGATGCATAAATAAATTCAAGGAAGAAGGTGAAATATTATTAAAGTGAAATCTCCTGCTAACAATATCGCATCAGTTAAGGAGATGCATATTGTTACTGCATAGATCGAACCGAATATACAATCAAACAGCTTATCAAATGTGACAAACGAGTGAAAACTAAATGCTGGTAAGCGTGACAAAAAAGAAACAGCTGATTGCTCATCAAATCCCAATATATCGAATAAGCTATATATACAACAATCATTCAGAAACTTATCTTGCAAATATTTCAAATACATATCGACAATCCAGTTCCGACATACCAGCTCTTCAATCAGCAAGACTAAACAATCGCTCAGATACCCGGCAACAAAAAATCAGATCGGACGAGAAACATATACAGCAAAGCAATAACCCGCAAGAGAAATCGAATAAAGAGAAGATATAGTTGAGCTCAATCAACAGATGAGCGATCGATACAATAGAGACGAAGGTCGAATCTTTCGATTGATGAATCTCACCTTCAATTGATGACAATGGATGAGGAGGATGATTGAGCAAATCGAGACGTGAGACAGAGATTAGGGTTCGGGTTGGGTAGGTCTCAAGGGACGATTTATGGGAGAGGCGGCCAAGCAAGTGCTTATATAGGCACCACTCTGTCTAACCTTCTAACCTTTTTTTACTGCAAGAAAAAAAAAAATCCTTTTTTTACTGCTAGCTAGCAGTTATATATATATTGTTATTATTATTATTTTATTTTTTTTGCCCAAGAATTGTTATTATATATATATATATATATATTATATTAATAATGCACATTTTATTAAAATATATATATATTGCACAATTTTATTACTATATATATATATATATCATTTTCCCTATATATATGATTAATAATCAAATATCTACTTGATCTAATTACAAATTACTATCTGAATTTTAATTTTGAAATTGTTTACATAAATTCAATTTTGAACAACTGGATACCACCGTTACAATTTAAGTCAAATTGGACCAAAAAAAATGAGCATGTTCCGACCAAATAGGGTTTTTTATGGGTACCGGTACCCGAGATGGATTCACTAATAAATTAAAAAGAGTGTAGTGAAAAATCTTCAATTAGACGTCCAGTTAAAAGATACGGTTGAAATATGATAGGTTAAACTGAACGTCCAATTGAGGAAACTTCTCTACAATCCTTTCAATTTACTGTCTAATTCGTTTTAGGTACACATCAAATACTCATGTGACGGAAATATATTCATTTTCGCTCAATTTTAACATAAATTGTATATATATGTGTGACAAATTGCTCGAAAAATGGAAGTCCAAGTAATCAATTTCTTAAAAAATAAAAATAAAGTTTGAGTAGTGTTTTGTAATTTGATCAAAGTTCAGATAATCATTTTGCTATTAGCCATATCTAATAAATAATTTAATATTAATTATAAAATTGTTTTTTTTTTTTTATGTTAGTAATATTTGTTTATCTTGGCGAAAAGAAAGTAATATTTGTTTATTGGTTGTTGAGACTAACTAGATATATATATATATATATATATATATATATATATATATATATATATATATATATATATGTTATTGCCATAAGAATATATATCTTCTCTTGTTTTAAATAAATAATGGGTTTCATTAAAAATAAAATAGATGGGCAATAATTAAATTGCACTTTATAAATATGTCTGAGATATTATATAGTCAGTCATCTTTCTATCCTTAGAATAAATAAAATATACTGGCCAATGAAAGAAAAATGGATTCGTTTCAACTTTCAAGTTTACCTTTAGTTTTAATTGAGCTTTTGAACATAATAATAATAATAAATTAAATTTAAGTTGCGTAAAATAGCTCAAACTTCAAATTATTAATTTGTAATGTAATGTTCTTGGATCGCAAACAGCAGCCCGAGCCCAATAACATTGTACAGATTACACAATGATACAAAAGCCTTTTCTCCATTTTCTTGATGCCAACGAAAGCGAGAACCGGGGTAGCTTCTTTATTGAAGAATATGGCGTTTATCCTTTAATTAAAACCGGGTTTAAACATCCGTCTGAATTTTGGAAAAAAAAAAATAAATAAAAATCTTTACTTTTTTTTTTGCCAAAAAATAAAAAACTTTACGAGTAGATTATAATACAGGTGAAGATTTTTCTAAACGTAGAAGTAGAACAAACATGATGCTGGTGGAATCCTTCTTATGGGTCTTTAAGAGCGAGGTTAGCTATGTATTACAAAATTTATATTATACACAAATGGAATTTAAATTAAATTGGTACATGGATTAACAGCTCAAAATGAATTGGTACTTCCACTAAATTTTATTACTTTTTAATAGGGGTGACAATTTCTGACACGACACGATTACACAAGCTGTAACGGAGCTGTTTTTTCACATCTTTTACACGACACGACAAGGCCCGTGTCTAAACAACTCTCTAACACGAAAATATACGACTACAAACATGTCTGTGTAGCATAGAGCTGCATGTCCACGAATAAGACCCGAATAGACACGGTTTCAGAACTAAACGCGAATAAATACGATTATTTAAAATTTAATATTTACATATAGATTTATTATTTTCAATATTATAATTAAATCATTAAATTAATATATATTTACACTATTAAACATATTTAGTGCACCACAAACCGCAACATTTATAACTAATTCACTAACCCATAACATTTATAACTTATAAATATAATTATAAAATTTTAGGATTTATCTTATCGAAAAAAAGTATAAGTCAATACGTAATATCCGAACGATATGATTTAGTAATTTAAATTTTAGATAAGGAGGGACCCACTTTAGCAATTAGCATGAACATATAATCTTAGAGCAAATGACATATAGTCTGCTGCCCTAGACTAGACTACATCGAGATCAAATTGTTTTTCGTCGTTACTCTTCACATTCGAGAGAGGCCGATTACACTTTCAAGGTCCAATCTAATATGCAGTAATATTTGAATTTCACAATAATAACAAACTAATTAAAAATAAAACAATGATGAATTTTCCTAATTTTAATTTATTTTTCAAGATATGTTGTTGGTTAATTTTGGATCATTTTGTAATATTTGTTAAAAAAAAGGGTCAAACATGTAATATTAGTATTATTAATTTCCTTTATTAAAAGTTTCCGTGTCACCCGCATGTCACACGGACACGACACGAAAATAGAGTTAACACGTTTTGACACGACACGAGTAGACACGCATGTCACTAGTTACACGACACGATCCGATTGCCACCCCTACTTTTTGGTACCTGAGTTATCCTGGGTGTTGCACCGTCAGAATTTCTGGTTAAAACTAATATAATCTCATTTTTGGCGCATGAAAATATCAAAATACATTTTTTGCATAATAGCTACATAATAGCAACTTAAAACTTTGGAACCCAATATCTCACTCATTTCTACATCTTTTTGGACGAATTTTTTTTAAACCGCATAAATTTTCGAGATCTATGCAACCCAAATAGTCGTAAAGTGATTTGCCCAGTTTTTTTTCCAATAAACACCGTTTTCCATGTTTATTCATTCTTTTTGTATCAAACTTCCACTGTTAACCCAGGTACCAATTTGATTTAAATCCCTACACACTTAAAAGCACTTTGGACGAAAGCTGTAGCATTTGGTAAGACACACTCAAGGTGTTTTTTTTTTCAAACCATTATTTCTAAAATTTATTTTTGAAAATACTTAAGGTGCTGCTTTCTAAAAGTCACTTGCTAAAAAAAATTGTCATGTTTTTATATTTTGATTTTACACATAAAAACTTTTTATAAACCATTAAATAAGAAATTACATATATATTAAACTTAAAAACAATTTGTATTATATAAAGAGTTTTATATATAAATATTTAATAAAGTTATTTTATATTAATAAAGTTATATTATTCTAAAATATTCTAATATTTAGACTTACTTATTATAATAATAATAATTATTATTATTATGTAGAAATATACAAAAAAAAATCAAGCCAAGTTATCCATATGAAAAAGCTATAGTGGCGAGGGCAGGGAAATTTTGTCCATATATTTATTTTAGTTTATATATATAATTAATTAATTAATTAAATAGTAAATTAATTTCCAGTTTTATGAGTAAATCAAGTGAATGACTAAAATATTTTTACCAAAATGATTTAGTAAATTACTAGCTCACATTTGAACACTCGGATAAACTGCTAATTAAAAAAAATACGAATTACTAACTCGGGTTTCGTTTAGTGGACAATTTGCTAGTTGAATATTTTTTGGACAAATTATTAGCTTAGGTTTCAGTTTGTAGAGAATTTGCTAGCTCATGTTTCACTTTATGAACAATTTAATAGCTACCAATTGTCCACATATCAAAATTCGAGTTAGAAAATTGTTCACAAAAGGAAATAGTAAATTGACCATATTGTGAAATTTGAACTAGCGGACTGAAAATATATATATATATATGTTAACTAATAATTTATAAATGAAGTGAAACTAAGCTAGCAAATTGTTCCAAAAAAACATTATGTAACAATTTGTCCTAGTGTTCATTTGTTGCGAGCTAGCAAATTAGTAATTTTTTTATTGTAGAACTTTGTAGTGCATTACAATTTAATATACGATCTGGCTTTATTAAAAAAATCATCATTATATTTCTTACACTTTTTTTTTTTTAAAGAAATGTCACTTATTGTCAAATTTATGGGTCTGCCAGTGGTTGTAACAACAACCACATTGTATAATTATATTTGACGTCACTCAATAAGTGATGGTTGCTTAAAAAAACTGAATTAGATGCAAATTACAAAATGCACGTTGATGATGACATTTGGTAATACAACAAATAATCAAATAAACAATATTGGAGATGTGACGTGATGAAATAGTTGCAAGTTTGATGAGATAACTACATATCTCATTATATTTCAGCAAAAAAAAAAAAAAAAAAACTACATAATAATATGAGTCTTCTTATTTTACAATATTAGGATTCTTATCATTATGATTCTTCTTATCCGCAAGTTTGTTCAATAATGTCATCATTCAACCAATAGATCAGTAATTTAAATACTGTTGAGATCTCGGGAATGAAAAAATATGCATTGTCAATATTTTACTTATTACAAGTTGACTCAGTGTAAGTAAGTAAGTGATGATTAGTTTAAGTTTGGAATAAACATTTTATATATATATATATATATATATATATATATATATATATATATATATATAGGGTTAATAACCAAATTACTACATGAATTTTGGCCCGTTTACAGATCGCTACCTCAACTTTTGATTTTGAAAATTAGTTACCTCAACTTTGAAATTCAGATCAAATCGCTACCTCGGTCAATTTTTTGTCAATTTATACAAAATTGAACCACATGTGTTTTTTTTCAAATATTTTTCTTCCAAAAATGTCATTGTCTTTATTCTTCGTCTCATTGCGTGAACATGCTTCACCATCTTCTCTCAAATATAATCTTTGCTTTATTATTTTCTTCTATGTCGTATATATATCTTCAATTCCAATATTTCAGACAAACTTCTATATTACTAATTAACAATTCCACCATAAAAAAAGGTTAACTTCTCCGCTCTACTTGCTCTGTTCACCTGAAAATTATGTATGGAATTTGCAAATGTCATATATATTCTAATGAAAATATAACAGAATTCAAATTGTTTTGATGTTAGTTCCAAGTATACCAGACATAGATACAGATTTAAAGTTGTCTATTTCAAGTGTTTCAACTTCTCTTTTATCTCTTATTATTATCTTATCATTTATCTTTTTGTGCAAATGCTGAAAATGCTAGTAGTTGGAGTGAATTTAACTTAATTTGTATTATATTTTAAGGACGTATTACTTTTTTATGACTTTGATCCACAAATACCCATACCCCTTTCGTTGGAAGCAATTGAACAACATAATTTTAAGTAAACGTCGTAATAGTGAAAATTGCAGCAGCAAAAAGTGAAAAAAAAAAAAAAAACAGCAATGATACAACATATTTACTGCAGTAAGATAACACAACAAATAATACATAACCTAAACGTAATATAATTAAAACCGAACTAAAAATTGCATAAGCAAAAGCGGGAAAAAAAAAACAACAATATAATGAAACAACACCATTACTGCATCAAAACAACATCAAAACAATTTTTAGATTTTGCAGCTTGTTTTGATAGAGGAATTGTTAATTAATAATTTAGAAGTTTGTCTGAACTTTTGGAATTGAAGATATACATACGACATAGAATAAAATAAAAAAAGCAATGATGATAACGGAGAGAATATGGTGAAGTATGTTCACGTAAGGAGGCAAGGAAGAGAGACAATGACATTTTTAGAAGAAAAATATTTGAAAAAAACACATGTGGTTCAATTCTGTCTAAATTGACAAAAAAATTGACTGAGGCAGCGATTCGATCTGAATTTCAAAGTTGAGGTATCTAATTTTCAAAATTAAAAGTTGAGGTAGCGATTTGTAAGAATGCCAAAATTCAGGTAGCAATTTCCTTGAAACATTCAAAATCTAGAAAGACGAGTCTCAGTTACCACCTTTCCCTTGAAACGTTCAAAGATCTCATCTACCACTTCACTCCAAGTTTGAATTTGACAAACTGTGCATTGAAGGTAGACAGTTATTTGCAACCCTTACCAAACGTAATTAGAGTTAATTTGTATTGCCCAAAACAATTATTTTTATTGGATGCCCCCAATATATTGTTAATTTGTACAAGGTCAATCGATAAATGGCCCGATCTAGACGATTTCTCTATTGCAAGAATTAGTAAAAATGAAGCGTCGATAATGCCCCATTGGCTGCCTCCATGGCCCGAGACAAGATCACCACCGTCGAGAAGGGGACACTCATCACAGCGAGGGCTAGCATTGCAAGTGCGACGCTCGGTCTAGTGTTCATCAGGCAAAACTGTAGAAACCCAACGAAACGACATACGAATTCGTCGTATTCTGCGTAGCACTGCTTCTCCCAGTCCATCCACGCGGCCGGAGGCTCGTAGTTGCGCTCCACCATCTTCATCTCGTGAACCCGCTTCCTTAGAACCACGAGGCTTTCGTTCACCAGCCGTCCACTGTAGTCCCATCGACGATACTGATCCCGCTTAGCCGCGAGGGTTCTGACCACTCTAGCCCTTCTGGGTCCGAACCGTGGTCTGGGTTCTCGATCTGGGCCGGTCCGAGCTGAGAAGGTGGTCAGGGAGTAGAGGAATGTAGATTTAGTTGCTTCCATTGACATTGGATTTATGAAAATTAAATGGCTTAGTAAGTAGAGAGTGTATTAAGAGAGGTTGTATATTTATAGGATCTGCATGCATTATTATTATTATTGGGTGGACTCAAAGATTCCAAACAACGTGGGTGTTGGACACTTCCCGTGGTTGGTCGTTAACTTGGATCTGATCATATGGTAAAGTCAATGCACAATGAGACGTGGCAGTATGGCATTGGAGAAAAACCCCTGCTCCTGCATGTCAATGCTCCTAGAGCCTAGAGGGCGGCATAGGTCGGTGCCTTTATATTTTACCCAATATATATATATATATATATATATAATAAATAATGTTTTACAACGCGTTAGATTCAACCTAATTATGCAAAATAATTAATTGATAGCACATAGTATTAATAATTTCGTGCATACTATTTTGGTGGAACGGTCGGATCAACATTCGGCAACTTGAGGCTAGCCAATTAGGGATGAAGTTAAAAATTTGATTATGAATAAGAATTAAACTATGAGTAAAGATTTATTATTAAAAAAATCAAGGGATATAAATGTAAAATTTTAAAAGTCAAATCGAAATTATTTACAATTTTATTGCTCGTCACGAAAGTTGAAGGGACAATTTTGATCCACCCGCGCAGATTCCGTCCCTGCAGCTAGTGTTGGACTGTTGGATGTATAAATAATGCATAATAAGTTTGGTAGTTTTTTTTTTTTTTTTTTTTAATGATAATCTTATTACGGATGCAACCTCGATTATTTCTAAGAGAGGGCGGGCTTCGAATATCCAATTGTTTAAACACGTGTCGTGGTTGAGTAAAATGTTTTCATAAAATGTTGGGAGTCTCTAATATTCTTGCAAATCACTAGGCAATTGGAGATGGTCTATTATAGCAAAATAATTTAAAGAACCTGAATAGTAATTAAGTGAGTTGTAGTTTATGTTATTTATTTAAAAGGGAAAAGTATAAAAGAAAAATATGCAATATGTTTTTATAAATTTTGTTAGATGTAACATAATTTTTAGGTGTTTGTGTTTTAGATATAACATGTTTGAAAACTGTTATTTTAGATAAAACCGTTAACTTTTCACTAAAATCTCTGTTAACTTTGTTGGATACTAACCGTAAAAGTTTGACAACGTCAACGTGGCAGCACATGATTGGTCTCTATATGAAAAAAGATAATATTTTATTTAAAATATGAAGAAAAAACTTAAAACTTATGAAAAAGTTATATGTAATTTTTTATTAAAAAATTAGATCATTTTCCCCCACTTTTTAAAAAAGTTACCGGAATTTAAAAATACCTAAAAAATAAATATAAAACCTAAAAAATATTAAAAGTTAGTGAAAATATTTTAGAAAAAATAAATATTTACAATCAAAATATATAATTTAGAATTGTATTTAAAAATCCATACCAAGGTTTGACCCATACAAGGTCGGGCGACTCTGGTTGGAGTCACTCGAGCTGAGGGTCACACTGGTTTATTTTCTTATTTTTTCACTTTTTAATTGAAATTCTAAATTTTATTTATTTAAAATTAAAAAAATATTTTTGAGATGTTAAGATTTTTTTCGTTGTAAAATTTACACATTTTCTTTTACCATTTTCCCATAATAATTTTGTTTGCCATACAAATTGTTTTTGCCAATATTTTTACTTCATTTTATTGTGATTTTCATAGTTATAATTTTTATACCATTTGTATTAAAAAAATGTTTTACCATCTTTATAATTATTTATATCATCGTTAGAAATTCTTTTACCATTTTTTGAATTTTCATATACATTATTATTATTTATTACATTTTTGAGTTAATTGAAAAAAAATCTATATTTTTACTATATTTTTGTTAGATTTCCTCCTATTTTTTGGGATTTATTTCATATTTTAAAACATTTTTTTTTTCAAAATAATAAAATGTATTAATTTTATTTTTCACATTATCTCCATCAATCACGTCAACTTATTTATATTAAACTGAGCTCATCTAAACCAATTAAAGCAAAACATATTATATACATACATGTTTCATCTTTTACAAATGCAGACAAACATGACATATTTTGGTGGTAATAATGCAGCTTTTTTCAAATATCCACAATTGTTTTTTTAACTATGATGTCAGACGTATGGTGATATATAACTTTTTTGCTAGTAGTAGTAAAATTATTATAATTATAATTAAAATATTATATTATACTATCCTCTCTATATAGAAAATAATCAAATATCATTTATTATTTCAGAAATAGTAATAATAAATAATTAAAAAATAAAACCTAACAAAAAAGACGTCAGTTGGTCAAAAAAAGAGATCGGGCCGGCCATAATGAGTTTTGAAATTGAGCCCATGGTCAGAGACGTAGCCCAGAATTCATCATTCTCCGAGAGGATCTATGAACCAATAAGAGGGTCGCACGTGTTGCGCTCCCTTTCCAATTCAATTCGAAATTGAGAAGAACCCTAACTAGGTTTGATTTTAGTTAGTTTGGGTTAGTTGGTGAAAGAAGAAATTTGCTCTAGTCAATCTACTCGAACATGCGACAATGGCGAAAAACCGTAGCCGAGAAGAGGAACCCAGTATCGCCCCGAAGCCAGATCGGTGGTACAACCTGAGCCTTGGTCCGTCCTTCAGAGACCACCATCCTTCTTCCAAGTTCTGTACTTTACGATGTGAGCCTCTTCTCTTCTTTCAATTCATGCTTTGCTGAAGATAGTACTAATTTCTAGTGGAGAACATAATGAGTGCAGAAAACTGAAATTGTACTTGTCTTGCAAGTAATTAGGTTGAAGAACTGATTTTGGTTAGGCTTTTGCTGAATTCTTGCTTCCCGAGCTTAGTGATTTAACAACTATCGGTAATTCAGGAAAGAAGAGATCTTTCAGCGTAAATACATATAAAATATCTGCCGGTATCTAACTATGTCTGGTGATTCTGGGTTGATTGTTTCTCAATGAGCTAGAATTTCTCAGCGGTCATTCTTAACACAGTTTATAAAGTGTGTTAGTGTTGATTAAGTTAATTTACTAATTATTTGGCTAATTATGGTTTTATGATATCGAACTTTTGCTATCAGATGAGTTCAAACCTGCTTCAGTTGACAAAAGCAGAGACGGTTCACTCCACAAGACGAAAGATAACAAGGTTACTGTGGAATTCCAGAACAACCAACATGGAAAACCGAAGGTGATCTTTGAGGGGGTCACTGAAGATTACAAGGATAACGATGCAGTCTTGTTCTTTGACGGAGAGAGCTTATGTCTCGAGCAGTTGCATCGAGCAGTGAAGCGGTTACGGCATGTTCGTGATCTTGGTGAAGCTACAGCCTCATCTGGTGGTCCTATTACCTTATCTGTTGGAGCAACTGCAGAACCTTATCCTCCTTTAGTTGGTAAAGCAGCCAATGATCAATTCTCAGATAAAGAACCTCCAAAGGTACAAGATATAAGTTTTTCTGCTCTATATTCTTGGTAGTATTTCCGATCTTAGTTGCTTGATATGATATGCTATGCTCTTGGCGTGAATGCGTTAGTTACCACTAGGAATTCAGGGAATTACTGGGTTATCTGAGAAATCTTTTACTGTTTTTTTTCCCGCATATGGTTCGGTTCTTTATCTTTCTTCCTATCCAAAACTATAAAGTTTTAGGCTATTGTTTGAGATCTTGCAGTCTTGTTTACCAAAGCCTAACCATTCCTGGTAAACAGGTTGAAGTAGACGATGTCAATGTTGAATCAGATGACCCAGAGTCTGTTTTGAACCAACTTTATGGTAACTATCATTCTTTCCATCCTTGTTTTTGCTAGTGAGCATGTTCATAGATTTTATTTGATACTGAATGAAAGAAGTATTAAGCATATAACATTCAAAATTAAAATCCATATAATCTTCCTGATAGGTGTCAAAACCGAACAAGAAAATCTCATGGATTCACCTGCGGAGGGAAATACATCAACAGAAATACCAGATGCTACAAAGTATGAATCAGATGAAAACGTTGACATCATCGATGATCATGGTGGATATGAAGTAGCAAAGGAGGAGGATGAGGTAGAGAACCATTCCAGAGCTGAAGTCCACAGAGGGATTGAGATTGACATCAACATACCCCACCAAGACGAAGAAGAGGACTTTGAGATAGCTGATGTGGATGTAAGTGACGGTGAGGTGAACAACACGGGTTTCAATGCTGCAGAAGCCCTCCGAGCTCAAGTTGCAGGTGAAAGAGAGAAGGGGTCTTCCTCTTCTTGTTCTTCAAGTTCAAGTAGTAGCAGTGGTAGTAGTAGCAGCAGCAGCAGCGGCAGTGGGAGTAGCAGTGACAGTGGAAGCGCGAGTAGCGACAGTGCAAGTAGCCACGATGAATCGGTGACATCAGTTTAGCTGTTATTATTAAAAAACCTGTTTAGCTGTTGTGTATAATGTGGTGTGTAGTCTAAATTAGCAGTATTTGTGTAGATGTGTTAGTTAAGGTTGTTTCCGTAGGGGTGTGTTAGATTTGCAGACAAGACCGAGTCTTGTCTTGTGTATGTGATGTAGTTCTGTAATAGTGTAATCTCTCTAGCTTCAGCATATATATGTATGTCTATGCCTTTGTATTTCGGCCTCGTCTATTCGGGCCTGGTGGACAATATTCTATTCAAGTTTAAATAATCTGTTTCGCCCAAAAAATAATACACAAACGTAGCGGTTTAGATTTCCGTCCCTTGTATTTATGGCAAACACTTTACTTTTTACATATTGATGTGAAAATTATGACTAAGATGGTTATTAAGTAATATTTTTTTTAAAAAAAAAAAAATCATTCTTAAGAAAGATTAAAGGGCTTGGCTATCAATATTGTTAGCAGGAGCCGTCAGTCGAGTTTGACAAACTTGCATATTAATTAGGTCTAAAGAGACTACAGTAACTTGAACTAGAAATATAAAAAGGGGGAAAGGGGGTCCTCTCAAAGTTATATAGTATCATACTATCATCATCTCTTACTCTTCCCCCCTCTAACTAAGGCCTTTTCTTTTGGCTAGCTACTAATTAAAGACAGCAAGAGAGACACAGAAAGAGAGGAAATGGGAGCCTTGGACTACCTCTCTCACTTCTGCACCGTCACCAGCACCAGCACAAGAACCAGGCTCCGGCCTATGCAGGTATTTACATATATATATATATATATATGAGTTCTTTTAGAGTAAAATTATTATATATATCTCAAAACTAAGGTGTACGTTTGGTGTCATCAGACAGTAGAGATTAAAGTGAAAATGGACTGTGAAGGCTGCGAAAGAAGGGTCCGAAATGCTGTCACCTCCCTCCGAGGTTTCCCCCTCTTCAAAACCCTAAACTATACATACATATGAAGTTTAATGATCAAATTTATAGTTGATAATAATTTTTTTGGGCTGTTCAAAAAATTACTAAATGGTTTTTTTTGGAACCTTTTGCTAGCTTAAATTTCACATGTCTACATATTAATTTTAATTTGAATGGAATGAGCCACGTAATAAACAAAAATACGACAAATTGCTAGCTGGTGTTTGAGTAATCAAAAAAATATTTGTGCAGTTTAAACAAATTGCTAGCTATTTTTTGATATACGTCCAAATTAGATGGAAATCATAACTACACATTTATACGGATGTGAAACTTGAGCTAGCATGGCAAAAATAAAAAATTGAGTTAGTAAAATGTGAAAAAAATAAAAATGAAAAAATCAATTAGCAATTTGTTCAAATATCCGCTACTTACAATTAGATAATTAACCCTACATATAATATATGTATGTGTACATGCAATGCAATGGAATGCAGGAGTGAGGTCGGTGGAGGTGAACCGGAAACAGCACAGAGTGACAGTGCATGGACACGTGGACGCAAACAAGGTACTGAAGAGGGTGAAGAGCACCGGAAAGATAAGGGCGGAGTTTTGGCCCTACATACCGCAGCACCTTGTGTACTACCCTCACGCCTCCCAAGCCTACGACAAGAAAGCTCCCTCCGGTTTCGTCCGCAACGTCGTTCAAGCTCACCCCTCCTCCTCCACTCTTGTCGTTGCCACTGCCAATCATGATGCCGAAGGATTCATCTCCCTCTTTAGCGACGATAATGTTAACGCCTGCTCTATCATGTAGTTATTAATTAAACACCATCTCTCTATTTCCCTATATGAATGATCAGAGATAATTAAGACATCTTCTTCTTGTCTTGCATGTCTTTTAAGTATAGCTTTATTGTTGGTCGGATATGTAAAACCCAGGTTTAATTCTGCGACGTACGTTGTTCTAGCGAACTCTCTATCATGCATCTAATTTAATGGAGTAATTAGTAATTAAGAGCTAGCTTATGCTGATATAAAATCCTGAATGGCCGGCTAAAATCGAATTTTGTCGTACAAACCCAAATTTAAAAAGATTATCAGTGTATAATTATCGCGATATAGTAAAATGATGAATACACAATCTTGAAGAGTTAGATTTAAACCCTGATTGGATTATTGTTTGATTCATTTACATGTAAGTAACACAATTATTAATTTAATTGCCTTCTGCCTGACTCAACAATAATGTGGATATATATGTTGCTTTTTCAAGATTTCCCCAAATTTTGGCTTTAGATTTGAAAGATTGGTATATATGGACAATTCATATGCAATGTGTATATTATATGACCAAGGATATTGTATACTAATGTTAAAGCAGCTTGATTGGACAGCACAAAGCTGGTTTGTGCTTATATAGGGTATATTTATGCACTTCAAAATTAAAGGTGGATAGCTAGTAGCTACTAGGGACATTATGTTGGAGAAAAATACAAAACACAAACTAATAAAACAACATCTCATGCTATCCTTTTTCACAACCACATGCCGCGCATTTGATCGAACGGCGCGTACGTAATTTTTCAAATTTTTAGTGTATATATAAAATAAAACTATCATAAGGTTAATCTCTTTGATGGAATAAAATAAGTTAAATTGTATAGGGGTCTTCTATTTTGTTTTCATGTTATTGGAATCCCTCTAAAAATATGAGTTTTAGCTCTCTCTATATGAAAAAAAAAAACTATATATTTCGTTGAAATATAAAAATTAAACTACGCATTTATTTATCACTTTAAAGTCTTAAAAGTCTTGAGACGATTGGTTAAGTGGTAATTCGTCTGAAATTTTCGAACTATAATGATTGAATCATACATTCACCTTAAGATGATAATTTCAAATATACTTATTCTTAGCTTAATTGAAAATAATAAACGTATCTAGTGTTAGAATCACTCGAGAGATGTGACACATCCTAACAGCGGCAGACCCAAGACTCAGGTCCAGGGGTACTACATGTGTCTGAGTCAGGATTCATGGTCAAATGTGCAACCCAAAGTAAAATATACGTACGACCGGAGGTACAACTGGAGTTCGCTAAAGTTATTATTCATTTGGTAAATGTAAATATGTTTTGGTTATTAGACACTCTATGTAGTAAATAATACCATGTTATAAATCATATTTAGTTCATTATTAATTTACTAAATAAATTAGTATCAAGTAATAAATAGATATTATGTATTAATATCAAATGTCTAACATGGATGAAAATATGAAAATAACTGAGATCATGCACAAACCATCAAGCAAACATTGTTTCAAGAGCAGGCCAGCCTGAGCAGAAGGGTAATAATTATAAAAAAAAAAACAATAAAATAAAATCATTCATAAAAAAAGGGTTAACATGTCTTTTGGTCCATGATGTTTGACGACTTTTGGGTTTTGGTCCATAATGTTTATTTTTGCCTAGTTTTGGTCTCATATATATGGTTCAATTAGATTCTATTTTGAAGTTTTAGGGCTAAATTAAACAAAATAAAAGTTAGGAATTTATTTGAGGGACTAAATTGAACAGAATCAAAAGTTTAGGGTCGGTCACGTGACTTGCACATGTCATTTAACGGCCAAAACTAACGGTCAACTAATGGATGTACCAAAAATCACATTTTTCAAACGTTTGGTACCAAAAGTATACTAAATCGAACATTTAGTACTAAAAACCACATTCGGTCAAACATGTGGTGTGAAAACTACCTTTAACCCTTAATATTCCCTGGAAAAAACACGTCTTTTGTTTTCCTAAAAACATAATGATATTAAATACGTTGCAAAACAGATTCACATTTCATTCGCATGTTTGAATCGGTTGATTAAGTATTTCTAAAAAAAAAAAAATCAAACTATCCCTCGTTAAACAAAATTAATGAAAAAAATACCATTTCAGATTATTTTGGTAATATTTTGCATATATTTATTTAAATGAATATATATTATTACTTATAATCTTATATAGTTAGATACAGTTTTAGACATACATTTATCCATACGAGCGATATATACAAAGAAATATAAGATGTTAAAATAGTATTATATATACAATTTCTATTTAATGTTGCAACACGTTCATATTTAAGTGAGGGGTGCAATACACATTTTTTCATACTTATAAAATTATAAATGGTGCAAAATTTACGTATACACTATATCTATACAAATTGTATAAAGTTGAAGGGGGTATGACTGCACCCATCAACTATACGTAGATTCACTACTGTTTATTTATCATCTTAATTATAAGACATTGATTATCAAGATATATACTTCCCAATAGTTTGTTAATAATTAAAGGGGAGGGAATGATTACGGGGAGCACCAAAAAGCTCTTTAAGCCATTAGAAAAATGGAAGTTTCTAAAGATGGAGGGACCTTGAAGAAAAATAAAAGTAAAGAGAAGAGTGGAGTGGAGTGGAGTGAACCCACCTACCTACCAATCAACCTCCCCATTATCAATATACGATGGATTAGTGCATGATTAAGTTAATTAGCACTTGGATTAAAAAAGGACTTGTTTGTCTCGGGATCTTAATCCAACCAAGACTTTTAATGAAGCACTCTCTCTGTGGTCCTTTTGTACCGTCACTAAAAGTAAAGAGAAAAGGAATACTTCCAAACACATTTTGAATTGAATGTAATTATATTGGCATGGATTTGAATAATACTATATGATCACCAATTTCCTCCCTAATTAAGGGCCGACTAGGAAGGTAGATAGTGCTCATAATGTAAGGATCCCGCCGATCGATGATCTTTTAAAAACAGAAATGCGCCATTGATAGAGTCAAGTCAATACACAAATTTGTTGAAATTTGAATGATGATACAGATAAAGTATATATGGATAAAGTCCAGTGTCTGCAAATTGACTTGCATGCAAAATACAAGGCAAAGGTGAGAGATAGAGAAGCAAGAAAGCTAAGAAGTATCACGGCAAAGGAAGGAGTTGGAAATCGAAACTTTAGAAAAAGACAAGCTGTCTAGTCTTAATTAGTGTGTACCTTATTCTTCGAATCTCATGTCGTGTCGTTTCAATTCAAATCAAATGTCTTTTCCTTCTGCTGTGTTTTAAATTAATTGATAATAATTAACATGCGAAGAACAATAATGCACGGGTTGGTCTTGGTTCGATTTAAGGTTTAGAGTTTAGGCGAATTCAGTTGGCTTCAGCTGCAGAAAAAATTGATGAATAAGAAGAACGGAGCACAAGAACAGTATACTTATTTTATTAATTGATGATCAACAGATTTTGTACAAGATTTGCTCAACTGAAATCTCTAATAAGTTGCTAAACATGTAACTATTACTACTTAATAGAAGACAACGTGAAACATGCTAATCTAATAATAGAAAAACGTTGACTTACTCCTCAAGTTACAGGAAGAAGCTGGCTTGGTCCATAAATTACAATCATAAGACTTAATTTAATCTGATTCTAAACTAAAAGGACTAACTTAACACTTACCATTTCATTTAACTCAACAAACTCCTAAAATTATATGCTACACATACCTAATTTCTTACAAGGAAGTTCAATTCGACTTGTCGGAAAGGACATCGTAAAAATGTATGCAACTTGCTCTTTAAAGTTGCAATGAATCATATTTACATTTTCATCCTTTTGGATTTCCCTGATAAAATAGTAACTCACTAGGGCTGGGCATGGTTCGGTTCTTGGCCGAACCGGTTCAGAACCGAACCGGAACCAGATTTTAGGTTCATTTGGTTTTCTGTACCAGGTAAGAACCGAACCAGATTTTAGGTCCTAGAACCGAACCATAGGAGAACCGGTTTTGAACCTTTTTTTTTTTTTTTTTTTTTACTAAAATTCAAAATATACACCTTTTTTTTTTACTAAAATTCAAAATATACGGCCAATATAGAACTATTCCTAAGTTAAGTTTCGAGTTCAAAACTAAACTCGATTGACTGTAGAATTGATATGAGCTAACATAGTATATAATAACTATATATAAGTAAACAAATCTGCTACGACCACCTATATACCCAATATGAACCAAACCCAAATAGTGAAGGATCTACCCTATGGGTGTAAACGATTCAAGCTACTCGTGAGCTTCTCGAGATCGATTTGGTCGATATTCAAATTCGACTCGCTAAATTTCGAGTCGAGTTGAACTTTTTTTGATACCGAGTCGAGTTCGAGTTCACTTGTACTCGACTCGAGAGGCTCGCGAGCCTAATCGAGCTTTTTTGTTTTGCATATTCGAGTCGAGTTTGAGTTTGAGTTTTTCGAGTTTTACGTAATAATATTATATATGTATATATTGAGTCGAGGAAGAGTTCAACCTCGAGCTAAGATGCACCATTTATTATTTAATTGAATTTTTAACCTTATCGAGCCGAACTCGAACATGTCAAGTATGGCACCGAGACGAGCTCGAGCTTGAAAAATTAAGGCTCGGTCGAGTTCGAGTAAACTGAGTCGAGTCGAGCTTGCCGGATACTCGGCTTGTTTATAGCCCTTTAATCTACCCAAAAAAAAGATGCAAGAGTGTGTTACTATTTAACAATTTAGGCTTTATGTAATAAAAGTGGTTCTGAAAAACTGGTTCAAAACCGGTTCGGAACCTGTTTTGAACCAGTTGAAAACCGCTCCATATATTCCTTATCAAAACCGAACCATTTAAGAACCGGTTCAGTAAGAACCAGTTTGTATTGGTTCGGTTCCGGTTTGGTTCCGGTTCGGTTCGCCCGAACCGGTTTTTATGCCCAGCCCTATAACTCACCTTGAAATGTTTAGTTCTTCTATAAAACACTGGTAGTACTTCAACATTTCATTCATTAACTAGATATCTTGAATTTTTGAATTTAAATTATGAGAATGAAAAAATATTTATAATCAACATGTTATCATTTATAGCCTGACCGATGCAAACAAATATAATTTTAGGGATTAGTGAAAAAAGAAAAACAAGTATATCTTACAAGGATCTTGAAGGGCCAGATCAGCATGAATTTCAATAGACACTACTTTATTATTATTAATAGGGTTAATAACTAAAAAACTGTCCAAGGACCCTATGTTAAAATTAAGTGTCTGAAGTTTAAAATGTTAAAATAGACTGTCCCAAGTTTCATTTTTGTTGAAATTTGGTGTCTTTGTGCGTCTTTTCATCTCCATTCAATCATTTTCATCGACCCACCATCCCACACATAATCAATCACTCTTTACTTTTCACAAAATCGTCAAATTTCACCTAAAAATTGAACATTAAAAAAAAAGTTTCTAGAAGAGTAGTGTAGAGCCATTTCCAAGGACAATAGAGCGAGATTTACTTATCCGGATGTGACCAACTTTTTCGGTGACGGTCCCGGCAATATGACGAGAAGGGAGTGTGTATGAGAGCTTGAATTTGACAGATGGTTTCGTTGGAATTGACTTCTCTAAAGTAATCACACCGAGACACCAAATTTCAACAAAAATGAAACTTGGGACAGTCCATTTTAACATTTCAAACTTCAGACACCTAATTTTAACATAGGGTAAACCTTGGACAGTTTTTTAGTTATTAACCCTTATTAATACCCAAAAATTAATATGAGAAAGATTTGTGCTTCCATTTTTGGAATGGGCTCGGTCAAGTAGATTTACTCGTTCATTTGAGTTTTTGGGGTTGAGGTTGAAGAATGGTTTTCTTGGAGACTAAGTTAGAAGAATGAGAGAGATTTTTTTTTGGTTGAAAGAGTAGAGTTTAAATTGCACTAAATGGCCAGCTTTCTTCTGTTTAATGGGCCTCTATTATTTACAAAAGCTTAGGGAGAAGTAAGACTATCAAACTCGAGACAAACAAACAGAAGAGTTCCACAAATGTCTCTACAAAATTACAGCAATAGATGGTTCGACTAGTCACAGTGCAACAGCTACATTTCTTTGACCCGGTTCTATTCGTACACAACTGTTGGAGCATACTGCAAAAGAAAGATGAAAAAGGTTAATATACCATTTAATCATTTTAGTCTATAGAAAGCATCGCAGTTCATATTGCAATGAATTGAATCCAGGGTGGGTTGCTATATTACATACAGAATTTACCTCGTCATCTTCTTCAAAATACAGTCCGTCGACTGCACTGTTCAGCTGGAAGTTCCACCCCAAAGTGATCTCAAGTAATTCCTTCAGTTTTCTAGTCTAGAATGATCCGAACAACACCCAACTAAATCAAACCTTCAGATACAATTCAAGCTAAGTCGATAACTGCTAATGATATGCCTCAATATTTTTCGCAAAAATCAGTTTCAACAAATGCTACTATCTGAACTCTTGTGAATGGCACGGTTCATTTTGGGCGGGCAAACCATGATTGTTCCAGTGAAATGTCTAACCGAGATTTTTTTGGTTCAAAATTTGAGCCATTAATTCACATGCCAACTGCAAAAAGAAGCTGAAAGAATTAATAGATGGTGTATATAAGTAGATGTTTGTATCCCTTACCCAAGAAAGAAGTTCTCCATCAATAACTGAGGCACCTAGCACCAACAAGAAGAAATCCTGGAATCCAGTCCAATAATCAGAATATAGACTTTTCATGAACCACTTTACATTGAGAATGCAATCAAAGTAAGACTGATCTTTAATTTAAGTGATTTCTTGTTGCTTACAATTAATTATAAGGGTTTATTTTGTTATTACAAGATGTATTACCTTAGAGAGTCGGTGCAAAAAACTATCAGAAGAAAACCAAGAGTCATCCAACATTGCTGAAGATCCCTGCTCTGCACCCCTACTATTGGCTGATTCCTTCTGCAGTCCATATTTGAGCTGATAGTAGATGACCTTGATAAACTGGGAGAAACTTGAACAAGTTTACCAATACCACTCAAGCTATCATACGATAAATATGAAATGTATGTTAAACATGGCATAGCAGTACCTTTGTGAAAAGCTGACTTCTGGTACGAAAAGGCTGTGCAGGAAACATGGTCAAACAAATATAATATATTGTTAGTTAAAATGATAGCGCGGTTCAGAATTGGAGGAAAATGGCAGTGATGCTAATACGATCAGTACTTACAGCTTCAGTGCACCCAAGGAATAGACTAACCAAGGATTTCCACTGTAAGAATGCATCGAGTGATTGACCCATCTAGAAAGTGTAGCTTCCATGTGAGAAGCGTTTTTGAATAATTTTTCAAATAAGTTACAGGTATTCATCATACCAGAAATGCAACAAACGCAAACTGAAGCTCCCCAAGTAGCACTTCTTCAGAACCTCCATATTTTTTCTCTATGATGGTTTCCAGCAATTGTGTCTGCATGATTAACAACTTTTCTATGAACAATAATAACACATTATTAATCATACTACACTACTAATTCACTATAAAGCACTGCTAATTGACAGGTTCAGATACGGGTTCATGATTCTAAATATAGAAGAACAAAGAATGTGTGCTTAGTAGAAATCATCAACAAAACGTCCATGCAGGAACAGAGGGTTTATTCAGTCTGGTTAAGGTTGAAACACTGCAGAAATCCCAAAGGGACAAGTCAAAGCATATAGCTAGTTGAAATTTGAAGGTACACTAGTCAAGATGAATATTCCAGTATGCTTCACCAAATAAAATTGATCGTATAAGTCCGTAAGAAATTCCTACCTTGTCAAGATTCATAGAAGTAAGTTCGTGCCCTTGAATTCCAGAACGCTTGACCACCTGGGGAATCATTGTGTAATAGCATCCTCTACCCTGATACTTTTCAACGGATTCTGAAAATTTACCACTTCTCAGCTGTTCATCTAAAGCTTCCTCCACGGTTGTTTTTGGAGTCTTTTGTTTAATCACATCATATTCACATGCGACGGTGATATCTCCTCCAATAGGTTCTGCAAGGAAATTACGAAACTGAAATTGTGTACAATAATAAATTCAATCTACTGAACAACCGATCTCAATCACTCAGAGTTGTTGCAGCTCAAAACTACGTACCTAACCGTTCGATTGTCTCCTTGTTGATGTAGTTGGATAAACGCTTCCAATCTCCATACTGACTCAGATTATACGGGCCAAGATTTCTGTCGAACTCCATATTTTTCACAGCTAGAGAATATCTTTCTGCCTTCAGAAACGAAAATTTCTTTTAATTCAACTTTGTCATCTACCAGAATATCATTTTACCAAGATAAAAATATATGGTCAAACCAATTAGTATAGTTCAAGCTCATATTTGATATAAATAGAGCTTGATAATCAATCAGCAAGGAAACACAGAGAACCAACCTCTTCCTCAGACACTTTAACTAAACGTTCTTCTTGCTGATCCCATTTTCGAACAACTACCTAGTTCAATCGGAATCAATCAGAAAGTATGAGGTAGACCAAGTCATATCATTTCTAAACCACTATGAATGTACAAAGAAACAAGAGGAGCTACGCGGTTGAACTGAGCTACACCTCAGAAAAATCAGCATCAATGAAAAATCCAACCATTGGGGAGAACTCCTTCCCGTCCCTGTGTGCAGCAATTGTTCCATCAGCTTTAAGAGAAAATATAGATAGAAGACACGAAGAACGGTAGAATACCTGGTAGAGGAGCTGTAGTACACAAAATGAGTACCAGGAGGGATCATCTTGATGCCCTTGAAATCAGGTCCAACTGTAGCCATCTGCAAGAAAAATTACCAACTTCATCATCATTTCGAGAAACCCAACGCAGATTGCAGATGAAATCAAAGTCGGAAATTTGCAGAGACAGATAAACAAGAAGCGCCAAACCTGAGTATCAATTCCGAAGAGTGTGTACTGAGGAACATCGAGAAGCAAAAGCGTGGCGCCGCGCTTAACAAGCTCGGTAGCAGTATCGGCGTCCATTGTTTCAGTGATTTTTCTTCTGATTGTTGAAGAAGAAAGAAGAAGAATCTGGTTACTGCTCAAAGCTTCTCTATTTTGTGCTGAAAATCGTCTGGCGGTAAAGTAGCGGACTTGTAATGTTCTATTATGATGGGCTATAAATCACAAGCCCAATGATACACAGTCCAACAGAAAAGTTCCTGCAAAATCCTCCGACTCAAACTCAATGGGCATGGAATGCCAACTTCTGAGGCAAATTATTGATGTATGACAGTCAAAACTTGTCACAATATAAGTATCGGAAATTATATCATTTCTGTACTTTTATTGTGTATAAAACCACTTGACTTATATATGGTACATTTACATTAACAGCATGATGAAAAACTAAGAGGGAACAAATAACCAGGAAAAAAGAACATACAATTAATCCACAAAAAAGGAGAAAAAAATGCATATCTCATCTATGAGGTATATAAAAGAATGAAATTGGTTTAAACGTATATGAAGGAAATGCTGCTAATCGAATTTCTCTGCCAGGTGACTGGGGTTTGGGTTACGAATGTCATCCTGGCTCTGAATCAGTCGAATCTCCAAGCTACTTGTCTTGAGGTCATAGTTCGCTGCTGTATAGTCACTTATAGTTCTCCTAAGTACAGCCTACAAAATCAATGGAAGCACAGATTTAACAACAATGGCATGGGAATCTCAGGTTGTGATTGGTCATAGCTCTAAAACCAACCATCTACTTCTCATTTTCCAAACTACAATCGTCTAAGCACGTTAGTGAAATTGGCAGAGGTTGAAAGAAGCATGTACCTGCAAACTTGACACTGCTAGCTCCGCTGCCTTGCTTAGGTTGTCAGGATATCTCTGGAGAAATAAACACACAAAACATATTGTTATCAGAACCAGACATATCAGGCAGATGAGCAATGGGAAATTCTTCTGTTTGTTTCATCAAGAATTGGTCAGGATTAAGATAGTATTACGTTGCTCCATCCAAGTAGAAGTGCAGTCATGAGATCTCCTGTTCCCTGAAGGAATGCAATTGAAAGCGTGTAAATATTATAACGGAGTCTGACTAGAGTAGCCATTCTCATAGCTTAATTTTCAATCATAATCTCAAACATAAGCACAAGTCTGTGTTTATGACATATGTATACCGTAAAATATGCAGGAATTTTTGGAATAGAGATCTTGAATTGCTCAGGAGCCTGGCCCTACACATTCAACAAGTCAACACAGCTTAAGTCAGCAACATAACTGATTCATGATGTTTTACCATATATTTATTACTGGAAGGGATAAACTGCCACTCTGAAACCACACCTTCTCCTTCTGATGACTACCAATTAGGAGAAGATTTCCATTTATGTTGATGCTTGTAATCACCACCTGAGTGGGATAACAGAGGTTCATGTCACATGTGTTTGAATAATTTATCAATACAAGAGGATCATGAAATATGATTGTTACCACATTATGTTCAATTGCTAATCAACCAAGAAAATAATACACAAACATTTTCTGTCGTGATACCTTGGAAGGCCCTTTGTCATGAAGAGCATTACAGGCTTCCCTGCCATCTTTTTCGGTCTCAATCCTGTGAATAAAAAGTATAGCATAAACTTATTTTTTTTCCATTCCCCTCTCTGGCTTTATCATTAAATGAGGGAAGAAACTGGCAATAACTTGATGAAAGAATGGAATAGTATTGCACTGCCTAGTACTACCCAGAATGAAAGATATTGATGTTTCAAAGTTCATAGCTGGACTACCTGCATCCACTCAAGAGTTCTGCTTCAAATTGATTCGGGGTCAACATTGAGGCAACTGGAACAACCTAAACAATGGTTGGTTATTTGGAATGAGAATGTTATATAAATACAATTACACAAATAACAATTACATGAAGGCAGCTTAATCTTACAGGCACTAAAGATTACAAGTTGGATTTGTTGTACAAAAAAAATGTGTAATGTTGCAAAACGGTGACTATATCAAGCTGTGCAAAAGAAGCAGTATCTCTACTAACTAAATTTGAGCTCACCTTGTCACGGTAAACTGCTATCAGCTCCTGAGGTACATAAAGTTTTCCCTCATCACCCATCACGGGATCACACACTGGAGCAAGCCACTTTTCAAGTTAGATATGTACCTAGAGATAATTACTAATGAGGCCACATATATTGCAAAATGCTTGTAGAAGTCTATCACTTAAGCCAGAGAATGAGTGACTACCTACTCGATTTGAAGGTATTGTACCTACCCTAGGAATCTCATATACCCGTAGAGTAACATATGCATATTCATAAACCAAATAAGTAATTGCGCAGTAAATTGTAGTTAATACTTTCCATGGAGCGGAAAGCTGCTTGGCATTGAGCTTAGAAATCAGTTTAATACATTTTTCTTAATTTGTCAATAAAGGCAAGGACTTCTCAAAATTCATTAGTGTGCTCACCGTATATAAGATTCGGGTTGACCGAGCGTAGCTTATTGACAACTCCCAACACAGTGTCTAGAAAAGAAACAGACCCAATATAACCTGCAGATGAATGACACTGAGCTAATTCTGGATACAAAATGAGTGAAATATGTAGGGATGAATGAAAATCAGATGTCTGTATACCTGTCAATAAATGGGTATAGTACAATAGATCATTTGCTTCAAGGCCTTCAATTAGATCACAAAGCTGCTGACCGTTTAGGACCTGGCCCTTGAAAGTAGGGTACCCTGCAGAAGTTATAGATTCAATAGTAAGTAAAATCATAACCCACACAAGCTACCATATGTGAAATTAAGTAGACGATTCGTGATGTTTGCATCAATCGTGGACCAATTACTCAAAATTATTAGTGGTACCTGTGTGGTTGGAGAATTGCACTGAATTAATAGGATCTACATCGTAACCAAGTAGCTGTAGAGGGAAAACAGCGGATTTGTTCCCAACATATCCCTGAGAACACGCGGATGTTAGAATATGAAGGAGCTCTTAGAAGGCCCCATGGCATAACCTTAGTCAGCACAGAAGCTCTAAATGGAATAGCAGAAAAAATGAAACATAATCACATCCTAAGCTTTCACATGGTATCAGATCAGTTATACCATAAGGGCCAGTATCAATAATCACTTTTTCCATGCCATTCCATCAATCGTGGGCCAAAACCTAAGTGCCATTCATTTCTCTGTCCATGCAAAGGGCCAAAATCTAAAATCACTTTTTTTTTTCTTTCCAGAAGAGGATATATACGTAGCATAAATACTGAACGCAACCAATCCAGGTTCTTTTTCATTATTGACAAACTGGAGCTTAATCTCAGAAACAGAACAAACCTAAGTAATTCCTTTTTGCATTATAATCAATCACCAGAGCAATTCAAAGCGGTCAAAACTCAAACTTGAACTTCCAAAACTAAAACTATCTCAAAATCCATAGACAACGAAACACAGAATCACCTGAACAGTGTGCGACTGAATGCTGAGGACTCGACCGGTATCCGAAGGCAGAGCCAGAGAGAGGATTGGCGGTGCCATTCTGGAAATTCTCGAGCCTGGTGAGCTATGCAGCCGCAGCGAAACGTTGAAACTTGAAGAAGCAATATTGAGAGTGACAATATAAATTTCTGCAGCGAGAAAATTCGTCGATTCCTCGCAGCTGGTGACAGAATGCAGAAGGAGGTCTTTGTTTGAAGTCTGAAGTCATCTTTTATTTATTATTATTATTATTATTATTATTATTTTATAATAATAAGAAATACATAAACAGCAACAGCCCGATACTGACTGAATTACGGTTTTGTCACCGTCTATTTTAATCCGATTGTTAATAGAGGTCGTTATTTGGGTTTGAGCGTGAAGGGTGATTGCGGAATTTCATATTTCAGAACCGGGCTGGGCCTTTCTGACAAAAAGCAAATTACGTGACGGGCTGACGGACGGCCCTCTCTAATTATTTTTTTTGCCTTTTGAAAGTCCTTTATGTTGTTATATAATTTATAAATGACTTTTTTTTTTTGGTAAAAAATATAAATGACATTTAACATTTACTATAGATTAATTCATTGTTGTTATTTATTATGTTTATAAAATGTGATAAAATCTTTACTTTTCTTTGTTGACGTTATAGTTAAGTTACTTACATTTTAGAATATTATTAAATGGTTCAAATTCGTTACATTAGTCACTTATATTTGATTCAATGTGATTAAATGATTATAAAATAACGATTAGTGTTCTTCATCGTGATATACGTCAAATTTATCAAGATTTTCAGTAAAAATTCAATTATTTTAATTGAACACCGGATTCAAATACGAACCTAATTAGTTTGAATTAGAATCCAACATAAGCTCGGTACTCAATTCCGCCATCTCTTCTCCTAGAATTTTTGCAGCAACAACCTAGACTGACACAAGTATGGGGTGTCAATGGGACGGATGGGTATTGCCAGCTCGCCCGAGGCTGATCGCCCCAGGAGGTATATAACTATTACACCAATACTAAATCATGAACTCTATGTTCACTATATTCAAATTCAACTTTAAATTCGAATAACAAATTACAGATTTAACTACAATAAATACAAACCACAAAACTCGTTAGAACTGTTGTTGTTTGACTATTTGGTATATTACTCATATAAGAGGTACTTGAGATAATCAGATAACATGCGTTTAAAAATAGGGTTAAAGGTACTTTTGGTACCACATGTTTGCAAAAATTACACTGTTCATACCACTAGTATTTTTTCGTACCGAATTGGTACCATATGTTTCCAAACCTTACTGTTTTGGTACCTCCGTTAGGGTTCCGTAAAAAAACAGCCGTTAAATGGCAGGTGCCATGCACGTGACCAGCCCAAAACTTTCAATTTTGTTACAATTTAATCCATCTAATACATCCCTAACTTTTATTTTGTTCAATTTAGTCCTAAAACTTCAAAATCAAACAATTTCTCCAAATTGACATAGCCGGACCTAGCCATGGGCTAGGTCCGGCTAGGTCAATTGGGACCTAGCCCCAATTGAGTTAAATTGGGGCTATGTCCGAATTGACCTAGTCTGACCTAGCCTAGGGCTAGGTCCGGCTAGATCAATTTGGTTAAATGGTTTGGTTTTGAAGTTTTAGGACTAAATTGAACAGAATAAAAGTTAGGGATGTATTAGATGGACTAATTTGTAACAAATTTGAAAGTTTTGGGCTGGTCACGTGCATGGCACATGCCATTTAACGGCTGTTTTTGACGGAACCCTGACGGAGGTACCAAAACAGTAAGGTTTGGAAACATATGGTACCAATTCGGTACGAAAAAATACTAGTGGTATGAACAGTGTAATTTTTGCAAACATGTGGTACCAAAAGGACCTTTAACCCTTAAAAATAATTACCCGAAATATTTTTTTTGTAACTTTTAGGTAACTGAGAAGTTTAAACTGTTGCACCAATCGGAACTAGGTCTCAGTTAACCTACTCTGGATCGAGCATAGAGCTATATCAGGCCATAGTTAGATTTGTCTGACCTAGGGGACCCAAACCATGGTCCCTAGCCCTGGACCCAAACCATGGTCAATTGAGACCTAGATTCGATTATAGTCCAATCAGACCTAGGTCCCAGTTGACCTAGCCCAGGTAGATGTCAGGGCTAGATCCGACAATGCTTAGGTTCGCTTGATTAGGCTACCCCAAGCATGGTCGGACCTAGCCCTGGGTTTGACCCGGTCTAGGACAATTGAGACATATTTCCGATTGGTGCAGCAATTTGAACTTTCCAAATACCTAAAAGTCACAAAAGTTATCTCATATACCAATTTATCACTGCGTATTAGCTCCGGTAACTATTTGATTTAAAACCCATTTATATACATTTCTTCGAGTGTGTTTTTCTCTATTTAAATGTAACTTCAACTTCGTTTAACTAATCAATTATTCACAATCAAGTAAATACAAATTTTTGGAAAAAAAACAATTTAGATTAGTTAATCTGTAGTTTAGATAGATTATGATGTACATAAGGAATATAGGAAATATTTCTTTATTTTTTCCAGACATGAGTAATAAGAAATATTTTTAAATACTCAAATTCTCTCAATTAATACTCCAAACACAACTAGTAAATTGTTAACAATTAATTCTTAATGATACTAAAATGCATAAACTTTATTAGTAATACATTATGTTGCTATATGTAAATAATATTTGTAAATATATATAGGGTATGAAATTGAACATAAATAACAGTTTGGGATGAAGTCCACTAATATAAAAATCTAGACTTTGACCGAAAACAGAAACCGAGCCCCCGTCAGGAGACGACAGCGTTTTGCAATAAAATGGCGCGTTAGAACTAGAAGTAGTGGCCTGTCAGCAGAACTCACAGTTACAGTTACTACAGAAAGGAAGGAGATCTTCTCTGTTCTTTTGCTCCGCTTCTCCTTCCGGTCTGTTTCCGGCCGACCGATGAAGCGGAAGAAATGGTCCGAATTGGAAGAGCAGACTCTGCTCTCCAAGTACTCGGAGTTCTCCAGCTCCGGCGCACTCTCCAAGCTCAAGACCCGCGAAAAGAAGTTCAAGCCCATTGCCGATCACGTCAACGCCGTCCACAATTTACAGGATCCCGTGTCTTTCCCTTTTCGCTGGACTTGGCGGGACGTCTCCATTAAAGTCCAGAACATGCGCCACCAGTACCTAGGCGTCAAGCAGAAGATCCAAGTCTCCAAGGACGAGTTCGACTGGAAGGACGGCGAGAACCACTGGGAGAACTTCCTCAGGTATAAAGAAGTGTTCGGGGACGTGGAATTGGAAGTTAGAGGGAAGAAGGTCGGCAATTTGTTGGATGATCAAGGTTTTGGGAATTTGGGATTAGGGTTTGACGATGAGGAAGGAGATGAAGAAGAAGATGGTAATGATGGCGGAGGTAGAGAGGGTGATGAGGATGATACTGGTGGAGGAGGAGGATCTGGAAGTGAAGGCGATTTCGGGGATGAGGGGCAGAAGGATACATACTTGGGTGTTATTAGGAGGATGAAGAAGTCGAAGAAGGGATTTGGGTTCAGTTTAAACAAGAGATTAGGGCTTCTGGGTGCACAGGCATTGGAGCTGAGAGATGTGATTGGGCGGAAGGAGGAGAAGAGAAAGGAGAGAGAATTCAATAGAGAAAACAGATTGATGGACAGAGAGGAGAAGAGGAAAGAAATGGAGCTTAGGAAGGAGATGAGACAGAATGAGAGAGAAGAAATGGTGGAGAACAGGGAATTGGAGTTGGAAGAGAGGGAATTGATGTGGGCGAGAAGGGAATTTCACAAGCGTCTGAGACTGGACCAGGAGTTTCTCGAGGAGCGGCGTCGGAGAATGAGGATGGAGGAGAGGAGGGAGGAGGAGGAGATGGAGTGGAGGGAAAGGATGGTCAGTATGCAAATTGAGCATGAGAAGGCAATGGTTCAATTGCATGCTGATGCTTATCAAAACCAAATGCAAATAATAGGTGTCATGGCAAGGCTAGTTTGTCAGTTCATTGGTTCAACGCATGATGCTTTGGCTGGAGGGCTTGGTGGCCTGCCTCCTCAAGTTTTGCAAAATTTGCAGCATCCTGGGGATATGGGTGATAGTGGAAAGCCTGATAATTCGCCTTCAGAATTCATGTGATGTTACTGTCAAAGCCTTTTTTGCTACTGATGATTGATAAAAGACAGGGAATGGAACAGAGATGAATCAGCAAATAGATGTATGCTGATTCTTTCATTCCATTTCTGCATGTCTAGTGTAATTCTTTTGTATGTACCCTGTTGTTGTATTTATATCTCTAAACTAGCAAGCCATCCAGTTTTTGTCATATCAGCTACTTCCTTACAGTTATAATAGTTTGGAAATAAATATCACCCAACAGTCTGTTTTGTGGTAAAATGTTCATTTTCTAATAACAGCAGCAGTTTTTAGTTTTTGTGATACTGAAAGACTTGTGGAAGAACTTTTAGATATTCCGGCCATGTACATTTATAGGGTGGTGATGATAAACTCGATCATGATGGCTACACTAGGGATATTCATGAAGTGGTTACTAGCTACTTCCGGAATGAGATTTATTTTCTATACGGAAGCTATATTGAAATCAGAACTTGCTTATCTAATGTCAGTTACAGTAGAGAAACTACTCAGAAAGCTTTTCACTTTGAATATGTAATTTGGTAGCTGGATTCTGAGGTAGAAATTTATTTTTGGAGTTTTTATTTTATTTTTGAGGGACATATATTCTGATTGTTTGAGCATTGTACTGCTTATCTAACTTTTTATCCAAGTCAAACAGTACAGAGTTCTTTATGTGGATAAATTTTTACACTATATTTGACATGGATTATCTTGTTCCTAGCTTACATTTGCAGCGAAAATCGATTTAAAGATCGTTCTTTGTTGGGAAGTCCAGGCTGCAATTGATTCATGTGCTAGTATTCTTGATCCGCAGCTCTTGGCTCTTTTCCCCTCTATTGAAACCGGGACATTGTTTTTGGAGGAGAGCAGTGATCTACTTCGTACTGACTTCTCTTCCTCTACTATCTCAATTTTTCCCCTGCTGTGTGAGAATGAAGATATACTCCATGGTCTCTGAGTATGATAACTCATGTTGCGTGTCATAGGACAAAAGCATGTGTTTCATGTTAAAAAAATGAAGATTACGTCTGTAATTCATCTATCACACACGTCTCTACTACTCTACTTCTCATGGTAAACATACTAAGACTTTAAACAGTTGTCTGACATGTTTGATTATATGTACCACACTCTTTGAGTTGCTCTTCTTCAGGAACAGTTTCTTATGCTTTGAGGAAACTATCAAGTGCCTCGTGAGTTTACTGTTAAGAAGCTAGATAAGGTTGTCCATTTTCCTCTCAGAGGAAAAATAGTGGATAGTAGGCTTGGTTTGGACTTTTTAGCTGAACTTCAATTTTCCTCGTCCCGAGGAAATATTGTGGATACTAGTCTTCTGATTTGGCTTTTGGAGCTTAGAAGTTCAAGCTATTGATATTAGGTTTTTGAATTTTGTTCTGAGCTGAATACCAGTTTTACTTATTTTCAAGAAATTTCTGAACTATGGCTTCTGATTTTGATAGTTAGGTACATGAAAATTGGTTTTTGTTGGAAAGTGCCATGAACTTCATAGGGCTTGGTTATCTGGCTTTTCAATCGAACTCCGTTTCAATTTATAATGCTTTTCACTCCATTTACTTTTGGTTAAGAATGTCATTTTGGAAACTTGAATAGCTACATAGAGTTACATTACATGAGCAAATTTGCATCGTTGAATAGCATGGTGTGGTTATATACTCAAACTCCATCTGACGTTTTCCCTTTTTCTTTGTTAGTTATAACTGTAGTTGACTTTTTATTTTCCAGATTACTTGCACATTATTTTGCCGGATCAAATACACGAATTACAAAAACTTACCAAAGTTTTCGTTTTACTCCATTCAGTATCTTTGTCTATGTTAAGAAGCGGCTGCAGGAAATTTGCTTGTGTTGTGTTCCTTTTTGTGAAAAACGGAGAAGGGGATAAAACCCCAGATTGCTCTTTTGGCAAAACTTCTGCATTGAAATCCAGAAGGGCTTGAAATGGTTTTTGCAGGTTAGTGAACGAGCAAACCTTTTATGTGGAAGAATGTAAGAGACTCAAGCTTATGTTCTGTAAGTACCTACCTATATTTGACAGTAAATTTATGAGAGGGGCCATGTCCTGTCGCACATATCTGTTCTCATAAACCTGGGCAACTGAGCTTTCGTGTTATCCGTTTTCTTCAGGTTCATGTTGATATTAGAAGTGTCTGAATACTTTCTGCTGTTTCAGACTCGAAGGAATGAATTATAGTCTCTTTGTCAGGTAAGGGAGCTTGAGCCGCCATTTATTGTTGATGTGGTTGTTCATGCTCTTGTTTTAATTGATAGAATGTTGTTCACGTTCTTCATGTGGCTCCAATATTGTTTTTTTTTCTTTTGGCCACACTGTTTAATATTGAAGTTTTTTGGAAAAAAATATTGAATTTTAATTGAGGATAAAGACACTAGGAGGAATTGGTCAAAGGAAGTGGCTTCTTTATTGTTTGATCGAAAACTGAAAGCATATCTTTGTTTACAAAAAAAAAAAAAAAAGAGCATGTTTTTGCCATTCTGGATAAGAAGGTTGGATAATGCGGCTCATCATTATCCATTCCACTCCACCAATTAAATGAATATGAACTCACCAGTTGAAGAAAGTTTAGTGCTTCTTTGTGCACTTAACTCTGCAGTTAGTAGCAAAGACACGCCCTCTAAATTTTGTATTTGACAATCCACTCCTTAATCTTTTCATTTTTGACCAGTGGATACTCATCCACTATAATACTGGAGACAAATTTAGATTCCGCCCACAACTTGTTTTGCCTTTCTCAATGGAAACATATTAAAAGTAGACTGAAGGGGTCGGTTTGGCATGGCCCATGATGTATCCACGCTTCAAATCTAATGATGATACATGAGCTTTTTTGTGATCAAATCAAAATTTGCCACATCCTCACCATTCCTTTATAATACTCCCCAGATTCTCATTGTCTGCAACTGAATCTTTTTGTTCAGTGATGGGGAATAGCTTAGGAGGAAGAAACAAAGCAAAGGTGATGAAGATCAGTGGCGAAAGCTTCAAGCTTCGGACCCCAATCCTAGCCGGAGATGTGGTCAGGGACTACCCGGGCCACGTTGTTCTTGAATCGGAGTGTGTCAAGCGGTATGGTGTCAGAGCACAGCCTCTGGAGGCTCACCAGCAGCTGCAACCTCGGAGAACATACTTCCTAGTCGAACTTCCTGTCTTCCCTCGTCCCGATCATCATGGGAAGGCTCCTAGGAGGGTGAAATCGGAGATTAATATGACTGCTAAGGACCGACTCGAGTGCCTGATGCTATCCCGAAGATCCGTTTCTGACCTCTCGAAGGGCAGGCCATCTTCTGAAGGTGGTCCGATGCAGGTGGGCAACTTCTGAGCATTGTAAACTCAAGGGTTTGTTAAACTATTGCATGTTCAACTTTGACTGGCTCTGAAGTTTAGTATGCAAAAACTGAAGAGGCATAATATTCAATATGCAGTATTGTAATGAACCCTTTTTTCGGCTCGAACTGTGATTAACCATATACGGATCATAACACATAGGTAAAGCTGAGGATCCCTAGGGCTCAACTTGCTATGTTGGTGGAGGAGAGCAAGGATGGAGTTGATGTGGGTGAGAAGATTGTCGATTTTTACATTCAGAATACCTCTTGTCAATTAGCAGCAGCTGATGGAAAGAAGTCCTGCCTTCATGGCAGGGCCACCGACAGTTCTAGGAGACATGAGGTAAATACTGAACTCCAAAAAACGGACCTTTAACCATATATTATGAAAAGCCTCTCGTGTGCTGCATCATATAAGGGGTTTTATCTTATTTTTAGTACCACAGATGGGCTTGATGAAGAGGATCCTCTGTATTAGCTTTGATTAATTTATAGGGTTAAGAATCTAAAAACAGTCTAACCATATGCTGTGTTGCTAATTGATATACTAGGTTTAAAATGTTGATATTCGATGCCCCAACTATTAGATTTGTTGCTTTTCACTTTTTCGACTGATTTTTGTGTTAAAATTGATGTTTGAAGTAATAAAAACATGTTTTCCACTATTCCGAAGTATTAAATTTGTTGATCATGATTTAGGCTTATTTGATACTTAAAAAATGTGTTTTGTTCCGTCAATCTGATAGTTACGGTTCTAAATATCAACATTTTAATGGAATATTGATAACAACATTGCATATAATTGAGAATATTTTTAGGTTCTTAACCCTAATTTATAAGGACATACATTACAATCGACAAAATTATGGTCGTTGGGTCCTAATAGGGGAAAAGGGCAAAGCCGTATATTTGTCTAGCATAGAAGCAAGATAAGGAACCACAAAAGAGAAGAGGACATTTGTGATATAAGATATCGTCTCAAAGAAGAGGACACCCTGCCAGATATTTGTGATAGATATTGCCTTTTATTTTTCCTATCTTTTCTACTTCTCCATAATACAATCCACTACCATGATTTGTGGTGGTAGATGTATTGGATTCTTTTTCAATCCACTATCATGATTTGTGGTGGTAGATGTATTGGATTTTTTATTTTGCTTTCACGGGGCGTGTCTTAGATGTCAACCTCTAGAATAATTTCCATTTGCACCAGATCAATCCATAAGAGTATGGTAAAGTGCTGTCATGCATATTTTTCAATTCTCCGGACTCGATATGAGATATTTGATTAAGAGATGACGATTTGAACAACTATAGATATTACATGGTAGATGTATTGGATTTGAATCTAGATAGATTCCTTGCTAAATATCATTCATATTGGTGTGTTTAAAATAGTTGTGATAGTGTAGTCACTAATGAATTGTGTTTGCCTCTGACAAATTATTTATTGATGTAGCAGAAGCGAGTCAGTTTCGACATAGTTGAGGAGAATGGGAGAGGATGGATTGATCTTGCTAAAGCAAACACCCAGTAAAGGGATGAAGTATATATATATATATATATGTCTAAACAAAGAAGCTAAGGCTCTCCAAAGAAGTCATGTATGTATCTGTATATAGAAATAGAGGTCGCCTGCGGGCTGCTACAAATTATGGGGTAGTTAGTTGTAACGCATAAACAGATGGGCCGAATGTGGGCCAAAAAGTTGTACTTAATGGGTCTAATTCAGGCCTTTGTTCTACTTCTATATATGTTTCACTTCTCAGGTTGATTAGTCAGTATTTTAAAAATCCGACTTTGTCTTGCCCTGTAACCAGTTAACAATTTTGTTGGATCACCCAAACAAGGGAATAGAACCTAAAAACTAAAAACTGTCTCAATTTTGACTCATGTATCAGTTTGGTGTCTGAAGTTAAAATTCAGTGTCCAAATTTTCATATGCGTTGTTATTTGGTGTCTCCGTTAAATTTTGAGGTTAAATTGAATGGAATCTGGTCACGTGGGTGAACAATTTTCAAAATTCCAATAATACCCTCGACCAGAATGCCGATTCCGGCCAAACCCACCCCGATTTCGGCCAAATCCACCCCGATTCCGGCCGATTACGGCCAAACCCATCCCGATTCAGCCGATTACGGCCGATTTAGAGTTAAGCAGCTCCGATTTAGGATTTAGGGTTCCGGCCGATTCCGGCCGACTCCCGGCTGATTCCGACCGATTGGAGGTGGGTGGTCGGAGTCGGAGGTGGGTGGCCGGAGTCGGGGTGGGTGGCCGGAATCGGAGGCTTTCCAAAAAAATTGGGACACCATATATCAACCATTTAAGATTGAGACGCCCAACTGACACTCAGTCAAAATTGGGACAGTCTGTAGGTTTTATTCCCCAAACAATATTAGCTAGCTATGTATAAGCATAGCTTGGGGTATGCAATTATTGGGAGGCGGTCGAATCTCCAAGTGCATATAAAGGGAAGAGAATTAGATACCAATGCCTTGCACTTTAAGAAAGAGCTTGAATAAAGGATTGGATGATACGATTTTGAGCCTTACAAATTTTACTTTTGGATCAAATTTATGTTACCTTCAAACACAACATATGGTAATCCGTTTACCGAATACAACACGACTGAAAATACATTATTATTGTCATTATGATTTTCTCCTCTTGATGAAATGCACAGAAAGCTTACTGCTTACTCCTAGCTAGCTGGGTTATGATCAAAAGTTGCTTCTTTTCCTTTCAGCTAAAGTTTTGGATGCTTACTGATAACGCTTTTGGTATATATGTAAAGTTGTTTCACCATGGAATTAATTGTTGATGTGGACCATTCAATTCAGAAGAAGAAGAAGAAGATTGCAATATATAGAGAACATATTCGCTTCTTCTTCTTTGTCCCTTAAATTTTACAATCCAACCTGTACTATCATCCCCACCATTCAATAATGTAAGTATACTGGAGAGACTTGCTCTCCAAGTAAACCTTAATCCTTCCCCCTTTGAGTCATATATAGTTGACTGAAAACATTGACCCGGTCTTTACACCATGATTACACTGAAAACATTATAAAAAAAAAAACAGTGCTACTCCTTTTGGTTTGCATAAATATTTATGAAAGTTGAGTTGCTGAATTGTTAGTATTAATTTAAACCCTAACTAATGAGCTAGAAGAACAACCCTACTCCATAAATCTTAAATATATAGCAGTTACTTATATATGCTTGTTATGTATGTGTGTAGCGAGCTAGCTCCACCACTCATTCATTAAGTTGAGGCACATGCAACATTCGCTTTCAAAACCCTAATAATAAATGCTAATTAAGTATTAATTCATTCACCTACTCATTCTCTCTGCCATATCTTTGATCATATATTATTCACTGACCTGGCCAAGCCTCAATAATTGATCGTCTCTTATTCTCATTAACTATTCAACTATCTCTCTCTCTATATATATACATATAGTAGGTAGTGAAGCTGCCCAAGATCGAAGATGGTGTTCCTGTTCCATCAATGGAGAAGGTGCTTGAGCTTGAGCATGGCTCTTCTGCTGCTGCTACATTTTGCAACAGCAGATCCAGCTTCAAGGAAGATTGATGCAGGAGTTAAGTGTTCCACGTGTCCTTGCGTCGACCCATGTAGCCGTGATCAGCCCACTTCGCCACCACCATCCCCACCGCCACCTCCACCACCGGAAACCACCACCACCTGCAGTGATGGTTATCTTCCACCGCCGCCACCAAGATTCATCTACGTGACTGGCGTTTCTGATACAACTTCCGACTGGAACTATTTCTACTCAGGCGCGGTGCAGAATAACATATCCAGGTTTCTAGTTGTGGCGTTATTGATAATGGGAGTCGTCGTAACCTTAATAAGATGATCATCATCATCAGTAGCTAATTAATTATTAATATATGTGAATGTATAGATTGGCGCAAGGATATGGATGATAAGATACTAATGATTCAACCCAAATATTTAATAAGGAAATTCAATCTGAATTTCCAGCTGTTATTGTCAAACTTTTGTGGGTGTAAAATTTTTAATGTTGATATTATATATGAACTGTGTGTCTTTATATTTCAATGGAGAAGATGGATGTTTTTATATTAGAGACTGGGATTTGAGAGAGTTTCGGAAAAGTTACTGCAGAAAGTTGAGAATAGTCAGAGCTAACAACAGTAGAGATGAATTGGTTGAAGGTGATACTAACTGATCAGATAGAGATCAGCTCCCAGGTGTCCGGAAGTTTGACGCAGCTTTCCATGAAGTAGATAGATTTAGGGTGAATTCCAATATAGACACAATTCTCTACAAAACATTCATCAAACTAGGCTACTTTTAAAGAAAGTATATGTATTTTCTACTCTGCATTTTAAAATTTGAATGGTATTTTGTATAATATATTTAACCAAAATTGGCTTTTGATGCAACATCTTTTTTTGTGTATACTTTTTGTGCAATGCGTTTGATATTTGTAAACTTTTGATTCATCCGTTAGTTGACAGTTAATTTTGACCGTTAAGTGGCATGTGCCTTGCACGTGACTAATCATTTAATTTTTTTTTTTTTTTCAGTTTAGTCCCCAATTTATATTCCAACTTAGTCCCTAAGCACTTTCAGTTGGATCTAGGTCCAAATGAATAAGGGTTCGACCCATCATGGTTGGATTAGACATCGGACCCTAGGTCCAATTGACCTAGCCAGGGTCCAGCTCATGACTGGGTCAGACCCTGGTTAGGGTCGCCCAAGTTCGAAGACCCTAACCCAGCCATGGGTCGGACCTATGTCAAAATTGATCCAGCCCTGGACCGACACATGCCTATGAGCTAAGTCAATTTTCACCTAGGATTCGATTGAACCCAATGGGAACCTATGTCAAAATTGATCCAGCTAGGGTCCGACCCAAATGGGTTAAACACTAGTTAAGGTCTCCGTATATGGACTACCGTGACAAGGGTCTGATCCAGGGTCTGGCCCAGTTATGGGTCAAATCCTGGCTATATCAATTAGACTTATGATCCTATTGAAATTATCTAGGGACTAATTTGTAAATTGTGAATATAACTGGGACTAAATTAAATAAAATAAAAATTATAAGGATAGTCACATGCAATGCATGTGCTACTTAATGGTTAAAATTAACATTTAACTAACAAATACACAAAAAATATACTAACTAAAAATATATTGCGCCAAAAAAAAATATTAGACCAAAAACCAATTAAATATGTTGCATAACAAAACATTTAAACCCCTTTTTTTCATATTGTTTCTTTCTTTCATTGTAGTTTTTTTTTTTACGTTATATTGTTTTAAGCATGGCTATTTGAGCCCCACAACCCAACTCTCGGTTGGGCTTAAACACTTGGCCCAAATTAAATGCTAAGTATTATGTATCGCTCTTTTTTTAAGTGTATTTTGTTACTATATGTTTGAGCGAACTCGACTTTTGCCGCCATATGTTTTATTTTGTAGATTTTTTGTGACATACATTTGCGTTTTATAGAATTTTGACGCAAATGTTAGTCAATTACTAAGTTTGATAGTTAAGTGCTCATGTGAAAGTCACGCGACTGCCCCGTAAGTTTCATTTTTGTTCAATTTAACCATCCAATTTATATACCAATCTTTTGATTTTTACAACTCAGTCTTAAAAAAAGCCAAATTGGACCCTAAGTCCAATTGACTTAGCCATGGTGCAACCCATGGATGGGTCGGACCTCGGTTATGGTCGCCTAGGTCAGGCGACCCTAACCGTGGTCCAATCCAGCCATGGGTTGCACTATGGCTAGGTCAATTGGTCCTTACGGTCCAATTGGATCAATTGAACTCTAGTGTCCAATTTGTTTTTTTTTTATGGACTGAATTGTAAAAACTAAAAGTTAGGTATATAAGTTCGAAGACTAAATTTGAATAAAAAATGAAACTAAAGGGAAAGTCATGTGACTTGCAACAGATGTACTAAAAGTATACAAAATGCAGACATATGATACCAAAAGTCTACAAAATGAAACATATAACACAAAAAGTCAACTTTGGCCAAACATGTAACACCAAAAGACCCTATAACTCTTATTATTATTATTATTATTAGCTAAAAAACTATTCAATGTTTACCCTATGTTAAAAGTAGGTGTCTGAAGTTTGAAATGTTAAAAGGGACCGTCACAGGTTTCATTATTGTTGAAATTTGGTGTCTCTGCGCGTGTTTTCATCTCCCTTCAATCATTTCATCAATTCACTCACCCATCATAATCCATCACTCCTTACTTTTCACAAAATAGTCAAATTTCACCAAAAAGTTGAACATCCAAAAGAAAAGGTTTCTAACAGAGTGGTGTTAAGCGATTTCCAACGACAACGGAGCTGGATTTACTTGCACGGATGACCAGCTTCTTAGGTGACCGCAAGATGACGAGAGAGTTTATGGGATCTCGAATTTAACAGTTGGTTTCGTCAGAATTGACTTCTTTAAAATAATCTTATCGAAACACCACATTTTAACAAAATTAAAACTTTTGAACACTATAGTTTAACATTTGAAACTTTAGACAGCTAAACTTTAGACAGTTATTTAGTTAGTAGCCCTTCTTCTTATTATTATTATTATCATTGGTAATGATGAGTTATCAGATGACTGGTTTGATGCTAAGCTGAAGAAGCAGCAGCTTTTGTTACATACATAAATACAGTGGTGTCAAGCTGCAAAAGAGAGATCAGATTCTCACCACCCTTCTTTAGCAATCTAGCTGGTGCCTTTTCCTAAGGCAGAGGAATTATGGCATATTCCTTCAATTATAGACTCCTCCTCAACAATGCCCAATTCCATCTTTTTAACAAAATAAATCCATTTCACCCTCATCAAATATACCGATCCACTCAATCATCGAGTAACTAAGTTTAGGATCTCACTCTGCAGAGAATGTACTTTCTCGTAAAATCATCATCGAGATCTCCACTATTAAAATCTTAAACTACTCATCAAAAGTTCAGTCCAGCTGTAGCAGTGTAGTGTGCGTACCTTCCCTAGGTTCATACTCCCTCCCTCTATGAAAGACAGTTGAATTGCACTGCAACCAAAAAAGCAAAAGGAGACAACTCTTCAACATTACGTAGAGTTTGCTTTCAGGGTTTCCAAAGTCCAAACCCTCCTCCCATATATCTCATTACCACCACCTTTCTTTTTTGAAAAAGCTTTTTCAAGTTTCACCACCCAATAGAATAAAAAATACTCTTCTCCAAAGTAAACTTTCCAAGTCTCCTTTATAAAACCAGTCTTTTCCTTAGTCTCACAACCCTCTGCACTAGTCTCTTCTTCCAATGGGAGGCAGATTCATTAGCCGATGCTTGGCTATCAATCTGACTCTGCTCTTCACTGTGATACCACAAGTTACAAGCGACAACTACCCAACAGAATGTCAATATCCATGTCTTCCACCACCTATTGAACCCACCACCAACTACTGCCCACCACCACCAGAGGCCTTGCCACCACCACCACCCTCTGAGACATTCATGCAACCACCACCAATTTTTCAGACACCGCCTTTTGAAATCTATCCACCACCCACTGATACAGGGTACATTCCGTATTTTCCTCCGCCATGGTTTGGGAACAGTGTGAATTCTCCTCCCCCTCCAGATCCCATACTACCTTATTTTCCATGGTACTACAGGCAGCCACTTTCAGGACAGCAATCTTCATTAGCATCCACCAACCTTATGGGATCTTGGTTTTGGTTCATATTATCGTCTTCATGTCTTTTGCTGCTATATTGCAAGTAGTTTTGTTCTTTGCTTTAATACCTCAACACCACCAGGTATGAAAAATTCACACTTATTTGGAGATATAGAGTTAAAACAGTCCAGCTCCTTTTAAGAAAATGTAACCTGCTACAGCTCAGCAATAATCAGAAGCATACTTGCACTTGTTTAGGGAAGATTAAAAGATTCTGCTCATCATGGAGAATACTGCTTTCTTGATCAGCTTTTTTTTTTACCAAACTAAGCAGTAGAAATAAGATATTCACCATTAACATAGCCATGCAAGAAAAAAATACCTGATGCAGAAGAAGAAAAGACCTTGCTTGTCCTTGCATGTTTGGCCTTCGACCTATCGGAATACTTGAGCAAACACAGAAACAAGAGAATGACAAGATAGTTAAAAGTAAACAGCTAAAGCTGCTGCTATTTATTCCAAATTGTTCAAATCGATCTTCAAGTGTTTGATGGTGTTTATAGCTCTTTATAGCAAGCTACTCTAATACAAATATGTATAAATCAATGTGACAGGGAGTAGTAACTCCTTTCACACACTTCCCTCCTGATCTTGTGTAGAAAAATTCGAACTCAATTCATCTGATGATTGATCATTCTGGCACCATGTCTTGTAATTCATGAAAACCTGTGTTGCAAGTTTTGTACGGTCATGCAACTCTGAATTATAATGCCTTGATGATGTGGCGACACCATGTGGCGGTATCAGGGTCAAATCTCAGCTCCCACGTGGGCCAGTAGTGTAAATCTTGTTTCAGTGTGAGTACCCGAGGCTTCCCATTTAAATGAACTGTCTTCACTCGAACAAATTGGCCATGCTCCAACTCCTGTTACATCATTACATTTTAAAAGTCACTATGGAATCATTCTATTTTATTATAAATCCATAAAGTAGATAGGCAATCAATCTAATGATTCATTTAATGGCATATCACCAAAAAAATGTTTGATCTGTCAAAGGCTTTAGATACGTTGGCAATCTTTTGGCCTTGTCAGCAGAATCATATTTCTCTAATGATAAAATCTAGGGTTAAATGTACTTTTTTTTGTATACTTTTGGTACCAAACAATTGAAATTTGATGACTTTTGATCCATCCGTTAGTTGGCCGTTAGCACGTGCAAATCACGTGACCCACCCTAAACTTTTGATTTTGTTCAATTTAGTCCCTCAAATACATCCATAACTTTTATTTTGTTTAATTTAGTCCTAAAATTTTAAAATCGAACCCAATTGAACCTAAGTGTATGAAAAGTATCTTTATAGTTCAATCATAAGAATATATTCCAATCAAAAGCAATAAAGAGCAAGGCCACTACTCTGTAAGCATATATTGTACCTTTGTCACACTAACGAAGGCATCCAAGTTGGGAGTTGGTTTTCCATTGACTTCAACAATCCACTGAAGAGCATAAAGCCCATATCTATGAACAGGACTACCATGACACCACCTACAAAAGCCAACAGAGCATTACAGATGAAGACCAATTTTTCCAGGTATGAATAATCTTTGGTATGAGCAACCCTAAAATAAATGAAACACGAAACCAAAAATGCAATGAAACACAATGCCGAACAAAATCAGAAACGCAGCGTGAATAAAAAACAGAAATAAATCGGGTTTTGGGTTCCGAAATGCGACCCAAGACGCAGAACGTGGCATTTCGTGTTTCGAACGTGACCTGTAACCAGAAACGTAGTGTTTTGTTTCTGATTCACATTTTGTTTCTAATAATTCGCGTTTCATTTCCAGGAACCAAAACTCTACCTGGAACACATTGCGAAACGAGACCCAAAATACAAAACCAAAAAGAACCGAACGCAGGCGAAAGAAGTCAGTTAGAAATCAGAAACGAAACTAAAAGGATACACAAAATAATTTTTACATACGTACATACATATAAAAGAAAAAAGAGTGATTTTTTTTAATGAATAAGAGCTGCTCCAAAGCCTCACCTAGCAACATACACTCCATGACCTTCCTCAGGTAGGAAACCTAGAGCACGCACTGCAGGGTGAGGATCTTGAACAATACAACCACACCAATTCATCACACGTGTTGTGCCATTGCCATCCCTAACATCTGTTCCCACAAGAAGATCAATTTCACGTCCCTGGAAAACAATGGAGATACAAAATTGAAAAAGGATTTGATATTGTAGCTCCCTTGAGAACATAATTTAATAATAATTATTATTATTATTAGAATAATAATAATAATAATAATAATAATAATAATTATTATAATAATTATTAATTTATTATTATAATAATAATAATAATTATAATAATAATAATAATAATAAATGTAGAGAATTAAATCTCTGAGGATGGTTCACCTGCCGAAAGATAGTCATGTTAAGCTTTGCCTCATCTTCATCACAACTTTCCAAGGCTTGACAGGCATTTTCCACATCTTGGAAGCAAGTAACAGGTTCTTTATTGATTGCCAATACCATATCACCTTGCTCCAACAGATTTTCAGCTTTTGAACCCGCCAAACAACCCTTTACGCGTAAAACCTGCCTTCTGATAGGATCTTTTTTTACAAGTGCCTGCGATAGATAAATGATGAGTGTGTGTGTATATATATACATAGATTCTAAAATTACTTGCATCCTACAATTGCCTTTAGACTTTTTGGTTGCCTCTCTTTTACATAGAGTAACCAAATGCACAAACAAGAGGAAAGATACATAGATAGGCAACCTCCATTTGGATTTTGTTTTGTAGTAGTATGGAAATACCAAACAGAAAGTTAGGAGAAAGACCATACTTGAACCCATTCATCACTCAGTCCAAAGCTTCTGGCCTTTGATAGCAACGTAGGATATAGTTCAACCTCCAAAAACCGAACAAGAGGCATTGACCTTCTGACTCCATTAATCAATAGAGATGATCCTTTGCCACCAGATACAATTTTATCAACGACTTGTCTAATAGTAGAAACTGGAATTCCCCTCACAAACTGGTGATCCTCTGAAGAACTGCCACCATACTTTAGCTGCAATAAAAACTATCATCAACATACACAGGTACAAAGATAAGGGTGATCCGGAGCACAAGCAAACAAGGAAGGTATTGTTAGCCATTTTTTTGTTAACATTACATGCATGTGCCTTGTAGATAACCTGACACCCCGTGATGACCCCTTGGTTAAACGACGCTTCCTCTGCAAATCCGAGGAAGAATCCATCAACCATATTCTTCATCTTGCATGGACTATCAAGTTATTGGTTAATGGAGCACTATCCTCCTAAAACCTCTGTATGGATGGCCAGATTGGTGGGTTATGAGTACCACTTAGATTCTACAAATCTTTGGATTAGAAGAATAGGGATAGCCTGCACTGAACCAGAACATTTTTCTTTTCTTTTTTTTTAGTACGCAATGTTTCCTTTTATTTTTGTCAATTTTAAAAGGGATAAAAGTCATTCAGGTACTGAAAAATCACGTTTTGACAGCTAGGTACTGAGGATTTTTTTAACTTTCAGATTTCTGAGATCTACAAAGTGTTGCTTCGTCTAATGAACTGTTAGTTTTATATATATAGAAATTGAGCACGTGCCACGGACGTGACGCTATTATTGTTGCAACTTGGTATCTATACTTTGTCATAATGTTGTAATCTGGTATCTATATTTTGTCATATTATTGCAATATGGTATATTCACTTAGTTTCCGTCCAAAACTAACGGGTCATTAGACGGAACAACAATTTTGCAAATTTCAGCTACCTGAAATTCAAAAAAATCACAGGTACTTATTTATCAAAACGTGATTTCGTAGGTACTTAACAGACGTTTAACCTCTTTTAAAATGACCTCGGTGACTTAATTCTTACCACCACAAAATTTGTTAACAACTGTATCCTGTTCTCACCCCATCCCAAACACTACCTTGGACAACTTGACAAAGTTTATCAGCGTGTTTACAAACTTTACTATCAACTCCAACATGCATTAAAACATGAGTCCCAGGGTGAGGATCCAGGACTAGATGGCATCATACTACAGGAGACTTAATTTTTTTAAGGGTCTGGCAATTTGAATACAGTTTCATTGCCAACACACATAAATATAAGAAGGAACTACAATGAACATAAGAGAAACCTGAGCTGAAAAGCTTCCCCAAATAGCTTGAACCCTTCCTTGCTCATCAGCCAGCACTCCGGAGAAAGTACTTCCAAAATCTGGAGAGATACTCATGTATCCACAATCAATTCTAAGGATAATAGAACCAGATATATGACAGCAATAGCCACTATACCTGTATCAAGCTCAATAACTTCCATGTTCATTGCTCTATATCTTGGACAATCCGCTGAGGCAATATTCAGAGCAGCACATGGATTAGTCACAATTGATTTCCGTGATGTTGCTTGAAGACTTCTACTTAATCCAACAAGATACACAGAATCCCCTCGGCGCAATGGAGGCTCTGCATCAAAATATTTAACGTGAATAAAAAAAAAAAAGTGAGAAGCAAATCCAGACAATATATATTGTGAAAGTTTAGACTAACCACTTAACCAACTATCCCCCTTTACACGTGGGCAAAACTCCCCTCATGGGGCTGAGACATTTTTTGGAAGCTCATCACGTGAAACGTAATTTTTTTTCTGTTTGCCAGACCATATGGCAAACATCTTACGTGTGGGCACATGAAAAGTTTTTTTTTTTTCCTGTTTGCCGGACCAGATGGCAAACATGATAAAATTGGGGTTTTACTTAGCGCTGTGGAGACTCGAACCTACGCGCTCTGATACCACGTGAAAGTTTAGACTAACCACTTAACCAACTGTCCTAGGTAGGGGTGTAAACGAGTCGAGCTACTCGTGAGCTACACGGGATCGACTCGGAAAAAATTCGAGTCGAGCTCGAGCTTGATAATGCTCGGCTCGAGTTACTCGCGAGCCTAAACGAGTTTCGAGTTCGAGTTTATAAGTCGAGTCGAGCTTCATTTCAACATATACTATAATAAATAAATTACACAGCAGATTATGCTAACATGTGGGTCAAAATTCTGCAAGAGTTTTGGAAGGAATACAGACAGCTTCGATCTACTACGGCAGTAAATGAAGGTTATAGGAAGCAAATCTAGAATTTCTAGAATATGAATCTAGAATATCTGTAGTCAAAGCTAAGGAGCTCTGTTTGATGCCCAGAATGTGAATCATACCAGGGAGAAGTTCAGCAGCACGAACAAGTGAAGCACCAGCTGTACCCAATGCAGAGGGGTCATAAGCAACAAGAGCAAAATTGTGTACAGGGTGCAGAAAAACCACCTGAAATGCAAGGTTAAACTTGTTAAGAGATCAAGTTGGTCGGTTCTCTGTGGATTATATAGGTGTACTGTGCATTACCTCCCCCGGGATTTCAATTGGGAAAGCCGCAAATGACAGAATGATGTCAGAAACAGATATAGCTACTGTATTTTTGTCCACTGCAACTAATCCCATGTTTTTGGAATGATATACGATGACACCAGTCCCAAAGAAGTGTTGTGAATGTACACCATCTACCATACATGATGGGGGAACGTGCACCTGCAAGATTTACATAATTAGACTCTGTTGAATGACAAAATAATGTTTCATAAGACAAATGCAGAGAGAATCACCCAAGAAAACTCTTTAAACTGTACTTAAATTGAATGGATAGTTCCTCTATCTGAATGACAATGTCCGAACTAGGAAGTAACTTACCTCAAACATTACAAGAGTTGGCTCTATCACATGTTCAGCATATGAAGCATTTCCTGACACAGCAGCTCCATTTTCAACATTCCTTGCCTTCGATTCTCTGTCCCCAGTATCAGCAGTAGAATCTTCATCAACACGCCTTTTCTTCTTCCCTACATCTAACAAATTTTCGCTATGGAATCCCCTAGAAGAATCATCACTTGTTTCCATGCTTGCGACACCATCGAGCAACTCTTGGTTACCATCTTGATGAAACTCCTTCAAGTTAGCTTCACCAGAAGCAGGCACTATTTCATTTGCCGCCTGCTGTTGGCCATTACTATGCTGTGATGGAAGTAATGGAGGCAACTGTTGAAAAGCTGACTTTGCTTTCCATAGACCAGTACTGTCATCCCGAGTATATATCTGTGGGGGAGCATACCATTCATGTCGATCCACCGTGACTAAGACGGACTGCAGAAACAAAAAATAGTAAGATATGACTCTTATAATATGTGATTTGACCATTTAATCCTCTGAAAAAGATCTTAACAAATAAAAAAATCTTTGCTTTCGTTTTGCTTGATATGATCCTTACAAAAATGAATATAGCATGAAGTGCACTGGAAATAGAAACTTGTGGGCCATAGAATGCTAGTGTCATCCAAAGAATGACGAACTCAAAAAGGAATTTGCTTCTAAGGGACTTGATTAATCGTCTGTTTATATATAGAAGCAATGAAATACATTATTGCTCTAGTTCCTAGCGGAAATTGGAAACCATGTAACTAGAACCAGTTACCTTCCTACGGTGGCGGTCCATATGGCTTACGTATTCCAAGGGTACACGTGCTCCTCTACGTAGTTTAGCCAAAGTTGAAATCAGATCCTGGAGGACTGAAATTTCCTCGCCAGCAAATTTCTTAACAATAGCATGACGAGGAACACCGGCTCTAAATAGCATGTATCTGCAAGCAACATGCAATTTCTTGTCAAAAGCATCAATCAAGAAAGCTTCACCAAAAATCCAGCAAAGAAGACTAGGAAGTTAATCTAACTACAGCGAAGAGATATAACATACCCTGGTTCTGCAACATATACGACACCACAGTGGAATCTGAAGTTTCTCGCCTATGAATACAAAATCAAATGTACGTTACTATATGTCAAGCTAGCAAACTCAAGGAAGAAAAACAATAATTGATGTACAAAGAAATTATATGATGAACACTCGTCTACATATGAAATTCACTGTTGTCTAAAAAGGATCTTTATACAGGAGGTACGGCCTTTCATGTAGATATGGAAAAATGAGTAAACCTCCAACGTACCTGTTGATATGACAGAGGATGTATCACAGCACCACTTACTTCAAGGAAATGATCAGGAGTTATTGAATGCAAATCCTGAACCTGGACCACAAAACAATAAGAAACATGTAAGATTGATATCCACTTATAAGAATTCATACTTGAAATAAAGCACTAGGTCTATTTGATTGACTTCGATAGCAACCATGTAACAGAACCCATGTAGGTTAACATGCTAATTAAAGACCTGCAAAGATGCAAAATGAGCTGCTGAGCTTTATTTTCCCTCTCTAAGGTCATCGAGATCCGTACAGTTAATTCACTCAGATTATCAGCTATGATGCATTGCTTTGTGAAATAAATGATTAGCCTCACAGTGATTAAAAAATGCATCTTACCACTAGGTTCACCGTAATTGGTGTGCCACCCCTCTCAAGAAGTAGGTCGACTTTGTGTTGAACACTGTCATCAAGTAAAGTCTCCATTTTCAAAAACTGAGTGATCACCTGCATAAGGAAATTAACGTCAACCCATGAAAGGCACAACCATCTCAGATATACAAAATCATAGAGGATGAATGTGGTACTCCAACAAAGGTTACAAAGAGATGTGTTTCTTCAATAGATTAAGCATGAGGCAGAAGTCAGTTATGCTCAGACATGGATATGTTTTACTATGGGAACATAAATCAGTGGATTCCTAAAAAAATCAACAAAGAGGGTGCCAACTCACTTACAAAAAGAATGGTCACTAGTTAATATGGATCAACGATACAGTAATAGAACAAGTTCAAACAATGAGAAGGCACACATCCATACCAAGGGCAGAGGCACTAAAAGGAGGGGAAATCGATTCACAGGTATAAGTCCAATAGTGTTTGGATAGCCACAACAGTAAATGAAAGGAAACCATACTTACTTCCCCATTTATGCGGATAAGCACATCACCTGGTTCCAAATGTTTATGGGCAGGACCACCAGGCACCTACAACCAGTCCATAGATACAAGTATGACATAACCGTAAAAATTGACAACAATAAACATTGCACAAGGAGAAAATCCTTTTTCTGCATACTCACCACAGACTCAACAACAAGCATTCCAGTTTCCCCAGCTGCAGATGCATGTCTAACCATCTAACAATGAAAGCTATCCATTATATTCTATCAGTGTAGAAAATTGGAAAATTGAGGAGGGAATAATTATTTCAGTGTCCCAGTTGGAACTGGTAGAGAAGTCATTAAGAACAATACCTGCTCTGTCTCGCTTTGAAGGCCAAGTCGACGTGTTTCATCAAACCCTTTATGTAAGAAAGTAGCCTGCAGAATTGAAATTGAAATGTAATGGACTCAAAATATCTCATCGCAATTCACAAATAATTAATAAGATCATACAACAGGGTCAGTAGGTGGCTTGTAAAACAATACCACTAGCTATGCAACTTGAGAGAATGTTTCTGTTCATTTTACTCAAAGATGACATTCAACAGACTAGGGTGGGGGAAAAGAGATCAGGGTTGATGTTATGACTACAGAACTTCCCAAAAGAAAATCTCCTCCTTTTCTAACTATAAGAGGTTGACAAATAATTTTAAGACTTCTCTAACTTCTCAATTTTAGAATATCTTATTAATTTCTTACATCTAAGATTTGATTCATACATAAAGATGAAATATGAAATTTTACTTAGGGAAAATAGAGATGTGGTGTCAATGAATAATGAAAAGTGAGAAAGACACTTCCCCAAAGTAATAGGCCCAAGGGCCAAGACATTCCCAGATGAGCATATGATCTATCCAGAAAACTATTCTGCTGATAATGACCAAAGATATGATAAAATTTAAACTGTTAAAAAAAATTAATCATTACCTGAAGTGTGCCTCGGGGAATAGAAACAACCTCCCATATGTCCTGATAAGATTCCCTGCCCTCTTGGAGAAATCTTAATGCCCTAACAACCTAGAAACACCACATTTCAGCACTCACAACCATGAGATGAAATGTTTGTTAAACAACTAGAGAGAGGCTTTCTCAGGAGGCATCGAACACATATGACGAAGAGTTTCCCTAACTGCTGAGCTGAAGTATATGAAGTGATGTCCATCCTAATGTATCTCTGTACCATGCATACTTGGAACTACTTAAAACGGAAAAAATATTGGGTTTGGATGAGGAATTTGGGACTCAAGTTGCTCATTAAAATGAAAAACCTGCTAGAAATCCAAAAGCAACATTTATTATCATTTATATTAACTCACTCGCTCTAAAGGTAGAAAAAATGCAGATGCACTAGATGACTTGCTCCCAGCGTTCAAGGCCACAGCCCTCCCTTGCCAATCAATCACAGGAGAACCACTTGAACCACCTTTTGTTCCGGAAGCTGCCTGATATCGATGCATGTAAACAAATATTCAGTTACAAAACAAAACAATCAACTAGTTAAGCAGACATCTAAATAGAAAAAACTGATCGACTGTTCAAAGAACCCCACTTACTTGCATGTAAAATGTGTTGAAATCGTTATAACCATCCCTGCATCATGGAGCACATTATTGTCAGACTTATTGAAATGGCAAAAATATAATTACATTTAATACAAATGTATGAGATTTCTCCTCAAAATTAAGGAATGATTTGCTGAAGTATAACCACACACTTCTTGTAATGAGGAGCATCTCTATCCAGGCGAGCTAGAGTGCCTGCTAATATAGATACCTGATGATCCACAAATCACCAGCAAGCAGATCAGATACATGACCCAAATACATAACACAATTTATCATTAAAATGGCCACCGTGATCACCATCATGTACCTTCTCCCCACTATCGTTTCCAACAACCCTAATTTCTAGTCCAACACATGCAGCCTCTGGAGAAAGGGGAATCTCTTCATATTCTAGGAACTGAACAGCATCAGGATTAAATCGGAAGAATCCGAAATCATGAACCTACAAGAGAGTGGAAATATGAGTCGCAAATACAGAATGCAAAAACTCAAGGACTTCATTGTGATGGATATTAGCTGAAGCGGAAATCATAAATGTGAAAATGCGGTGCAATTTCATCAGTTTCCTCACAAGGTGAACAATCTATTGAGTATTGACAGCCAAAGGCATCTACGGAGCTAACTATAGTCAACAAGCAAAAAGCAACAATACTAAAGCAGAAAGCTGAGAGCACTAACTGGATCCCTGTATATGGGATGCACCGGAATCTCCTCACGGTTAACAAACATAGCCTCTGCAACAACAGGTCCTGCAATAGACAAGAACTTTTGAATTAATAAAATCACATGAAACAGACCGCGAGATGAATACAACAGTGATCTGTAGATTAACTTTAATACAACTAACTTTAGTTAAATTCACGAATAGACGCCCAATTACTAATATTCAATATTAGAGGAACACTTCCACTATTTAGAATATTCAAACCAATCTAAATGCTACCATCTCCGCAAATCAAAGTTTAAAGTGTTTAAAAATTCTCTTAACCAGAAACCATTCACAACTTCCACAATCTGGACCAAACCACTTGAGACTAGTTGGACTGAAGCAAAACCAGGACAGTGAATCACTGTTTCATTTCAGTACTCGAAGATTAGTACAATGGACTGACAATTCACTTTATGTGCTATAAGATTATGAACCCAACAGCCCAACGAAAAATTATAATTCCTAAAAATTTAACACCTACAAACTTCATCTCCAATATCAGTGCGGGAACAACTCAATTGGCAGATGTTACAACCTTAATCATGAATCAATAAGAGCTGTTTCCCCCCCCCCCCCCCCCCTTTTTTTGGCCATTAAGGATCTGCTTTGATGAAATGCAGACAAATTAACCCACAGAAAACCATCCCCCCTTTTTTACCCCAAAAAAAAAAAAAAGAAAAGGAAGACCATCCCCTTCCAATCAAAAGACGGGACCTCCAAAATTGCACATGAGAAAAGGGAGGCGAAGTACCAGGCTTGACGACATGGCGATTGGTGAGTATGATTCCCCTCCGCTTATCAACCACAAATCCAGTGGCATAGCTGGCGCCGGCAGCCTCGGTGTCAAATGCCCTGCACGCGGTGGTTCTAAGTACGACCACGGCAGGGACAACCTTGTTAAGCGCCTTACGCCAGTCCTCAGCAGAGGCAGCATTCTCACCGAGCGGCGGCGCCCCGTCGATCTCCATGCAGAGCTCATTACCGTCCTTGGTGGCGGTGTCCAGCAGCATGGTTGCCTCGGAGTCCGATCCCAATCTCTGCTCCAGAGAATCACCCATCAAACTTGGACCGATCAAGGGATGGAGTTTCTCAAGATAGAGTGGAAAATTGGAATGATACTGAAGTTAGGGCTTGTCCAATCCAAGAATCTCCCACGATTTCACCACTGATGATCCTTGGAAGTGATTTTGTTATATGACTTTGACTTGGTTTTGTCAGAGAAACAAACAAGTTCAGCTTAACTTTAACCTTTGCTTTGTCAGGTAGTGCGTTACTTTTAATTTAGGGTTAATAGATGAATTAGACTTATTATGTATACATTTTGTGAATAAACTATTATTTTTTACTTTTCAATGTTCGTTCTATAATGTAATGTAATTAAATAGTTTAAATTTATTTTATTTAGTTATTTATATTTAACATAATATAATGTAATGATGGTTTTTACTTATCTTAAATCAATTCAACTGTTCTTCGTGTTTTTCATCAAATTTATAAAGCTTTTTAATTTATTTATTTAAAAAAAGAATTGAAACCCAGCTGCTATTGAAATTTTATAGTTTTTTTTTTTGTATTTTAAAAACTTGATATTGATGAATAACGAGAAGAAATTAAAGTTTTTTTAAAATAACTTGATGAATTTGACGAATAACGAGAAAAAGAACATAAAGAACACAATAAAGAATGAAATATAGAAAAGATATCTTGAATATTTCATCAAAGTGTAACTAAATTATATATTAACCTTATAATTTAATAAATAAATATATTCAAATGGGAAATGAGTTAGTTGGCATCCTAAGTATTTCATTTCGGGAGAAGTAACAATCCAAACAATAGTTCATATATTATTAATAGATCCATGACTAGGTAGTTAATTTGAATTTAAATGCAAGGACAATAATTCATTAAGTACTGATATAGTACGAGTTGATGGACTATAAGACCATTACGGGTGTTTGGATGGATGTAACGTCGGACGTATTGTATATGTTCTATTACATTCACAGTACGCTATTTGGCAAATCAAACAATGTAATGTGAACTATTATGTAAAGTCATTATAATATGAGATTACGTCCAAACTACATTTAATGTAATGTAATATTACATAAAATAAAACATTCAGAGTGGGATTGCATAATATTATTTAAAGGTCGGTCCAACTTTTTTTTTTTTTTTTGCTAAAAGTTATGTTTCATTAAAATAAAAATATTGCAAGAACAATATAACAACAAAATAAAAAGGTTTCAACAGTAGAACAACTGAAATTACACCCAAACAAATCAACACAAGCCAAATACGAATTAATCATATCCGGACATATTTTTCCATCGGAAGAATTCACCACGCATAAAAGCAAACATACTGAAGTCTGAGCAGGCGTGCCTGATTACTTCAAGATTGAAGACTCAAATTTGTGCAAGCAATAACACAAGCATTTTTTTTACAGATAATGGAAAACTACAAAGGAAAGACAAGAAAGGGAAATCTCTGCACTAGAGTTAAATCAGTTAAGCTTAAAGATGACACGTTTAGTTGGCATTTTAAAATTTAGATGTACATCTACCGTCTTGAACCATGTAGCCGCCCTAAGCCTTACAGTTGTCGTCTTTGCCAGACTCCTCGTCGTTGTCGTCTTAACCACAGTTTCCATCGTTGATGTCGTTCCCAGCACCAGCGCCGTCGAAGTCTCTATTTTCGACATTGTCGTCAGAGTAGACTGCACAAAATTCGTAAGTCATCGACTAAACCGACCACCAACCATCGCGAGGAGCCCAAGACGCGTCTGCTTCGTTCTAATATTGTAGATTCGAACTAGATCTACACCGAAAAATACTAGATCTAGCAGATATGGTGAGTTTCCGATAAAATCCAAGGTCAGATCTAGTCTGGAGGGGTTTTTTTTTTACCAACTTCAACTTTGTGGTGGATGGCCAAACGAGCAAGATGAAGTCATACAAAGATCAGGTGGAGACCACCGGTGAAAATCCAAGAAAGTAAAATCATCGAAAGATGTAGATCTATCAGCTATGGAGGACGCCACTTGACAAGAAAACCATCTACAGAGGAAAAAGAGCATTTCATGTGAGGAAGAACGAGGTAGCCGGTGCGCCAGGTGGGGGCTAGGGTTTTCTGGGAGAATGAGAAAGGTTTGAGAGAGAGGGGTTGTTCTATTCTTGTTTATGTAAAGCGTTTAAAAATGTGCTACAATGGTTTTACACAGCATTCCTAAAAAGTAGAACTTACCTGTTTTTACATAATATATTCCTAAAATTTAAAGAATACAATATGTTGCCACATCAATATATAAACAAATATTTAATTATAAATTAATTCATTTCATAGTTAATGAAAATAGTTCATTGGTGGTTTGTTGGAATGTTTAATAATAAAATATATTTAAGGAATATAGTTAAGTAAAACTATTCGAGAGTAAATATTATTTATGTGTGTCTTAACTTTAAATATTACTTAAAGTATACATAAATGTCATATTTGTCAACTTTAAAAAATACATAATATGTAAACTCATTATTGTGCATGCTCTAGTGTGATATTACATCCAACATTATACATCGTTTATTATTATTTATTAAATAAATAAAGTATTTGTATGATGTTTATAGGTTATTATTATTATTATTATTATTATTATTTATACGCATGACTCGTCATTAAAAAAATGTACATGATGTTTGCACAAAAAGAGTAAAATGTTATTTTGTAATGAAAAATATTTTGTAAAACTAAATTAGATTATTCAGTTAATAAAATCTTAATAGTTATGTGGATTTAGTTTTAATATCTTAATATTTTATTTTTATAATTCATGAATATTTTATATGTACTTAACACAAAACTTAAATTTTAAGAATTAAATTAGTTATTTTTAAAGCAAATATTTGTTTAAAAATATTATTATAATAAGATACAGTATATTCTTATATAGATAAATATAATAATAATAAAGACACACTACAATGCACACTACAAAACATACCAAACAATGTAGTCTAACATTACATTTCACATTACAGCATAACCAAACACTGCAATCTAACATTACATTTCATAGTTCATATTACAACAAAATAGTCGTATGCTATATGCTATGAATATATCAGCGACACTTCAAAACACTCGACATATGTCTTACCCGATGAACAAATTGTAAGATAAATAATATCATATCAGTATACATCATAATTAGGATCGTACTTCCAGTTATGATTGGATGAGCTTGAACAATCGATTGATGATAATCTGTAAAGAGAGCTTGTTAGTCTAGCGGCCTTCCAGCTTCTGCCTAACTATATATGAGACGTCTGAATGAATGACACTTACCATTTATTTATAGGCGAAGTCAGGAACCTCTAAGTAAATAATAACAACTTTATAAATCCTCTCATCTACAAGACTTAAACATTTAGTTCCATTACATTAAAATATTACACCGGATATCCTAATAAATATATGTGACATATAGACTACTTAACAGAGAGAATATAATATTTGATATATCAGCTTGTGTCGCGTAATGTATTCTTACACAAATCTCTTCAACCAAAAACTAATCGAAAGTAGAAACGAGTTGACGAAAGACAGGCGAAGGATCGTATGCCACAGTCACTCTCGCATTGCCCATAGATCACTGAAGAATTGACATTAATTCCTCATCCAAACACCTTAATTGTACGCTCTAAAATACCCAACATACGAGGGATGTACGCCCTGCTATGCTAAACCTGACAAAATACAAAAGGATACCCACCTATCGGGAAAGATTAAAACTTGGATAATCATGATTGAGTAGTGAACTGAAATCCACCATGATTAAAACCATAGTTAAACTATCTCCTTATAAATAGAGACCCTCAGATATCATACACTTGTGCTCTATACGTATGAATTATCGATCGGGCCACAGTGCGATTATCCCTTTATGCAGATGCTTACTCGGAGACCGAGATCCGGCCGGATTCACAAACCCAACCATTTCTCATGTAACTTAGCCTAGAAAGTTGGAAGATGCAGAAGAAACATTAGCGCGGAAATGCCCACTTCATCATTTCATTTGTAAATGAGACAATTGATTGCTAAAATGCATGGTTTGAAGAGATATGATTAATGATTGTATTTGTTTTTAATTTTGATTATGACTAAAGTAGTAATTCCGATCCAACCAATCAATCAATCATAATAACTATTACAAGGGACTGACGACAGTATTAATTACACCAAGTCACGGTTTGGTGTGTCCTGTGTAGGGGAATTTCTGGACCTGAGAGCTTCGTAGGCGGTAGCACCAGCAATGGCTCCAGCAACAGGCCCAATTATGTAAACCCAAATAGCCTTGTAGTTGTGTTTGATAATCGCAGGTCCTATGCTCCTTGCAGGGTTCATCGATGCTCCTGATATCGGTCTGCACATATATATAATGTTAGCTATATATATATGAGCTTTGATACATGTGCCGACATCAGGAATCCGAGAAGTTACGAATTAGACACAGTGGCATCTGTTGTAAATACATTGAACTTTTAGGTCAACTTCATATCTACCCTGAATCGGAACAAATCGGAATTTAAATGTCGGAACGGTTATCTTTTCTCTATATATATATATCCAATGGATACAAATGTCAGTACGTACCCAGCAACGAGGACATTTAATAGAATCGTCATTCCAACTGCAATCCCTCCGAGCTCACTTCTCTATCAATCAACAGATCAAAAAGACTCAATTTCCAGAAACTCAACATAATATATCAATTTGCAACTCATAAATGTAAGAAAAACAGACCGCTCTGCTATCACTTGTAACACCCAAGACGACAAACATGAGGAGAAAGGTGATAATTATCTCGATCACTAGGGACTGGACGTTCGATCCGACCGGTAAGGTGCCGAAGTAAGCTTCAGGAGTTATATCGAACATTACATCGAGTGTCGCACTTGCCATTATCGACCCGAGAACCTGAGCCACTATATAAAGGAAACCCTAGCATCATCGATGAACACGAAATCATCATTAATATACCACGTACATTAATCATAAAATATGATGTACCGACTCAACGCTTCATCTATTAATTATATATTTTGAGCATTTTATTCCTAAATTAAGGGTTGACCCACTTTATTAATGCTTGGTTGATTAGATACTAATAATTAATGAACTAACCAGTAGTATAGGGTGGCGACGGAACAAGATGAGAGTTAAGGTGACAGAAGGGTTGAAGTGGGCGCCGGAGACATGACCGACGGTGTAAATCATGACCATGACAATGAGACCCCAGGTGACGCATATCCCTGGGAATGTCACCTGTCCGTAGATTTTGTTCACGGCCACGGATCCGCACCCTGCAAATATCACAAAGTAGGTGCCCATCACCTCCGCCAACAACTGCATGCTCATCGGAGTTAATTGTTTCATCATTACGTTATTAATTACTAGCTAACAGATAGAGAGAGAATTGTGATAATAATAATAATTGCATGCCTTTTGTACAATGGTGAAGGTGCCTGAGCAAACGTCGGATTTCGTCGAACTTCTGGACATGCTGTCGTTCAAAGCTTGAATGGAGACTGAGTGTCGGCGGTGGCCACACTTCGTATACTGAACTTGCTAATGCTACTTACCCATTCAATGAAAAAACTCTAGAATACTGGGAAGGATGCACGATATCGATGGATCCGTGATCCTCCTAACTAACAAATTAATTACCAGATAAGGTTGAATATTTTTAGCTGGGATTTGCCGAATATTTATCGACATCGCTCTGACCCTTTAAACAATACATTATATATACAGGGTTAATTAGCAAAATTGCTAGCTAAACTTTATATGAATGTGCAATTTGGTAGCTAGACTTTTTTTCGTAACAAATTGCTAGCTGAACTTTTTATATTGTGCAAAAAGCTATCTCCGTCAATTTTTCCGTTAGTTTTGGATGGAAAATACTTTCAAATATTACTAAAAACATTCTAAAGTTTTAGTATGATAATATAAAGACATTATGTTTTATATAAAATCAAAATAATAAATAATAAATGTTAAAAGATATATTAAATAAAAAATGCACCTTAAAAATGCAAAAAAAAATAAATTAATTTATTAAAATATTTAAAAAAAAAACTCTAAAAACATACAATTTTAAAAATAATTAATTTTAATTTTTTAAACTTTGGGATTATATATTTAACATATATATATTTTTTGTATAATATATATAATTATAAATTTTATTCGAGATTTATATTTGTTTTTATATAAAATCTGAGGTTATTTTACAATAATAGTAGAACTTTAGGGTATTTTTAGTAATTTTAGAAAGTATATTCCATCCATAATTAACGGAGCTAGCAAATTGCACATTAGCAAAAGTTCAGCTAGCAATTTGCTACAAAAATAAGTTCGACTAGCAAATTGCATTTTTACAGAAAGTTCAGCTAGCAATTTGATAATTAACCATATATATATATCCACCGCAACCGACTCTTCTTCGACATGCCCATTCAATCGAATACTCATATATTTCGATGGGCCCATTCTGCAGAATAGATAAATTTTTAATTTTTTTTTTCCTTTTTCCTTTTTCCTTTTTCATTTTTTTTACTTGAGATATTTTTTTAACGATTTATATAGTTTTAAGATTTTGTAAACCCGATTTAATGAGTGAATGATTTGGACTAATTCATCACAATGATATTAATTTTTCGGCCAAAAATAAATTAATTAAGCGCAATGATAAAATTGTTACAAAGTTTTATGGCTAATTCGGCCAAACCGTCACCCAATACAAATAGGATTTTAGAATGTATGATTTATTTAGGTTTTTTTTTTTTTTTTACTAAAACTCATTGTGTTGATTGAAAGCTTTGGTCGAGTTAACCCTAAATAATAAAAATGTTTTACTATTTACAATTTTTGGGTTTACCCGCCGAACCGTTCATTTAACACAACATAGTTTTAGAACAAAAAAAACATAAATTTTAAAACCCTATTGTGTTTATTGAATGGTTGGCGAACCTTAAACCGATCGGTCGTGTTAACCTTAAATTTGTTTAACAGTTTTACCCTTCAGGGTTTACCCAACCAAACCGTTCAATCAACAAAATAAGTTTTAGAAAAAAAAATCATGAATTCTTAAACCTGTCGGGTGAACTGTTTAGGTTAATCCTAAAACAGTTTTTAACATTTTATTATCTAAAGTTAATTCGTCCAAATTGTTCAGCCAACACAATATAGTTTTAATAAAAAAAAAAAAAAATCATACAACTACGTATAAATACATTTTTACAAAATCTTAAATTAAAAAATCGAAAACAGAATTGGCAAACTAACCCCTGGTTTCGTGAATATTATTTCAGGAACAAATTTTCCGAATTTATTTTTGTTAGAAAAGGGTAGTTTCATAAATGAAAAATAAGTGGGGTATTTTTCAACTTGGCTTTTATTGGTTTTTCTACCATGCTCCAAGAACATCATACTTTTGATTTTTTTTATTATTAGGGTGGACTTAACTATAACATATGTAAAACTTTAAAAGTATAAAACAATATGAAATTTTTTAATCACACCTAATATTTACACCATAGTATTAATAATATCAATTTTCTTTTAGGTTTCATCTTTAGAGCAATAAGAAAAAAAAAATAGCAAAAACATGATACTCTTAGAGCATAATAGAAAGACATGTTTTTATTCCAAGTTATTTTTACAGAAAGCTCCCACGTTCCCCTAAGTTTTAGAATATAGTCTGGTTAGTCCATTCATATAATCTGATGGTACCTTATATTTTCAAGACGTAAATATTAATTGATCCGCACTCTACTAACTTTCATATACTTTTCTGACAAGGCGGTGATACGACACTAATGTAGCTTTATTTTCAACAACAAAACTTATATATTTTTATTTTAAATTCTTTGACTATTTTTATTTTATTTTATAACATATATCACTTTATTTGAATTAAATGTTATATTATTTCTCTACATAACGCTAATGTACGTATGCTAATTACGTAACCACTTAACAGAAAACTAATGAACGCAAATAAAAAACCAATCACATAAACATACCTTAATATACCCAAGAGAACAATTGAACTATAATCTTAACTTAAAGTGGTAAACGTTATAATTATAATTAGAGTTAATAGGTTTTTGATACAATATATTGGACCTTTTTACCATGCTTTGGGAGCACCATGCTTTTGCCACTAATTTTTTGTTATACTATTTATACTTTTGGTTTTTGTTATACTATTTATATTTTTTGTATATTTTTTATGAAATATTTTTAAAATTTATACACTTTTGGTGCATCAGTTAGTAACTGTTAAGGTTGACCACTAAATAGTCACGTGACAAGCCCCAAATTTTTATTCGTTCTATTTAGTCCTCCAAATTAAATCACTAACTTTTTTAGTATAATTTAGTCCTAAGCTTATTTTAACCGCACCATTGACTCAATTGACCTATCTCGAATTGAGTCCATAGCTAGGTCCGACCATAAATCCATAATTATGTCACTTGACTTAGCCGACCCTTACCATAATCAGACCTAACCCTGGGATTGATCCGGACTAAGTCAATTGCGACCTTGACCCCAATCGGACCAGCTCTCAATTGACCTAGCCCAATCGAGCATAGGGCTAGGTTAGGCCATGGTTAGGGTCGGCTAGGTCAGGTAACCCTAACTATAGTCGGGGCTAGTCCTAACTCGACCCGTACTAGGTCAATCAAACCAATAATTTGAATTCGATTAGAATAAGTCTATGAACTAAATTATTCAAAAAGAGTTACTGATGTAAACTAGAGAATTAAAGTGAACAAAATAAAAATTTATAACTAGTCACGTGACTATTTAATGTTCAACATTAATAATTGACTAATTTTTTTGGCCACAAATAATTGACTAACTTATGTATTAAAAATGTACAAATTCCAAAATGTATTGAATCAAAAGCAATGTATACAAAAAAAAAAAAATATGATGCAATAAAAATTAAAAGTGATCAAATATATTGTAATAAAAATAGTTTATTAATTAACCTTTATAATAGTGGGAATAAAAATTAACCTTCTATATATAATGAAAGAACCCGGTCCACAACTGATTCCATTCGATTACTTGGGTAAAAGAAATACTGCTCTCCCCACGAGACCAAATACAAAGCTGAAGCTTTCGATTCACCCACCAATCCATACATAACAATAATATCGCCGACCACAAGTGAATCAAAAGACGCTAACAGTTGCACGCATTAAAAAAAACATCTTTACATACTCTTCTTTCCCTAGGATAATTTCACCTTATTAAGACCAGTCACCCGACACCTACACCGCGGCCCGGACCGGCATCTTTCGTTTGGCGTGTCGATTGTTTTTTTTTTTTTTTACAGTGGAATACCATATATTACTTCAGGAACATCATCGGAGTGAAACCACGCATACGTATAGTTATTTGAAAGAAACTTCGGAAGTTGGAGCACAAACCAGAGCTGCCCTCTGCTGCAGATGTCTCAAGCTCTGCTCCATGCTGACCTGGACCATCTCCGACAGCATCTTCTTCGCCTTGTCTGACTGCTCATCCCCATTAATCTGTGAAATGATGTTGCAGACAATGTTCTCGAGCGTGTCAGGCTGACATTCCGATCTCGGATACGGAGATTCCCTCAATAACCGCAGCAATGTCCTCGCTTTAGCTTGAGACTTTGGCGTACCTTGTACCGTAAGCTCCAGAAGACCCGGGATGACCCCTTCTTCAAGAATCGGGAGCCGGTATTTACTCCGATCGCTCTGACACATCGTCAGTAGTGTCCCAACCGCATATTCCCGACTTTGAAGAGACCCGTTTTCAAGAATGTCGACTACTGCAAAAACCCCATCTTCCTCAGACATTAAAGCAGTTCTACCTTCTTCATAACTTACCAGAGATTCTATCAGAGCGCTGCATTTCTCGGCGGTTTTCGATGATTTTTTAGAGGTTCTGAGTAAGTTCAATATGGAAGGGACTGGGTCGGCCTCGAGGATTATGCTGACGTTGTCTTGGTGTGTTGAGAGGTTATAGAGACCCATCAAGGCATCGGTTCGGGCCTGTTGGCTACCTTGTTCTAGCATTGCCACGAGAAGAGGAATAGCTCCTGAGGAACCGATGATTGGTTTATTAACAGTTGAAGCAGATAGAGTTAATAGAGCTGCGGTTGCACATTCTTGCAGTTTCGTGCTGCTTGATTGAAGGAAGCTGATGATTGGTTCCAGAGCTCCCGCACCCACAATGTTGATCTTGTTCCTGCAAGATGGAACTATATTACATGAAATTCTCGAATTGTCTATATAGAGTCTAGAATCTGTTAGGGATTATGGGGAAGGATTTTATTTAGCAGAAAGTACCAAAAATTTAGTTAAATAACATAAAGTATGGTGGAGGATCAGAACCCACTATAGGGATCAAAAGCTGGACAATACAAAGTCTTCTCTTATATAAGATTAGAACGAATCAAACATCTAAATGACCCTTTTCCAGACATTACAATATTCCTAGACATGCCAAAAAAGCAATCTTGATAAACCCAAGCAACGCAAAAATGATCTAATACTCATTTGTTTGACATCAAGGCCACATAGAAGGAACTCCTTAGAATATTCTTATTAGGGTATAGAATCGTTATTAGTCACTACCGCAGAAAATGATTCTTATTTGCACAATCTGGTTAATAGCTGTTATATTCCTTCATATGTTGCTGAAAACAGTACATGTTCAATTTGAGAACTAGACAATATCTTTATGAAGATAAATGTTTACTTCACAAGCAATAAATAGTGCTAAAGCTCAGAGGTGATTCCATCAAAGTAACCGGAAGTGGTTACTGGTTAAAAAAGTGGATACTATAGTCCATGGAAAAGGCAACTACTTTAATGGACATATAGATAACCCAGAAGGAAAGATTACATAATTGCAAAGGCAAACAAACTAAAGGCAAGGATATATAAAGTAAAAGCAGAACACTTAAACCAGATAAGAACCAGTCTGATTGGGATTAACTGTTCTAATAAGAAAGGAAAACATATGCAATCAGGGACAGACAGATGCACTTCTTGATCCGCCATATCCATATCTACTAGTCCAAATTTTGTCATTTTGATGAAAATTCATAAAATTTGGAAACTTTAATTATGATTAAGGCCACCTTTTCAAGGATTAGTGGTGCTTAGATTAGTCAGCTAAGCTAAAGAGAAAGTGAAAGGATAAAGAAGGGAATCAGTAAGTACATGCTTTCCATTGTGATTCTGCAATTGATGAATTCGAGGTAAAAGCAAGGGAGGGACTAATAGGAACTCAGGTCAAGCTAAGTATCGTCATCTTCTTACCCAGGCAAGGATCTAAAATAAACCAAGGCAAAGCATAGATTCATTCCCTAACCATTTGATTAATAAAGATACAAGGTAGTCTTTTTTTATTAACCCAAGGTACCAACTACCAAAAACAATAAAAATGCACCATTTGATTTATAAGTGTAGCAAAATGACCACAAATCAAAGCAGCAATTAGAAGTAGAACTTTTCTCGCAAGCAGAGCATCAATTCCATATGTAGCTGAAGAATGGAATCAAATTCTATCAACCAACACAAGAAATGCCCAATCAGATTTGTGAAGAATCTTGACAAAAACTTTGCTTATATCCACGAAATGATTTGTTCTAGCAAAAAGGTATGAGAGCGAAACAAACTGAATCAACAGGGATACATATAAACATCGCAATTTTACATAGTTTAAAATCTGCTCGGTAGAATCATGACGTTGCAATTAAAGAGAATACGAATATGAGGTAGAGAAAGTACGTTTCATCTTTGACGGCAAGATTGAGGAGAGCAAGAAGCGCAGCCTCGTTCAATTCCGGGGAGTCAGCTTGGAGCATGGAAACAAGCGGTCCGACGGCTTCAGCGAGATGGCACCGACACCTCCGAGATGTCTTCGTTAGCCGGCGGATGTCGCGAGCAGCTTGGAGCTTCGAATCAAACTCGCCAGCTTGGAGTAGGTGGAGAGCTCGGAGGACGGCGGAAGAGGCGGAGCGCGGAGTCGTCTCAGCCTCCGTGTTTGCGTGGCTCTCCGGCGGTGAGTAGTCCATTTCGCGGTGGCAGCTTCTCCCCGGTAGCGATTGAGACAGGGAGGAGAGAGCGGGAGAGAGAGAAAAAAAATCTGAGTGAGATTTGGAATTTAGGCTTTGGCGGAGAGGGACCTCAGGGGCGTATTTTGTTGAGGAGGGATGAGGAACTTGGTGGCGTTAAGCAACAGTAATAAGAAAAAATAAATAATAATAATTTTTTGTATTACTTTTTGGAAAAGATGTTTGGGTTTGGGGCTTGGGCCTTGCCTTTGGAGATTTATTATTCTAAAACTAATTATTAAAAGAATTAATAATTTTGGCAAAAAGAAAAAGAATTATTATATATATTATTAAAATTCTGTCGGGTCTTTATTTGGAGGGAGACGGCGTTGGGTAGTTGTTGGACTTATACTTGCTTTTCAGCGCCCTTTGCTTTATTCACCCGCCATCTAATCTAGCGTGGTTTTCATTAAAAAAAAATTAATTAGTTAAATGCAACAATATGTTTTAAACATGTTATTATATATATATATACTATTTTTTTTGCTAAATATATCACTATATTTTTAAATATGGCTAGATATATTACTAAGTTAATTTACAGTTAAATTTATATTAAAAACGATGACGTTATACTTATACATATATATGAAATATATTTTCTATTTTTTAGTTTTTTAATGTTTCAATATTTTTACATTTTCTTCTTTTTTTTGTGATTTTTTTTACTATTTTCCTATATTTTTAATATTTTCAAAGTTTTCGAGTATTACTATTACTTAGTTGACAAGCATATAGAAAATATATATGCATCGATAAAAATTTTAACGTAAATTTTATTGTCAAACTAATAAAGTGATGCATTTGGTAACATTTTAAAAATATAAATAATGTGTTTAACAACATATATAATGCATTGAGTAATAATATAAAACATAGTGGCACATCTGAATATTTTTTAAAATCTAATATGTTGTTGGTTAAAATGACTCAATATATTAACCCATGGAACCGTTCAGTCGAACCCATTGGTTCAACTGAACCGTCCGCTCATTGTGGTGGTCCATAGCACTGCCCAACCAAAGCCTGGTTGGGCCCAAATCGGGACGGGGGTTGTTGAATGAATGGAAAGGACTTCCGGTTGGAGTGATTTTCTTTATTTTTTCAAAATAACACCACTATATCTAGATGTTGTTTTTGGGTGACGCTTACGTTCTTCTTTATTGCTAAAGTAAATTGGAAGGAAATTAAGACTTATTTACCAAAGAAAAAAAAATTAACTTTGAATTTTCACAAAAAGAATAAATCGATTATTTTTGTAAAAATTAAATGGATTATTTTTATAAAAATATAAATTCAGTTATTATATAAAAAAAACTTAACTTCAATGTTTTGTAAAAAATTGCTTTTAAAAAAAATCAATTTTATAAAACATTCCCATTTTGTATTTTTGCACTTTTTTATAAAACACTCAATGTTGGGTTTGATTTTTAGTAAGTAATCCGGAAATTATTGTATACAGGAGGGAGTATAATTAAAACGCTCTAAATTTAATTATTCTGCTTTATAATTAACACTAATTTATTGCTTTTTATGATTTCCACGAAAAGAGCTTACGCTAGCTAAAGCCTAGATTAGATGTGTCTTGTCTTGTCAATATATGAATCGAAGTCATTGCCCTCACCAATTACAAACCCACAAATGTAACGGTTCCAACCAAGCATCAAACAAATTCCCAACAAATTATCCTTTACTTTTCTGTGTAATATTATTTTCATTTATGTTGCTCCAAAATTTCTCATTCAAATGGGTTTAAATCACGTCTTATTATTATTTCAGGAGCCTTCTTTAACGATATAGTTATTTGCTAGAATGCTTAACGAATAAAATAGTAAATTCTTGTTCTTTGTGAAGGAAGGGAAAAAAATAAAATAAAAAAGTAAGCGAGGGCTAAATTCCGCCTAGGCGGATAATTTATGACACGACACGAATATGCACGAAAACAACCGTATTCGTGTTATGATATGACAGGACGTTAAAACAATAGCACGAACACAATTAACACGATATAACTTCCGTGTCGTGTTCGTGTTTGGGTATTATAATAAGACACACACAATAGCACAATAACGTTGTGCTACTAAGACTAATTCTTAATTATTTTTTGAACAAAACTTATTAATTATCTTTAAAAACTTTAATTAATGATTTAATTTTTAATGTTTGTAAACTCTATATTACTAACTTATGAATACTGACATATTAATTCATAACTTTTTGCTATATGAATTTCATTATTTTATTTTTTGCTCAAGTATCACGTATAGATATGTACAACCGAATATCCTTACACAACACGACAAGAACACGCACGGAAATATTCGTGTCCTGTTCGTGTTCGTACGTAAAACGTGGTACGATTAGCTTACCGTGCGTGTTCGTGTTCAGTAAGTTTAACCTGATACGATCATTAACACGCATAATAGCACGAATTTTCGTCCTATTACAGCTAGCAGCTGAGGATTTAGACGGCTCCTTCTCCTTTTGTGGGGGTTCGAATCCCCCTCTTGTCCACAATCGGCCCAAAGTGGAAGAATAAGATCTGAAATGGGGCTCGAATTCTAAAGTGATCAGAATAGTAATACGACCGTAAATATTACATCTATATTCCCCTTATATCCATATTAAAAAAAAAGATTATGTAGATACTGAGATTGAAGACGTATATTTAGTAAGCAGTTATATATCATAAAGTTTATGGCATTTAAAATGCAGTCTCATCACCTATCAACTTTCCTTCGACTATCTCTTCTATCAAACTAACGAACTAAAGCCAGGTGGGGTCCATAGTAGTTGAGAGAATACTGCTACCAATGCTACGCCGAATGGGTCAATATTAGCACGCCCAATAAAAAAGATATCCCCTTACATTAACGTTCATATGTGTCGGTGCAAAATATGCGTCTGTCCAAAATCCACTCTTCTAACGGACAGGTACAAAGGTCATTACGATGATGTCAAAGGAAAATGAGTTTAATTAGCTAGCTAATAATGTAATATACTTGGCCAAAAAAAATGTAATATACAATATTTTGTTAGATTTTAGTATTTAGAGCATCCACAATGGTATTACGTAAAGATTACGTAAACGTGGGTCCTACATGTTTATTTAAGTAAAGCAAAAAAAACTATCTACAGTGGTTTTACATAGCATTCCTTAAAAATGGGACCCGCACGTAAATTTATGTTTTTACATAAAGCATTCCTTAAATTTAAGTAATGCACTATGTATTACGTAACCAATTTTTTATTATAAATTAATTCATTTTATAATTAATACTAATATCTTATTGGTGGTTGTTGGAAAATTTAATAATAAAATATATTTAAGGAATATGTTTAAGTAATACGATTGCAGAGAAAATATTTTTTACGTGTCTTAAATTTACGTATTACTTAAAGTGTACATAAATGTCTACGTGGCAACTTTAAAAAATACAATTTATGTAAAACCACTGTGGATGCTCTTAGTTATAGTAAATTGTGGAGTGTAATATTAAAATATTAAATTGCTATTAAATCCTGTTAATCGAAATATAAATTTAAGATGATCTAACCGTAAAAGAAGAAGAAGATCAAGAAGAAATAATGATCTTTTAAAATAAAATAATAGATATTCTTTAATCTCATCATATCTTCTTTTTTTTTTTTATTTATGTAATATCATATTAAAATAAAAACATCTATCGTAATATCATATTGTAACTGAATTCACATTATAAAGAGTTCCACATTGCATTATTTAGTTTTCGCTGTAATTTGTATATGACGTTGAATTATGCGCCACATTACGTAATGTCAAACATCCCATAAGTTTTGGTTAAAAAAAAGTCCGTTTAAAAAAACATTTCATGGACTTGGAATTGTATTGCGTTGTTCAATATGGTAGCCCAAGAAGGGAAATAAATTTTAGAGCTTGGGCCAGAAATCGTCTTCGTCTATCCATAACTTGCATGTCCATGAAGAGTGGCCCAAAAGGAAAAGTCTTTTCGAGTTGTGAAAGTAACCAAAAATAGAGTGGAGGTGCGGGGAATCGAACCCCGTGCCTCTCGCATGCGAAGCGAGCGCTCTACCATATGAGCTACACCCCCTCATATTTATATAATGCACATTATTTATATAGGAATCTAATGTTAATATTTTTTCATACACTTTTAGTCTGCGATAAATAATATTGTCAGGGTATTACAAATATCTCTTTCCATATACACTCTTGATCAAGTGATAATTGAGAAAATCAAGTGACTATAGTGATACGTATAATATATATATATACACATACAAGTGCATAGATCATTCTTCGTTCATGATGTGATTAATTTGCTCGATATATATAATTCATCAAATCACGGATTCAAGGTTTGTTTGTTTGTGGATTACCTATATAGATATATATGCATGTCTTCATTAATACTGCATGGACCCACAAAGTAGAGTAAACATTCGATGTTGAGCATGTGAGGTTATTCTATAAATAAATGTATGCTTGTTGGATTAACAGCATGCAAGAATAATAATATATCCCATACATATATTATAGATATATATATTGTAGTAGCTAACTATACTACTACGTGCAGGGCTGAATGCCAGTTTGACTTCTCTCGATCGACAGCGCCAATATAAACATTGTCTCGTTCCCTACAATACAAACCGAAGCCACATGTCATGTCACTGTGCACTTTGCTGTACCCAGTTTGAAACATCATGCAATATATATTTATATATAAAGAGCTAGCTAGCTAGCTAGCTAGACACATGAAATATCCTTCATATAATAATCTCCCTTCGGATTACTGTCATGTGCATTTAAGTGAGGAACATCTTGGGTCCTTATTTGCTTAATTACTATAATATAACCTACTTTGTTTATATTTTATTTCTATAGTAATCTTTTTTTTATTACAAGTAAACGCACACATTATTGGCCTAATTAAATTGACTCTACAAAAGTAATTTGTACGTATTTTATTGTATGAATTGGCGGGGTTTGTTTATTATACTACTCATTTACTGATTGTATTTATTATATAAAAATTTGATTTATAATTAATATAATTGACTCCTTAACTAATTTTTTAATTTAAAATATATTTTAAAAGAACGTATTCATTTTTTTGTCAATTAATTTGTTACAATGGTGTACGTAAGTTAGAAATATATATAATGTAATATGCCATTCATAAGGTTTTCATCTCTACTTTCACATGAAAAAAATCGGTAGTAATTCAGAGTACCGTAGAAAAAGTTATTCTCTTTAATTACGATATTCAAGAAAAAAATAATATCATAATAAATTAAATATTTTTTTTCTTTTGTGGATATTAAAATGATAAAATATTATGATTTAATGAAATGTAAGTTGATATAACACTCTTATTAATTTTAATGCGTTTTAAAGCTTAAATTCACTTATTTCATCACATGTAATTATTTAATGTATAATTCTTTAGATTTACACACAAATGTATGTACCTATATATATATATATATATATATTGCATATATACATGAATGGTGAATATACATTTTTTATAACTTAATTAACCTAGCTCACACGTTCTATACATCATTTTTGGTAAAATTACCAAGAGATTATTATATATGAAATGGCTCTCTTTAGAAACTCAAAATACCTTTATCGTATATATTTTATTGTACCTATAGATATAGTTAGTTAAATATGCTCAACATACTAATTAATAGGTTTATATATATTTGACGTGGGGTAACCATTGGACAAATCTGATCTTATCATTTATATGTCAGGAAGACAAATTAGCATCTAATCATTGGCATTATACTATAACAGCCAAGTTTACGCTGAAACCAAGTTAAAAAGCAGCAATTTCCACATCCACGATTCTGCGCCTGTATTATTTGTTATAATAAAAAGAAGGTCAAAGAAGCACAGCTTGAGAAATTTAACACAATTGAGCCCAAGCCGCAAAACCTGCTAGCTAGTACTCTACTCGACGCTTAATTGCCGATTTATTCATGTAAAAATAACGAAGTACCGATATGCACTTGTTTAAAATCGTACTTTAACAATAAGAGAAAAATTCATATATATATAACTCATTTACTCTAAATATAATAGGAGACTCTTACAACTTGTGATGGTGGATCTAGTTGTAGTGTTGTGCTCCTTTTTGCTACAAATGACTCACTCCTATTTATTGGAGACTAAAGAAATCTCTAGACTTAAAAATATCTAGACTAAGAACTTCCTAGAAACTCTCTAAAATTTCCTACACTTATTTAGTCCCTAGAATTATCTAGACATATAAGCTAAGCATTAGTGCCTAAATATTTCTTCAACTTGGATCAACTATCTTAGCCCAAATCTTCAAGTCTTGGTCCATGATGTTAGGTTGGTCATAGCCCATAAAAGTAAGTCAATGTTGATCTTAACACTCCCCCTCAACATTGATTTTTCTTCATGTTTCTTCTTGTCAAGGTTGCAATCCGGTATGTGCCGCTCTCGATTCTTCAATCGCACTTTACTGTCTCGATCAACCAGTGTCTTTGAAACTATCTTTCTCACTCCCCTTGATGCCTTGTACATTCCTCCTTCGTCGAAGACCAAATTATTAGTCAACGATGAAATACCGTGTCGACGCTCCACTCCCGGTGACAACAACATCACTTTGAATCCTGTGGACATTTCCAAGTCTGACTCTTCTTTATCTTCATCTTGAGAGGCAGATTTACTCTCAGCTATCGAACATGCAAGAAAGCAAGAATAAGTACATATGCGACTTTTATCCTGATCGATAACTGACTTAGTGATTGATCTTCCCGATCCTTGCTTCATCACTTGTTTATCATCGGCTCCTCCATGGAAATCTCCGTGAGGACTCAAACTCCCCCTTTTTCCATGAATCTTCTTTGACGAAGTCTCCTTACTTGAAGCCGATATCACGAACATGTCGTCTACTCTCTCACCGATGTGAACTACATCTGCCTTGATCATCTGTACATTCTTGAGAAATTTCACATCATTCGGACCAAATAAAACATACATACCTGAATCGATTGCATTCGTCACTGAAAGAAGATTTATTTTCATCCCGGGAACATGATAAATGTTATCCAGCTTAATCGATGTTTCACCGCTACTGTTGATCACAACAGTGCCTTCTTTCTCAACATGGTGAACGGTATCATCCGACGTGAGTATAACTTTTTCTCCTTCATGACGGTGAATATTCGAAAATTGTTTCACATCTCCAGTAAGATGATGACCACAACCGGAATCGACAATCCACTCATTTCCCGAGTTTCGAGCTACGAACACACATTTGGGAGTTGTCTTGGCTAAAAAAAATTTAGCCCATTCTTCATCTTCGATTGAGATCTTAGATTCCACCATATTGCTCTCCTTCAGTTTGATCTGACAATTTCTCTTCAGATGTCCAGGCTTCCCATATCGATAACACCTGAAAAATTTTCTGCGAGACGACTTCCATTCCCACCAACTTTTTTCCTGACGTCATTCTCATTCATCTGAGCCACGAGCGCGCACTGATCTTCCTCCAGTTTTATCCCAGCCATTTGCTTGGCCAACGACTCCTGTGAAATTAGAAGATTCTCAAACTCCTCTAAGGTTGGTTGTTGAACCCACGTTTGAATTGATGTGATAAACGGTATATATTCCGGGCGTAGCCCTCGAATAATACACTGTTTTATTCGTGCCTCCGAAATTTGCTCATCCGGGTTGAGAAGATTGGTTTCCGAACACAAGTTCTTAACCTTTAGAAAGAACTGTGCAATCGAGGACTCACCTTGTTTTGCATTTGTCAATCGGTCTCCAACATATGTAGCCGAGCTTCATTCTTCTTGTTGTACAGCTGGTCTAGCGTCTTCCAGATCGAACTCGTAGATGTGCAACCTGATATATTTTCAAACACCGCTGACGATATCGACCTCTTCAAGGCAAACTCCGCCTTGGCATTCCTCCGCTTCCAGCTCTTGATCGCTTCACTGTTTTCAGCGGTCTCCTCCGGTGCGATGATTTCGCTCCCTCCAACGATGTCCCACAAGTCTTCGCTCACAAGATACGAATCCATGCAGGACTTCCAAATCCGGTAATTGTTCGAGTTTAGCAGCTCCATTCCTTGACCAATCACGCGACCGACAACATCCATATTTAGAGTATCCAAGTTCTTCAATCCCGATCTTGACTCGTACTGCGCTATTATGAGAGTGGCTCTGATACCATGTAAAAATAACGAAGTGCTGACATGCACTTGCCCAAAACTGTACTTCAACAACAAGAGAAGAACCCGTAGATATATAACTCTCTTACTCTAAATATGATATGAGACTCTTATAACTTGTGGTGGTGGATCTAGTTGTGGTGTTGTGTTGCTTTTTGCTACAAATTACTCACTCCTATTTACAGGAGACTAAAGAAATCTCTAGACCTAGAAATATCTAGACTAAGAACTTCCTAGAAACTCTCTAGAATTTCCTACACTTATTTAGTTCCTAGAATTATCCAGACATATAAACTAAGTATTAGTGTCTAAATATTTCTTAAACTTGGGCCAACTATCTAAGCCCAAATCTTCAAGTCTTGACCCATGATGTTAGGTTAGTCTTAGCCCATAAAGGTAAGTCAATGTTGATCTTTACAATTCCAATCTGTTTTTTTTTTTTTTTTTTCCATAAAAAAGAATTGGCTAGTAGTACCAGTGGCGACCCATCCCGCTATGTAATGTTCCAGCTCTCCTGCTCACAGTTTTTTTTTTTTTTTTTTTTTTTTTTTTTTCCGACTAGACTTAGCGAACAACCAGCGCACGTACTGATCTCGTCAACGTAGCCCCACCAGCAACCTAGTATAATTAATTAAGATGCCGGCACATGCCCAATTTTACGCACCTCCTCATATGTCTGACGCGGTGTGTGGGTCAAGCGGAAGACCTGATATTATTATTATTATTATAATAATAACTGCTGTCATAATTTCAGGTTATTAATGTTAACAAAACTTTCAATTAATATATATATATATATATATATATATATATATATATATATATATATATATATATATATATATAGATAGTGATTTAAAATAAATAAATAAATGTATGAAACATGTATGTACGTAATATTCTTTTGGGAGGCTGGGTGAAGTTGGGTTCATTTAATCTGATCATATCAGTTAGTTCTTTCTTTTCTATTGGGAATGTTATACAGTGTTAGCGCGTAATAAGGGATTGGAGGAGGCATGTGGGTTAAGCATGTGATCCAGCTTTAAATGAACCCATAAACAAGATATTGCAAATATAAGAAATATATGTATATCTTAACCTACAGTTCACAGTTCACACGTATAATAAATGTGTCATTTGGTCAAGTCATTTGTACAAAAAAAGATTATAATAATAAATAAATAAATAAAAAATTAATTATAAAGAAATAAAAAGAGAGATCAATTCGTAAAATTAATGTGCATTCTTTGACTAGTTCAAAGATAAAACTAGAAGTATATTTTATGGAAAATTAAGCCTTAATTAATTTAGATAAAGAAATACGCACATAATTCTTTCGTCTCTCCAGTATGTGTAAGTAGTGACTGACCACAACTATATAGTTCCATCTGTACGGATGTATGTTTCACATGGCATTCGATATGTAGATTATATATAAGTCTTAATGTAGCTAATTAAGCTTTGCAAGTCAACCTTAACAGCTAATTAGGGAGGGAAATAGATGATTATAATTAATTAATAAAGGATAAATAGATAATATATATGTAAAAAAAATGAAAGCCGATTAAGGGTTCCTAGCTAAATGTACGGTCTTATTATTTTGGGTGATGGATAAAGATTTAGTATCGTGGTACTATTACTATAATGGTGGGACAAACTAGCTAGCTAATCCCTCGATTAATTACAGCGTAGATAATCCAAATGCATGGTTGGAATGTTTTATTATTGGGGCGACATTTTCAAGAACTAACATACATTTCCTCCCGAAAAACACGACCCAACATATCTTAATTTCTTCATTTCCAAGATAAATAAATTATATTAATCAAGCTTTTAATTTTCACCCGATCAATTGTTGGGATAGAAGCTTTAATTAATTTGCATGCAATTAATTAATTACGAGTTAGCACCACTTGCGGAACCATTTCTTATTCCATGGGTTACCGTGTTTGAAGTTTGCTCCACATATTCCGTTCATCTTCATCTCTTTTAATAATTTTTCACTTCTCTTCATTAAGATCTCACCTCAATTAATCAAAAGTTGGCTATGAACCCTTCTAAATTTAAATCGCGGAAACCATGCATAAACAAGACGAGCATACGATAGATTATATGTGTTTGCTTAAATTAAAACGTTATCTTGATTCTTGAGTGCTCGATCGATCCAGTGGCGAGTTTTGCAGTGGCTTAAGCGATGATACTGTGAACTAGCTATCTTCTTAATATAAGGTATTTGAGAATGTATTCACTTAATTATATTGATCAAAGGCAATTACATATTCTTATATACAAGTAGTATGCTAAGTATAGTAAAGATATATATGGATATACTTGAATTGACGAAACCCTACTAGGAAAGCATATCTAGGATATACAAAACCCTACTAAGGAAAGCATATCTAGGAGATATCTCTTATACTTAACACTTAACTCGCGTTCTTGATCAAGGACTATTTTTGTATCTTGAATTCAGAAAGAATTGCGTCCGCGTTTACACAATGGTTAATCAGATGTGTGTGAGCTCATTCGATTCAGTCGACGACCCAAACTCGATACTGGAACCACTTATGGATTGCAAAAGTAGCTAGTAAAATATATAGTATACCATTGATAGCTAGAAATGTAGCTTAGCTTGGGGAAAAAAGAAAGTTTAGAACTAATTAACTTGCAAGAAGTGTTGATGCTGGCTGGCTTTCTATTTTGTTTCTGTTTCCTCCTCATCTCCATATATAATATATCTAAATAATATCATAACCTAGCATATCAATACTAGAAGGAACCGCTCTTATTGATACTTAATTATATTAATATGTCTCTTCTGGCCTGGGTTCTAGCTAGCTGATTTGATTATCACTTTGAGCTTGAACATCTCTCTCTCTGAGATGCAAGGATGGCATCTATGGCTTCTTTCACCTGTGAGATATCAGGAGCTTTTCCACCTTGTGCTGGCCAAAATTCATCTGTCGCCAATACCTACATAAAAATATATACATACAACGTTAATTAACTTTGTCTAATTAATCACACACAGGTTGCAGAAACTAATTCATGTATATATATATGTACATACCTTGACTTGCAGCTGAAGGAACTTGACATAACTAATAGCTTTCTCTAACATGGTTACCAGATCAACCTGTATATACACTATTTAATTAGGATTATTATTGTACATCACTGAATGAATGCTCGATCTACTCGATCTATATATAATTATTAAACCTGTCCATATATGTTTAGTTTAGTCAACCCTATTTATAATAATTAGGAAAATGATGAGTGTAATTCAAGCTAGCTAGCTAAAACTAACCTTAGGGCCATTGGGGACAAGTTCTTGAAGAACCTTAAGCCGCTCGCTTATTCGCTCCCTTCGATTCTGAAACAAACATTCTCTTCATCAATTATAGCTAGCTAGCTTAGTTTGCAAGCAATACCCTAAATTGCTTTTACTTACCAAATATACATACATAATGAAATTGCATTAATTAATTACCTTAGCCGCTAAGCTTTGAGGGTCCTTGTTTGACGCAGTTGACTTGGATTTCGAGTTCTTGCCTGAGCTGGAACCAGAACCCGAACCCGAGCCTAAGCCAGTGCACTGCTTCTTCGTAGACGCCGCCATGCTATTATGATCTCCCTGAAAACCCAACATATTATTTCCCAAATCAAAGATGTTTTACAAATACATGGTGCAACTATATCATAACATATGATTATAGTTACCATATAAGGACGCTTGAGAATAGCAGATGAAGATCCTTCAACTGGACGTGTCTCCGGAACCCTATCAGCAGTGACGACAGTGGAGTCGGAGTAGAGCCAACCGTAAGAACTGCTTGCCGGTTGGTAATTGTTAATCTCATGATCGATTAGCTGGTGAGACTCGGAGGCGCCACTCTTGAGATCATTGATTCCAAAAGAATTAGTATCATTACCATGATGATCATCTTTCCACATAAAGGAGTCCACGCTCTTATTCGGATCCTGCTGAAAGCTCAGTAGCGACCCACCGGCACCCGTAGCATGCCCGAAACAGTCAGTTTCATTGCTCTTGAAGTTTATCAGTGAGAGGTGGTGGTGCTGGGGACGAAACCCTAAGTCGGTGGCAGGAAAAGCGGTGTGTCCATTGTTGTTGACGATGATGTCAGCAGCGGTCTTCTCCATTAAGCTGCAGTTCTCTTCTTCGTAACCGTAGCCGGATCCCTGGTCGGAGCTCGGCGAGGAGGCGGCTCCATGGTCTTCATGGTAGAAGCTGCTGGAGCTTAAGTGGAGATCCTTTTTTGCAAGTGATCCCATGATGCTTTAATTTTAAGGAGAAAGAAGCGGTGATGGAGAGCAAGATAGAGAATAGGGTTTGTTGTGTAGACGGCTAGCTGTTGAAGAAGGGACATATATATATATATATGTAGGGTTCTAAAGTAATTATTCTATTAATTACAACCTAATTATGCTTTGCTGCCAGTTAACTAATAGTTATTATTCTCTGCACCATTAATATGTCTGTCACTAGCCACTCAGAACAAATATCAATATATATATTAGCTTGTACACAATGTTGGAGCTAGCCGATTATTAAGGGGTTCTTTATCTCTAAAATTTTCATTTAAATACCACTATTATGTAAAGTAATTATATACAAAAATATCAAGTTTTAATCAGAATAGCATAGGTTGCGATTGATATATACGCGGCATGATATATTTTTCTCTTGACAAATACTATCGTTGAGCAATTTGAAGAATGACAAAATGTCATGCCACGACTCCCAGCCACAACATGTACCATTTTGATAAAATATTTTCAAAACTTGGTATTTTGTATTTAGTTTTCATAATAATACTATATAACAGGAAACAAGTTAATGTAAATATATCATCTACAAATGATTTAAACCGCTAACCTAAGCTAGTAGACTTTTGTGATATCGTGTTATATATATATATATCTATATACCAATATATTATTTGTGTTGGGTCCTCACCCCCAATAGTCATCTTTTGTACCTTTTCATTTTATTAATAAAAAATATATTATATTTGGTTCCTATATTTTATAAAATTAATAATTTAGTCATTACCATATTTGAGAAACATTTATTTATCTTTAATACTATTACTAAATCATTATTTAAATTTTGTTTTTTAAGGCCGTTTAGTCGGCATGTCAGTAATTATAATTTTGGCAAAAAAAAAAAAGTAATTATAATTAACTTACAATCCAACATTCATGTCAATTAAAGTCAGCCCTATCATACTCATTCCGTTCAAATTTCGGATACATGTAAATTTTTTTATTCAACGAATTATATAGATCGGGTGGTATATGTTTCGCTTGTTTAGATTTTTTTTTTTTTTTTATCACATAGATCAGCCACTAACCAAATTATATATATAACAAGTCAAAATATGGGTGAAATGTGGTTCTTGAAGTTTGACTTCGTACAAATAACATTTTACTCATCGTCCAATATATACCAAATTTAGTTTTTCTATTTGTTAATCCAATCACATTGTGTATAGCCTAATTAAAGTTAAATAAATATTTTTGTTGTAATTTCAAGTCTAAACTTTAGATTTTTGTGATTTAATTTTATCTTTATTGTTAAATCAAATTGTGTTGGTATGGTGATATAGTATATAATTACGTTTGTATAGATCAAATTTGTCAATTGATGACTCTAAGTGGTTAAGAACAAATTTACATTCTTGACACCTCAAGTGGATAAGTTAGATACAATTGAGCCGTTAATTACCAACGTAATGCTCGACCCAACTAATTTATATTTATAACTATAAGGCTAACTTAGTACCGTAACTGAAGACATTAGTTAATTTTTTTACTTAATTATCCTCTTCTCTTTCTATCATGATTTGAATTACGTTATGTCGCTCTTCTCTATCACATAGATTTGTTTCTCACAATGAATCAACTTGTCAATATTTTACTTTAATTAATTATAAATATTAGTAAAATTAAGATAGATTATATATCTTGAAATTTAAATGATCGATACGCGTGCAACGCACGCATTAATAATTAGTATATATATATATGTATGTGTTAAATGATGATATTATAGACGTTAATAAAACCATTCTAGTCATTGTACTGAAGAGCATGATAAAATCAAATTTATTCAGTGTTTTGAATATATAATTATACTTGTTCAGAGACTTTGAACGTGATATACAACTGATCCTATACAGATGGTGAGATTTGAACCTGCACTAATACTAAGACTGGAAGGATGATCCAATTAATACCCTGATTTGTGATCAAATGATACTTAGTTGACATATATAATTAATAATTAATTAATTAAGAAAGAAGATATGTTAATTATTTTGATAATAAAAAAGGGGATCATTTTGCATTGGGATTGTTAGCTGGCAGAGATGGAATTTAAAAGAAGGTGGAAAGATAAAACGAGAGAGGGTGGTGTGGCCAGCAAAAGCATCGCCGGATCTTCCGCCGTCCCACGTCGTCGGTCTTCTTCTTCTTCATTCTCTCTCTCCTTCTCAACGTTGAGAGAGAGAGAGAGAGAGTCTGAATTTGTGGAAGTTAATAAGGGAGCTTCCATGCTCTTTCATGCAATGTTTCTTCCCCTCAACAGCACGTGGACACATTCTCTTCAGATTATTCTAATTATTCTCAATTGTATGTGGTGCATTCTTATTATATTAATAATTAATTAGTAGCATATTCTTATTCTGTAATTCACGTATGTATAATGTACACACTACATTTTCACTATTTTATAAATATATTATTAGAATGACCATAAGAATAAAGAAATATCATTATTAATATTAAAACATTATGTTATATAGTCATTTCTTCACCTTACAGTTTTTAACCATTGAAGATGCAACCGACCTTAATTTTTTAAGTAGCTATTATATACGTCAAATTTCAGTAGAAAAATAGTTTGCCTTTGAGAGCTGACAATTTTTTACCCAACACGATAGTGCAAGAAAAAGTAGTATGCATACAATCATATTATAATATAATATAACATATAGCTTTCGTGTCATATTTATGGATCTAGTTATTTGAAAGGCTTGATTTTCTTAGTTGATTGTTTCCCTTCCGTGTGTTATATATGCCCCTCTATCTCTCTACATACGCTTGAGGTACCTGCGAGAAGGGGTGATCGATGACCGGGTCAAGTCCCAGTAAACCCACTCCGACGCTTAAGTCAGTTTCTGTTTTAGAGAATAAATGAAAAGAGCAATTATATAAAGAGAGAAATTAAGCTTAAATGAATGGTGGAGTTGAGTATTATAGGTTTTGGGCCCTTATTCTCGGATAGAAGTTCATCCTGTACCGAATAGTGTTATTTTAGGATAGTTACCTCACTCATCGCGGATAGACTATGTTAAACCTGTTTGATCACGGGGTTTAGTGGTGTACATGATTGGTTCTAGGTCACATTCCCTTTGTCAGAGAATGCGAATCTATAATATGTCTACTTCGAAACGTATAAGGAGCCGATTGGACCAAGGTGTCTTGGTCTGAGAATTGACCCCCCAATTATTCGGACCAGACTGGTCCGACCGGTCCTGGACCAGTCTGACTGGACTGCTCTAGTCAGACTGGTCAATACCAGTCAGACCGGACTGCTCTGGTCCGACTGGTCTTTGAATCAGTCGGCCAAAGTGCTATGATCCCATTGGTCTTTGACCAGTTGGACCGAAGCGTTCTTGATGAATAGGTTTAGGTCGAAGACTTAGTCGAAGTTTATATCTCATTCGGGTTCGAGATCGTGCGAAACCCACCTTAGAATCAGACTATTTCGTTGTGGAATTAATCAGATTATACCACAAATGGGTCCATAAATATCTATTAGTATTCCTATTTATATATTACAAATATAGAATATAACATACATAATAAAGTTGTGCTAATAAATCTGAATTATGAGTACTTATTTGAACAACTATTATGTAATAGCATATAGCTTAGAGTTTATACTAATTATTTAATTCTTCATTCATAACTTTTGAAATCTGACATTTAAAGTCATAGTTTTATAATGAAATGTTGGGAGATTAAAACTGGGAAGCGAGATCAGATCCACTACATAAACGCACTGAGGTTCCATACTATAATTAATTGGTAGTAGTATAAGTACTCCACCAAGTTTATGTGGTATTCCAACTCTTTAATCTAACCGATGTTGTACAACTTACTCACATGTACACTTACATAGTTACATGTACACTTGACCAGTGTTTTGAAAACCGAACCGGAGCTTGAACTAGTGTTTTTACTCACGAAAGCTCCGTCACTGTCAAAAGGTGCAACTCATATACATATTTGCTCAAGATTTAGAATAAGCATCACTAGCGTAATTTTTTTAGTAGTAATCATAAATATTAGTCAATTCTGAAAAAACGTTGGCCATATTAATACGATAGTTTGCGAAATAGTTTAGCTAGCAGAAAGTGAAAGTGGGTTTTCTCTTGTTAGTAGTTCCTTAAAAAAAGTAGTCCGTAAATATGGGCCGGGTTCATTTATATATGGCGGAAAATGGATCTACAAGGCTGAGAAGCTACACCTGGTGATTGGCATCATAGCCCAATAAAGCAAAGATGTTTGGATTTTAGTGACTTTGTACCTTATAGTTTGACGTCAGTTTCAGATAGGCCCATGATATATTGCCTATAATCATGGTCGGCCTTGACCTTATCTTATTGCTCCTCTCCTATCATCTATATACAAGGAGGACTTCACAGTTGGTAGTTGATCCTTAATTTCAGGTTCAGAGGTTAAGCACATATTTCGTGTCCCAAAATAACTAATTAGACGACACTATATAAGTAACTATGTCACCACTTATTTGATCACTCAACTCACAAGATTAACTAATTAATTAGATTTGGAATCAAATTAATTAATTGATTGAACAAGAAAAGGAGAAGGTATGGCAAGCAACCAAGAACTACGCGAGAAAATCTTCAAGCACTTCGACGCTAATGGGGACGGTAAGATCTCTTCGTCGGAGGTGATAGAGGCCGTGAAGAAGGTGGCACAAAACGTGTCCGAGGATGACATTAAGAAGAAAATGGCAGAGGCCGATACCGATGGAGACGGCTTCATCTCGCTCGACGAGTTCAACAACTTCGTCAACACGCACCCTGAGAATGTTGACAAAGTTGCTAAATTGTTCGGCATTGCGTAATCTATCTACATTACTTTGGTTACAAACTTAAGTAATAATTAGGACATCAACTTAATTAATAATAATGATGTCCTAGCTAGCTAATTAATTAAATCCTCCTGATATGTGTTGCTGGAGAAGAGAAGACTACTACACTTTTTTCCTCTTAGCTAGTTTCCAAGTAAATAAGACAAGATTTCTGTCCCCCCAAAAGAGCCTCTAGGGTTTGTTATAATTAATAATATATAATTTTAAACGTTATGAATTTCTTCGTACGAATTTTTGTTTCAGACATATCTGCTGATTATGTTGTTCACCAGACATTTCTTGTACTTTTGGTGCTTAATCAGAACTAATTAAAAAAAAATTATTTTGCGACATATAGTAAGCTCAGCTTAATTACCCAGTAAATTCATCGGGTTTTGCTGAGTAGTGTGAGCTTAGTATTTATTAATTATAAAGGGTAGGTAGTTAGTTAAAGTGTTGAATCATGTTCTTGTATTCGGATTTAGGTTTAATAAATGAAGTTTTGTAGTTGGCAAAAGTATCGAAGCTCGCTAGGCATTTTCAATTTGGCAACCCTCAAATAGATAACCAACCGGGCATTGGCCACACATTGTTATTTCATGCAAACACATGATATTTAATCCGAAAATTTATCAAGTAGTTGTTAATGATAATGTTGATGACAGTATTTCATTAAATTCTAGCACCAAATAAACAACACATATCTACGTGTAGTCTGCTCATACGACAGCTCGCCTTCAACTCTCCTACTCAAACCTACTTTCTAGCTATCGCTTTCATGTTTTTCTTCGTCAACTAGTTTCTATATTATAAATATATGTATAATTAAGACACGAATGATATGTTTGTTCTTGAGATGGTCCACTTGACCTAATTGTAGTTAGTTATTGTCCTTAATTCTTAATTTAATTGGTTGGTTAGTGCTGGATCGAATACTCTAATTAATTTGTACAAACGAACGAGAGAAAACAGATACATAGCAGCTTAATTAACCTCAATCTTATAAATTTGAGCTTCAGCATCCAAATGACCTCAATCTTATAAATTTAAATTTACAGCTTCCATCATTCCAACACAATCTTTACAATATGAGCAAAGCAGATGAGGTGTTGTTATTGCCAGTAAAACAAGTCATCGTCGCTGATTTCGGAAACACCGAGCATGGCTAGCGCAAAGTGATTGTTCATCTCGCTCCTCGTCTGCTGCAAAGGCATAGGGTAGTCCGCGACGTTCCTGGGAACATTATTTGTTATTTTTGCTAAGAGAGTTCGGTTTTTTCCCATAAGAATCGCAACAATCTCGTTAATGGATGGCCGCCTCGATTCATCGCTGTTAATGCATGCTGCTGCAGCTTCAATCATCAGAGAAATAGGGATCGAGTTTCGTAGAGTCCGTTTGATCCGTGGATCGAGCAGTTCTTCAGCTGCACCTAAACCCTTTTGCAGTAGAGGCTTGGCCTGCAAGAAATCATAAAAGAACTGATATAAATACAATAGTTGATGAATAAGTCTTTGGAATATGATATTTCTTATAGGGGACCAAAACAATATTGTTGGTCCATCACTATCACAAGATTATAAGAATCCCAAACCTTACCCAAATAACTAAATTCTCCTCCCCGTGTGGCCTCTTCGATTCAATAGGTTTTCGTCCCGTTATTAGCTCCAACAACACCACTCCGAAGGCGTAGACATCGGTCTTATCAGATACCTTGCCGTGTTGGAAATATTCAGGCGCCAAATATCTGAAGAACATAACAAAATTTGGAGCATTGTCTCGAAAAATCATGTTTTGTAAACATAACAGGATTGAACAGAGTAACAAACCCGAATGTTCCTTTCACGGTCTTGCACAAGAACGGTATGGATGGAGCAGGTGTCCACGAAGCTAATCCAAAGTCGCATAACTGTTGAAACACAAGTCCTTGATCGAGTAAGAAGTCATATACGGCTTTGTTATAAAAATGTAAGCTTTGGTTAAAAGAGTAGCTAGCTAGAGAGTTTATGTTATTCACCTTTGGATTTTTACTGGAGGAAAGGAGAATATTTGAGGGTTTGATGTCCCTATGAACAACACACCTCTCTGTCCCATAATGCAGATGAGCTATGGCTTCTGCTATCCCGACCGCAACTTTGTACCTCATCGACCATGGAAGTGGTGATACACTCTTGTTTCCCGCCTTCTTGTCTGAAATAACAAAATCGGGTTTAGCAGAATGCAGTTAATTACTTTATAGTTTATATATATAGTTACTGATTAAGTGTGTTAAGTAAATATTACCGTGTAAATGGTGCTCTAGGCTTCCACCGGAGACATACTTGTACACCAAGAAAAAGCCTTCCTCAGCGTCAATACAGAAACCGATGAGTGGGGCGACGTTTGGATGGCGAAGAGAACTCGCAATCATTAGTTCTCTGCAGAAAGCTTTTGAAGATTCTTTGTCTTCTTTGTCCAAACGCTTTATTGCCACTGCGGTCCTCAGGATACCCACTCTCCCTCTGAACACATAGCTCCTTGCTCCTCTTCCAAGAACCCTGCCTAGATATCATATATTGTAAGGTTTTCCATTTTTTGCGTCTCAAAATGCTTGCTTTCATTCAATTAGAACTATGTACACCCATACTTAGCCGGGTCTATTCAAGAACTTCAATGTTACTACTTACAAGCTAGGAGGGTGTTGGGTCGCCATAATTCAGCAGTAAAACTTTGAATTTCACCAACAATATATTGTGGCAATCGATACATATCTGGGTACATTTAAGAACAGTATCTGAATAGATCACAACATTAATTACTGCTGCCAACATTATTATGCACGTCCTAACTAATCGTCTCATCAGTTCGAACTTGTATTTGAAGGTCATACTTTAACAGTTACCATCTATATTGGGCTTGATATAACCTATAAACTCCATTAATCTTAATTAAACTTCCCTCAAAGTGAATGGGAAGGGAAATGAGTTACCTTTAGAAAAATGATGACTTGCAGAAAGAATCTCACTATATGAGAACTTGATCAAAGTGTTGCTAGTAAAAGGGAGAATGCTTTTCTCCAATGACTCAATTCTCCTCCATCTCTGATGCTCTAACCCATCTGAATCGTCTAATCCGCTGCCGAGATTCACCATCAAGATCGTAGCGGCTGCAGATTGGTTCTTGTTCATTGTCTCCACCTCCACTTGAGAGCACAAACTGAACCTGCAGAAAATAACAGCCCAAATTCAAAAAATTTAAACAATTCTGTAAAGGAGAAATTAAGAATATATGCCTATTTATTTATATATAATAAATTACCTGAATGAGGAGTGGACTGATTGCGGTTCAACGGCGGTTAACTCCGGACCACATCCGGCAGTTTCTGCAAGCAGCCATGTCTTGTTCTGGTCCGAGGTTGTAGAAATTTTAGAATCTGGTTCTTCAAACTTAGACTTTTTGGGGAAGAAGCAGGAGAGACCCAACAGTTCCCAAATCATTATCTTCTTGAGGAAATTTCTGAGAGAAGAAGGGAGTTTGGTGTGATTGAAATGGAGAGTGCAGAATGCTGGTGAGTCCAGGGAGTGAGCACAAGTGCATCGGGAAGGACCCATTTTAATAATTAGGATCGGATCTCAAGTCAAGTGAAAGAAACAAATTAGAATTACAGAGAGAGCACAGAAACCCAAAATTAAAAGGAAAGGAGATGGGAATCTGGAAAAAGATGCAGGATAGAGAGATTGAAAGAGAAGAAGAAGATGGAGAAATTATAAAGATAAAGGGAAAAGCTTTGTTCTTCTGCAGAATTTCTTAAAGAAAGAGAGGTGGGTGGTGGTGGGTTCTAACATTAGATTAATGGCGGGGAAGCTTTCAGAGAGAGAGAGACGGTTGTTTATAGCTCATCTGTCTTTGTTTGTTTCGTTCCAATTTCGTCTGAAATGTTCATGTCTCAAAGCTTTGTCGTTTCAAACAGTCGATAGTTATTGAGAGTCGGGGATATATATAAATGAGGTTTCTAGGGTAATTCATGGTTTTTTTTTTTTTTTTTACCATAAATGAAATGTGCTAGTAATTCTAAAATTATATAATTATGTAATGTTTGGATTTTACTGCTTATGATGTAAAGTTTTTCTAATCAGATTTAATTAACACTAGCGGAGACACCGATCCTATTAATAACGAATGACGATACTAGGTACATTCGCTAGGACGGTTTACGATGAACAACTTCCACATATATGTTGTCTCGATTTTTTTTGATAAAATTTAATGAGCAGCCTGAACATATATGTTGGCCAAACGAGACAATTCTCGAGAGAAGTTTTAAAATTGAGATTTCATAGCCACACAGTGAAATAACTTCTACTAACCATTAGACCGTTGAATCAACCAGTAAAGTTTTTACAACATTGAATAAATTAATCAATCTAATACTATTTAGTGGTTGTATTGGTCGTTAATTCATCACCAACTATTATAAGTAAAAATTATATATAATCCTAAATAGGCAAGTTTAGTTTTTTTAGTAGATGGATAAATGGTTTTGCTTTTATTCCAGTTCAAGCTAAAAAGAGCAAATACAGCGAATATGCAAAACCGACCCTTCAAAATTATCATATATCCCAATACAAAAGCAACGCCCTCACTTAATAATCCAAGTTCAAATATTAGTTGAGAATCCAATGCAAAAAATCCTTGCTATTCCATCTATTTTTCTCAGTTGAATAAGACAAGTTATTGTGCTTACCTCCTTTAAATAATTACTATAGAAAATATATTTTAGTATTACTATCGTGTTTTAGTTAGTACTTATTATTACCAAAAAAATTATTACTTACCATATAAAGATAGATGTTTAGATCAATATATTGCCAAAGCTTTTGTATTCATTTAGTTTATTTATTATAGTAAAAATGTGAATTTATTACTATATATATATACCTAATTAAGGAGAAGAAAAAAACACGATACTAAATATGCATGATACCATATATATATATATATATGATAATTTTATTATTATGGAGAGAAATTAAATCTGATTTCAATCTTTAGAAAAACTATTTTTGATTGAATTGATCAGTTCATTGCCAAAAAAAAAATAATTAACTCTAGAACTAAGCAAATAATCATTTTTTAACTAGTAGTGCTACAAAGTGTGAAATATAATATAAAATTTAAATTGATTTTTTTTATTTCTTTTATAAATAATTAAATTTCTCACACCACTCATTTTTAAATAAAGTAAGATTTTTCACATTTATGATATGATTATTTACAAAAATAAAAAGTATGATTCTCAATTCTACTATTATTAGAAATAATTATTCTTAATTCTCATGATAAAACAATTATCATCATTTATCATTCCTATTTCATATTTTGTATTCCATATTTATATTCAATTAGCTAAACATCCATAAATTCCATTTAACATTTCGCACTTTGTTTAACATAACATACTCAAAAATCATAACATCACCTAGTGGTGAGCTCGGGACGGGACGGGCGGGCTTTTGCCTGAGCCCGAGCCCGAAAATTTCGGGACTCATATTTTTGGCCCGAGCCCGAGCCCGAACCTAAAGGAAATGTCCCGCCCGAGTCGGGTCATCGGGATTCGGGCTCGGGCTCGGGCTAGCCCGAATTTGAACCAAAAAAAAAAAAAAAAAAAATCCTAAAATGAGGTCCATCCATTTCAAATACATGCAAGTTCAACACATCAATACAAAATTCAATAAGTTCAAACATCATCCATACTCTAATTCTAGGATTTTTTTATTTTAACTATCGTAAAGTTACTTAAACTATAGTTAGTAGACTTAGGTTAAACTTAAATATATATAATATATACATATATTCGGGCGGGCTCGGGACTTTCGGGCTTTTTAAGAAAAAGCCCGAGCCCGAGCCCGACTTGGGAAGAAAAATCCCGCCCGACCGGGCTCGGGCTACATCTCGGGACGGGATTTTTGGGACGGGCTCGGGTCGGGATTTTTGGGCCTTCGGGCTTTTCGGGCTTCTTGCTCAGCCCTAACATCACCGTAATTGATTGATGTTAAAAGTGAAATTGTTTTATAGAGAGGGAGGGAATGAGATTCTTTATGTCAGGGATAGAGGTGGGCAAAAGAGAACCACATCCCCACTCCCACGTGGAGAAGATACTACGTGCGTTCTGTGAATGTATGATTTGGATCTGACCATTTAATCATTTTTTATTTCATATAATAATATATAACAATTATTATATGCTATAAACTTATTATAACTGTAATAAATTATCGAAGGAAAAAAACGTGGGAGAAATTTAAGCAACCTGCCAGCAAGCAGAAAAACTATGATACATTCCAGAAAGAGTTTAACTCCAATTACATCGTCTATTTGCACAGAGGAATTCACCGGGATTGTTCTCTGCGATTCATCTTTATTACTTAAGTCAGAGTAGGGACTAGCGAATATTGAGAGTAGATGTAATATGAAAATGATACTAATAATAAATGAGATAAATGAAGTTATTTATAGGAAATCTGGTCCTCCTCCTATAGAGTGTGATCTCTTACTTGATGTCCATAGTTACCATGTTATTATTACCGTGGCAATAACATGTGACTTTCCTATAAAGTTACTTATTATCTAGTCATCAGTAGCATTGTCATACTTAGGGGACGCTATTATACCCGAATAAATGTCATGATTTGCATTGACTGTTGTATTATTTGGGATTGACCTCGTACTTGTCTTGTCATCAGAGTGACACGAAACTCGATAGTACAAAATGCTCTATCTTTCCTAGTGAGCCTCTAAGCGGTGTATGAGCCAAGAGTTTGCCCCAAACATAAGTGTAGGGTCTCGGGCGGTGCATTACACGTAATTAATAAAGGGCATCTTCAGGGCGGCGAACTGTGCAGTTGGATCAGCAGTCCAATATATATATATTATTTATATGTTGAGAAAATGAAAATTAAGCTTACGTGCACTGTTTTGGATCCATCTAGACAGGTTGCAGCTTATATGTAGGTACGTACATAGTTATTAGGGGGTCCATGAAACTATATAGATCAGATTATCATCCACCTCAATCATATACATATAATTAAGGGTCAATAACCTGGGAGAGGTCTGAAGTTTGACCCTTGTTAATTTGAGAGGTCTGAAGATTGAAATGGTGATAACTGAGGTCTGAAGTTTGGACTTTGTGATTTTTAGGTTTTCCGTCCAAATTTTCTGTCAAATTTAACAGAACCGTGTGAAATGTCAAAAATACCCTTTTGTAATATTTGAATTAATAAAAAGTTTAATTAATATAAAGATGAAATGACAAAAATACCCTTGTCCATAATTTAAACCTAACCCAACTCCGACCGCCACCACGGCTCCGGCCGGCAACCACCCTCTCCGGCGACCACCACTCTCTCCGGCGACCACCACCCTCTCCGGCCGGCCACCACCCTCTCCGACGACCGCCACCACGGCCTCAATTGGGCCCAAATCGGAGCCACCGGCCCCGATTGGGCCCAATTGGGGCCGTGGTGGCGGTCGTCGGAGAGGGTGGTGGCCGGCCGGAGAGGGTGGTGGTCGCCGGAGAGGGTGGTGGTCGCCGGAGAGAGTGGTGGTCGCCGGAGTTGGGTGGTGGCCTTAAGGGCATTTTCGTCTTTTCATTGAATCATGTGAGATGCAAGAAGGGTATTTTTGGAATTTTTTTTATTTCTGGTCACATGCAATGCACATGACCAACTTCCGTCAGTTTTAACGGAAAAAACTAACGGAGACCTCTATTATCTACAAGTCGAAACTTCAGACCTTTGTTATCACCATTTCAAACTTCAGACCTCTCAAATTCACAAGGGTCAAACTTCAGACCTCTCCCAGGTTATTGACCCTATTGATGGATATACGCCCAATTTGAACCCGTTGACTTCCAAACCGTTGTATTTTTATCATCCCATTAACGATTGTAAATCGAAACTTCAAACCCGAACACTTCGCGAAAACATCAACGGCTCGGACGAGGCCGGAGCGCTCGTCCGGCCGAGGCAAACTCACCTAGGTGAGGTTGGGTGGCCACACCCGACCTCCCCTAGGAGAGATCGGGTGGACCAACCCGATCTCTCCTAGGAGAGATCGGGTCGGCCAACCCGATCTCTCCTAGGAGGGATGGGGTTGGCCAACCCCATCCTCCCTAGGAGGGGTTGGGTGCCCTCACCCAACCCCTACCCTTGGGGGTCGGATTTCTCCTCCCCCAAGGGCCCCTGCGCCATTTTCGGACACCCACACTCGGTTCACGTCGCCTACCTTCTCCGTATCCTAAGGTCTTAATTATGCGCTTAAAGGTTAATTAATTGTGTTTAGAGGTTAACGATATCATTAAGCCACCTTAATGACACCGTTGCCTATAAATACCCCACCTTCACAACTCATCAGGGGATCTTGGCAATTTGGATTATTTTGCTCTGACATCTCTCTAGTTTATCTCTCTAAAAACGATACTGACTTAGGCATCGGAGAGGGTTCACCAGGCACCACCCCCCCCCCCCCCCCCCTCTCTGTGTCTGGTACTGCCCCTTCTGCAGGAAGGAAGGAAGGAAGGAAGGAAGGAAGGAAGGAAGGAAGGACGCAAGACAAGGCAGAGCAACCCGAAGACATCAGATCATCTACATCTCCAGTGAGGAACGGGATTTAAGCCGATCATCCTTTGAACCAGATCTCGGAACCTAACACTTGGCGCCGTCTGTGGGCTTCGGACAGAAAGCCTAATTATCACCAGCTAGATGGCAGGCGTATATGTCATTCATGGGGGTTATGGAGCTGGAGGAGAGTCAGCGAATGCCAGAGAAGCATATATGGCAGAGTTAGGGGACCCTAAGCCAAAGGAAGAACAAGCAGAAGGAAAGAGAGAAGACATAATAGAATTTTCAAGAAGAGACATGGAGCATGTGTTACCAGACAACAAGGATGCCCTGGTCATAACAATGAAGATCACTGATATGGACATAGGAAGAATCCTAGTAGACAGTGGAAGCTCACCCAACATCATTAGCAAGAAAGTCCTCAACATACTAGGAGTAAGGCCAAGTAGCATAAAACAGGTTCACTCCCCCTTGGTAGGATTTTCAGGAAAGCCAACATACCCACTGGGGGCAGTCACACTACCTGTGACACTGGGTACAGGCCAGAGGCAGCTAAAGATTGATGTCCCATTCTTCATCACAGAAGAAATGGAGGAGTACAATGGGGTCCTGGGTACCACTACAATCAACAAGTGGGGTATGGTACCATCAACACTACATCAGAAAATGAAATTCCCCACAGGCCAAGGCATAGGGGAAGTAAAATGTAACCAGAAGGTAGCAAGGAAATGTGCAAGGATTGCACTAGGCAAGAGGAAGAAAACAAGAGAAGTCCTACTAGTAGATGAGGACCCAAGAGAAGATCATGGAAGACCAGCCCCCATGGAGGAACTAAAAGAGATACTCATAGAAGAACCCGATAGGAAGGCCAAAATCGGGACTGCCTTATCTCAGGAAGAGGAAAACCACTTAGTAGCTTTACTAAGGGAATACAAGGATCTGTTCGCCTGGTCACCAAGCGATATGCCAGGAACATCAGAAGAAGTAATCTCACACAAGCTCAATATAGACGCGGCAACGCGACCAACAACACAGAAGGTGAGACCAATGGGAGGAAGCAAAAAGATAGCTATCCAAGAAGAAGTAGAAAAGCTACTAAAGGCAAAGTTCATCAAGGAAATCAGATTCCAGACATGGGTGGCAAACCCAGTACTGGTAAAGAAGCCGGGGGGAAGTTGGAGAATGTGTATCGACTATCGTGACTTAAACAAAGCATGCCCAAAGGACTCATATCCGTTACCAAGAATAGATCAGTTAGTGGATGCAACATCAGGTCACCAACTAATGAGCTTCATGGATGCATACTCAGGATACAACCAGATAAAAATGGCACCCGAGGACGCCCCTCACACAGCATTCTATGCTGATAGCGAGATATACCATTACACAGTGATGCCTTTCGGACTCATAAATGCTGGAGCAACATATCAAAGAATGGTCAACAAAATCTTTGGGGACATGATAGGGAAGACAATGGAGGCATATGTGGACGATATGATAGTCAAATCCAAAGAGAAGAAGGACCATGTGGAGAACCTTCGCTCAACATTCGAGAGGATGAGGCAGTACCAGGTCCGTCTAAATCCGAAAAAATGCGCATTTGGGGTGCAATCAGGGAAATTTTTAGGCTTCATGGTAAGCCAGCGAGGCATAGAGGTAAACCCCGAAAAACTTCAAGCAATTGAAGAAATGCAGTCACCTACGAAGCACAAAGAGGTTCAACGACTGAACGGGAGGTTGGCAGCCCTTAACAGATTCCTATCCAAAATAGGAGACAAGGCATTACCCTTCTTTGAGGTACTAAGGGCAAACAAGAAATTCGAATGGACACCGAGATGTGAGGAAGCCTTCCAGCAACTCAAGCAACACCTAAAAACACTACCGCCCCTAGCAAAGCCTACACCAGGGGAGCCCCTCTACCTCTACATCTCCGTGAGCAATGTGGCAGTAAGCTCAGTACTAATCAAAGAAGAAAACGCTGCACAATTGTCGGTATACTTCGTAAGCAAAACATTGGCAAAGTATGAGATCAACTACTTGCCAATAGAAAAGTACCTCTATGCACTGATTATATCAGCAAGAAAGTTGAGACCGTATTTTCATGGGCATGAAGTAACAGTCCTCACAGACCAACCATTGAAACACCTCCTCCAGAGACCAGACACATCGGGAAGACTGACCAAATGGGCAATTGAGCTAAGTGAGTTTCGCATTCATTTCGCCCCAAGAACAGCCATAAAGGGTCAGGCTCTAGCAGATTTTATCGCCGAATTCACCGGAATTAATCCAGACGAAGACTTGGGAGAAGTCAAAACTACATGCGAGGCAAGTAGTAGTCAGGAGAAACAATCAGAAGAATTATGGGAGATGCATACTGATGGGTCATCCAACGGAGGAGGTTCAGGTGCAGGCCTCTTACTATACCCACCAAACAGCGATACACCTATGCGCTATGCCATGGCACTCACCTTTAAGGCAACAAACAATGAGGCTGAGTACGAAGCACTAATAACTGGCCTGAGAATAGCCAAATGAGTAGGGGCAAAGCATCTAAGAGTCAAGTGTGATTCTCAACTAGTCGTCAATCAAGTGAAAGGAATCTACACTGCAAAGTCCGAAAACATGCAGAAATACTTGCAGCAAGCCAGGGACCTAATAAAGAGCTTCCAAAGCTTCGACATTGAGTCAGTCCCAAGAGAACAAAACCAAGAGGCAGACGCCTTAAGCAAACTAGCCCTAGGGGTAGAAGCAGGCAAAGAGGTTCACTTTGTAGAACAAAGAATGCAATCAGTGATAGAACAAATGGAGGTTCTAGTAATAGATGAAGCAGAAGCCTGGATGACCCCAATGCGTCAATACATCATGGAAGGAAAGCTCCCAAAGGATAAGGTGGAGGCAGTCAAGATTGAAAGGATGGCTAGGAATTACGCAGTGATGGACAATGAACTCTACAAGAAGGGGTACTCCACACCTTTCCTTTAATGCATAACATACCCAGAAACAGAAAGAGTGCTTGCAGAACTCCATGAGGGAGACGCGGGGTGCCATGAGGGAGCACGGTCAATAAGCCGAAAGGTTTACAACCTAGGATACTATTATCAATGAGCAAAGAAGTAGCAGACTTGGTACAAAAATGTGATCACTGCCAAAGGTACTCTAGAAATATAACAGCCCCAGCAGCAAAGCTAAGCTCCATCTCGGGAGCCTGGCCATTCGCACAATGGGGGATTGATCTGATAGGCCCCCTACCAAGAACAAAAGGTCAGAAGACTTGCATAATCGTAGCAATAGACTACTTCTCCAAGTGGATAGAAGCAAAGGCAATGGGGAAGACAACAGACGATCAAGTCGTCAACTTCATTCAATCTCACATTGTTTCGAGGTACGGGGTGCCAAAAGCAATAATAAGTGACAATGGACCACAGTTCAAGAGCAAGAAACTACAGTGGTATTGCGAAAGACTGAATATAGACCACCGTTTCGCATCAGTAAAGCACCCTCAGACAAACGGACAGGTAGAGTCAGCAAACAAAATAGTGCTAGATGGCCTAAAGAAACGACTCCACGCTACCAAGGGAAGTTGGGTAGATGAGCTGGAAAATGTTCTATGGGCAGTGCGGACAACACCAAAGATATCCACAGGAGAAACGCCATTCGGCCTAGTATACGGGACCGAAGCGGTAGCGCCAGCAGAAATGGCAGTGTCATCCCTAAGAACCACGTACTTTGAAGAACATGAGAACAACAAAGCAAGGCTTCTAGACTTAGACATGGTGGAGGATAAAAGATGGAACTCAGAAGAAGCACAGGCACGGATACGCCTTGTGTCAGCAAGATATTACAACCGCCAAGTCAAGGAAAGACAATTCCACGTAGGAGAACTGGTGCTCAGAAAGAACGAATTCTCACACCTAGACCAAGTCAGAAAGTTATCTCCAAAGTGGGAAGGACCATACAAGATAGAGTCGGTTCCCTATGTAAATGCTTACCGCCTCGAGGACGGGGAGGGGTATATCTCCACAAACACCTTCAGTGGAGAGCACCTAAAGAAGTACTACGTCTAAGAAGAAAACACAAACAAAAGACCATATCCTTAGTTTCATATCTAGCACTTTACATGTTCAAGCTTTCCAAGTTTTTCAAACAACTTTTGAGAAGGAGAACTCACGAAGTTCCTCCAACTCTACCACTATCTATATTTTCCTCCAAAGGGTGTCTTGACCCACCCAAGGCACCCCAAATGTACAGAAGACATGAACACTCTTAAAAGAGTAAGTTTTCCTTCAAAGGCATTTTCCAATGAATGTGATGAGATAGTCATGATGTTATCCTTACACAGATATGACTTCAAGTCAATAACAGTTTCGACGCCCCCAAGAGCGTATCTTGAGAGTAGTATCCATACTACGACCCTCGACGCCCCCAAGAGCGTATCTTGAGAGTAGTGTTCATACTACGAAATTCGACGCCCCCAAGAGCGTATCTTGAGAGTAGTTATTACACTACGACCTTCGACGCACCAAGAGCGTATCTTGAGAGTGGTTTCCAAAAACTACGACCTTCGACGCCCCCAAGAGCGTATCTTGAGAGTAGTGTTCATACTACGAAATTCGACGCCCCCAAGAGCGTATCTTGAGAGTAGTTATTACACTACGACCTTCGACGCACCAAGAGCGTATCTTGAGAGTGGTTTCCAAAAATTACGAATTTCGACGCCCCCAGGAGCGTATCTTGAGGTAGCTTTGCAACCTACCAGATTCGACGCCATCAAGAGCGTATCTTGAGGTAGAAAAAACACTACCAGACTCGACGCCCCCAAGAGCGTATCTTGAGGTAGATTTCAAACTACCAGCTTCGATGCCCACCAGGAGCGTATCTTTAGTCTAACCTGTGCCCTCCGGGAGCCTATCCTGTGAAACGTTAAGTGCCCTCCGAGAGCCTGTCTCGTGAACAATCTTCGACGCCCACCAAGAGCGTATCTTTGGTCTAACCTGCGCCCTCCGGGAGCCTATCCCGGGAAACGTTAAGTGCCCTCCGAGAGCCTGTCTCGTGAACAATCTTCGACGCCAACCAGGAGCGTATCTTTGGTCTAACCTGCGCCCTCCGGGAGCCTATCCTGCGAAACGTTAAGTGCCCTCCGAGAGCCTGTCTCGTGATCAGATTCGACGCCCACCAAGAGCGTATCTTTGGTCTAACAGTACCATGTATACCATTTAAAGGGTATCAGAAGAGATCATGACACCATGCTCAGAAAGATCCAATGAGAAAGTAATCTCAAAGTAAAGATATATGAAGAACACATAATGTTTTTTCTTGATGAAATAGCAGGTATGATATGAAGGAAAACAAGAAAGAAGGATAAGTAAAGGAGACACACCAAGGGAAGGGTCCATAACCAAAGAGCCATACACAAAGCACAGGGAGATATCATGAGAAGAGATATAAGCACACGACCATGTATACAACGAGTAGAGACAAGTGTATCAAACAAAGATGGCAACACTAAGAAAGGTGGAGTTTTAAACTCTAAAGACAACCACAACTCACAAACACACGAGACCACTACAAGAAATAAAGGTACTATTCCTTCATCTTCGCAATATGCTTAATAGCAAAGTCTGACAAATCACCAAGTCGAGAGAAAGGAAAGTCAGGAGCAATCACGTAAATACGTTCGAGAATCTCCTTCAAAGAAATACGTTTCGCCACAGAGCAGCGAACGTTGATAGCAGCCTGATAAGCGGAAGAAGCCTTATACTCAGCAATGGCACACTCCTTCGCTTCCATACGAAACATTTCCTCCAGAGAGCCTAACTCAGCAGCTCGGAGTGCCTCGTCACGATAAGACCTTTGTCTCAAGGCCTCAACCTCTTCATTGAGAAGAGCAATGCGACCCTCCAAGTCTCGGCACCGCAAATCGGTAATGCGACTATGCTCCAAACAGCTAATAAGCTTGGAGTTAAGGGAGACACAAATGTCCTCGTACACCTTTCTCTCCTCAGCAAGGTCAATAGCAAGGGAAGATAAATTAACAAGGTCGGCCATACCCTGCAACAAAAACAAAGGATGAGACAAATAACGCACGGAAAAGAAATATGCTAAAGGATAACACGGTTAACAAAAATTACAGGAGCATAGCGAGCCAACACATCACGAGCCAATTCATAAGTTGCCTCCGACCCTTTAGACGGGGACACACGATCGGCAGGAGGAACAGCAGACTGCAGAACACGAACTCCAACCTCAGAAGTTTGCAAAGAAGATTGATTGTCAAAACGAGCCCCACGCCCATAATAAGGCGCCCACTCAGACCCAACAATTCCATCAACAGGTGGACGAGACAGCTCCTTCCGACTCAGACGCGGAAGACGAAGTCTACCTATAACAAAGCACAAAGTAAAAACCAATGTACACTAAGGAAACTCAGATGCTCAAGGACTCACCAAACAAGGAAGAAGGAAAAGATGGCTCCCGGACCTTCGATTGGGGGGCATCAATACAGAAAGAAGATGGCACCCTAACATCACCACTCTTACCTCCAACTAGAGGACACTTCCCCACACCATAGAAAACCGATCTTTTCGCAATCGAAGGTCCGGTCCCAGAATTAACTACCCCCACACGTACTGGCCTCTTACTCCTCATCAGTCGCCGGGGAGTTCTGCTGATCGAAAAACACAAGTTTAGCCCAAGGAAAACAGGAAGCGAACAGTGGACAAAAGATACAAATTCATTTCCCTAAAATGATGGATACAAAGCCAAAAGACAAGAATAGAAAGACGACAAGAAAAACCCCACCAGTCAACAGGCAGAGGCAGAGGGCAGGGGGAAATAGTCATAACCCCCAGCATAAGAAGACCCCACCAGCCAACAGGCAGAGGCAGGGGGCAGGGGGAGATAGTCACCACCCCCAGCATAAAGAAACCCCATCAGCCAACAGGCAGAGGCAGGGGGACAGGGGGAGATAGTTACAACCCCCAGCATAGAGAGACCCCACTAGCCAACAAGCAGAGACAGGGGGCAAAAGGAGATAATTATAATCCCAATATAGAAGACTTTGCCCGCCAGTAAGCGGAAACATGAGAGAAAAAAGATGGAAAAATGACGAATCAAACAGGACTATATTACCATGAAGACATACAAATCAAGAACGAAACAAGTAAGGAAACGATTGAAGGAGAAGCGGGATTAAGTCCCTCAAGAGCAATGCTTACACAAAAAGAAAAAACACGTACCTCAATGCGACGCGCGCCCCGAGAAGTAAGCCTGACCAAAAATCCCACCGTCGAAAAGAAAAGAAGAGAAAAGGACAACGAGAATGAGGTAAACACTCACCCTTTTATAGTATAAAGGATTAGGGTTTTTCCAAAGTCGCCGAATCAACACCGTTAATTTTTAGAAGGGAAAATTTCAAGGGACAGATTCAAAAACTAGTCCCCATTAACCACGATTAAACTCAGACTCACCATAGTTAACATCCCATAGGTTTATTTTCTAGTATTTCATACTTAGGAAACTTTTTTGGTCAAAATTGAATTTTTCCTCACGTAGATAGAATCCCGGCACGAATTTGAAGTGTAAGTTACTTAATTGCATTCGTATTGCGCCCTTATGCGAGTGTAAATTTTTTAAGTATACGTCGGTAGCAAAGATAAGTTTATTACTCCCACCTCAGACGGACGCGTGCTTAGGCATACGTCCGCGCTACTCTAACGTTTACAACTCCTCTATCTCATAAGACAGGGGACAGGATCGGAGACACGCATCCGTGGATAAGCAAACACTCAGATGAAAGGTAAAACCCCGGTTTCAAATTGCGTGTATCATACCATCCTGAAATAGAGTCAATCAAGGGTTAGGCCATTGGTTGACTCGGGGGCATGTGATGGATATACGCCCAATTTGAACCCGTTGACTTCCAAACCGTTGTATTTTTATCATCCCATTAACGATTGTAAATCGAAACTTCAAACCCGAACACTTCGCGAAAACATCAACGGCTCGGACGAGGCCGGAGCGCTCGTCCGGCCGAGGCAAACTCACCTAGGTGAGGTTGGGTGGCCACACCCGACCTCCCCTAGGAGAGATCGGGTCAGCCAACCCGATCTCTCCTAGGGGAGATCGGGTGGACCAACCCGATCTCTCCTAGGAGAGATCGGGTCGGCCAACCCGATCTCTCCTAGGAGAGATCGGGTCGGCCAACCCGATCTCTCCTAGGAGGGATGGGGTTGGCCAACCCCATCCTCCCTAGGAGGGGTTGGGTGCCCTCACCCAACCCCTACCCTTGGGGGTCGGATTTCTCCTCCCCCAAGGGCCCCTGCGCCATTTTCGGACACCCACACTCGGTTCACGTCGCCTACCTTCTCCGTATCCTAAGGTCTTAATTATGCGCTTAAAGGTTAATTAATTGTGTTTAGAGGTTAACGATGTCATTAAGCCACCTTAATGACACCGTTGCCTATAAATACCCCACCTTCACAACTCATCAGGGGATCTTGGCAATTTGGATTATTTTGCTCTGACATCTCTCTAGTTTATCTCTCTAAAAACGATACTGACTTAGGCATCGGAGAGGGTTCACCAGGCACCACCCCCCCCTCTCTGTGTCTGGTACTGCCCCTTCTGCAGGAAGGAAGGAAGGAAGGAAGGACGCAAGACAAGGCAGAGCAACCCGAAGACATCAGATCATCTACATCTCCAGTGAGGAACGGGATTTGAGCCGATCATCCTTTGACCCAGATCTCGGAACCTAACACCTATAATTAACGTCAAGTCTACATCACACGATATAATTGTATCCACGTTATCCAACTAATCTACTATTAGGTTTGGTCATGTTGCTAATTGCTATTATTACTGATTGTGACTCATCATCTGAATTAATACGTCTTAATTTTAGCATATTATATTAAATATAATTAATATAATGATATATACTTTATTAGGAAGCCAGAAATGGTTCAACTCATATGTTGTTACTTTGTTATAACGCAAGTCGAGAAATTTGTTCGAATCAAGATGACGGGCGGTAACAAAGTTCATCTTCTAATTTGTTAAGTGAAGGAAGAATAAATGGTGCCTAATGTCTATATATATAATCTTTGCATAGACATTTTACATTTTCTATATACTAAACTAGGTAAAATGAAATGCCCGTTAACATATTATACATAGACGCAAGTCTAGCTTGGAATAATGACGATCTACGTGACCGTGTTCTCCGCCCGAAAGGAAGTTACACTTTCAACCGAACTTTCCGACTATTATTCTTCAGTGACAAGGGCTTAGATAAGTTTCATTACTAATTAAGAAAATTATCTAGCTAGTTGCATTTATTATAGGGAAGAAGGAGATTTAATCTAGTACGTGCATCATGCATGAAGAGTGTGGACATATCTACGGCATTGATGAAGGGAGTTATATAATATATATGTGTCACTATGTAGAAATATATAGTCGTTATTATTCCCGGTGTTGCGCAGAATGTCATCGACTAACGGCGATATGTAAATATTTATAAAAATAAATGCATTTTAATCTTGATTAATTTTGAAATATAAGATATTATATATGATTATATAGATTTTAATTTCACCACTACTATCACAACAAAACCGTTCGTAAATGAACGTATCATATAAAAAGTTTTAGTTATTTGATTACAGTTTAAGATTAAATAAAATTATATTTAATACAAGTAAAAAAAAATATACTTTCTAGACATTTAAATTATAAAACTCATATTTTATGATACGTGTTAAAACTCAGAATTGCCGATTGTACGACATGACATAATAATATGCATTTAGAATCATAAACTCTAAAACTGAATATAAACTTAAAAATTATAAATTGTTCCATTTCACAAATATCATCGTTGAACCTGCACGGACCTGTTGGTAGGATGGTCTATTTGCATCGAGTGCACTCGTAGTAGTTGCGGGACTCGATGTACCTAGATATCGTAGTAATAAAATGCACCAGGCCATGCAAAGCTGCACCAGATCTGTGTATTGGGGCTAAAGACGTGTATTGTTAGAATCCAAATGAATAAGTTTGTTGAGATCGAAGTACGTGTTCGCCTAAATCATCGTCATTGGCCTTACAGTGATCAAGCGTAAATAGTCATTCATAATTGAGAGATTGTTCTTGATTTTGACCGTCATGTAAGTACACAAATTATCCTCCTCAACAGCCTCTCACCCTGCAACCAGTAGAACAATCTCGTTTAACTACTTGATGGTCGAAATTATGAACAATCTCCCAATTATGAATAGCTACTTACGCTTCATTGTAAGTCCAAGGACGACGATCTAGGTGAACACGTGCTTCGACCTCAACAAACTTATTCATTTGGATTCACTCTATCCACATGTCTTTGGCCCCAATACATAGTTCTGGTGCAGCTTCGCATGGTCTAGTGCATTTTATTACTACGATATCTAGCTATATCGAGTCCCGCAACTACTACGAGTGCACTCGATGCCAATGGACCATCCTACCAACGGGTCCGTGCAGGTTCAACGATGATATTTGTGATAAATGGAACGAAGATCTCAACCGTCTTTGAGATATTAATTTGAATGCATCAATATGAAAATAATGTATATGTTGCTACTTACGTTTTGATCATATGATCATACAATACAATTAATAAATGTGGTCGTAATGTTATATCTCTCTTTCTCTTTATTTTAGTAACAATGAATGGGGAAGCTCAATCGAATAAATTAAATGCCATCAATACAAAACTTGGAGGTCAAGGAATGCCGCTCGCTTTACAGGAACTATAAATGAACGAATTAATGTGAAATAAACAAGGTAAGCGATTGCCGTAAACTGGAAGAAATGAGTCTCGTGGCCATAAAGAGAAGAATAAACGAGTCTTTGATAAATGTTTCTGGTATGAACGATTAAAATTACTGGAGGGTTGCACCCATGGGTGTAATCGAGCTAGGTAAAGTCGAGAATTTGGTAAGCTCGACTCGAATCATTTACTCAAGCTTGAGTTTAAAGTCGATTGAGTCTAAATTTTTCAAGTTCGAGCTCAGGTCAGTGCCATACTCGACGAGCTCGAAGTCGGTTCGTCAAGTTTAAATTATTTTCAATTAAATCATGATTGTAGCTCGAGCTCAACTCGAATATGCTTTTGACTCGAGCTCGAACTCAACTTGAATTGAATATATATAAATATAATATTATGTAAAACTCGAATAAATTCGAGTTCGAACTTTTCTCAAATAGACTTTTGGCAAAAATAAGAAAATTCGAATAGGCTTGCTAACCGTTCGAGTCAAGTATAAATGAATATGTACTTGATCGTACTAGAAAAAAAGCTCAACTCGAACTCAAATATTAACCAAGTCAGTAGTTAATTCACTTACACACCTAACTTACAAAAAACAAAAAAAGAAGAGAGAGACTGGAAGGGAGGAGCCCTAGCTAGAGATAGTTCCATTACTGAAGACCAGTTATTTATTGCCCTGGGCCTGGCAACAAGATATAAGTGGGCTGAAAATGGACCAATATATGTAGTTATACAACTTTCAGAATGCACACATTCACGTCTAAAAAAAAAAAAAGAATGCGCACATTCACCCTCATTTTATTACAAACCCGCTTTTCAAATCAATGCGGTACGTTTATTTATTTATTTTTAAATAAATTACCGAAAAATATTTCTTATCCTTTTATGATTTTACAGAAGAAAAAAACACAAGAGAGTTGATACTTACCAATTACCATATTTTAATATTTATTTTAAATATATTTAGAGCAAGTGATCAAAATGTAAAAATATTGCTCGATAGTGTACCTATTAATTTTTCGTCTAATTTTTTTTTAAATGGTCATGTGTCTGGCACATAATGTATCAAATCAACTACATTTAGATAAATAATATAATATTGCGTTTATATAATTTATATAATAAAAGTAGTTTCAAATTTTCTTGTTAAAAAATAATAATAAAAAGTTTTTTTTTTCAATTATAGAATACTTTTTAAATTTTCAAAATAATTAAAAAGTAACAATAAAATATTAATTAAAATATTAAATTTACGAAAGAGTGTAAATATTCTTTAAAAATACAAAATAAACTATAATTCGTTAAAAATCATAATAAATATAAAAATCAATAATTTATTTGTATATAAATCATAAATAACAGGAAAAAGGGGTATTTTATAATTGAGTTCAACATTTACATTTTTGAAATATATTCTTTTTCGAACTTTTATTTATTTTTATAATTGTATATACTTTTGCTTATTTTCAGTTTTTCGTGTCAATGTCACACAAACATTTAATATGGGAAATTGACAGATGTCTAACGGTTGCATTATCATAATATATTTCAAAATATGTGACACTAATGGGTATTGAAAAATCTCGTATTATCAGTTAATCAGGTTACTAACATTATTACATCTAGATTAAATGTTTTTTGGTGTCGTATGCTTGACTAATATTGGATTTTGACTTCATATGTATTTTTTTTAAAGGATTTTGGTGTTATATTTTTGCATTTTGTAGATTTTTTGTGCATTCGTTAATCAACTGTTAAGTTTGACCGTTAAATACTTTTATTTTGTTCAACTTAGTCATCCAATTTATAAGCCTAATTTTTTATTTTTACAATTTAGTCCCTACAAATTCCAATTGGACCATAGAGTCCAATTAACATAGCCATGGTGTGACTCATGACTGGGTCGGACCACGCCTAGGGTTGCCGGACCGTGGGTCGCATAATGGCTAGGTAAATTAGATCCTAGGGTCCAATTGAGTTTTAGGGACTAGATTGCAAAAAACAAAAGTTATGTGTATAAATTAGACGACTAAATTAAACAAAATAAAAGTATTTAACGGTCGAACTTGACAGTTAACTAACAAATGCACGAAAAGTCTATAAAATGCAAATATATAACACCAAAAGTCTAAAAAAACATAGTACTAAAAAACAACATTGGTCAAACATATAACACCAAAATACCAAAATACTGTTTAACCCTTACATCTATTAATTCATATAAGTACCAAGGTTAATGGGCTACAAGTGGTGCATAATTTATTGGTCCAAATATACATGTGTAACTGAATTATATAGCGCATTCATGGCAAAAAAAAAGAATTATATAGCGCATTACCTTTTCGTCTTCATTTTGCATTAAATATATAAGGTAATTCGTTATTATTTAATTCAAAAACAAGAGAAAGAAAATCAAAGGACACATCTGTACTAATGTAGCAACTCAATAATTGTCGAAACAAACCTTCCATATAATGACCTAGTTAAAGAAGAAGAGCATATATATAAGTTCGATTTCAACACCCACCCACCAGCCAAACAAACATATAGACTCCGTAGCTAGCTCAAATAGATTTCGATGGGTCGTGTATCGAACGAGAAAGGTCGTACGACGATAACATTGATGATTATGTTGCTTCTACTGAATGCGAGGTCGGGAGTCGGGTTGGGGTTGCCCAGAGTTACCGTGGAGGTCAAGAATGATCTACCCAATGGAACGCAACTGACGCTTCACTGCAAATCCAAGGATGATGATCTTGGAGTACAAGTGCTTGACCCTCAAGCAACGTATTCCTTCTCATTCCGTCCTTCTTTATTCGGACTGACGTTATTTTTCTGCAGCTTTGCATGGCCCGCCAACCTCCATTATTATGATATCTATGCTCAAAGACGTGACCACAGTCGCTGCAAAACTAATTGTACGTATAGCGTTGTACCAAATGGACCCTGTCTCTTCAACCAGGCTAGTGGAAGTTACGATATATGCGCTCCGTGGAACAATTAGGCTACTCTTCTGCGTTGTTTATGCATTATTTCTCTATTTTCAAATATTAATATTAATTATAAATAATAAATAAAGAAATGTGCAAGTTTTTTTTTAACTTACTGTTAATCTTTTTCTTGATAGGCATAACTCTAAGATATATTAATTCTTGGTCTTTGGAATTTGATTTTATTTGGGAGCTATAATGAATTAATTAATATGAAATAAATGTGATCGAGGGCCAAGTGTAACTGAATGAATTTGAAAGGTGAATGCGATCTAGGGCTTTGCTGAGGTCACGTTATGGCCCAAGTACTACTCTAACTATCTATATTGATGGGCTGCTATGATTACTTTACAACTCGTAATGAGACAATGACTAAAGGATCAATCAAAAAACTTTTTACTAGAAAAAAGTAATATCAAGGACCATAATGGGTATTTATACTATGTTTCACAACCATATTTGTGATATTTTTTTTTTAATACTTTTCTATTGCTAGAAAAAGTAAAATATATAGGAAAATTGATATTAGTAATGGATTGATGCAAATTCTAGGCGTAACTAAAAAGATTCGTAATTCTAAAGTTTTGCTTATATTATAATTAAGTCATTCCTAGTAGTAAAAAAAGCACTAACATTGTGTTTGTGATTCATGATAGAAAATCCCGACCATAATGTTGTCGTTTGAAAAAAAAAAAACTATAATCTTGTGAATTTATTAATACTAGATACATTCTCGCGGTACAAACGTGCACAGTTGTTGTCGTAAAAATGTTATACATAATCAAATCGACTCAGATGATGATATAAGAGCATAATGATCATGAAGAATATGAAGATGATATTAGAACATGATCGGCCGAAGTCCAAAGATAATACAATAGTAGATTCTTATTAGAAAAATTAATCTAAATTATTTAACATACATAGTATAATATAAAATTTTAAAAACAAATTAGCACAAAATTCTCGACAGACCAGGAGTCATGTAATATGTATGTTTGTTTTAGGTCTTCGAGCATTTTATTTTAAATTTTTAAGATTTTTTATTTTATTTTATATAATATTATGTTACGTAATTTAAGTTAATTTTTCTAATAAGGCTATACTTGAATTATCTTCAGAGTCTGGTCGGTCATGCTCTTGTATCATCCTAAAAAACAGCCCAGGTATCATTCTAAATGTCTATTGGATCTAGGCCTGTCAACGGGTCACAACCCGTGACCCGCGGGTCACCGACCATCCGACCCGTGATTGACCCGGGGGTCACCACGGGTCAGGGGTCGCAGACCCGTACCCGGGGTCACGGGTCACGGGTTGACCCGGGTCTGACCCGTGACCCGGGTCAAACATATGTGCTAGCAATTTTTTTTTTTCACTACGTGCTGGATATGTAACGTAACCATTTCATTAAATTATACGAAAATCTTAATGGAGATAGCCATTTGTAGATACTTGAACTAAGGTAGCCATTTGATAATGTATTTGGTTAAAATGAAGTCGACTTAGTAGATTTCTTAGCTATAAGATCAGGCATAAATCTCAATATGACTATATGAGTCTATGACTAATTTAACCGTTGAGAAATCGATTTGTTATATAATTCAGATTTACTACAAATACAGAATGCTAATTATCCTTTGAATAGATTGCTAATTTCTTTAAAATATACTTTGGTAGTACAAGTTTCATATTTTTACAAATTGTTAGTTTCATTAGGATTTCTATTTATAATTTGGACGAAATGGGTCACGTGATGAACAAAAATACGGAAAATTGCTAATTATGTTTGTGCAGTTAAGCAGTCTACCTGAAGTGTTTTAGAATTTAGAAATTTAGAATTAAATTTGAATTTAGGAATTAAAAAAAAAAAAAAAAAACGATATTTACACGGGTCACGGTACGGGTCATTGCCCTAAACCCGTACCCGGCCCGGCCTCAACGGGTCATTAACGGGTTGACCCGTAAATGACCCGTTGGCGTGTTTGGGGTCACCCGGACCCGACCCGTGAACGGGTCGTTTGCGGGTCGTTTGCGGGTCGCGGGTAAATTTGACAGCCCTAATTGGATCACGTCGAAACTGTCACGCCCCTAAGCCCAAGTGACTATTCCCACTAAGCCCAACCCAGCCTAATTAAGCCCGTTGTCCTCACTTGGGCCTAGAAAAGAATGAATTCCTGTTGGACTTGAGTAGTACCCCTCTTGCTTATTAAGGCTTCAAATCTTCTTATTCTAACCGATGTGGTACAAACTTATAGGGTATTACAATCTACCCCCCTTAATGCGCGCGACGTCCTCGTCGCGGCCCAGACCAGAATCGTTTTGCCCCCGGTAGGTGATCGGAACTCTGGGGGTCAATAGCCCTTGGTCCGCGAGCCCGATCACGGTCCCGGGTCAGCTCTGATACCATTCTGTCACGTCCCTAAGCCCGAGTGACTGTCCCCACTAAGCCCAACTCAGCCTAACTAAGCCGTTGTCCTCACTTGTAGAAAATGAGGAATTCCTGTTGGACTTGAGTAGTACCCCTCTTGCTTATTAAGGCTCCAAATCTTCTTATTCTAACTGATGTGGTACAAACTTATAGGGTATTACAGAAACATTCTTTCGAAGACAACACGCACGCACGTATCACATATAGGTATTTAGAATAAGCATTAGAGGAATCCATTTAAGTGGATTCAACAACGTCAAATTTGTATTTTTGTGTTTTAAACCTAGATTTTGTAATATAATTATAATAAATATATGTATCAAAATACATACCAGAATAATAATGCAATATGAATAGTTATTCTACCTATTTTTTCCATCGTTTTTTTTTCTTCCAATTTCTTCATTTTATTGTTTTAACTTTTTTTTTATTAACTTATTGTTTAACTCGCTAAATGAGAGTTGTGTTTTTTTTTTTACGTAAGGAAGGGAAAAGTAAGGGTGAGCATAAAAAAACCGAGAACTCGGAATCCGAGGAAAACCCTCCCGAGACTGTCCCGAAAAGCCCGTTCCGAATAGAAAGACTCTCATGTCTTTATATAAGAGTTAAATATACATTTGGTACCATATGTTTGACCGTTTTTTATTTTTTTTATTTTTGGTACCTGATGCTTTTTTTTTTTTTTTTGTATACTTTTAGTACCAAACGTTTGAACTTTGTATAGTTTTGGTCAATCCGTTAGTTTTAAGCCGTTAAATGGCATGTGCAAGTCACGTGACACAACTTACACTTTTGATTTTGTTCAATTTAGTTCCTCCAATATAGGGCTCGCAATTTGTGATACGACACGATAGTACGACACGAACACGCACAGAAAAAACTGTGTTCGTGCAAGGATATGACAGAACGATAACACGAAAATGATTCGCACGATATAATTTTCGTATCGTGTTCGTGTTTATGTATCACAACACGACACGCCAGTAAAGTTGTACTACACTAACTTTAACTCTTGAGTAATTTTTTGAAAAAAAAAATATATTTAGTAGCTTTTAAAACTCAAATAAAGTGGTTTAACTTTTAGAGTTTATCACATATACTAGAAACTTAGGAATACTGACATTAATCCATTGGTTTTTTGCTATATGAAAAGTTAATTGTTTTGATTTTTTAATTAAAGATCTCGTATAGACATGTATAATTGAAAAACTTAGCACAACACGGTAGCACGACAAGAACAATTCTGTATCGTACTCGTGTTTGTAAAACGTGACACGATAAGCTTACAGTGCGTGTTCGTGTTCAATAAGTTTAACACGACACGACTGTTGACACGCACGCATGATAGCACGGATTGCCACCCCCTACTCGAATACATCCCTAGTTTTTTTTGTTCAATTTAGTCTCGAAGTTCCAAAATCGAACCCCTAACCCAATTGGACTAGCCCAAGGGTAAGGTCCGGCCTCGGTCGGGGTCGCCGGTCCTAGGCGACCCTGGCTAGGGTCGAACCCAGCCTTGGGCTAGTCCAATTAGGTTAAGGGGTTCGATTTTGGTACTTCGGGACTAAATTGAACAAAAAAAAGTTTGGGATGTATTAAAGGGACTAATTTAACAAAATCAAAAGTTTAGGATCAGTCACGTGACTTTCACATGTCATTTAACGGACAAAACTAACGGCAAATTATCAGATGGACCAAAAGTATATAAAGTTCAAACGTTTGGTATCAAAATATACGAGAAAAAACATTTGGTATAAACATATAGTACAAAAATTACCTTTAACCCTATATTATAACGGGTGAACTTTCAAAATCATGCAATAGAATAAAAAAAAAATGTAGAATTTATTAAACAAAAGTTGATCAAAAAATTAAATAGAGTAAGAGAGGGCGCAACTCCATGTGTAATACTTGAATACGAACATGCACAAAGCTTACAAGTGCTATTTTGCCACCACCGTTCAAGTAATTAAAACAGAGACGTATGAACTAAATACTTTTTTTTTTTTTTTTTTTTTTAAATTTGTATATTGGTAGTGTTAGAAATGATCACCACCGTATAATTGGTTTAGTTCTTTCTCATGTGAAGGGTTCACGCGTTTCCAACTTCCCAACTACCACATTAATGATTTTCAGTTACCTTGAGAGAGAGAGAGAGATCATAACAATAACAATAAAGACAATCACACAAGCAATAGATTACATCATCTGTTATGTGGAGGATCCTTAAAAATAATCGGAGTTAAAAGGGATTAGCAATACTTGGTACTTATTGTTTATTTATTTTATGGTTATAATATAAATATAAAGATAATTAATTTATTATTTTAGCCTAAAATAAAATAAAAGAAGAAAAAAGGTTTAGTCCAGTTCTGTGTCACCATCCCCATCAACCGCCACAAAAGCGGGAAAAGGCTGGCACGCGCCAGTCAAGGGGAGGGGAGGTTAAATCCCGTACACGCTGGTTCACATGAAGAGTGACGTGACACCGGAATGGCCGGTTCATCAACAGCCACATAAATCAATAATCCTCCTGGCCGGCCGGCCGGCCGGAGCTGTCGAATTGATCATCCTCAACCATTCGATCTAAATTAGTGAGGTGGTCTCAAACTCCAGCACCCCATTCAACTCAAATAAATAGCTATATATACGAGAGACTGAGAAGCTGCTAGAATTAACTGTATTTTTCTCGTGTGCTTGTTGACTCATCACTAGTATATGACGATAATTCCACCAAAAAAAAATATATGATATGAGAAGAGTTTATTTCATTGGTATATACATAAATTACATATACATACACATTAGAGATATTTTATATTTATTTATATTTACTATGATGCCAAAACCAATTCCTAAAGCCAAATAAGTTAGAAAAACACATCTAATGCAATTCCTTAACATTGGGTCTCTTTTGTATCATGTTTTTTCTCCATAGATTCTCTATAAGAACATTTTGTGGAAAGGAATAGGGCTGGGCATGGTTCGGTTCTGGGCCGAACCGGTTCAGAACCGAACCAGAACCGGATTTTAGGTTCAGTTGGTTTCCTATATCAAGTAAGAACCGAACAAGATTTTAGGTCCTAGAACCGAACCAGATTTTAGGTCCTAGAACCGAACCATAGCAGAACCGGTTCTTAACCGGTTCGAACCGGTTTAGAACCTTTTTTGTCATTTTTTTTACTAAAATTCAAAATACACACCCAAGTTGATAATCCATAAGCAATCCACAAATTTGCAAAATACAAACTATAAAGACATTTGATCGCTTCAGAGCAGAGAGTATCAAAGTCTAAATTATAAACAATCTAAAATTATAAAAAAGTCAAATATTTAAAATATAAATATCGAGACTTTAAACGACGTCAAGAGGCGTAGCTCAAACTTCAAAAGTGCAGCAAATCTCTGGTTGAAAATTCTTATATTAAGCGAGTTAATCTATCATCTCAGTTAAAATATAGAACTATTTATGAGTTAAGTTTCGAGTGCAAAACTGAACTCAATTGATTGTAGAACTGATATGGGCTAACATAATATATAATAACCATATATAAGTAAACAAACCTACTACGACCACCTATATATCCAATATGAACCAAACTCAAATAGTGAAGGATCTGTCATATGGGTGTAAACGAGTCAAGCTACTCGTGAGCTTCTCGAGATCGGCTTGGTCAATATTCAAATTCGACTCACTCGAGTCGAGTCGAGCTTTTTCTGATGTCGAGTTCGAGTTCACTTGTACTCGCCTCGAGAGGCTCGCGAGCCTAATCAAGCTTTTTTGTTTTGCCTATTCGAGTAGAGTTCGAGTTTGAGTTTTTCGAGCTTTACGTAATAATATTATATATGTATATATTGAGTCGAGGAAGAGTTCGAACTCGAGCCAAAAGCCTAATCGAGTCGAGTTCGACCTCGAGCTAAGGTGCACTATTTATAATTTAATTGAATTTTTTAACTTTATCGAGCCGAGTCGAGCCGAACTCGAACATGTCAAGTATGGCACCGAGTCGAGCTCGAGCTTGAAAAATTAAGGCTCGGTCGAGTTCGAGCTCGAGTAAACTGAGTCAAGTCGAGCTTGTCGGACACTCGGCTTGTTTATAGCCCTTTATTCTACCAAAAAAAAAAGATGCAAGAGTGTATTACTATCTAACAATTTAGGCTTTAGGTAACAAAAGTGGTTCTGAAAAACCGGTTCAGAACCGGTTCAGAACCTGTTTTGAACCAGTCGAAAACCGCTCCATATATTCCTTATCAAAACCGAACCATTTAAGAACCGGTTCAGTCAGAACCGGTTCGTATTAGTTCGGTTCCGGTTTAGTTCCGGTTCGGTTCGCCCGAACCGGTTTTTATGCCCAGCCCCTAGAAAGGAATAATGAAGAAATTAATGCCAAAAGCAAGTATTTTATTATATATAGCATTCTACACATATATAGTTACAAATGTGTTAAAAAATTGTGAAATGGAATCCAATACATCAAGCATATACTACATCCACCATCTAAATACAATCTTTTAAAATGCACCAACTCTTTTCACCTGAAATCAAATTATTATGAATCCAAAGTTTATCAAAGATAAACATCCAGATATTACAGTTATTATACGAATAGAACCAACTTATCAACAACAGATTTGGATTAAGATTTGCTACAACTTCTCAAGAGAGATTGAGAAGTTGTAGCAAATCACTGTAGATATAATATGTAGGTAGGGAAGAAGCTCAGTAGGAACAAGCGGTAATTGTCCTTTAATTTTTTGCGATATGTAATTTTAACATTAATTATAAATTAAAAAAATCTCGATTTAATCATTTAAAACTTTACATTTGCCTACTGAATTTTTTTACATAATTTATTTGTTCCTAATTCATTTCTTACCCGAACAAAATTCCTGATTTTGTCCCTGTTAATTTAAGGTTATATATAGCTATGTATATTGTATACTACACATGAAGTTACTTTGAATAAAAATACATTGCAACCTTCATATTCTGGTCTTTAAATTGCGGCTCTTGCCTTAATCCGATTATTTATTATTATATCTAAAAAAGAAGACATTTATTAGGTTTGACACTTTCACTTTCGTGTATATTATTACCAGAAAGAAATCTAATTAGTTTTGTGTTAACTGACTTTAATCCCATTAATTAGCCACCTTATTCGGAAGAAAAGGAAAAGATAACTAATTAGATGAGAATTAAAGACTGCAATTAGTTTCTCAATATTGATTTTTTCTTTTTTCCAATTAATAATAATTCTAGAGAAAACTTCTCATCAAACCACGCGTTTTCGTTTTGGACGCGTTAACTCTTCTCCTCCTATATATAGTAAACTGCAAGTAAAGCAACCGAAACGCGCAAATAGCAGACGAAGAAGCGAAACCAGTCAAACAACTGGTCTCTCTCTCTCTCTCTAAAATGGCGAAGGGATCCGATTCCGCCGCAAAACAGCCGCCGCCTTCCCATCTCGGCAACATAGACGAGGTCCGTCAAGTCTTCAACCAGTATGACAAAAACGGCGACGGCAAGATCTCGTGCGATGAGCTCCGGGAGGTCCTGAGCGCGCTAGGCCCCGGTCCCTGCAGCCTTGAAGAGGCGAAGCGCGCCATGGCGGAGATCGACAAAGACGGCGACGGCAGCATTGACATGGACGAGTTCACGGAGATGTTTTTTGGCGGTTCGGAGTGCGGGAACAAGGAGCTCAAGGACGCGTTTGATCTGTACGACCTGGACAAGAACGGTGTGATCTCGGCGCGTGAGCTGCACGAGGTGATGAAGAAGCTTGGTCAGAAGTGCTCCCTTAAGGACTGCCGGAAAATGATCGGGTCCGTGGACAAGGACGGTGACGGCAATGTCAATTTCGAGGAGTTTAAAATGATGATGAGTAGATCTTAATCAGATTTGTTAATTTATCTCACTTGATCCCCAAATCTACTAATCAGTAATTAATTATCTTCTGTCTTTTACTACTCTATCTCAAGCAACTGACATATTTGTAGATTCATCCATCCATGCAGTAAAACTCATTATTTTCTCCTCCTCTTACATATTGTCTATTATTGCTAACTATATATTGCATTAAATTATGATGTAAAAGTTAAGTAACCATTCTGATTCCTTATTTCTATTTATAATCAAGAAGATTACAAGAAAATTAACAAGATGATACATACATCTGCTGATGAATGAGTACAGTACAGTGGTAATATTTGTTGTTGTTCATGATGTTTTCAGACATCGATCCACGATCATAGCTTTATCTCATGGACATGTTCTTCCCCATATATTAGCAATTATTGTAACATTATTATTATAAATAATAATATATATATTGATGAAAAGGTGGAGTCTTGTCGAGGTGGGAAGGTAGTGGTACACGTGCAGTAAAATATAAGAAATGAAATTAAGGAGAGGCTTACTGGCAGTTGCTTGGCTTCTGTAAGGCTGTAAAGGTGAAAACGGATGGGTGATGATGATGTCAACACGGAGTTTGATTTGAGAATAGAATAAAGGGCAGTTGGTTGGTAGTTATTACTTTGAGTTTAGGTTTAGTAAGTTTCTTATTGTTTATAGGTTTTAGTTTTTGACCAATCTCACCAGCCATTAGTTAGTTGCCATAATGTGGGAACTTGAATGTACGAAGAAATGTGGAAGTAGGAACAATATTGATGATATACTTTCCCTTTTTAACGAACAAATCGGTGCAACTATTAATTATTTTTATGTATAGAATAAATATTATGCTAAAGATATTATTATTCTCTTGACGGAACTTTTAGAAAACCCGCAATAAAGAGTGTCTAAACTGGGTTGCGTGATTTACATGCATTTGATTATTATTATTATTATTTTTTTTTGCCACTATGCATATGATGATGTTTCTTGATTCTGGAACATAGATATTGATTTACAACACTTTACATTTACAAACTTACTTGGTACAAGTATGTATTATTTCATGTGTTGAACAAATATGACCACTTTGATAGAACCTCATAGGACAAACTGCAAAGAAACTGAAAATGAAGAAACATTATTAAAGAGTGCCTTGCTGGCCCAACTAACTCATTTAGTTGGGCCGGCTATTTACATGGATATGATGTTGAAGTTTCAAATTAGAAGCAGTCCCCTAGATCCTGGGACATGGACCCACTGCAACTGAAGCTGGATTTCGCCACACTCTACATTACGAAGTCGTAGGATGATGTCCTGCACAATGTGGCCCTCATCGGCCCACACAATTCGGCTTTCCTCGGCCAAACAGTTTTGGCTGTCGGGTTGGATGCTCCTTATAATGGTGCCCCCCGGCAACTTACACTCTGCATCTTCCTTGATCTTCAGAGCTTCCACAAACGCTCCGACGTCCAATTCTGCATCTCCCATTTTGTCGTCCATTGAGAATCTGTCTCTGTCGTACACCACCTGTTCAATTAATTAATTTATTAATAACAAAACTTAATTAATTAAACCCTCTCTCTATATATTGGAATAATCAGCATTATCAACTTAATTAATTGTTTCTTGACGTACAAGTTTAACTGGAAGGTTGGGATCAGTGATGGCTAGAGTCAAGTGTTCGTTCCATTCAGGATTTAAATTCCTCTTCATAATGCTCGTTTTCACTTTCTGCAACAAATGGATCACATATATATATTCTTCATTAAGTAAACAGGAGTCATATATATAAATACTAGTTATTAACGCGTGCGTTGCACGCGTATTAATCGTCTAAGTTTTAAAATACATAATTTATCTTCAGTTTTCTAATATTTTAACATGTAATTAATACATGGACAAGTTTAGGGGTTGCGAGAAATGAATTTGTGATCGAAAAGAACGACATAAAGTAATTCAAAACGGGAAAAATAGAAGTGGATAATTAAGTAAAAAAAATTAACTATTTTTTTAAAATTACGATACTAATTTACTGTTATAACTAATAATGAGTTGGATTGAGCATGATGTGAGTTATTAAAGAAAAAGTTGTATCTAATTTATCAACTTGAGATGTGAAGAATGTAAGACCCATAATTAACCACTTAGAGTCATCGGTGGAGCAGTTTGACCTATACAAACGTACCTATACACTTTTCATGCAATTTTATATCATAATACCAACAAAAATTGATTTAACGCTAAATGAAATTTCAATTCATTAAAATCTAAAGTTTATAGTTGATTTTATGTCAATTACTTATTTAACTACTAATTAGGTTGTACACAGTTTGATTTAATTGACAGATTGAAGAACTAAATTAATAATTCGAGACCCTAAATGTTGGACGATGAGTACCAAGTTATCCGTAAATGATAAAAATTCAAGAACCGTGGTTGACCCATATTTTAACAATTGATATGATTTGACAAGTGACTGATCTATGTGATACGAAAAAAATCTCAACATGTTCTCGAAGTTTGCACGAGTTGAGTACATATCTTACTTTATGGGTGGCTCAAATTTATAGGTATATTGTATTAATAAGTTAATGATAATTAATGTAAGATGTCAGTTAAGCGACCTTAACAAAAAAAGTTAATGCAATTATCTAATGAAAGTTTTAGTAATACTCAAATATTTTACAGACTAAAATCATCAATTTTTTAAAACACTAATGTCTAAAGTTTATGCTTGAATTCAACTTAACTATTTATTCAACTACCAATTAGGAGATACCTAATATGATTGAATTTACAAACGCAAGAACTAAATCGATAGTTCGAATCAATAAGTATTAAACATTGAGTAACATGTTATATGTAAAGTCAAACTTCAAGAACCACGTTTGATCCATATTTGATATGTTATATGAGTTAGCAAATGACTAATTTATTTGATACAAAAATGTCAACAAGCGAAACATCCCTAAATCGATAATATAGTGAATGAAAAAATGCATCTACCTGACATTTGCACCTATTGAATGCATGTTGACTCTAATCGATAAGTATATTTGATGGAGAAATTAATAATAACTACGGTGACCTACCAATTAAGCGACCTAAAAAACTAAAAATAACAAAATGTAACTAAATGATTTTTTTTAGTAATAGTAAAGATATATAGATGGGTCTCAAAGATAAAAAGACTAAATCGCCAATTTTATAAAAATAGGGGAACTAAATATAACACGTATATATATATATATATATATATATATATATATATATATATATATATAAAATAAAAATATATGGGAACTAATATAGTATATATATATATATATATATATAAATAAAAATAAAAATGTTCAAGAGATACCTTTTGGGGGTGAGGACAACTCTCACATTTTATATTGGTATAAAGATGATATGATAAGTTATAAGGTATGTACCTGCTTGCCAAGCCTGAAGATAATATAAGGATCACTAGTGTTCTTGACCTTGTCTCTGACAGCAAGGTTCATCCCTCTGCGGACGTGAATTCTAAGAAGACCCAATATGTTCTCCATGGATGGATGGATATATCCAACTAATTAATTACTTAATACCAGAAACTGGCTACTCAAAGATCGATGGAGAAGACGGGATCTGATCAACTTTTGCTTAGCTGATTAATTAGAGAGGGTGCGGTGTGCAATATATATTATGATGAATGCTTGATTATTTGATTGTTTGTTTAAATACAAGAAACAAAAACGCGATAATAGTTGGATTTATTATGTCTTTTGTCTCAAATTAAACTATCTGTTTTGTCGAATCGTTTGTACAACTAGCTTCTGTTGCACGCGTTGTGTATATCTAAATTGGTCATAGCTAGCTATCAAACATCATCTAGATGGAAATAGATAGAGGCCACAAAAGTCAAATAAAGCCTTCTCTCTAAACAATAACTGAATAACAAAGACTTCTTTTTGTTGATAATTTGGAAAAAATAATCCAAATAACAAAGTGCCCTTTAAAGAAAATGTATTATACACTATTGGGAGTAGTGTATTAATTATTAGGGACACTAATAATGACTCTAAAATTCGTAAATACACTATTGCCAGTAGTGTATTCTCAGTACCCATAAAAGGGAGACAAGTCTTGTCGAAAACCCTAAAACCCCATAAAGGGGATACATTGTCTCCCCTTTATGGGGATGGGAATGCACTTCGGTCAAAAGTGTATTCCATTCCCCATAAATTTGGATTAAAAAGAAATCCCAATAAATGGGTGACAAATTTACATTATAACAATAATTTTTCATTTAACATATAACAATACTTACATTATGTAGGCAAATATGTATTGAAATAGAAACCAATTATCTATACGAGCATGGAAAATGTGAGAGCTAATCATTGCATCGAAAGCATATCGTCACTATAAAGAATCGAAAATGAATTACTAAATAGACTTTCTAAATAAGTTACGCATTGCATATAATTTTTCTAGCATATTTACGCAACATATTTTATAGACGTATATCACATGTACGCATATAAAAATATAAATAATTATAGCGCTACAATGTTAATATGTGTAAATATCTTAAGCATATGTATGTACATATTTGAACATTTTACAAATATATTACCATATTATATATATACATTTTATTTCAAAATTTTTATAAATCAGTAATTCTATCATTAAAACATATCTACAAATATTACATATACATTTTAAATTTTTACAAATCCGAAATTCTACTATTAAAGCATATCTAGAAATAACCTGTAAATTTCCATACATGTTTGCCTACATAATGTAATATTGATATATATCACGTGAAAAATCTGTCTAGCTAGCACTCCTTTATGTGGAGGGGGAATACACTTTTGTAACTATTATTATATGTTACGTGAAAAATTATTGTTATAATGTAAGTCTGTCTTTCATTTATGGGGAGGGGGAATACACTTTTGGCGGAAGTATATTCCCCTCCCCAATCCCCATAAAGGGAAGACAAGACTTATCTCCCCTTTACGGGGACGGGGAATACACTACTGGCTCCAAACTGTTGGAACCCACACTCTCAATTATATAGAAATACTTTATATTTATTTGAGTTGCTTGAGTTATCTGCTACATTCATCATCACATCCTTTATATAGGATTTTACATTACAAAAAACTCCCCGTTCTAATAAATTCTAATCATGATAATAATTCTAATCATAACTAAAACTTATCAATTATTTAGCTGATAATAAAACTTAATTATTGAGAGGTTATTTTAATTATTTCTAACAGCCTCCCTTAAATTAACCTCGTCAACTTATTTCATGCCCAACATTCCTTTCAGCTTAAGGAAAATGTCGGCCTTCAACGGCTTCGTGAATATGTCAGCAACTTGCTCTTCGCTTTTGCAGTATTCCAGCGCAATCTCGCCATCCTTCACCAAATCCCTGATGTAGTGATACTTGATGTCGATATGCTTACTCCTTCCATGAAATACAGGATTCTTCGACAGAGCAATTGCTGACTGATTGTCACACTTGATGCTCGTTGGATGCTCCTGCTTGTGGTGTAACTCTACAAGCATTTGACGCAACCAAGCTGCCTGAGTAGCACAATATGCTGCCGCTATATATTCTGCTTCAGTAGTTGACAGAGCAACCACATGTTGCTTCTTCGAAGACCAAGAGAAAACTCCTGATCCCAAGTGAAAGGCATAACCGGAAGTGCTCTTCCTCTCCCGGGTGTCACCTGCCCAATCACTGTCTGTATATCCCACCAGCTGAAATTCTTCTGATGCTGAATAGAATATGCCGTCATCAATCGTACCTTTGATGTACCTCAGAATTCTCTTTGCTGCTTGCAAATGAGATTGTCGTGGAGACTCCATGAACCTGCTGATAATCCCAACACTATATACAATATCTGGTCTAGTAGAAGTCAAATATCGTAGACAACCTACTATCCTCTTGTAATATGTCGGATTCACTTCAGCACCGCTTCCTTCTTTTGTCAAACTCGATCTTTCTTCCATTGGAGTACGGATCGGGTTGCAATTAGCCATCTTGAACTTCTCGAGAATATCCTTCGCATACTTCTTCTGGGATATGAAGATACCGTCATCTGATTGAGTAACTTCAAGACCCAAAAAATAAGACATAAGCCCCATGTCTGTCATCTCGAATTCTCGGATCATGGCCTCCCTGAAGTCTTGGATCATCTCACGACTATCACCAGTAAAAATGAGGTCATCAACATACAAACACACAATGAGCATCTCACCAGCTTCATTAACCTTCACATACAATGTATGCTCGGAAGGACACTTGACGAATCCATGACCTTGGAAATAAGCGTCGATCCTGGTGTACCATGCCCTTGGTGCTTGTTTAAGCCCGTACAGAGCTTTCTTCAACTTGTAGACTTTTCCTTCATGTCCTCTTCTGACATAACCTTCTGGCTGGTCCACATATACCTCCTCTTCAAGTCCGCCATTTAGAAATGCGGACTTGACATCCATCTGGTGTATCCTCCAGTTTCTCTGTGCTGCAAGAGCAATAATCATCCGGATAGTGTCTAACCGGGCAACTGGCGCGAACACCTCAAAGTAGTCAATCCCTGGCTTCTGCTTGTAACCTTTGACCACCAGACGAGCCTTTAGCTTGTCAATATCTCCATTAGGCTTGTACTTGGTCTTGTACACCCATTTTAGACCAATTTGCTTCTTGCCTTCTGGAAGAGTCGTCAGCTCCCATGTGTCATTCTTCTCAATTGCATGAATCTCCTCATCCATCGCCTGGACCCACATCTCATCCTGTGAGGCTTGAACATATGTATGTGGATCACAATCAGCAAACAAGGCAAAATTTATAATTTCTTCATCTGATGCATCTGTGTCCTTAGACAAAACATAATCTTGCAAACGAGCTGGTAAAACTCGTTGTCGTTGAGGTCGTTGAGAAGATGCTTCTGGAGTTGGTTCAAGTAATTGACATTCACTTAATTGCTCTGCGGAGACTGGAGCAACTTCTTCCTCCTCTACAGGGTAGAAGTCAAAAGACCTCTTACTCTCAACACTCCAATCCCATTCACCTTGTTCATCAAAGGTGACATCTCTGCTAACAATCACTTTCTCTGTCACCGGATCAAACAACCGATAACCCTTGGTCGCATTACTATAGCCAATAAAGATACACTTTTGGCTCTTATCGTCAAGCTTCTTTCTAAGCTCTTTAGGCACATGTGCATACGCTATACAACCAAACACCCGTAAATACGAAACGGAAGGAACACGTCTTGTCCATACCTCGAAAGGAGTTTTCATATGTAGTCCTTTCGTAGGACATCTGTTTAATACATGAACTGCACATGCAACTGCCTCCGCCCAGAACTGCTTCGGCATGTTCTTGGCGCGTAACATGCAGCGGACCATATCCATGATGGTTCTGTTCTTCCTCTCAGCAACACCATTCTGTTGAGGCGTGTACCTCGCTGTCAACTGGTGCTTGATTCCCGCTTTCTTGAAGAACCTATCACCCGCCAGATACTCTGTGCCTTGGTCTGTCCTCAGAGTTTTTACTCGGCGCCCGCTCTGTGTCTCAACATAGGCTTTGAACTCCTTGAAAACATCAATTGTCTCTGACTTGTGTTTCAAGAAGTAAACCCAAATTTTTCGGCTGAAATCGTCGATAAAAGTCAGGAAATACTTATACCCCTGGTTGGAAGGTACCTCCAGTGGCCCACAAAGATCAGAGTGAATTAACTCCAATGACCTTGTCGCCCTCCATGACTGACCTGACGGAAACGATTCCCTACACTTCTTCCCGATAACACATGTCTCACACACATTCTTCGGACAAGAAATCTTAGGTAAGCCGGACACCATCTTCTTTCGGGTTAATAGCTCTAGGCTATCAAAATTCACATGGCCAAACCGCTTGTGCCACAACCATGAGGAATCTTCAACGGAGGAACTTAAACAAGAATTAACATACTTGATATGCAAAGGAAAAAGACGATTTGGGGACATCTTTACCCTCGCAATCAAGCGATGTTGGCTATCTTTAATGGTACAGATCCCGCCATGAATCTGCATATCGTAGCCTCGTTCAGACAATTGTCCCATACTGAGAAGGTTCTGGTGGAGCCCTGGAACATAATACACGTCTGCAATACGTTGTTTAGACCCATCCTTTGCGTTGATGAGGATGTGTCCTTTTCCTGTGACAGGAATTCTTGCATTGTTTCCGAACTTCACCTCTGATCTGACAGACTCATCCAACGACGAGAATAGCTCTTTCTGTCCACACATATGATTGCTACACCCAGTGTCCAAAAACCAAATATTCTTTTGGTCTTCCACCGCAACATCACACGTCAGCAACAAAGCTTTCTCCATCTCGTCACCACTATCAGCTGTCATTACGGCCTTAGCATAATGAGTCTTACCTTCCTTTTTCAAACTCTTACATTGCGACTGGAAATGACCAAACTTCTTGCAGTTGAAACATTGAATCTGGGACAAGTCTCTTCTTTTTCCAGACCTATGATCTTTACGACCTTTAGTCTTAGAATTTCCTCCCTTCCAATTAGAGTAGCTGGATTGCTGCTCTTTATCGTCTTGCAACGTCAATTGACTTTGCAAAGCTTCCTCGACGGTTTTTCCTGATTTCTCCTTGATTCTTTGCTCGTGCACTTGGAGAGAACCCATTAACTCATCCACCGTCATAGTAGACAAATCTTTGGATTCTTCGATTGCCGTCACGATATACTCAAACTTCAAGGTAAGTGAGCGAAGAACTTTCTCAACAATCTGTTGATCTGTTATTGTCTCGCCATTGCTCTTCATTTGGTTGACAAGAGCTAATGCCCTCGAGAAATAATCAGATACCGACTCTGAGCTCTCCATCTGACATAGCTCGAACTGTCTTCGCAACACCTGGAGACGAACCTTCTGAACTCTCTCGACACCTTTGTATGACTTTACAAGAGAATCCCACGCCTCCTTTGCGGTTTGTGCGGTCGCCACCTTCTCAAACATGGTCGAGTCCAACGCTTGAAAGATGTAAAATAACGCTTTACGATCTTTCTTACGGTTTTCCCGCAGCGTCCTCAGCTCCTCCTGTGACATTCCCACGGTAGTAGTTGGCTCTGTGAATCCCTCCTCAACGATCTCCATAAGCTCCTGGTACCCAAAAAGTACCTCCATCTGGATCTTCCAATGCTCGAAGTGTTTCCCATCAAACTTGGGAAGCTGGGGTTGGAACGACCCATTACTTGTGGAAGCCATCGTCTCTCTCGGATCACTCTGACTACTCTCACGTCACTGAGCTCTCTAGACTCTCAGACCAATCTGGCTAAACTAGCTCTGATACCAGATGTTGGAACCCACACTCTCAATTATATAGAAATACTTTATATTTATTTGAGTTGCTTGAGTTATCTGCTACATTCATCATCACATCCTTTATATAGGATTTTACATTACAAAAAACTCCCCGTTCTAATAAATTCTAATCATGATAATAATTCTAATCATAACTAAAACTTATCAATTATTTAGCTGATAATAAAACTTAATTATTGAGAGGTTATTTTAATTATTTCTAACACAAACACCGGTCAGACCAGATCATTGGTAGCTCTAATAATACACTACTCTCAGTAGTGTATTATTAGTGTGTATACACTATTGGGAATAGTGTTTTAGGGCGTTTTTGTAATAAATTTTCTCTAAATGGCACATTTGTTAATATCTTTTATTAGATGGTCAATTTGGAAAAAAAAAATCAAGGGTATGTATATTACCCATTACTATATTGGAACCAAGTCATATATATATTAGAAATTTAGGCACGTATGTTGCACGCGCATGAAAAATTTATATTCATTAGTATAAATGCATTTAATTTTAAAAATAATATAACACTTAATATTAGTTTTAAAATGTTGATCGAATTGAAATAAATAGAGGTATCACTAAGAAACATGTCAATTTACAAGCTTACAAAACAAAACATAGTTGTAAGTTTTTAGAGGTAGGTACAAATGTTTACATACAATTTCGACAATATGAAATTGAATTAGATATTTAGTTCTACTAAAATTGCACTTCGTAATTAGTGCTACCACCAATAACATCATATTTCACAAAAATTATTGTACATATATCGTATAACGTCGCATTTATCAATTAGAAGTTGAATTTTTCCCTAACAAGTTCTGTAATTGCCCTTTTAATTAAAGTGCTTCCATCCATGTTACAAAATGCAAAACACTGAAACACATAAAGTACCTAAAGGTGCATCACCCACCTTTTGTTAAAATAAAAATGAATTACATCTGCCCTTCACAACTTTAAATATAAAATCTAGATCGCGAAAATTGAATTGTCTTATATATCTAGATCGCGAAAATTGAATTTTCTTATATATCGCACCTTAGAAAGAAAAATATTTGTGCAATTTAGATAACATGGATATAGAGTATATAGAAAAAGCACATTTAGAATGCGTTTACATATTTTGTATTAAAATAAATATTTAATTTGTACTTGCTTTCTTTGAAAGTTTGTATAATTTAGATAGGACTTCTAACTTCTAGTGATGCTTGACTTCTGCTTCTTTTCTGGAATCAACTTCGATGCTTGGTTCACATAGTTTGAGTTTCATCAGTATCTGATATTGTCAAGTAAGAGAGAAAAAAAAAACTCATATAAATATATATATATATATATATATATATATGAGGTTTACCGTTGGAAATAAAAAAAGAGGTTTATCATAGTAATAATATTAAATTTAACTGCGACAAAATGGAGGTGCAACATATGATTTTGGGATTAGAAACTATTAATGTAAGGGATAGCAGATAATATGATGTGATACTTGGTGCCAAAAAGTATGTGCACATATATTGACATATAGTTAAGAAAATTGCCTCATATTGTTGATGAGAAAGTATGACATGTGTACTCCCATACATATTAAATTATCAAAATGATTTAAAAAAAATTAAAATTAAAATTCGTCGATCTCTTTCACTAAAAAAATATCTGCTTCTCTCGCTCCTGTAATTAATTTGTTTGGGAAAATAAAAATCGACAAAGCAAACTTTTTTTCTGTTTCCATGTTACACAGTAAACACGTTCCTAAATCAGAAGAAGACAGATGCCAATCAAATGGGTCACGAAGAAAGCTGCTTGAATAATTATATCAAATCGTAGAATAAACATAACATTACCTCACACTTACCACGGAACCATGGAATCGTTTTTTTTTTTGGAAGCATCACGAGACTGGATAATGAAATCACGAAAAGCTTCACACAAACAAGAAACTGAACATATGGAACGATTAATTTAGACATTTAGGATGAGGGCATTAAAAAAATGGTGTTTTTTTGGGTAAATATACAAGGGAGGGAGTTGAAAAGGCCCATAGATACAGGGTGTGTTAGAAGGTGCCGAAGAAGTGTAACTTTTGGGAAAGATGTGAATACAATGTATGTGACCATATGCCTATTCTGCTACATAATATTTAGGTTTGCTCACAGTCTGAAGTTGTTTTCGACTGATTTGGTATGAACAATCGATTCGCATACACCGACTCCACCAACTTAGTACAGTTAAGAGACATGGACGTTAAGTATAGTCCTCCTCACCTCTCCTAATGCCTGGCAAATAAGTAGGCCAAATTAATGAGACCTGATTTTTTAATAAGTCATCGTGATGTGTCTCGCTAAGAAATTTTGAATATAGAACTTCGGAGTTAAAGTCACATAGAAATAAGTGTTTTTAATCACTAGACCACCTTGTTGACATTATTATTATTATTATTATTATTATTATTATTATTATTATTATGTTTTAGTCAATATTAAGTGTGTTGTTATTGTGCAGTCATAGTGTCTTTTCATGTGCAGCTTCAGTTCAGATTATCAGCTCTAGATCATGGACTTTATTTGTATATATACAAAGGTTGGGGGCAAGATTAAGTGAACGGAATGTTAGGGAGTGTGTGGGCTGTGGAGTCCTTATGTTTTGGACTTTTATATATATATATATATATATATATATATATATATATATATATATATATATATATATATATATATATATATATGAAATTTCAACATAAATACTTGATAAATTCACTACAAGAAATAAGGTCTACACCGACGGGCAATTTTTTGTCGATAAAGACATTTTCTTGTCGATAAAGATTGTCGGTGTAGGACCCGTCGCTAAAAGTATTATCGACAACTAACTTTGTCGATAAAAATTGAAGACTTTTATCGACAACTAACTTTGTCGATAATATATTGATATTATTTTATATCAATTTAATATTATTATCGACAATACTAAACTTGTCGATAAAAGTTACATTTATCGACGAATGAAGTTGTCACATAATCAAACTTTATAGACAACTACAAATATGTTGTCGATAAATATGAAATTTTTTATCGAATAACTCTGACTCATCACTAAATATATTTTTTTGTTTTACTAATTTCAAATATTTCTAATAAAAATATAATACTTTTTATTGCAATATTTAAATTTGTATCTTGTAATTTATATAAAATGCCATAAAGAACACAATATTACCACTTTAAATTGTCATTACAAATTACAAAAAATTTACATAACAAAGCAAACTATCATTTTTCAAAAGTAACTACACATAGTCTTGCAACACTTAAACATCACCATCTGCGCAATTCTTGTCCCATTTCCACATTGGTTAAGTCCATCTTCTTTAATCTGCAATAAGTAAAATAGATGAAAAAAATAAGAAATACTTCAATTACACCAACTAGAATAATCTTATTGCAATCATTGGGCATGGATACCAATTCTCCATAAAGCGCTACGAACACTGGATAGTAGGAAGAAAAAAAAAGTATCACTGAATAAGCAACACAAAACTCGCAAATACACAAAGCTCAACACATCAAACATCAACACAGGTGTAACAAAAATGCTAAAAGATATAACATATGCAACAGGTCGTTAGCTTGTGACTTTTCTGCTCAAGCTATACTTGTAATGCAACTGAATTACCAGGGATAACCATGTCAATGAAACCAATATATGGAATTCAGGGATAATCATGTCAGTGAAACCAAGATATGGTCTTGCTGTAACAGCAGTAACAAATCTGCGAAGCTAATTTATTAGCTATCAGTATCACAAATAAGAATAACTAATAATAATAGTGATCAATCCCTCACCACACAAAAAACTCAAGGTTTACTGGCATTTGTATATGGGAAATTGAGTAACCTATATGGATAATGGAATATCCCATGTATGTGTTGGATTGAGTGAAGATTCAAATTATACATAAGCCATTACTTCTAGTTCTCCAATTGAAGATTAAAACTGTACTTTTGAGGGAAAAGATAGAGATATTAAGAAAACATTACTTTTTTTCAAAAGGAGACATTACTTAACTCACGTGAAAATCATAGATGAACAAAAAAAACATTCCTTAACCCATGTTTATTCTGCAAGATTATTACCCGGAAGATATAACAGACCACACTATATCTAAAACATAACACTCTAAAGCACAAAGTAAAGTATTATACTCACCTGTTGACTCGCTCTCTCAACAAAGCATAGATAAAACAAGTCAAATGTCAAGCCAGATACCTGAAAATATATGTAAGTTTAAATAAAGGAAGAGACTGCGAGTTCAATTCGAAAAAGTTTGAGCAACACCATCTGGAGTCAGTCCCTTCTGATATGCAATGAGACTGCATAGTGCAGAGGAAACTGAGATAAAATATATTAATTGTACTCAAGTAATATATCATTACAGATGAAGAAAGTTCAGATGCTCCATACAATTTCCTCAATTTTGGTTTTCCTACAACCATGGATGTTAGGTTTATTGAAGTCACAAAATCAACCCCTAATTATAAATCAAGCATGATGTACAGAGGAGTGGTGTAGTGGACCGTCATCAAGGACTATAAGCATGTTTAACTTTAACGGGCTTTTGGAGAGATCAAGATGATGATAAAGAAAACATTAGTGTTAGTAATAATTTAATAAATGTTCCATTCGGCAGATTATAACTTTTCTAACAATAAATGAAATTATTATAAACCAAGATCATGAAAAAAAAGGTAAAAGAATTTCAGAGAGAGAGCCTGACCTTCTTAGCAAGATCAAGCAATTCTGCTACAGTCCTCACATTTGCAGCCACACACAGATTACTTTGCAGCTCAAATAACATCAAACTCTAGCATTCCCCTTCACCTTCTTCGCAGGCAGACACAACCACCTACGTAATGCGCTAAGAAGAGCCTCAGTCAAATTATCTGTAATGATCAAAATGAGCAGCGTATAGTACAATCGTTTTAACAACAATAAAATCATGCATAATCTTAATTGAAATAAACTAACTCGGAGTTATTAATGTCAACTCTAAGTCTGTTTGCAGGTTCAGGGAAATCAAATTCTTGGAAGGCATAAACTCAATTATGTAGTAGATCAATAAAACCAACCAAACCCAAATAGACACCAATTATTGCATATAAACTTAATCTAATCTAAGATGAAGAGAAAAAAACTCAAGCCCGATTTATTTAAATTGCCGCCCAACACCACATCTCTTCCAAAATCACCAAATCTGTAAATAAAAAAAAAGATCTCAATTTCTGTCACAAACAAAACAACATGTAAGAATACCGAAGTCTAAAACAACATTCTGTCACGACATTCTAAAATTAAAATTAATTAAAAAAAAACCACAAGTAAGGAAAGATTTAAGAGAATACTCGATTATACAAGTAATTTCTGAACATGCACCCTTAGATTATCTAGAATACACAAATATAAGTTACCCAAACCTAATTAAGGTCATAACCAATCAGAAATTACAATACATGTTTCAAAATTCTCACAAACAAAACCCTAAACCTAATAATCAGAAATTACTTACCCGAAACGGAGCTAGCCGGACTACAAAGGCTGGGAGCGGACTCGGAGGAAGCTAGACGGGCTCCCGCCGGAGACAGAAATGAGAGATCTGACCGGAGGTGCCGAGAGGAGACCGGTGTCGTGCCCGAGCGGGTTCGCCGTGCTGCCTAGAGGAGGGAGCCGACCGAGGAAGGAGACGGACAGAGAGACATGCGGTGGCCTGGTGGCTACCGTGAAATCGTGACTACAAAGTACAAAGACAAACCCTAAAAATGAAGACGGAGTGTTCGGTGTTGGTAGCTTGGCTGTTTGTCGAGCGAGGTTGGGGACTGGATTGTGGTTTATTTTTTTTTGGCGAAAGCGAGAGGTTGGGGACTGGATTGTGGTTATAAATTTACTAGTTATTAACGCGTGCGTTGCACGCGCATCGGTCTTTTAAATTTTAAGATATATAATCTATCTTAAGTTTACTAATATTTATAATTAATCAAAGTAAAATATGGGCAAGTTGATTCGTTGTGAGAAACGAATCTATGTGATAGAGAATAGCGACATAACGTAATTCAAAACAAGAGAAAGAGAAGAGGATAATTAAGTAAAAAATTAACTAATGTCTTCAGTTACGGTACTAAGTAAGCCTTATAGTTAAATATATAAATGAGTTGGGTCGAGCATTACGTTGGTCATTAACAGCTGTGGTTATAAATTTATAATTAGTCTATTAGATAATAGATAGTTTAGTAGGTTTTTTTTTAACCAGGTTTAAGCTAACTAATTATAATTAATATGACTATTTAGTTAATAACCCGGGTCTTTCGAGACTTAGTAAAAAAAACTGAGTCCGAGCTCGAATTGATAAAAAAAAAAATCCCGCCCATTCGGTTTCGGGTAAAATTTTGGGACGGACTTTTCGGGACTGGTTTGTTGTGTTTATGACGATAATAATTTTTTTATAGACAAATACCTTAAATTTGTCATTAATCATTATTTTTATCGACAACTTCTTTCGTTATCGGTAAATGTTCATTTTACGACAACTTTTTTTGTTGTTGTTAATAGTCAACTTTTATCGACAAGTCTGTTTAGTTGTCGATGAAGTAATAATTTTTCTTTACTTTAACAATAATTATCGACAACTTATTTTATTTTGTTGGTAAAACATATTTTTATCGACGACTTATTTCTACTGTCAATAAAACTGACTTTTATTGACGAAAAATTAAAATTGTCAATAATAATAGTTTTATCGACAACTTTTATCGACAGTCGTCGGTATAGGGTTTATCTCTTGTAGTGATTATCATAAAATCTATGTATGAATGAAAGATATAATCTTTCTACTTCAACGTCATCTTCTCTCGCTCGTGTGAGTTGTAATATTTTTAAAGGCTAAATATTAAAGGCTTTGAAGCACTAATTAAATTGGGGTTAAATTTGGTATTGCAAAAATTCAAACGTGCATGCTCTGATAGTATATGTAAATTCTAAGACGAAACTTGACCTACTGTCATAAAGCTCTAGGAAAATTCTATTTGTAAACAACAAACTGCTTTTTAAAAATTGATAAATGATTGAAATATCTTTTATATATATATATATATATATATATATTTTTTTTTTTTTTTCCCGCAAGGTGATTCTAAGCACCAATGTACCCATATAGAATAATGATGTGACAAAAGTCACCCCATTATCAAGACCCTAAGTTTATAAAAGAAAAAAAAAAAACCGGACCCCCATTATTTTTAGACCCTCATTATTTTGTCTGTAACATTAAGACCCTCATTATTATTTTATAATACCCTGTTCAGTCCATTAACATTTTACTTGTAGAATATGGTGGTAAATTTTTTAATTAGCTCTTTAATAGATTAAGAATTGTAGTCAGTCTAATATAATGTCATACGGGATGACCAATTGATAGGAAAAATGAAAATGATGGAAATCATACAATATGTTTGAAAAATTGATATTAGTACTAACATGTTTTAAAATGTACAGTATGTTTCAAAACAATAGTAACTGGTACTTCCTTCAATTATCCGTATAAAATTAGCCTAAAGTACATTGTAAAATATAAAATTAACAAAATATTTTATAAATATCAAAATAAAGACCTAATAACTTATACTAAGATTAAGACAGTGTTTCGAATCGATTGAGACTCAATTGATCCTCAGTCGGTTATTGTCATATCTGACTTAATTGTAACATTTGTATATGTCATTGGTGCTTTATTTGTGATGCTATAAAAATTACTCAGTTAAAGTTGTACATTTAAAATATATTTAACTACAATTTTATAGAGATTGATTGAAGAAAGTAACAATTATTCACTACAAGAAATCTGGTCGCTGTGAGAGATTTATTTGTGATGAACGTATAACATTATTTGTAAGAGGATGGTGAAAATCCCTTACAAATAAAACACTCAATTTTATTTAAGGAATGACTCTTAACAAAAAGTTGGCTAGAAATTTCATTGAAAACCCCTTACAAAATTTTGACTTTTGTAAGAATTTCCTTCAAAACATAATATATCCCTAGAAAATCCTTTTAATTTGTGAGAAATTGGTTTCCTTTAAAAAATACCGTCACAAGTTACATTTGAAACACGACAAGTTACCTTTGAAACATGTTGTACATCTTAAAACATGTTAGTACTAAAAATCATTTTTGCATACATGTTGTATGTTTTATACAATTTTTCCAATTTATATATTAAATATTGTCAAAAATAATAATTACAAAGCGTTCCCCAATTATAAATATCCAGGATACGTCACTGGTCGTAAGAGGAGCCCATAAAGAGGGCAACATCAGTTAATGGTAAAGTTCTAACGATAAATATCTTTCAATTTCCATATTCACTAGCATGATTTAAATCCATAATATATAATTATGGGATGAAATGCTAAATCACTACATCATATATGTGATGGATATACGCCCAATTTGAACCCGTTGACTTCCGAACCGTTGTATTTTTATCGTCCCATTTATGATTGCGAATCGAAACTTCAACCCGGACACTTCGCGAGAACATCGACGGCTCGGACGGGGCCGAAGCGCCCGTCCGATAGAGGCGAGCTCACCTAGGTGAGGTTGGGTGACCACACCCGACCTCCCCTAGGGGAGATCGGGTCGGCCAACCCGATCCCTCCTAGGAGGGATGGGGTTGGCCAACCCCACCCTCCCTAGGAGGGGTTGGGTGTCCTCACCCAACCCCTACCCTTGGGGGTCGGATTTCTCCCCCCCCAAGGGTCCCGGCACCCCTTTCAGACGCCCATGCTCGGTCCATTCCGCCTACCTCCTCCGAATCCTAAGGTCGTAATTATGTACTTAAAGGTTAATTAATTGTGTTTAAAGGCTAACGATGTCATTAAGCCACCTTAATGACACCGTTGCCTATAAATACCCCACCTTCATAACTCATTTTATCATCTTGGCCATTTGGACATTTTAGCTCTGACATCTCTCTAGCTTTATCTCTCTAGAAAAGTACTGACTTAGGCATCGGAGAGGGTTCACCAGGCACCACCCCCCCCCTCCTCCTTGCCCCCAGTGCCCTCCGCGTCTGGGTGGGCTTCCGGGTATTGTGCCATTGGTACTCCTGGAAGTACTCTCTCGTTCTATTCCGATGTTTCTATCGGTTCCAGTACCGGACGAGGGTGGGGTTTGCGAGTTTCGTAACTCGCCATCCGACCTTCAAAGATCCCCGATTCTCTGATTTCGGGTTGAGTGGGGTCGAGTGGGATACCTCTCTCCGTTTTGTGACCCAGATTGACAATTCGGCCAGTCACTGGGCTAAGCACTACTTCTTCATTACGGACCGATACGTCACTTGGTCGGTCCTGAATGAGGATCGGTCCGATGGTTGGCCTGCTTTTGGAGAGTTCTCTTCGGATGATTTGAAGACTATGAAGATCATTCACGAGAGCAACAGGACCCGGTCTTACTGCCCCGTGTCTTTAATAACTGAGACGGATCTTTACGAGGCCGGGATCAGTCTGACTCCTGACTCCGGGGGTTCGGTATGTCACTTGGTCTTTCCATCTTTATTTACCTTCTGCTCTTCCTTTGTAGGTTGGTTTCATGGAAAAACCTATAACATGCAGGGAGCCCCTGTTGACCTGAGCAAGAGGAAGGCTCCTTCTAGTTCTGCTTTGAAGAAATCCCCCCTGCCTGGGAAGAAGGCTGGGGCCTCTGGATGCATTGGCTGCTTCCCAGGGTCAGGCCGCCTCCCTGGAGGTATGGGTTCTCTTCTCCGCCCATTGCCCCCGGGTGGGTGTTGGGGCCTGGACACCCTACTGTTCGTCATAGCTCGTGTAATAGCCAGGCTTTCTGTCCGAAGCCTACAGACGGCGCCAAGTGTTAAGTTATGAGATCTAGGTCAACGGGGGGTCGGCTCTGATCTCACTCCTTACGGGGGATGTGTGTGATCCGGTGTTCCTGAGCTGCTCTGCCTTAGCTTATTTTCTCCTTTCCTTCCTTCCTTCCTCTGCTCCTTCTCTCCTTCTACCCTGCAGAAGGGGCAATACCAGACACGGAGGAGGGGGGGGGGGGGGGGGTGGTGCCTGGTGAACCCTCTCCGATGCCTAAGTCAGTACTTTTCTAGAGAGATAAAGCTAGAGAGATGTCAGAGCTAAAATGTCCAAATGGCCAAGATGATAAAATGAGTTATGAAGGTGGGGTATTTATAGGCAACGGTGTCATTAAGGTGGCTTAATGACATCGTTAGCCTTTAAACACAATTAATTAACCTTTAAGTACATAATTACGACCTTAGGATTCGGAGGAGGTAGGCGGAATGGACCGAGCATGGGCGTCTGAAAGGGGTGCCGGGACCCTTGGGGGGGGAGAAATCCGACCCCCAAGGGTAGGGGTTGGGTGAGGACACCCAACCCCTCCTAGGGAGGGTGGGGTTGGCCAACCCCATCCCTCCTAGGAGGGATCGGGTTGGCCGACCCGATCTCCCCTAGGGGAGATCGGGTTGGCCAACCCGATCTCTCCTAGGAGAGATCGGGTTGGCTGACCCGATCTCTCCTAGGAGAGATCGGGTTGGCCAACCCGATCTCTCCTAGGAGAGATCAGGTTGGCCAACCCGATCTCCCCTAGGGGAGATCGGGTCGGCTGACCCGATCTCCCCTAGGGGAGGTCGGGTGTGGTCACCCAACCTCACCTAGGTGAGCTCGCCTCTATCGGACGGGCGCTTCGGCCCCGTCCGAGCCGTCGATGTTCTCGCGAAGTGTCCGGGTTGAAGTTTCGATTCGCAATCATAAATGGGACGATAAAAATACAACGGTTCGGAAGTCAACGGGTTCAAATTGGGCGTATATCCATCAATATGTACTTTATATGTGAATGTATACTATAATCTTTTTTTTTTTGTCAGTAAATAGTTCATTCCATTCCACAATAAGAAACGTCACGGTGGGTACAAGTACAAGTCAGAGTCAAGTAAACGTAAAAGAGAGGGCGAGGGTAGTGACACCCAATTATTGATACACGACTTCTTCCTACACTGTAATCTTTAGTAAGTCTAAAAGTAATTAGAAGATGAAGTTTCTTTTCATTATTTTTATTTTTTGTGAAGAAGTTTCTTTTCATTGTTGCTCTTAAGGGGCCTTTGGATGAACGTGATGTGAGATTACTTGAAATGTGAGATTACAAGTAATGTGAGCTACGTAATGTAATGTTAGATTGCAATGTTTGGTTGTGATGTAATGTGGAATGTATTGTTAGATTACAGTGTTTGGTATGTGTTGTAATGTGCATTGTAATATGACTTTATTATTATTATATTAATCTATATGAGAGAATATTATATTTTAATATGATAAGATTTAAAAAACTATATATTTTGAATAACTAACTTCTTAAAGATTATGTGTGTATAGTCCATTTATGAATTCTAAAGACTAAATATTTAAACTCAATAGACACAACTACTTAAATTATATTAATTAAAATATTATATGTATTTTTATAAGATATTTTTCATAAATAAATTAACGAAAAAAACTTAATCATTTTATACGAACATTAAGTGCATTATTATTTATTATAATAATGAATCATGAAGTATATAAAAAATAAAAAGCTAATAATAATAACAATATTATTATCATAATAAAATATAAATGTAATACAAAATATTTTATTTATTTAATAAATATTCATAAAATAATAACACTTAGTAATGTTGGATGTAATCTTCCATTACATCAATTTTTTAATGTAATTTATCATTATGTTAAATAAAGTTCGGACGTAATCTCAGATTACAATATACATTATATTACAATGCACTATATCGTTTGACAAACCAAACAACATTATGTGATCTAATATGAGACGTAATGTAAGTTATCCCACGTTACATCATTCAAACACCCCCTTAGATCTTAGCAAATCTTTCTCTCAGCATGTCTAATTTTCATAAAGTGCGAATTGATGCGGCTTGACATTTATCTATGTTAATCTTTCAACTAGTGATGATGGCGGGGAAATAATACTTGCAATATCTTTGGGATTTGCAAAAGGACATGTATGTTGTCTGACTCTCTTAACCGCTGACTTCAGTTTAATTTAAAATATATATATATATATATATATATATATATATATATATATATATATATATATACTGTAGATGCCATAGCATTCGAAAGTCATTGTTTGTTCTAGAAGTTGAATATATATAATATTTATGAGCAGTGTGGATAATAACGAATAACACGAGTACACAAACCATACGATATAACAGCGTAATATGAACATAGAATTTACGAAGTAGAGATTTTAAAGTATAAACAGAGAATCCTATAATGCTGTAATTATTATTTATAAATAAAACATTTTAAAAATCCTAAGACATCTTAATTTATAAACAAATGATCTTGAAGATCTGCAACTATAAACATAAATAATTCTAAATGTCAAAATTATGAATAAAAATTCTGACAATGATGAATCATTTTGAATGAAATATTTGAAGCGATGGAAATATGAATGTGAAAATTATAAGAGACTTTAAGATATGAATTGAAAATTTTAAAATATTTTAAACTGCAAACAATGATATTAAAGATCTTGAAAGATCATAAAAGATATTGGGTATAAATAAATGATATGGAAATAATAAACTACAAATATTTATACGATGTTATACTTTTGTTTACGCTTTAAACATTATTTTTACTTATGTTTTCTCTTTATTTATTGTTGGTAAAGAATATTAGCACTTTGTAATTACCATTTGGGATATGAACAAGAATAGTAAAATAATAATTGTGTTACAAGAGATACATGACATATTATATGAAAAAACACATATTGGGTTATTCTTTAGGGTTAAGTCAGTCAAACTGTACACCTAGTCTAATAAGATTTTAAAGAAAACTATAAAATTACATAAAACCTAAAAATTGAAAAAAAATACAAATTGGAGAAATTCTAATAATATCAAAAGTCTTAAAGTTCTACTAGTTAGTAGAATAATGATATATATATATATATATATATATATATATATATATATATATATATATATATATATATATATACTTCTACTAGTAGCAGGACGACGAGCAGCGCTATGGCGACAAGCCACCAGGCGTTCCGGATCACAAAGGTGGATCGGTGCCGCGATGGCCATTCAAGGCGAATTCAATAAAGCTTTGGAGAAAAATATAAAATTATGTAAAATCTAAAATTTAAAAAAAAAATACATGAAAAAAATACAAATTGGAGAAATTCTAATAATATCAAATTAGTCTTAAAGCTCTACTAGTGAGTAGAATAATGATATACACTTTTTAGAATTATATTATATGATTAAACGATGATATATTCAGCATTTTTTAAATATTTAATAGATTTCAGTCCAATTTTAACCAAAAAGAGATAAGGTATATTTCTAAAAAAAATTACTAATAACATATATTTAAACATAAAGAGATAAAGTAAAAAAAATTCCCAACAAAAGATATAATACTTAAAAAACTTAAAGGAGACCTATCATAATTTTAATGTAAATATAAAGTAGCAATGCAACATAAACTTTCACAAGAAGGTATCGGATTTCCTGGTCAACTAAACTACACGTCAAATTGATTTGAGAATCTGATCGAGATGAAACTAAGTCAATTAGTCAATCTTAGACTTGGCTAAGTAATTACTTCACTAGCAGGAAACTAGAAACCCATTGAAATATATATATATATATATATATATATATATATATATATATATATATATATATATATATATATATATATATATATATATATATATTATCATTTAAAAGATAAATTTTCAAATTAAAACACTATCACAATAACTAAAATCACACTCTTGAGACATTATGTCGAACAAACTATCTCTCTTACGAATGTCTTTTCAAACGAACTACTGACAAGCCAAGCGTAGAATCGGGCCACGGGGAAATGACGGGCTCCGACCATTGGTGTCATCAAGATCAATTGCGACGCATCTTGGGATATAAGAGGAAGGATTGGTGGTATAGGTGGTCTTGCACGGGACTCGGCGGGGCAGTCGATTATCGTCAGAGCAAGGTATTCTCGAACTTGAGGTTGCTGCTCTTGCGGAAGGGGTGGAATTGGCAATTCGTAATGACTGGCCTCGGGTTATCTTGGAGTCGGACTCTCAAATGGTTATCCAAGCTATCACCGAACCGCATCGAGGGTTAGACTGGCGTATTAAAACTCAGGTGGAGAATTTACAGTTGCGGACGACAAAATTGAACGACATTACATGGGCGTCCATACCGCGTACCGCCAATGGCTGTGCTAATTGGATTTCGATCCAAGCTAGGAAGAGGTAGTGTTTGACTAATTAGGTTTCACTACCCCACCCTCTTTGTTATTTCTTCTTGTTATAGATAGGGAGTTTATTCCCCCGTAAACTTTGTACGAACACTTACTTCGTAATGTGTGTGTGTTGATGGCAAAAAAAACTTGATCTTATAAGAGTTTTTACACTACGGAGATGGTAAGAATAAATGGTAATATAAATCATACATAAATTACAAATCTCCCACCAAATATAATTGTTCAACTAATTTTTCTCAAATACAATGATACCACTATGAAAACAATAGCTGAGACCAATGAGGTGATGAGCCAATCAAACTCGAAACTCTATGTTCAAAGTTGGGGAAACAAATTCAAACAGAGAGACTAGTGTACATGTAGAAACTATACAACTTAGGTGTAGTGCAAGCCACAATTATGGGTGGAACAATATTATTCTTCAACTGGCAAGCACGTGACAATGACACTATGCACTTGGACAATAAGAGAATTCAATGTATATAGTGTAGAACTTTTGGATCGTCATTTGGATTCAATCTCGTAGTCGTAAAGAATAAGTATTAACCATTGTTTACTACACTTTAAAATACATAAAAATATCACCTCATGCGGTGCGCATGGTCAACACCTAGTATATATAAAGACAACTCAGTTTCGCTTAGAAACATTGCATTATCATCGCATATAAAAGCACTACATCGCTGCCGGAACTTTGGCTGAATTACAAATCGCTAACCGTGTTTTTTTGTTTAAAATTAGCTACATGAACTTTCGACAGCAAACCAAATTGCTACCTCCATTATAACATTCGTCAAATTGGTAAAAATAAATGAGCATTTGAGGGTCACGTTAGATCTTTTGACGTGTGCCCAATTTGCTACATCCATCATAATTTTCGTCAAATATCCGAGTTGATCTTGGTCCAATTGACCTATCTAGGGTCCGACTCACGAGCTGAGTTTAGTTGATCCTTAAGTGACCTAGTTTGAGTTGTACTCAACTCGTGGATCGAGTCATAACTCGACCAATTGAGTCATGGCTTGGTCAATTGTGCTAAGATCAACCAGAAAGTTTAACAAATGTACCAAAACATGTGTTACGAAAAAATTACAAAAAAAACATGTTGTGTCAATTGACAGTTGAAGAACAGACGCTTGACACGGATTCGACGACCAAAGATAGCATGCGGTACGGGAATCTAAAATTTATTTGTGAATTTGCGCAATAGTATTTTATGGTTCAAAATTTTCAGTTTTTCGTTTAGCTATTATAAATTTTAGACTGATAATTTATTTAAAAATAGTGTTTCAACATATTATAAATAGTCAGTATAAATTTCATCGAATATTAGTTTATTAATTATACATATTTGATAAATCACCCGCACGATGCGCGGGAAATGCACCTAGTTAAGTATTAATCTAAGACATGATGGAACAACAGTTGATGGCTGAATGGTTCTAGTGTAGTTGTGAGAATGGTATTTATTTGTTCATCATGAAGTTAGATAATACCTACCTTAAAATGAGTATTCTTGAAATATAAAAATTAAATCACACATTCATTTAAAACATTCATTTATCCTTTTAAGGTTTGAGACAATGTTTTAAGATAATTCGTCCAATGCTCTACTAATTTTTTTTACTAAGTACTTACCCAAAAATGCACTATCTATATATGAAAAAAGAAAGAGAGATGATGATGCTTGTTAGTTCTAGGTTAATAACTTATAAACTGTCTGAAATTTACCCGATATTGAAATTTGGTGTCTGAAGTTTGAAATGTTAAAATTGACATTCCCATATTTTATTTTTGTTAAAATTTAGTGTCTCTGAGCGTATTTTCCTATCTCTTCAATCATTTTCATCAACTTGCTCATCCACTCCTAATCCATCATTATTAATTTTCACAAAGTCACCAAATTTCCCCCAAACTTGATCATCCAAAAGAAAAAGGTTTTCAACAGAATGGTGTTGAGCAATATTCAGCGACAACAGAGTGAGATTTACTTGCGCGGATGTTGTCAGTTTCTTAGGTGACGGTCCCAACAATGTGACGTGAATGGAGCGTGCATGAGAGGTCGAATTTGTCAGTCGGTTAGATTAGCTTTTCTAAAGTAATCACACCAAGACACCAAATTCTAATAAAAATAAAACCCGAGACACTCCATTTTAACATCAGACACCAAATTTCAACATTGTTAAAACTTGACACAGATTATAGGTTATTAACCCTACTCCTACACATCAAGCCAGCTGCAACGAGTTACATTGTTTCTTCTAGTAGTTACAAAAGTGATGATGTAGCTAGGAAAAAAAAAAAACAAGGAATATATATAAAGATAAAACAAATATTCCTCTGCCCACAATACTAGCTAGTAATGATGCAAGCATATGGTTTTTGAACATGTTATTAACCATGAAATGTTTTGACAACAAACAACATCATACATGTTTTGGTTTGATTTTGATGCAACAGTAGTACTGATTCATGAATAGCAGCCCTTAGCACACTGTTGCAGAGGTTACGAAAACCCGAACGGTACTCAGTTCACTGTACATGAAAGAGATGAACAGAACAAACCGGAACAAAAGAGGCGACGATCCATAAATGGATAAAGAAAGAAATTAGAGAGTAATGAATCTATATTCCTCTGGAGCCAGGGATGTCAATCCATTGGAGTTGGAGTTCGATTTCACCAGATTCGACATTGCGGAGCCTGAGAACCATGTTCTGTACCACTTTGCCATCCTTCCAAACAATGCAACTCTCTTCAGCTAAGCAGTTCTGTCTACTTGGCTGCACCCTGGTGATTATGCATCCATCTGGCAGGCTCTCTAAGTGCATCCTTAGTCCTTCCAGCAACCCTCCAATCTCAAACTCTGCTTCCCCCATTGGATCGTCTAAACTGAACACATCCTTATCATAAACTGACTGCAATTCAACAAAATCCATTCCAATCTATCAATATTAATTAATTTCAACTCAATTGCTTCTTAAACACACTTAATAATTTTATAATTACCACTCTGATGGGAAGCTTGGGGTCGAGGATAGAAAGAGTCAGGTCTTCGTTCCATTCGGGATTGATGTTTTGCTTCACCACTCGAGTCTTGACTTTCTGCAGATCATCACAACCATATATCATCAGATGTTAGTTATAGATGTAAGATTTACAAAGAGAAAGGTATTCAGAGAAATGCAATAGAAAGGGAAATTCGTGAAGACCTACCTGTTTGCCAAGACGAAAAACTACATAAGGATCGCTGCTGCGGACATCTCGAACAGCAAGGTTGACCCCTCTGTGGACATGAATCCTAAGAAGTCCCATGTAGTGCTCCATATCCTTTCTTGATTTCTCTGCAGCTCGATTCAACTGAATTTGTAAGTAGCTAGCTGCCTGATTAGAAGAAAATCAATCAGTTACAATATATGGCTAGCTATTAGAGGAATATATGGTAGGTAAGTAGGTGATATAGAATATGGTAGATGAGTTATTGCAAGGAAAGGGAGCCAGCAACATAGACGTGCATCATGTTGTTGATGATAATTATAAGCATTAATTTGGAATTCAATGCCCACTGCCTCTCTCTCGTTGGTCTCACCTATTCGCTGACTGTGTGTATTGATTGTTCGCATGAGACGCGTGGCTTCTTCCCGTTGGCTGGACTGCGTTGACTCGGTAAAATATGGTGTTCTCTTGCGTATTTGGTTTTTTTCGGTTAGTTAGACATGTCAACCTCTTCTCATGTTCATGTTCTGATTGATTCCAATTCGATCATGATGTCGATGGCCAAATAAATATATTCGATGATCTCGGTCTAATTATTATTATAATAAAAAATAAGATTTGAGATAATCATCATTAACCAAAAAGAAAGAGAAACTATATAATATGTAATACCGTTTTTAAAATACCAAATATAGCCTGAATTTCAATTTTTTATCCTCGGGGTCTCAAAGTGTGACTTTATGTAAAAAGACAAACCGTATATCATTCATATTCTAATGTTGTAATGTTTTATTTATAGGAAGAGAAATTAGTATAGACCGAGTCCGTCACTTAACTCGAACAATAAAAAAATGACAACTCATTAATGGTAGGTTAGAAGTAAGAATATTAATGTAGAAAATAAAAATTGATCTATTAATTTTTCTTACTCTAAATATATATTTTTTTTTTGCCAGATAAATATTAATTATTAAAATATTCATTATATTAATGTATATTAAAATATTGTGTTTAAAATATTCAAAATCAAAATCAATTTCAATCATATTCTATTCTATCCTCAGCGTTACGCTCGTTATTATGAAAATTGATAAAATCATTGTTTAAAATATATTATGCATAACATTTTTTTCTTAAAAAATAATTATAAATAAAAATAATTTTTTGATTTACAAATATAATACAAGGGTGACTAATTTTGTAATTTTTTTTTCTAACAACCTATTGAACGTGGTAAACCTTAGAGGACAAGTGACAATTGTCTTCTAGGTTCACCACACCCAATTAGGGCTGGTGATGGTGATGGCATGATGCGAATACTATTACCATAACCATACCATATTTTTTTCACTCATACCATAACCATAACCATAACCACTGCGGTTATGATTCTTCATATCATAACCATAACTTTAACCACGATTAAACCATTTAACCACAATCATTCAAACTAATACAACATCATTGTTTCATACAAGAAAAGTAAACATACTTTCATTGTTTCATACACGAAATCCAAATCATTTTTTACTTAATTAAAAAACATCTTCAATCACCTATCACTTGCGATCTTCGATCCTCATTCACCATCGCTTCCAATCGTGGTTACCTAATAATAAGAAACATAGACAAAAAAATGGTGGGTGGGAAATGGAACGAAATAAGAATTATAATATTTGACTAATAATTAAAGTATAATATATATATATATAGAGGTGATGGTTATAACCGCAGTTATGAACTGAATACCATAACCAGAAGAGATGGACCTTAATCTTTTATCAGTCACATCGACTCCAAGGACTAAGACCATGCATGAAAGTCACTAATTAATCCTAAGCCCATCGTGGTCTTGGGATTAATTAGTGACGGGCTTGGGATTAATTAGTGTGACTTTCATCCTTGTGATTCAAGTGCACACAATTTCCAAGTGTATCTGACCCTACAGAAATAGTATAGTTATAGTTTGTTTGTAAAGAGATCTAGCCAGGGAAATCAATCTGGGTAATCGATCTATTTGTAAGAGAATTGTTAAAAATTTCTTACAAATATAACATTTTAATCTTTTTCTAACGGAACAACAATCACTTATAACAAAAGAATTCGCTAGCAATATACAAAGTTGTAACGGAAATCTCTAACAAAAATTCTAACTTAGTAATAAATCCCTTTAAAATTCTAGAATATGGTTGTCTTGTTTCCCTTGAAAAGTTTATTTCCACCATAAATTGCTTATTTTTTAGTGAGTTTATATAACGAAATTACGATCCATAGCTATTGACAGTACAGCATCTAATATAGACTAGAATCCGATCAAGCCTGCAAAAAGAAAATTGTGGATGCAACAAGTATATGTATGCGTATGATCATGTCTTATAAGTAAGTTAAACGCTCAGGCTTTATCAAATTATAGAGAATCGTGGGAATTTAGCCAAAAAGAAGCATACTTTCCTAGTACTCAAAAACAAATGGAATCAATCACTTTCGTCCATCTCTGATACTAGAATCCACTAGGCACTAGATACATAGTTACCACTCATTGTCTTGTGTGCACAACGTGCTATATTCCATATTATTATAACTATAAACGAGTGGGCTTCTTGTTTAGCATGGATATATATATATATATAGGAGGATATCCTGACCCGAAGATTCCAAAACTGATCTTGAAATTCTTTGCAGCTTGAAGACCAACTTCGAACCCTAAGAACAGCAAAATCTTCATAACCAGCAATTTACCACTTACAAGCTAATTCGGTGCAAGTAAAGATTATTCTAGGTTTGACACCTAAAACACCTCCAGAGCAACAAGAAATAAAAATAATAATGTCTTTCAGGTTAAATTAGCAGCGAGTAATATCAGCCAAGTTACTACCTGTCCTGGAATGACCTGATTTGTGTTCACCAATTAGATTTCAACAGCTAAGAGCAGTATACATACACCAATGGGTGAATCCAGCTAATCAATCCTCAATGGAATGTAAAAGTGGTATGGAAAGAACATGTTACTTTTGTCCTTAATTAATACTATATGCAAACAAAGAACCATATCTACAAGAATCACAAATAAGAGCCTTTCTTCATGCTGTGCCACTTCTAGAACTCATTGGATCGACCATTTGATTCTTCATTGCTTGCTTAATTAGAATTAGGAAACGCACCACGAACACACAAAGTCACCTCTAAGCAATCGCTTTCTCCCTCAACTCTCCCTTTCACAATAGCTTTTGGTGTCTTAGCTAGCTAGCTAGCTAGGGTGGTATTTATAATTTGGGTTTCTGTGAAGTAGTTATGAAGAAAAGAGATTAGTATTGGGAAATGTTGGTGCATAAGAAAAAGAAAGACAAGGAGAAGAGAAGTAGTGATGTTACTCAGAAGTATAGATATTTAGTACTTGTGAATGTGGTTGGGAGTTCAGGACCAGTAAGGTTCTTGGTTAATGAGGATGATCTTGTTTATGGAGTCATCGATACCGCCTTGAAGTTTTACGCTCGTGAAGGGAGACTCCCTCCTCTCGGCACCCGGTCTCAAGATTTCCATCTCTACTGCATTGGCAGCTCCCAAGGTATATATATATATATAGCTTCTTCCATATCTCTAGTTTTTATTCAAAACTTCGGTTTAAAGAAAATATATTTCGAATTCTTCATCTTTTTTTTTGGTTCACTTTATTTTGTCTTATGCAGCGCTGAATCCGTTGGAAGCAATTGGATCTTCTGGAGGAAGAAACTTTGTCCTCTGTAAGAAGCAGATTCAGGCACGAACAATGGAGGCAAAAGAGAGGTCGAAGATGGCTCGGAATGGCTGCTTCAGTTGGAAATCATGTCTTAGTAAGAACCTGAAAATGTTATGCCACGGATAGTTCGTCAAGGAATACGTTAAAAGTGTTCCAACATCTGTTATTAACGATTACAAGTTTACACAGTTGGGTTACTTGGCAAGTAAGAAATGAAATAAAGATGATTTGCAGAAATAGTTTTTCTCTTACGTACTGTGATTAGAGTACTGTGTTTTCGCTTACTGAGAGCTTTGCGTGTCCAGATAATGGTGTTTTTGCTTGCTAAGTGTAAATCTCTGTTAATTGGGGGTAAAGAACATAAGGAATGGAATATTATTGAGTGTGCTATGGATCTGCTTTGAAATCTTTAGCTGATATTACAAGCAACGCGTACTTAAAGGCTTCTTTGAAATGGTAAAAGAACAATATTCGTACGTAATGTACGGCATCATTCTCCTCCACTAATATATCAGCAGCACTCGGATGTTTTCTAGATTCCATCCTTGTAGTTGTCTATGCATGTAGAATCTTCTGTTCGTGTTTTCAGGATATATTTTTTGATTCAGTACATGTTTTTAATTAAGGGATTTGGACCATCTGTTGGATCCTGAATGCAGAGAATAACAGTGCCTTGTGAGCCACGCAACTTATATATATACATTATTATTATTATTATTATTACTGACTTTCTATGAATTGCTCTATTTCTTGTCCTCAACCCGAACTTAAGCAAACGGAAACAGATTAAGTCTCCCACACAAACATTCACGTTTATCATTCGATCCACTAACAAGTACCTAGTTTTGTCGATAAGCAATGTAGTTAGCGAGATGCCAGAGTGGAGCTGCAGTTGCTGCATCGAAATAGTCAAGTTCTTGATGTGCTTTGGCAAGTAGCTCCTCTGCAAAGTGTTTTGCTTTATCAAGCCCCATTAGCTTAGGGTATGTGGCTTTATCGGTCACCAGATCCTTCCCGGCTGTTTTACCGAGTTCTTGAGTCGATTTGGTGACATCCAGTATGTCATCCACCACTTGGAAGAGCAATCCGATCCATCGAGCGTACTTCCTGATCCTCTCAACCTCGATCGAGTTTCCTCCTCCCATGATAGCTCCGCACACAACTGATGCTTCCAAGAGTTTGGAGGTCTTGTGGAGGTGGATGTACTCCAACTCCTTGAGGCTCACCTCTTTCCCTTCGCTATCGATATCCACCATCTGTCCTGCCACCAGGCCTTCTGACCCGACTGTTGACCCGAGCACTGCTATAGCCCGAACCACTCGTTCTGGGGACACATTTCTTGTCTCCGAAGCAACGTGCTCGAACGCAAGGGACAGGAGGGCGTCGCCTGTATTTGAAAGAATACACCAGTGCAGTGCAGTGAGCCTTATAATTAACTAGTCTCGCATCGGGAATGTATAATTGAAAGAGATCAACATGTATAAACAAGTGAGCAAACCTCAGTTATGTAGTTATGTATGTATTGATATTACTTGATAGGGACGGATTCATTATTCATATTTAGGGGAGAAAATTTAATTAGAGCCAAACATTCAGTATAAAAAATTCCAGGGGGAGATTATCAAGTTTTTAAATGATCAAACTATAAATAAATACACTTTTTAAATAAAATTACACACTACAGAAAGTTGACAGGCAATTATCCTCGCATCGCCAACAAAAATAATGAGACAGTTTAAACCATTTAAAAAGAAGTACTACTCAAATCTGCACATTAATATTCCTTTTTGGAACTAGATAAGGATAACATACTCAGTTAAGCTCGACTTAGCCCAGCCATGGTAGCTGTATTACATCTAAATGGCCACACATGTAGGGATGACACAATAATTTTTGTTGTTAAAATTAAACTAGAAGTAAAAAAATTTAAATAATAAAATTGAAAGTAATTACATTTTTTATGATGAGAAGAGTCAATTACCCCTCACTTTTTAGTAGCTCCATCTCTACACATAGGGGTACATGCAATATTTATAATGAGAGACATTTACTTCTCATATTTTTGTGGTAAGATATATGTTATATGTAATTAACACATAAATGTAATATATTATTATTGTATGAAAAATTATGTTTGAACTCCATTTTAATTTTATGAAATGTACGATTTTTCATAGTAGGTGAACTCCATTCGAAAAATTAATTTATGTATAAGCTTTTTGTTTTCAAAGAAAATGAATAGGGAATAGTAGTGGCGAATGTTCGCAAATCGGTCATACTTATATAAAATTGGTTTTAGGATGAAATTCGATTGAGAAAACCTAATTAATAATACATACCTGTAAGAACTGCAGTTGCTTCACCGTAGACCTTGTGGCTGGTGGGTGTTCCCCGTCGGAGATCATCGTCGTCCATGCAGGGAAGGTCGTCGTGGATTAAAGACATTGTGTGGATCATTTCCAGAGCACATGCAACGGGCATGGCTTGAGACTCGTGTCCACCCACAAGGTCGCATGAGGCGAGGCACAGGATGGGTCGAACCCGCTTCCCACCAGCCAACAGAGAATACCTCATCGCCTCATGGATTTTCACGGGTTCCCTTAATGGCACCGCACTCTCCAGCGCCTCGTTCACTTTCTTCGCCTTCCTCTTCATGTACTCCTCAAACTGGAATTCCGCTACCACCCGCGGGTTTTTGAGGATGTCGTTGTAAGATGAAATGGCGTGTTTTCCAGCCGTCGGATTGCCGCTTAACCGATCAGCCGATTGGACGGCCAAGATCTTGCTGCAGGTGGAACCAAAGTTGGCTTGCCCGAGTTGGGGTCGTCTTTTGGGGGTAATGGCGTCTGATGATCTATTGAAAGCGATGTTGGAAAGATTGTTAAGTGAGAATGCCATTGTTACGGTTGGAGGCTAGCTCTGATAGATATTGAGCTATTTGATATATTCCTTTCTACTTACTAACTTATAGAGGAGAGGGATGAGGATGAGGAGATATAGTAAGCAAAAAAGAACAGAAAAGATGCTGTTTGTGTTTGGAGCTAGCCTCGGCTCTCCCGTTCCTCAATATTCCTTCTGATATATCTTGGAGTCTAGTGTAAACATATATAGAGATATTGTATAGCCATATTATATAGCCATATATATTTGCATTATTGTATTTAAGGTATGGATATTTAAGATTCAAATTGCTTACCAAAAAAATTAAAATAAAATAACAGTGAAAATGCAAAGAACCTTAATTGTATTATTGCATTATAACTCATGTAAGATGGTATATTAATTCAGAAGTTCGCTTTTAATTAAGATATCAGAAACTCATGTAAAAATATTTATGGTCAATATTTTACTTCTTATGGACTTATCTGGTACAAATGAGTCTTAATTTATGTATAGAGGTAGTATGTTACGGATGTTGACAGTCGAAATACTAATGACCTCTAACATCACCTCGCGGAAAAAAAGCTTCATAAGAAATGTATAATTCTTTTAGGAGATGGGAAAGTAGGGCTGAGCAGAAAACCCGAGCAGCCCGAAATCCCGACAAGCCCGACCCGAGCCCGTCCCGAAAATTAGTCCGAGCCCGAACGGGCGGGACTTTTCATTCTAAGTCGGACTCGGGCTCGGGCTCGGGCTTTTTTCTCAAAAGCCCGAAAGTCCCGAGCCCGTCCCGATTTTATTTAATTCTTTATATATATATAGCTATTACTGTACCTAGCAAGGTAAAACCCTAAGAGAATCACTCACGCGGCCGCCAACAGAATTCTTTTCTCTTCACTTGACCTCGCCATTTGGTTTCCTTCTCCAAGCCCTAGTCTAAGCTCTCCTTCGTTTGTCCACTCCAAGCCCTAATCCTCACCTCAAGCTCACCGCTTTGTGTCATGCCGCCAGTAACTGTGGTCCATCTCCGACTCTCCATGTCTCTTTGCTCGTCACTGAAATGTCGCTAAGTTCTCTACTTTTTTACTGTGCTCGATTTTTCCTTCATTCCAACTTCATCCAAATCAATTAGAGTTTAAATCTTCAATCTTAGAATAAAAAATATACTGCATTCGAATGGATTCAAAGCTTAGCTCATTTCTTAATTTGAGTTTTATTATAAGTAAATTTTTTTTTTTTTTTTCAGAAATTTCGGGCTAGCCCGAGCCCGTCCCGAAATCCCGAGATCCCGACTCGGGCGGGACTTTTCCCTTATATTCGGGCTCGGGCTAAGAGATGCTAGTCCCGAAATTTCCGGCTCGGGCTGATGAAAAAGCCCGCCCGTCCCGTCCCGAGCTCAGCCCTATGGGAAAGTATTTTTGCGCTAGCTAGCATTTAGGGGTGTTTGGATGGACGTTTAAGATTACATCCCACATTACGTTGCTTTGTTTGTCAAACGATGTAATGTGCATCGTAATGTAATATTCAATGTAATTTGAGATTGCGTTTAAATTACATTCAACGTAATGTGAGATTACATAAAAAAAACGGATGTAATGTGAGATTACGTCTAACATTACGGAGTGTTATTATTTTATTATTATTTATTAAATAGATAAAATATTTTGTATGATATTTATAGTTTATTATGATAATAATATTTTTATCATTATTATTAGCTTTTATTTTTTATATACTTTTTTGCCATGATTTTTAATATACTTCATAACTCATTATTATTATTATTATAAATAATAATGCACATGATATTTGTATAAAACTAGTAAATCTTTTTCGTTGCATTTTTTATGAAAATTATATTATAAAACTATATATACTTTTTAATTAATAGAATTTTAGTAGTTATTCGTATTGAGTTTAAATATTTAGTCTTTAGAATTCATAAATGACTATAGTAACCACATACACAATTTTAAGAAGTTAGTTGTTGTCAATATATATTCTTTTAAATCTTATCATATTAAAAAATAATATATTCTCATATATATTAATATAATAAAAAGAAAGTCATATTACGATGCACATTACAACGCATACCAAACACTGTAATTTGACATTACATTCTATATTACATCATAACTAAACATTATAATCTAATATTACATTACATAACTCACATTACTTGTAATCTTATATATTAAATAATCTCACATTAGGTCCATCAAAACACACCATTAGTGTGTTGTTGGTAGGGCTGAAAGTAAAATCCGGTAAGACCGAAAAACCGCAAAAAACCGATTCGGACCGGTCCGAAAAAACCGAACCGTACATAGACCGTTTGGTGTGTGGTCGGATTTTTTAGGTAATATTCGGTTTTTCGGTTCGGTTCGGTCCTCATGTTTAAAAAACCGTGGAGACCGAATTAGACCGAAGTTATATCAAATTATAATATAATATGATATATATTATATATTATTAAGATAACTTAAAGTTTTTTCTTAAGAAAATCAAATATTTTTCTTTATTATTATTATTATTATTATTATTACTTTCATCTTTATTAGTGGTAATTAAATTATCTTCTCCATTCCTCTATATTTTTTACGTTTGAATTCACGGTAATTTCAAATTTCTCTTATTATTAATTTTGGAACTTTGAGTATATTCTATAAATACGAGTTGTATGAAATTTTATTTTAGTATTCAACATAATTTGATTAATGAGTAATCTAATGTGATCTACTAGTAAAAATTGGAGATATTTTAAATATTCATTATTATGTTCGGATTTTCGGTTTAAACCGAAAACCGAACCGAAAAAACCGTACTAAACATGGACGGTTAATTTTTTTCCATACGGACTTTTGGTCGGATTTTTTTGTTGAAAAAATCCGGTCCGAATAAATCGGACCCCGACCGAAATAACTAAAAAACCGGTCCGACCGAACGGGTTTCACCCCTAGTCGTTGGAGCATAGCCGCAAATAGCCAGCCAGTAATACTATTGAAAAGGCGACAAGTATATTATATTTGATTCCAAACTTTTTCTTACATCGAATTCAGCATATTCCTCCTCAGAAACCACCAAAAATGTTACCACTCGTTAATAGTGGTCATCAAACATATATTATTAATATATACATTCCTGTCGCAACTTTTCAAACTAGATATCTAATTTAATTTCTTAGCTTGGACAAACTTGTTTGATGAAATCTATCTAATTCAAACTTGGTCGACGTACACGTACGCATCCCAACATTACACAAATTTTAGTACGGTTTAATTATTAATAGGGAGGAGAACCCTTCAACTCTTTTGACAATTCAATCAATAGGTTTTGTTTGGTTGCTCATCGGGGTGGGCCTTTTTCAGTTTGCATCTTCGTCTCTATACCTTGCGTATCTACCCACAAATGTTCCAAGGAAATAATTACTCGATTTGTTTAAATTATAATTAATTATTGGCCAAAGCCAATCAATATTTAAAATAAGTTTTTCAGGAACTTAATTAAATAGCCTTTTATTATTTTATTATTTATTTTTTGGCCAATTAATAGCCTTTTATTAGATAATCCTTATCCATTATTGTTTAATAATTTTATAATATCAAATCATTAAAAAAAGCAATTATTATATATATATTGGTCAGAGAAGTTGCTATATCTAGTAAGGAATTTTCAATAATGCATAATAGGTAAAACATCTTGTTTCTCTAAATAAATGCATTTAATTAAGTTACCCTTTCTAGACAGATTTGTTGCTAACAACTACCAATTACTTTACCAAAAAAGACTGAATTAGCATTTTGAGAAATTTCACCTTAATAGGAAAAAAAAATACAACTTTTATGGTGATCCGAATTGATATTAAATGGAATAATGCAGTGATTATTATTGTTGGGTAAATGTTAAATCGAATTTTAATATCAATTCCATTCCATCTATATTTTTTTAAAAACATAATTTTAATTTTGGAAAGCAAACTAAAATTCATTGAACCTGACCTAGCTGCGCGATATTAACGAAGCTAGCTAGTGTATTGTGCATGTTCATATATGAATGAGAAAATCCAGACATAGTGGATTAGTACAAGTAATCGTGCATTGCTTGATGTAACAGTTATCAACTGATGATGTGATTAACTTTATTGGTCCATACGTTGTAAATTTTAAGTACGTAGTTGTTGTAAATGTACGCGATCAACCAGAAAGAAAGTAAATAGCATACATACACAGACTACTCATACTGGTGGTGGAGAAGACATGCGAAGGCCGACGACTATGTTTGGTGTAGCTAGTGGGATACTGAGATATGCCTGTTTTGCCCTTGGCAAAGTCAGAGTAACGGAAAAGAGATCTCTTTCGCGTTCCCATCCATCGGTCAAAAGGGTCCCTTTGACCCTTTGCTCCGCCTCACTTTTCAACGTTTTTTTCTTAATAATAAAATCGATATTTTTATTTTTTAAATCTTAATCGATATTATTAAAAACCATTGAGATTACATAATGAAAAGAGAAAAAAACACTTATGACGCTGATTTTGGTTGAATTTAAGTGTTTGTACAAATAAATAGTGTTAGGGAAACCAAACATAAACATACCATCAATAATAATACTTTAAAAAAAATTATCTTAACAACAGTAAATACCTCAATCAAATGATAGAAACTCGGTGATGATGACCAAATGTCATTCAGGACAACGATTAAAATTATGAAGAAGAAATGAGACTCCTTAAAAAAAAAAAGTCTAGGTAACAGCATCCCTGCGCGACATGTAATACTAGAAAGTGCACCAAATACGATAAAATCACAGATAATTCAATTAATAACAATAAAAACCACATGAGTTGGTCGAAGTTGGTTGAGGTTCCTCTGAAGTAGACAAGACCAAAAACCAAATTACCGATGCATTCTTGAACGAAGAACATCCGAGGGCTAGCTCACGTTGGGGCGTCGGAGAAAAACTCAGCTACTCGCGAAGGAGAAATAGTTTAAATGGGTTGGACAAAGTCAAAACCATACCCAAGTCTGAATGGTGGAATCAGTTAATCATGTGGTTAATTTTTTAAATTCAGACATGTGATTATGAAGAATTTGATTTCCAACTGGAAGGGGTATGTAATACAAAGTAGTGGTCGATATCACAATTAAAGTTCAAGCGAAGACCCAAGTAGTACCCACTTAATGTTGTCATTGGTAGAGATAACTGAAAGTAGATCAGAGTTCGGCAGATGAGGCGGCGGTAACAACATAAAAGGAAAGCAAACTTGTTGATCAAGAAACTAACCGATCAATTGTGGAGAGTATGTAGAGATATAGTGAATTAACTAGAGATCTGGCGATTGATAGACCACTGTGGGTGGATGAGTTTTATATTTGAAGATATCAGATGAGGAGCATCTGCATCTGATAGAATGAGAAGTTTTAGATCCTGCGATAATTTGTTGTTGATGGAGCTTCCATCATCTATGGGTATTGTCGGCGTCCCGAGTAAGTAAGCTTGAAGATCTCCGACGATGAAAACTTGGGATAGGCGAGAGAGAAAACTATCAACTTACTCGAGCGAACTCCGCTGAGAGAAGGTGGAGCTAGAGAGCATTCATAACATCCTTCTATTCTATAACTTTATCCCTTCATGTTCGAAATTCATTACAAACAAAACAAAATTTAGGAAAATTAATTAAAAATTGTTAAGTATTTTTAACTTTTAATTCTCATAATACGCTTAAAGAACTGAGTATCTATAGGAAAGATATAATGCAAAACAAAAATTGACGGTTAGAAAATTTCAATTTTAGCCATAATGTCTGTTGTCTGCAACCAAGTTGGCTTATAAATAAATATGCATAAGTTTATATATTTGGAACCGAAACAAAAAATTCTTATAATTTAAAATAGTAGGTATGAATTTTAAGTTGAGAAAATATGATGGACAATCAAAGCATTTATTTTGATAAGTAGAAACTTAAAATATATTCAGAGAGTAATGAAAAGACCATTTCTAAATGGCCAAAAGTGCAAATACTTATATATCTCGAAATCTGATATTTACTATGGTTAATTAGCCAAATGCACTATTTTTTTACCATGTTGCTAGATGCATCAACTTCTTTTTTCGTGTTGTCAAATGCACCTTTATATTTTGGAATGTGGTTAGATACATCAATATGTTAGTATAACAGTTAAATTTATATTAAAAATGATGATGTTGTACATGTTGCTAATATGAAATATGTTCTTTATTTTGTAGTTTCTTTAGTATTGTCATATTAAAATATGTTTCCATATTTTTAGAATTTTCTTATTTTTTACTATTTTCCGTTATTTTGTTATATTTTTAATACTTTTAATGTCTCGAATGTAAATCATATCTCAGTAAGCAATTTGACATGGGAAATATATACTTCGATAATATTTTTAACATAAAATTTACCGACAAACTAATAAAATGATGTATCTAGCAACATTTCAAAACATAGTACATTTGATAAAATATATAGTGCATTGAACAATAAAGCAAAACATAGGAGTTTTTGACCGATATAAGCCTTCATGGACAACCAAATACAAATATAGACTGCATGAAAAAATAATTACAAATCTGAGGCAAACCGAGATTTCACATCTCGGTTTGGATGAAAAAAATCCAAACCGAGATGTGAAATCTCGGTTTGCCTCAGATTTGTAAAAAAAATTTCATGCAGTCTATATTTGTATTTGGTTGTCCATGAAGGCTTATATCGGTCAAATACTACTCAAACATAGTTGTGCATTTGGCTAATTCTCCCATTTTTACTCGATGGAATTGTTTGCTTAACTTTGAGAGTGTGCTTGGGTCTTACCGACTTCATTTTATAACCTGGGGAACGAAGTACGTATCTCCAAAAACTTAAGGTGTGGCTTCGTAAATATTACTGTAACGAAAACGCACAGATCGTTCCTCTGATGGCATAGTTGTAATTCTCTGACTGTAGGAATGCAGAACCGTCCAAGACACCCAGTCCCCATTTCGTCCCGTGTCTATCTCCGTCGCGGTGTCTTCTTCCCTTCTCTCTCTCACTCCCTATAAATCATTTCTCTCCCCGCGGACGTTCTCTTCTCCCTCTCGTCCTCGTGGAAATCTCAATCTTCTTTCCAGAGAAAGTTGCTCAATTTCGTCAAGCCTTACCATAAACGATAATGGGGGAGAACGCAGCTGTCATCGAGCAGATTTTGAGGGAGCAGGAGGAAGAAGATCGGCAAATCAAGCAGCTTTCCAGCTCCAATGACAAGAAGGACAACCATGGATGGCAGACGGTGACGTACCCGAAGCGTCACCGGAAAAACGCCAAACCCAAGTCGGAGATCTCCCGCACCGATCCCCGCCCCAATGGCGATTCGAATATTTTCCGATCGGTCGAGCTGCAAGCCGAGGAGCGGCGCCGGAGAGTGCTCGATGCTCAGGCTGCCGATGCTGTCGAAGATCGCGATCTCGTGGCCAGATCGAGGCGGCATTCCGATGATGATGACGAAAGCGACGAGGAGGCAGCCGGCGCAGCCGAGAATGGTGTCACCCAGGTTGTAAAGAAGGTGAAACAAAAGAAACCGAAGAAACCAAAGGTCACGGTGGCTGAGGCAGCTGATAAGATCGATGTGTCTGATCTCAATGCATTCCTTGCTGATATAACAGTTAGTGCTTTTTATATTTCTGATCCCTGATCCACTAATTTTCACTGTTAGGTATCTATCAATTTACCTTTTTATTACTTTTTGCCTTTGATTGTTGCTTAGGCATCGTACGAGTCTCAGCAAGATATTCAGCTGATGCGATTTGCTGATTACTTTGGCCGCTCATTTGCCTCGGTTGGCGCAGCACAATTCCCTTGGTTGAAGATGTTCAAGGAGTCTACCGTAGAAAAACTGATTGATGTGAGTGTTTTTTCGATGATCTGTGCATGTCAGAAATTTCTTCAATATATGTAGTGATATACTTACATTAAGATTTCTCAAAAAAAGAGAACAATTTTCTTAGATTTGGTCTTGCATTTTACTCAATTTTTCCTAACTTGATGACTACTTCTTTTAATGAATTCAGCTTAAATGTCAATTCTTTGCAATTTGCATGAACATCTGTTTTGGTGAATTAGATAGATTATGGGAATTTGGTATCTTTAGCAGTTTAGCTGAGGACATTGTTGTTGAGGGTTTCTGAAAGTGATCATTTTCGTGTGAATTTCTGAAGAATCTGAGTGCTTAAATTTTAAAAGATTGTATACATGGACACCGATTCTTCGGATTGAACCTGTTTGTTTTAGTTTCAAACGTGACCCATTTCATGTGAAATCTTGAAGAATATGTGCATGGTTAAATTGTAACCATTCGCACCTGGATTCAACCAGTTTTAAGTTTTGTATTGCAAAACATGATTCTTCCAATTTGATATTATTTTAGCTTATCCATAATTGTATTCTACTCTTTTTATAATTTTTTGTATTAAAGAGGAGATTGTATCAAGTTTAAGTCGATTTCGTACTATTTTGAAACATATATATAGCCTTATCAGGGTTTGGGCTAGTTTTTGCTGCAAACTTTTACACAAATAGATATTATATTCAAATTTGATTTTAGATTTGTTTTCTTCTCTATGTGGGAATCAGATCCCAATCTCTCATATACCAGATGATGTCTACAAGACATCAATTGATTGGCTCAACAAGAAGTCGGTGGAAGCACTTGGGTCCTTTGTGTTGTGGTCCGTCGATAGCATTCTTGCTGATTTGATTAGTCATACCGGAGCTCTCAAAGGATCCAAGAAGGTGGTTCAACCAACATCATCGAAGTCTCAGGTAAAGCACTAGCACTTGTTGTGATTCCATAGGAAAAAAGTTACAAGTGGTCTCGAAATTATCTTAAAAGAGCTTAACAATCGAATGCATTTGCATCAAGAAACAACTCAACCATGTTAGAGCTTTTTGGTTTACAGTGGAGACCTTGACTTATCAAAGCCATATAAAAGTTATAAAGCTTATGTCTTGCTTTTCTTGGGTATTTGTTATAATTATAAGTTAATTTTGCAAAAACAGGTTGCTATATTTGTGGTTTTGGCAATGGTTCTGCGACGAAAACCTGATGTCTTGATTAGTGTCATGCCTCAGTTGAAGGAAAACCCTAAATACCAGGGTCAAGACAAGCTTCAAGTGATTGTGTGGGTGATTTCCCAGGTAATTGATTTATTTCATTGATAAACTGAAAGAATAATTATCCAAAAGATTAGGGATTGTGTGGTTGATTTCTCAAATAGGATATATATATATATTTTCCAGTGATTAATAATAAGGAGATTTGGCTGTGGGTTTGTACTAATTTGGAAGATTTTAACTAGTAACTAAATACAATTTTGCTTTATAGGCTTGCCAAGGAGATTTGGCTGTGGGTTTGTACTTATGGAGTCGCCTTCTCGTTCCGTTGTTGAGCGGCAAGACATGTAATCCGCAGTCTCGTGACTTGATTCTGCAATTAGTGGAAAGGTAGGAATCATTGTAAATCAAATTTCAATTCATGATCTTATATGCCGTATTCCGATTGCCCATTTCTTGAATGTCTTTGATATATTTTCTATTGCATTAGAATTTTGTCCGCTCCAAAAGCTCGTCCAATACTGGTTAATGGAGCGGTAAGAAAGGGAGAACGCCTAGTGCCACCATCTGCTCTTGAAATTTTGGTAAAAGTCACATTTCCAGGCTCTTCAGCTCGAGTTAAGGTGGAAATTGTACTATTGTTGTAGTGCATTTTATCCTTTACTAAATTGATAAATCTTTGAACGTTAGAGCTTGTCTGTGTGCTTTCTAGGCTACTGAACGGTTTGAAGCTGTTTATCCAACTCTAAAGGAGGTGGCACTTGCCGGTGTCTCTGGTAGCAAAGCAATGAAGCAAGTTGCCTTGCAGATATTCAGTTTTTCTATCAAACTTGCTGGAGAAGGTTATATTACATACTGAACTTTTCATCATATATATGGTATATATATATATTGTCAAGGTATTCATGGTAGGTATGGTTTCAATATGAAGGTACGTCCGCCTCGTCAAATGAAGCAAGTAGCATTTCCATTTGGTGCTTGACACAAAATCCTGAATGCTACAAACATTGGGTAAGGTTTTTGTGTTCATTTTCATACCATCTTACATTTACTTTTTTTTTTGCTGTTTTTCACATGGTACTAAATACCGTCTCATTTGGAACATGGATGTAAACAGGAGAAGATTTATGTGGATAATCTTGAAGCAAGTGTTCTCATCTTGAAAAAGTTGTCCAATGAATGGAAGGATCACTCTGTGAAACATGCAAATCTTGCACACGTAAATGAATGTATGAAGGTTTTCAAGCAAAAGGTAATACATTCATCTCCTATACTCTTTTGGTATTTGCATGTTCGGCATGTCTAGAGTCTAGACTAATCTCCTGTTTTAAGCATTACTATAAAAATTGGTTGGTTTAACTAAAGTTCAAACAATGTTTCATCTAATTGAATACAAGTTTTATCAATTAATTGAATAAATCTTTGGTAATGGATAGCATGTTGGGTCTGAGTATTTTACCTGTTGTGACTAGTTATTGGAGTAGTAACTTGTGATTAAATTTCTGTATACAGAACGAGACATGCTTATCGAATGAAGATTATAGCGGTCAACGTGGGTTATTGAAGGATGCAGATAAATATTGCAAAGTGATTCAACGTCAAGTTAAAAAAACCCATGGATGTTTAAAGTTCTTGGTTTTGACATCTGCTGTAGCGATCGTTGCTGCCATAATCTCCCATAATGCAGATCAGTTGGACTTGAAGAAATATGCAGATCAGTTGGAGTTGCAGAAATATGTGGATCAGTTGGACTTGCAGAAATATGCAAATCAGCTGGATTTGAAGAAATTGACTGAACTTGTGGACCTGAAGAAATTGACTGAACTGGTGGACTTGAAGAAATTGACTGAACTGATTAACTTTCCGAAGAACGTTTGAGTTGCAAAAGACCAACCGAGGTGGCCAAACTTGCCCATGTGGGTGCCACAAACTTTATTTATACAGCTGCCAGGACTTAGCAAGGAACTTTATGGGTTTTAATTCTTCTCTTAATAGAAAATGTGGAACAATTAGTGAAAAGAGAAGCAGAAGAATTTTGTTGGGTTAATTTTTTTTTAAAGAAGTCTGGAGAAAGGTTTTCTTTTGTTTTGGTTTTTATATCTAAGAGACAGTTGAATAATTTCGGTTTGTAATGGAGGTTTTATTACTGCAATGAATAAATGATAAAGTGGTGACTAAGTTATGGTTATTAATGGGGTACGTTTCACGCAATTTGCATGTTCAATCATGCCCGTCTTATGATAAATTGATATTGCAACATATTTTGATGTTTGAAGAAGAAACAATGAGATATAGTGGCTATATATATATATATAATTATATAAATTGGTTCTCTACTCTCTAGTCAGTCTGTTGCTAGAATGAAGTAACAGATAGTAGATACATGTTAATATAATAATAATGATTTAACTAAAAACGAACAGCCATGTTACTTCACATGTTCCAAGCCACCGTACAAACGATCTCTACGGTGGTGAACGAACCTCATGGACAAATATCATATCATATAGTAACAAGTGTTCCCCGTGGGCGACCCGAGGTCGAAACCCGCCGGAGACGCCACCTTGGGGAGGACTTTAACCTTAACGCTCCCGGTCCGAACTTGCGAAAGCAATGTAAATATATCAAAAAAAAAAAAAGAAGTAACCAATTTAAGCAAGACATTAATTAATTATTAATTGGAAGGGAAGGTCATTGCTGACGAGGGATGGATATAAATAATATTGTGAGGCGAAAAACTGTCAATTTTATAGTTTAATTAAAATAAATTTTAGTATTTCTCACCTCAAATAATGCATATTATAATGCTCCGCGACGTTACCCATTATTTTGAGTTAAAAAAAAACATTAAGTTAATCTACATCATTAATTAATCTCATGAAATTTGAATGTCTAAAAATATTATTTTGGTTTTTTTATTATGCTCTAAGAGGATTATGTTTTTGTTACTTTTTTTGTATTTTTTATTGCCCTAAAGGATTACCTAGTGGGAAATTGATATTATTCCGAACCGTATTTTCAAAACCGAAATCAAGTCAATTAAAATAGGGAGGTCAAGTTTTAAAATCCAAATGTTTTGAACCTTAATAGGCCTACACAGTGCTCAACGGTTGATAACCTTTATGCCTTGTTTCGATTATGGGGATGGATCTCGGAGATACATGTTTTTGGGACTGGTATAATTAGTGGGTTGAATTGCAATTGTTTATTATTCAATATATATTTATGCATTATTAGAAATGTTGTCTTGACTGAGTTAAGCTAGCTGGATATTGCACATTGTGGGCTGAGCCCCTGTTGAATATATGGAATGCGCACTAGGATAGACATGCTGTGATGGTTGGAAATACCTAGGATTCATGTCCAGAATGCTGCATGATTGAATATAAGCATGAATTGCAAATCAGCCCCTAATGTTTAAAATTATTTTAAAATCGAGAACTAGTCGCCAAATGTGTTTGATGGATGTGAATGTTACATGTTTAACACGTATGCTAGAATGTTGAGGATCTAGCTGCATTTGATAATTTACTTGGAAGTCAAATTATCTATGCAAGCATGAGTTCCTCGGAATATTAGACGCATGACGCGTAAGCATGAGTGTGGTTTATGTGAAGAATGTTACTGGCGTATGATAATTTACGTGGACAATAGAATTATATATGCATGAGTGAATTCATCATGATACAAATATTAGGTATGGTTAAAAAATTTCAATTTTTTTCTTCATATTTTTAAAGTTTTACATATATTACAATTAAGTCCACCTAGAAATAATAAAAAAATAAAAAAAATATGGTGCTCCACAAGTATGGTAGAAAAATCTAATACTAAGCGAGATTAGAATTTGGTTGTTATTATATAATATATAATATGGGGTGGAATGCAAATAGAGATGATTAATTAATTGCAGCAAATCGGAGATGGTAAGGCCAGCAGACACGGCGGCTTTATCGCCCCGCAATCAAAGCTAAATCCCATATGGAGCCCATCCCATTACTACTACTATCACTACTCTTTTCTTGATTTCCCACTGTAAACGCCTTCATTCCTTCCTTAAACACCGCCACCTTGCTTTTCATTCACTTCCCTTCCCTTCCTTGCTTGATAGATCTGATTTATTTCATTCATATCATATATATATTCTTATTCTTATTATTATGTTTGCTACAAATTAAGTGATGAGACAGACTACAGTCTTACAAGCATCGTCATTTCTAGCTTGAATCCCCTCTATAAATAACCCAATACCATTCCTTTTCTTCCTCACTTTTATATTTACACCTCTCTCTCTCTCTCTCTAAACTAATTGATCTGTGTGCTTAATTATAAGTTAAGGCAGACAGAACAATGGCGAGTCCACGTTCTTACAGAGCAATGTTGGTCATCTCCTGCATCCTCCTCTTCTTCATCATTACGGATCCCGTCGATGCAAAAAAGCTTCGTCTCAGAGGTATATATATATATTATATTGCATCTTTATAAGCATATATATATTACAGAGATAATAAACACTTAAATTTCTAATTTGTCCATAGATCCCAGCTAATATTAAAATTGATTTAATTATTATATATATATTAATGTGTGAATGAATGAATATGTATATACATTAAAATGCAGATTGCAAGCCAAAGTGTACGTACAGGTGCTCAGCAACATCACATAAGAAGCCATGCATGTTCTTTTGTCTCAAGTGCTGCGCTACTTGCTTGTGCGTTCCACCTGGCGTCTACGGGAACAAGCAGACATGCCCTTGCTACAATAACTGGAAAACCAAGGAAGGACGCCCCAAGTGCCCTTGATTCATTTCATTAATTAATATATTTATGTCAAATAAGTACCTACAGTACAACTACTCTTTAAGTACGTTATATCAGCTAGCTGTTCAAGTCTGCTTGAATTGCTTATTATTAGCTAACTAGCTTGAGATCCACTTGAAATATGTATTTATTTCTTTTGGTCTTACTGAGGATCATTATTTCTCCATCTGCAAATCTTTTACTTGCAATTGATTAAAGGGGAATCAAATTTCTGCACTTGCTCTACTTATTATTTGCACTGTATGTATCACATTCAAGCACGAAAATAAGCTACCAATATTAGCAATCCGCAAAAACACGTCTTCAAATTGATCAAAAGAAAAAGGCAATAAGAGTGATTATGATATCTAATAGTTGGAACCAAACTGAATATCAGCACCAATCATGTTTATAGGCGTATACCAACTTTCCAACTAACCTACAACAAAATCTCAAACTCAAAGTTGCTAATTAGATACATACGAAATGCCTGCACTGCTACTTTTCTGTGCACTCACAAGCTAGTTACCTCAGCATGCTCTAATAGTACAACAGGTATACAACAAGCAGTTTTTTTTTTTTTTGGTTTCCCTTGGAGTGGTCCTAAGAGGGGCCCCATCCAGAGGGCAGCACCCGTAGCATGCTTGCTCCACACCTAGACTAGTCTCCACTTACACCGAGTTAAGCCTTAAGGGGTAAAGTGCTGACCATGAATATTTTTACATTCTCATGGTCGCTAGCGGGGATTGAACCCCTAACATCTGGTTAAGTGATGAAAGTCTATATCATATTACATGGTTAACAAGCAATGTTGTTGCTAGTTATGTTTTTTGGTTGCTGCCGTACTTATCATCTATTGTATAACTTTTAACAGCGTTATTCCAAATATATATATAAATATATATTCTTTAAAATGACTGTTACTTACATCATTAGTGTCTCTTTTAGCTGTACTCAGCTGCCTTATGTTAGCTGTACTCAAATTGCTATGTTATGTGGAGAAAAAGTTGATTTTAATTTACTTCATTCAATAAAGGACACTTTTCTACAAGTGGGTGAAAAAAAAGTCAATTTTAGTATTTAAGTTTTCAAGCTGTGACAAAAAATTAGTATATTGAGTATCAGCAGTGTTCTTGTTTGAGGCTCCCTATATATTTTTACTGCAGTCTACCAAATGTATATATATTATATAGTACATTCCTGATGCCAGCCATTTGTGTGGCATTTTATGGGACGATACCAACCATAGTTCAATTACACCAAAACACAGCTCAGCAATTCAAGAAAACAGTCTTGGAATGGTTTTACAAGACAGATACAAAAGACTTGGTAATGGTAGTCAAGAAACATCTACTGTGCCTTGTCAGATGTACAAAACAAGAAAATTAAGATCCCTAATATTAATAATCAGACGATTCTACAATTCCTCCACTTGGATTGAAAACCCACATTCACATCGTTTAGTTATCACTAAACTCTTCTCATCAAAACTTTGATTCTCTTTCAAAAACACATGCTCATGGCCGTCTCCATCTGCAGAATCAAATTTATAAGCTGCAGTCTTCTTCTTCTTCACCTTCTGGCTTTCGGGTTTACTATTGTTGGTGATCCCGACAGCTGATACATCAGTTTTGTAGTCACTCTGTTTTTGTTTTGATCCATCACCATCACCATCACCATACAGGTTAGTGAGTCTCTGTCGAGTTAGGATGGACGATAGAAGTTGATACCACCTAGAAAGAGCTTCTCCTTCGTGCCTTTTCCTTTCCTCAGCTTCTTTTCTCTCCCTTTCTTCTTCATATGCCTCCAGCAGTACGTCTTTGAACTCAGAGCATACCACAATTCCGTTATAAGTAGGCACTGAGCGGCCGTTTCTGAATTCAAATCCAACCATTGCAGGTGCATAATCAATTCCTAGTGTCTTGGCCACAGCAAAGATCCTTGGCAACGGTAAATGCACCGTCCCATGTGGAAGGCACTTCTCAGACCAAACTTCCACTTGGCCTCGCTCGTCCTGAATCACAACAATCACTTCATAATTTGAGAGCTAATAATAAGAAATATACAACTCACTGAGGAAGTAGCAGTCCTAAGTACTAACCAACTATTTTAACAAACTGTCCATTATCTAACCAATCATGAAAATTTCTTGTAAATGTTTCAACTTTTGTGAATTTCCTTGAGAGAAGAATCATTAAGAAGAATTCTACTTTTTCCTTTCTTAGAAAAAATAAAGATCATAACAATAAAAAACTTGGCATCGCACCTTCGGTACAACCCCATCAACTGCATGAGGCAGGCACAGAGGCTCTAGCTGCCACTTGCCATAGAGTTCAAGAGTTCCTTCCACATAATCATCTTCTTCTTCTTCACCAACTGACCCTTTGCTAGGTTTTCCAGAACGTTTCAAAACCTACAAAGTTGCAATTGCAATTCTTGTCACCACGGAGTGTTCGTTCGTCTTTATCAGTTTTACAGTAAACACCAAAGTAGTGGGAAGTCAACCTTTACAGGAAGCTCATTGGCCTTAACCTGCAGAGCCTCGCGCAACCATCTTTGTTTTGTCTTGAGGGTTTGAACACAACTGCGGGGGTAGACTAGATGACCAGAACAGACACCCAATACAGGACCCTTTGGGTGAAGTATCTGATACTTGTTGAGCCATCTTTCAAGAGCGTATAGTGGATGGCTTCTATAAGCCTAAGGGGGAAAAAGGCAACACATTACCATGTGTTACTAAATTTAGTTCCCCAATAAAGAAGATATAGTTATTTGGCCGAAAAAAAAATAAAAGATTTCAAAAAGATTTGTCAACCTGCTGATTAGTAGGAAGAGGTTCAGTTAATGCTCTGGTCTCCAGCTCCAAGTCCTCAATAGAGCTTCTTGCAGCTAGATCAGTTCTTGCAGAGCCACTGATATCTGCATCATATGGTTGAGAATGTGAAGGGACTAACGGCTAAGGCACTGTTCGCATATAAGATCTAAAAGCCACAAAGTCATTCCCGCAGTAGTCATTGCAGAGCTTGATTAGGTTTCCATCATTTTGATTTTAGAGCAATATGATAGTGAAGATACTACCTGTTGCTCTTGATTCCAATTCCTTGAGCGGTGCCATAACTTCATCCCACCAAGCTGAATTTACACGCTTTGTTACGATTTTACACCACTTTGTGCAGTATCTGTGATGGATATACAAGAAACATCATTATCAAATACATTTTAATTTTGTCACTCAATCTAACTTCAGGGCCTTAAACGGCCCTATAAACCAAACACAGAATTGCATGTAACCTGCGGGTCACATCTTTAGCACCATGCCCAGCAAAAGCAACTACATATCTTAGCTGCGTCTTGCATGCAGCAGCAGCCGCTTCAACCTTTAGCTCTCCATCAATAATTGCATTGACAACATCAACATGCACCCATTTCCCTGTCAAATTTTCTCCACTGCAGAAGACTTCTGCCCAATATAGAGGAGATCCAACTTTTTTTGCTCCAACTGCAGTTGAGACAAAGTGAGGTGAAGCTGGAGGCCTCTCATTTATTGTTTTCAATCTTTTAGGACTAGGGGATGATTCACAATTTATTCCTGATCCAGAAATGTTTCCACGATTTTCAAAAGTTGTTGCAGAGAGAGCTATTTGCATCTGCATCTCGAACTCAAGATCTCCCTTCCTTTTCAAGCTCTGAGAAGTTCCCATTTCACTGGCTGCAGGGGTTTCATAATCTGCCAAACAATCCTCTGACTTGAGCATGTGATTGTTATCTTCATTTTTCTTAAGTTGTGATGACCCACTGGGAGAATCAGAAGTCTGACTTGGTTTAGGAACCATAACGGTTGGAGATTTGAATATCCCTTTTCCTCGTCTTTGAGCACCATGCGAGGAAGATTCACCCTTTTCAAGTTCTGGTTTCAATGAAACAACATCCAATATCGAAACAAACCTGAAAGATTGAGAAATAATAAATATATGAGAAGGATACTGTGCTGAACCACGAGCATACGTTCGAAAAAAATGCTTACCTAGCAGTAAACTTCAAAGCTCTGAACAGCGCAACGGACAGTGCAGCAATCTGCCAGGGGAAATAGTAAAAATGAACTTCATGCAATGAATATAATCATTTTGAGCATTAAAAAATAATCAGAAGCTAGCTTTCAGTTTCAATTATATATATTATATATAGCGAAATAAAATTATAACTGAATACACCAGAAACATAATAATTTGATCTGGAGATGGAGTAGCATTCTGATACCATGAAAGTAATGTGTAGGAGAGAATGTGGAGAGCAAACCAATGGCTATGGAAAACATGATGGATTGCTCAAAATTGTGATTACAATAATAGAAAGTCTCTATATATAGAGACCCAGTGTTACTCTAGTAACTAAACAACAAGGATTAATATGACTCTATTAGAAACTTATGACTCTAATATATATACTCTATCAGTACCTCCCAATTCCACATAAATCGATATAGAGATCTTTTCAGTGAAGAAATTGTTATTTCATAAGAGAAATCAGCAAACATCACCAGAAATTCCATATCAAGAATGTGGCTTCATTGCAACTGTGAACAATTTTATTTTATTTTTTAAAAGGAAGAATTTTCTTTGAGACAAACAGAATACAGAGGCTTACCCTATATCTGAAGCAAGCTAGACAAATTAACTCAAACTGCATTATGGAGTTCTGTAAAATAAGTGGAGCAAGAGAAAATATTACAGTCGCCAAGAGATGGCTACAAGTAAATAGACAGAAGATACCTCTTCTGAAGTCCCATTTTGAGTTTGAAGAGCATATGATAGAGCAGAAGGGAAGGGTTTTTCATCACTAATTGCTTTTGTAGCTTTGAAGTGACCTTGGAACTGCAACTCGAGGAATTTACATTCAAAGAAATTGAGAGAGTCAGAGGATGAATTAAAACTAAAGCAACTAGAGGAGAAAGAACCCAGTCAAATGATGGAAGCATCTTGTATCATACCCAACTAACAAGAGGAGATAATGACTTCGCCTTAAGTTTTTCAGCCTCCATTAGCTTCAAGAAATGTTTTGGTACAAGAGAAAGTAAGGACGCCTGTAGGAAGAAGGAAAGAAAAATTTCTTAATCTACTAAAAACAGTAAAAGCTTTTTAAAAGAGCATATATCTCCGTAACAGTCATTCTGCAGAGAATCAAATGCATATTGCTATTCCTACCTAAAACAAACTGCCATAATAGACAAGGAAAAAAAATCATGTGCCTTAATCAACCATGGCAAAAACAGGCTTCAAAAAGAATCATGCAGGCAGAAATACACTTTTTTCCCAAGCCTAACCAACCTTATTTCAAAATTTATATCATTGATCATTAATTCATCATTCTTAGTTTTGAACTCATCCTCTATGGTCTATACTGTACAGTGTACACTAGTGTTACATAATAAACTTCTTCATTATAAAAATTTCTGAACCTTCAAGTAACCTGTGTAAGGCAATCTGTGGAAGGAAGAATCAAATGTAACAAGAGATAACCTGAATAAGAGGATCATCACAGGCCTTGTCCACTATACGGCCACGTGCTAGTAAGCACAACAAATGAGCCTTATGGACTAAATCTGCCCATTCCTGTCACAAAAAACTTAAAATCAACAATGAATTTGAAAACAAGAGGAAGGCAGTGCTCAGCGTCATATGAAAATTCATTGACCACCTTATCTTCAGCAGAAGCACGACGAGTAGACTTCTTTTTACTAGATTGAGGAGTTATATCAAATTCAACAGTCAATCCCGTGATGGAGTTTTCTGAACATTTTTCTTCTGATTCTAAGCCTAGAACAGATCCATCTTCCCAGTCAATATCATCCATTTCATCGTCCTCCATGGAAACATTTGGACCTTCTTGCTCAAAACTTTCTTCTCCACGAGCATTTTCTGAGCGGGTTTCAGCTCCCACCTCCTTCTGGGCGACATCCACTAGTTTTCTTCTGTTATTCAACTCACCTTCTAACTGCCCAAGAAATAGACAAATAGAAAACATATCCGATGCAGCTTAACTTTGGAATAAATAAAGAACAGCACTGCATCAAGTAATATCTTAAAATGCTTATTCAATTGAGTGGCTTTAGCCTTCTGCAATACCTAGAACCATTAAATCATGGCATAAAATAGATAGACACTAGAGACTAACCACAGTATGAGATTCATTCTGATGGGCGGAACCATTTTGTTGCTTCTTTCGCAGAGAGCCTCGCCCACTTCTCCTGCTTAGTAGTTTTCCAACAGCATCATGTGATAGTTCAGTAAGGTTCTCTGAAATCAACTGAAAGATGTCAGCTTTAGAAGAGTAGTAGAATTCTTCATCGTGAAAAAAGCCACTCAGGTGTATGATGACAACAAGATTGTATCATTTCGCTACTGTGTGTGTATCTATGAACTTGAAAACAAGCTTGGAATGTTGTTTCACTAGTATTAACTTTTGGTATGATTAAAGGCAAGCTATGGAAACAATTCCCCATCTTAAACACAATTTATCAGTGACAAACAACAAATTTCACCATTGGCAACCGCTTGCCTGGAGACTGACCAACAAGCAAATTAAGAGTTTTTACGAGGAAAGGAAGAAGAACTTTGCCTGAAACGTTCGGCATAGGGTCTTTTCCGCTTGTCATTATTGTTACTTGTTAGACGATCTGAAATTCTTGGAAATGCATAAACAATGACGGTGATTGCTTGCTTGCTTGCTTCAGCGAACGAGCAAGAGGCTTCTTCTTCTTCGTCGTCAAGGGTTTCTTTTTGGCGGGTGTCAAACGGGCGGGGGATCCACGAGCCCTGTGCTAGTCCAGTCTAAATTTTAACAGAAGGATCAAATCAGTGGAGATTGGTAAGTAAGTTTGAGGATCAAATCGAATCAAATTAGAGAGTAGGAACAAAACCGCATCAAGATTGAAATTAAGGATGCATTGGGATTAAGGATTTTGGTGCAATATGTTTGGATACTGCCATATATTTTATTTTGTAAGTTTTTGTTACAATATGTTTGTACTTTGTAGACTTTTAGTGCATATATTAGTTAACGGTTAAGTTTGACCGTTATATAATTTTATTTTATTCAATTTAGTCCCTAATCTTTTTCCGGTCACTGCCTTAAATATTTCGGTCGCCACAAGGTCGTCAGCCATCACACAAGACCGCCGTAACCCATACAAGCCCAACAGTGACCACCAATTGGGGCCGAACGGCTCCGATTAGAGCCGTTCGGCCCCGATTGGGCCACCAAGGGCTCCAATCGGAGCCACAAATCGGAGGACCTCTATGGCTCTGGTCGGAGCCACAAAGCTCCGATCTGGAGCTCTGTGGCCCCGACCTGAGTCGCAGAGCTCCGATCGGAGCCCTCGGTGGCCCAATCGGGGCCGGACGACTCTAATAGGAGCTGTCCAGCCCCGATTGGTGGTCACCGGTGGGTTTGGGTGGGTTCCGACGGCCATGTGTGGGTTCCGACGGCCTTGAATGGTGGCCAGAATATTTTGGGCGGTGGCTGAAAAAATATTAGGGACTAAGTTGAACAAAATAAAAATATTTAATGGTCAAACTTAACCGTTAACTAACGGATGTACCAAAAGTCTACAAAATGCAAACATATGACAGCAAAAATCTACAAAATAAAACATATGACACCAAAAGCCAACAGTAACCAAACATATGGCACCAAAAGACCCTTTAACCCATCCTATGCATTAGATAATGGATAAAGTTTGAGGACCAAGTTGGGCTTGCTACAAATGTGATTGGCATAAAGAGCAACTCCCATTTTTGGATCTTTCTATTATGCTCCAAGAGCACCATGCTTTTGGTTTTTTTTTTTTTTTTTGTTCTATTGCCCTAAAGGTGAACCCTAGATGGAGATATTATTAATAGTATGATGCAAATGTTAGGTGTGGTTAAAAAATTAATCTTTTTTCATACTTTGAAAATTTTACATATGTTACAATTAAGTTCACCCTAATAAATAAAAAATAAAAACATGATGCTTATAAAGTATGATAGAAAAATCTCTGTTTTCGGGTGGACCGGGTGTCCACTCCATCCACACAAACATCCCCTAAATCACTAAATGGCTCTACTCTCTAGCCTCTAAACGGGTTACAAAGATATTTTTTGGATGCTATGTTGTTCATACCCGACACAATTTCGACTCAAAACTAAAATTTACTAAAGGAAACTAAAAGAAGGCCAAAAAAAAAGGAAGACTGAATTTGGCTGCACCAGGTTTTGGTACACTCGCATCAAAATGACACCAAAACAACAAAAATCACCACTTTCAGAGTGCTTACTCGTGTACGCAGTGCACCCCAATTGCCAATTCATCACTATAATCTATAAAAGACTAACAAAATCATTATTTTCAGAGGGCTTACTCGCGGTACTAGTGAACGGTTGAGCATGGTGAATCTTAGTGGACTAAAATAAGTATATTTGCTCTTAAGAGTTCATCCCGTCTAAATGTACAATATGACTAATAGATTTTTAGAAAAAAATCACAAAACTAATAATACGTGTATCATACTGTATAATGTATATAAAAAAAAATTATTTTTATTCATTGTCGTAAAAGTTTTAGGTAGTCGGACATGGAATTAGAGCGGAGGATTTTCATCCTTACTCGCGTACCCAGTGCACACAAACTTTCTTGAGAATCTCATCACTATCATCTATCGACTCACTGGAAAGCAATTTAAGACATGATTACAAAACAACGAAGCTCTCTTTGTTGAACTGCAATATCTGTATTGCTGTTACAATTAATACAGCTTTGATATACATATACATGTATTTCAATAGTAAAATTTACTTCATTAAACCAGTTTACTAATACACATACTGAATTGCTAATGTTCACAAGAAAATATCATTGTTATGTCACAGTTGGGAGCAGTGTATCTCGTTGGAGAACAAGTTCTCCTGATTCGTCCCTCGTGAATAACTTCTTCACCACTTCATCCCAGTTGGTCTTCTTCTTCTTCTTCTCGCCGCCACCAACAGGTGGTTCTTCTGACTTACATTTATTATCCTCCAATTCTGCTGCTGCTGTCTCTCCTGCACTTGCAGAAGAAGGATATGGGTGTGTGTCATCCTGATCTGGATATGGTGAAAAAGGAGGAACCTCGTCTTCTTGTTCGGGATTTGAAGAAGGGGAAGCCACGGCGTGAGGAACGTTCAAGCTTACAGCTCTCTCCAATGCATCTTTGTGCTCTTTTTCCAGAGTCTTCACTCTCTCTATCTTCTGCACCTTTGGGGCTGTCATTCTTACAGAACTAATACTCTCCTCCTTCAATCTCTGCCACACATTGTATTAACAACTTACTACATGATACTTTTCAATTTAAGATAAGATACTATACCACCATGACAGTTAATGTCATAACATAATAAGAATAATACCTGATAAGCCTTCTCAGCTTCTCTTTCTATCCATATAATGGCATGATCCGATGTGGCATTACATGACAACACGATATGCTCAAACCGACCATCCACAGGAATAGCTGTCCTCACTTCTGGCAGAAACCTCCCGCATCTGAACCCATACATAACAACTGTCTTAGTAACTAACTCTACTTACCAACTTTCTTCACAAATCAACAAACTGTATTTTCACCTGCAAATTTTTCTTTCAACAATGTGATACATTCTTCCTGGTGCATAAAGCCTTCTTGGGTCCTTGAGCTTTCTCTCTTCTGGAATAAAAGTATCCCTCAAACAAACCAGAAACAATAAACAGGGCAAGCTGTTTTCCAAACCATTCAACACCCCAGTCAATAATGTCGATTCTATGCAACTAAAGAAAAGCTAGTCTAGCAAAGTAAACAGGCCATGTCATCACTTTTAGAGAAAGCTGAGTGAGGGATACTAACCAAAAAATTGATTTAAATATATCCTCCAAAGGCGTGGCTGTTCTCGGTAAAAAATCATCCTGGTAGGATAAAAAGGCCAACTATCATGAAACTATTACCGTTTTCCAATGGTAGTACATAAACAAGAAGTGAAACCCAGGAACAAACAAGATTGACAGAAAAACATGCATATGCTCATTTTGTATAGATCTTGAGTGGAATCCATGGTTCACACTGAAAAACACAAGATACCAAATAGAGCATATGAATTTCTTGATTGATGGTTTTGATCAAGACTTGCATTACAAGTTTTCCCAAGACTTGCATTACAAGTTTTACCAAGACTTGCTTTCTCTTTTGGGGAATCAAAAGAGAAGAAAACAAAATCTATCTTCTATCAATCGTCTTTCTTGACAAAACTCGCTGTTTCAGTTCTTCCTCAGGTCCTAAGAATCGAAACTCATAATTCCTGTTACTAGGTTCCCGCTAAAATTTGGAGATAAAATAAAATAAACCAGCGGATCCTATACAAAAGAAGGGTTCACCAACTGTCATTTTACTCCAAACAAAACAGTCGCCTCTCGTTCCTTATGGAAATAGGGGAATCTTTGAAACAATGTAAAACCAAGTTTTTCCCGCTAACAGTCTTAGTTAGTATAACTGAGTTGATTGACAGACTGACATCTTCTTAAGCTGATATACATGCACAAACAAACGCACTGTAATTTCCAAATGAAACTTATGCAGTTCAAGCTGCACTACGAGAACTATGAGCTGAGTTTAACAAGAAAATATAATATTTCTTTACTTGTCCTTTAATGACCAACAAGTTCTTGGCTAACACTATTCAACTGAACTGAGTTGATGGAGTTCATGCTAAGTTCCAATAAATTCCAGTTAAAGTATAGTAGTATAATATACCTGCAAGATTATGGAATGAATTACATCGGCGTACTTGACCGCCAAGTTAAGCGACATACACCGAGCTGGAGCTACTGCGTAACACCTCACTTTGTCTCTCGGAATCCCACCCAGCTTGTCCCTATGATTCACCACAATCACAGTAAGTAGCGCCGCCACACCCGATCCAAGCGAATGGCCCGCAAATACCATATCGTAATCACACCCATTCTCCATCCACAGTCCCTTGAGCGTCTCCGACTCTACGTTTAGCAGCCAAATCGCCGATTTCAGCAGGCCGTGATGGACATACCCACCGTCGAACATTTGCTTCCCCAGGCGGTTGTTGAGCAGCACCTTGTAGTCGCTCTCCTTTGCGAGATTGAGGCCGCGGATGGCTAGGACTATCTCTCGGTGGTCGTGATCAACGTATATAACGTATGGAGGGGCGCGACCTTGAGTATTCTCGTAAGTGACGCGCTTGACAACGCAGTTGGGATCGATGCGGTAGCCGCCGGAAGGAAAACACTGTGGGTCATGGAGATCGGGTTTATAGAGGGCGAGGATGATACGGCAGATGCGCGGAACGGACTCGAACTCGTCGGGTGTGGCGAGGGGCCAGGTAACGCTGTCGTCGGAGCCCACGTAGGTGCAGCGCTTCCAGAACCAGCGAGCAAAGCCAAGAACAAATACGCATTCGACGCCGCAGGCTACAGACATTCCAGAGCAGCTAAATAATAGATTTTCTGATGGTGAGCTGACAGAGACTGAATAGAAGCGTTGGTTTGGAACGATGTTGAGGAAGAACGTCGATACCGACGAGTTATGCGGAAGGTATAAGACGGGCGCTGACACCACCAAAGAAAGAAGTTGTCGCTGTACAAAAGATAAAGGAATATGTATTATTAAAAATTAAAGGGTGTTTGGATGTATGTAATGCAAGTGAGATCCTATATTTTTTTTTTAAACATATTTTGTCATTTATGAAGGATTTTTCTACCATGCTTTGGGAGCACTATGCTTTTGGTTTTTTTAATACTATGGTGGACTTAATTGTAACATAAGTTAAACTTCAAAAATATGAAAAAATATGAATTTTTTTAACTACACCTAAGATGTGTATCATACTATTAATAATATCAATTTCCCTATGGGGTTCACCTTTAGGGCAATAGAAAAATAAAAAAATTAGTGTCAAAAGCATGGTGCTCCAAGAGCATTGTAGAAAGGTCCAACCAAATCAAACATTTACCAAACCAAACGTAATATTGTAACGTGAAGTTTATTGTAATTTGATATTACGTTAAACCATTATGCAATATAATTTGAGATTACATAAAAAATTAAATTACATAGTATTTATTATTTTATTATTATTTATTCAAAATATAAAATAATTTATATGATATTTGTAATTTATTATTGTAATTATTATTATAACTATTATTAGTATATTTTTATTTTATTTATATATTTCACGGCTTATTATTATAATAATAATAATAAAAAACAAACTATATATTGTTCGTACAAAATGAGTAAAGTATTTGTAGTATTTTTTATGAAAAAATTATTTTATATAAATGTTTCAATTAATAGAATTTTAAAAGCTATTCAAATTTAGTTTTTTTTTTTATAGTTATGAATAGATTATACGTATTATACAAAAAGAATATTTAAAAAATAAGTTATTATAAAAAATCCGTTTAAATCTTATCATATTAAAATATAATATACTCTCGTATAGATTAATATAATATAATAATAAAAATCATAATTACAAAGCATATCAAAACACTATAATTTAAATGTATACATTATTATATTATAGCACAACTATATACTACAATCTAATATTACATTAAATTACATATTTTACATTATTTATAATCTCACGTTAACGTGTGGACGTATTGACAGCATTTAGACGATAGTGGACGTTTCAGTTTCTGTTTATATATATATATATATATATATATATAATTAATGACATGCAGATAATAAATTCTAGTGCTTTTGAAGCGTCAATTTTTATATGATCTATCTATATATATATAATAAATCAAGAGGAAAGAGAGTGACTCACTATGGTACTGCCACATCAGCGTTAAGAGTAAATTCGGAAATGACACATTAGCTCTGCCACATCAACCGGTCTTCCAATAAGAATATGACACGTCATCAATTATTAAATACAAGTTTGACACATCACGTATTAAATTTAATCATTAAATTTGTAAAAAAAATAATTACACCATAAATCCTCACTCATTAATATTACACTATCTATCAATTAAAAAACTACTAGGGTTCTATGCCCGTGCATTAAGTTCCAAGTGAATGGCATCATTAAGTTCATAATAAGGTGCGATTTCTTTCTTATATTGATGGATGGTGATAAGATTTAGGGTTCAAATTTTGTTCATGAGGATGTTGACTCCGCATATGAATCTTAATATTATGGTGCGGCCCAAAAATTAATTTTAGGCCCAAATAGAAAGTGCCTCAACACATATTGACCTCTGGAGACGGCAGTTTCAAACATAAATAATTAAAAAAAACTAAACAACTTATTTCCTTATGTGCTTGATGAAAAAAACAATTTATATAATAAATTACATATCTTATTTAATTTATGCCATCTCTGTAGATTATATATATATATATAATTACGTTAATTAGATAAATTATTCTTATATATCAAACAATAACATGATGAAAAAAACAAAAATATAAACAATGACATGAAATTGATCAAGACAAGCAGACCGGTTAGATTCTTACTTTATACTATTTACACTTTACGGTTAAAATTACGTAATAAATAATAACATTACCGTATGATTAAAAAACGACAACGTCTAAATTTAAAGCTTATAATATTAAAATATTAAGTTCATATATATATATATATATATACAACATTTAACTAAAATTCACTAAAATTATTTTTAAATTTTAAAATATATATATAACCTTAAAAAAACTATTACATTAAACTATCATAATTTAACATGTCCCGCGCGTAGCGCGCGGTCAGCACCTAATTGCTTAATACAGAAGTTAAAGCGGTGAATGCGACCATGAATATCTCCACTTGTAGACATGTGGAAGCATGTGGAAAATGAATAGAGTTAATCTTTTTGAGTTATCTTATTATATATAATAAAGCATCATTTCCATTTCCTCATGGCCTCTTTTGATATATATATATTGTTTTTACAATTTGTTGTGTATTTTATTTAATTTGTCTTTATTAATGGACTCATACTATACTTATACTTGTGTGTTTTAACCATAATTCATAAGTTCGACGTTGTATGTAAAAACTTTCGGTACGTTGTAACATCAAAGTATGAATAAGCGTATTTTACTTTAGATATTCTATCAAAGTGTGCAAGTTTTGAAATTACAATAAGTATCCATTTGTATCATTCATTTTATGCACCATGATTGGAATTCATCTCAAATAACATGGATAGCTGCCTCCATCTTATTTGATTTTTATATATATATAATATATAGACAAGTCCTGAACTACAAAGCAAAGCAAAGCATCAGAATCTGCCAAAGTAGTAAAACATGGTATATGCAGAAGAACACAGACAGTGATACAGGTTCCATATTCTTTACTCTTGTGCAGCTGCAACTGACTTGTTTGTACTATAAAAAAAAATGTGTTAATAAAATCACAAGTGCAAACACTTTAAGAATACTTAGTATAGACTGAAACAAACTTGGAGTTGAAAGCACATATCGATATATTATTATTATTAGATGGGAAATGAAGGAAGCGTTTAGAAAATGAGACTTCAACCACCATATCAACCTCTCGTGAGTTGCCAAAAATATCATCATCATAGTTAAATATAAAATGTAAAAATTATATTATGCATTCATTTATCACTTAAAGTTTTAGAACAATTGATCAATTAAAATTTTATATGATATCAGAGCACGTATATTTAAATTTTTGTAGCAATAAGTTATAAATCAGGAAATGTTGAAATATAAAAATTAAGTCACGCCTTCAATTAAAGTTTTAGGACAATTGATCAAGTGGTCAGTCTAAATTTTTACGTGGTATTAGAGCGTTTGTTGGATCTCTAAGTCTGACTTCTGTGTCGGCTTCTCTAGTCTCACCTGGGCCAGCACGTGCAAGAGGGAAAGTGTGGAGTTTTGTCTCAAGATTCCACTGCGAAGTTTAAATTATTAGAATGTTTGTGTATAATGAGAATCTTACAAATGAATAAATATATAGAGGTTACTATTTATAGATGTCTTATTCCGACCTTGTGTTGGTTTATTCCTTGATATAGAGGGTTTTTATAGTGGTGATGACGGTTTTGCTTCTTTATTGGTTGATGAAGTTGGTTGTGGTCGTCAGCCGGTGACGAGTAGGTTGTCATCTCACATTTTACTTACTTCAATTGGATTCAGACATAGATTGAATGGATTCCGGCGAAATAACTTCTAGTCGCAATATATTCAATTTATGTCTGAATCTATCTTAAGTACACATGAAAAGATCTCACGTAGACGGAACACACTCATTTTCTATCCAGTTTGACCAAAATTAAAATGAATGTAGCAATTTGCTCAGAAATTGAAAGTTCGGGTAGCGATTTATAATTAAGTCAAAGTTCAGGTAGCAATTTCATTATTAACCCTATATATATAGTAGGGGTGAGCGGTTCCGGGTACCCGGTACTTTTTGGGTATCCCGAAACCAGACCAATACTAAACGGTTCCTGGCTTTATTATCCAGGACCGTACCAGAACATTTAAGAACCGAAACCGTACCAGAACCGCTAAGAACCAACCGGTTCTGGGTACCCGTTAAGGAACCGATTACAAAAAAAAAAAAAAAAACTAACTAAATACGGTTTGATGAAAACACGGCTTTAATTGTAATAGACATTCGTCTTGGTTGCTTTGGAGTAACGAAACCAAATTAACTCTAATACAATAGTGAAACAAGCATGAAATCGACATTCTAGCGAGAACCAACATTGAATAAATGGTTACTGAGATCGAAACAGTTCAAATCAGTGTGAAGCAAAACAAAATTCCAAATTACAGCAGCTAATAAGATGAAATCATAAAAGCAAATTCAAATCCACATGATGTGGTATATCTCAACAAAGGCGAGCTGCGAAGAACTAGGGCAAGGTTAATATGTTTAGTTTATTTATTTTTTAAATATGCATAAAGTATAAAATACGGTTCCGGGTAATTGGGTACCCAAACACTTATCCCAGAACCGGAACCGAAAATACCGGTTCTTAACTTTTTATCCCATAACCAATTATTTCTATCCGGAACCGCCCCAAAGTACGGTTCTGGTCCGGTTCCGATTCCAACCGGGTATTTTGCTCACCCCTAATATATAGTAATAAAGGCGGAAATAATAAAAACTAAAATGGAGAAGTGGGGGCTCGAACCCCAGTTCCCATGCTGTTAAGCAAGTGCTTTATGCCATTGAGTTAAGCTACATCTCCATTAACTTCACGAATACATCATTTATATATATATAGGGGTGAAACAAAAATTCGGTTGGTCCGAAATAACAGGTGAAAACCGATCCGGTCCGGATCGAAAAAACCGAATCTGAAATATTCGGTTTGGTTTTTGGTCGGATTTTTTTGCTCTAGTTTGAATTTTCGGTTCGTTTCGGATTTTGAGCTTTGAGGACCGTGGGGACCGAACCGACTGTTATCCTACTTAAATATATACAATATATATTATATTAGTTGATATTAATTAATGAAATTAAGTAATTAGGTTAATATAAATTGTAATAGAGACATTTATGAAGATTATTTTTTCTACTTTTATTTTATAATTTATTTAATTATAATAATAGAAGTTATTTACCATTTCGATTTGATATAGTCCATGAAAATGAAAAGAATTTATAATGGTAATTGCTAATATTGGATTTTCGGTTTAAACCGTAAACCGAACCGAAAAAACCGTACTACTAATGGACGGTTTATTTTTCCTCAAACGGTTTGTTGATCGGATTTTAAAAAAAAAATCCGGACCGGAAATTTAGGTACCCGACCGAAACAAGCTAAAAACCGGTCTGACCGGTCCGGTTTCACCCTATATATATTATATATATATATATATATATATATGTATATATATATATATATAAATGCGGAAATAAAAAACTAAAACGGAGAAGCGGGGGCTCGAACCCCGTTCTATTGCTGTTAAGCCATTGAGTTAAGCTACATCTCCATTTACTAATTTACGAATAAAAAAAAAATATAAAGAATAAATATATTGTGAAATGAAAAAAGAGGTGATTATTACACATTACAAACTCTAAAAAATTATAAATAAATAAAAAAAAGTAAAATTGATTTTTTTTTAAATAATGAAATACATATTAACATATATAAATATTAAATATTTACCTTAAAATTATATGCCTCCAACCATATGTCGACCCATGAATCTCCTCCTACTTCGATTCGACCTTCAATTCACCTTTGCAAGCTTCCGATGATCTCGATTTGTATCTACACATCGTCATCTTCATTCCCTCTGAGAATACGTTGGTTATAGAGAGTTAGTTTGATATGGTGTTTCTATTAAGATAGTTGTGATTAAATAACTATGTTTTAAAGTGAACTATATATAGTTTATTATTATTTATTTATGTGATGAAATATAAAACAGTTTATATATAATAGTATATAAATAAGTATGTTTTATAACATGAATAAATTTTATTTTATTATGATTGTGATTATTTTGAAATACGAATAAGTAGTTTATAAATAATTTACGTGATATGATCTCATTAGCCAGTAGAGCTGATTTGAAATTTACTCTCCTATTCGAATTAGTATAGATAGATTATCCGATCAGATTCAAGAGGAAGGACCCCTCCATCCACTACCAGAGCTACTGAATCTTGTAGTACTAAGCTAGCAGTAGTGGTAGTAGTAGTAGTCAAGTTGGGCCAACCACCTACTGAGACTCCAGTCAACTACCCAACCTCTATGAATCCTAATTTTCAAATAAAACAGTTTCTTTCAATTTACCATTAGTAGTTTAGTTTCCATACTTGTTCTGGAAACAAAAAAACGCAGCATGACAATTTTCCTCACCTATGTATCTTCCTTCTACTAAACGTGGAGAACTGGGCATGACTTGAATGCTTTGTTATTTCCTGTCAACAATATTATAAATACCTGACAGCTATAACTCCACCTTAAGGATAAACAAATCACAGAAAATATTATATCTCATAATTATATAGTTGAACATGAAGAAGATGATAATGCATCATTTAGCAGTGGTTGCGATATTGGTAGCAGCTGCAGCAGCCGCCAAGCCTGTCACTTATGTGTTCGGTGACTCCCTCTCTGAAGTCGGAAACAACAACTACTTTCCGCAGTCTTTGGCAAAAGCAAACTATCCCTGGTATGGGGTCGATTACCCTGGTGGAAACCCCACTGGACGTTTCACCAACGGTCGAACTATTGGCGATATAATATGTATGTATGTCAACTTAAAGCATCCCTCCATGCAGTAGCAGTAGCTGTAGTTCTAGCAGCAGTATTGCAGAATTAATATTACTATGCAGAAGAATTGGTACTAAATAAATGTTAAATATGTTGTTGTTGCTGCAGCTGAGAAACTCGGGATCCCCTCACCCCCTCCATACTTATCATTGTCTTCAAATGATGATAAGCTTCTTGAAGGTGTTAATTATGCTTCTGGTGGAGCAGGGATCCTCAATGAGACTGGCCTCTATTTTGTAATTACACAACCCATCCCTTCTTCACTTCAATCTAGCTAGATTTGGAAAACAATGGTTTCTATAACATCTAACTAAAACCCCTTGTTTTCTTGTTGGGTGAAGATCCAGAGGCTCTCCTTGGATGATCAGATAGACAGCTTCAACAAGACCAAGCAAGCAATCATGGGTAAAATTGGAGCCATTGCAGCAAATAGGTTCTGCAACAGAGCGCTCTACTTCATCAGCATCGGTAAATTCATAATCTCAATATCCTTCCAAACTAGCTAGAATTGACAAGAATGATGATGATAAACCAAGCTGACAGAATTCACATACATTGTTCAGGCAGCAATGACTATGTCAACAATTTCTTGCAGCCCTTCTCTTCAGATGGTCAAGAATACACACACGATGATTTCGTTGAACTCCTAGCTTCCACGTTCGAGAAGCAGTTGAAAGTACAGATAAAACTTCTCATCATCTAACACTCAAGTTTCTTCCTGTCCTGTTTGAATACCCATGTATATGTTGAAATTAATTGCAGAGGCTGCACCAGCTAGGTGCACGAAGAATGGTCATCCATGACCTGGGACCACTAGGATGCATTCCTTCCCAGCGTGTCAAATCTAAGCAACACGAGTGCTTGAAGCGCGTCAATGAGTGGGTTCTTGTGTTCAATGACAGAATGCGAAAGCTCATAGTGTCTCTCAATCAACAACTTCCCGGTGCTCATCTCATGTTTGCAGATACTTACCCAACAGTTCTGGACTTGATAACAAATCCAACCACATATGGTGACTTACTTGATCTCAACTAATTTTTTTTCTGTACAAATACTAGCTACCACCTATAATATAATACTACTAGTTGTAATTAATCAATCTGTTACATTGCAGGTTTCAAGGTATCCAACAGTTCATGCTGTAATGTTGATACAACCCTGGGAGGACTGTGCTTTCAGAGCTCGAAGATGTGCAAGAACCGCCATGACTATGTATTCTGGGATGCTTTCCATCCATCTGACGCTGCCAATCAAGTGCTTGCAGATAAAATCTTCCTCAGCCTCTTCCCTGATTCTCCTTCTCCTGCTGCGCCTGCATCTCCTTAGATTTTGTCCTAATTCCCTCTCAGATGAACAACACTATCATAATAATAAGAAAAAAAATCTTATAGGCCAGCTGTATCAATGTTACATTAGTGAGTGCATGCTAAATGCAGATAGAGAAACCAGCACTGTGATGCAGCTTCTTAAAGAAGCATTGTCGATGTCTCACCTCGATCATCATGTGATCCATTAATATGATATTGTAGTAACTTTTACTGTCGAAAGGTACGACAGAGGATGTGCGTCCCCTGATAGAGGTGTTAATGAAATGGTTCTCTTCCAATTAGTGCACACAATGTTCAGTTACAACGACCTAACAGCCCACCTTTCACAAACAACGAATGGCTCCATACTCTCACAAGTGACCAATATAGTAGTGATAAGGTGTTGGAGTATATTATAATCACGTCTTCACTATCAACTTAAGGTTTTAGGAGAGTTGGTCAAGTGATTAGTCCAAATTTCACATAATATCAGAGAAAGATCACACCACCACATGATTGATTGAAGGGGAAACAAAATTAATTAATAATCAGAAACAATCAATCTCCTCATACTATTCTAATCTAATCATCTAATCTAATAAGAAACGAATAAAGCTCAGTCTAGAATAAGGCCTCACGCTGCTCTTGTTTTTGTACAAAATTGGCCCACCCCTAACCCCAATTCCATAACAAGAGAGAGAAAAAAAAACTAGTGATCTGTTTGCTTAATTGTGGAAACATTGACCGCTAATTAATGAAACTTCTTGGAGTGTAGTTAGTTAGTCTCCACTACAAGAAGAGACAACTCCACACAAGAAAGTTGATCAGTAAGAACATATCCATCCCAAAACTCCCAGAAAGCCGTACTACTGCTGCTGCTGATGTCGTGGAATTCATGGACGGTGCTGTGATGTTCCCCAAGGTTCCATTGCTTAGACTGCAGCCAGAAAATTAATTAAACATTTTGTACTGGTCTATTTACTCAATCAAATATCCAATCAAAAAAGCTTACCTTGCTGAAAATATGCATGTACCATAACCTGCACAAATCCTCTCATTAGTAAAGTAAATATATAACGAAGCCAAAGTAGTAGTTAGTTACTACAAGTTAGTTGACAAAATGAAATCTTACTGGGGTCTGAAGTGGTAACTGCAGCCACTCCATTGAAATCACAGCTTCCAGGGGCTTTTCCCGTACTCTGGTAATACGCGTCAAAAGCGTAAGTGGCATGAGACATCACATTGTCTGGGTCATAGCATCTTTCCCCCTGCTTCAGAGGGGTGCAATTCACCTTCCCTGACCCACACGCCCAATCCAGAGCAGCCTGCAACATCTTCGGGTCAGCTCCTTCTTTAGCAGTGCAGTATGTCTGGTTGGTTGTATCATTCGCCAGCATTGAACCCGACCCTGTCAAATGCAGGATGTAAATAGGATTCCCATTCACATCAAACAGTCCCCAGTTCTTCTCAGAAGTGGACCCGTCCTTGGCGTCCTCATTGTAGAGCTCGTATATGAAGGTACTAACTGGTATCCCCGGGTGCTTGGGGGTCCCAGTATTGTTAAGCACGTGTCGGATCAAGTTGCTGTTGTAGGTATTAGCATTGTCTAGGGTTGCATCGGGCTCGTTGGAGTCTCCTTTTGATGGCCAGCCTGATTCGGTCACAACAATGGGGATGTTTGTGAAGTTAAGGAATGCCATGGCAAAGTAGGCAGCATCAACCGTGGCATCAAACACGTTCGTGTAGTGGAGAAGTGTGTTTGAATCGACAGCTTCCTTAGTGGCGGGCAGAGGCTTGAAGAGCGCGTAATCTAAGGGAATGACCCCGTTTGACTGCATGTAGTCGTAGTAAGGGTAGACATTGAGCATTAGGTATGAGTTTGTGGATTGGAGGAATGTGAGCATCGGGACCAAGACCGACTTTAAGGATTGGTTGAAGAATGCTTGAGAAGGCGGGAAAGAGTCGAGGATGATGGACGATGAGATGGGGGAAGACACTTTGATCTGACGGTCGAGGTTGGATGCCACGAGGGCGGAGTGGATGAACCGAAGGGCGTTGACTAACACGGGGCTTGCATTTGGTAGGGAGGTCAAGACATCGGACCCGACTGAGATAGCAGTGATGTTTGTGGAGGGGTAATGTGCCACCACATTGGTGGAGACCCATTTGGCAGCTGTGGCATTTGATTGACCGATTCCGAGGAGCTGATCATTAGGGACTGATACAGTGACCATGATGCCTGTGTTGGCTAAGGCTACAAGCATGCCACGATCAGCATCGTAGAGACGGACATGCCTTATGTTTTGGGCCTTGAGGAGAGCCACCACTTGTGTCGGGTGCGGCATCACCGATAGGTCAGTTCCAATGTTCACACCCACAAATCCATCTGAAACCAACAAACAAATCCACCCTCAGGTTCTTTCATTATTTGCAACAGAATAAATATGCTTCTTATGTCCCTGCTTGGTCTATATAAACATTTAAGGAAATAATATCCCCATACATAATAACAATTACAAAACTCTGCCATAACCAAGCAGGGACAAAATGTCATTTACAGAGAGAAGAGATTGTGGCAAATTGGAAGGCACAGCACAACAGAATAACATTCACCAAACCACAGAATATGACATGAAATACTAAACTAACATCCTGAGCTCTGGAAACTCAAATTGCTAACTGAAATAGCACTAATCATAATCGATCAGAAACAGACATGCTTTACATACTAGACATTCTATGATAATGTTATTATTAGGACCACCTGAGAAAGTGTCTAACAGCTAATTGGCTATAGCATTGAGGAATACAAAATCTTTGACCAGTCTCAGTACCAATGCATATTGGATACTGCAACGAAAATCATTGTTTTTACAGGATACAGTCATACAGATTAATCTATTAGCTAAGATTAAAAAAAAAGATTAATCTATTAGCATCTGACAAGGTTTAAAAACACCCAAAATGGATTAATCTATTAATCTGTTTCTTTCAACACCCAAGATGAAGAAAGAACAGAACCCCAAATTAGTGCATTTCTGCTTGCCATTTGTTCCTACAACTAGAATGATGCATTCTTAGACAGTTAAAAATCTCATCTTGCATTCTTATTTCTCATTAAAAATAATTAAAAACTGAGCTCTAACTTGACCAAAATTTTCTACTTTTTTCTTTCTTTCCAGTCTTAGTTTTAAACAACGATTTCTCAGTCATTTCAACCGAATCGCATTAAAAACCCAGGCAATCATCAGATACCCGCTTGCTCTGAAGAAATATGCAAAGCAGACAAGCACAAGAAAGCAAAATAAAAATGAATGTCAGGGTATAAACAATAATCAATTAAAGAAATAGGCAAACCCACCTTCCTGAGCTTTAGCTGTAGAAGTAGAAGCAGCTAGAAGAAGAAGAACAAGGAGGCGAAGCAGTTCATCCATGGAGTGACCGGTGTGAACTCAACCAAATAATAATGAAGTAATCACAACGAGCAAGATATTAATATAGGGAAAAGAGTGAAAATTAAAGAGGTAGGGCAAGGAAGGAGAAAATAAAGATTAAGCTGGATGGACAATAAGAGTGGGGTAAAGCTGTCTTCTCTTCTCTTCAGACAGAACAGAGGCGAGAATATATATGAGAGAGAGTAATGAGTAATGAATGAATGGCTCCACAGAGGAGAAGAGATCACATGGGAACGTTGTCAGGTGATCGAACGGCTAATATAAGGAATTATATTTTGTACGAAAAACAGTGAGAGCATGCAGTGGCTGTGGCTCCTGTTAATGAACCAAAGATCGAGACGAGATCCCCTTGTCTCTTTCTCTTCCTTCTCTTTATACTGTTAAAGTAGCCGTTACAACCCTTTTTCTCATTTGTCTCCTACTTTGATTTTGATTACATACATACAAAGATGTTACGTTACTACTTAATTAACCACTAATCCTATGTTTGAGCTATAACTGTAACTTTGTTGATGGACCTGGATGGATTCAGCACTGTCATTTTCTTCTCTTGGTTTATGTATAGTGTGTGTATATATATTCTTGGGTTAAATACCAAATAACTTGCTTCAACTATACTAAAAGTGCAAATAGCTAGTTACACTCTTATATGAAACAAATAATTAACTAAATTTTTCCGCAATAAGCTATTAGGCACCTCTGTTAATTTTTTTAAAACTAACAAAATTCCTCACTTCGTGGACGACCGCATAGAACTACGTATTCAACCATTTCAAAAGCCGACTCGGACTATGGCAGAGCAAATCGATTCGGAGAAAATATAGTTTAAGTGTTTCGGTAAAAAAAAAATGGGCATTCGAAAAAAATACGTGCAATTGTATTCTGGTCACGAAGTTGTTTCCAATTTCAGTTGCTCACGTGTTTTTCACACGAATAATTCGTTTAGTTTTTAACCAAAAAAAATTTAAAAGAGCTACCTAATTATTACTTTTGAAAAAGTTCAACTAATTTTTTACTTTATAAAAAAGTGTGACTCCTTATTTACATATCGGATAGCTATTTAATATTTAACCTACGGTTTTAATGATAAACCATGGGAAGTACTACCACAGTACCACTACGAGTCTACCGAAGGGATTAATAAGTTGTTCTTAAGAGACGAGAGGTGGTTGAGAGGAAGTTAGAGGGAATATAGAGAGCAAATCAATATTAATGGAAAACATTGTATTGAAAGCTCTAAGATAGTGAAATATATTTGAGAGAGTCCCTTTATATAGAAAATCAAGTAAACTAACTAACACAATGACTAACATGTGCATAATAGAAACTATATTACTCTATCAGTAGTTGCAACCTCATGTTTTTTTACGCATACTTTTGATTTAAAAAATGTTCTTATTTTCAATTTAATAATTAAAATTATTATATTTGTTTCCTTTTTTTTGGTAAAAGTAGCCATATTATTAAAAACAAGCAAAGCACATATAAAATACATTTGTTTCCTCTAGTTTTCTTATATATATATATATTTACTCAATTCTTTTACTCGGAAGAAAAATCATAAATTCGTCCATGTGACTTTATTTAGAAAATTTGACTTTCCAAAATTGCATGTTTAAAATTGAGAATTGTACTAGGCTGAAACTGAAAGCCTGAATCAAAACCATCAATTAAAACTGCTATGTTGGGCTTGCAGACTGGTAATGGGCTAATTCTACCTCCGTATCTCTGATGTGTGCCCCTCAAAAAATGTGCTCACTCTGGGCTCAGCGTAGCCGGATCATTGTCAGGTTCCTAATGCAGTGCAATTATGTATCCACAAACAAAAGTAAAGTTTTTGGCCAAAAAAAGTGGTTTGAAGTTCGATAAATGTGAGTATGAAAATATTCATAACAAGCTAGTTCGATAAATGAGAATATTAGCATTTTACTATTTATAAGCTAGCGTATTGCTAGTTAAGACTATTGTAAATATTAAGTAAGCATAATAAGGGTGTTGTATTTCTGGTGGTCACTAAACAACTAGAGCAAAAAAAGTTGATCACATCTGACCAAAAATAGAGTAAGTTTTTGGTAGCTAAATGCAATGCAATTGTGTAACATGCATGACTCATATTACGATGAAAATCCATGAAAGTGTAAATATTTTCCACCATACTAAGGAAATTAGAAGATGGAAGCACTAGAAAGAAAGTGGGGGAGCGAATGGGATTTGTAGCGTATAGCGATCGACCTATCCATCTACGTTTCAATCAACATCGACTTCATATCTAATGCATCCTCATTAACTATCGAAGAAGTTGTAATATATATATAATATGATGACTCTTATATAATTGAGATTATATAACTTTATAATATGGTGGTAAAAGTAGTAAATTTGAGATCTATTGTTTAAAATTTAGATTTAAAAAAATAAACACTTAAAATTGTGAGAATAAACTCTCCTATGTACGCACACTGTATTCATTCATTCATCATTCCCAAAGAGCCAAATTTTTATTTTGAATAAATAATAATTAATAGATAGTATATATAATTACACCTCTCCGATTGCAATTGACTGGCGATTTTGATTTCCAATTTTTCTTCCATACATAAAAGGAAGTACGACATGACAATGAGACGTGGACTTGGTCTTTTCGCCTAGAACTCTGCTGTCTGGCACTGAAAGTATTGGATATCATTATTAATCAATAATATAAGAAAAAAAAAACATATATATAGATTCCGCGTTTTGATCTTTCCACGCGTTTTTCACCTATTGGTAAAAGGCTACAACTCTATTCATTTTGAATTTATTATATATATATATATATATTTGGCCACGAGCTAGCTATAGTGTATATGTGTATGTATAATCTCGCTTGGAGAAATTATTGCTAACCTAGGAGCTAACACCTGTCCTCCATGTGGTATCCCTTTCACCTTTTAGCAAATAACATGTGTCATTATAAGCTTTTTCTATTTCCTCTCTTTAACACTTGTCAGTTTGTGCGTGGATGTAGTGTCACCAGGTGGAAGACACATGTTACAGCCGATGTAGGTTATAATTTCTCATCTCGCTTGTGAGTGTGTGAAGGGGTATACGCCGCCCCACAGAAGCAACCGTCCTTATGGAGGGCGGGCTAGTGGGTCCAAGTACTTACACACGTGGCGATAGGAGATAATGTTCGTGTTGGAAATGCACACCCCTCAAAATAAATAAACCCTCGTGTGGTTTTGATAGTGTATGTATGTTTGAACGCCGTATATTTCTTGTCCAAAATGAAAGATTGCAATGCATGCACTTCATAACTAACACAATATGAAAAGGCTTTGTACATATACTAGAGCTAGCTGTGCGCCTCCAATTGAGTCTGCACATGCTCTATATATCTATTATAAGCATGTATATATGTATGTTTCTTCGAACTATGACTTGGAGGCTTGATTCAAGGGTGTATATTCAATGTTAAGTGTATATGTGAGTAAGTAGTACCATATCGGTTAGATTGAAAAGTTGTAACATTATATAATTAAGTTTGGTGGGTTACTCCTATTATTACCAATTGATTTTAGTATGGAATCTCAGAGGCCTTATGTAGTGGGTTTGAGCTCGCTAACCAGTTTTAATCACCCGATAGTAACTACAGTGTGATAGGATAGATAGGGTAGAAGACACAAAAACTCATTGATTCACCAGAATACCGAGAATTTGATTCTCGATTGAGGAAAATCTCATTTTTTTTTTTTCATTGATCAATAATACTGAATCTCAAAGACGGTTAAACCGAGTTTAAATACGCGAATTAAACCCTAAACCTAGAACAATTTCAAAAATAACAAATAGATATTAACAAAACCGACAAATTGCAAATACGGGCTAAAAACTTAACAATTTCGTCAGCATCGAGTTGGTACTCTAACCAAATATCTGCAGTAAAATACACTAATGATGTCAGTTAAGAAAGTACTAGATTCATTTTACAAATTTAAAAAGCGTTATTTAACTGTAACTTTAGATTTATTAGAATGGGTGGTTGTTCAATTACCTTTTTCAAACATATTAATGGTGCAATGCAATTACTAGTTTTACAGAGTTGATAGATACGTACCTTTTGCAAATATATATAGTAGTTCTCTTTCGTATATATTTTTAAAATATTATATTTATATATTAGTTGACAAACCCATGTAAAATATATACTTACCAAATGTACTTTAGTTCAACGGGAAGGCAATGATGACCTGCCTTAAGCTATACGCATCTTCTTCGACTTGACTAGGTTTTTGTAAGGAGGTTTATATATAGTTAATTACTATAGACATGTTCTTCATATACCCCAAGTCAACTATTCTTATATTATATAATTTGTTAGTTCGGTTGTTAATGTGTTAATGTCAGATTTGATAGATTAATTAGTTGTCATTAATTATCAAACCGATCAGTTATCTTGGTGATTAATTAAGTTCTCAATAATATGAAGTCATTGGAATGACGATCACCCCCCATTTATTCAATTCAATTCATTCAATTTATATTACACATAAAAAATAAATATAGTATTGATTTGTTGGAGGAATGTCACTATTATTCCTGGCTTAATTAATGTCTTAATTAACTTGCACGAAAAGCAATCTCTCTATCTATACATTTGATAATTAGTTATAACTACTCGATGCTTACACGACGAGGTGCTTCAATAACACACACAGTGTGTATATATCTATAGTAAACCTTAAGCTATATTTACAGTTTAATAATCATGCTCAACACAGTTATAAACTGTAATAATAATGACGGAACATACAGTTCTCATAATTAATGCTTAATTTAGGAATAAATTTATTGCATTTCTTGAAATTGAGCAAATCTTTAATTAACCAAAAAAAAAAAACTATTTATAGAGTAGAAGGATTCCCTTCATTCTCCCTTTCATTTTACACTTATATTTATCATCATCATATAATACACGAAAGGATTACATACAGTTGAGTTGCTAACCCGATCAAATGCTAACCAACTTGCAAACGGAGAATATATAATTTTTGTGCTATTAATTATACGTACATATATTTGAGAGGAAAGTGTGTACGAGGACCAAGTCCATGTGATGCATATATATGCCCCGGCCGAGCGGGGGCCACAGATAAAAGCTTTCATCACTTACTTTTGCTGTTTAATAATAATTATTATAAGTATGATCATAATTAGAGGCCAATAATAATGGTTCGTCCAAAATCATTGTCGGGTTGATTAGAGGATCAACGGTGATGACTGGTGTGTCACAGTCAAGATCATTAATGAGCAAATCGTAGTCCCATGATCTGAAGTAGTCATCGTCCCACATCAACATATCATTGTTCATCATCATCATGTCACAATATTCTTCCATGTCCGGTAACTGCAGCTCCTCAAGAAATTTGTCAGAAATGGATAATGGCGAAGTTGAAGAAGATGTAGAGTTATTAGAAGAATTGTGATCAGTTGATGAAGAAGCACCACTTGCAGTAGTACTAACAAAAATATCATCAACTGTATAGAGAGTCTTCATAGCCTCATCCACCTGATGGATTGGCCGAGGCGTCTCGGTTATGGGTGAGCTCGAGTTCTCATTGGAGAGTGACTGAGAGATTGATGAATTTTCGGATACCGATTGTGACACTGCATGATCATCAATAGTAGTGGTGGTTATTATGGGTTGGTGAGTTACAGGATCGACACCCATCTTCTTAAGTTTCTTTTTGATGTGGGTGTTCCAATGGTTTTTGATCTCGTTGTCGGTTCTTCCAGGAAGATGAGACGCAATCTTGGACCATCTGGATAGAAATGGACACACACCCATTAATTAGTTTAAGTAATTTCCACAAAAGATGTACACACCAGTATGCGCAGTGCAATCATTTAAAAGATGTGGTCTATATGTTGTTAGTAAAGTGAAGTAAAATGGACCCAAAAAAAAAGATGGAAAAAGGAAAATAATGGTCATAGTGCAGATGAGCAAATGTTAACTGGTGTGCTGAACAGGACCAAGTCTAATGATGATGATGCTGGGTGTTGTATATGTAGTGGCCTAGTGGGTGGTTATTAATTTGCATGATCTTGTGTTGGTCATGTAATACATGAAAAGAGTAATTAATTACAACCAACAATTAATTAAGTTGTATATAATCATGTAATTTATATTAATTACTGCATGTAGCATGCATGATGATGCCCATATCATATATATAATCTTCATATTACTAGCTAATTAATTAGGTGAGAGGAAAGAGAGCTAATTAAGGAAGCTAGATTTACCTGTTGCCAAGTTGGGCATGAAGATCAATCACCATTTTCTCCTCAGATTCAGATAAAAGGCCTCTTTTTAAATCTGGTCTAAGGTAGTTTGTCCACCTCAATCTGCAACTCTTTCCACACCTCAAAAGTCCTAAAATTAAATCATCAACAATTACTTAATTAAGCTGAAAATTTAAAATTAATAAATATATATAGAATAGATGCTGATGGCATAAGTTAAGGATTAATATGAGTAGGAAATTAGATACCTGCAAGTTTAGGAACAGCTCGCCAACAGCATTGGCCGTTGCTTAGGATGAAGGTGACGAGCTTCTTGTCTTCGTCGGATGTCCATGGCCCCTTCTTCAACCCAACTTTGTCGCAACAAGGCTGCCTTCCCATTCCCCCCCTTTATTTACTGACTTTTAATTCCAATAATTAATTGTTGGGCTAGCTAGCTAATAGCTAGAGAGATATATTTGAAGAAGAACTAGTAGCTAGCTCTATATAGCTAGCCCAGCAGAGAGATAGATATAGCTAATAATACCAGGTCGAGAGAAAGAGAGAGAGAGAGTTGTAGAGTTTAGGCTATCCCCCCACCCTCTTGCACCAACTTATTTATACCCCCCATTACATATCATATGATTAGCTGTTATTTTTATTTTTTTAATCCAAATAATAATAATCGCGTGTATGTGTGTGTATTTTTCTGACTAGGTAGCTCCTACTATTGTATGTAATACAAACAAAACAATATATAATTGCCGCGTAATAATAAAAGTGTAGCAAAGTTGTAGTCGGAAAGCGCCACACCACCATTGAATATAATTGCTCAATTTACAAGTGATGATAGCTAGGGCCTAGGGTAGAGATCAATCTAGATAATGCAGTCCAATATTATTATTTAAACTTCGATTCAACTTAATGATATATACCCTCAAAGATCAGACAACACATATATACACATTCTCAATAGTTATTGCAGTGAAGGCTGCAACTAATTTTATGTCTGCGAGATTATATATACAACTAATAACGATATGAATAAGATTAATATTTGTCTATTAGTCGATAATTAGTGTGTTATCAAGTATATATATATATACAAACATTACATTTTAAGTTGTCTTGGTTAATATATAGACTTAAATAATACACTTATTATTTGGTGTATATATATCTAACTAATAAAGAACGAAGATGCATATATATATATATAAAACATAAATTGAAGTGGGTTTACTAGTTGACTTGTCCAACCAAACTATATAATATTTGATCAAAGCTATAACAAGTCTGCCAAACATCCTTCATATTCCTCTTTAAATATTAGATAGCTAGCTAGGAATCTAAATATATCTAATCAATTGTTTTAATTATAATAATTGAGAGCCATTATCGTAGAATAGGCCTTCATGACTAGTATAACTGTATAAAGGTTTTTTTTTATTCACCTCTATCGACATTATTTAATTGATTTAATTACTAATAAACTGCATGAAGTTTACCCTATGTTGAAAGTTGATATATGAAGTTTTAAATATTAAAATGGACAGTTATAGGTTTCATTTTTGTTGAAATTTGGTGTTCTCACACGTCTTTTTCTCTCATTTGAATCATTTTCATCAACACATCCACATACTCATAATTCATCACCCTTTACTTTTCACAAAGTCGCCAAATTTCACCTAAAAGTTGAATATCCAAAAGAGAATGTTTCCAGGAGAGTGGTGATGAGCGATTTCCAGCGACAACAGAGCGAGATTTACTTGCGCGGATGAGGCCAACTTCTTAGGTGACGGTCCCGGCAAGGTGACGAGAAGGGAGCGTGCATGGGAGCTCGAATTTGACCGTCGGTTTTGTCGGAATTGACTTCTTTAAAATAATCACACCGAGACACCAAATTTCAACCAACATAAAACGCGAGACACTCAATTTAAACGCAATTTTTCAATATGGGGCAAACATCCAACATTTTATTAGTAATTAACCCTATTTAATTAACAACCTAATTAAGATATTATCTATGAGAACGAAGGTTATGAAACAAAGAGAGTAGTTGGCAAAAACAAAAAAAACAAAAAACAAAAGAGAGTAAATGTACATATAAGCCTATGGCTTCATATATTAATTAGCGTTTCGTCTAAGACCAATTTGAGGCATGATACTTTGACAACTATATTAACTTTTTAGAGTAGCACCAAAAATATAATCCATCAGAAAATATTTAGAAAGAAACTACTGATTTTATTTAATTAGGATCGTCAAATAATAAAAATTAGTTAACAATTACGAAGGCTCAAAAACTACCCAAGCAATAATAAACAATAAGAAATAGATTTTCTTCGGTCAACTTCTTCAAAATAGTTGCACCCTCATAATACATTTCGATCGTCACAAATATCCAGAAGATATAAGTGTAGCTAATATATATACATTTGTACTTTGTAGTCTCCGTACATATATATCTTTTACGTGAAAAATAAATATACAGTTAAGAGTTAAATAAAAATATTCAGTTTAATATAGTGTGTAAATAAATTCCAAGACTTGGATTGGATTCAGATAAATTATTTTTAAGCATTGAAAAAAAAAAGTTAATTAATCATAAATTACTAGCGGATTTTTTAACGGTTAAATGAGTTGCCAGCAAAAGTTTTATTTTGAATATTTTGCTGACTTAAGTTTCACATATGTATATATTCCTAAGAAGTTAGAATTTATGCATAATTTGAATGGTAACACGATGAATAAAAATAGTTATTAAGCTGTTTAACTTCTCAAATTCAAATATATGCTAGCAAATAGCAATCTTTTCGATTACAATAGTTATTAACAGATTATCAAGTGGTGACCGATTCCATTTAAATTAGACAAAGTTCTAATGGTACACATATAAAACTTCAACTAGCAAGATGATCAAAATAAAACTCAACTTAGCAATTTGTTTAACTAACCAAATATATGTTAGTAATTACATAATTAACCATTTGAAAAAAAATAGCGAAAAAATTAAGGAAAATAGATAAGAAGCGCGTTGAATGAAGAAGATTCCGGCGAATGGCGCAAAGAAAGCGTCAGTGAGACGTCAGCATTGACAAAGCATTTTTTTAGTACTAAAAGAACAGAACTTCAATGAAGGCCCACGCGCTAGCCCACAAATAATATTCTCTTTTGGTAATTCTTCAAACCCCGGTCCGCCCCTTACCACATCAATTCAATAATAATAATGTAAAACATTACTGTGTATAGTACAGGTATATGTATACGGTCAAACTATTTAACTTGGTAACGCGGCATTCATCATCTGTAACTATCCCTCCCAGTCCCACCCACCATCACATGGATAAAGTAAGCATGCCAAATATATAACAATTACCACAAATATTATTAACTAATTAATTAATATGGATACTGAATGAAGAATGAGCTGGTGCAGCAGCCCTTCGAAAAATACAATTGAAAAGCCCTTGTCCTAGCTAGGTTGGTACTACTATATACATATATGATAACAAGTGTAATTACTTATTACTATATATGCATCATCTAGCTAGCTAATGCATCGTGATAGGAATAAAACGCACAAAAACTAGTTTGATTCAAAAAATGTTGAGAATTTGACGTATGATTGAGGAAATCTTAATTTTTCATTAATCAATCAATAATGAAGGTAAACGACGGTTAATAGAGTTTAAATACTGAAAACAAAAACTCTATCCGTAGGACAAATATGAAATTAACAACAAAATCCAAACGTAAAATTGATAAATTGCGATTTTGACCCTCTAAACGAAGGAATTTGGCCAAAAAATATCGTATTTCATGGCAACGCAATGGGTATTGCTCAGATCAACGTTTCCACATGAAAAACTCTATTCGCACGTTAAAATCCGATACTTAAAAGTTTGAGATCGAAAATCGCAGAAATAGTCAATTCCGCTTCACTAACCAATGTTGTTGAGTTACGTACATACAATGGTGAAGCTATTACTGATTGACAATAGACAATTGCTCCCGTTAACTTTTAATTATATATAAATTTAACCTTAAAAGGTATAATTACTTTCGATATGGCTTTTTAAACTGGATTTTTCTACCATGCTCTAAGAGCACCATGCTTTTAGTTTTTTTATTAGTGGGGTGGACTTAATTGTAACATATGTAAAACTTTAAAAGTATGAAAAAATATGACTTTTTTTAACCACACCTAATATTTGCATCATACTATTAATAATATAAATTTTCCTCTAGGGTTCGCCTTTAGGGCAATAGAAAAATCTAAAAAGGTACCAAAAGCACGGTGCTCTTAGAGCATGATAGAAAGATTCTTTTAAACTCCTACGTTTGTACCATCTGAAAATGTTATTATGATTGTTTGTTCAAAGTTTAATTCTTGTCCCATATAAATAAAAATGTTGTCGCTTATCATTTTACATTCATTTAATGGAAAAAATATTTATGTCATCGTATCATTAATTATGCATGGCGTTCAATTAATTATTACTGGGGGATCAAGTAAACTGGACAAAGAATTATTACACAGGGTTTTGTTTTTATTTTCCTACACCTAGCTTACTATTCGTCAATTGCATTTTGACGGGGGGGAATAATAGCAATAGAGATTCATATGAACAGAATATAATTATTCTTCATTTCTTATCGCATGCAGCCATGCAGGGCTTCTTCTAGATTGACACGCCTAAAGGCTATTTGAATGTTTCATTTACTTTTTCAAGTCGTTGCTTTAACTCATTGACTTAATCACTTGAGAAAGATCACTCTCTATATATATATTAATTTTAAAGTTGCCCATAAATATTTTAACACACCAATTATCTCTACGATTCTACGCTTAAGTTTTTTTTTTTTTTTTTTTTTTTCAATTTTACCTTTGAGTAATTGCTAAAAACGCATGTATTTTAAATTTGTTGTCAATTTAGCACAAAACTAAACTAATTATACTAGAAACACACTTTGGAAACTTGTTGAAAAAATTATAGGTTTCTTTAACTCGGTTATAATATTAGCTGCTAAGTGGTGATGTGGCAATTTTGACATGGATTATACGTGGACATGGTGATTAGATTATTTTAAATGATATATGACATGGCAATCTACGTGGATTTATGATCATTGTCATACATTGCCACATCATCATTTAACAGATAATACTAATATTAAAGGATTAAAAGAACGTGTTATTTTTTAAAAAAGTTTCTAAAGTATATTTTTTTTTGTGAAATTAGTTTAGTTCCATGTTAGATTTGTAATAAGTTTAAAAGTACATAAATTTCTAGCAACTAATGAACTTTGTACGTGCATTGCACGTATGATCTTCTGTAATAACTTTAAGTATATTAAGTACATCCAAACTAGTTGTAATCACAAGTATTGTTGGCATTTAGGTAAATTAGGCCGCTATTCATGGTAGTGATTAACCAAACTCAATTGAGATGTACGTTAATTAGAGAAATTAGGCATAATTAATTGGTGTGCGACGAAATATTAGAGGTTAAGTGGCCTATTGGGCTTGCTCATTAACTATAAAGAATAAAGTCCACTAAGAGTGGCTCATACTAGTGGTTCGGCCGACCTAGCTATAACTTGGAGATATATTTGTTAAGACTAAAGATATATATGGTAACTATATATATATAATTGTCTATGGATAAATATATATATTATGTATATATTATATTCATTTAGGAAACATATAAATAATCATAGGTGCTTATATATATAATATATATATATAGAATTAAATATATATTGTTATCAATATTGAGTAAATCTATATCTTGGAAACAAATCATATACTCCCACTATAAATATCATACAATTCGGTCGAACCTTCCATGCCACACATTATTGTGCAATTAATCATTCTCACCACCAATAGTGAATAGAGAGCAAAAACTATTATATAGGACCCCTACTCTACTTTTTCCTACCCATGTGGTTTAGTTTGTGGAGACTTGAGTGATATTGAAAGACCTCGGTCGGCGAACCACGAAACAACCTAGTTGAAGACGCTTAGGAGTAAAGGACGTGAAGATCAAGAACGTAGGATCGACTACGTAGTATAACGTTTTCAGTTTAGCTAATTGTTGTGAAGATAAATGACCAAGACGACGATGCCAAAAGAAAGCTTTATTAGCCACATCAGGCATTGTTGGTCTTATTGATGCTTCCTTCAGTGATGGAGCCTTTAGAATGTAGAGTCCTTTAGTATGGATGCCAATCTTCATAGTCTTCCCACCTAAGAGGCCCTTAAGTAATACATTATCAGAGGTGAACAAAACTTGACATTTTAATTAATGAGGCAGCTTAGAAACAGAAATGAGGTTTAACTTGAAATTTGGAACAATCAATACACCAGTCAAGTGTTTATCAGCCATTAAAAAACAACTACCAGTATGAGTTATTCTGCACTTGTGTCCATTTAGCAAATGGACAAATTGAAAAAGAGTTGTAATGACTTTCAAATCAAACAACCAATCCCTTCGATGAGTGATATGATTACGATCTCTAGAATCCACAATACAAGTCATTGAAGATCCAAATACTATACCAATCATATGAGCTTGAGCCTTATGAGACTCATCTATATGTTGTAAGTCAGATGCATATTGATCAGCAGTAATGTGAAGGACCCTCTTATCATAACTGAATTGACAATTCTATTTTCAGCAGCTGAATAAACCAAACTTCTGTCAGGAACAGCAACATGTTCAATCATTGGTTCATTTTCTTCCTCAAAAGCACTATTAGCAGCATCCCATTTACATTTCATGTTCTCTCTGGAACCCCATTATTAGCCCAGCAAGTGTCAATTCTATGACCCCCTTCCACAAATTACCACGGGATTGACCATTAAATGCATTGTTTGGCTTAGAAAAAATTCCAGAACCTTCATTATTTTGTGTCAACCTCATTATTTCTTGCAGAATACAACACATTGCCATTCTCAATGAGACCATCTGCTAATGAACCAGAACTAAATCTTTGAATTTCCTCTTGCAACAATACTGAAAAAGCTACATTAAAACTTGGTAGAGGCTGCCTCATAAGAGATTACTTCTCACATTAGCATAGATTTCATTCAGTCCTAACATAAATGCAATCAACCTCTGTTTTTCTTTGCTAATGTTAATCAAAGTAATATCAGCAGCACAAACTATTGGTATATCATCGATCGCGGCTAAAGCACCCCAAAGTTGTTTCATCTTCGCGAAGAAAACGGTGATCGAAAGAGTAGCTTGGGAAGTATGGTAAATTTCACTTGTCAATTGAAATATCTGAGTACCGTCGATCTTGTCAAAAATTTCACGAAGATCATTCCAAATTGATGTTAAACTATACATTAATCCGCTAACCAAATCATTTGCAATTGTATTCTGAAGCCATGCCTTGGCGATGACGTTTGCGCCATCCCATTTTACTAGTTGAGCAATATGAACATACTCTCGTGTGCACATGAACCATCAATGAAGCACAATTTGTTTTATAAAAAGTAGGTCTTCGTTTGATCGATGTACTCTAAATATGATAGTTCGAAGATCCGAGCAACTGAAACATAATCAGTATGTGTCATGTAGTATCAGTTGTATGTAGATATAACATATCATCCATCGGTGCTTTCATATTAGGATTATGATTCGCCGTCATTTTTAGATGGTGAAAAGCTCAAATCGAAGTTGAAAATGAGAGTAAAAGATGAAATTCCAGCTGAAATTGAAGATGGAATTGAGGAACAGAACTGAAATCAGTAATGCAATCAACTGGATCGCTGGAAATCGAGAACTCAAACTAAATTTATCGATTGCTTAGGCGGCAAGTAACTCTTGCTCTAATACCATATTAACGGAGAGTAATGAGAGGAAAACGAGAACGTGAAAACTATTCATTCATCTCAAAACTAACTATTACAGTATACAAGAGTTACTATATATAGTTACCACAAGCATTGTTAGATATAATAACTAACTAACTATATACATATACTAATAAAATCAAGCTTTTGGTGATTATTAATAAAAATAAGTAGACATATACCCTCTGTTTTTTTCTGCATTGTTTGTCTAGAAAACAACACACTGACCGTACCACTCTTTATAATCCCTCGGGTTGAGTAGTACTAACCCAGAAGATGACATGTTTGAATGGAATATATAAAACTAGATGCAAATCCCGCGCACCGCGCGGGTAAGAGATTAAATATAAATTAAATAATTATTTAATTCTAATTAATTAGAATAAATATAAGTTAAATAATTATAGAATCCTAATTTTATGTCAAAATTTATATCAATATGTATTTTATATTTTCAAAATGTAAGCACCTCTAAAATGGTAAATGATAATGTAAAAAGTAGAAGAATATTGCAATAGTCATCTATTTATTACATTACCATTTTAATATTTACAGATTATGCTATTTTTTTTTCTACCAACAAAGATTGTATTCAAACCAAAAGTTCATAAAGTTCAAGGAGGGATAAAATCCCGATCCTTCAAAAGTAAGCATAAAAGAGAGGGCGGGGATACTCATACGGCCATCTTTCTAAATCTAAAGCGATCCAGTTGTCGCTCTCATTTGATTCCCTCGGAATACAGGACCGGGACCAAGAGACCAGTCGGAATACACCGTGCACAATGTAGAACATTTGACACCCTTGTTGCAATTCGCCAGTCCACTCGATCGGTCACTCCACGAATGCTTTGAATAACCTCCAAGAGACATATTACGCTAAGTTAAAAACCAAAAGTACATAGAGTTCAAGGAGCGATAAAATCCCGATCATTTAAAAGTAAGCATAAAAGAGAGGGCGGGGGTACGCATACCCTCTTTCTAAATCTAAAGCAACCCAGCTGACGCTCTCATTCGATTCCCTCGGAATCCAGGACCAAGAGACCAGTCGGAATACACCGTGCACGATGTAGAACATTTGACACCCTTGTTGCAATTCGCCAGTCCACTCAATCGGTCACTCCACGAATGCTTTGAATAACCTCCAAGAGACATATTACGCTAAGTTAAAAAATAAATAATATAATGAAAATAAAACTATCTAAACATATATTAATTACTTTACAAACGTAAGTTTATACATTATTTTGGTGTATATATATAGAATATATACATATATACATCTCATATTAATCGAAACACCATGAATATATGTACTTAAATTAAATTAGTCTCAATATTTCACTTTCTTACTATCAAGTACAAATCAGAAGGGAGGAATAGGTACTGCCTACTGCTAGAGTGGTTTTAATTACATGTCATTGATGGATATAATCAAATTACAAACTACGTAGAAGAGAAGATCTATATTGTCACCAACTTATACATTGAGTTGAAGCCGTTGTCATATATTTGGCTAAATAAATATCACTTTGCACAATCAATTTAATGTAATTAATTACCTGCTCATGGTATAGCCTCTTCTTAAACATCCTCGTAACCACGGCTTTATGTGGAGCACTATACGAAAACAGTGGACACATATAAGCTAACGCAAAAATTGTATCAACTAAACTTGATAATATAAAGGGTATTGATTTTAAATTTTCAATCATTCGACTGAAACCTATTATGAATAAATATAAGTTGATGTTATTAAATATTGACTGCATGCAAGCCCATAATTTCAATTTCTTCACCGACTTTGTTCGACACGACCAGTGGCAACGGTTCCACATCCCTAGGTCATAAAAAAAACAATTACAATTTAGGGGAAAAAGACACTCCATGATAAAGAGGATATCACAAGAATCTTAATGTTCTTACAGTCTTCTTCCACCCTCGACAGAACCAACTCTAGCCCTTCTCTACCGACAACCATCGACCACGAATCACTTATTAGAACCGGGCTCCACCTTCACCGTTCAGGAGAGTCTCTCGCTGCAACCATCCCACTCGCTCCGATCAGCCGATCATACTTCCACTGTCATCGACAACCCGTCGATGCAACTTCCGGAGTGCCTAGTTTCGCCATTTCATTAAATATATACGTTTATTGGCAGATATACGTAATATTAGGTATGGACTGGTACTGCACCAGTGACATCTACAAATATTCAATCAAAATACAAAATCAATTAAATTGAACAGTAGAAGAAAACAATACATGTTACATATCATTGATTATTATACGATTATAACAATTTGTATCTTAGCTATTGATTTTTTTTTATTCAGCTTGCGATTTTTTAGAAGAGGAGATAGGCTGAGGGTAGAGAAAAACAAAGAGAGGAGGGTTGTAACGCACCTATTCACGGTACCTATGATCCTATATACAAATTGGGGGCAAAGAATGCTAGGTAGAGTTTTGCCTAAATTATTGCTAATTTATAATGTGGTTATTGAACGTCTAAGGAGTCTTTTTTTTTTTTTTGGCCAAACGTCTAAGGAGTCTAATTATAATATTTTATACAAAAATAATAATATATATATAGTATACATATCTAGAATATTTAATAAATAGTAAGAATGAAATATTTTATAGAAAAATAATATACGTACAATATACATGTCTAATATACGTTATAATATATAACTTATTAATTAATTTATTTATTATATTAAATTATGTTAATACTAAATTAGCGAAACCATTCATTATTCCTTCACGATTTAGGTTAGTCACAAAAAAAAATTATCACTTTGAAACATATACAATTTTTTTTCATGCCTAACCTAGTGATGAACGCAAATTATATACTGTTTATATATATTTCTTTACATATACCTATTTTTTTATAATATAATAACTGTTTTTAGTAATATATATAGAGAGACTTATACATAACGTGCCTTATATGGTTATATGCTATTAATTATTTTTATTAATTTATATTTATATAGTGCTTACATGGCAGCCTATGGTCTTCCGGTACCAAACTGTATAGATTCACTATTTAAATGGAAACTTTTAATTAATTTGTTTCTATAAATTGCGTAGAAACCAAAATAAGAAATTAAAATACTTCTTAATTTTCAACCAATCAATATTATGTATCTAAATTTAGGTAATATTAGGTATGGACTGGTACTGCACCAGTGACATCTACAAATATTCAATCAAAATACAAAATCAATTAAATTGAACAGTAGAAGAAAACAATACATGTTACATATCATTGATTATTATACGATTATAACAATTTGTATCTTAGCTATTGATTTTTTTTTATTCAGCTTGCGATTTTTTAGAAGAGGAGATAGGCTGAGGGTAGAGAAAAACAAAGAGAGGAGGGTTGTAACGCACCTATTCACGGTACCTATGATCCTATATACAAATTGGGGGCAAAGAATGCTAGGTAGAGTTTTGCCTAAATTATTGCTAATTTATAATGTGGTTATTGAACGTCTAAGGAGTCTTTTTTTTTTTTTTGGCCAAACGTCTAAGGAGTCTAATTATAATATTTTATACAAAAATAATAATATATATATAGTATACATATCTAGAATATTTAATAAATAGTAAGAATGAAATATTTTATAGAAAAATAATATACGTACAATATACATGTCTAATATACGTTATAATATATAACTTATTAATTAATTTATTTATTATATTAAATTATGTTAATACTAAATTAGCGAAACCATTCATTATTCCTTCACGATTTAGGTTAGTCACAAAAAAAAATTATCACTTTGAAACATATACAATTTTTTTTCATGCCTAACCTAGTGATGAACGCAAATTATATACTGTTTATATATATTTCTTTACATATACCTATTTTTTTATAATATAATAACTGTTTTTAGTAATATATATAGAGAGACTTATACATAACGTGCCTTATATGGTTATATGCTATTAATTATTTTTATTAATTTATATTTATATAGTGCTTACATGGCGGCCTATGGTCTTCCGGTACCAAACTGTATAGATTCACTATTTAAATGGAAACTTTTAATTAATTTGTTTCTATAAATTGCGTAGAAACCAAAATAAGAAATTAAAATACTTCTTAATTTTCAACCAATCAATATTATGTATCTAAATTTAGAGAACTCTTATTAAATTCCGATTAAATTAGGAAACGGTGACTGCGTGGACTGTACACGTGTCGACCAGAGGGCTTCCGGTACCGAATTAATATAATATAGTAGATATACATAGCAATAATGAATGGTATATTCTTGTCAAATCTCTTGTTCGTTACAAAAGAAAGAAACAACCACTACTTAATACACAAGAAAGAAAGAAAAACAAAATCAACCCTCGATTGAATCCGGACTTAAAACAAAACAAAAGAAAAGGTATATATATATATTTCCAAAAGAAGAAGATAAATAGGGTGATTGAGGAAGTACGTGGTATGTGCATGATCGAGCTAGCAGATTGACATTGACGAAGAGTTACAATGTGGAGATGGGTGTAATCTTGTGTACGACCTCTGTCATGGATGGGCGTCTTAGAGGATCTTGATGTGTACAATCAAGGGCTAGCTTCAAGAGGATAACCATATCATCCTCTACATTCTGGTACCTCAGTAGTTGTGGGTCAAACACGCTGCTCAACCCTTGTCCTTTCATTATGAAATGTACCCACCTGGATAGTCCATCTAATTTTCCATCCTCCTCTTCCTCATCCTCGTTCCACACTAGTGCGCTGTTCGGGTCCTTTCCGGTCAGCAATTCCAGGAGCAACACCCCGTAACTGTACGTATCAGAAGCCTGTTTCAGCTGACGATCATTAGCTGCCGCCTCATCTTGACCATTCTCAGGTGGTGCAAGGTAACCTTGGAAGCGATTCGGGGTAGTGGTAGGGGAAGCAAGACTTGGGAGGCCGAAATCTGAGACACGGGCCTCGTATGTGTCTGTGAGGAGGATATTGGATGACTTGATGTTTCCATGATGACAACAGAATTCTGCAGCTCCACCTTGTTGGGAGTGGAGATATGCGATCCCACGAGCCGCTCCCAGCGCGATTCTGCACCGAGATTCCCAGCTAAGTGCTGATCTTCTTGATTCATCGCCTCCTTTATCGCCTGCACACATCCATCCATACATAAATGTGTGTCAATAATGTATGTGTAAGAAACAAACAAACCATGCAAGTGAATGACTCTCATATGTCTAGTTTAATGAAAGGTCAATAACCTAAAAACAATCTTAGTTACATTGCTAATCGCTGTTTCAAATTTAAAATGTTAATATTCGGTGTCCCAACTATAAATTTGGTTGATTTCTACTTCTTTTTTTCAATTAAAATTAATAGAACAAAAAAATGTTTTTTAAGCATAAAAAAAAAATATAAACCATGAACAACAAATATGATACTTCAGAATAGTGAAAAACAACAAGTATTTGTCGCTTAAAACATCAATTTTAACGCCAAAACCAGTCCAAAAAAGTCGGACTTTTTAAATTTAGGACATCGATTAGCAACATGACATATAGTTGTGACTGTTTTTAGATTCTAAACCCTAATATAACAGAGATATATGCGTGTTAAGAAAAAGACGTCCGCCTTAGCTAATTTCCTTCCCCATAAGATCAAACTTGTGACTGAAGGTTTTTGACATGTTATTATCTATACTTAAATTTGTGTGCTTTGATAACATGTTAATGATAAGATGCATACACACAACAAATTTTACTTGCTTGTTAAAGAATGTATAAGAGCATGTCAAAAGTCTTTACTCACAAATAGACAGATAATTAAAACGTGCATTATTTTATCCTTGACATGGTATCAAAATACACAAATTCAAATTCAGTATGAATAAGAGCATATCGAAAACATTCATTCACAATTTCAATTTTATGTGACAATTAGTGAAGAAGTGTGTATTATTTTTAGAGTAGGTACATATGTGTATGCATGATGTATGTATGATTACGTACCGTGTAATATTGCAGAGAGGCTCCCCAAAGCCACATAATCAATAACAAGTAGCTTCTCGTCCGTTCCATAATAGTATGCCATTGGAGGCACCAAGTTGTCATGATTCAAGCTCCCTATTTGTCTTATCCTCTCATTAAACTCTCTCGCCGGAAGCTTCACTTCCCTCAACCTCTTCACCACTACATTAATAAAACTACCATCCCCCATTTCGAGTTCAGCCTTGTAGCTTGTCCCATACGCTCCTCTCCCCAGTACCTCTGATGGAGCCCTCAACAGATCTTCCAAGTCAAAACCACCGTCTTGCTTCCCCAGAAACGCCAACTTCCTGCCTCCATCTCGACCCGAAGAAGACGAAGAAATAAGCTCCGGGGGAGGACGGCTATTCGGACTCACCGACGACGTCGACTTCCCCCCTAATTGGATCCTTCGACTCTCCACCCGCTTCGGAGTACTTCCTGTATTTTCCCTTGAATTTGCACTTTTTGTACAACAAAAGCATATTGCAAGGAGTAGGAGCAATATTAATATGACCCCCAGCACACAACCAATCACGATCCCTGCAACGGCGCCACTTTTCAACTTGCTCCCGCCATCACCACCCTTGCTGCCACCTCCACCTCCACCTCCACCACCACCACCACTATTACTGTCGTCTGTCCCATTGCAAGGCTTAAGCGGTTTGTCACACAACTGCAAGTTCCCTCCAAAGGCACTCTCAGGCATCCCTGTATATAAATATATGTACTTTTAGGTTCCTATTGTTTGTTGAATACCATATTTAATTGGGTTAATTATAAAAAATGCTAGCTAATATTTGTACGGTCTAACAAATTATTAGCTAATTTTTTTTAGTGAATATTTTTATTAGTTCAAGTTTTACATATGTACAATTTATTAGTTTCGTTAGGATTTTTATCTAATCTGGACGGTAGGGTTACGTGCCTAGTCGGGTATGAACAAAAAAGTGTCTATTGTTTGAGCAATGCAACAAATTGTTAGGTGATTTTTGAACATATTGACGAAGACACAATGAAACGAGGGAACAATTGTCCTCAACTTTCGGTGATATGCAAAAAAAAAAAAAAAAAAAAATTGTAATTTTTGTATATTTGGCTCTTTATTAAAAGTTTACATTTACCTCATGATTATTTTCTATATTATTGTCCATAACTCAATTCTTTTCCTATTAGGACTATCAAACAAATTATTAGCTATTTTTTATAATGTAACTTATTCAGTCCAAATTAAATCGAATTTCTAACGAAACTAGCAATTTATACATATGTAAAATTTGAACTAATAAAGTATTTAAAAAATAATTTCATTTTATTTAACCGTCTGTTCGACATGCAAATATGGCTAGCAATTTGATAATAAAACCCATATAATTAAGTTCATTAATGAATTATTATTTCAGATACACGTACCTGAAAACCTTGAAGGAATCGCACCGCTCAATCGATTGTGCGATACATTGAACTGATCAAGTTGTAAATTCAAATCCGGAATCAACCCAGATAACTGATTCTCCTCCAAGTCCAGAGCGACCAGCTCGGTGAGGTTGTTGAAGCTGAGAGGAATATCACCTGTCAACATATTTGAGGCCAGGCTGAGGTTAGTGAGGCTGTGCATGGAGAAGAACACTCCTGGTATGTTTCCGGAGAGCGAGTTCCCTTCGAGCTGGAGTATCTGCAGGGATGCCAGGTTGACGAAGTCGTACGGAATGGGGGACACGATGGAGTTGAAACGGAGGGACACGATTTGAAGATGAGTTAAGTTGCCGATGGAGCCTAATGGGAGCTGGCCTTTTAGGCCCATGCCTGGGAAATGCAGCTCCATCACATTGTTGCTCCCATCGCAGACCACGCCCACCCAGGAGCATGTTGGGGAGGATATGTTCCATGATCGACGCAGTCGGCCACCGAGTGCTGTCCTGAGAGACAGTAGAGCTTCCCTGTCGGAGTTGGGATCAGCACTTGACGTTGCTGGAATGTAGACAAGGAGAAGAAGGTTCAGAAATAGGAACCACCATGATCCAATTCCTAGAAGGATGCTTGTTAAGCTAATATGGTGCTTCATGTCAAGCTATGGTGAGGGAATGACTGATCAGTAATTGGTATTAGCTAGGGGGAAGGGAGCTAGGTCTCCATTCCATTGAAGAAACAAAGAAGTTGGAGAAATTAAAAAAAAATAATGAATAAAAATATAGTAACAGAGAAAGAATGAATATTATGTTATGTCCCAATGAATGAATAAAAACATCTGTAAAGGCTCTGACTTTAAAATTTTAAAAGGGGTTTAGAAGTTGAGAAGACTAAGTATTCTGTTTCAAGACAGACATGTAGGAGTGTTCTTTCTGATATATACTTTTCTTTTGACAGCTAGAAAGAGATTTCCTCTCTTGTTGTTGGTTGGGATTTCTATTATCAGAAAAATGTAGAGATGACGGTGGTAACCAGCAATATAATATTCATATATATATATACATATATGTAGGTAGTAGTGGTTTGCTGATGAAGTTTTCTTTCTTTTATTTATCTTTCGCCTGCAGATAGAGACATTAATTCTTTGACTCCACAGCTAGCAAGCAAGCACAGTTTCATTTAATCAGAGGAGAATCATATATGAAGAAAATCTCTTACGGATTCACGCCTGGCTAATTTTTTAGTATTTGGAAGTTGAAGATGAAGTTAGTGGACATCCATCAACTTTGAAAAAGTTGCAAAACATGAAGAAGCTGGATTGGATTGGATGGGTCAGCTGCTACCAGTACCATTATAGTAATGGTGTTCTTGTTTACTCACCCATCCTCCTTCCTAGCTACCAACTCTTTTAACAGTTCCATATATAGAGAAAGAGACAGACGACCCCACGCTATATGTCCAAAGTTGTTTTGAAGGAAGCCTAACAATCTTATCTTTCCTGTCCTGACATCAAAGCGAGGCACCTAGAATTATTTACATGAAAAAGGAGCATGTTTCAATTCAATTCTCAGTGGTTATATATATATTTTTTTCTTTTAGCTCGGGGTATAGTAGTTATTCTCTTGGTGGGGAAATGAACATCCTAAGATAAGATTTAGATAGTGTCATAGGTGATAACACTTTTTAAAAAAAAAATTAAGCGAATCACAACCAAGGTGATAGATTCAGACATTATTAAATCTTCATACTTGAAACTATATAGACTAATAGTATAAAAAGAGTATTGAGATCTAGTGCATGCATGCATAATTCGCCTTCCATCAGGAACAAAGCACATCCATCATCACATCACAACACTAAAAAGTTGCAACTTTAATCTTATTATTAGTTTTCTATAAATCTTTCCCACAGGCCACAGTACAGACAAGCTATTATTGTAGAGTAGAGTAGTTTTACTTTCATATATATATAACTCATGATTGATTATTTTTACAGTATATATAAAATACTTGCATGCATCTCCATCATTAAAGCAAAACTAGCTAGAGACTAGAGTTTGCTGGTGACAGTAATATTGCGCACTTTAGGAGGCTTGGTAGAAGACAAGTCTTTTGGAACAATTATGCTGAGCACCCCATTCTCTACCCAAGCCTTGATCTGATCTACCTTTACATGTTCTGGCAGCTCTATTTCTCGATACAACTCCGCATTACTGCCGCTTGATCCCTCAGCCAAATGCCAAATAGTGGCGGTGTCTTCCTTCTCCTTGTCTTCTTTCTTATTACCAATCCCTCTTATCTGCAGTATGTTCCCCTCTTCCACCTGCACCTTTATCTGTTCCTTGCTGAAACCTAACATCAATTTGATGTTCTAATCAACATTATAATTTATTAATATTTCCTCCGGTAAGCTCAAAAAACCACCATTCCCATGCATTCTGTTGGGAAATAAATGCTTGTACCTGTCAATTTTGCTATGAAAATTCTGCAGAAAGTGCTCATTTGCCACATTGCTTTAACTTGTCAATTTTCTTAGTGGAGTACTTTTATCTTTTTTTTTTTAGTTGGCTTTACTTTCTGTAGTTTTTTCAGAGCAAAATTCACAGTTTTTAGCATCGCCCTTCTCTAATTAATAGAGTCAAAATTGGTCATTTTCTTTTTTAACCTAACTAATTAGTAGCTTTCATTGGAACTCTTGTTGTACATACACAGACCAATATCAACAATTAGTGGCCAAGCTCAAAGTATCAACTTTCCTTTTATCAAGTTCGAAACCTGCTGTTAGTGATACTTACTGAATCCTTCCTACTGGGAAAGAGAAAAAACAGAAACTTTAAACTAAAGAAAAGAAGCCAATTTTGCAGACAGTAGACACACAACAAAACAGGGCAGAGCAGAGCACTAGAGCATAGCATTCACAATTCTGAGTTGATACTAGTTAAAAGGGAAATTACCAGGAACGTTGATCTTGAAGATATGTGCAGTGGGAGATTCAAGCCAGTCCATGGGTGCATGAGATCCTCGAAACGTCAATGCCGGGCCCCAAAACAAGTGTCTCAGTGGTACAATTCTTGCCATTCTTCTCTTCTGCCCTACCTATCTTCCAGAACGGACTTTGAGGAAAGTAGTGAATTCACACAGAATGATTCTTTCTACTAAATGAGATGCGGCATTGCGAATGGAAGGGGTATATAATAATAAGCTCTCCTTCATGATGATGAGGAATGGATAGAAGAATGAACTGGAAACAAAGTCGATGATTATCAGAAGGTTCTACATACTTTCCGAAAGAAGATTCTACATACATTCTATTTTTTTTTTTTTTGCTGGAATGAAGATGACGGTTGGAAGTGGGAGTGGGCTAATAAGCCCTGGTTTATTGGGCCTAATATAAAATGAACTCCTTTTTCTTTTGTCTTTCCTCTATGTTTTCGATAAAAGAGACTCTCGCACATCGCACTAACTAGTAGTATTTGTCTATTTTAACCATGGCAAAAAAAAAAAAAAAAAAAAGAGTTAGAGTCATTATCATGTGCACATGTATTGTCTTTCTTTGAATTCACGTGAAGAAAATAAATAATTGTCTCGATCGTGTACATAAATAAAGAGCAGAAATAAACTGGCTTGGTTTTATGAATTAATCAACAAGAATGATAGATTAACAATACATTGTGATCAAATCACAAGCAGCATGCATCTTTCTTTGAGTCTTATCACTTTCTGAATGAATCTCTCTATTTGCCTGCACAATGGAGTAAAATATGGCATGTCAAAGAATATACATTCATTCTAAAGTACATTAACTGAACTGAAGTTGGTTTAATTAATGAAGGATGTAAAGATTACCGCCGCGGTGGACGATACTCTTGACGAATGCGAGGAAAATAATGAGTAGAGCAGTTGCACCAAGCAACCCCACAATAACTGCAAAAGTCTTTGCGCCCCTGTCGTCGTTCGACTTGGATTTCTCGGTGTTGGTTGACGAGGTGGATGAGTAGCTCTGTGCAAGAAGTCCCGTAGTTGTGTACCTGGCATAGCATTTTCCCAAGAACATGTCCCCATAAACTGCAGTGCCACACTCGGACTTGAGGCTGCGAATGGCCTCGTATACACAGTCCTGACATTGGCCCATGCTCAGATCCCCTGTGCATTGAGTCACCCCTTGAACCTTCCCGGACCCACCAACTCGGTAATACCCACCTCCTCCATTGCAAAGGCTACTCAGCACTGCATCCCTCAGCTCCATAACATTGCTATCCGCACTCGAGGGTGCGCATTTCTTCAACACCACTGTCTTTTCTTCCACCCCAAGAAAGCTCACATTGTCATACCTGACGAAGCATCCTTGGAGTTGGGCCAAGCCACCGCAGGTGCGGGGGCAGAGGTTGCTGAAATCAGTGACGGCACGTGCAATGCAGCGTGCACAATCAGGCATGGACAGGTCACCTCTGCATTGGTATAACCCGTAGGCTGCAAACTGTGGGCTCGACCCGACAATTGTGTACTTGTTGTATGACGAGTAAGTGGCTGAATTGACCAGGGAAGTGAAGAGGGAGTTCAGATTTGAGTCGTATGGTGAGGATGCCTCGTACTTCTGCGGGGAGCAACCGCCGTATATTAAAGAATCAAGCGACGTGGAAGAATGCACTACTGAAGAAGGAAGAACAAGGAAAAACAGGAGGGGAAGAAGCAAAGTTGTGAATATTGGAGAGGAGGTGAATTTGCTTGAAGTTGTTGCCATGTTGAGATTAGCTAGCTAAGTTGCTGATGTTTTGAAAATATATAAGGGGTTCTACTTGTTCTTGGTTAGAATGCAATTACTTAACTAGTAGGAGAAAGAGTAGATACAGCTAGCTGTTGATCTCTGAATCTCTTCCTTTCTTCTTTTTACAAAGTAAGTATATACTCTTTTAAGTCATTTATGACAGCAAAAAAGGATGCATAATTTGTAGGCTGACCTTTTTTTCTTTCTGCTGCATCCATCCATCTTCTGCTCTCAACTATAGCTTCTTTTGAAGTGATCATAAAGAGAGTTCTAGCTAGCTTGAACAACTTTTTCTTTATGCTTTTTTAATAATTTATTATTATTAACAAACAAGTATTTATGATCACCTTTTATACTTATAAAAAAAAATTTCAAAATCTACAGCAAATCCTGTTTTACTATGTATCCTTCAGAAGGTTTACTATTTTAAACTGCAACAAATTACAGCAGTTACTCTGGTATTAGTTAGAAGTTCATCTGATGAATCAATGAAGTAGAGAGAATGTGTGGTGAGGTTCAAAGGAGGGCCAAAAAGGGGCGTTTGTCGAATTGAGATTGAAGGGGCATTTTAGTTTTGCATGCAATGAATGCATGATACAAAATTGCAAGTTTTCTTTTTATTTTGTTTTCTTATCAGAATGAAGACAGAAAATCCACATCGCACTCACAGCTCACGACTGGTTCTGCTTTTTCTTCATGGGGGAGTGAGTGGGTTAAAGGCAACTGCAACCAAAAAGTACCTTGACGACTAACTGACAAAGCAGCACCCCAAAAAGTGAGTTTAAGTTAGTCTCATTTGATTGATTGATTTATACAGCAACAACACAGCAGCAAATAATGAGTCTTTTTCTATAGAATAGAATGACAAACACTTTTACCATAGAGAATCATTCATTCAAGTCAATCAAAGTACATAGCACACTAATTACAAATTCCTCAATTCATAGGTATCTTCTCCATTCATTCATCCATAATCATAGGGAGATGAAATTATTATAAGCAAAAAGCTGCTCCTTACTACATCTCTCTCTAACTTCATTACTTCCTTTTAGACATAAACAAGAGAGAAATATAGAGGGAAAAAAACCCTTCAAGTTTAAGAAGGAAGGTCTAACAAATATTCACTCTTGTTCATCTTGCTTGCTTATATCCTAATTAACCAATTGCCAGGTTTGTGTTATTTAATCTGCAGAGGCAGCAGTAACTGCTGGCTCAGGCTGTGTGGAAATTCGCAGCAGAAGAATTCTAGCTATATACATACAATTAGACGGATGGACAAAGACGAGATCAGTAAGTACTAGTGGTGAGTATAGGCTAGGGAGGGCACTGTGACAAGAGAAGAGAATAGAAGAATCTCCTCTTGTCCTTGGCTTCTTCATTCATATAGGAAGAGCCTTCTTCTCCTTCTCCTCCTCATTATTGTTATTATGCTTTTCAAATGTGAGTCTGCGTACTAATATGTCTAATGCTTCCTTCATCCACCAATACTGGCATCCTTCTCTTGCATCTCCCACGCCCATCTGCACCCGCCACACCAATTATATGTTATTAGTCGTCTAGCATTTGATTTGATTTGATGATGTATGTGTATGTATGTTGTAAAAGGGAATTTAATGTTGGAAGATATTGTAAATACATACCCAAGCTCTTTGGCGAAGGTTCTTCTCAGGCCAGATCTCTAACTGCTCTTCCACAAGCAACGGGAACATGTATCCTTCGTAATATGCATCTTGGCTCTTGCTTTTGAAATTCCATGTCCCTAGTTGCCTCTGTTTGTTTACAACATCAACCAATTAACATATATCAGTTGCCCATTACTCTACTCTACTTTAGGGTAAGTTAGTTTAAGTATGGTATGGTATCACTATCACATCACTGAAGAAGAAAACTGCAGTCATTCTTTATTTCTTTCAGTTTCACTTTCAACTATAGTCTCTGTGTGTGCAATATTATAGATATTAAGTAAATAAGGACTAAGAAGCTAGGAGCAATAGCAACAGCAACCAACCTGAAGACTTCCAAGAACACCAGCTTCCTCCATGGTCTCCCTCACTGCTGCCTGTTTTATGGATTCATCCATTTCCCAACCTCCCTAAACCAGATAACACAATTTGTAAGTAGTCTAAATATTAAGTAAAATTATAATTAAACCATCTCCCACTTGTTAGCTTAAATTAACTAATATTGGTGATGATATATAGTAGTAAGCAAGTAATACTTATACAAACCTTAGGAAACAGCATGCCCTTGCCTTTCTGAGAAGTGATAACAAGGACTTGCAGCTCTCCTTCCTTATTATATCTATATGGTATACACCTGCACATTAATAAAATCAGTTGAAAGCCTAAACAAAGCAAGCAAGAACAGGTCTTCTATTATATATATACAAGTATGCAGTTCCATTGGATAATAAACAATTAAACATAGACTTGGCCTATAAGCTAGCTGCTGCAAATACATGTACGAAATTTTAAGGCTTTTCTTTTTTAAAAATAGAAAATAAACTGATTCTATACTAAGTATATGAATACAACAACCAACTGCAACACCATTGAAAATAATGAATTAGATGTAAACCGTGTAGACATAGATAGATCGATTTCATCTTGTTGATATGTTCTGAGATCAAGATTCATCAGCAACAAATTAAATGGTAACAGAAATCCTGAATGTATTGATAAAGATTAATTGATTGATGGTAGAAATAATTACTCATCAAACTAATACATCATCATCAAAATCCGTAATTTCATCCTTCTTTATATATATATATATATAAGAAGAGAGAGATGTCATACCCAACGACCTGACGGCGGCCTTTGTGGTATCTCTGCAAGAGCCTACCGGTGCGAGATACCAAAGGAGGGGCAATGTTCTCTTTGGAAACCACCAAAGCCACCATTTTTTCTCAACAAAATTGGTAACTACTGACTGTTGTGGTGACTAGCTGTAAAGAAAAGCAAATGGGAAAAAAGGCTTGTTTGTTTCTTGCTTTGCTTTGCCTCAGAGGGAGGGTGGATGGGGTGGATTTATTGTGGAGAAGACGAATACGAAAGAAGGCAATTGCAGTAGTAGAGTACTACTGGATGGATGTTGATGGACTTTGGCGCGGCCTTTCCTTCTTTTAATAACCAGATAATAATAAGATAAAAATGGGGGCCCACGTATGGCCCCACCTCCTCTGGAAAATGTGTGATGGAGTCCGTGTCTTGTTTCCGCTGCTGATGTGTCGCTGACGCGTCACGTGACCTTTACCTTACTTTTCGCTTTCTAAATTTCCTCTTATTTCTTTCCGTGGATAAATCGATCAAACCATCCCTCACTCCTTAATAATTTTGGTTGGACGATCGAAAATAGCAATAATATAATACCCAAAATCAAATCAACAACAAACTAGGTTAGAATAAAAAAATATTCATCGTCGGCACTTTATTTTTTTTGAACTAATTTAATGCGAGTGAGAATTAGTATGATGTGGAGCATGCTTATTACAAGTCATGCCCTCCTGATGAACACCCTTCATAAGACAACCCCACAAGAAAAAAAAAAAAAAAAAAAAAAATATGTAAGAATATACCACATTCCATGGTTTGATAATTAAAAGCGCTCACTTAGATATGGTTTGTATAGAGTCTTGAATTCAAATCTTCAAGTAGACTTATTAAAATCATTTTTTTCTTAGTAAATGAAGACTTTAAATCTAACGGAATAGTGTTTTAACTATCCTTGGTTCGTTCTTGGAAAAATGAAAACTTTGAGTCTAACACCGGTCTCTTCACTTTACTATACTGTTGGTGGTACTATGTTGACGGTATTAATGCATGCGATATGGTGTTATATTGACGTGGTCAGTGCATGTGTTTAAGGATGAGGCCATAATATGGCGAGACTCTCAACTTTTGGCGATATGTATTTTTTACTCTAAAAAATATAATTATGTTTTATATAACTCTTTAAAATATTACATTTGTCTCTTTGAATTTTTTTTCCTTTAACTATTTGTTCATAGTTCAATTTTTGCCCCATCTTAAAAAAATTATAGCTTTGTGCCCGCATGCGTTAATTGTGCATGTCTGATATGTTCGCAAATGAATTAAACATACTGAATAATTAAAATGGGTATAATGTCGCCACTATTAGTTCTTTTTTTTGTTTAGCATAAAGAATATAACATTTAGATTAGATACAATATTTTTGTGTCATTACACTGATAATTATAAAATATAAAATTTATAGTGAGTATATACATTAGCAAGAAAATGATTATATTCCATCCAAATATTTGTATATTTGCGTTAGCTAAGGGATTGCAAGTTTATTTATTTAGGAAGGAAAGGAAGGGAGTTGAAGCACTAATAATAATAATTTACGCCTAATTGACATTATTAATTTAATATTGGATTTGATTAAGAGTTTTGCTAAAATGTAGTAAATTGTATTTGGAGTCGAATCTGCCACCATTAAATAACCCAAGGTTGGTTGGACCAACTGGTAAATCGAGTTGTGTTCCACGTGGGCGACCCGAGGTCGAAACCCGCCGGAGATGCCGCCTTGGGGAGGACTTTAACCTTAACGCTCCCGGTCCGAACTTGCGAAAGCAATGTAAATATATAAAATAAAAAAAATAGAAATAAATAAAATAAATTTTAAAATAGTATAAAGAAGTTTATTCAGATGTTGTCGTGGTAAAAAAAATTAATATGCACAAATACATGAATTGACCAGAATACCCTTCTACTATATATTATTATAATGATTCCCCTTTCTTCTTCCTCGTCCAATTCAACTTACAATTAGAGTTTTAAGAGTTTCAATTTATTAACTCTCTCCTCAAATCTCAACCGCATCTGCATATTTTAGTTGTCTCCACCTCAATTTTATATTTTCAATGTCTTCTAGCAGTTCGATGGACACACTTGCTCGACGAAAATGTAACTGTTGACGGATTGATGTGGTGAAAACGTCCAGTACTTGGGAGAATTTCTAACGGATGTCATATACACATCGTATACTATACAATTGGGTTTCTGCCGAGGTGAAGAAACATGATGAGTGCTAAAGACAAAAAATTAGAAAAATATCAACATGGAAAATGTTTTTTCAACGTCCGATTGCTTTTAACTTTGAGTTGGAATTTAGTATTTTATGGACTGGCGAACTTCTTCCTTCTCACATTTGAAAAACCAAAATCTTGATGGTATTTCTAAGTTGGCTTTTTGGATATTTCTACCTTGCATAATTTCATTCACCAAGTGGTCCATCTCTTTTCTAGTCTTAAATTATTTGATGAAGCCATGGATCTCATGTATTCATCATTAATTTCCACATTTGTTTGCAATGAGCATCTCAAATCAAATATCGAGGTGCCGGAAGTTACAGTATCAAAACTCAAACATCAGATGGTGGCATTACATTCATGTCATTCTTTTTTGGTTGTGGCAGAGTTGGATTTATGTTATGTGCAAAAAGAGGACTAATGTGTAGCCAAAATAGAATTACTTGCTTTATGAGGGTCTGAAGATGAATGTTTGTTAAATTAATAAATTCTGATCATAACTCGTATGCTTCATTTGAATTGTTTATTGTAGTTGGCTTTGGTGCCAAGCACATTATGATCATTGATTTTGTTCGAAATAAACGGATATTGTAACCTTGATAGTAATTCTTGTTCTATTTTAGTTAATTTGATGCATCTGTTCGGTATCGAAGTTCATAGCTCTAAATATATCGTTTTTAAATATTCTCAGCAATGTTACGACACGAGAAACTTTGTCGAAAGTAATATATATAAGAGAATATATACCCCTAAATATTCAAAATGAGAAAAACTCTCGTTCTGACAGAAATTAAGATATCACATTGTAACAGTAGAACAAAGAACATATAGCACATTGCAACAATTAAAAAAATGACATATACCACATTGCAACAATTAAAAAAAATGTCATATACCATATTGCAACAATTAAGAAAATGTCATGTACCACGTTGAAACAACTAAACAAACGTCATATACAACATTGCAACAATTAAAAAAAAAATCCATCTGCTAAAATTTTTCCAGCTTTTTGTCTTCAGCACTCATCATATTCTTCACATTGGCGGAAACCTAATTGTATAGTATACGACATTTATATAAACTATGATGGAAATTCTCCCAAGTACCAGACGTTTTCACCGCATCAATCCGTCCACAATTGCGTTTTCGTCAATAGGGTGTGTCCATCGAACTATTAGAAGACATTGAAAGCATCAATTTAAGGTGGAGACAACGAAAATCTGCAGATGCGGTTGAGATTTTGGGAGAGAGTTAATAAATTGAAACTCTTAAAATCCGTTGAATTAAATGAGGAAGAAGAAAGATGAATCCTTATAATAATTTACAGCATAAAGGTATTTTAGTCAATTCATGTCGATATATTTTTTGAATTTCAGCCAATGCTGATTACGTGCGTCGTACGTTACTTTTTCCTTTTTCCGTTCAAAATCAACGAAAATATACAAACAATGCAACGCCTAATTTCTTTGAATGCCAATTTATTACAAAAATTATATCAAATATCATTTAATATTGTCGTGTTATCTCATTCATATACCAATTCGATTATGATTCCAGTTAAATACTGCTTGTTCCTTCCCTGCTCTATATAATCTATATTATAATTTATATTACCAGCTAATGAATGATTATTGTTATGATTACTTCATCCCAATTTGGAGTCTGTTTGCCAAAATAAAAAATAAAAAAAAATGGAGGTTGTTGACTTCCTCCGGGAATCACGAATGGTCGGCTATATGTCTCCTCCGTGCGTGCTCCAAACCGAAGAGACTAGATACTAGCGCGCTCTCTCTCTTTAATTATAGAAATGATTATTTTATAGTCTTGAAATTACAAAACTTATATATCTACGTTTATCTTCATCTTATCCATATGAAGGGGCATTTTTTTTTTTTTTTGCGCAGTTTTCAAAAATTCATGTCCCGTTCCATGCGTACACATACATGTACATTTCATAGCAAATTAGAGCGTTCATAATTGTTTTACATAACATATATTCTTAAAGTTGATGCATATAATATTTATCAATACTTAGAGAAAATTGAAAAGTTGACTAACAATAATCAGTTTTAAAATATAACGGCTTATAATATATATATATATATATATATATATATATATATATATATTTATTGGTGCGCTATTGAATTTAGTTCAAATATAAGGGAGAAATCATGACTCTATAGTTGCAACTTGCAAGAGTAACATGGAAGGAGGAAAACCTTTATCGTAGTCATTAATCTGAATGGTACAATAGATCTGAAGGGGTGTGAATCATACGATATGCTGGTAGTCATAAATTTGGTAGCAATATGCTACGTATTACTTAAAAAAGGTTAAGGATGCACTTTATAACATATGTTTACACGAAATTTACTGCTCATATCATATGTTTTTTTTTTATACCAATTTGGTACCAATCGTTTCCATTTTGTACCGTTTTCATACATCAGTTAAAGTTCCGTCCATTTTGGCCGTTAAAAGTCATGTGTCATGCACTTGAGTGACCCTAAATTTTTTATTTTGTTTAATTTAGTTCCCTAATACATTCTTAACTTTTACTTTGTTTAATTTAGTCCTAAAATTTCAATATCGAACCATTGACCCAAATTGACGTAACCGGATCTAGTCTAGGCTAGGTCCGGCTAGGTCACTTTGAGTTAATGGTTCAATATTGAAATTTTACGACTAAATTGAACAAATTAAAAGTTGAAAATGTATTAAATGGACTAAATTGAACAAATTAAAAGTTAGTAATGTATTAGGGTATAAATATATGAATAGAGTAATAGTAATTTTAGTCGAACTCTATATATAAAGCAATCCCATAAAAAAAAATTATATATATAAAGCTAATTAATTGGGCTGCCTGCCTCGACCTCAAGGTTGCTCGTAGCTACCACACAAGCATACAAGTTAATAATTACCGGCATGTATAATGTCACTTATTAATGATGTAGCCCTCCAGGGGGGCCACATCAATAATGAAAGGAAAACACCCCCTAACCAATCTGCATTGTCTTTAACTCTTTAGTTATTAATAATTAAAATTATGCAAATTATATTATATTATACCATATAAATATATCATATAGAATCGTCAGTGCCCGTTGATACTCGGGCAATAGGGAAACACAGAAACGAGTGTAACATGGGCACACATGGACACATCTTAATTTAATAATAAAAAAAAACGCCAAGGGCCATGTCAATATTTATTGGAAAATGTACGAAAAAGATGTAATATATTTGAGCTATGTAATCGAGTTAATTTCTAATCATCTAACTTTCACCTCTAACTTTCTTAGTTTGAGTTTTACTGCAATTTCATTCAATTTGATCTCATTTCTTCGATTCTAAATTGAACTGAGTATCCATTTAAGTTTGTGAGTGAATAAAGCTTGCACGAATAAATTTCAACAGAATAGCTTGTTCCATAATCTAGCTTGGTTCAGCCAAGCTGTACTTTTAACCCAAATTTGTAAAACTTTGAAAAGTTCATGGATTGAATTGCGATTTCACGTAAATTTCAACGACCCTAGTATACTACCATACATGGATTGAAGATCACAATACATCATGTCTATCTTAGTGCGGAATCTCGCTAATTGAAATCTAAACATGTCATAAACTCCAACACTATATATCCAGCTAACCATGTACATCAATTAGTATACAATGTAAGCAAATATGTAAAAGATTGCAATTCAACCCACAATTTTAAAACATTATATTAAGCCCAAAAGCATATTGATATCCTCACTTAAAAGCGTCAAACCAATCTAGCTATGTTCTGTAACCTGATCTAATAAAGAAAGTAATGCTAGCCCGATCTGAATTCATTCGATATGGCCCAACCGAGTAGGTTTCATCCGACTCGGTTCAAGAACCGAACTGACCCGATTTGTAGCTATGTCCAAGTAGGATCGGCTCAACTAGGGCTCTTACTCCTAGTTGAAGTCGCCAACCCCAATTGGGGCCATGATCACAACAACGGGCTCAATTGAGCCTCTTGTCGTGGGCTTGCAGCCGATCGGCTACAACCATACCCCACTACGCCGTGCTAATTGTCACCACGATGGTGACCTCGTGCGGTAGTAGGGGTCGTCTCAGCTGACTGCAGCCATTTGATCACAACAACCACTGCTAATGACGTTAAATACGAGTTTCTATGTAGAGAGGTAATAAGTAGGTAGAGTCGAGTAGTAAAGTCGGATCATAAAAATGTAAGTTTCTATCTCTATACTAAAATATAACATTAAAAATGGAATGTATAGCTATTTGTAGTTAAATAAATGTTATTGTATCAAAATATAACAAATATTATTTTTTATTAAAAGAAGAATAAAAAAAATTCGAATCTATAGAAAATAAAGCATATTCCACCAATTAACATATACTCATGCAAATCAACAAAAAGGCAACAAAAATTTGAATCTTCAAATTTTTTTCAGAATTAATCTCAAACTCTAGTAACTTCATTCTATTTATTAAGTGAATGAAGAGAAGAAGAAAAAAAACTGATGATGGGCCATAAGTAAATTAGACAGATAACTCTTATGGGCCATAAGTAAATTAATTCTATTTGGGCCTTGGGTTATAGATTTGTGGTCGAATGGTATTAGGTTGATAAATGAATTACCAATCTTAAAAAAAAAAAAAGGTGAAAAATATAAATGGTAAAATCGCGCAGAGTCGATATTTTTATACGTTTTTACAACTTTCACATGTTTTTACCATTTTTGACTCAGAAAATGGTTGTATATGTATGGCTGTGTCTGTGTTTTAACACTTTTTGTTAGGTAAATATGTAAAAGTATGCATTTTTACAATTTAGGAACAAGTTTTTAATTACATAGCTACTACGAATGTGTACAACTGGATATCGTGGAAGAATTATTTTGTTACTTCTCTTTCATTATATAGGATAGGAATGTAATATTGATCAGAGGAATATACTTGAATTCACCCTAACCATGGGAAAAGGAAACGATACATTTGGCATTGTACAATGTTCTGGGAGAAACACAACACAGAGCAGATTAGATCAGATGAGAGCATACTAATTAAAAGAAACAAACATTACATTACATAGAAAGTAAAACAATCAAAGAATGTAAGTAACTAACTAATCTACTCTACCCTTTTCTGCAGCAGCAGCAGCAGCACAGTTGAGTTGTATCAGCAGCAAGCAGTGCTTGCAAACAACACTAATACTAATCTCTCCTATCCTTCTCTCACTCACTACATCAATTCAATTGATGTATCTCCCTATCTCATAGAACAGGACACCAACTAAGTAAGTAAGTCAGTCACTGGAATGCGTTCCGGTATCACTACCGGATGCTCTTCCTGCGCCAGTGGGTGATACCCCTGAAGTACTAGCTCCTCCACCTCCACCACGGATAGTACTAGTAGGCGGTGGTGACGATGCACGTATTTCCTGTAAATGTTGAACAATCATCCTTGCTTCGGGTCGTGCAGCAGGCGACGGGTCAACGCAGTGAAGTGCCAACTTGAGAGTGTTGAGTAGTTCATCCCCAATGGTGGCTGCATCACTCATAAGCTCCACATCAAACACCTCATTCGTCCACTCCTCCTTCACTATATTCGCCACCCACTGCGGCAGATCCCCACCACCGTTGGTTGCGTCGCCCGGCGACTTGCCGGTCAATATCTCAAGCACTATCACTCCCAAGCTGTACACGTCGGTTTTTGCATTAGCCTTTTTGAGTTTGGACAGCTCAGGAGCTCGGTAACCCAATGCAGCTGCAGCTGCTATCACGTTGGGTCCAGCTGATGGGTTCATGAGGCGTGATAATCCATAGTCTGAGATCTTAGCAGCAGTAGTTGTTGATGATCGACTTTCTTGATCTTCTTCAAGGTGGTGGTTGTGTAGGAGGATGTTGTTGGAGGTGAGGTTGCCGTGGATGAGGTTCTCCACGTGGTGAAGGTGGGAGAGTCCACGTGCCATGCCTTGTATGATCCTCATCCTCGTTGCCCAATTAATTGCCGTGTCTGGTCCCCTTGCTGCATCATCATCATCAAAATTCAAATACATTGATTATTTATTTGTTAAGTAACAAGATACATGACTAAGGTTAAATTATCAAATTGCTAAATCATGTGTTTGCAATTAAACAAATTCGTAGATGAATTTTATTTTTATTCAACATTTTACTAACTCATGCATATATAAATTGCTAACTTAATCAGTATTATAGTCTTTCTTAGTTGGATGGAATCAATAAGGTACCAATTTGTTTGACTATACATATGTGAGCTAGCAATTTGCTACATTTTTGCCCATTCCGCTCAGAAACTAACCAAAATAGTAACCGAATTAGCATTTGTACATATTTAAAATTTGAGCTATTTAAACATTAAAAAAACTTGTTAGCAATTTTTCTGACCATGAAAGCAAGATGAAAAAGTGTGTAAAATATACAAGTTTGAAAGCTATATTTTTTATACCAACGTGTTTCAACATAAGGGTTATATATATATTTACGGGTTATATATATATTTACGGGTCAATAACCTGGGAGAGGTCTGAAGATTGGCCCTTGTGAATTTGAAAGGTCTGAAGATTGAAATGGTGATAACAGAGGTCTGAAGTTTCGACTTGTAGATAATAGAGGTCTCTGTTAGTTTTTTCCGTTAAAACTGACGGAAGTTGGTCATGTGCATAGCATGTGACCAGAAATAAAATAAAATTCCAAAAATACCCTTCTTGCATCTCACATGATTGAATGAAAAGACGAAAATGCCCTTAAGGCCACCACCCAACTCCGGCCACCACCACGGCTCCGGCCGGGCACCACCCAACTCCGGCCACCACCACTCACAACTCCGACGACCGCCACCAAACTCCGACGACCGCCACCACGGCCCCAATTGGGCCCAAATCGGAGCCACAAAGCTCCGATAGGAGCTCGGTGGCTCCGATCGGAGCTCTGTGGCTCCGATCTAGGGCCACAGAGCTCCGATTTGGGGCTCTGTGGCCCCAGATCGGAGCCAGAGAGCTCCAAATCGGGACTGGTGACTCCGATTTGGGCCCAATTGGGGCCGTGGTGGCGGTCGTCGGAGTCGTGAGTGGTGGTCTCCGGAATTTGGTGGTGGCCGGCCGGAGCCGTAGTGGTGGCCGGAGTTGGGTTAGGTTTAAATTATGGATAGGGTTGTCATTTCATCTTTATATTAATTAAACTTTTTTATTAATTCAAATATTACAAAATGGTATTTTTGACATTTCATGCGGTTCTGTTAAATTTAACAGAAAATCTGGACGGAAAATCTAAAAATCACAAAGTCCAAACTTCATACCTCAGTTATTACCATTTCAATCTTCAGACCTCTCAAATTCACAAGGGTCAATCTTCAGACCTCTCCCAGGTTATTGACCCTATATTTACTTCAACCATTCTTTCAAAATTGTCATTAAATATATTTTAAATCTAAAATTAACTAAATATTTTTCTAAATATCAAAATTACGACGTAATAATTTATACTAATGTTTCAAGTATCCCAACTTGAATAAGACTCGGTTAATCTCTAATCATTTGTACTCTAATTTGACTCATAGTATTAGTATAAACGATTATGGATTAGTTGTAATACTTTGAAAAGCAATTATTTAGTTTTGTATTGTTAAAATATTTTTAACACTAATTTTAAATAAATGTTTCAAACATGCATCTTTTATATGTTTTTTTACCAAAAGGAAAAGGGTAGTAAAACTAACCGTGTAGAAAAGTAGCAAGGCTTCCTCTAGGCATGTAATCAAAGACGAGTAGCTTCTCCCCTTTAGGACCAACATAGTAGGCTCTCATCGCCACTAGATTTGGGTGTCTGATCTTCCCCAAAACATTCACCTCCGCTTCGAACTCCTTCTGTCCCTTTGTTATCTTCTCTCTCAACCTCTTCACCGCCACTTGGCTCCCATCCTCCAGTGTCGCCTTATACACTGTTCCGTACGTGCTCTTCCCCATTATCTCCGCTGTCGCACATAGAAGATCGTCCGCCGTGAACACTATCACTCCTCCATCAAAGTGAACCAATTTCCCTCCGGCACCGCCCTCTCCAGCCGTCGCCGCCGCTTCACCTTCCTTGCCTCCTGCCACCGCAATCCCTTTCTCGGCCCTGGCAACAGAGGGTTGCCCTTCGTTGGCTGTCCCGCGGGTTCTGATCAAGCAGTATAGGAGGATCAAGCATAGGATGAATAGTATTACCAACAGGATCCCAGCAGCTATCAAGATTATATCTTTGGTGCCCAAACCATGTCTAGTTTGTTTCCGCTGTTCCTGGGAGGGCGCTTCTCCAGGTTCAGAAGAAGGGCATGCAGGATTATCAATGGAGACGCCACAAAGCTGAAGATTTCCAATAAAGGAAGAAGAGTTGAATTTCTGGGTGAGGACAGTTGGGACTTGTCCAGAGAGGTTATTGTAGGATACATTGAGGAAACGAAGATTCTTCAACTCACCGAGTGTAATCGGAATTTCTCCGGCGAAACTGTTCCTTTTAAGGCTTAGGGAAATGAGAGATGAAGGGAAGGTAGAGGGTAAAGTGCCGTTAATGGCGTTGTATGAGAGATCTAGTGTGGTAAGTCGACGAGACGGAGCCCAGGAGTCGGGGATGGTTCCAGTGAGATTATTGTGGTCTAAATTAAGAAAGACGAGGGATGGTGATTGAGTTAAGTTAAAAGGGATGGAACCGGAGATGGAGTTGAAGCTGAGGTTGAGTCTGTAGAGGAGGTTAGTGGAGGAGACGAGGTTATAAGGGATGGAACCAGTGAGGAGATTGTTGCTGAGATCGAGTGTCTGTAATCCTGGGCCTAATGAAGGGGGAATGGAGCCGGAGAGGCGGTTGTTGAACAGTTGGAGACCTCTAAGGTTTTGAAGGAAGCGTAATGAAGATGGGATTTGGCCTCCTATGGAGTTGTCGTGAAGGCTGAGCTTCCTAAGCGCCTGCAACTCGCTTATCTTCTCCGTGATTCGCCCGCTCAGGCCTTTCCATGGAAGCTGCAGCACGATAACCTGACCCTGAGCACACTTGATTCCGGTCCACCCACCTGAGCACGCACCGTACCCGCTGTCGTTCCAGCTCCTCAGGAAACCGGCGGGGTCCACTATCTCATGCTTGAAGGCCTGCAGCGCGTGGTAGTCCGACTCAGTGATGATCACTCCATCCCATCCAACTTCCCTCCCTACATTACATCACATTACATTAACTGGAATGAAAGAAAGAAAGAAATGTCAATAGCTTGTTTAGTCAGTGAAATGAATTTGCATACCTGAAACTGCACAAGCACATATCGTGAGCTGAAGAAGAAGAAGAAGAGACGACAGCAGAATGTAAAACTTGCGACGAAAATGGTTATCTCTGTTTCCAATAATCTTCCGTTTCTCTATTGCTGATATCAACAGCTTCTCCATCTCTACTAGCTATCTAGTGCTTACCTGAGGGAGACCTCTATTTGCTTTCTTGTCTAGTATACAAGAAAAAGACAATCTACGATGTCTTATGTATTAAAAACATGAATATGGAGGGAGGGAGGAGCGTCATTGCCATTAGGAAGAGGGAAACGGAACAGAGGCCGCTGCTCTACTTCCCTAACGGCTAGTTTTTGAATCCTCACGTTCAGATTTCGGTATTTCCCATGTACACCTCTTTTTTGACACGTGGATTACTATATTTTTCGTGGCCCATTGCCACATGGATTATTATGAACAGAATCTCGACCAAAACGCCTACTGTTAAGTGCTGTATATATTATATGTAGTAATTAGAATTCAAAATTTTGTAGCTAATCTGCACATTTGCACTATAATATAAAAGGCGGCGGCACCGAGACACCGCCCACTCGATGCAGGTACCTGATATATAGTTTTATTACGAATGAATGCATAGTTTCACAACTGAACTGATACTGAACAAACATAATTTTACACAAAAAAAATAAGTTAGCTGGCAATGGCATCATGGGTAATAAGTACAAATACTGAACAAACTAGTACCAAACAAATGCACACTCTAGCAGAATCAGAGAGGAGTTGATCCCCACTAATCAGTATCACCACTAATCAATCCAATCCATCAGAATCCTCTTCAGATGTCACATCAGAATCCTCTTCTCCTTCTTCATCTTCATCAACCTCTCCCTCTTCTCCTTCATCCTCATTAATCCTGATGGGTATTCGGGTTCCATTGGCAATCTTTGACAGTGCAGCTGTCTTGCTTGCCCTCTGTGACCGAGCACTCACCATGGTGGGAGCAACTGACACAGGTGACGCCTCTCCATCTCCATCTTCATCCTCCGAAGATGATGATCTTTCATGCCTCACTCGCCTTCTTGTACGTGTCGGCGGCCTAGTGGAGCATGGCGGAACTGGTGTTTGTGGTACCAGAGGAGGAGCTGGGGCATTTAGACCCAACCTCCCTGCAATGTGTTTAGGAGCATTAACGTTATACATAATGTGCACGTAGAAGCAGCAACAAATCAAACAACCTTCCAAACTATCTAAGCAGCAAAAATGTTTAATAGGACGTAACTTCACTAACCTAATATAAGATCAGCGCTTTCTTGCGAGAGTTGCTGATCAGGATTTCTATCAAGTGACTGGAGGCGCTCACTCAACCGGTTTAACTCTTTTACCAGCTCTTTATCTGAAGATGCACACAAATGCACATTGCACATGAGCCTCCTTAACAGCTTTATACCACTTTGTTCCGATGGTCGGAAACTGATTAATACAAGTATTCTGCAAAGCGCTGCAACATATGCCTTCTCTGCAGCAGTCTTCTTAGCGGAGAAACCCGCCACCTTACCCGGAAAAAAATTACCAATATTGTCATTATTGTGCAAGAAAAATCTTATATATGTATAAATATATATAATTGTCTCACGACAAAAGTACGTATATCAAGTAGCCCAGGGCCCAATCGCATTGAACCCTCATAAACATCCAAGTCTACTGAATAAATGTTGCTTCATTTGCAATTCAAGTCTACATTCAAATCGGCTCAGAAAGATTCATCAGTTACCTCTGTGGCTATGCGTATTGCAAGACCCTCCTGGCTCCATGCAACAGAAGCTTGTTCAGAACCATCAGACTCTTCAGCACACTTTTCAGTAGACTCTTTAGCATTATCTGTCTTAGTTTCTTTTGCATAGAGGGGAGCTTGCATCATCTGCAGCATAAAACGTGATGCTAGGACGGCACGTTTTCTCAAATTAGATACCATTATAGAGGAACCGCCAGAAGTGCCATCAATCCCTGGCCACATTGATCTCATAACTGGAATGAAGGCCCTTGATAAGGACTCCTGCAATCACACAGAGACTATCTGCCATTAGAAAAGATGTAAAACTAAAGGGGATGAAAACACAGGAATGGCTTGTACAATTCATTTAGAAAACAAAACAGGAAGAGAGGCTCTTGCCTTGTGATTAGTTGAGAGGGATGGATAATGCTCAAAGAAAACTGACAGACATTGTCTCAGCCTGTTTAGAAATTAAAAATACAATTCATACAAGTAAACAGCAGAATAACAAAATGATCATACCAAAAGGCATCAGCAGATGTACCTGTCTAGATCCTTTGTCTGATCACTGAAATACAGGCATATAAGTTTGGCTAATAGTAATGGACGAAAAGAAGCAGAAATGCTTGGATACTTATCACTTAAGAGAATAATCTTTGCAAACCCCTCTACCAAGACTGTAAGAACTGATTCACTCTCATCACAATCCAGAGAGTGGAACCATTCCTCTCTGCCCAAACCAGCATATAGAAGATCAAGTACTTTGGCTTCTGAGACTCCATCTGTGTCAGATAAGTCTAAAGTCCGGAAAGCTGACTCATTATCTTGCAACTGCGATGCATGATCCTTTCCTGATGCTTGGTCAATATTGTGCGGGCCATGCCACATGAGCAGATCAAATATCGCCATACAAGCCACTCTGCTAATTGATGGAGGCCCCTCCACATACGATTGCCGCAACTGTGTTACCAACTCTTCATTCAACTTCCTCTCTACTAAGCCAAAAAGACCAAGACATCTAACGGCAATCCTTCGCACATCCAAGTGCACATGTTTTGCCTGCGTTTGAAGTCAATACCTTTAAAAACTGTAGGCTCATAAAAATGTTCATGAATGATAGCTTGCAACAGCACAGCCCAAAGGTAGTCTTCACAATAATAATTGTGCAGTACACGCTATATTGTCAATAGGTGGTTAGATCACTACGACAGCCAATATCTTTGATTAATGCCTCAGACGTTTAAGAGCTTAATATTAATATATAATGAAATATCAAATTCAACTAGTCATTTAGAAATTAAGTCATCCGAGTCCACAGTGAGAATCTAAGAAAATATAGTCAAAGTTTCCAAGTTCCTTGGACCCTCACCGTTGGGAGCAGAAATAGACCATGGATCAGTTCTCCGTGATATTATAGTTCAATTAGTTAAATCAGAATCTGTTCAAAATCAGGAAAGCAATAGTTCAGACGGTGCATGTTCCTTACCCCTGGAAGCAATAAGAGTTGATGCAGATTGTTTGCATTCATGGTCTTCCCTTGAATCCACCGCAGAGATTTTACATTCTCTAGCATAAGACCTGTCACTGCTAGACAGTGCATCCAGTGCATAAAGTCTGCGGTTCTCTCCCGGCAAGGCTGTGCAAGCTCATCTATGACTCGAAAAACAGCTTCCTCAAATTCTCCAGAAGCAGAATGAACTGTCTTAGCTAAAGCAGATACTGCACTAGCCCATTCTCTATCTCCTCCCAGATTTATGCCATCCCCCACTGCAATGATGTTTCCTTCACCATCTGCCTCATGTTCAAGAGGCTTTAGCAATAACTCCTGAACAAAGCTGATAGCGACTTTCCTGTTTGTAGCATCAGAAAAGTCAAGCATGGTCCCAAGTAGCAGCAACTGTCTTGATGAAAATCGAAAGTTCGGACCTGCAAATATATTTCTAAAGTGAATATGTAATTTCACACACGTCAATGTCATACTAAACTTATTATTATTTTTTTACTTCACCTGCATTAATATGAGCTCTGACAAGATCTACATAATCTGAGATAGTTGCAGGAAGTACTCCCTCAAGTAAGTCATTGCTGTCAGAGGCTTCAGCTGCATATACTGCTGCTTCAGCACCCATTGATAAAGCAGCATCAGATCCTTTTTTCTGTTATGAAGATGCATGCTTCAAGTTTTTAGATCACATAGGTTACTTTCAAAAGGTAAGGAATTCAAACTCATAACTAAACAAAGTTTTAATAACCAAGATATCATAAGCCTTTATTAATATTGGCCGAAAGATATGATAAGCTTGCTATTGTAAAAGATATGTCAAGTACCTGTGCTTCATCCTGCAGGTGTCTACATATGGTCCTCCAGTAAAGTGCTATCTCTGCACCAATAAGATGGACTGATGGGGCGCAGTCAGAAGAATCACCTACAAGAGAATAGAGACACTAAAACCATGAGGACGTGTCACTCTATCCAGTTGTTTTTTTAATAAAAAAAATTATATGGAAGCCCATATAGCAAAATAACAATCGTTCCAAATTTAGGGTTGTAGAAGACTGCCTCGGATATTTATCTTGATTCTCATCAATTATGTAAATGTAATATTCTCACTTATGGAGGAGCACCAACTATTGCACTGAAATTAAATAAATAAATAAATTGTTGACCGGATAAACATTTTTCCTGATATATCAGTGAACAAAGACAGATTCATTTTGTATTTTGAATGTAAATATTATTTCACATACAGAGTTCATGCAGCATCCTATTAAAATCTCTATGTTACTATCTAAAGAAATTAACCCACTTTATGTGCCTCAATTTTAGTACACCCAGCAGAATATGTTTCCTAATTTTAAATATCATATACTCAAGTGACATCGAAAGTGTTTCATGGCTAGATCAGATCTCCGACCAACTGTGGTGTTCAGTCGAATCAAGGTGCAAGGTGACTTTGTGGCCATACTAACACCAAGTTTGAAGTTGTTCAAGAACAAGGCAACAAGCCAAATGTTAGATAGACAAATGAACCAAAAAGAGCATATACATGGGGTAAAACACATAGCATAAACTCTTTAATGATATCACAGTATCACACTGCAACTGTGAGTGACATCTAAAGTCTTCCGTGGCTAAAAAAAATCTTAATGCAAATTTAGCTTTCTCAGATATAGGAACACATGTCAATGTGCCTATATTATGTAAAGTTTAAGATTGTTTTAAAAGAATAAAAAAAAATTGAATGATATCAGATCCAGTAATGCACAAAAATGCAACAAAAAAAATAAAGCAAACCACATTGATGTAAAGCCATATGCCTCACCAACTTGGACTTCGCCATTGCTTGATATGATGTACTTCTGGAGTCCATCAACTTTATTAAATTGCACTGCTCCAGCCTTTAGCAGTACCTTCATAACAGCCTCACCCACCATCTCATAGGTTTCAACATCAAGATACTTGAGAAGCTCTACAAGGTCTCCCTTGCAACTTTTAGAAAGCCATTCTTCCTTCAGTAGCTTCAGACACTCTTTTACGACAGCATCAGAACGATCAGCAAGTCCTCTTTGGAGAATTAATGTTCTCAACTTGATGCTGTAGATATTTATTCAGAAAAAATACTTAAACACGTTAACAGGATATTGCCACAAGATATGATTAGAAGACCCGAAACAAGATACTCAGGACAATGTATTCAATAAAAAACATGGCACAATTTAGCTGAAATATTGGAGCTCATAAATTAAGACATCCAGATGAAAAGAAGCACAGACCTAAGGCTCTGCAGAGGGAACTTATTAGCTAGGACACAGTAGGCAGCTTTACGCACTGATTCGCTCACATCCAGTGTGTAGTCAATGACCACTTGGGAAGTTAAATTTGATGCAGGCAGGGCTAATACTAATGTCTTGCGGACCTCCTGCACATGAAAGATAAATGAAGCTTCTTGAATGAGCAAACATAACAAAATTTGCAATCAGAATTACGCATCAAACTCTGACAGAAGAGAACTTCCTAGAGAATAATGATATAAAATTCAAGTTGAGCTATACTATTTATGTAATAATAGCTGGATTCTTCATGATGCTAACCTTTATGGATTCATAATTAAGTACTTAAGTAGTATATATGTTGTATTTTTCCTAGCGTCCGTCTCCCTAGAAATAGACTAGTTTTATATTAGCTTCTCTTATTGTAGACGAGCTTTTAGCCCAAACAAAAATGTAGACAAGCTGTCATGCTCACCGCATTCTGCTCCAGAGGAAGTGCTTCAAGGAATGAATCAAGGATATCACTGTTTCCAGGATCACTGACAAAGCGAGATAGAGCCCTAATTGCAAATATTCTAATTGCTGGGACCTTGTCTTTAGCCCTAACTATCATGCTATCGATCACTTTGTCCCATAGCTCATCGTCAACATCAGCATCATCTGGCAGCCTCAGTATGATCTACAGAAACAAAGAGTAAACCTTATCATCAACAAAAACGGAATGGCAGCAATGGACGGAAGAAACTCAATTAACAAGTTTTTGCGAAGAATAGTCAGTAAAATTATAAAGATACCGGACATTCTTATGAATCAAAACTTGACACACTTAAAGGGACGATGAACTCGTTAATGGAAAAATCAAGGCAAATACAAAAAGAACGGGCGATCATAACCCTCAAACTGAGCGCTTAAATAATTCTAGTGTACCAGGTTGGTCATCATTTGGAATGGTGAAAGTTAAAAGAGGAGCTTTTCAAGGGGAAAATCAAGCTCATATAAAAAGGGGTGGTAGATGAAGCAGTCAGAAAGCTCACCTCAGACATAATCTGACAGGCACGCAGTCTGGCAGTCCTGGTAGCAGCTCCAGTAGCAACAATCAGAAACTTTAAGAAATTATCAAGGAATGAATCACAATTGGAGGGAAATGAAGTGGAGAAAACTGCAATGAATCGCAGGACTCGCTCAGAGGAGGCAGTACGTCGTTGGAAATCGAAGAGAGGAACTAGGGTTTTGGTGAAGGAGAGGAAGAAATGGGGCTGAGAGCGCAGAGCGGCGAGATCCTTGAGCTTGCGGTTGTGTGTGGCATTGGAGGTTCGGGTATCGTCCAAGATTTTGGCGATCTTCAACATCAACGGCTTCACTTCAAGAGAGCCTCCGTCGTCCCCAGCGCTTCTTTCCATGACGGACATCTGGGCAACTCAACTGGAACAGACGAAGAGTTAGAGCGGATGAGAACTTTTTAGTTCTTATTATTTAATTAATAATAATAACAAAAATGATGAAAAGGTAAATTTGAATACGAACGCGCGGGAAAAGGGAGTGCGAAAATTTGTGGTGATGGGCCGCTAGTTTCAAATAATGGGCTTATAAAGAGTCCAATCATGACGCTCAAAAATTTGTACATTATTATTATTTATTAATAAAAAAAAATCCAACAAAAAGGAATGGGTTAATACTGGCGAGTCTAATCCTATTTCGCTACGTAAATATTTGATCTCACCTGATCATGGCCTGGATTTTTTCCGACCAGGCTTAGCGAGCAACCAGCGCACGCTCTGTCTCTTTAACATAATATCACCAGCAGCCTAGTATAATTAAAAGGTCGGCCCGTACCTACTTCTAGGCGCCTACCCATATGCTTGACGCGGTTATGGACCAGGTGGAACCTGATAATTTTAAAACAGGTCACTGCGATGTGACACCCCGGAGGAGTTTCGAACCTGAAACTTCGAAACTAAACCGCATAAGACTAAACACTCTTGACTATCAGACCACGTGGTTTATTTATTAATAATAATTAAAAATAATTATTTGTCACGTCACGTGGGGGGTCTCTTCTCTTGTACGTGAAGATACGGGGAATGGAAGCAATGCATGAGGATAGCAGCCCAACAAGTGGAAGACATTAACCACTTGAGTGCGTGAATGCATGGCATGAATGGATACAAAGCAAAATATGCCAGATTCTATATATAATCAGGATAATCAACTATTTAAGCTGTGGAAAAAAATATGTTTAATGTGTGGATAATGTTAGTAGTGGTTTGAGGGTTTGGACCACGATAGATAGATTCCCTGCATTAGAAGAAAAAAAAATGTATGTATGTATTATTAATTATTAAAAAAAAATAAGTCGATAAAACAAAAAAGATCACTAATTTTAGGAATCAATTCTTGTGCCGTTATGCCCGGCCATGTCACTGCCATAGGAATATATTATATATTATATATGGCAAATGGAGCAATTAGTGGACGACTTTGTTGATGGTGCATACACACTTGCTGAGAAGTATATATATTCTTATTAATTACATATATCACAACGTTATTAAATCGTCTTTTTCTTATCTTATGTGTTGTGTTGAGAGTTTAAGATCGATGCCTGATAATGAAGTGGATGAGATCATATATTCGTCCATCAATCACTATTCACTATAGCTTAACAAAGTTTTATGTACTCGTCCATCAGCATCGTCACCAGTACGTACTCATTTCTAGAAACCACTAAATTATAATATTATTATTTCTGTCAAATTATCTTCGCTTTCAAATTTGAAGCGAAAGTAAAAAGTTGATGTTTATAGACTAATTAAGATAACTCCCCGGGTATGTTATATATATAATTGTAAAATTTCTTTCTTAATTTATTATTTATTTATTATTATAAAGAAAGATACTAAGAAAATGTCGGGTATCATGCGAGCGAGGGACGTCGTCTAGAAAAGGAACATAGCAAAAATATCCGAAGGCAGCGGCACTAGTGCTATAGAATATATTTTAAATTAGAGAAAATGATTCGACATGCGAGATGCAGAGCATGCGAAACTCCATCCGAGTGAAGTTTTTGAGTTTTTTTGTGAATAACATAAACTTTTTGCTTCTATAATTTGTCTCTAATCGTCCGAAAAGTTCGCATGTTCCGACTCGCATATACTAAAACATACACATTTCATCTCATGCTTAATTATTAATTAATACTATACAATAAATTTTCGTTTAAACATAATTTTATACGAACTTTATAATCTTGTACTTGTACTACTAAAATAAGGGTTAAATTGCTGGCTCCAAATTAAATGGACCTGTTCGTCTATGTGTCGGTATACATATAATCCGATGGTACTTTATATTTTTAGAATGTTATTATCATGTTGTTCACCGTACTAATTTCCATCTATTTTTCGGTTAAATAAATAAATGTTATGTAGCACTGACACAACAATAATGTGGCACTCAGGGATATATATCTATACGTTTATATTACGGGTCATAGGATACTGTTTGATTCGAATGAGTTAGACTAAAAAATTTAGTAATTACTGATAGATACTTCGTATAAAAAATGTAAAGAGCCTCATATAAAATTATAAAGGAAGAGTATAATAAAATATATAATGTTCACTGGTTTTACACGCAATTATTGATTGTCTTGCCTATGGTTCAAATCTTACTCTCCACACATTTTTAAACTATATTAAAAAAAATATTATTATTTTACTATTTATTAGTTTTTCTATCTTATTTAATATATTTATTCCAAATGTTATTATAATGTGTTAATCTAAGTTTTTTTTTTTTTAAAAAAAATATTAATTGTCGTTTCTTCTTCTTTTTACTAGATTAAAAAATAATATTTTTCTACTGTTTAATATTTGTTTCTGTCGTATTTAATATATAATTTTCTTAATATTATTATTATTATAAGTTTTAATTTAAGTTTTTTTAAACATTTCTTAATTGTCATTTATTATTCTCTTTAAACTCTTCTTTTTCTTTTATCATTATTTCTCTTCATATGTTACTGGAAATTTATTACTTTTATTTATCTCATTCTAATTAACTGTTTATTTCGTTGATTGACCATGAAGAATTGTAATTTTATATATATATATATATATATATATAATGAATCATCTAATCCGGTCTCTTATCTGATCACATTGGTTAGACGAATGATGGGAACTATTAACCCTTAAATTAAGTGAAGAGCTATTTTGCCTCCTCAGGTGGCATTGGGGTTGTGTGACCTTTTGTGCCATCGACCGAGTAATTAAAGGCAGAAGAGTTAGCCAAGTCAGGATTGTAGTGTAATGAGCTTAATATATATATATATATATGATATTTAAATAACTCAACGGTACTATATATACATCGTGTAAACAAAATATAGCCAGCTAAAATATAAAAGGCACATATCAAAATATGATCGAAGAATAATAGTTTCTGCACGCACCATTTAATTAATACTCGGACTTGATACATATATTTTATCTACAAATCCATATTTCGTCTAGAAAAGTGATGAGCACTACTTTTTTACGGACTTTGATTATAGTAAGGAAAAATATTATATTTGACAATGAAATCCGATTATGGTGGACAAATATGTTATCTTTACAAAGCAATTTCTTTTTGTAAGAAAAAAAATGATTTTATATATATATAAGATCTTTATCAACTAAATGTATATTTGGTCCGATCAACAAACATAAAACCGTTACGGGCCAAAAATATAATTTAGTTATATATATGTGAGAATATTGAAAGTCGAACATATGGACTTTTACTACTAAAAAAATGATTTTTAGCGACAATAATTTAACAAGAGGTATGAAAACCTGTCGCTCAAAATATATAGTAATGACAGGATTTCTGTATGTCATAATTTCTCAGTCAGTTATAAGTTAGGATTTCAAACCTGTCAGAGATTAAAACTTCACTGGGCTGCTGAGCTTATTTATGAAAGAGGCCCAAATTGTTTGTTGGTAAAAGGCAGAACTCTCTTTAGCCCTAGCATGTGAAGAAAATAAGGAACATAATAGGAGGAGGCAGCTGAGAGAGAGTGGGGGAGAAAGATACGAGTTGCGCCACTGTTACACGCCCTACCAGCAGCTGCGCCTCGAGTCGCGACGCCGCTACCCCGCTACCCGCTCCAGCCAGCTTCCGCGCCACCGCTACCGCTCCCACCAGCTGCCACGCCACTGTTACCCGCTCCCGTCAGCAGCCATGCCGAGCCCTAGTTGCCAAATAAGGTTTGGCAAATGCAGATTGATCAAAGAATCAAATGAACATGGCCACATGAGTCACTGCAGTCTCCAGACCTTAGATATATTTTGTATATCATGTTAGTTTATATGATGAAAAGTTTTTGAGCATATTGGTATTGGAAGTGAAATATTACCAATGAATAATTTTTGTTTGGTTTCTTTAATTTATTACCAAAAAAAAGCTAAATTAAAAATAATTAATAAATTGAGGATTTTGTGGGGAAAAATGGAAATTTATATTATCGAACAGGTATTTTCTTGTCGCTATCTATTAGTGACGGGTATTACCTGTCGTTATAACTTAACGACAGTTATTTCCTATTATTATAACTTAGCGACAGGTATTTCCTGTCGCTAAAATTTATGATAGGACACGTAACATATCGCTAGATTATTAATGGGAAGACATTCAACGATAGGATGACAACTGGAAAAATACTTGCCGCTAAAAGTTTTAGCGATAGAATTTTAGCGATAGGAAACACTTGTCGCTAAAAGTCCTTTTTCAAGTAGTGTTTGTGGTGAAAGACTTACACATTAACCAGAGATAGTATGCCTTCGGAAATTTGAACATGAATTCATATACTATAAAAATAATAATGACGGTACATTATCAATTGTAATGATAGGATAATACAATAAATATATATATATATATATAGTGAAATGCAAAGAACTATTTGCAGTGATAGTTTGACGAAGCCTAAACACTTCATGTATAATATGCAAGCCTTTCTTCTAATTATCACCCAAACAACTAAACTAGATATCGTCCTCATTTTTCGGCATAGTTAGTTACTGTGGTTTAGTTTTAAAACTTCGTCATTCAAATACCACCGTCTCGGACTACTCGTATGGATATTTTTGTACATACAAAATTCAAAATAAGAATAGTCCATTAATTTCAATTAGCTAAAATGAAGGACTAATTTACTCTTATTATCAACCAAGGATCGAACTGTCAAAAACAATATTATATAGAATAGTTTATCGGACAAAGAGAATTTGGTCCATAAAACACAACACGTTTATAAAGATAAAAATATTTTGAAATAAAATGCTGGGTCTTTTTATCATGCTCCATAAGCACCGTGCTTTTAGTATTTTTATTTTATTTTTATTTTTCTATTGTCTTAAAAGTGAACCCTAGATAAAATTTGATATTATTAATAGTATGATGCAAATATTTGATGTAGTTAAAAAATTTCATACTTTTTCATATTTTTAAAGTTTATTACATATGTTACAATTAAGTCCACCTAATAATAAAAACAAAGTGTGTTCCAAAAGTATGGTAAATACGGATTTTTCTACCATGCTCTTGGAGCACCATGCTTTTGGTTTTTTTAATATTATGGTGGACTAAGTAAAACTTTAAAAAGTATGAAAAAATATGAATTTTTTTAACTACGCCTAAGATGTGTATCATACTATTAATAATATTAATTTCCCTATGGGGTTCATCATTAGGGCAATAGAAAAATTAGAAAAAAAAAAAGTTGTGGCAAAAACACGGTGCTTCAAAAGCATGACAGAAAGGTCCAAAAAGGTCCAAAACCCACCAAATAATTAATTTTTCTAAACATATTCCATTATTTATTTATTTAGATTGTAACCCTGAAAAAAAAAAAATGCGACCCAAGCGGCCAAGCAGCACAATGCTGTAAAATTAAAGAGCAGAAAACTCTTCAAAAGGAGCAACTTCCTAAATCGATCGAGTGATCACCCACACCCGCTGGCGTACCAGTCCAACCATCAACCACCCAGTTGATTTCGGTTATGACAACATTTATTGCCAATAAATTTTAATCACAAATACCTTTTCTGGTGTAGTTCAGTCAGGTAAGGCTATGATTGCGAGGGTTTCGTGCTAGCTCGTAACCGGAATATCATTTTATCATGCACTATAAGAAAATTGGTAATTTATGATAATATTATTTTAATAGAATCAAATCAATTGCAAATTATAAGTATTTTTTATGGATTTAATATATTTTGAGGGAAATTTCATACAAAATTTAAAATTTTGTAAATATTTCCAATTAAGTTTCTAGCCAAGATTTTTGTTAAAAATCATTCCCTTAAAAAATAAAATAAAAAAAATTAAATTTTGTATTTGTAAGAGATTTTCACAATTCTTTAGAATTTCTTGTAGTGATGAGAGACAATCATCAATGTTAGCACAACCAATGAGTCGGTGATGAGTCAAAATTGACTTAAAGTGACCATGGTCAGTACGATATTCGGTTAAAAATTATTCGTTTGTTTAATTCAAAAAGTTTTCTTTTATAAATTCATTTTTATGTGCTATATTTTTTTAATAAGGATGACACTGAATAATTAATTGAAGAAAGTTAGTATTTTGACATGTAATTTGAAGGTCGTTGGTTGGAGTGGGTGAGAATGATCCGACAGTGGGGAGTAAACTAAATCAGTTGTATTAATATTTGACTAAAATAACAATCGCATAGGAAAGTTGAAAAAAATAACTGAAATAACTAACCATCGCAAAGAAAGACTGAAATCGGTTGTTTCTACATGTTGTCGCTTCCACTATTCGGTGCTTTTTTGTAATTGGACGTACGTTTCTTCATACTGCCGATTCCTCTAATAAATAGTTGTTGTTTAATGGTTGCGTTTTAATCTTGTCATTAACCTCTCCATTAATCGTTAATTGTTGAATCCATTAACATCGTCATTAATCTCTGATATAGATATAATAAATAGATATCATGACAAAAAAAATATAATATAATAATAGTGAATTAATCATCTATTAACAGCACCATTAATATCGCATATAGATATAGCGAATTAATCTTCATTTCATAATTTTTTATCTTAATATAATATCGCTATTAATATTAACATTTAAATCTTTAATTGCTGAAATTCTTTTATTTTGGTTGAAGTAATTGTTGAAATTCAACATTTAATATTATTGATGTATATCTTTGTTGAGAATAAGTTGTGATTTGAAGAAATTGACATGTTATCATGTTGTTTCTCCTCTTATTCTCTCTCACGTCGTATTAACATATAGATTATAGCCATGACATGCTGTCACATGACTTACCCTTTGTTTTTTCTCAATTCCTATTAGCCACTAATATAGATTATAGCTTTTTAACATGTAAATATTTAATTGTTGAAATATGGCGAAAATTCATTGAGCAGTAAAAAAAAAAAAAAATAATGACATGTCGTTATGTGATTTCTCCCATCCCATTATTCTCTATCAAGTCTGCATTAATATAATATATACGCGGCTTATGTTGATTTTTTTTTTTGGGGCCAAAATATGTTGAATTTTATTTAAATAAAAATTTATGTATAAAAACTTATATATTAGAGTAGTTATTAATTTATGTTTTTATTGATAGTTTCACAATTGTAATTTTAGATAATCATGATTTAATAACAATTATATATTAGAATTTAATTTTAAAAGTTGAAAAATATAAATATTACTCTTAATAACTTTATTCCATAAATGTATATAATTAGAAATATTATATATATATATATATATATATATTTGTTTCCTACGGGGTGGTCCTAGGCGGCCCTCATCAGGAGGGTAGAACTCGTAGCATACTCGCTCTACACCCAGACTAACCCCCACTTGCACCGGGTCAGCCCGTAAGGGTTAAATTGCTGACCATAAATATTTTTTCATTCTCATGTTCACTAGCGGGGATTGAACATCTGACATCTGATTAAGGAATGAAACGCTAAACATTTGTCAATACAAAGCTAGGCAACACTATTTTCATATAAAATTTTTGTAAAACCAAAGTGCAGTAAAAAAAACTTATAATCTTTTTTTTTTTCAATGCTTCATACTGAAGTAAATAATAGTAAACAAATGTATCAAGAGATCAAAATAATATAATATTATTTAAGGTTTTTTAACATATATAACCCTAAAGTGTGATTCTATTTTTTAAGATAACCCTATTAATAAATTTTATCATTTATAACCTTAAAATTCTAATCAATAAACAATAATTAACCCTATGTTACTATATGGTTAGTTTTAAACAAAATATCTCTCCTAATGGAGTCTTTCTATCATGATCCACAAGCATTATGTTTTTTGTTTTTTTTCTATTGACCTAAATGTGAATCCTAGATTAAAATTGATATTATTAATAGTATGATGCAAATATTAGGTGTAGTTAAAAAATTTCATACTTTTTCATATTTTTAAAGTTTTACATATGTTACAATTAAGTCCACAAAATTAATAAAAAAGCAAAAATATGGTGCTCCACAAGCATGATAGAAAAATCATTCTTAATGACTTTTTTATAAATATTTTTCCAGTAATTATTCTTTAGAATTCATATTTTTCTATTTTTTCTCTTATTTTTTAGTCAATACATCAACATTATATATTTTTTTCGTAAGTATTCATGAATTTCCACTATTCCTATTAAAAAAATAAATTTACCTAAAGTTTCTAAATTTATAGTCACACAAGATAATTAGTGATGCGTTGTATGTTTCCCTCCAGAATGTGTACTTTATTTATATGACTGTAATTGAGCTCTATTTACACGACTCTATCCAATTTGAATGTCAAATTATGTTATTAATTTTGCCAACATTCAAAGATCGCCTCAAATGAAAAGAAAAAAAAAATAATTAGTTAAGGCAAACAACACATCTAAATATAATTATGCAACTTTTGTTATGCATGTGTATGACTAAACTTTAGGTGAGATTGTTTACTAAAACTTACACAATGACTTCTCAAAAATGAAGGATGAAAAGTCAAACATTAACATAACATTGACCTACCGCAAATATATATAATATTGATATTGTAAAAAAAAAGGATGAAAATAGAAATTAATTAGGGATTTAGTTTAAAAATAATTGTGTTAGTAATAGAGGATTAATCATGATATAGTAACTACAATTTTAGGATTATAAATGATAAAAGTTATAATGAGGTCGTTTTAAAAAATATAGTCAAAATCTAGGGTTATACATGATAAAAAAAAAACCACTATTTAATAAGATGAATTGTCATTATGCATTTTAAAGTTAAAATCACTAATATGAATTTGAGTTAGAAATAAATATAAAAAAATGAATTTTAAATTTACCATTTTTGTGATTTGTCATATATATAAAGCATAAACTAGTAAAGCGGAATTATGAGCATCCACAATGGTATTGCATAATATAAGTTAAATGTGGATTTAATATATTTTTTATGTAAAATGTTTAAAAACGTGTTACAATGGTTTTACATAGTATTTCTTAAAATTGGACCCACCTATTTTTAAAGAACATATTCATTAAATTTAAGGAATGCACTATGTATTAAATAACTGATTTAGTAATTATAAATTAATTCATTTTATAATTAATGATAATATCTTATTGGTGAATGTTGGCAAATTTAATAATAAAATATATTTAAAAAATATAATTAAGTAAAACTATTGGAGAACAAATATTATTTACGTATATCTTAATTTTATGTATTATTTAAAGTGTATATAAATGTCTACGTAACAATTTTAAATAATACAATTTATGTAAAACCATTCTGGAGGCTTACATTGTCAGGAAAAAAAATAGCTAATTAATTAAACAATTTTTTTGGTAAAATTAATTAAACAAATGAAAATGGAAGTGAAGATTCGTTTTGAGATGCTCTAGGAGTGGTGGTGGACGGGATGAACTGATCGGAATCTGAGGTTTGCTTGAAGAATATATTCCTGCAAATTATACAACTGATTTTCGGGGACCTGCTCAATATTTGATTGACAATTTTCCAATTATTACAGTAATATAACTGTTGATATAATAAATTTGACATTAAATGCAGTCAAATTTAAAGCACTTAGACCAGATGCAATAAAATGTGTGCAACTGTTAAAATCTTTGTTTAACTCTCTTTCAATAAAATTTGATCAATTCTCTTTTCTGATTTAACATATGTAGGATTTACAATATTAGTACCTAATAATAATATATAATTTTGTGCTCCAGTCCCGTGAACGTGACGGTCCAATCGAGGCCTGACTCTACCAACTACAAGTTGAAAAATAATAATAATTTAATGTCAAGGTCCTTCCCCGTACGAAAATGTCATGGTCTGCATTGTTCCAACTTTGTTCCCTGGCTTACCGGCTTAGCCAGTGTTATTTCTCCGATAAATTAAATTTTCCATAGGTGACTCACCGACATGACCATATTATTTATTTTTCTATTGATATATAAAAACGAAATTTAAGATGAGGAATAATGTAAATCAGAAGAAGGAAAAACCAAAAAGGAATGCAGCAAAGTCGTTGTTGGTTCAGTAGGTCAGGTCAATCAAATACCGGAGAGTTGAAAACGAATGGGTGGATGGAAATGTAATGTTCTATGATGGCGTTGCCCCATCTCACCCACCTTTATTATTAGGGATAATTATTACGTTGTTAGTTCAAGTTTCAACAATTAGACGAATTGTGCTACTTTACATTTTACTAGTTCAGATTCTTTTACATGTACGAATTGCTACGATTATGTTTTCTTCGATGCGAGCTTAAGTTTGATCACACTGTGTGCCTGAACGTGTAAAATTGGATAGATTATGATTAGTCTTGGTAACCTCCCTCTGAAGCTTTAAGTCAGAAGTTGAAGAAGAAATTAGAACTGAATTGTAGATAGTGAATTCAAATTTAATTTAGAGGTTTAAAGAGTTGAGGTTTTTATAGGTTTCTGGTCTGATAGGCACGAGTCAACCTGTTAACCATGAACCAACCCATAAACACCATTGACTTAACATGTTGGCAATTGTGAAATTTGGGTCGTCCTTCATGGTAGCCCATTAACCAAATTCAGTTGAGATGTATGTTAACTTGAACGTCGGAGAGGGATCGCCGAGGTTCGCTCTGGCGTTGTCCCTTCTTGCAGGTGGGAGCATGACGATCAGAGACCGCAGTACAGGATCTTGAGGAGTCACTCCGATAAACCATGATCCAACAATTATATATCTTACTTTTAAGTTCAAAATTAATTCATTACATAATTAATGTTAATATCTTACTGTGGTTGTTGGGATGATTAATAATAAAGTATGCTTAACGAATATAATTAAGTAAAACCATTAGAAAACAAAAATATTTATGCGACACTTGTAAGGATTAAAAAACATGTAAAACCATTGTGGATGCTCTAAGTTGTCTATTGACATTTTCCAATTGTTTACTATTTCTCAATGGTTTATTGACTTATTTGTTATTCTATCTGCATAGTTTAGCTATCTACGTTTGCATTGTGTGACCGAATGGTTAGTACTTTTTTGACGTGATTAAATGGTTAGATTCGTTTCAGAATGTGACTGAATGATTCAAACTTATTTTTATTTAGTCACTTATGTTTTTAAAAAATGTGATTGAATGGTTATAAATTGACAATTTTACCCTTACTCCCGATCAATTCAAATGTTATATGTATTATTTATCGTGTTCCTTATCAAGATTATCTTCAAATTATTTAAAAACACTGTGATTTTTTTCTTTCCAAAATCGAATCCGACTTTAAATTTGGACCTACCAGTTGTTGTTGGGGTTTAAGCGAACTCCAACAGTTTTGAAAATTTTCAATCTGAGAGCCACCCTCGTTAAGGGAATCCAAATACAATAGCAACACTCAGTTCTGAAAATTTCATAACGAGAGAAGCTCTAAATTCTTGAATTTCGAACATAGCAACTGCAATGAATTTTGATACGATTTTATTTTATTTAAATGAAAAGCTTGATGAAAAAACGATTAATAACGCTAGGAACATGATTGATAAAGAATATAGAAAATGTATTGTAGATATTTTATTTTAATGTAACCAAACAGTCATATTGACAAAGGTAAGTAACTACCAAACTGAACCAAACGGTCACATTGACAAATGTAAGTAGTCACACAATTTGTTAAATCTAGTTTATTGATTTTTTTTCCCATGGGGTGGTCCTATGAGGAGCCCTCATTTGGAGGGCAGCACCCGTATCATGTTTGTTCTTTACCTAGACTACTCCTCACTCGCACCGGATCAGCCCGTAATGGGTAAAGTGCTGGTCATGAATATCTTTTTATTCTTATGGTCACTGGTGGAGATTGACTCATAACATATGGTTAATGAATGAAGCGCTGAAACGCTGCATCATATTACATAGTTCTAGTGTATTGACTTAATTATACTGTATAAATATTTTAAAATATTATGAAGAAAGTAAAACTATTTGAAATAAATTTGACATTATTATTAATTTATTAAGATCTGTGCAGTCAAAAATGAGTTTCTACGTATAGACCGAAATGGGTAGGTAAAGTCGGGTCGTAAAAACGGTACGTAGAAACGTAAGTTTCTACATATTTGCTAAAATAACATTAGAAATGATTTTTTTTTTACCGCCATTAAAAATGAAATTTATAAATGTAATTATGCACAAATAATACAAAAATAGTAAATATATATACTCATTAATAGTTGATAACATATTTTTAATAAAAAAAAATACGGACACATTAGTAGTCACTATTGTCGTCACGAAAATCAATTTTTGTAGATCGACTTGAAGAATTTACGGGTCAAATGAATTTAGAATTTAAGATTTTAGGGTTTAAGAAACATAAAATAGAAATAGATGTCAATGGAGTTTAAGAATTTTGAGTATTATTATTAAATAATCAATGAATGTTGAACTTGAATGTCATATGAATAGGTTTTGAGTAAAAAAAAATTGTTTTGGCACATAAATTACAATCCATGACAAAAAAAAATTGTGTTTGGTTGATAAGTTTTTTGGGTTTTAGATAATTTATTAGATTTGGAAAAATTTTGGCAAATTATGGTAAAAATTCTAGAAACGGTAGAAACGTAAGTTTCTACCGTTTCTACACGTTTTTACGACTATACACGCGTTTCTACCCGTTTCTACTCAGACAACGATTTTGTTACGTTTTAACTCGTTTTTTAAGGTAAAGACGTAAAAACGTGCGTTTTTACGACCTATAAACGAGTTTTTAACTACATAGATTAAGATTATTAATGAGTTTCGAGAGTCATCATGGTGAATGCTCTGACGCTTACACGAAGCTTACACGAATGGTGTCGTAACACGAGAGCATCGAGAAATTATTAGATGGACCCAGTCCGCCACATCAGTGTATGGACGAACCAATAAATAAAAGACAAGTCATTATTGCACATTAAATAAGTAAAATTGGTTAACACTAGATTACAACTAATAATTTATTATAATTAATATATATCCCTTTTTTTGCCAAGTAAAAATAATCTCCTATAAAATGTTTTTTTTCCCAAATAAATATATACATAATACGATTGTCACTAGAGGGCAATGTGGGCCCTAAGAAATGGACACTGGGTTCACCATGTCTAATAGGTTTTTAGAAAATATAAAAAAAACTACTGACACTTGTACTATATTTAAATATAAAAGAAAATATTTTTATTTTGTAGGAAAAAATAGTTTATCAGGCAAAATAAAGATATATATTAATTATGATAAATTATTGAGTTATGATCATGTGTTAATCAGAATTATTTATTTAATGACATGTCTTTCAATTATTAGTTAGTCCAACACTGAGGTATTATATTGGATCCATCTAATAACTTAGGGTTAATAGGTCTTTTGGTGCAACATGTTTGTCCAATTTTGGCTTTTGGAACAACATTTTTTTTTGATATAATTTTGGAGCTACACGTTTGCAAATTGTATACTTTTAGTGCAACCGTTAAGATTCCGTCCAAAATCCCGTTAAATGAACATGTGAGATGTGACTGGAAAAAAAATAAAAATAAATTTGACATTGAAAATTACCTACATGCCCTTCATCTTCTACATTCATCTTATTTTCCACACCTGCAACTTCTATACGTTCACCTCTGACCATCCAACGATCACCTCCGGCGTGACTCTCCGGCCGCCACGAAGAAATCAGGAGCATCTACGCCGTCCCTGCATATCAACATCCTGATACGCTTCTGGATTTTAACCTTGTCCGACGTTAATTTCTGGATCTGTTGTCTTTTTCTCTGACACCAGAAATTTTACAGCCTTGCTTCAGTCCCTGTTGTTCGAAGCCTGCGGAAGAACAGTGAATCCGGTGAACGACGCAGTGGGGCTCATGTGGACGGGGAACTGAGTATTTTCCAGGCGGCGGTCGAGACGGTGCTCTGTGGCGGAACTCTTCGGCCGATGCCAGAGTTAATGGACAAATCTTCTCCTCTCCGACGAGGCTGAAGTCTCGTTCCCGACATGTGACGGTTCTCGGCCTCCAGATCGAAGAGGAAGAAGATGGAGGAAACATCCACCGATGCCGCTTCCGCCGCCGCCGGCGGATCGATGCAGCAAATCGATCTAGACTTGAAATTAACATCAAGGCTGTCGATGACAACGCCTTTCAGAAAGAGAGAAGCAGCTTGGCGGCGGGCACTTAGCCCGTCATGAACTCCGAGAAATCCGGCACCACCACAACCACCACGACATGCTTCTTTCTTCTTTGAGGAAGAGAACTCTAAGGGCTAGTTTTGTCTTTTCCCAATTAAATTTTGATTTATTATTAATTTTCTAGGTCACATGTTGGTTTAACACAGAAATTGGATGGAAATTTAACGGTTACACAAAAAGTGCACAAAGTCCAAACATATAATACCAAAAGTATAACAGAAAAAAAATATTGCACCAAAAGCCAAATTTCGACAAACATATTGCACCAAAAGACCTATTAACCCAATCATTCATCCGAAAGCACCACAATCCAAAAACGATGATAACATCTAGAAGATTATTATGAATTGGTGCCCTCTCTATCTGTATCTATTGGCCAAAAAGATATCTGCACTCCCAGACTAGGAAAAGCATTGACCACCGGCAACTCCGGTAACCAGTAGTAGTAATAGTTATTTACATGTAAAAAAATCTTTAGGCCAGAGTGTTCAATATAATTGGAATATTGAGGAATCTCTTTTATGTGCGTGCCACGACAAATTGATTGATATATATTATTATTATTAATTTTATAAATAAATTTAAACTAATCTGCAACTTCCAAAGTTCCAATCAATATAATACCACATTCCTGCAGATTCTCTGAAATAGAAACGTTAATATTTGATTTACTTTATTCTTCACCAAATACGAACTTCCTTGCCTTCATTTTTTTTTGGACTGGGGTAGAGATACACACGTCACCCATTAATCAAAAGATTAGTTTCAAACTCTTTTAAAATCTTAATTAAGAAATATTTAATTTATTTATGGCAAAACTAATAATAATTTGTTGACAACATTTTACCCCTCACATGATGATTCAGTGTGAGTGTAGCTTAATCTATATGTGAATGACCTACCACGCAAGATATATATATATATATAAGTTTTAGAGGTTTACTCGGTGCAAGTCTGAATTAGTTTATATTTCTATGAGTGGAGGGACCACTCTTCACGAAATTCACATATATATATATACAGTTTGTTTTTTTTGTAGTCTATTCGTAACTGATCAACTCATGAATGTAACGTGTTGATCATAAATATCTTCACGTTTTTAGAGTTTCAATATCTTCACATTTTTAGAGTTTCAGTAGGATTTGAATTTTGACTAAAAGCTAATGTGTTAAACTACTAAACCGTATTACATAGTTTTTTTTTAAACAAACTAAATTATTAAATAGAAATAATAGTTTGTGAGAAAAAAAGGTTAAAAAGAAAAACATAAAATCCGGAGATTAATATTATTTTTGGTAGAGAAAAGTTGGGTTTGGGTATTATAAAAAGGGAATGGACTGACTCTACTATGTTCATTCATGTCCTATTCTTCTTTCCCTTCTTCATTCATACATAGGGAGAGAAAGAAGGAACATCTGTTTTCCATATACACACGCTGGTAAGCTCCGTTTCCTTGGGCTAACAACAACAACAACATGGCGCTCCTTTCAGATCTTATCAACCTTGACCTTTCGGACACCACCGATAAGATCATCGCCGAGTACATATGGTGAGCTCTCTCTCTCTATCTCAGCTTTCATTACTGCAGATGCAGTCTTGTATTTTTACCATGGTGATCATATTATACTCTACCCTACTTATGGTCTTGATATTGTTCTTCTGCTAATTGATTTTTTATGTTGTTTCTACAATGGTGAACCATGAAAGATATATGTTTGGTTTGATCTTTTTTTTTTTTTTTTTTGGGCGGAGGGGGTTGGTTTGGTCTCTAATTACTTTATCGGTGGTCTTTGATCTATTCTATATATAGTAGCTAGGCTAGCGCTTTAAGAAACTATATATTTTCAGCAGCCGGCACATCTCTGCTGTTACTGTACATTACATGGTATGGGACCCATATTGGTGGGTACCAAAATTTTATTAGAGGCCGCTAGTTTACCACGGCGATACTACATAATTTTTCCTATATAAAGACTATATATATGCATTATGTATGATTATCAAAACGAAAGAGCTAGCTAGCTAGTAATTAAGATGAAACTTTTGAGTAGTAAATAACATGCAAGCCCCTAGCTAACCAGGGATAGAATCATGGTGGAGTAATAATAGTGAACATAATCAATTGGATCGGTTGGGTTTATTCCTTGTAATTCTAATTAATTATTGTGATAAATTTGTCTAGGATTGGTGGATCTGGTATGGATCTGAGGAGCAAAGCAAGGGTAAGTAATACATATTTATATATCATGACTTACTTGATCTTAGCTAGCTAGGAAGGAGGAATACATAATTATTAATTCGTTGTTGTTGTCATGGTTATAGACTCTGTCTGGACCTGTAAGCGATCCTTCGGAGCTGCCTAAATGGAATTACGATGGGTCCAGCACTAACCAAGCACCTGGAGAGGACAGTGAAGTGATCCTATAGTAAGTCCTACTCCATTGATCAATCACTTGTTCTGCATTTCTAGTCGGACATATAAATAATTGAGCTGATGACTGTCTGTCTTTTGTGTTAATATGAATGAAAAAATAATAACAGTCCTCAAGCAATATTCAAGGATCCTTTCAGGAGGGGAAACAACATCCTTGTGAGTCTTGTTTCCTTACATTTACCCTATTTTGCATATCAACAAGGAATTAATTAAAACAGCTAGCTTCTTAATTAACTAAGTATGTTGTTATGCACAAATGTTAATAATATTGTTATGACAGGTGATGTGCGATGCGTATACACCAGCTGGAGAGCCAATTCCCACAAACAAGAGACACAATGCTGCCAAGATCTTCAGCCACCCCGATGTTGCTGCAGAGGTGCCTTGGTATGGAATAGAGCAAGAGTACACCCTGCTGCAGAAGCAAGTAAACTGGCCTCTAGGATGGCCAGTTGGTGGCTACCCAGGTCCCCAGGTAATATTATTATCATTTAACACAAACAACATCACAATCTGTTTTGCTTGCTTGCTAGCTAACTTAGCTTTAAGTAATTAGATCATTCACTGAGTTATATTGATTCGTCTATGTATATGGTGGTTATGTATGGTCTAGGGTCCATACTACTGTGGGATAGGTGCTGATAAGGCGTTCGGGAGAGATATTGTGGATTCACATTACAAGGCATGTTTGTATGCTGGCATCAACATTAGCGGTATTAATGGTGAAGTTATGCCTGGTCAGGTACATACATACATACTCACATCTATACATCTATTTATTTGATGAATTGGTACATAATATTAATCTTCTTCTTCTTTATATGGTATGTAGTGGGAATTCCAAGTAGGTCCATCAGTTGGGATCTCAGCTGGAGACGAAGTGTGGGTCGCTCGATACATTCTAGAGGTACGTACACTACCTAGCTAGCTTGTTAACACTTGTTCATCATGTGACTGGATAGATAGATAGATAGATGGATGCTTAATTAATTCATTAATCATCATGTTTGGTTTTGTGTAATTAACAACAACAGAGGATTACGGAGATTGCTGGAGTGGTGGTTTCCTTTGACCCGAAGCCAATTCAGGGTGACTGGAATGGTGCAGGAGCACACACTAACTATAGGTAAATAAATATTAGAAGAGTATCTAATAAAGTGAAGTTGATTAATATAATTTAAGGAAGTAGGTAGATAATTAGTTATACATATGGTACTGTAGTACGGAGTCGATGAGGAATGAGGGTGGATATGAAATCATAAAGAAGGCGATTGAGAAACTAGGATTGAAGCACAAGGAACACATTGCTGCATATGGAGAAGGAAATGAAAGACGTCTCACTGGACACCACGAGACAGCAGATATCAACACTTTCCTATGGGTAAGTATATATTGCTTCATATTATTACATATTATGAAGTGATTGGATGATGAGATCTAATGATAGGCTGGCTAATGCACATGTGTAATGGATGCAGGGAGTAGCAAACAGAGGAGCATCAATCCGTGTAGGGAGAGACACAGAGAAGGAAGGGAAGGGATACTTTGAAGACAGGAGGCCAGCATCCAACATGGATCCCTATGTTGTCACTTCCATGATCGCTGAGACCACACTCCTCTAATTATCTCCCTCCATTCACCCCACTTTCAATCCAATCCAATCTTCACTACTATTATTATCATATTTGAGAGTATCTAGCTAGCTAGCTTGTACTAATAATATACTACTACTATTAATAAGTTTGGTCTGCTGGCTGGCTGGCTTTGCTAAGCTCCTTGTTTCCGTCGTGTCATCCACTTCTTCTGTTGAATAACGACTCTATCTGGATTTCCGTAATTAAAAAAGTTCCTTTCTTTATATATCTCACTCTCTCTGTCTTTATTCATTATATTATACGTAAGTGGGTCGGTGGCTGGCTTGCTTGCTTGTGTCGTATATTTCACTTTTTTCATCCACCTCACATCCACTCGTAAAGAAGATATTATCATGTTTGTCAGTGAGAACAATGATTACCATACTAGGGAATAATGAATTGATAATAGTGCCTCGTGATTCATTCGCCACCATTACACTACTACATGCTTTTGCACTTGCACTTTGCGATCGATACTTACCAATTTGCTAGCTCAGTTGTGGCCACTCGGGAAAATGACTTGTTAGAGGTTTATTTTTTAAAAAATACTTTGATATTATCTTTTGCTCCTTGATATGATAAAGTTTAACTTTGACAAATATTATATCTAATTTGAATGAATTTGGTCACATGACTTATGACTAATATGTGATTAAATAAAATCTTAAAACCAAAATATAAAATGACCAAATATCATCACAAAAAGATGATTCTTGAAATGCTTTTAACGTTTTGTTAAAACTTTATAATTTTGGTTATGTGAATATGCGTATCAATGACTATGTGGATGGTGTTAATTTTGTAATTTAATGTCGGTTTTTCTTTTATCATGTGCAATTTATATGACCAATTCCATTCAAATTATAATGAATTTTGATAAAACTAGCAATATGTTAACAAACAAAAATTGAACTAGCAAATTATCTCAAACTAATTTCAACTAATAATTTATCAAAGTGACGGAACATCATCTAGCAATTTCAATTTGATAATTAATCATTTAACTTTTGATGAATTACCGTAGAATATTTATTAAAATAACTGACCTTGATCAAATGTGCCAACACATCGCATGATCTAGGTTGGAAAAAAAGTCGTTCCGGTTGGACTGGTCTAGAAGTAAATCTGAAATGGGCTGGTCTGATCCGGTTAGGTCAGAATTGGTTGGCAAAAAAATCTTTTAAAAGTTAATCCAACCGGTCCCATTTCAAAATGTATTTTTGTGAAAAAAAAAACTTGAACCGATTCATAATTATTTTTCGTATGATCTTATATATAAGAATTAATAACAAAAACTTTTGGCCAAAAAAAAAAAGCAAAAACTAATTTCAGATGTATGTCCACTAGCGGCCCAAAATAACTAACTCTAGGAGGCCCAAAATAACTAACTTTTAGGATGCCCTATGGCCCAAACTAATTTTAGGCGGCTCAACACTGACTTGTGTTCCGATCAGATGATCATCAGAGAGAGTCTCGGCTAGACAATTCTCTGCAACTCGCTGTTTCTCACAACCGTCGGACACTATGTTCAGACGAGCTGTGACTATATTTCTCCGTCCTCGTCATTTTTTCTCTCGTTGCACAATCCACTCTCCACTTTCCGGTGCGATTAATTACCAATTGTTTCTCTTCCTCTGATCATAATTACCAGAAGAAGAAGAAGGATCATTCACTTGTATGCATACCCCTCTCTTACGCTTACTTTCATCTTTTGCAGCTCATGCCTCCACTACGGTTCGACCTTCCTCTTCCGGGAGGAGCCATCACCACCATTTTTCTCTTTCCTCTATTGTCTATGCACCAGCTGCCGGTAAGTAATTCTTTATACTACTTCTCTCTTCTTCGGTAAACTTAGAAATCATGAATTAGAAGCAATTAGTAGAAAGCTGTTCAAGTCTGTTACTATCAGTCACTTTCCTTTCAGATGCTTTGTCTATTATTTTCAGCGACTTTAGTTGTTGACTTGAGGAAACAATTGTATCCACAGTTGCCGCACTGTTCCTTGCAATGCATTCCGACCCGGTCTTTGCAGAGGAAGCAGGTCCTAATGAACCCCGCTCCAACAGTGATGCCCAAAGTGCTGATGAATTGCAAAGAATTGATGATGGTTCAGTTGTGTCTAATGAACACACTACTAAGTGGAGGATATTTACTGACAGAGGGAGAGACTCATTCTTAAAGGCAAGCTCCTACTATCAACATGGTCAATTCTCTCTTCTTTTCTTCTTCTCTTTGGTGGCTGTTTTGTCATCAGAGTTTTGGATTCAGATGGACTTTGTTTTTCTCTTAGGGAAAGCTTGATGAAGCTGAAAGATTCTTCCTTTCAGCATTGCATGAGGCTAAACAAGGTTTTGGAGAAAAAGATGGCCATGTTGCATCATCATGCAATAATCTGGTGGGTGCACGCTTCTTTTTTCTTTTTGTATCTATACAGTTTATAGGAGTGCTTCTTGATCACGAGGGTTCTCTATAAATACTCTTACTTGCATTACTAAAGATATCATTCATTCAAGTGCTTTATATCCGAACGAGTGTTTCAGTTTGACAATTGCAAATTCATCTTGTCTTGTCTATTGAAAACTTGATTCTTGCTGGTGAAATGTAGTGCTCTGCATATTACTTAGCATCACGTGCTCTAGTACTATTACATTGACATGTACTTAATGAATGGCACTTTGTGGGTCACAATGCATAACAAACAACTGATCTAGCTCTCAGTTTCTATCACGTCTCATATATATCATACAAAATGAGACCAAGTCGGTCTATTCAGAACTGAGCCATAGAAACCTTAGTGACTCAATCTGAAATTGATCAACAAAAGTATCAGTTTATGTCTTGGATACATATATCATCAACTTGACATCTTTTGGATACATTTTGGTGCTTTCAAATGTGTATGGCAGGCTGAGCTATATAGACTTATGAAGAGATTTGATAAAGCAGAGCCTCTTTATCTGGAGTCTGTCAATATTCTAGAGGAATCATATGGCCTTGATGATGTACGGTACGGCGTGATGGATTAATTTATCTACAGACACTGAATGTTTAGTTTCTCTACTGCTTTTGCACTATAGCTTCTTTAAAGAATCTTTGCCTGGCGCACTGTCAACTTTATATCTATGCATGGATTAGGAATTCAAAAGTTTATTTATTAATTATTATATTTTTAAATGGTAGGCTTAAAAGTTTGAAATTGTTATACTTGTGTGTGTTATATATACTCGTATTGCATCCAGGACCTTTTGTTCCATGTAAGAGGACATGGAATTTGCACATGTGCTCTACTACTATGTTAAATGTCAAACTATTTTCTACTAATAATTAATTAATCTAGAAACACAAGTCTTAAGCATTATTCAACTGTCAAAAGGAGATCTTACTTTTTATATCATAATTTTTGGATATGTATAAGTTTTTTGTTTAATATCTCGTATCTGTTGTAGTCCAGTCTTCTACTTCCATACTTAGTGAAATTAAACTCATCACGCAGTTATATGGTTGATCCATTTGATTTTTTGGTGGCTGAGGTAATCGGTCTAAGCTTTGTAATTTGTATCATACAGTGTTGGAGCTGCCCTCCATAACTTGGGTAAATTCTATCTTCTTCAAAGGAAATTGGAAGAAGCACGTACCTGTTACGAGGTAATGTAAAATGTACAGTGTTTATATTTTAGTGACTTTAACTTCATATCTGTTTGAACTTTTTGCGTTTGGCATATTTGTGAGTCGTGAATACTTAAAATTAGGATTGGATAAGGCATAAAGATTTCATTTGGTTTCCAGCTTTAACTCATCTTCTGTTTTCTCTAACAAATTAGAAAATGTCATAAGAAAAATGAAGCAGCACATGAGAAAGGAGACGAACTACTCTCCCCTTTACAATCTGTAAAAAATAGGCACACTTTTTTTTGGCTCGTCAGACTTTGCCTGCTGTCCTTCTTACCCCTTTATAAGTGACGATCTTCTTCTGCAGATTAGTTAGAATGATGGAAGCTCAAATTCATGTAACTCATCAGTATGATTTCTACAAACTAAAGTTTTTGTACTAAAGGTCCGGGAATGCAGAAAAAGTAAAATGTAACCATTTTAAATAGTAATTATAATAGGACCGTATAAATTGGTTTTTTGAGGCCGGTGGATGTTCTGATGCTCATCTAGTTACTTTGTCCCTCTATCAATGTTTCCATCAATGTTTCTATTGCTCAAGTAGCTTTTATGATTTTTACGCCTACTAATGATTTCTACGTTTTGCATCTTTTGCTTGGTATGACGCCCTATGAGCAGCGGGCTTTAAAGGTACATATATATCCTGCCCTGCCCTTCACTTTGAAATTGTTTCGTTGTTGTCTTTTATGGTGTATGCCTTGCTTCCTGCCATTTTATGTCATGCCTTGGCGGTTGGTGTCCTAGTGAAAATAGTGAAGATTTGTATTTTCTGTTTCTGTCGACTTCTTACAACATCCGACCTCATATAAATCATGTGTATGCAGATAAAGGGGCGTGTTATGGGATATGCTCATCCAGATTATGCAGATACAATGTATCATCTTGGAACGGTAATTCTATATCTTATGATATTATGGCAATGCTTCAGTTATAATTTAGAGTATAATCTGGCCCTGGACATAATTGTATTAGACTATCCGAAGTCCTAGAGTTGCCATTATTTTTTTTCAAAAGTTTCAGGTAGCCATGTGTAACACCTTCTAATAATAGAACAGGTACTTGATCTACTAGGGAAGGAGGAGTCTGAAGCGCTCTTTGTTGATTCTATCAGGATATTAGAGGTATTGGCACTGCTTTTACCAATACATAGAGCACGGGCTTGCTGTTCTTATTTTCTTTCAAATTTAGTTAGCCTGTCCTCTGTTTCTCACCATAAAAGTTTGGACAATGTAGGAAGGTGGGCAAGGGGGATCAAGTTTATACATAAAGAGATTGCGTCATCTTGCTCAGGTGCTGCATCTAATATAAATTTAGCTTTTTGGTCCATGAGCAGATTGAGCTTTTGTCTAGACCATTGCTCAGTGGGATGCCTCTCCATCTTACTTTAGCGGCTATTAGCTGAATTTTTTCCTAACTTCCATCTTCCTTTTAGGTGTATTTGAGGTCTGCTCGTTTTGCAGATGCTGAAAACGTGCAGAGAAAGATTCTTCATATATATGAAATATCAAAGGTTCAGATGTTGTTATTTTCCCCTTTTTTATCAGCAAAGTCGATCTTTTACCTTGATTTGTCAAACCTATTTGTTTTTGTTTATATATATTTATATTTTATAGATATATGTGATGAGATAATATTGTATCTGCATTCATTCATGCTCTATGGAGAGAGCGTACTTCTTCTTGGTGGTGTGCTGATGCAACTATTAGCTCTGTCATTTAAAAAATGGACATTTCACACATTTTTATCATCGAATTTACCATTTAAAATTGGTGTTTTGATCTAGGGATGGGATCATTTGGACACTATAATTGCTGCCGAAGGACTGGCACTGACTTTAAAATCACGTGATAACTTAACGGAAGCACATGAACTTCTTCAAAGGTGAATCAAGATGTTATTGGTCATGGCTATATCTACATTGACCACAACAAATGCTGAATAGTTTTCTTGCAGGTGCCTTGATGCGCGGAAAAGATTGCTCCCAAAAGACCATATACAGGTCACAGTTTTTTTTTGGTCAAACAGTTTATTTCTATAACTTCTTCATTCAATGTTTTAAGTTTTCTTTTTTCCTGGATGAGCGCTTTTAATGTATTCATTAAAAACAGCGCCAACACTAACTGTAGAAGATTTCTACAGGATTCAACTGAAAATTAATGGGAAAGTTACAAACTACAAAGATGCAACATGGCCAGCATCTTTTTGAGAGCAACTTTGAACTTTCAGGGATAACAATAGTGTTGGCATTATCTCTTTGAAGTTTGAATCAACTGAAGATTTGATCTAAAATCAATGATTCCGTAATTTCTATTATATATTTTTATTTATTATTTTAAAAATTATTACTCATGCTCGTTTAGGTGTGGAGAGCATCTACTTAAACATTGCAGCTTAAAGCAATTAAAAGTTAGCCCAGTAGTTGACAACTCACTTGAGTATCAATATTAATCTGCTGCTTAAAAAGTATGATATCCAGTTTTATTACTTTCCAGTTTTCTGTTTGCTATACTATTGAAGATGGTTTGGACTATTTAACAGACGCGTTGGATTATATTTTCAGCTACAAACACCATCAATCATATCAATTTAATTATATATTTAATATTTTATATTTGGAAGTTTCTCGGATCATTGTGGACATTTTGCAACCTCTACTCGAAATTGTATTATGCAGAAGTCGGATTTTTCGAAGATCAATTCCTAGAACGGGATGTGTTATGCATGTGATATAAACTAGAGAACCCAAAAAAGGTAGAAGTATTAACATGTCAGGTCGATTCTCACACCTTAGATATCTTTATGCAGATAGCAGGCAATATGCTTCACCTTGCCAGGGTGGCAATTCTCTTGTCAAACAAGTTGCAAAAGGAAAATATGGCAGATGCAATGGTTCATCTTAATGAGGCAAAAGAGTCCTTGGATAATTCAATAAGGTGCACCAAATTATTCATTTCCTGTCTGCCTGTCTCGTTAAATTTTGTTATGCTTGGTATTCTTACAAATAATGTTAACAAACCTTTTAGGTGATCAGATTTTCAGTTATTTTTGCTTATAACGTTATACATAACCTGAAAATTGATATCTTATGTAGGAATGATTTTCTTTTCCCCCCTTGAAGTCAGCAACTATTATTAGTCCCACTTATTTCAGAGCTTCTAATCAGTATCATTTAAACTCAGACATCTGAGTGTATTATCTTTTCAATTGGACAAGATGGGGGAGTCTCTGTATTGTATATGCTCTTGATGCTGAAACTTTTTTTTTGCCAACTGAAACAGCTAAAAATGGTTAATATTTATATGTAGAAATTATCAACCACTGTGTTGGAGATCTATGTGGCTTCCTTGATACAAGACAGAGCTGTACTTGAAACCTTTACACTGTTGGCATGACATATAATTAGTAGGATCAGTATGTTTTTCTATTAGGGAGAATATAGCTTTTTAGGGTATTTAACCAAACAGGGACTTTCATGATATGATTGGGCGGGGAGTTGGAACATTACAGATGAAATCTGGATGATGGTCTGTGCTATGCAGCTTACTATTTTTCTTCTGTTGGCCAAAATAGCTTATAATGCGAATTGTTGGGTTAGTAGCTTTCCTCTCACTGTGTTGAGTCATTTTGATTTACAGGGTAGCAAGGCTGGTCTTAGACAAATTGGGAAGACAAAGAAGTATATTCAGTAAGGAAGAGTCTACTCACAGTGCAATCCACACACGCACTGCAATGGTCATATTGGTTAGTTTATTTATCATTTTTCTAGCTTGATCACCATTCTGGATTTGAAGCCTATTAGTTTGCAGGGTGTTATTTATGAGTGTGATATCCTTTTTCATATTGACTTGCAAACTATATTAGCTAAAAGTTAAAATTTGAGATTGTTGGTGCCTTGGTGGAGAGTAGTTTACTTTTCTCCAGTATGATATGCTTGCTTTTATTAACTTTGTCATACATCAAAATATATTTTGCCTCTTTAATGCGCAGATGCAATCATTGGATGCATTAGCTAGTTTGGAAACCACGAGACAAGAATTGCATGATTCAAAAGCGGTATTACATAATGAGGCATAATATATTTGATAGAGTTGCTATTTGCTGGTGATTAGTGATGGAGCCTTTCCCATGTATTGCTGCAGGGCAATCCAGGTGGCGGTGAAGCTGAAAGTGCACTTGTTAGGTGCATATCTGCTTACAAAGAGGTGCGTAATTTGTTTGTTGATTCAGGATCATCGGGGTGTTATTAGTGCCAGTTGGCTTGACTGAAATGTATGCTTATTGTGCGTGCAGTTTGGGAAATCATCAATTACTGAAAGTGCTCAAGTAAAGGCAGAGTATGTATCATGTTTAAAGCACCTGAGGAAGTTGGTAGAGGACAATAGTAGCAAACATGCTGCTGATCAGGGGCGAGTAAAAGTTGGTGAGCTTAATGATGAAATCAGACGCATTGAAACTGAGATTGCTGCTACTACCAAGTACTAGGAGGTAGGTAGCTTAGCTACTACTACTAGTTGAATTAGCTTTAGGGGAAAAATTAATAATAATACTAATGATAATCACAATTAGTGTGTGTAAGACCTTAGTTGTTGTGAGTTGAGCCCACAAACCCCACATTTGTTATTCTTGTAATGTTTGCAGTAATAAACCCCACTTTTTTGTTTTTTTGAATATTTTGCTAACTCAAGTTTTATTTGTACAAACATTTGCTAGCTATTGATAATTAACCCCTTTGGGTGGACCTGGGATATTAGGCCAATCCACACATGCACACCGAAAAGCCTTTTTTTGTAATAAACACCAAAATGGCTTTTTTTTTTTTTTTTTTTTTTTTTTTGATGAAACACCAAAATGGCTTTAAAAGTGATAGGATCATCACTGGAGGGTATGTGCGTTACTCGGTAAAAACAACTTTGCTTTTCAAACTGAAGTAGTCTTTCTTTACCAATTTGTTGCATTTTAGGGAATCAATGTCCCAATTTAATATATCATTACCTTTTTGTCCTAATTAATGACAAATGTACCAATTTGGTATAAAATTAGCGACTTTAAAAAAAAAAGTTTGGATAGTAATTTGTAAACCAGTCAAGTTTGAAGTCGTGATTTTTTTTTTTCAGGGTTTCTTAGGTGGTATCTTAGGTGTTTGAGCCTAAAATAATATATGCTCATTAAGTCAACCGTAAGGATGTTGAATATGAATATATTGCCATTCACAAATTCGGTCGGGGTTTGAACTCGAAAATTTGCACACGTTCTTTTTTCCAAATTAATAACAGATTTACCAATTTTGTTTAGAATTGAAAATTCAGGTTGAGAAATATTATTTTTTTTAATAAAAAAAAAACAAAATTTTGATAGTAATTTGTAAATTAGTCCAAGTTTGAAGTCGCAATTGTTTTTTTTTTTTAAAAAAAAAAATTTAATTCTATGGGTATTCTAAATTTGTGGGATCTTTCAGAGCATCATGCTTTTGGTACTTTATTTTATATTTTTCTATTGCCCTAAAGGTGAACCCTAGTGGAAAATTGATATTAGTAATAGTATGATGCAAATATTAGGTGTGGTTAATTTTTTTTTATATTTTTTCATACTTTTAAAGTTTTACATATGTTACATTTAAGTCCAACTTAGTAATAAAAAAACCAAAAGTATGGTGCTCTTGGAGCATGGTAGAAAAATCCAAATTTGTGTCCGACCTTAGAATAATCTATACTTTTTAGGGGTAAAGTGCTAAATATGTATTTTTTTTTTCTTCCTAAATTGAGACTGGTTTGAACCCGAAAATTCTTTTTGAGTAGAAACTAGACACTGGGTGCACTAAGCATTAAAATTCACATTCTATATTATACAGATAGTTAATGACTAAACTGCTTATCAGAACTTTTAATTTCTTGTTAACCAAAAAAAAAACTTTTAATTTTTTCTTAGTAAATTAATATATTTGTTTTAATTCTTGTTAAATTGTACAAAAAATGAGCATATTTCTGCAATGGGGTCTTTTCATGTGTATTCACGATATACTCAAACATAATTTGAACGTATTGCAACATAATACCATTAATTTGATGATCAATTGAAAGATACTGTTCAAATTGGGCTTTTGCTCAATTTGAGCATTCAATTGTAGGTATTTTGTTGCAATACTTTCAATTACATGTTTGAATCCATTATATGTACACATGAAAATATCCTACGTAGAGGAAACATGCTCATTTTTTATTCGATTTGAGCTTGATAATTAAAAATTCAAATAGCAATTTTAAAATTTAAACTCAAATAGCAATTTCTCAAAGTTATAGTAGCAGTTAGATTATTAACCTTATATATATATACAGCCTAAAAGCAGCTAAAATCAATAAATCATTGTTTCTAGAGGGCTTGATCATGTAGCCCGGTGTACACAACTCTGAACTCTCTCCGTGTCGGCCTGATAGCTTCTTCTTTTTTGCTCGTTATGTCGGCCTAATACCTCATTACGAATTTTTTGTTCTTTTCAAATGTCCATAGATACCATAGCAAAAAAACTATTCTTTCAAATGTTGGAATCAATTCAAAGGAAAACGATTGATGATCATCAGCAGGAGAGGAGGAGAAAGCTCACTTAAGCAACCAACTCTATATCTACCATGGCCACCACCGCGGCGGCGATGGCTTCCGCCACCAAGAAAACAACTCCTCCACTCTCACTGTTTGTCCTCGTTTCGTCGGGTCGTCGCACCTTCACCACCACCTGGTACAGTCCCCCGCCGGAGCTGCACGATCCACTTCTCTCATCTCTCTCCGACGCCATCAATAAGACTTCCTCCTCATCTTCTTTCCATTCGAATTCTTCCCTCAGAAAGCTGCTCCCTTCTCTCACTTCCGAGAATATCACCACCCTCATCAACCTCAATCCCCACCGCCTATCTCCCCTCTCCATCCTGTCTTTCCTCAACTACGTCTCTTCTCAGCCCCGCATTCGTCTCTCCGTCCATACCTACTGCGCCATGGCTCATCTCCTCTGCTCTCATCAGATGCTTCCTCAAGCTCACTCCCTCCTCACCTTCATTGTATCCCGTAAGGGCAAGAACTCCGCCTCCTCCCTCTTTCACGCGTTTCTTCAAACCAGACCTCCTCTTCCTCCTACTCACGGACCCATTTCTGTATTTGATGCTCTAATTATTGCTTATACAGATTCAGGCTTCGTCTCTGAAGCAATCCAATGCTTCCGGTTGATTAAAAAGCATAACTCTCCCATTCCAAATCGCGGTCTAGACCACCTGTTCGGTAATATGCTGAAGATGAGCTTGCCTGATTCAGCTTGGGGTTTCTATCTTGAGATGTTGGAAGCTGGCTTTGCAGCCAAGGTTTATGGTTTCAATATTTTGATGAACAGATTCTGTAAGGAGGGTAAACTGAACAAGGCACGGCAGCTGTTTGATGAAATGCCTAAATGGGGTTTAGCCCCCACTGCTGTTAGTTTTAACACTTTGATCAGTGGTTATTGTAGAGTTGGGGACTTAGAGGAGGGTTTCAGGTTGAAGAGAGCTATGGAGGAAAGAGGAGTACGTGCCGATGTGTTCACATACGCAGGGCTCATCAATGGCTCGTGTAAACATCACAGGCTAGAGGATGCAGATAGACTGCTGCAAGAGATGCAAGATAAGCGGTTGGTACCAAATGGAGTCATATTCACTACTCTGATTGATGGCAACTGCAAGAACGGGAGAATCGATGCTGCTATGGAAATTTACAAGCAAATGCGCAAGATTGGTGGCATCAAACCCGACGTGATCATGTACAACACCCTCATCAATGGCCATTGCAGAGTTGGAGGTTTGAAAGACGCTATGCAGCTGTTGCATGAAATGAGGTCAAGTGGGATAATGCCCGATAAGATCACATACACAACACTTATTGATGGGTGTTGCAAAGAAGGGGACATCGAAACCGCCCTTGAGATGAGAAAGGAAATGCTTGGAGCAGGTATTGGATTTGACAATGTGGCATTCACAGCTCTTATTTCAGGTATGTGCAAGGAAGGGCGAGCGGTTGAATCGGAGAGACTGCTGAGGGAGATGTTGGAAAGTGGGATGAATCCCGATAACGCAACGTATACCATGGTAATTGATGGGTTGTGCAAGAAGGGCGACACGAGGATGGGTTTTAAGTTGCTTAAGGAGATGCAGAGAGATGGGAGGAAACCCGGAGTGGTGACTTATAATGTGGTTATGAACGGAATTTGCAAGCAAGGGCAGATGAAAAATGCCAACATGCTGTTAGATGCAATGATGAATTTAGGTGTGGTTCCTGATGACATCACATACAATATATTACTGGAGGGACAGTCCAAGCATGGGAAATTTAGGGATTCTGAAGGGAGAATGATAAGGAGTCAGAAGGGTGTTGTTCAAGATTATGCATCTTATACTGCGTTGATGAATGAATTATCTACATCCCGAAACAAGTTTTGATTTCCTTGCTTGCTTGCAGTTAAGATAATGCAATATCAGAATTGGTTAAAATTAGGGTTAAGAACCTAAAAACTGTCCCAATACCTCATATTTCAGTTTGGTGTCTCAAATTATTCATGTTTCAGTTTGGTGTCTGAGGAGGAAATTGATTGTCCCAAGTTTCATATTTGTTATTTGGTCTCAGTCAAATTTAGGGTTTAGTTGGACAGAATGTGGTCACGTAAGTGAAGAATCATTAGAATTCCTAAAATAGCCTCAAACTAAAGCGTGCCAATCACGTTCTTTATTTTTTTTTCTAAATTTGCGGGACAAGTTGAAAAGTGGAGTTTTCGGACACTAATTATCAACGATTTAATCTAGAGACACCAAACTGACACATGAGGCAAACCTGCGACAATTTTTAGGTTTTTAACCCTTAAAATTATTTCCTCCAAAGAGTCAGTCCGGTCTACCACTGAACAGACAGATAACCTATTTTACCTAAACAACAGCTGCAATGTCATAACTGTAAGTTGAAATAATCTCGAGTCAAGTCAGTCAGTCCTGCTTCAAGGCTTTTGCAATGAGAGCTTTGATTGTAACAATGATAAGGTAGGCCAAAATCGTGATGGCAATACCTCCCAATAGTACCAGACGATTGTAGGCTGCTGTCTGTACTTTGTACACTCTCAGACCGATTGCATCCCAATTGCTCTCTGTCCATACCGCATCAAACACCTCTATCTCGTTTGACGAGTTCACACTACCCTTCACTTTCCAACTTCCATCTTCGTACTTCAACCGAGTTGAGTATGCTGGAACATACCTGCATCATCGTCCAAAACATTGTCCATCAATCCCCTGCTAGTTTCAGTATTTTTTCCTTCCTTTCCATAACTCTATCAATATTATTATTAAGTGTCTGAAGTTTCACATGTTAAACTGTAGTGTCCAAAGTTTCAATTTTGTTAAAATGTGGTGTCTCGGTGTGATTACTTTAGATAAGTCAATTCCGACGAAGCCGTCTGTCAAAATCGAGCTGCCATACACACTCCCTTCTCGTCATCTTGCCGGACCGTCACTTAAGAAGTTGGCCACATCCGCGCAAGTAAATCTCGCTCTGTTGTCCTTGGAAAATGACTCACACCACTCCTTAGAAACTTTTTTTTTAATGTTCAATTTTCGAGTGAAATTTGATGATTTTGTGAAAAAGTAAAGAATGGTGAATTATGAGTGGGTGGGTTGATGAAAATGATTGAATGAAAATGAAAAGACGCGCAGAGACATCAAATTTCAATCAAAATGAAACTTGGGACAGTCCATTTTAACATTTCAAATTTCAGACACCTAATTTTAATATATGGTAAATCTTGGACAGTTTTTTAGTTATTAACCCTTATTATTTTTATGATTCCCTTCACACTCTAATTTAATAATTCCATCCATGAATTATTACACTAATGCATGTATATAGTACCTTGTTGTAGAGACGACACAAACTCCTTTTTTGTCAGTTTCTGCCTGAATGCATACTTCCTCCTTACTGGAGCAGTTCCATGAACACGTCGAGCTGCTGCTGCTGCTTTGTTGTTCTCTTGGAACTGAAGTCCTGTCAGCAAGAAAATTCCACACAAACCGAGATACATCTCCAACATTACCAGGATATGGTGTTGATGACGGTTCTCCAAGAATAACACCCACGTAATGACTTGGGCATGAAGTTGTTGAAGTAATATACTTGTTTACTAGCTCACATGACAGACCCGGATCACAGCTCAATAAACAACCCATGAGTTGGTTTACCAATGATACATTCACCTTGATCTTATTCAGAGCAGAACTGCTCAAGTTTTTCTCGTCACTTGCTAGAATGAAAAGTGTGCGAGCAACTAGTGAAGCAGCTGCTGCTATGGCTGAAGAGTTTACATTTGCTGCATTCATTATTCCAAAGTCAATTTCTCACTGCAAAAGGATGACACAAACAAGCAAACCAAGGCAATAATAAAACAAACTTACAAGAATCATCCAAATGACTGTGGTAGAAATTGTTGCTAAAGGCAGTGTCAAAATCTTCTAGTACGAAGCCAGATATGTTAGAATTCTGCACATAAGTAGATGGAAAGGAAAAAACAAAATCATATTATGCACAAACCAGTTTCACTACAAAATGTAGATGCAACAGTCTGGTTTTTAAAACTGACCGATTCATGAACTAAAAAAAAAAAGATAAGCAATTGCCAAAAAAGAAGAGCCTGAACATCAATTAACTATGAAGAGATATAAATATAAAACTTTAGTTTCTTGGAAATGAGTAAGTGCATTTCATGGACAAGCTCAAGGATTTACCTCAACAGACTTAACCTAACAATATTTAGGCACAAACTCTCTGGGGAGAAAATGTATATCTCTAACAGCCTAGAGTAAATACATTTATTAGTGTTTATAAGAGTGAATGCTTGAGGTTATGAAACTCAGACAAAACCAGTCATTTTAGTATATTACAGTCTTTATAGTCCATTATGAGGAATGGCATAAATTCAGATGAACAAGTGATGATTTTTTAAACCTTTTTGAGGAATGCCATTAAGGATGAAGGAGGTATCCCTGGATTTGTTGTACTTGCAGAGGAAATCGTCACTTCATCTGATCCAAGAGAATCACGCGCACGTTTCAGGGCATTCAGTGTTTCATTTGTGGCTGATGAAGTCTACATGAATAATACCATGATGTTAGATCACTACACAAGTTCATTGCTCTTACCAAGCTTTACTTGTCTTGCCAGAGAAGTTAAGTTCCTACATCCACTAATTATAAAGAAAAAGTAGCTGGCAATGAGGGTGATGAATTCTACATTCACTATTTTTTTTTTTAAAGTTTAGTTGTAGGTCCACAGGACTTGTGTTGTTTGATCAAGTAATAATAAGAGAAAAAAAGTTCACAATGCTTGTTTGGTTGGCCTGTGGGGTTATGATCTTTGCATACAGCAAGCACTGATCATGAAAGTGCATGAGTCTGCATCCCATGTTAAGTTTCGATTCCTTGTTGAGGACCACGCCATGTTCGAAGTGTTTGTACCAAAAGTCCACGTCAATCACAATGGTCAACTATATGTATAACCTAAGATCTAAACAGTTCCATTACCAAATTGACTTGAGGCTTTTGGAAGAATTTAGCCTGATGATACTCACCTGGATTCTTGAAAAAACCAAGAGCTTAATAGAATGTATGGAAAAGGGAAATCACTTCCTAGCTAATCTCTATTCGAGACAAACATTAATTTTTGGAAGCTTACTTATTTAGGATATATTCTAACAATTATAAAATATTCTAGAGATATTCTAACAGATAATATAGAACCCCTAAAGATGTTACTTCCTCTAATAGATAATACTTCCTAATATATATATTATTTTCCTAATATAGATAATACAGTATTAGCTGATTAATTTTTTTTCCAGTCGTTGGTTAAATTCTAGAAGAAGAAGAAGAAGAAGAAGAAGAAGAAAGGAGCTCTCACCTTCGTCTGATGAGCATAGAATTTCTTAGAGCCGTGCCCAACAGCCTTGCCAACCGATCCAATTTCGACAACCTATATTAAATTTTGATAAAACATGTGGATTAGCTTTAAATAAAGAATAAGCCAGATTTGCATGCATGTCAAGTTCTAGTTCATTTTAAAAGTGGAAATTATACTATAATAGTTTCTTTCATAATATTGAAAAGTAGAGACCAACAAAATTTTAATATTAACGTTTCAGTAACTAGAAGAAGAAAGTAAAGCAGCATTTCGGTAACAAAAACTTTGGTAATTCCAACTTTGGCTCTTACAAAAAGAGCACATATTCCTAACATCAGTTAAAGTAAAGCATAAATTATGCTAGTTCTGAAGCATGAAAATGAAACAGGGAAGCCAACTATGATCACCACGTGTAAGGGGTTCGCAAACTAGACAGAACACCAAATGACATGAATATTATTGGCTAAATTTAAAATTCACATAATCTTCGATGGACTTCCTAAACTTTTCCTTTTAAATTCAAGATAAATCAACAAAATCCTAAATCTTAAAATACTAAAAAATTAAAATGCAAAAAACTATTTTTGAGTTACATGCTTAGGTTGGAATCAAAATTATTTGCTTCGAAGATTTATCTTTTATTTTAAAAGACCATAAACTTAAACTGCGAAAAGAAAAGAAAAACTAAAAACTGAAACCCTGAATCGATAATAAGATTTTTCTCTTAAGGTTTGTGAACTAGAAGATGTACCGTTTCAATAGATGTAGCATCAAGGCCAGTGACAGCATCAGACCGCAAATCAAGCTCCAGTAAGAATCTCCGACTACCAAGGTAGCCCCATGCTTCCCCAGTGGAAACAAGGAAAATTAGCTACATGAAATGTCCAACTTATCAGTAAATTAAACAGACATCTTCTTATTATAAATTATTTAAAGTAATTATATTCATGGCACCAAGAATGTGCAAAAATGTATCATATGCATAGTAGAAAATTTATGGAATTTCTTTTTCTGGCCAGCAAAAAAATATACATTCAATATCCGATTTACAAACATTAAGCAGTGCACACTAATTCTACCTGGGTCTAAGGCAATCCCTATATACACCATAATAATAATGAATAAAAATATGTCAGTTTAACTAGATGCTTAATGCATACATATCACTCATCAAATGCAGCTTCAAGAAGTGGACAAAAGGCAAAGATATAAAATATTCCCTGTAAGAGCATAATGCAAGTGGAGAAGTGGGAAAATCTTGCTCATCTGACTATCCAAAAGTTAAGTTTTCCATGTCAGTTGACAACCTCCACCACATTTTGAGTGACAAAAAGGATACAAGAAAAGTTAAAAAGATAGAAAGATTTGAGATCCCTTAAAACAGCCAACCAGAAAGCAACTGAGAATTGTAGGAACTAGAAGAAAGTTGGACCCAGAAATCATACAAGCAATGGGTCCTATACCATACCCACCTGTCTAGTTGAGTTGACAAGACCATCTACACTAGAAAGTGCGTCCACTGCAGCAAGCAATGCAATCAATCCCTGTACTCATTTCAAATGGATAATTACTTATGGAGCATTCAGAAAACCTAGGAGTTTGAAAATATATAATATGTTAATGACATGTATGCAAAGCAAAAATCTTACAGAGAGAGGGGATTCTGCTCCAAGATTTTTGTCACGGAAAAATGAGGCAGAATCCATTGATGCCATTGCTAGTATTATGGGTTTTGGTTTATCTGGATATGAGACATTAATTGGGGGAAGCGCAGACCAAACGCTGTCCTTCATAATCAGTGAAGAGGATCATAAATAATCTAAAACTCTTTGTCAGTACAACAAAAAAAGGTAGAGAATGAAAAGAAGGCCATGAAGTAGAAAAGCGAAAAATATATCGTACTAAATACTTATTGAAAGTCTACTTAGTACACACAACATTCTATAAGTAAAATTCCATACCCTAGGCTAGAGTCTAGACTTAACGATCAGCTTACTTGAGTAAGATGTTGAACACCAATATGCATGTCTAATTCAATTTAAACAATGGAAATAAATACATATGAGAATGGGGGCATCCTTTGCTTGTGTTTTGACTTGAAGTGCATAATAGAAAGAATTTCCGTGGGGCTAAAAGAAATACTACAAATTCCTCTAGGAAATGCTGGATGAATGCACCATTCCTTCTAAGAGTTGTACCAACCAAGTGATAAATTTATAATAATAACCCCTTAAAAGGACATAATTTTTTTATGAAAGACAAAGTTATCACGTACAGGGTCGAAAAGTATCTTACCTATATCCACCTAGTGGAAGGCATGTCCCTTCTTCTAAACAAGATTCAGAATCTCGAGTCCCAGACTTTGTAGTCTAATTGAAGAAATTGAGGGACAGAGTTAAACAACTGTTACTTGAAAAAATTGTGGCATTACTCACTGTAATAATTAAGAAAACGAGTTTGAGTACGTAACAAAAACAATATACCTGCATCACAAGGTCAAACTCAGCCACAGATGTTGTGTAATCTTTCTTGTTTTTCTCATTCTCCAGAGCATGCTGCAAGAAATGAATTTTTTTATGTGTAGTTGGATATGCTAATCCATAAAATATAAGAATCAACCTTGACAGTTACCACCTATTACAACTACATTTTTTTATCTGACACTTTCTATCAACATAAAGTTAAAGATATTGGAGTTACCTCTTGTATAGTCACGGAGCTACTCTGAGACAACAAATACACTGGAAATTGATATGCGTTCCTCAGAATACCTGACCCCTACAAAAGAAAAGGTGTCACTTCAGATTTCCAAAATAGATTTACTTAGTCAGCTACTTATGACAACCTCGTTTACACTAGCACAATACACTGTAATTAATCAGTTCAAGGACAGAAAACACAGATCTCTTACTAACTAAATTTGGCATATCTGCACATAAACATTTTTACTCAATATATTGTGGCTGCCACAATAAAATGCAGAAAGCAGATGAAACTGCTGGTAAGTAGACAAATAGTATGCAATAATATGCTCAGTAGCTTCTAGAAGTACACGGGAATGCAAATGCGCCATTATATGAAAGAGGTCCAACCATACCAGAGGGTTCCATTCATGGCTACTGTCTGAGTAAGGAGCAAATTCAGGTTGCGGGAACTTCTGATCAGGAGAGAATCCTATAAAGAAAGGACAATAACAACATTAGAAACACTTTCACGGATGGGCTGTCATCTGCTAGAACTTGGTTAGAATAAAGAGATCCATTATTTTACCCCTAGTATTATTCTGGGATAATGTCCCAGATTTAATTAAAGCTCCTGCAGTATTTCTGGCAAAATTTGAATCCTTGGAAACTCTGCAAGGAAAAACGTTTGAGTATAACCAGTGCGACGAAATATCCTCATAACAGAGACAAATACGATTACAAAGTTGAGGGAACCAAAAAATTCAAATGTGATAGTTAAAGTGATATGGGGAAATCTACATGCCTAGTGAAGAAATCATGAATGTCATCCACTGAAACCAAAAGCGAAGAGGGCTCAGTAAGCTTGACAATGTTGGTGTATCTAACAATTGGAGCCACAACCTTATCTCTTCCAGGATCTGAGTATAGATAAAGCAAGTGGAATTAAGCAGCTCGTATGAGTATAACATAAGAGCTAGCGCATCCGCGCACATTTTATATAGAGAAGTAGAAAGTAGAACATACTAGCACATCCAATTTCACCGGAGAGATTAAGCAGTCTGACGCAAGGATATCCGTCGTCGACAACGGTATACATTAACTTTTGAAGATCGGGAACTGACTGCACAGAGTTAACCACTTCCGCTGCATATTATGTCATCAGAAAAACAACAATCGAAGTCAGTAGTAGCAGTTAGTCTAGCACCAAGTGAAAGAAAGCAGATAGATAAACAGCTGAGCTAGGAAATTCACCGGAGAGATAGAGGGGAAGCTGCTGACAAAGTAAGATGATAGAAATGATGAGAAGCTCGTAAGCCATGGCTGCCTCTTAGGAAGATAATAGAGCAAGGTGATCAGAAATTCATCGAGGGAGACCCACTAGCCCGCGCCATGTTTTGCATTTTCTCTGCTTCGTCTCCGTTTCCTCCTGCAAATTGAATTGATTTTGATCCGGTACTGTCCTGTCGACGTTGATCGGGCATATTTTCGGTTTCGGTCTTCGTCGATGATGACTTTTGTTATCCGAGTGGTACTGCGAATCCTAACATCCGAGAGACTCCGACTGTGAGAAGGGGTATACATTGTAATTTTTGTCAAAGTATAATGGCATATTCAAAGACACTAAGGGGGTGTTTGGATGGATGTAATGTGAGATATTACGTCTCACATTACATCAACATTACGTCACATTACGTTGTTTGGTTTGCCAAACAGATTACGTCCAAACTACATTCAACATAATGTGAGATTACCTCTAAAAACAGATGTAATGTGAGATTACGTCCAATAAAATACTATTTATTAATATTATTAATATTAATATTATTTTATTAATATTTATTAAATAGACAAAATACTTTATATTATCATTATAGCTTATTTTATTTTGTTATTATTAGTAGTTTTTTATTTTTTATCTACTTCATAACTCATTATTATAATAAATAATAATGCACATGATGTTCATATAAAATGGGTAAAGTCTTTTCAATGCATTTTTCTATGAAAATTATCTTATAAAACTACATAATATGTTTTAGAGTTAACAGGTGTTTTGGTCCATAATGTTTGATAAATTTTGGGTTTTGGTCAATGATGTTTTTTTTTACATAGTATTGGTATCATATTTTGCAGATTTTTTCTAATTTTGGTCTAACCGTTACATTCCGTCCATTTTCTGACATGTTCAAGTCACGTGATCCACTCTAAACTTTAAATTTAGTCCCTCTAATACTTTCTTAACCTTTTTACTGTTCAATTTAGTCCCAAAGTTTGAAAATTGACCCCAATTGGACAATAGGTCCAATTGAATTTTTGAAACTTCGGGACTAAATTGAACAAAAAAAAAAGTTAGGAAAGTATTAGAGGGACTAAATTGACCAAAATTGAAAGTTTAGGGTGGATCACGTGACTTGTACATGTCAAAAAATGGACGGAATATAACGGTTAGACCAAAACTAGAAAAAATCTGCAAACATATAGTACCAAAACTATGTAAAAAAAACATCATTGACCAAAACCCAAAAGTTGTCAAACATCATGGACCGAAACACCTGTTAACCCTATGTTTTAACTATTAGAATTTTAATAGTTGTGCTTATTGAGTTTACATATTTTATTTTTAAAATTCCTAAATGACTATAGTATCAACTACAAATCATAAACTTTAAAAAGTTAATTGTTGTCAAAATATATTTTCATTTTTAAATCTTATCATATTAAAATATAATATACTCTATATAAATTAATATAATAATAATAATGTCATAATGCACATTACAACACATACCAAATACTGTAATCTAACATTAAACTCCACATTACAGCCAACCAAACATTGCAATCTAACATTTCAAGTAATCTCACATTACGTCCATCCAAACGCCCCCAACGGTTGGAGGTTGGTCGAATTCCAATTCTCGAATTCTTTATCATTTCTCTTGTTGTCCATACCGTAATGATATATATGCCGACTGTTGTTCTATCGTGTTTCGAATTATGAGAAGATGACGATGCTATAATTATTAGCAACTTTTAAGGCATTTTGAATATCTGACAGTCGGTATATGGAGGAACGTTTGTGTCGGAACTGAAATCATTCTACAAGGTTAAAGTGATACATATTTAGGTCATGTTATCAATTGGTACAATAAATTTACAATTTCCTAACATTTGGTATAAGATTTTTTAAAATATTGTCTAATAGTGTCATAACGACAATTTTCCCATCTCATTATTAATACATGAATAAAAATAGCTAAATAAAAAAATGGTTAATTAGCCAACTGCACTCATATGTTTTAGTCATGTTGCCAAATACACCCATATGTTTTTTCATGATGCTAAATGCATCGATATGTATTGTTTTGTCGGTCAATACAATTTTAGTCTTAGTTCCGTTTATTTTTGTCGTTAGTTATTCACGTGCTACTCACATGCACACATTTTTTTAATTAAAAAAATAAATGATTTTTCTAATGATAGATATATCCTCCATCCTCATCTTCTACGGGTCGTGATGAAATTACCCTAAATCTCTACATACACGCTTCTTTGTATCGTTACTCGTCATTACTGCGTTGTCGTGTATCTTCGTGGTTGGTCGTCTGATACTCGCCCATCGTGGTGATTGGTCGTCTTCGCGGTGGTTGGTTGTCGTGGGTGCATTCGGGTGCATGTGTGGCGCATATGTATTTAACTAACGGTGTTAGAGCTTCAGGTGCGTTCACTAACATAGCAAAACGTATGGGTGCATTCGCTTATATGTATGGTGCATCCAGCAACATGCAGAAACGTATGGGTGCATCGAGCTAATTAACCCTAAATAAAATAGACTGAACCTAGAATTTAGAGTTAATTTTAAATTTAAAAATTGTCGGTTTCGCAATGTATCATTATCTAATTTAATCAAACATAATTAAATTTTTTATATTAAACGATAAGAGTTTCAAAATTATTTTAAAGTCTCATATATGTCGGTAGTATATGTGAATTGTTTTTTTTTTTTTTTTTTTTTTTTTTTTTTTTTTTTGTCACTGGTAGTACATATGTGATCTCATTGCTTTAACTGACCAGGATTACATTTTTTTTTCAATAAGATTTTTATTAAATTAAATCCTTACTTACCAAATTGCTAGTGCTACTAATTAATTAATATTTGAACAATAAAAAAAAAATTGCTAGTTTAAGTTTGTTTTTTTAACATTTTGTTCTTTCTGCTATCACACGGTATAATTTTGTTATCTCCATCAAAAAATCTCGTTTTTTAATAGAATTACCCACCTGCTGAGTACATGACAAAGAAAATATTGAATAATTTGTTTTGACTGTACAAACTTAAGCTAGTAATTTGTTTAACTAAAAAAATTAGCCACCGGTTAGTGTGTTTCTATTCATCATATTTAAAGCAAGTGATTCCGTTCAAATTAGAAGAAAATTTTAATAGAATTCGCAATTTATTTATAAAAAATATAAAACATTTGTTAGCAAAATGTTAAAAAATCTGTAGCTACTAATTTGTCGGCTGTTAAAACAGCAATATCACACAGTTAGCCCTGAATTAAATATTGCTAAGTGCTAATTTGATGGGCTGTATTCCATTAGGAAGCACCGGCAGCCGATTATCAGCTCAACCCCAGCCCAAGGGCCGAACAACTCCAAAAATAATATTGTTATATAAAATAATTAATCACAGCATTTAGTAGTTAGTGGACCTTGTTGTTAGTGCAAACTGCAAGTCTGCAACTAAAAATATATGTATACATACCGTCTATTACAGCATTTACAATGCACGACAATTCATCTATGAAGGATTGCATTTTATCTTCTTCCATTGTAAACTTCATTTTTCTCTAGAATAGGGATGAACAACATCTAAAGACTTTAATTACTTTTATAGTAAATTGATTAGTCGGAGTTGATGTGACAACAAATGATAGCAAAAGTTCAAGTTTTATATTGTGGATGCTCTAAAAGATACACTAGGGTACAGTGAGTATTATAATTATTTATTTATTTATTTTGATCATAGTAAATATTGAAATTTAATAAAAATTGACGATAGAACTCATTTCTACTTATGCTAAGTTAGTTAATTACATATTCATTTAACTGCTCATTACTATGTAATGGAAATATAAATGCGTGTAGTAACTAGTACGTAAGAGAGCTCAGCTGGACAGATACATTTTACTACATTTTAGACTTTACACTTACAGGACTATTACATACATAATTTTGAATAATGAATTGTTTCCTTTCCTTTCCTTTGATGTGTATAATAATAATAAATATAAACTCCGCATGCAGTTGCAGTTAATGGTGTTCTGACACTGTAGATTCGATTTCTTTCATTTCCTCAATTAATTAATTAATAGATAGCGCATTTGCAAAATGGGGATGTATGCTGCTTTCCATGGGTACACAGCACATATATATAATATTCATCATCATACGTCCATCATTGAGGCATTGGCTGCCATTGTTTTTGGTTGCTAGTAGCATGCAAGCTAGTGCCCCCTCCACTACCACTACCACACACACACATATATATATAGCAAGGAACGAATTGATAATTAGCTACCACTTATAAAGTAAGGGCACATTAAATGCAATGCAAACAAAAAGAAGTCCAAACCAAAGCTACAATATACATATATATAGTCATAAATTATTTAAATAGTTAGGCCAATCAAATACGAGGTTATTGTTTTTATCCTTAACCATGCATGAGAATAAATGAACAATAGCCAATTAAGTCATGAATGACTTCATGCATGCATGCAATTCTGCAGAAATGGCATCTGCATCCCATACATAATTTGTAAGCGCTAGTTTCTGATAACATTTCATTAGACGCGGCTAATTATTGGTAATAATTAATACGTAGTCCTAATCCTGTATATATAATGTACATAGTGATAAAAGGATTTATATTATGACATTATTTTTTGCCACGTAAATAAATGAGCTAATAGTAAAAGTATGTGTAGCCTACTATAATGTGTCGTAAAAGTATATATATATATATAGAAGGGAGTGTTTTTATTAGTTGATGAAAGGCCAAATTAAATCTACACATATATTTTTGTTTTCTAAGTGAGTAGAGAGACATAAACTAGGATTTGAGAATGGATACACTATATATATAATTGACCACTAAATTAACTTGGACTGACTCAACACTCGACGTAGAACGCATATATATTGATCGTGGAATGCACGGATGGCCAATTAATGGGAATTGAATGCCAGACCTTAATTTGTGGGCCAGATTGGATTTGTTAATTGATTTTTTTGGCCAACATTTGTTAATTATAATTAACAAAGGATTTAATTAGATGTTCCAGCTTGACTTGATTAGGTTGTTTTTCTTTCCAATATAAAAACAAATATAGTAGTATAGTACCTTGATTAAATGGTAGATAACGAAATCTGTCATTTCAATCAATATTAGTATTTTCTTTTGGATCTAAATAAATCTTTATTACACTTGTTTTCTTGGTTTATTTATTTTCGAATAAAAATGAGACGGTCTCGTTTTTTGTTTTGTTTAATATTTATAAATTATAATCTTGAATATGATTCTATATATCATCATGTTATATTAGACGCAATTAATATTATTAGTTAAAAACTAACAACCAGCTTTATAAGCTTGACAAGTTTCAATCTTAGAGGTATACAAACGTATAAACAAATATATTATTACTTAATTATCAAATTGAATAAATTGCTAGTTGAAATTTGTAGCATATAGTGAGATATTGATGACTAGAATTTAGTAATTTGTATCAATCTCCATGTAGTATGATAGCCAGCCACGCATTAGTATATATATATGTATTAAATATGTAAAATAAAATAGTGTTGGCATAATATGTTATAGAGAGATGAGATAATATAAATAGGAGGTTTGCGGCCATTGATCTCTCCAAATAGTAGTGTTGGCATAATATGTTATCAGATGTCTGTGTGTTTCTATGTGGTATTGCGGCCGCGTATTTCCCGTGACCCTTCGCTATCTCTCTAAACTCAACTCAACTGGCCGTGGATATCTCAGGTCTCCAGTCCAGAAATCTTATTATACCATCATCAAAGTCAAGTAAAGTTCTCTCTCTCTCTCTCTCTTCCTGTGTGTAGAAATTAGAAGTTAATTACTTGTTAGATGCAGTTATATAAAACTGGCTGATGCTGATCTATCATGCCTCTCGTCCATCAAAAGTTAAGAAAACGCTAGCTGGCTAGCTAGCTAACTTGATAAATAGTTATATATATGCATTTGTAGTCTCTGGTGAAATATATTTTTGAGTCTCATGAAGGACGCACTAATGGAAGATCACTGCCGACAGCACATGTTGTATTACTGTTATTCTTATGATGGTGCACTTTTTATTTTTAGGCCACTGATGATGGTGCACTTGATCGTGTTCATATTGCAGATCTAGGGAAGACCACGATACTTTATTGTTCAACCATTTATTGTAATTATTATTTAGTTTCTTCAAGATCAAGAGACCCGCGCCAGGAAGAGAGTTGCAGAATCGTATTGTGATCCGCTTGGATTAAAAAAGCATACGTAATTATTATTAATATATAATATATATATATATATATATATATATAGATAGATAATGGTAGTGCCGAGAAGAGTGGAGAATCAGGAGGAGGAGGAGCGATGGGAAGGCGATGATGCTGATGGAGAATATGAAGTAGATGATCTGAGAGATAGAATCAAATCTTCTAGAGGAAGCAGATTCAATCTCATCGCCAGCGAGCTAAGTTTGGATCGATCTGAGCCACACTTCTGTCGCGAAACCTTCTTCAACGGTCTCCGGGATCTCCTCGCCAGAGGTCTCGTCATTCATCCTGATAACAGGTATTACTTCTCGACGCAGAAATTAAATTAACACAAACACACGTCATCATCAGCTGCTCTTATCTGACGCGCCCCTCATATATATCCATCTGGATTGGATCTTGATTAAATTATTCCAATCCAATCCAATTCAAAAGAGTGTATCGTAAAAGTAGACCACCTTGGCCATCAACAATACTATACTATAAAGGAAGGAATTAACTATGGCTATATATAATTAAATAATAATGACTCATTAACAAATTAAGCAAGCAAGCTATCCACTAACTAGCCCAGCCCTGCTGTAATTAACCAGAAATAGTTGTAGTTTCCTTTTCTTTTGGATCAAACACAAACTTAGCTATCTAGCAGTAATGATTATAAGTTTGTTTTTTTTTCCCATCAACTGTGTACGTAGACTTACTGAAGATGAATGGAAATTGGAAATTAATGCAGGTTTTACCGGATATGGAAGAATTTCATATTGGTATGGGCAGTTTACTCGTCTTTCTTCACTCCAATGGAGTTTGGATTCTTCAGAGGCCTCCCAGAGAACCTCTTCATACTAGACATTGTAGGACAAGTCGCATTTCTCGTAGACATTCTCTTGCAATTCTCTGTGGCCTTCAGGGACAGTCAGAGTTATCGCATGGTCCACAAGCGTTCCCCTATCGCTCTACGGTACTTGCGATCCACGTTTTTGGTTGACTTGATAAGTTGCATGCCGTGGGACATAATCTACAAGGTGATGATTCTATATATACTTGATCAGTATGGGGATTGTCAATATATTTCTGGGTTTATATATTATTTGTAAGTCTAAACTTGTCGCTTAATTTGTTGACAGGCTTGTGGACATAAAGAAGAAGTTCGATACATGTTGTGGATACGGCTGAGTCGGGTTACAAGGGTCACCGACTTTTTCCACAAAATTGAGAAGGATATACGGATCAACTACCTTTTTACGAGGATTGTGAAACTTATCGTAGTAGAACTCTATTGTACTCACACAGCTGCCTGCATTTTCTACCATTTAGCTACTACTCTGCCTCCTTCAGAAGAGGGCAATACTTGGATTGGAAGCTTAAAGATGGGTGATTTTAGTTATTCCAGCTTTAGAGACATTGATATATGGAACCGTTACATCACATCATTATATTTTGCCATTGTAACCATGGCCACTGTTGGTAAGTAAAGTTCAAATATTATATATACTGATATATACTAGGGGTTTTGTGTCGACAAATATATATAATCAATCTTTTTGTCTTACATATATAACTGAACAGTTCTGGTCTAATGTGCAGGTTATGGAGACATACATGCAGTGAACATGAGGGAAATGATATTCGTAATGATATATGTATCTTTTGATATGATTCTTGGTGCTTACTTGATCGGTAACATGACAGCACTGATTGTCAAAGGATCAAAGACAGAGAAGTTTCGGGATAAAATGACAGATCTTATAAGATACATGAACAGGAACAGACTTGGAAAGGAGATACGGGATCAGATCAAAGGTCATGTACGGTTACAATATGAGAGCAGCTACACTGAAGCCGCTGTTATTCAAGATATTCCCATCTCTATCCGTGCAAAGGTATCTATCAATCACATTATCAAGACTGCACCTGCACCAGAGGATCTACACCCACTCATTTACTTAATATTATTATGTAGATATCTTAAACTGTGTTAAGAGCCCAATGCAATATATTTTCATGCAGATCTCGCAAACACTCTATATGCCATACATTCAGAACGTTCCTCTTTTTAAAGGATGCTCCGCAGAGTTTATAAATCAAGTTGTAAGTAATCAGCTCTCACTCTCTCTTTGCATGCATGTAGCTGATAAATAAGCACTTCCAGTTCCAAGTATCATGCCCCTTTATGTTTGAGTTGTATTATTTTCTTTTGGACTTATATCTATCTATTCGACTATTCTTATAATGGAAGGCTCTTAGTATTATACATATATTGTGGAATTATAGATTAGATGGGTGGATATAATGATAATGATGCACATTTGTTACTTATTTGTATTGCAGGTGATTAGATTGCATGAAGAATTTTTTCTCCCAGGAGAAGTGATAATGGAACAGGGAAGTGTGGTGGATCAACTTTATTTTGTTTGTCATGGAGTTCTGGTATGTATTGTGTGCTATAGTGTTCCACATATGCGATTCTAAAACTTTTCTCTCTCACATATATATAGGATTTCTCAATTTTCTTTTTGGTTCTTTTAGGAGGAGGTTGGGATAGCTGAGGATGCATCAGAAGAGACTGTATTGCTTTTACAGCCAAACAACTCCTTTGGAGAAATTTCGATTCTATGCAACATACCTCAGCCTTATACAGTTCGTGTCTGTGAACTATCCCGTCTTTTGCGGCTTGATAAACAGTCCCTGTCAAATATCTTAGAAATTTACTTTTCTGATGGCCGCAAAATCTTGAACAACCTTTTGGAGGTAATATTTTTCCCATCACTTTCCTACTATATATTGGGAAAATAAAATAAAATCTAAATCATTGAGTTTTAACAGGGAAAGGAGTCTAATCTTCGACTGAAGCAACTGGAATCAGACATTTCATTTCATATTGGAAAGCAAGAGTCAGAACTTGCTCTCAGAGTAAACAACGCAGCTTATAATGGAGATCTTTTTCAGTTGAAGAGTTTGGTCAGAGCAGGAGCAGATCCCAACAAGTCTGATTATGATGGGAGGACTCCACTGGTATTGCTTTTATTATGAACATAAAATTGAGTTGCTTCTCCTATTTGAAAATTAATAGTTCAACTGAACAAATGGGGTTAATGAATGATATTAACAACCATGCATTGATAGCTCATTCATAATCTCACGCAATGAATCATTAATATTGTACAAAAGCAGGTAACAATAGTTCACTATGAGCTTGATATGAATCTCGACTTTTTGCTTTATCCATTTATACATTGGTTTGCTGCTGCATTACATTCTAGGATTCAAGTATGACACAGAAAGTTGTGGTTATGAAATGGCACGTGTATATTCTTAGAACTTTCAAATTATTAAGGATAAACTGTTCTGTTTTAAGTTCCAAAATATTGAAAAATTAAACCTAAAGGAACATGAAAGTTGAGTTGCTTTCCTGAAATACTCTGTTATATGTATGTGTCAGCATTTGGCAGCATTGAGAGGATTTGAGGATGTCATTCTTTTCCTCATCCAGGAGGGGGTAAACATCAATACTAAAGGTAATTAATTTTACAACAAACAATGGTACTGATTTACTGTAAATACCTTATGACAAATAGTTATTTATTTATTACCTATATTACAATATATGTATAGTGATATTAATATGAAGAAGCAAAGCAGATAATTTTGGGAACACAGCCTTGCTTGAAGCTATAAAAAATGGGCAAGATCGAATCGCTACACTTCTTGTTGGAGAAGGAGCTTCTCTCAAGGTTGATGATGCTGGTAGCTTCCTCTGCAGATCTGTTGCCAAGGGAGATTCTGATTTTCTTAAAAGACTTTTGTTAAATGGGATCGATCCAAACTCAAAAGATTATGACCACCGCACTCCACTTCATATTGCTGCCTCAGAAGGATTATATTTGATGGCAGAGATGCTTTTAAAAGCGGGTGCTAGCGTCTTCTCAAAGGACAGGTAGGCAACAAGGCACTGTAAATTAATTTTCCTGCAGTTTGATTTAATCTATAAAGAAATTAGTCAGTCTTTTCTTATGGAGATGGAATTAAAGAATAGTTTGATATATGATGTACTGATACTGATTCTGCCTTCTTTCATGCAGATGGGGAAACACGCCATTAGATGAAAGTCGTATGAGTGGTAACAAGAATTTGATTAGATTACTTGAAAAAGCAAAATCTGCTCAACTCTTGGAGTTTCCTCAGCAATCCCAGGAAGTTACAGGTAAATATGTAGTAGTGCAGTCGGCACAACTTGTTTATATTCAAGCTTGGTAGCTAGCTATTAGGCACAGGTGGATTAGAAACTGAAATGATTCAATATTCCATGCCTTCTAACTATTGCTGCTGCTTTGGTTTATGTTACTACAGATAAAATCCATCGGAAGAAGTGCACCGTGTTTCCTTTCCATCCAGAGGAGTCTGGCCAACTGGAAAACAGAAGAAGGCATGGAATTGTGATATGGGTACCTGGAAACACCCAAGAGCTGATTTGTATAGCCACAGATAAGCTAAATCTTCCAACTGGTTCTTGTATATTATTATCTGCAGATGCAGGTATGATCACTGATGTAGATATGATCAGCGATGGCCAGAAACTGTATTTGATAAGTGAAGAAACAAATGAAGATTGATATGTATAGATGGATATCATATCCATGCGTGTAGTTGTCGTAATTTCTAAGATTTGTCCATCCATTGTTGTTGTAATGTATAGCAGTCAGTAACCACGTGCGGTTCTTATTCAAACCTTGTTTCTTGCTTGTAGCATTATTATTGGCTTAAATGAAACCCATACCTACCTCTCTAGCTTATTACCTACTTATTATACTACTGGTTAACACCTATTGTTCATTTACATCATTATGAGGAGAGATGATGGCCCAATAACACAAAGGAATAGCACCTGCAGAATGTTGAAGATAAGCTTCTGCAGATAAACCCTAATCGTTGTGAACTGTCAGACAGTTACCTTGATGATGCTTAAGCATTGAATTCATTGATGAAAGGAAACAAAAGCTGGCTAGAGATAGTGGAAATAAGTAAATATATGATTTACATTTACATATTAAAGATAGATTAGGGACTGAAGAATGTAATTTTTATTGATTTATGAGTGAGGACCAAGAATTATTCAAAGGCTTTTCGAGCAAAGCAGAGAGATACATTTCCTGGAGGTGAGGCCCTCGATCGAGCTTCCTCCCGACCACCCACTTCAACTTGTTGAACCCAACACTCTCTATCAGTGGAGCATAGATTCTCTCTAACTGATCACCTGAGCAAAAGAAATGATCCAGCCAAAATAGACCTCCCGGACGAAGCACCCTGCATTATTATTATTGTCTAATTAGTTGTTTGAAAATTCAATTTCAGTTCATCAAAATATCTGGGGTATATGCAGGTAAGGTACCTGTAAATGTCAAACAAGAAGAAATGAAGTAATGAAGTAGGGATCCAATTGCTGAGGACGTGCATGGAGTGGATGATGTCAAGGGTGTTATCGAAGAAAGGAAGGCGTTGGGAGATGCTAACATACAAAGGGATAACGCCTCTAGATGCAATGAAGCTGTTGAAAGGGCCGTTGAAGTTCATGGAAGTGGTGACAATGGTGATGTTCCTTTCCTGCATCATTCTAACTGCAAAAGTGGCCACCCCTCCTCCTATATCCAGTCCTATCCTGATACTCCCTGGTTTAGTAGCTAAAAGAACTTCATCAATGGAGAAGTCAAGGCTCCCAGAAGATGATGAAGTTGCAGTCCATCGGGTCTTCTCACGCCCCTCAAGGTCGAAACAGTCTTTGCAATCATCAAACTGCTTCTGTCTATGCTTCCTGCAGTCAGCACATATATAAGTAACATGTCAAAACTAAAACGTAAGTTTTAATCAACTGTCTCATAAGCTCGACTGATAAAATAGAATAAAACATGCGACTTAATTAACTAAAGTTTAGGCACTAATCACTATGAAGTTATGGGAGTTACAAAAGAAAATATTTTCAAATGAACTTGTGTGCTCTAATTCTATGTCATGAATGAAGCCCTCCATGAGCATGAACTTATAAGTGAAGATCTTCGACACGCGGGGATATATATTGCAAATGGTTAATTATCAAATTGCAAGCTGATTTTTTTTTTGAACATTTTGCTAGCTTAGGTATTCCATGCGTAAAGTTTGCTAGCTCCGCCAGTATTTCCGTTTTTCTTGGACAAAATTACCCGTGTGCTATACACGATGAAGAAAATAAGTAGCAATTTTTCGACTGACCAAACATCAGCAAGTAATTTATTGCATTTTTGTTAATTAGGTGCTAGACGTGTGACCAACTTCGTCCAAATTAGACATAAATTCTAACAGAGCTAGCAATTTGTATACATGTGAAAACTGAGCTAGCAAAATATTAAAAATAAAACCGACTAACAATTTTTTTGAGTGTCCACACATCATCTAGAAACTTTGATAAGTAAAATGAATGAATGAATGAAGATGAGAAACTGGCCTGTTGATGAGGCAGTCATAGTTTTTGCAGGTATATGCAGTCCAGACAACAGAGGAATCAGAAGGAGTTGACCAAAGGGAAGTAGGAAGAGGGTAAGGTTGGACATAGTTTGGAGGAGCAGCAGGATGACATCGACGCCTCGGAAGGGGCTCGCATCCGGCAAGGAGGAGTTTCTGAGCAAGGAGTTCATCATCTGGGCAAGAACCATTGACAGGGTAAGTCATGTACTGCCTGAGATCATCCAGTAGCTGTGTCTGGGTGCAAGCTGAACCCACTGATGGATATATGGTGTCTGAATCAAAGTTTGAGCTGAAACCAAAGGGAAGCAACTGGGGTGATGTGAATGCAATAAACTCAGCAGCAAGATCATCCTTATTATTATTCTCAGTAATAATTTCGACGTTTTCGTCCCCTTGAGAATCTCCATCAATATCATGCATGTTGTTTAGATGGGCGAGTAGGATTGGAGAAGTGAGAGAACAAGAGGAGTAAATTGACGTGGCAACCAAGAAAGTGAGGAGATTGGAGGAGAAGATGATGAATATGATCATCAACAAATTGTTCTTGTTGCCATAACTTTCTTTTACTACTACACTAGACTTGCCACTATCATCACCTGATGATGACGAAACCTCCATTCTTACGCCCAATACCTTCGTAGATCTCTCTCTCAATCTTAGTTCTTACCTAGCTGCAACTCTCAAGCTAGTCTTTTCTTTATATTAATTAATTAATTATAAATGCAATTTTGGTGAAGTGAAACTAAATCAACTCAACTCTCAAGTCAACTAGCATAAATAATAACTTATATTTTGCTTTGGGAACTGATACAGATCTCTATTCTCGGATGATTCACCTTAATTGATTCTTCTTCTTCTTCTACGTACTTACTACTACTACTATTATTATATATAATAATGATTAAAGTAGTCTAGTCTAGAATCATAAAGAATGTTATAATAATAATAAGGGTTAAGAACCCTATTTCTAGTATCTCAATTTTACCATTGGTTGCCTTTTGATTTCTCATAATTAGATTGTTTCATTTTGGTTGGGTGTTTCAGTGTGATTATCTTAAAAACACAAGTTCGACTAGCAAATTCGAACTTCCCTGCACGCTCCCTTCCTGTCACTTTGCCGGAATCGTCACCTGAAAATCTGGTCACGTATGCACCAAAAAATCTTGCTCTTGTCGTCGGAAATCGCTCCACGCCACTTTGTCGGAAACTAACTTTTGGATGTTCATGTTTATAGTGAAAATTTGGCGATTTTGTGAAGAGTAGAGAGAGAATGATTATGAGTGGAATGATGGAAGTAAGAGCACTTCCAATGGCAAAATACATTTTGAAGGACATTTACCGCCACGTCATCGCCATGTCATCAAAGAAAGAGAATAATGGAATTTGGCCAAAGTACTCACAATGGGCAAAAGTCATTTTGGACACATTAGATAAGCCATTTTGGATTTATATGATTTTTATATGATATAAATAAATAAAATATATTTACTTATAATTTTTTTAGTTAACTAATTATACTATCATACATACAAATCAATGTTTTATTCAAGTAATTATCTATGAAATATTAAAAAAAATACATGATTTAAATCATTAATAATATTATAAAATAGAAAATTTTATTGCATTAAATTTTATACTAAATAATAAAGTTACATAATTAATTACTCAAAGTAGACTTCAACGTAAAGAGGCCACTAGGTATATAATATATAACAATTTAATATTACAAATGTTACCATCATTTTTATTGTTATTAAAAATAAATAAATTATTTTTTTATCTTGAAAACACAAATGTCCTTAGGACAACTTAGAGGAAAGAGAAAATGTTTATATAAGGACAATTAGTGGTAAGACATAAAATGTCATTCACTCTCTCTTCCACATAGGCAAAATGTCCTAACATATTTGCCCATTGAAAGTGCTCTAACTGAAGGGAGATGAAATGTCGCACGAATACCTATAAAACAACTAAAATTAAACCTGATACACCCAAAAGCGACAAATTCATCATTTGACATCAAAAAGTAATAATAAGTAAATCTGAGCACTATGTCTTAGCTCTGATAATAATAATAATAATAATAATAATAATAATAATAATAATAATAGCTTGGGTTGAAACAAAATAGCACTGATAGATGAGAAACTCAAATACAAAGAAGTAGAGAGAAAGGAAGAGTCGAGCTGATTTCTGATCTCATTCATCGGGAACCCAGCCTTAATATACGAAGCTGGCCCAAACGTAGTTACAATACAATGACCCCCCAACTTTACTTTAGTAACACAACTCTTACCAAAAAGGTATATAGTGGGTCCGTTAAATATTAGGCTTTAAGATTATCAACTTATAATTAATATGGGCTTCTTTCTTTCTGCTACATAGGAGTGGACCGGCAGCAGGATATGACCCACTAATTTTACACTTCTCACTTTATTATTATTTTAATTATTACTAGCTATATATTAATTAATTAAGTTGCGTTTTTAGAAGGATTTTTGGTTTTTTAATTAGATGGAGAATAATTTTAAGTATGCCGCGAGTCAGGTTATAGCAGAAGAGTGTACGTCAAGGGTTTTTGTATATATTAATTATGATTATTAGAGAGTGTTTCCATGCATGCATCCATTAATTGTTGCAACTTATTATATATACGTACACTTCATTCAAGATTTTATCACTGATTACGATCATATCATATATAGTGAAATCAGGGACGGATCTAGGATTTATATTCACTGGGGGCAGAAAATTTAAACGTATAATTTTTTTTTTTCATAAAACAAATTATACTATTGGGATATACATAGTTTACCATAAAAACACACAATTCATTGAGTACAAACGATTTTTACAATAATTCTCGACGAGTCTTCATACTCTGAAAGCATAATAAAATTCTCTCGTTGTCTACATTACAAAATATGTCTTTCTCAATAAATGTAACCAAAGAGTCATTCATCCAAGAATTGTCCATCTTATTTCGCAATCGATTCTTCACAATCTTCATCGCCGAGAAAACTCTTTCAACAGAAGCAGTGCTAACTGGCAATATTAAAGCTAACTTCACGAGCAAATACACCAATGGGAATACGATATGCCTTTTCTTTTCGACCAATTTTTGAGAGAGTTCCCCAATGCCTTTGAGATCTAAAAAGTCAACACTTGACTTCATATCAAATATAAATCTTTCAAGTTGTTTGGCAAGAATATGAAGATCAACCTCAGAGAAATCTGAAGGATAAAATTGAGCGAGACGAACCAACTTCTCTTTGTCAAAAGCTGCAAAAGAATCAGACGGGTTCAAACAAGCTACGCAAAGAAGCAACTCGGTATTTACCTCATCGAAACGGTGGTTGAGTTCTTGTAACTGCCAATCAATCACATCGTTGAATAAATCAAATCGGTAGTGATCGTGATTATTCTTTTTCACTCCTTTACGCCTTGGACGTTTTTCAGCTCCATAAATATCACCCGTAGAAGGAATCGGAACATCATGTTTCTCACAAAATGAAGAGACCTCATCCATCAAAGTCTCCCATCCATCATCTCTCATATGTTGCATTTGTTGTTTAACTCCCTTGACTAAAATCAGAGCATTGACAATATCTTGATCTCTCCTTTGCAATGCAAGTGATAGTTCATCGGTGATTGCCAATATATTTTTCATCAAGTGCAAGATGAAAGCAAATTCAAACCCGGACATAATATTTATCAAGGAGCACGCTTCACCTTCTTGAGGTTGAGATTGTCCATCTTGCTCAATAAATTCAAGAACTTCAAGAACCGAAGAGAACATAACCAACAAATTGATTAATGATCTATAATGGGAGCCCCAACGTGTGTCTCATCCTCTTTGAAGACTCCTCTCTTGATTTAAACCCGTTCCACTTGAAGTTTCACCACAATCAAGTGACTTAATCACTTTAAAGCACTGCTTTTCTCGAAGAATATCCTTTCGCTTACACGAAGCTCCAACCATGTTGGTGATCTTTGATATTGTATTGAAAAAATCGGCAATTTGAGATTTTTTTTGAGCTACAGCGACAAGTGCTAATTGCAATCGATGGGCAAAACAATGAACATAATATGCAGATGAGTTCTCTTTCATAATCAAAGTTTTTAGACCATTTAACTCACCTTTCATGTTGCTTGCACCATCATACCCTTGCCCACGCAATCTAGATATGCATAGATTATGTTTCGAGAGTAACTCCTCAACCGCTAGTTTGAGTGATAATGCCTTGGTATCTCGAACCTTCACAATACCTAGAAAGTGCTCCACTACGCGCCCTTTGTTGTCAACATATCTTAAAACAATTGCCATTTGTTCCTGTATCGACACATCTCTAGATTCATCAACTAGTATTGCAAACGGTTCATCCCCAAGATCTTTAATAATATCACGAGTAGTCTCCATTGCTGCTGCCTGAACTAGTTCTTTCTGAATCTTCGGACATGTCATCTTCGCATTACCACGACCATTCTTTAAGACAATATTTATATCTTCATTGTGATCGCCAAGAAAATCTAAGAGCTCAAGAAAGTTCCCCTTATTAAGAGATTCTTCATCTTCATTATTACCACGAAATGCCAATCCTTGACGTAAAAGAAACCGAACACAATCAAGTGATGCAGTTAAGCGCATTCGATATTTTTCTCGTGATGTAGCTTCTTGCTTGTGGAGAACTCCTGGAATGTGTTGTTCATCATTCATCAAATCTTTGCACTTGCTCCAAGCTTCATTGTGAGCACACCCACACTCCCAACATGTATAACAAATCTGTCTTTTTTCTTCCAATTTGTAAATCCATCAATCACAAAACAATCTCCACCTCCTTGATCTCCATTGTTTTTACCAAAGAGATAACAATATAGACAAAAAGCGGCATCCTTCGATATACTATATTCCAACCAATCTTTATGCTCCTTAAACCAAGTTGGAACAAAGCGACGATATGATGTACCAAATGCTCTTTGAGGAAACTTGTGATCACGTGGTTGACATGGACCCTTTTTTAAATAAGCTCTTCGGATCTTGTCATGATCATTTGGATGATAATCTTGAATTTTCTTTCTCAAGCCGGGATCCGATGGTAGATCATCTAACTTGAGCTCTTCGTAATTTTGCTTCAAACACTTATCATTTATCTTTTGACTCGAAGTTCCTTCTTCAACTATAAACTTCCTTTTAGGACTAAAATATTGATCAATACCTATCAAAATAATAAACATAAAGCTAAGTACATAAAAATTAAATTAATTAAATATAGAGCATAAATTGACACACATATCATTATTAATAGAAATTATAACAATGTTGGTATGATTTTACTCAACTAATTTATACACTCCACTAAATCCACTATTCTTCATTCATGATTATTAGAATAATTCTAATTAATTAAACATTTACATGTTTAACCTTTACGTCTCCCAACCATCAATCCAACTAATCCACTTGACTATTCAATCCATTAATTAGTTAAAATAAAAAAATTTCCAAACATTCAGTAAGTTAGTATTGAACCTAAAAGCCAGATTTCATTTCAAAAAATAAGCCCAACGACCCCATGCCCCAGCCCATTTCTAAACCTAATAAATTAACCCTCATTCATCATAATCAAAAGTTAACAGCCGCAACAACTCTCTATTTTTGCCGACAGCCACAAACCCAAACCCTAGTCTCAAATCTGATTTTTCTTCTCATCCTGCTTTCGATTTACCTTCAAATTGGAGCTATATACCGCTAATTACCATCATCATGCGTTCAATTTCTGCAATTTCAACATAATCAAGCAGCTGGCTGACAAGATTCAGGAGAAAAAAGGTACCTTTCATAATTGAAGTCCAATTTTCCGAAGCTAATGAATGAAGTCTCCTGATTCTATCTCTCTTGCTTCAGTATGGTTCTGAGAGGGAAGTTTCAGCCGATTATAGTTTCAAAAGGTGATGTATTAACCGTTGAATTTGATAGAATTGGATTTTGAAGCAGCTTCAAGAGTTTTCTATGCTCTGGAATCTGGATCTGAGAGTGTGTTATTTCTTTTCTCTGTCTATGAATTTGTTCAGTTCAAAATTATGTAATGAGTGTGATATCTTTTCTGATTATTGACTTTCTAATTTAGTGTAAGTTTTATTTCTTCAAGAAATCTGTATCTGTTTGCTCTGTTTTCATTTCTATTTCTGTCTTCTTTACTGTTAAAACTTTATTTCAGCAGGGGCAATTTGACGTTTGATGATGGGCAATCTGAAAATTAGTAGGGGCAAATTAAATCTAAGAAGGGGCAAAGTTGAAAATTAATAAATTTATATAGGATATTTTTAGTAATTATAAAAAGTTCAGTAGGGGCAGCTGCCCCTACTGGTCCCTTGGTAGATCCGTGGGTGAGTGAAATGTAGCTATATATATAGTGAAGATCGGAATTATTAATAGACATGTTATAAATGTACTTTAAATAAATAACTTTGGTTAAAACAAAATTACACTCTAATAGTTTCTCATAGTTAATCCTTACATCTTTTTTGGCCTATAATAAAAATATCTTATAAAATAACTTTCTTCATATATATCTTTTTACCATCTTTTTACCAAATACTAAATGTGCATGCTGTCCTCAACCCGTTGGGGTGCTTTAGAAATTACAACCAAACGGTGCATTTTTAGTCAATCAACCTGGATTAAAGCGGAAGATCTGGGACTAGGGATGGCAACGGGTCTCGGGGCCCCGCTGACCCGCGGGGCCCCGACACGATTTTGACCCGCCGACCCGCGGGTCACGGGTCGGGTCCGGGGCGGGTCGGGCTCGGGTCTAGAGACCCAGGGCCCCGTAGACCCGCCTCGAAATACATATATATATAATATATATTTTTTTTATGTTAATATGATCTAACATTTACTAAACAATATGGTTAATATAGTACATATATAAATAACATGGACCAAATTACAAATAGATGTATATTTAGATTATTAGGATTTGTTAATTTGGTGTTTGGATTTAAATTTGTATTTGTAATGAATTTGATGTGTTTGTTGTTTATATTTGATTGGTGTAGATTTATGTTTTGAATTTATATATAATGTTACATTTTGACAAAAAAAATTGTATTTAATATTGAAAAGTGAAAAAAAAAAAAAAAAATTTATTCACATGGCGGGGCGGGTCGGGCCCCCGCGGGTCGACCAACGGAATTGTTGACCCGCCCCGAAAGGGCCATTTGGCCGGGGCCGGGTCAGCTCCGTGGCTGCGAAAACCCGCCCCGTTGCCATCCCTATCTGGGACTGAACCATTCGCAAACCGGACTGACACAGTCTCCCTTTAAAACAACTGAACACATGAGATTTCGCACGGAAGAAGAAGAGCTATCGCACCGAAGAAAAAGCCTGCCCGCAGAAGAAGAAATTTGGTTGACAACCCCTATTGTTAAAGAGAGGTCTCCTAGGCCACTAACGGACAAGATGAAATTTAATCTTTCACTACCGGACAAGATCTATCCTCCAAACTATCAAAAGTATTCACCTAATAAGTAATAAGTTTCTATTCCTCCTATGCCTATGGAAATTGCATCTTTGACTCAATTTCAAATATATATATCCGGTGGCCAATTGCATGCGTTATGTACTCAATTTCGTTCATTCGAAATAAAGTAGAGGGTCTGAAAATAATCAGTAATTGTGGGGTAATAACTGTTGAAATACACTCCGAGTGTATACTGCACGGGTGGAAATTTGTATGTTAGAGCATTATATAAGCAAGTGAGCTATCTCCTCCTATCACTAATTGGTTTTAAGATGGAACCCCACTTGTAAATATAGTTGCTCTATGTTGGCCTGTTGGGTTTGACTCGGTTCAATGTGAAATTTAACAATAATTATCTTCAAATGCTCAGTTACACATATATGTGTACTTTGAATAGACATGTTTGAGTGGTTATATATTTGTTCATGCATTCCAAAATCTCAACAAAATGCTCCATTTAGTTCAGTTGGTTTTGTTATGAATGCACCTCGTGATTCTTTTTTCTTTTTAATATAATATTTGCTCTCTTTTTTTCCCAAACAACATTACATGATAAGAAGTGATTTCTCTGCCGTCAACATATAATGGATATAAACATTTGTTCAACGATTTCGTTAGGAGTATCAGTGTATTCATTCATTTTACATTATTTTATCATGGTACAAGTTAAAATCTAAATGAGAGCCACTATTTATCTAAGCAATTGCTATACTGCACTAGAGAAAAAATTATCTAATTTGTTATTGTTGTTTAATAGATGTAGAATCTCGTACAAAACCTTTATGGGAAGGAACTATGTTGTTGTATTTGGTGACATCAGTTTATTTTTCTTAAGGCTGATTACATACTATGCAATCCAATGATGTAGGTAGTATCATCTTTGAGCACCTTCATGATTTTGTTTACGGCTCGTTCCAGAACGTCGCCATTATTGCTACGTCGAGCAGGAGGAGCTGTTGCAGTTGCCTTTATCTATGCATGATGCCACGAGCATATTCATTTGTTATCATCAATAAGAGAAGAAACTAACTAATTTAGGCAACAACTTCTCAGTATCTTGATAAATAAATGTCGTAATTTTGGTCTCTCTTAATTGGGAAAAATGATTCATTTTATTGGAGCAATTATTGAAAATTCATTTACATTAAAAGCTTAAGATATACAGAAGCAACACAATGGTGGCATAAAATCAACTTTTTTTAATTTTCACTTGAGCATTCACCTTTTAAATCTATTATACCACGTTGTTCTTTGAATTCATTAAACAGTGCGTCATAAAATATTCATTTTTCAGGGTATAACTCCCCCAACATGTCTTTTAGGGCGTTCAAAACCCGTTCTGTCGAATATCGTTAAGTCATTTGCAAAAGATTTTGGACTTTGTCCTTCTGGAGTGATTGGCATAAATGATCCAACAAGAGCTTGAAGAATTTTCAAATGTGAAACACATGTTTGGTGCTTAATATCTAATTACTTGGTCTAAAGTTATACTGAGAGGTGTTTACGATATGCTTATAACGATTACAAATTCTTTCCTCAGCTGTGGATTGAATTATGAAGAAAGTGATAGATGCCCATGCAAACACAATCCTTCAACATGTTTTATAAATAGTGCTCTCTGATTTCCTTAATCCATCTTATGCTGAACTTACACTCATTAGCATTAATATTTTATATATGATGAACAACCTCTACAAAAGAAATGCCATCCCTTACTGTTTTACAATTATACTTAAACTCATCTTTTCACCTAATGTTTTGCTTATGATTAATTTACTTATGATTTTTACCATTGAACTTCTTAAAAGAATAAAGTTCAAGCATGCGCGTGCAACGCACACGCGGCAACAACTAGTATAAATAAAATACGAGTGTCGTTAGTTTTTTTTCATTTCTAAAAACCTATTAGAGATGATGAATTCCAGAGGAGCGTATTGCACCCTAAAAAAATAGACACTTGCCTTTAGAATTTACCTTGTCTGATATGGACACGCGCATGTATTTTATATTATATACATGAAAAATAATATTTTAATTTTATAAGAGAAATTAGTTTTATTACGTCAAAAGAAGGGTGTGAATTAATTAAGAAAATTATTAAGTTATAATCATGTGTTAATTAAAGTTATTTATTTAGAACTAATAAATTTATAACGTTTTTCGTATTTCATTGATTGGTCCAAACACTAAAGTAACTAACTAGATCAAACTAATGATTTCTCGTAAAAAAATGATGAACTGATTATATAAACAATATAGAAAGTGAATATTTTGGACATTTGTAATCAAACCATCACATATATTAACTAAAATTCACAAATTTGAAACAACTGTTTACATTGTCAAACCTAAACAATCAAACTATGCATTAATCCACGTCTCCATATGATGTGTGACCTCCGACGAAACAACATATCGACACATCGGACACGAATCGCTGTTCCTCAGCCACTCCGCCATACACTCATCGTGGAAAACATGTCGGCACGGCGACTTGAACAGATAACTCTTCATCTTCTTCTTCTCGTCCGCCGGAACAAGCTTTTCGAGGCAAATTGAGCAGTCCCCGAGCCCCCAATCCTCCTCCGCCGCCGCCGCAACAAATCCATACTCATGCCTCAGCAGCTCTACACAATACGTGCACAAACCCTTCTTCACGACGTCTTCAACCTCCATCGCCGGACCCTCCTCATAAACCAAGTACTCCAACTCAGCCTTCACGTGGACTGCCAACCTTCCACGTACGTCGACGTAACTCTCAAACACGTACTCGATCACGCCGTCGGAGAAGCTGTTGGCCATGTCAGCTTGCAGCTGGGGCGAGTAGTGGTGGAGCCAGCGGTTCATAACCAATTTGTACTGGGTGCGGCTCATGGTGCCCGGCAGGGCTAAGGTGCGAACTGCTTCGGCTTCGGATCGACGTGTCGGGTTTCCGAAGGTGTCGATCTGTAAAAGTGTTTGGACGATGGTTAGGTCGATTCTGAGGAGTCCTTCGGGTGGCGGAGATGTTGGGTCGGTGATTTCGACAGTTATCCACCAGTTATCGTCGGTTAAGGGGTCGCCGGAGAATGAGTCCATTGTCGCGAGAGATCTTGGTGAGAAAAACACAGAAGGAGAGATCAATCAATGAAGATGATGATGGATATTGGAGGTGATATTGAAGGAGGGTTCTTGCGTTATATATATACCGAGAGAAGGGTTTCTTAGATATGTCGGTCTGTATATATATATAATCAGATATGGATATATATCTTATTTATTTCATATATTTAGAATATATTTCATATATATTGATATTTTTATAGTAGTTGTTTTGAGATTATATTAAATATTTAAATACTTAAATGAAAATTTTAATAATTTATGGAAAATTATTGAATAATAACATGTTATTTAAATATATTTATTTAATCAGATTGATAATTAAATGACTATTTAAGTTATATAGGAAAAAAGAGCACTAATGTTATCTTCTATAACAACCATATCTCAATATATATATATTAGGTGCATTTTCCGCGCGTCTCGCGGTGTGATTTACCAAATATGTATAATTAACAAACTAATATTCGATGAAATTTATACTGATTATTTGTAATATGTTGAAACACTATTTTTAAATAAAATATCAGTCTAAAATTTGAAAAAGTAAACGAAAGACTGAAATTTTTTAACCATAAAATACCATTGCGCAAATTCACAAATAAATTTTAGATGTCTGTACCGCATGCTACCTTTGGTCGTCGGATCGATGCCAAGCGTCTGTTCTTCAACAGATATGGCTTCGATGACCACCGACGACATCTCGCCAGAGATAGAGATAGCTCTGCCATGAGACTGCCAGCCGCCCGTACCGCGTGGTATCTTCGTTCGTCGGCTCCGCGTCAAGCGTCTATTAAAAATCAGCAAAATTTTAATTTCGATTAATTATATAGATTGAATCTTGAACGGTCAGAAATTTTAATTGTGATTATTTGAATACTGAATCTTGAACGGTTCGAAATCAGGGAAATTTTAATTGCGATTAACTGCATACATTGAATCTTGAACGGTCCGAAATTTTAATTACGATTAATTATATACATTGAACCTTGAACGGTTCGAAATCAACGAAATTTTAATTGCGATTAATTGCAACTTAAAAACTCTCAGCTCCCTAGTGCAATCAATGCTATTGAGTTAATAACTACAATCCTTTAGCTCAATTATCATTAATGAATCGATTAACGTAAAAAACAAAATCTCCAGCTCCGCATACACTCTATTATTATCTTTCATTCAGAATTTATAATATATATAATTTAGATACTCTTTCGAATTTACTCGAGCACTGCACATGATTATATATTTATGGGTTAATAACTAAAAAACTGTCCAAGGTTTACCCTATGTTAAAATTAGGTGTCTGAAGTTTGAAATGTTAAAACGGACTGTCCCAAGTTTCATTTTTGTTGAAATTTGGTGTCTTTGTGCGTCTTTTCATCTCCATTCAATCATTTCCATCAACCCACCAACCCACTCATAATCCATCACTCTTTACTTTTTACAAAATCGTCAAATTTCACCTAAAATTTGAACATTAAAAAAAAAGTTTCTAGAAGAGTGGTGTGGAGCCATTTTCCAATGACAATAGAGCGAGATTTACTTGCCCGGATGTGACCAACTTTTTAGGTGACGGTCCCGGTAAGATGACGAGCAGGGAGCGTGTATGAGAGCTCGAATTTGACAGACGGTTTCGTCGGAATTGACTTCTCTAAAGTAATCACACCGAGACACCAAATTTCAACAAAAATGAAACTTGGGACAGTCCATTTTAACATTTCAAACTCCAGACACCTAATTTTAACATAGGGTAAACCTTGGACAGTTTTTTAGTTATTAACCCTATATTTATTTAGTAGCCGTGTTAAAATTATTGTAAATTAGTTGTAAATTACTGAAAATCTATATTTACAACTCAAGATTCTTAATATGTGTAGAGAGCTTAACATTTTATGTATTAGAATTAAAAAACTTTTTCTTCGTATTATTACTTAGTATATTTGACATTGGATATAGTACATCATAACTAAAATCTCAACAATTAAGCATATTATATATATTGAACCATGAGCTGAAATGTTATTTATATATCTACGAAATAATTTGGTACTAATTACATATATATCTACAAAACATTTTGGTACTACTAATTACATTTATATCAAGTGTACGAAAAATTTGTTAATTCAACATTTTGGTTAGGGACCAAAAATGTATGATAATTCAGTTTCATTGTCACCAGTCAAAAAAGATTTTTTTTTTTTTTTTTTTTTTAAACTCTCCATATTTGCATCAATCACAAAATGTTGATGAAGTGCATGCCATCCTCTTATTGTAAAACGCAGCTGATAATCATGGCATACCTTGGCTAATCAGACACAACACCAGAAAAGAATTGACCTAGCTACACTTAAAAAAAAAAAATAGTGCACATCTGCAAGAAGCACACACCTTATCTGTAAGTAACTTGATAGACAACAAAACATTCATTAAACTCAGAATGTTAGAATAAGAGGCAATAATAAAGTTTTTGAAAGAAAACAAAGAATCAGAGATAAATAGATGATATTTTTAGCCAAGGACACCGATGAATTGACAATCAAATTTTAATGGGGAATTTGATTCAAAATAGAAATATACTAATTAAACACAACATGTTGAAATATATAAGAATTCATTGTAAAAAAATATACACGGTTACATCTACATAATGGATGCCCAATATTACATTACCTCCCTAGACAAAAAAAACTTCTCAGTTTCACAAACAACTGCATATACCAACTAATTAAAGCATGAGATGAGCAACTTTATTCATAACAAAATAACACCATTTGAGAAGAGTTTGTATTGAAAAGATCTGCATTTTTCTTCCTCCAAGTGCATGCACATTGCTAATTCATGCTTCAATACAATGACAATAAGTTAATGCTTCCTAAGCTCAACACTAAAAGCTAATTCGGTGACTCAACAACCCAATATATTCCACCATTAATAAGCAAGAACTATTTATCTAAAAAAAGTACCATGTTGATACCAATTCTTCTTGAGTCCAAGACAGATCTTTATCACTAATGATTGAGCCAAAATGATATGGATCTCAGTAATTTCTCTCTTTCATCTGTTGCAAGGGAGCAATTTTTCTTAAAAAATCACTTTAACAGTAGGGTCCCAAATTTCAGCGAGCACGTGAAGTTTACATCAGTTGTCACCAAAGTCCTTGATGGCCAGCCTCTGATGAGCAAATCATATTTACACCATGTCTTGGTTGATCATAAACCCACAATTTTCTAGCATGATCTTTCTTGGTTTGGTAAAGTCTCTTAATTTTTCCACCACCGCCTGAGTATATATGGAAGGTGGGGAACTTTCTGCCGACAGTTTGTTACAGTCCTGCTTTTTTTGTTTTAAATCAACCAAAATGGACTTGTGAAAAAACAATACATCCCATAATATTAGATGGCCAACAAAAAATATCAACTAAATCATATAATCATTTTAGCTTCTAATATTATTCAGTGAGATAAAGCATGACCAATTAACATTTTAATAAGCATGTACTTAAAATCAGATTCTTGTCATAAAGGAGAGCAAAGCAAAGAATATGAAATTTGAACTACTCAAAGAAAAACAAATATTTGAGAAACAATTCAAAACAGAAAGCAGTTAGCAGTACATATATAAAGTTTTATTTCTGTAATAGTTGCATTTGTGACTAATCCAATGCTTCCCCACTATCCAATTTACATAACAAAATTCCCCAGACTCTTAATTGCACTATATAGCTCCAGTTCCACCCATCAAAAGGATTACAAAAGTTCTTACCAAAGTAAGATATAGAATGGAGAAGACAAATAATGCCTCAAGAGTGAAAGACTTACAAATTAGCAGGCAGAGAAATGGTGAAAGTTGGTGAATCAGAACACATAGATGTCCGCTCGATTTGAATAACACGGGTATGTCCTTCATTTTCCTGGTAGGAATCAAATCTAATCTTCAGATAATAGGAACAATTGTTTCCTTAATCCACTTCAATCAAAAAATGCATATGAAAGTTCCATAACACGGTAATGACAACATTTGGATCCAGAGATCCAATAATATATTATGCAGCAACATAAATAACCAGAGACCAGATTAATCGAAACCAACAGCAGAAACGACTCGGTCAGAAAGCAGCAGCAGAAGAAAACCCAATAAGTGAAGAACAAATGAGCATATGGTAAAATCAAATTCACCGCAGACCATATAGCTTCTTGTTGAGATCTTTAACCATATCAAAACTGTCGAGAAGCAAAACAACCGTGGATACAATTGATGGGGAACTGATGCAATACTGTCAAGAATAAAACAATTATGGTGACTTATTCTAAGAGGTAGAAGCAAGCTAACTATAACAAAACTGTCGATAATACGAAGCTGGATCTAATAGCTTTGGCCAGATTTATAAGAGCTTAAATTTTGGTACCTATTAATCGGCGACCTGAGGGGATTTGTAAGGGCGGTCCTCCTCAACGAACCAAAGCAACAACGTCAACCTGAGGGACTTTGTGAGGTTCAGTTATCCCAGATCAAGAGTCTGGAATTGAAATTGTCACATACCTGATCCCGTAACTAATAAACTCAACATTATAAAACTCAAATCAATCAACCAAAATACAATTTCTTCCAGCAAATCAAAACTCAATCATGACCAGTAGCACAATCAAACCGTAGCCAGATTGAAAAGGAATTGGTATCTGTGTGAATTGGCATAAAAGAGAACAAACTAATAAAGAGTTTGAGATCAATAACATTGTATCAATAATGGAACCCAAAATTTATCCAATTGCTGGAATCACGAAGATCTAAATAATTAAAAATCCAACAATTCATGGTTAATTTGAATAATTCAAGAACGACAATTAAGGAATGGAAAAACGTAAAATTCAAGATGTAGGGCTAAACCTTGAGCGGAGGCGAGAAAATACTCGGCGTGGATATCGACAACTTCCATCACACTTTCGTATTTCTGAAATAGAGCATGAATATATTCGGCCATTCCCTTCTAAGGGAGGTTTTGCACAATCAAATTGTTCTATCAAGAGTAAATATAGAGAGAAGGAGTGGACAGATGAAGCGTCTGTTGATGGAAGGGAACTGAAACGCTTTGATCGGAGCGTAACGTTTTGGTCGGAGCGTTACAGAAGTAAATTGAAGGAAGGGATGAAAGGAGGAAGAAGCAGGAAACTGAAGAAGAAGAAGCGTATTGCAAAAAGAAGCAGTAAAAAGATGAAGCTTGAAGAAAAAGTAGCGCGGGAATCGTACGAACCAATTAAATTTGGAATTGGTTACGTGGCTATTTTCTAAGTTACAACCAAATTGAGAGAGGGGTTGCAAATTATATAATACTAGGTGCTATCCCCGCGCTACGCGCGGGGCGACTTGCAAAATCTTAAATAATAACTTGTATAGAAAATATTGAAATATTTAATTCTTGGCTTCCCTTCTGCTACTGGGATTCTATAGAATTAATCTAGCTCTAATATACCATACATCGATATAACTTAAAAAATAAATATAAAACATTATTAGAGAAATACAATGAAGTTTAATTTTTCACAATTCACAAATATCTCTTAAGATACTGAATTTGTCTATTTGGGGAAAATTGTTACAGCAATTTTTTGCTTTGCACAAATAACTTTGGAGCCCTCCTATTATCCTTTTTTCTATGGATGATTTTTCATTCCTAAAAGGTTTCCGACCGTTCTTATTCCGTTATTCGAGTTATTTGCTACGTATGACGTTTGAATCTCATTGGAGCCCTTCTTCATCAGTGTAGCCATTTCTTGAAGCTTTGGAAATCAGATCATGTCAGAAGCATTTTTTATGCTCAATCATCATTGCATGACGTTTCTACCAACCATCGAACTCCGGCATCAATTTTGATTTTCGTCTCTTCAATGCAAGTCGTTCAAATAAAATAAAAAATAAACTCACTTTTGGAATATATCTAGGACGAAATGCAAAAACTTTTTGCATGGAAAAGTAGTGGAAGCTCTTGAATATAACTGAACTCCTAGGATCCTCGTGCTCCACTCATCGTTGTCGCGCCTCCATTAACATCCAACATCACCTACTACATAACACTAATCATTTAATTCGAGATCAAATTGTCGGGAATCGGGATCTAGCTCGAAGAATGGAAAAGCAAGCAATTATGGTTAATTGAAGGCACCAGTGGCCACATCACCGCCTTGTCCCAGACCTCCGATCAAGATGGTCACCGAAATCGAGATCTGTTTCAAACACCATCAAATTTCTAGAGTGAACTATCTTCTTCGAAGTTCAAATTCACGTATTGACTTAATTGTATCAGCTTTCCTAGATCATAAAGAACAAAATAACATGCCATAAACCCCAGCGAAAAAAAAAAACAACAAAAAAAAAACCCTTCACAATCAAGAAAGATTTCAAGATCCAGTAGTTGGATTAAATTACCATCATCAAGAGCCAACATTAACATATGCGTAAAGTAAACTCATCAATAAGATTCTTGTAACAGTAACTCATAGTCCTCTTGATAAAGAAGATGATAGCATATAATTATATCACAATTTCTTTGTGGCTATATCTTTTCCATTCAACAAACATAAATTATACGTTGAATGTACATACCTAAAATGAGAACAATTCATAGCTACTTCTTAATTTATTATTATCTGAAAACTTATAATACATGCGAACCTAGATTTAAGTAATGACAATTATCCAAAATCCTACACATAACTTATACGATATAATTATCCATATAAGACATCAAACAAAGTAGCACAAGCAATTTATAAAGAGAACTTTCAGCTAGGCAATAAATTTACCATCTGAAATCCTTTTAACCGATTCTGACTAATATTATCATGGTCATTCAATATCTAATTGAATAGAACTATCAATCATCAATGCCCAAAACTCGACTCTAGAGGCAGTCAAGCTCAATAAATTGAATGGATCTACAACCGAACTTCACATCTTAAAGAAGAGTTAAAAGCAATAAGCCGTACTGAGTTCAGCCAAACCGAAAGCAAAAAGAAGCCGCCCGTATTGACAACCCCAAGACTGAAGCAACGCCATGATGGTCTCAAGCTATATAGTTCAGTTCATTAGGAGTCACAAAGCTTGAAATTCTTGTGGTGGCCAATTATGTTAGGGTCATACATTCTTCTCTACACGTAGGTCATTCTTCAGGCGTCGACACAACACCGGAGGCAAATACATTCGACACTTCACCAAGGCAGATACATCACTTGCAGTAGCAGATTGAAGGACGGAACAAAATCAAGCTCAATAATTTATTTTGTTTTCTCCAGATCTTAAAAATTGTCAATATAATGCATCAGGTACTATGTATTTTATTTTAGAATATAAATATAGATTGAAATGAATATGATGGTAATAGCTACTTCATAGTCCCTATATATATGTAGTTTGTACCCAATGTAACTGATATCCTTATTAATTAGCTTCAATTCTCTTAATTATACTTCTCATTATTGTTAAAGACCTTTGGCCTTCGGGGATAAGGTTTTAGTTGAAGAATTTAACTATTGATGTAGCTGATTTAATTCTAGTTATTATTAGGGTATGTTTGTTTTGTGGTGTAGTTATTATTGACTTTTAGTTTCTTGAGAAGGAATTAACTAAGAAACAGGTTTGAGTTTAAAAAATTCATGCATAGGTGTCAGCTTCTAAATGGTTAGTTTTAATGATGTGTCAAATGGAGATTAACACGTGTCGACTTGTAATAAACTTACTGTGCTGATGTGGAGGCCTCACAATTCTTCACTCTCTTTCATCTTGCTTCTATATATACTAGGTGCTAACCCCGCTCTACGCGCGGGGCGACCCGTTAAACTATACACGTCTACATGTATGTAGATGTATGAAATTATGCTTGCTACGATCCACGATAGGTGGTCCAGTGGTGAGAATCCTGTGTGAGTGAGACAGATAAAGAAAATCCAGATGAGACGCTTCGCTTAAATCAGATGGAGAGATGAAGCCCTTCGCTTTCTTGTGTAACCGATGGTCAGTCAGATGGAGTTGGCTGGGAAAATAAAGGAATAGTAAGGCGCGTGAGTAAAATAGTTGGTTGATGTGGCATCACATGGTAATTCATTAATGTTGACGATGGTAATTCCTCAATGATGACGTGGCATCAAAATGTTAGTCCATTCTCTTTTCCTTTGTTGTATTTAAATAAGATATATATATAACTGATAACATTAATATTTTCTTGAAGAAATTACAATGTATAAATAATTAAAGAAGTTGGCAAAAAAAAATATAATGAAAGAAATTATAACATCTAAACAAATAAAATAATCGGTAATACAAATATACTGACACTCGTGATGTTAATGATGCTTAGGCTGCCTTAATATACATTGATATATAGATTATAGTCGTGTTGGATGGATGGAAAAAGGATAGATATTACTGCTTTTTTCATATATAATATATAAATATATTTCAATACTATTGTTAGTTCCCTTGTTAATGTGCCTTTTTGGACAACTTTCTTTAGAGTTATGACACCCCCTCTTTACATTATTCCTTCTGCATAATAACCATATTAAATCCAGATAATAATTAACGCAATCCTTTATGCACGTTGATCCTGAATAGACGGAGCCGTTGCCAGATGATGTAGCTACAACAGTCCTCAAACATGCTACATATTTTGTTGTTGTTGCTTTCCTCAAACACGATAAACAGAGTTGAGCCTATTTGTATTTAAAAAGAAATTAGATCACTTTATTTTTTCTTTTTTCCCAATTCCTTGTTAACTATAATAATATATAGAAAACCTAAGAAAAAGCCGTTAATGAATCATTCTTGTGCTCCTGAGACAACATAACATTAATAATTCCAGTTCCACATCAAAGCAAGCGGACAATAACATCCTTTCGACACCCGAAAAGGACAAATGCAACATGAATTCCTGAGACCAACACTCTCTAGAATTCCTGCCATCCATATTTTAAAATCAATCTACATAGCTTAATAAAATTTCTAATCTAAAAAAGCTTCCTAAGAGTAAGCATTTTGGTGAGCTACTGGCTGAGATCATGGTTGCTTCAGTTGCAGGAAAGAGAAACTTTAAAATCAATACATAAAGAAGAAACATAAATAAAGATGCATACAATTAGAAGAAAGATGCAGTTGTATACTGCTGGACTAAATAAAGATGAAGGTACCTATGTTATAGAGATGTCCCTAACATAACCAAAATCATACAATTCTGATCATAAGAGTGTCCATCACTTCTCACTTCAGTTCATACCATAAATCACTAATTGACCAAAAACCAGTTTATAATTCTCATCTATTCAGCAGCTATTCCATCAAGTCTTAGGTCAACTTAATTACTCAGAAAAACTATGATCAAATCAGGATAAATAGCTCATTCAATTAGGGTTGTATAGCTGAAAATTGTGCTTAAATCCAATTTTGGATCTGCTCTAACGGCCCCTAGGAAGTTTGGTTCCCGAACTTGTTTTCTGCAGAATTTTCAGACTGCAGAGCCAACTTGGTCGGTCCATAACTACTACTACAGAGATCGGATTCAGGTCATTTTGGAGTCCATTCGAAGCTTATTCAATATACTTTAAACTCAAGTGATAATGTTAAATAGATACTAATATACACAACTGCTGTTGTACCCACCAAAACGATATAAGACTAAGTATTATTCATGGAAAGAAGAAACTATTTCATATAATGAGAAAGCTGAGCTCGTTAATTTGATGAGAAAAATGTTAGAGATTCGTGACTTACCCACTTTGTTGCATAATTCACCGATAAGTTTCATATCTTTTCCTTCTTCATTTGCTAATCCAAATCGATATTCTATATATGCAACGAAGAGACGACATACACTCGCCATCCCAACCTTAGTAAGCAAATTCATGTTGACACAATTAATAGACAAACAATATAAGACAACTCTATGCTTAGATATATATATATATTTGCTCACAATGTATAAATTCTCAGAAAAAGAATTTCCAAGTTACGGATGTCACATTGAAGAAAGTTCATTTCCACCTATAAATGAGATTGAGTCAACAAAATGCAAGAATACAACCAACATATAGTTCTAGCAAGTTAAAGAAATTGCACTTCGAATTCCTCTACATTAGTCGATGCAATTTTCAGAGACTGCTAATCCAAATCGATCCCAATAACGCATTTGCAATTATTAGAAAACTTATAAAGTCATAACTCTAGAACCAATTAACTGGATTGTATAGAAACCAATTGAACAACTACGCCAAGTCAGAAACAATGTAATTCCATACTAAAATCCGAGACATTACAACCTACATTAGTAATGCATGTCCTCTAAGATGTTTTTACTTCACCATCAAGAAGAATTAAGGTTTATTTCAATCATAGTATACATTATAAAGCAGATAAAAGCAACAAATATATTACCTTTTTTTTGTAACAATTCAATCGTCAAAGTCGATAGTAGGATAAATAAAAAGCAAAGCAATATACCGAGACTCAGCAATGAACGACTTGAAAGCAAGCAATATAGTCATAAGTGATATTTACCAAATCCAGCAACAACCCACTTCATTTATCCATGTAGTCGTCATCTCCACCACCGCCGCCTCCTCCGCCTTAAAAGTGCTACTTCAATCCCAAATAAATAGGAAGACCTCATGAATGAATTGAAGAATCTGGAACGGGGAGAACCAATTAATATGTTTCGTCAAAAATGAAGCAAATGATTAATCCACAGGGGCCCAAAACGTTAATCAATTGACCCGGGGATGCTGAAATACAACCCACGCCACTAAGTGATCGTATCTTAAAAAAAATCTTCAAATTTGTTTTAAATCAACTTCACGGGCCTCTACCGATACAGTGCTTAAGGTTCTCCAAACTGACCCTTTCAATTCCCATCCTTTGTACTTGGTAATTCATTCTTGTTAGTACACCTTGTAAGCAAGCTTCAGATAGTCGGAATTAATACGGATCGTACCTGATATCTTCTCCTGCCCTGGTGTTTCCCCGATGAAGGACTTCTAATCATGGTGAAATGAACCGACTTGAAGGACTACTGATCATCTGGAATATGAAGCATCGTTAGATATGATTCATCAATCGGAAGAGGTCTCCTTGGGCAGAAGTGAAACTCTGTGATAAACAGATCGAATGGAAAATGGAACCGATCTGATTTATTGCATCCATCTGCAAAACGGAAGATAAAGAGGTGAAGATGAATCGTTCGAGGTCGCGGAAGGAAGATGGAAGGCACGGGCGGAACTAACGTGCCAGCGCGTAAGGAATAGACGCGAGTGAGAAAATTAGATGATGTGGCGCACGGTGAGTGATTTGAAAAGCTTACGTGGCAAAACCAGATAACTCTTACCTCTTTCCTCTTGACTTATTATATATATATAGATATAGATATATATATATATATATAGATAGATATATATATATAGATAGATTGTTAAACTACAAACATTAAACATTAACATGTATGTAAAATATTGAAATTATGTTCCGCTTTGATTGGTCATGTAATGCAGCAAATGTATTGTAATCTATTTTATTACAAATAATATGAACTTGCACAGCATTGAGAGGTTAAGGTGCTATTGCCGCCTATTTTACAATGAACTTTAACTGATAGTTTAGGGTATTGTGCCGCACCATAATATTAAGATTCATATGCGGAGCCAACATCCTCATGAACAAAATTCGAACCCTAAATCTTATCACCATCCATCAATATAAGAAAGAAATCACACCTTATTATAAACTTAATGATACCATTCACTTGGAACTTAATGCACGGGCATAGAACCCTAGTAGTTTTTTAATTGATAGATAGTGTAATTATTAATGAGTGAGGATTTATGCTGTAATTATTTTTTTTACAAATTTAATGATTAAATTTAATACGTGATGTGTCAAACTTGTATTTAATGATTGATGACGTGTCATATTCTTATTGGAAGACCGGTTGATGTGGCAGAGCTAATGTGTCATTCCCGGATTTACTCTTAACGCTGATGTGGCAGTACCATAGTGAGTCACTCTCTTTCCTCTTGATTTATTATATATACTAGGTGCTTACCCCACGCTACGCGCGGGCAATTTGCTAAACCGTAAATATGGATGGAAAATATTAAAATTATAAATTATTTATTTACTTTCTTAATTTTAGATAAAAACAGATGTCAAGATTCCTGGGTGTTAAATGAAAATAAAATAGTGGATAATCTTTTTCTAACCTCTTGAAAATCAGAGCTTTATTAAAAATAAAAAAAAATAAAAAAATTCTTCAGAAGAGTTAAAATTTTACTCTCAATAAGAAGATCACATAATGTAATTACATTTTCAAATAATGATCTCATCGACCGTAGAGTTGTAAATAAAGCCAGGCAATATAGTAATGTCGTTATGTCCACTGCCAATGATAGATTTAAGGAAGGGTCGTGATCTTTAACAATTAATGGTTTTGAACAAATAATTATCCATACTTGCCAACATACACCTCTTGCATATATATTGATATATCAACAGTCTATCATGAACTCATGTCCTTTGTTTCACTAAAAGGGTCCAAGCAATCTAATGCCAGCACAACCTTGCCTATCAACTGCAGATTTGCCTATATGCAACGCACCACAAGCACATGAAAATTCATTTTCTAGTCTAAATTATCATTATACGCATCAAAATAATGTTCGGTATATTGATTTCTCTGTAAACGATGGATTTTGCAGGTTGTGATGCGATACAATTAGAATCGTCCAAAATTATTTCTGATGAGGCTAGGTAATAAATAGTTTTCCCAAAAAAAAAACAAAAAATTGCATTATAAACAAAAATACTCCCACATTTTCTTGCATGATACTGGTTTTGGTAATAGGAGGGCTCGTTGCTGAAAATGTTTTCTGATTGCCATTATCACGACCTAAAAATGTAGAATGATAACATTTCGTTGTGATTAAAAAGGAGGGAAACTATGAATTGGTAAAGGGGAAGAAGAAGAAGAAACAACAACAACATATTTGAAGCTTTTGGTGAGGAATTAGGAGGCAGCAACAACACCTTAACTCTTTGGGTGCGAGAGTATAAGAACGCGAGGGCTACCCCGAATTGCAATAGGATTGACCTTATATTGCTTTTTAATTCACTCATTCTAATCAAGAACGTGTAACCTAATAACTTCTAGCAATAATTACTCCTTAAGATAGTTCTTTGAGTTACAATGAAGCACAACAGGTGCTTTTGCTATTCCATAGAAAATAACATCAAATTTCAGGTTAAACCAAAGAAAATCTTAGAACATACCAATTTTTTAAAAAAATAAAATAAAAGGCATATTTTTTGCAATCAACCATTGGCTTATCAACATGATCAAATCACCATCCGAAGAACCCATCTCAATTTCATGCTGAAATTATTCAGGCTAAAGGTGAAAAACCTAGGCCTATCTCTGTTTCATGCATATGTACTCGCAATAATAGTAACCTTCATGTTAAAACTCTAAGATATGTAAGAAGATCACAAACAATTCAACCTAAGCTAGAGCCTAGAGGGTTAAAAAAATCATGTTTTTGGAATCTATTATCCGCCTGTCAGCATGATCAACTCAGAGTCCAGAAAACCCATCTCCGTTTCCTGATGAATTTGGGGTAAATAAGAAAGTTTTACAACATTTCATCGGAAATTTCCACAAACAGGAAACGAAAAAAAAATTGTAGGGGAGTTACTTGGCCCTTGAAAGAATGGTGAATCAGAGAAAAAAAATCTCACGGTTTCTTGCCGAAACCTTGAATCTTTATTCTTTGCCAATGTTACTTGGCCCTAAAACCTAAACTCAACTAATGCTAATTAAGAGGAAACCAATGTAAATCACAACCATAAAGCATTAAAACTCCTGATATCGATACAGAAAATTGGACAACACTTCGAGCAAAATGAAAAAATTGAAAAAAGACAACATTAAAGAACTGATCCTCCAACAAAAACATAATACAAAAGAGAGCAAAATGACATCTATGAAATACAAACTATTCCATTGTACAGGTGATTCAAAAATCTTTGAACAAATATTTACGATGCTGTAAAAACCAAATTGCAAGAAGAAACTGAAGCATGAAGTAATAATCCAATCAAGTTTGATAATAGTGAGTGTTGGATCTATGATCTATCTATGGAGATTAATACTTAATATCCATGAAGTGCAAGCTGGAAAAGGAAAATACCCTACAAACCAAATATTGTAAAGGTAATCCTCGTTTTGGCCTTCAAGGCATCTTCCAGCAAGCACAATATATGCAGCAGAAAATTAAAATGGTTGAACATTATCCTCTCATTTACAAACTTAATTAGATGTCATTCACTACTAATTATAGCTGAAGTATATAATTATAAATATTAATCATAGAAATTGTAATCTTCAGAAAGAGTAAATATTTAATCATAAATATGCAAAAAAAGATGAGAGTGCAGATTTTCTGCATAATATGCAAAAAATATGAGATTTTGAGTATAACTCTGGAAAGGGAAGAGTGTAAATCTGGAAAAATATCAGATTTTGTGATTAAAAAAGCAAGATAGATGATATTTTATTTTTTAAGAATATAAACCTGAAAAATAATAAGATCTGTAGCATATAATGCTGAACTGAATCATATGATTACACAATTAGATAAGCAACTTCCTGCAACAAAACCAAACACTAAACCCAAAAAAGGCGCTGGAGTTTTAAAGCTAGAGAATTTACCGTTAATAAGAATTTCCAAAGATGAAATAAAACCACTAAAGAGAGTGAGTTAGGGTAGTCGAGCTTAATTTGTGGCAAAATTCTGAAAAACGATAATGTCCGTGTACTTGGAAGGTCTGCAGTAATGCATATGTTATTCTGTTTTATAGTCTCATGGTTATAACATTCTTTTAAGATTTCCTTTTACAATTCCTTAGGTCGATAACAAAACATGTTTTTTCAACATCACTATACCATGTTGTAATTATGCTCGAGGACCATCTTACTGCAGATCTTCAGGAAAAAGTTGGTCAGGTCATATTGCCTATGGTAATAATAATCCATAATTATTAGCAGAGGACTGGGGGTTTCAATCGAGGGTCTTTAAATACAAATCTTAAGTGAAATCTTGCGATTTGTAGCACCATAAAAGTTCCAGCACCATAAATCACAGAGAAATTGTAAAAAGATCATCACACAAAATTCACTTAATTAGGTGATAGTCCATATAATTTCACAGGTTGACCAAACAAAAATAATCAGTGCATTAAGAAGAAATGTTAGGGAAATGACGTACCATTGTATTATCTTCAACTACACTTAACCCGAAACTGAGAGTAGTGTTAGAGCTGCTATCAAATCTGAGAAAAAAATAACCTATAAGAATTTATGATTCAAATACTAAATTTTTTTATCTGTAATCACAACTTCAATGACACCATACAGTAAATGGAGAAAAATTAATAACCAAAAACAAAAATTAGATCAACAATAAAGCAAGATAAAAAAAGGAAGGAGGGAAGAAAATGAGTTTAGTGTTTAAATTTGTGTCGATGTTGAGCTTCTAATTGAAAAGGGGAGCTGCAATTTCAAGACACCTAAATCTAAAATCGGCCACGACTTTCTCGCTCACATTTGTGTCGATGTTGATCGCCTTGGTGAAAAGGGAAACTGCAATTCTAAAATGGAAAATTTCAGCCTCACCCGAATTCCAAGAGTCCCACACCCACATCCGAAATCAGACACGATGCACTGTATCTCTCCGCGGATAGGCTCTTCGACTCCGATAATGAAGAGAGAGCTTTTGAGTCTTCAATTTGAGAAAAACAGCCATCCGAGTTTATTGTAGGAATTTATTCTAGAGGTCGCCATCGTGTACAGTGGAGAACGTTGGCTTCCTGCACCACTCGATCGCCATGACGGCATCCTGCGTGTGCTTTATCTGCCTTCAGAGTTTTTCCCCTCCCCTTTTTGGACCCGATCCTTCTTGCCGAATAGGAAGCCGTTGCCGATGAAGCTCAGGGATGTGAAGTCCAGGCTGAAGTAGAAGCGTCACAGGTGTAGGATAATTGATTTCAGCAGAGAAATAATGAGCTTCATTTAGAGGCATAGAGAGTTAATTTGAGATAAGCCAGCAGAAGAGAAGAAGATGAAGAGCAGATCCACGTGTAAGGAAAATAAGGTGCGTGAATATCAGGCGCGCGTGACCTACTGGTGACGTGTCACTACCGCACTCTCTGAATTTGCTGACGTGGCGAAATCACACTCCTCCCTCATCTCTCATATTGACTTATTATATATATAGATAGACTAGCCACTAACCCGCGCGGTGCGCGGGAGAAAATACTAAATAAAATTAAGATTAAAAAAAGTTATCTTAGCAATGTCATTTGAAAATCTTAAATAAGTTTTTTGTATAGAAAATTAATTAACAATAATACATTTTTTTTGGGCCAAAATTAACAATAATACATAACCAAAGTATTTAATACTAATTATTATTTAAAATATTTCATAGTAATGAAATAATCAACATTATATATCATTTTCATAAGATGTATAACTAATACAATATAAAAACTTAATATTTTAACATTTACTCATTTTTATTTTTTGAGTAATTTTAAGTTTTTTCTTGTTTAAATTGTCTAATATACATCTATTAATTATTTAACATGAGTTCAAAACTTAAGTATAGTATTTATTTAATTTAAAAAAATTATGAACTTAATTTCACGATTATATATATATATATATATAAATACATAAATATATTTGAATAAACCCTATGTAGAATCTTATAAGTTTCAAAGTATAAAATTTGATATACTAAATAAATATAAATCCAATAGGTATCTTATAATATATATATATATATTTTTTTTTGGGTAGAATGGAACTTATAATATTTATTAATCATACCAAATATATGTATGTGTATATATAATACAAAATGTAGTGGATATTTTTAAGAGTTATATATAATAGCTTATATATATATATCATGGATAACATAGTTGTTTCACTTAGGTGGCAACCTACAAATTGTATGTAATTTATTAAAAAAAATTAATCTTAACAAATTATTCGAACTCGAATTGCACATTAAAAAAATTAAGTTACGTATCAATCACGAGGGTGTTGATGGTGAGCTCCTTGGTCTACCTATAAAAAAATTCAACTGAGATAAATAAGATAGAAACATGTACAGTAAAATTATCAAAGAATATAAAATTGAATGAGTAATTTTGATATAGTATTTTTCTTACTACTAATAAGCTTGAAGGTGCCGATCGGCCTCCTTGGTCCAATTTAAATTTCTAATTGAGAAAAATAAGTCAAAAATGTGTATAACGAAAGTAGAAAAAAATGTTTCGGTGGTAATTTTTTTTTAACCACACTAATATAATAAGCTTCGATATAACTACTATTCTATTTATCATCTCAATCATGAAGGTGTTGAGAAAACACTGATTAATAAAAAAAAATCATCTATGACCATTTAAAAAAAAATCAACTCTCATTGTTGATTAAATACAAAATTATGCAACAAACAAATATCAAACTTGAAATTGCTTACGATGAAAAACAGCATGCACCTTGTCTTGATCTTTGATCATGTTCCTCCCAGGAACAATTATCTTGGTCATTTGAAAAATATATTCGCATTCACGTTTGAATCGGCCATATTGAGGATCTTTTTACTTATCATCTGACAAATCTCAGTCAAAACTATAAAGAACACGGTCTCGACGTTAGATGGCCCCGTGATTAAAATTATCACGGTCGCTGGTCATGCTAGTGGAGATGTAATGCATGAATGCCTGTTGCCGGAATCAAGGATAGGGGGATTAGGATTAGCTATATGACACAATTACATTATTATCATTATATATAACAATAAAAAAAAAATTAATTAATAATGAGATATGTAATATTGTTTTTAGCCAAATATATGACATGCTATAGAAAATAACAAATATATATACAACTTGGGTGTAGTAAGAATGAATACCAGTGAGTACTTGTTGGATATTAATTGTTGACGAATGACAACGATACATAAGGTGAGCAGTGACGTACAAATATTCTACAAACTACAAAATTAACGAAATTGAGCAGTAAATAGAAAAATAATACTTGCTATATCATTAATCATAAAAATACGTACCTAAACAATTAATTTTTTGGTTCGACTTGCGATTTTGATAGAAGATGAGCTAGGCTGGTGTAGTAAAAACAAAGCGAGAGGCGGTACATATATATAACTTGGGCAAAAGAGAGGTTTGGTAGGGTTTTGCATAAATTGCTAATTAATGGGGTTGCTTAAAGTGAAACGTATTAGTTAGAATATTTTATATAAAAATAATATATATAGTATACATGTCTAGATTATTTTATAAATATGTGTATATGTATAATATAAATGTCTAAAATATATTAGACATAAATATACAAATAAAACATATATATATATATATATATATATAATAGACAATATTTGGTCTCATTGGTAAATAAACCTACTATTATTAGGAAATTTGAACACTCGTGAGTTACCTAATATTTTAGGGCATTTAAAACTTATATATATTATATGTATAATAGACAAAATTCCCTAATTTCGACACTCCTGAGATACCTACTATTTTTGGGGAATTTCAAAACGTGAGATATTTATTATTATGTAATATATTTCGCCTCCCATTGCTTTATAATTTCAATATAATATATTTTGTTTATATTCAGTTATTATATTATTCATTATACAACACTTAACCTTCCTACAATATAATATTTGTGTATATTATTTTGTTTATTATTCTATATATATATAGCTTACGTGGCGGCCTATGGTCTTCCGGAGCCAAACTGTATAAATTTAATATTTAAAAAGAAACTTTTAATTAATTTGTTTCTTTAAATTGCGTAGAGACCAAAATAGGAGATAAAAATACTTCTTAATTTTCAATCAATCAATATTATGTATCTAAATTTAGAGAACTCCAATTAAATTAGGAAACGTTGACTGCGTGGACTGTCCACGTGTCAGTCAGAGGGCTTCCGGTGCTGAATTAATATAATATAGTAGATAGTAGATATAGATAGATAGATGCTAGGTATCTGCCCGGTTCGATATTTTCAATAATAGTTGTTTGTGTTTATTACGATAAAGTTTTTTTTTGTTATTGTAAATATTGCATATTATTTTATATGTTGTCGTGTTACATCATTTCAGAGTACATGTGCCGCCCAAGAGTTCGACAATCGCCTCCAATAGATGGGAAGAAACTGAGTTTGAGCTTCTATTCTTGCGAGGTCAGAGTTCCTTGAAGCTGCAAGCGAATCCCTTAAATCATCGATCAAATGAAATGGCCAAAATGGTAGTGATATAAAACGACTGGAGTTTAATTGCTTGAAGAAATTTGAAACGGTTAAAACTGACGGAGTTTAATTGGTTTAAGATTGGATGGATAAATGAGCATGTGAAACGGATGGAGAGTTTAATTGTTTGATGAAGTGTAAATCACTTTGACATTTTTTTAACCTATATAAAAGATAAAACATAGGCAAAATGTATTGACCAATAAGAATTTGAGTTGATGACTTAGTAATATTTTAGACAATCTCTAAAATGGAGAGAGAGTGTATTTTAAGTTAAACATTTTAGAGAATCTAAAAAATAGAGAGAGAGAGAGAGGATATTTAAGTTATATTATTATATAGAAGATTAGGCACGTAATTAGTGCCGATTGGAAAAAAAAAAAAAAAAGTAATTAGTGCCGCCTTTTACATTTGGATGTATAGAGTAGAGTAGAGTAGGGAGTTCAAGAATGTTCCTGTCATTTCTGTCAATCATCAGTTAGCTAAGTATAAATATAATATTTGATATGAAGATTCTTCCTGAAAAAATATACTGGCTATGGGAAAAGCACGAAGAGTAGGAATCGGAATGGATTACTCAACCACCAGCAAGATGGCCCTTCGTTGGGCCGCTGACAACATGGTCACCGACCAAGATCACTACCTCATCCTCCTTCATGTTCAGCCCCCTAACTCCGATCACTCCCGGAAGCTGCTCTTCCAGGACACTGGATCCCGTAAGTAGTAGTATACATATCTTCTATTTATATATGTTCATGACATTCATTTATGATGGTAAATAAATACTAAATAAATACGTTGCTGCAGCTTTGATTCCCTTGGATGAATTCAAGGAGATCAACTTGTCAAAACAGTATGGACTTACTTATGATGAAGAAGTTATTGATATTCTGGATACTTTGTCCAGGACCAAGGGGGTGAGTAGCTAATTAATCTTATATATAACTTGTAAATTATTATTATAAATTAAACGTATGTATATATATATGGGATGCAGGTTAAGGTTATGGCCAAGGTATACTGGGGAGATCCTAGGGAGAAGTTATGCGATGCAGTGGAGCATCTCAAGCTTGATTCACTTGTTGTTGGAAGCAGGGGACTTGGCCCTCTCAAAAGGTAGCTACCTTACCTTAGCTTCTTTAATTAATTATTATCGGCATACTAGCTAGTTACTACAGCTGAAATGGTGGATGCAATTAATTAATTGCAGGCTAATACTAGGAAGCGTTAGCAACTATTTGGTGGCCAATGCTCCTTGTCCAGTCACTGTGGTCAAGGCAGGAATCAAACCACCTTCATCATCACTGCTTTAAAACCACCCCAACTCATCCTCATTATTATTATTATTATTGTCTACGTTTGTAAATAAAGCAAAATATGATGATTTCATTGTTTGTGCTGTGCTGTTCTGTTAGTTGAGTTTGCTTTGCTTACATCCAATACATATGTAATATATCTCTCTTCTTTAGATGGAATGGAAGGTTAAGAATTTATAAACTGTCTGAAGTTAGCCCTATGTGAGATTTTAGTGTCTGAATTTTAAATTGTTGATATTGAATGTAGTTTAAACTTTGTTAAAATTTGTTGTCTCCATCCAAATTTGCTGTTAAAATTGACAGAATTTGGTCATGTGCTTGTCACATGACCCAATAAAAAAATAAATCCCAAAATTGCCCCTAGGTGGTGGCCGGTTGATGTTGGGTGGTGGCTGGCCAGAGTAGGGTGGTGGTCGGAGTAAATATAAAGGTATCAGGGGCAATTTCAACTTTTCACACAATTCTGTTAAATTTGACAGAAAAAATGGATAGAAAACTAAAGTTCAACAAAATTGAAACTTCAGACAACCAATATCTACAATTTAAACTTCAGACACCAAAATCTCACATAGAGCAAACTCAGTTTATAGGTTCTTAACCCTAGATGGAATCATCCATCTAGCTGCTTGCTTCTCTACACTTTAAGTTTTGGCTGTAGACAGTTTTACTCTAAGCTTGTGCCTGCCGTGTGTTTTTATTTTACATACATACATATCTCCCTCTAACTGTGGTATTTTTATTTTATTTGTGAGTTACTAACTAGATAGAAAGCCAAGTTCATTGTTAACTCAATATATGACGCATCCCAACACATTTTCTTAAGAATGATCAGCAAAACTCAGCAGCAATATATTATATATATAAGCCAGCTCTTGTGAGCGGCGAAGGTACTCTAGGTCTAAGACATGTCCGTAGGGATGGATGCATAAGTTCATATGAATAATGACACGATACAATACAATCACACAAAAAAAACTCTGTTACCTTGGCTGGTATAGCACTGGCGAATTGATTCCATAAATTCCACCTGCAGAAACCCATAATATGAGTGGATGTTGGTTCCATTCAAGATGAGTCAAATTGCTTGCCTTCAAAGGTCTGTCCAAAGTTCCATTCCTTGGGGCCACATTATATGATGTAACAGTAATTCCATCGCTGGCAGTGACCTCAAATGACAAAGGTTGATTCTTCAAGTCTGCATTTATGTGCCAATTTTGACCCCAGTTCCGCCCCATTGGTAGCCATCCTGTTCTGGATCCCTTGATCTTCACTGCAACTACATCTCCAGCTCCACCAACGTTTCTTATCAGTACTGACACGAATATACCTGACCCATCAACCGTAAAACGTATTCCTCCCTCTCTTCTGCATTTAATCCTGTCCAATCCAGTCCAATCCAATTAACATCTATTCCTTTTCAATTTGGGTTAAGAACCTATGAAAGGTCTGAACTATCACCAATGTTAACGGGAGAGGTCTGAAATTTAAAAAGTTAATAACAGAGGTCTGAAATTTCAATTTTGTTGATTAGAGGTTTTCCGTCCATTTTTAGGGTTAAATTTAACAGAATTGTGTGAAATGACATTTTTGCCCCTTTAATATTTTGTTTTATTTAATATCTTATTTAATGAAATGTGAAATGACAATTTTACCCCTAAAGTCAAATTAAAACCACCCAACTCCGGCCACCGCCACCCGACTCCGGCCACCGCCACCCGACTCCGGCCACCGCCACCCGACTCCGGCCACCACCATCCGACTCCGACGACCACCACCTCGACTCCGACAACCACCACCTCAGCTCCGGCGACCCGACTCCGGCCACCATCGGGGCCAAAAAGCTCCGATCGGAGCCAAAAAAGCTCCGATCGGAGCCAAAAAGCTCCGATCGGAGCTTTGTGGCTCTGGTCGGAGCCACAGAGCTCCGGTCGGAGCTCTGTGGCTCCGACCAGAGCCACAGAGGCTCCAGATCGGAGCTCTGTGGCTCCGGCCGGGGCCACAGAGCTCCGATCTGGAGCTCTGTGGCTCCGACCAGAGCCACAGAGGCTCCAGATCGGAGCTCTGTAGCTCCGGCCGGGGCCACAGAGCTCCGATCTGGAGCTCTGTGGCTCCGGCCGGGGCCACAGAGCTCCGATCTGGAGCTCTGTGGCTCCGGCCGGGGCCACAGAGCTCCGATCTGGAGCTCTGTGGCCCCGACCGGAGCCACAGAGCTCCGATCTGGAGCTCTGTGGCCCCGGCCGGAGCCACAGAGCTCCGATCTGGAGCCTCTGTGGCTCTGGTCGGAGCCACAGAGCTCCGACCGGAGCTCTGTGGCTCCGACCAGAGCCACAAAGCTCCGATCGGAGCTTTTTGGCTCCGATCGGAGCTTTTTTGGCTCCGATCGGAGTCCAATCGGGGCCGGTGGCTCCGATTTTGGCCCAATCGGAGCCTTGGTGGTGGTCGCCGGAGTACGGTGGTGGTCGCCGGAGTACGGTGGTGGTCGCCGGAGTACGATTGGTGGTCGCCGGAGTACCGTGGTGGCTTCAAGGGCATTTTGGTCTTTTCACTCCAAGCATGTGAGGGGCACACTTGATAGAAGGGCATTTTTGGAAATTTATTTTATTTCCGGTCACATGCTTGGCATGTGACCAATTTCCGTTAGTTTTAACGGAAAAAACTAACGGAGACCGCTGTTATCAACAAAACAGAAATTTCAGACCTCTGTTATTAACTTTTTAAATTTCAGACCTCTCCCGTTAACATAGGTGATAGTTCAGACCTTTCATAGGTTCTTAACCCTTTCAATTTCCCATCTAATATGGACTCTGTTTCAATACACAATACATTTAATCTTTGCTTTTAACTCTCCAGCCAATTCTACTTTCTTTTTGTTACAAATAGAGAAGCTATACCTAGCTAATTCATTCAAGATAATTCAAGCAAGATACACATGACCAGCTGCACATTCAACTCCAAGTTTGTATCTTCATCACATTTGAAGACCAACCTTCTAATTGTATTAGCTGACTAAATCATCAACATAAAAACAGTACATACATACATGCTGCTGCTGCTCAGTAGTGTACTTGTAGCATGCGATTTCAATGACATTCAGCACAAAGCAAATCATCTTGATACCACTATCCTAGCTACATTTGAATCTGGCTTGATTTTAAGTTTATCATCAACATGTTAATTGTTTTCTATATATTAAAAAAAAAAAACTCATGCTTTTCTTATACCAAGCCAAAACTCAGTTACTTTCTTCCTCACTCACAAAACCTCATCTACTGATTCAGGTAAACAAACTACTGCTGAGACGCTCCAATGCATAAAGAGCCGACTAAAGAAATAATCAAGAATACAAAGTGACAGAGGCAAATCAAGAATCAGAAAAAATATATGAAGCAAGAACCATAATACTAATAATAATCATCATAAGTAAATAGACAGGCAGGCATGCAGACCTGCGATACTGAACAGGCATGTTGCCGGCTTTCCAAATAGCGATCTTCTCAAAGGCCTCAATGGGGAGGACAAAGTGCTGATTTGGGGAGTTGCAGTGACCACCGGAATCAGCAGGGAAGCCATAGTTAGGGGCGCAGAAGTTAGTGGCAGTAAGGATGATAGAGGTGCCGGGGATACACCAGCGAAGGTCGTCGACGCAGCGGACCTCGAAACAGGCGCCACAAACCTGGCCGCGCTGAAAGAGAGAGTCGCTGAGGCCTACAGTAGCCATACCATAGCCGGCCTTGAGCAGATCGCCGTAGCCACAGGCACCGCCGACGGCGTCCCGGGGGTCAGAGACGGCGTAGTAGGAGGCGCGGGCGGATCTCCACTCGGATTGAGAAGGTGAAGAATTGGAGGAGGAGGAGGGAGTGTGAGGAGTAACAGAAGAAATAGAAGTTAGTGCGATTGCAAGGAGGAGGAGTAATCGATGCGGCATTGAGAACGAGAAGGGGGATTGGGGATAGCCAAGCTGCAAGCAAAGGAGGCGAGAGAGGAGGAGGAATAATAATGAGTGAAGTGAGGAAGAAGCAGTGTGAATTCAGTGAAGTAGTACTTCTTGTTCAAACGAAAACCGGGGCTCCAGTGTAGTGTTGATTGAGCTTTGCTTGCGCGTCAATTTCACTTTCATTACTTACTAGTTGATGAGTAGATAATAAATAAATAAATAAAAAGAAACAAAAAGCAACAACATTCATATTCTGCACAGCTTTTGTTTTGTTTTCTTTACAGACGGACCAACACCGGAGAAGAGGAGAAGTGAGGAAAGGAAAACTAGCTAGGATTTAGGAAATAAATGTGTTTTTTTTTTTTTTTTCTTGATAGGATTGAACTGGATTGGTCTGGATGTGGACAGGCAACGCATGTCACGGGTTTGGATTTTGTTAGAGTTTACCCCCCAATATATTATTTAAGAAGGTTCGTGATACATGCATGCTTGGGCTGGGTTAGTCTTATAAGTTCACCAGGTGCTGGTCCATGATCCAACGGGCTTTATAGTTATTTCTAAGCCCATAACTCACCTGTTGTGGTGAAGAGGAATAGGAAAAAAAAAATTTTATAGGTACTTGGGTTAAAGGTCCTTTTGGTACCACATGTTTGCAAAAATTACACTGTTCATACCACTAGTATTTTTTCGTACCGAATTGGTACCATATGTTTCCAAACCTTACTGTTTTGGTACCTCTGTTAGGGTTCCGTCAAAAACGGCCGTTAAATGGCATGTGCCATGCACGTGACCAGCACAAAACTTTCAATTTTGTTACAATTTAGTCCATCTAATACATCCCTAACTTTTATTTTGTTAAATTTAGTCCTAAAACTTCAAAATCAAACAATTTCCCCAAATTGACCTAGCCATGGGCTAGGTCCGACCCTGGGTCGGGGTCACCGGACCCAGGGGACCCTGACCCAGGGTCGGACCTAGCCCTAAGCTAGGTCCGGCTATGTCAATTGGACCTAGCCCCAATTTAACTCAATTGGGGCTAGGTCCCAATTGACCTAGCCGGACCTAGCCCTAGGCTAAGTTCGGTTAGGTCAATTTGGGAAAATGGTTTGATTTTGAAGTTTTAGGACTAAATTGAACAAAATAAAAGTTAGGGATGTATTAGATGGACTAAATTGTAACAAAATTGAAAGTTTTGGGCTGGTCACGTGCATGGCACATGCCATTTAACGGCTGTTTTTGACGGAACCCTAACGGAGGTACCAAAACAGTAAGGTTTGGAAACATATGGTACCAATTCGGTACGAAAAAATACTAGTGGTATGAACAGTGTAATTTTTGCAAACATGTGGTACCAAAAGGACCTTTAACCCTAGGTACTTTTGGTGCACATGTTTGACCAGTGTAGGTTTTTGGTGCTATATGTTTAGTTTTGTAAACTTTTGGTGTCATATGTTTGAGAGGTTGTATGTTTTTTATTCTTCCATTAATCAACAGTTAGTTTGACCGTTAAATATTTTTATTTTGTTCAATTTAACCCTTAAATTTATATTTCTAAAAGTTAATATTTACATTTTAGTCACTAGTATTTGCTCAAGTCACCGTCGAAGGCCGCCGACCACCCACCACCTCCAAAGCCGCCGCTGACCACCACGAAAATGGCCGGCCACCACCATTTGGGGCTGGAAACCACCCCAATTGGTGGTGGCCTGCCCAATCGGGGCCGGCCATCATCAATTGGGGCCGGCCACCACCAATTGGGGTGGTGGGCGGCCCCAAATGGTGGTGGCCGACCCGATTAAGGCGGCAGCCACCACCAATTGGGGCCGGCCACCACCAATTGGGGCCGACCACCACCAATTGGGGTGGTTTCCAGCCCCAGGTGGTGGTGGCCTGCCATTTTCGTGGTGGTCGGCGGCGGCTTTAGAGGTGGTGGGTGGTAGACAGTGACTTGAGCAAACAATAGGGACTAAAGTGTAAATATTAAATTTTAGAAATATAAATTTAAGGACTAAATTGAACAAAATAAAAGTATTTAACGGTCAAACTAACTGTTGACTAACGGAAGAACCAAAAACATCCAACCTCTCAAACATATAGCACCAAAAGCCTACAAAACTAAACATATGGCACCAAAAACCTACACTGGTCAAACACGTGGCACCAAAAACCTACACTGGTCAAACATGTGGCACCAAAAGTACCTTTAACCCAAAAAAAAACTATTCTTCTTTCAAACCTTCTTTCGGCTGATAGCTGAATGTTCTTTTCGTTTTTGGGTGTCCTAAGAGCTCTCATTCGATTGACTGCTGCACAAAAAAAAAAAAAAAAAAGGCTAGCTAGGGGCTAGTCATAGTCCGAGCTCGAGCCAGACCAGGAGAACTGGTGAGGCCCGAGCCTTGGTGATTTATGGCTCATTCGACCAACGCTCAATTGGGCGAGCTAGAGGGCTCACCCTAGCTCGTGCTTAGGCCAGACCAAGTCGCATGATCCAAGCCATGACTAGTCCCCTGACTTGATTTATTGAGCCATGGCTAGATCATTATCTAGCCATTTAAAAAAAAAAAAAAATCAACTTTAAAGAATCAATTGAATGTCAAACAAATTTTACGATCTAATTGAAATCAAGTGCATGTCACTTGTTATTTATCATTGAAAAAATTATTTATTAACCATTTTTATAATTCGAGTTGTAAATACTAACAAAAAAATCGGAGTACCTAATAGAAATATGATGAATATTCAATGCGCTTTTTAAGTTGTATACCCTAAAGAAAACGGAGGAAACAACTTAAAATGACGAAATTGTCATCTCCCACATAGTCAAAAATAAATAACACATTACTGGAATTACAAGATTTCATTCTAGCATGAGAAGCATTTTAAGAATTCCATTTTGTGTGAGGACAATTCCACTAATTTAAATTAATTTTCCAATTTTTCTTTAATCTCATGTAAATCACATATCCAATTTAGTCTAATATATACAGAATAATAATTAATTTAAGGAACTAGCATTTTGTCCATTAAGAAAATTTAAATTGATAAATTGTAAAAAAAAAAAAAATTGAATTAGCAAGAGATATCCTAACAATCAAACACTTATGCCTTCCTTCCCACCAATGTTGGTGTTGTTAGGATTGAGATCTTAGTTAGATCGATGGAGGGTATAATCAGATTCTTTGTAGGTTTGGATCGGGAATCGTAAGATCCTACAAAGTGTTATGAATTATTTCAGAATTAAATTAATTATTATTCTTTAAGCGAATAAATAACTCAATAAAGTATAAAATCTTTAAAATAATATTCAAAAGCATTATAGACATTAAAATTAAATTTTAGACTTTTAAATAAACATTTAAGTTCAACAAAGTACTAATAACCTTAAATTAGTTCAATTCAAACTTATAACTAATATATATATATATATATATATATATATATATATATATATATATATATATATATATATATATATATATATACTAGTTATTAACGCGTGCGTTGCACGCGCATCGATCATTTAAATTTCAAAATATATAATCAATATTAAGTTTACTAATATTTATAATTAATAAAAGTAAAATATGGGCAAGTTGATTTGTTGTGAGAAACGAATCTATGTGATAGAGAAGAGCGACATAACGTAATTCAAAACATGATAAAGAGAAGAGGATAATTAAGTAAAAAATTAACTAATGTCTTCAGTTACGGTACTAAGTTAGCCTTATAGTTAGATATATAAATGAGTTGGGTCGAGCATTACGTTGGTATTAACGGCTCAATTGTATCTAACTCATCAACTTGAGGTAGGTGTCAAGAATGTAAACTTGTTCTTAACTACTTAGAGTCATCAATGGACAAATTTGATCTATACAAACGTAATTATATACAATATCACAATAACAACAAAATTTGATTTAAAAATAAATATAAAATTAAATCACAAAAATATAAAGTTTAGACTTGAATTTACAAAATATTTAGTTAAAATTAATTAGGTTGTACACAATGTGACTGTATTAACAAATAGAAGAACTAAATTAATAGTTTAAGTCAATAAATATTGGACGATGAGTAAAATGTTATTTGTACGAGGTCAAACTTCAAGAACCACATTTCACCCATATTTTGACTTGTTATATATATAATTTGGTAAGTGACTGATCTATGTGATAGAAAAATCTCAACAGGCGGATATCACTCGATCTATATAATTCGTTGAATAATTTTTTCTTTTCTTTACATGTATCCGAAATTTGAACGGAATGAGTATGATAGGGCTGACTTAAATTGATATGAATATTGGATTGTAAGTTAATTATAATTACTATGACATGCCGACTAAGCGACCTTAAAAAAATAACAAAATTTAAATAATGATTTAGTAATAATATTAAAGATAAATAAATGTTTCTAAAATATATTAATGACTAAATTATTAATTTTATAAAATATAGGAATTTAATATAATATATTTTTTGTTAATAAAATGAAAAGGTGCCAAAGATGTCTATTGGGGGTGAGGACTCAACACAAATAATATATTGGTATATAGATATATATATATATATATATATATATAACAACATCATCAACTCTATCTAAGTCTTTATCAGCTCCAAATTATAAGCAAATGCAATATTTAGAATATAGCACTTGATCATGTGAGTTTTAGCCGTACTTATACTTGCAAATAATTTGAAAATGAGAATTCAAATTATAAAGAAACTTAGTTACTGAAACTTAAGAATGAAGTATCACTTTAATCATAATAAACATACACATTTCACTGTATTCTAAGTAAAATAAAAGTTACCTTATCTTTAAAGTACAAACAGAACCCGGGAGATAAAATAAATATAATATAAATTTTGCGAATATTATGTTTATCAATTAATTTATTACTATATTATTTTATAGAATATAATTAGAACTAGAGCTTAAATAAATATAGTGACTCTCTAAATTATAATTAGTAGTTTAAGTAATAATAAATAATTCAAAAGCTCAATTGATGTAGAATATCGTCGATTCTGAACGATTTTATAATACAACTTCCGATCTTTGTCCAATTCATATTGGTAGAGATTTTAAGAGGAATCTGGATGAATTTTCCCTCCTGTATATTAGAATTGGCCGATCCTACTTAACTGTTAGTTCACACATTATATGTTAATTGTGGATGGAGGTTAGTGTAGTTATTATTAACTTCTTCATTCAATAAATTTATCAACTAGAGTCAACATTAACATATGATATGCATTTAATAGGTGCAAATGTCAGGTGCATGCATTTTCCCACACCATAACACAGATTTGGAGATGTTCCGCCCGTTGACATTTTTTTTATCAAATAAACCAGTCACTTGCGAACTTATATAATATATCAAAATACAGGCCAAACGTGTTTCTTGAAATTTGACTTTACATATAACATGTTACTCAATGTTTAATACTTATTTCTCGAACTATTAATTTAGATCTTGTGTTTGTAAATTCAATCATATTAGGTATATCCTAATTAGCAGTTGAATAAATAGTTAATGTGAATTCAAGTATAAACTTTAGACATTAGTGATTTAAAAAATTGATGGTCCCTACAATATTTGAGTATTACTAAAAATTTCATTAGTTAAATTGCATTTTTTTGTTAAGGTCGTTTAACTGACATGTTACATTAATTACCGTTAACTTATTAATACAATATATATACCTATAAATTTGAGTCACCCCTAAAATATGATATTACTTAACTCGTGCAAATTTGGAGTACATGTTGAGATTTTTTGTATCATATAGATTAGTTACTTGTCAAATCAAATAAAGTGTCAAAATAGGGGTCAACCACGGTTCTTGAATTCTGACCATTTACGGATAACCTTTTACTCATCGTCCACCATTTAGGATCTCGAATTATTAATTTAGTTCTTCCGTCTATCAATTCAATCAAATTGTGTACATCCTAATTAGAAGTTAAATAAGTAATTGACGGTAAAATCAGGTATAAACTTTAGATTTTAATGAATTGAATTTTTTTTTGGTATTATGATATAAAATTGCATGAAAATTGTATAATTACATTTCTATAGGTCAAACTGCTCCATAGATGACTCTAAGTGGTTAAGTACGGTTTTACATTTTTCACTCCTCAAGTTGATATGATAGATACAGTTTTGTTGTTAATAACTCACGTCTTGCTCTCCAACTCATTATTATAAGTTATAACAGTAAATATATATATATATATATATATAAGGCTAATATAGTACCGTAATTGAAAACAATGTTAATTTTATACTTAACTAGGTGCCGAACCCGCGCATCGCGCGGGTGAGGTAAAAAGTAAAATAAACTTATAAAATGAAAATAAAATGTGCGAAATGTGACTTTAATATGAAAAAAATTATATTTTTATATAACAAAATTATAATATCTATAAAGCAACATGAGAGATAAAAGTCTATTTTTAGCACGACACTTTAGCATCTAGAAGGAATTTCATGCTGACACGTCATAAATTTAATCCACTCACAATTATCTTCTACGCGTTGCTTTCTCCGCCCGTTTCTTCACTCCACAATTAATGTCATTCACTTCTTTGCCCGTTAATTATCCCCTCTCATAATATCTTCCTCTCCCCCCTTCACCTTAATTAATATATAGATTTTGGAACCCCCATTTTTTAAGAGAAATAAATAGATTAAAATTGAGTTTTTTTTTTTTTTTTTAAAATTGTTTGCCTAGGTGGAGTTGTATAATTGGTCAACAATGGGTATGACGTGGCACTTTATGATGAACTACAAATGTTGATGTGGCAACTCTAAGTCCTCCCACTCTCTTTCCTTTTACTTTATTATATATACTAGGGTGCTTTCCCCGCGCGGAGCGCGGGGTTACTTGTTAAATCGTAAGTCCTAACTTTTATTTATAAAAATGAAAGTAAAAAGAAATATAGTAAAATAATTGAAAATATTTTTTGAATTTGATAAAAATAATATATTTCTTTAAGTTTAAATTTTTGATGAAGTATTCGTTTTTGTGTAGATAGTCAATTCATAGACTGGTGGTGATGCAAAAGACTATTTACGGATGAAGTTTTTATAAATTTGTTTGAATTGAACGAAATAATCATTTGTGTTAAGTGTTTCACTTTCACTTTGTTTTTTGTTTTTTTTAAATTCAAAATTTTCTAAAGAGGTAACATATTTAAAAAATGTCAAATAGTATTATGCAAACAAATAATTAAATTCAAAATATACACTTATTAAATAAAATTACATACACTTAATTTACTATTCAGCCCAAACATATTAAGCCCAAGCATATTTAGCCCAGCACAACCCTAAATCCAACATATTGCTGACGTGGCGAGCTCTGATTATCCCTTTAGTCTGACGTGGCGAGCTCTAGTTAGAACTCTATCTCTCCTCCTCCTTTATTATATATATAGATAGATATATATATATAGATAGATTATGGTCCTATTCTATTTTTTCAGTTTTGAATTACATTGTGTCTTTCTTTTTGATAAAACATCCATTTCTTGCAACCCCTAAATTTGGCTATGTATAATTAAATATTATCATATTAGAAAAATTAAGATGAATTATGTATTTTGAAACTTAGACGATTATGCGCGTGCAACACACGTTAATAACTAGTTATATGTTAATTTGTGGATTTCTCATAGTTGGTGCTGCCGCGCCTACTGCTATTTTCATGTAATCTAATGGTGATCCTAATTAGGGGTGAGCTCGGGCCGGGACGGGCGGGCTTTTACTTGAGCCCGAGCCCGAAATTTTCGGGACACTAATTTTTAGCCCGAGCCCGAAAATGAGGAAAATGGTCCCCCGAGCCGGGACTTCGGGACTCGGGCTCGGGCTCGGGCTAGCCCGATTTTTAACAAAAAATCTGGAAAAAAAAAAATTCAAACATGGAGGAAGATGGTTAGATACTAGTAACTAGTACCCAGTAGATAGTTAGATAAGATGGCAACTAACTAGATAGTTAGATACTAACTATAGTTAGTGGGGAATATATATAATTATATATATTTATATAGTATTAAAAAAAAAAATCGGGACGGGCTCGGGCTTTCGGGATTTTGGCACAAAAGCCCGAGCCCGAATTGAAAATAAAAGTCCCGCCCGCTCGGGCTCGGATCTATTCGGGACCGGGTTTTTCGGAACGGGCTCGGGACGGGTTTTTAGGACTTTCAGGTTTTACTGCTCAGCCCATTCAACCCTCAATTCGCAACCTCCCTAAATATGTATATGAATTGCTCTCTACTGCTGACTACAACGGCTCGCTAACTCACATCATCTCCATCTTTGAATTGCTTTATGCCGTTCACGGTTCACCACCGTTGGTTTTTCATGGCCAACTAACTTACCGGACATTACCGCCCCTTCATCGGCTACCAGATGCAGTTCTATCCAGGTACGAGTCTCCATCATCAACTAAATCTCTTCCCTTTAGTCAGATGCTGCAATTAATGGTTTGGTTACTCTAGACCTATATGCTAAAGTAAACATTAATTAGAAGCAACACACTTTGCCTCACCATCTGACCATCCATTTAAGCCCACCATCTGTTCGGTAAAATGCATCATATTCATTTGTAACTGTCATTGTTTTTCAAGTTTAAAAGATTATTCAAGGTTCGGTGAATTAACCATGAATGGGCGCATCCTCTGGTCTGAACGGTTCCTGAACTATTGTTATGGAAGCATTGGATAGATATGTATTTATATTGCTACAATGTCGTCTCTTATTCTAAATGAATACGGTATGTATGGAAATACATATTGGTGATCAGTACAACATTTTGAAATACATTATATATAATAATAATAAATAAAAAATGTATGAGCTATGTAGCTGTTCGTTTGGGTGGTATAAAAGGAAGTTGAGCTTGATGTGGGGTGTAGGGGAAAAGGCTGCATTGCAGTGAGTGATGTAGAGTGTTTTCAAGAAGAAGCAGAGCAGTTAAAGCCAGCCTTGATTTTGTTTACGGTAGAGTTGAGAAGGACATTGATGGTTGCAATGCAGTCCATGGTTGTCTGCAGCTGCAAGCCATCAGGTGATGATGATGAGGTAGAAGGACCAGAAACGAGCATCTGAAAAGCAGCAGTGAGGAGCGAACCACTGATTTTAGTTTTATTTCCCGTATACCCATTTTCTTCTTCATTTTCATGAGAAGAAGGAGGAGGAGAAGGTGGATCACTAGCACAGATGGTGAAGCCCAAGGGGAGCAATGACAGTCTCTCTAAATTAGTATTACTGTCGCTGTCATCCTCCAAATTACTGCTGGTTAAGAGGGTAGTAAAAGCGGCTATATCTATGGGTGCATACACTAATAAGGAGGAGCCTGTATTTTTGTCTGTGCAAATTTCTTGAAGCAGCATACTGTTGTCTACTGGTGTTATCGGCTGCATGATGGATATGGAATTGCCAGGATGAAGAAGCCCATCAGCACTGGAGATGCAGGCAACCTCATACATGGGATTCCCATTAGCTAGTACATCCCACTGCATGGATGCAATGCCGCAATATATAGTTAATAAGTAGCTGGTGTTGATAATTAGTTACTATGAATGAATGAGTTACGTACCAGCATTCTTGTTTTGACTTGTCTGAGAAAATTGATTAGTTGTTGGTGGGGAATAGGAAGCCAAAGAGAGGTTGAAGCACCAATGATGGTGCCGATGGGATCCCCAGGTAGCCCTTTCCTACCCTGACGCACTGACACTTTCGTGTTGCTGGCCTCTGTTGTGGATGTCATGGACATATTTTGGAGCGCTGCGCAAAAACCCTTCACCATCCTTCCAGCTACCTTCATGATCAAGCTGCTGTTCCTTGCTGCTGCTAGTGATTCATCATGAGGTGGTACTTGGCCGCCACGTTTTGATGATAAGTAATTCATAGTTATTAACCTTTGAGTTTGTCTCTCTAGTGATGATACCCATCTCTGGGCTCCATATGCTAAGCCGTTGGACAGTATGCCTCTGAAGAGTCCCCCGTATTGTCTTTTATCTTCTGCAATGTGTTCAACCCAAGTCACCTGCATCCTTAGTTATATATCAATCAGAATTCAGAATGATTATATTAATATCAATCGTATAAATATATGCAGGGTCACCTTAGAATAACCATTGGACAGGTCCTGAATCATGCATCCAGAGGGAAGCCTCCATGAACAATTACTAGTAGTGTTATCTTTTCTTCTACTACAGGACACATCCGCAATCACCCATAACCCTGCATCAGGTATTTGTTGGCAGCTACGTAGGAAGTAATACTGCCTGGACGGCACCAATGGTGATAGAACATGAATCTCCTCATACATCTACACCACCACACAGAGACACTCTCTAATTGTTAGTTAAGGTCTGGCTAATATATATGAATCGTCTTGAGTACATATTGACCAAACGATCCAAGATCCATTAATGAATAAGTATGATGTATGTACCAGCTGCACAGATCCGCTTCGGTTATTGGGAGTCCCGGTTTCAAGCACTTGAATAGTTTTGGCTTGAATAACAATGGTGGGGAAAAGATCTGACCACTTTGCCTGCAGCAGGTAATGAATTTATAGATCATGAGTATGTATGCATATATATATATGTAGGTTGTGTTGTTTAATTATATATGGATGCTAGCTTACTGAATCAAGGAAGGCATCAACTAGGTGAAGTGAGTTGATGGGGACCAGAGCAGTATGTTTGGATGATTCAAAGTGGTGGGTGGAGGAATGAGTTGTTGGGAGCTGGAATAACTTTTGGTAGCTATTGCGGTCAAGCGTGTATGTTCCCCCATCATGATCAATATCATCACATGTTGGTTTCATCCATAGAGGTTCATTTATCCTCAAAAGCTTATATACCTCTTCCAACCCTCTTGCTGCCATCTTCATCATAAAACCCTTATCATTACTACTCTCCACTATTTCCAGACCAGTTAGTGATGATGTTGATGATGATGAATTCATGAGCTGCAGCTTGTTGTTGCCGCCTCTTGCTGCTACAGAACTGGAGCTCCCTAAGATCTCATTTTGTTGATTATGAGTAATATTACTATTATTCATCATAGAAGACGATGCTCCACCTGTAATTCCGAGTCTTGAGGTACTTGTACGCCCTTCCATCAATGAATCCATATGGCGAGGCGTTTTCCCTGTGTATCTCTCCACTAGTTTTGATAACCTTTCACGCTTCATCCCGGCCGGCCACAAGGTACATTAACATAATTAAAAATATATTCAACAATTGAATTTTTTCAAGCACTTACAAATTATAAATATTATTTCTAGTTAGTGTTTTTGTTAGAAGTTATTTAGTTCTTGTATTTGCAATAAATATTAACATTATAGCTAAGCTAATTTAATTCACACTATACTACTGACCGACCTCTAGTTGGAGTTGTGCATTCTGGAGGCGTAATGAGTCCAAGCTGTTATCTTCACCAAATGGAGAACCTCCGCAAGCAGGGCAGATGAGTTTATTGAGTGCCTCCTTGAATGCCAAATTCTCACAACTTATTCTCTCATTCTCTGCCCGAAGAACCCCGTTATCTGCTCTATCAACTTGAGCCTGCAACAATCAATCAATATTGATTAATTTAACTGCATATTTAATTTTGTATGTATATTGCAGATAGTGTAATTTGAATAGAGGTGAGACCTTAGTTTGAGTTCTCTTGTTCTGGAACCAAAATTTGATTTGTTTAAGATCAAGACCTAAATCTCTACTCAACTGTCGCTTTTGATCGTCGTTTGGGTGAGGGCACTCCTTGAAAAACCTTGAATAATACCAAGACATGCGACTAATTAGATATAAATCACGCATCATCAAACTGGGTTTAAGTTTTGATTTTGCTGCTACAATATCAATATATATATGCTACGTACGCTTCAAGGAGTTGTATCTGGTTGGAGGTGTGGCGACTCTTCTTATCCTTATTATCATGAACATCATGTTGCCAACTACTACTGCTGGGGGAGTCTTGTGGTTCATCACCAGAACATCCACTTCCAACCCCCAAATCCATCTTCAATTTTCTTCTTATTTTCTTTTTGTACCGCACAAAGTATATATGAGAGAGTTATGAGAGCATGCAGTGCAGTGCAATTATATATATGTATGTATTTATATATTTAATAATGAAAATACCATATTTCATAACTGAATGAATATGAATGAATATGGCAATACCTTATATTCATCATAAGAGAAAAAGGAAATTATACAAATTATTGACAGGTAGGTCCAACTGGAGATTTACTCTCCAAAATCTACATTGTGATGATGTGGATACAATGAAAATCTTTTAATTAAGTATTTATTACACTATTTAAAAAATACTCAACTTTTTATTAATTTTTCTATAATTCTTTTATCGACAACTTTTAGCGAAATAATCGTTCTTTAATTATTGAATAGTTTTCTCACGTTCATGGTATAAGTAGCATGTCTTTCTCTTGATGATATTTATTGATGCATATTTATCGGTATCAAATTAGCTACTTGTTCAACTTTTATGCCACGATATAATATCCATTTCTTCTTCATCGAATGAGCTCGTCAAACATGAGAATATATCTAGGAGGTGAGCAAATTACCCGACTGGACACCGAACCAGTCATTTGGGTAAGTTTCGAATAGAGGTACACGATTATGGTACAGTTCTGGAATAAAATTCCAGGAATCGGTATTTTCAGTTCCGATTCCAATTTCAGGATAATCATCTAGGTACCCAAATATCCGGAACCAGAACCAGAACCGTTTTCTTTGTTTTGCCACGGAGACCGTATTTGATGGGAGCTAGCTAGTTTTAGAACATAAAATAAGAAATAATTATTATTCGTACTTGCTGCTTGAAGATGAATGACACATATACCACAATACGTATAAAGGCTATATATATTGATTACTTCTGCAAAGGGGAGTTTAATGTTGCGTAATTACTTGTTCTTAGCGCGTGCTTTCTCGGTTCCAAAGGTACTCGAAACCGACCGGTTTCAGAAGTGTTTTGGTACAGTAAAAGGTAATGAATGTTAATAATCGTTTAGTATTGGTCTGCTTTAGGGTTATTTTAAAATAATAGGGTACTCGGAACCGCTCATCCCTAAATATATCAACGAGATTGAATTGACAAGAACTCATTGGATGATATAATGTGGATTTTGAGAAAATTTTGCAATTGAGATGAAATTATATGTATATGTATAAAGACAATGTACAACGAAAATATCTCTAATTTCATTAAATTACTAAATAGTAATGACACAATTTCAAATAAAATTAATGCTAATCACTTTTAAAGTTTTGTTAAGATCTAATAGTAAAATAAGTTTAAGTAATAAAACTAGGAAAAAAAAAATTATAGACCAAAACCCAAAAAAGGTCAAACATCATGGACTAAAAGACCTGTTAACCCATAAAACTATTGAAGATCTACTAGTGTTTAAGTATTACTTAACTTTTTATATTCTTTAAAATACACATATGTGACTAATATGTCACCTTTAAGATAAGATAATATGTAAACCCATCGGGATGCTTGAAGAAGCTAAAAAGTCTCAAGCCGGTTGTTGTTAGTTGCTTGAACTTTTTTTTTTAATATATTGTACACTAACTATACAAATTATTTTTAATAGTTCTCCGTCTATTATTACTACTTTTTTTTTTGTCAAAATAAAAGAAAAAAATAATATGTGTCATACACGAGATATCAATTACATATTTTTTTTTTCACGGTCAATTAAGGTCCTAAAATTTTAGAGAAAAAAATGACATGGAGCCCATGGCTCAACTGGGCGGGCCAGAGGGCTCGCCTTGACTCTCCCAATTGAGTCATATATTTCGGGTTAACAGTCAATTGAGCGATTGACTTATCAAATTGAGCCATAAGCTAGCCACTGACACATTTTTTTCCTTTGAAATATTTTAGAGACTAAGTTGACTGTGACATAAATTTTAGAATATATGATTAATATGGTCACGATATTTTCATCCATTTTAATACTAAGATGGGATGGAAAATTATTAATCAACTATTCACATATTACAATATTAGGGTACCAAATATAGTAAATAAATAAAAACATATAATGGACACTCAATACAAACATATACAATCAACCCAATCGACGTTTTCGGTTGATGACCTATAAAAGATAATCTTTGCAGAAATGGAAGGTACTCTATTACCTTAGGATGATATATGGTCAAGCCGTTCAGAGAAGGCGGGAGTCGGTAGCGCAAGAAGGGATGATGGGTCAGGAAACACCGACTCTATAGAAAAAATATCAGTCCTTCCAATTGGCGTTGTATGTCTTTAAATCCCACATGAAGACTTTATTAAAATTCCAAGTGAAGGGGCCCTTATTCTTAGGCCATCGATTAAATGCAAATGTACATTTTTCGTTGTTCACCAAGTGATAAAAGCACCTAAAGATTGGAAGACTATATCGCCAACCTTGAGCATCACAAAAATAGCGAAAGCCTACCCAAAAACGGATGACATTGATAGAAAGCTGGCAAATGTGGATCCTATAAAACTCACAAGCCTCTAAGAGATCCGGTCAAAATGGGAACCGAAGCCCCGCCTCGATTTGTTTTGGAAAAATAGAAACTTCTCGATCTAAGGGAAAGTGCTGCTGATTAGTGGTGTCGTCGTATCTATGATTTTCCACATCCATAAAATTGGCTAAGGCCACTGCTTCCATGAAGGCATGACCAGATTGCTTATTCCTCTTTGGACTCTTCGAAGGAGCATGGAAGAAAGTAGGGGCATTACCTGTCGGGGTACCAGAAGAGGCCATTGGAGTCTTGGAAAGTGATTTAAACGCTTCTTACGCAGGGTCTTGAGATCCCGACGAAGCGATTCCAACCAAAATCATTTTCTCTGGAGAGAAAGATCTTGGCAATTGCGGATTGACGAAGTAAGCACTATACTTGTTAGCCAGAGTGAGAGCTTGAAAGAGAAGAACAAAAGAATTGTGGGAGCAGTGGAAAGTGAGGTTGAGTATTTATATTAGAGGTAAAACCCCAACAATAACTAGTTATTACTCCCCATTCATCGCACCTATGAATGAGCAACTTGGGACGATAAGATTTTCTCGGGAAGATTCCCGAAAAATAGTCGTTACATATCCTTTGAGATAATGAAGCGTCTTCAATATTCCAACGGTCACAAGGATAATCAAAAGACAATGTCCCACGACTCCAGATAAGACCTCGACAAGATTATTCAAAACCAAGAAAACTAAATATGAAGGAATACTCGACACGAGCCTTTATCCCCTCTGAAGAAAATGTTAACAACTCATGTCTCAGGGGAAAATGTTAGATCCTAATTCAAGAGAACTTAAAGTCGGCGACTAGCAAGTTGGGACCTCAAAAGTCAGACCCGAAAGTCGACGACTAAATAAGCCAAAGGGTAAACAGGTCTTTTGGTCCATGATGTTTGACAACTTTTGGGTTTTGGTCAATGATGTTTTTTTTTACCTAGTTTTGGTACCATATGTTTGCAGATTTTTTCTAGTTTTGGTCAGACCGTTACATTCCGTCCATTTTTTGACATGTACAAGTCACGTGATCCACCCTAAACTTTCAATTTTGTTCAATTTAGTCAATCTAATACTTTTCTAACCTTTTTTTTGTTCAATTTAGTCCCGAAGTTTCAAAAATTCAATTGGACCTATTGTCCAATTGGGGTCAATTTTGAAACTTCGGGACTAAATTGAATAAAAAAAAATTAAGAAAGTATTAGAGGGACTAAATTTAAAGTTTAGAGTGGATCATGTGACTTGAATATGTCAAAAGATGGACGGAATGTAACGGTTATACCAAAACTAGAAAAAATCTGCAAACATATGGTACCAAAATTAGGTAAAAAAAAACATCATTGACCAAAACCCAAAAGTTGTCAAACATCATAGACCAAACGACCTGTTAACCCTAAGCCAAACATGAGAAGACAGAGATGAAAGGCCGAATTTTTTTTTTAAGGGTCGGCGCCATTTAATTCAATGACTACAAGTGAGAGTACGACGACCCTCACTAAAACCCACCCTCTTAAGGAAAGTGGAGAGGCGGTGACCTGCTCCTCACCAACCTCAGAAGGAACTCTTTCTCCTAAGGAACAATGAGGTGGCAACCTACTTGTCACCACCTCCAGAAGAAACCTCCCCCTCTAAGGAATAGTGAGGTGCAACCTGCTTATGCCGACTCTCAGATAAAACCATTCCTCTTAAGAAACAATGAGGTGACGACTTGCTTATCACCTACTCCAACTGCCACAAAAGGAAACCCTTCCCGAATGGTTAAACCGCCACTCAAAGTTGGTAAATTGAAACCTATAAATACCTAGAAGTTTTCATACTTTATATCAGATTATTATCTCTCATATATTCCATATACTGACTTAAGTTTCAGAGTGGAATCAGGGGTATAATCCCCACCCATTTTTAGTTCCTTGCCAAGTTCAAGCTCAAGAAGGAAACTAAGTACCCACTCGTGGTCACGAAAGATACTTGTAAGCAACTAAGGCGAGATCCTAGAAGTTCACCTCCGAGGAAGGCTGGACAGACTTGATCCAACACCTACCAGGTGAATATTTCCTTCAAAGCGTTTATATCTTATATGCATATGCACTTTAGTTATTCCTTTTGTCACCTATTTTTGGTGTAAGACTATCTTTAACTTGTCATTCGCTATTATTTATGAAAGCGTTATCCTCGACTTGTTATCGAAGTGGTTGCTATTTAGTTTGTGTCTTCACTTGAGAGGAAATTGTTGTTTTCCTCTTCTTTTGTAGAACTTCTACCTTTGATGAAGTAGTTCTGGACGCTTGAATGATTACTAGAATTTTGTTAGGTTAATTCAATGTAAGTGAATAATAGTAAGTCTAATAATAGGCTACCCTCTTTTAGATAATACTCTATGATCATTCATATTTTATGAATGGTGGTTCTATCTCCTCTCATTATTGGATTTCTTCGACTAAGGGCGGTTCGTCCCCGTAGCATGTTCGTCTTTATTAGGGATGGTTCTATCAAATGTCCTTATACATATATATGGTTACTCTCATAGAGCAATTTATAGGAACCCTTCTTCAAGCGAACACCTTTTCATGAAGGGTAGTTCATCCACCTACCATTTGTGAAATACTACTCTCTTGGAGATATTTGTGGGTGACCACTTCTTTAGGCGAACACCTTTTCACGAAGGGTGGTTCATCCATCTACTCTTTCACGTAAAATGTTACTCTATTTGAGTAATTTATAAGCGATCCCCTCTTCGGGTGAACACTTTTGCATGAAGGGTGGTTTGTCCACCTATTCTTTCACGCAAAATGTTACTCTCTTGGAGTAGTTTATGGGCGATACCCTCTTCGAATGAACACCTTTGCATAAATGGTGGTTCGTCCACGTACCCTTTCATGCAAAATGTTACTCTCTTGTAGTAGTTTATGGGCGATCCCCTCTTCGAATGAACACCTTTGCATGAAGGATGGTTCGTCCACGTACCCTTTCATGTAAAATGTTACTCTCTTGGAGTAGTTTATGGGCGATTCCCTCTTCGGGTGAGCCTTTGCATTAGGGGTGAGCAAATTACCCAGTTGGAACCGGAACCGGACCGGAACCGGTCATTTGGTAGGTTCCGGGTAGATGTAAATGGTTCTGGTACGGTTCTGGGATTAAATTTCAAGAACCGGTATTTTCGGTTCCGGTTCCGGGATAAGTTTTCGGGTACCCAAATACCCGGAACCGGAACCGTTATATATATATAAATTAAAAAAACACTAAACATTTAACAAATTTAAAATTGGTTTGTGGAAAATGTTATAATTATTTTTATGATTCACTTGGTATAACATAAACTTTAGTTCCAATTGGCTACCGAGAACCCGGTTCCAACTGGGTATCCAGAACCCGGTTCCAATTAGTACATAAAATTATATTATTTAGTTTGAAAATTTGTAACCGGTTCCTTAACGGGTACCCGGAACCGATTGGCTCTTAACGGTTCTGGTACGGTTCCGGTTCCTAAATATTCTGGTACGGTTCTGGGTAATAAAGTTAGGAACCGTTTAGTATTGGTATGGTTCTGGGATACCCTAAAAGTACTGGGTACCCGGAACCGCTCACCCCTACTTTGCATGAATGGTGGTTCCTCCGCTTACACTTTCATGTAAAATCGCAAACATTTCACAACAACATTCATAAATATGCATGTTATGATTTTATTGAAATTGGCATCAACACCCATTCTTTACATTCATATAAAAATTACTCATACATTCATGCATAAAATTTTCTAAGATGTTCACCACTAAAGGTATTAGTGGGAATCTCCCTTCAGAGTCCTCCAATCTATATGCATTCACAACTGGATTGGCTGCGAACTCGTAAGGACCTCTCCACTTTAAAGAAAACTTGTTCAATTGGTTCTGACGTGAAAATTCATTCCTTCGCCATACCATCTCCCCAAGAAAAATTGGCGGGTCTTGACCCGACAGTTATAATATCGAGTCGTTGCTAATCTCATTTTTGCTTGAGCTTCCTCTGCTTGATGGCGTCTTTATTCCACCATATCGAAGTCGAGACGCCTGGCTTCTTTATTCACATCTTCATTGAAATGAATGAATCAGTGTGAAGGTACAACTATTTCCACTGAAGCCACTGCTTCAGTCCTATATACCAGGCTAAAATGAGTTTCTCCTGTGGATTTCTTAGGAGTAGTTCTGATCGCCCAAATGACATTCTCTAACTTGTTCACCCAGTTACCTTGTAATGCAATAAGTTTCTTCTTTAAACCATCTAAGACGATTTTATTTGCCGACTCCACTTATCCGTTAGTTGGCGAGCTGAAGCGAAACGATGCTCGATGTTGAGTTATTTGCAATACCATGCTATTGAAGAAACTGAAAATTGAAGGCCATTATCACTAATCAGAACCCTAGGGATTCCATATCGTTAGACAATACGTGATTTGAGAAACTTCAACACATGGAATTTCGTTATCCTCGCCAATGCCTTTGCCTATATCCATTTGGAGAAATAATCGATGACAACAATAATGAATGTTCGTTGCCCCTTAGACTTGGGAAGCGAACCTATTAGGTCGATTTCCTATTGAGCAAATAGCCAAGCACTAGGAATCGATGTCAAATGTGCGGCTGGGGGCGTAATCTTTCTTGAATACGTTGACAAGACTCACAAGCTTGAACCATGGCGTTGACCTCCTTGTTCATAGTTGCCAAATAGTATCCCTGATTAAGGACCTTTCGAATAACATATTTGGCTCATTCATGACAAGCCGCTTATCCTTCATGCAATTCTCGAAGGATCATCTCCGTCTCCGGGTATGCTATACATCTCAAATAAGGTGTGGAATACCATTCTTCTATAGTAAGCCATCAACATTGATGTAGTTAACGACTAACTGTTGAGTCCTCATCGCCTCTACCGTCTCTTAAGGAAGTGTTCCATCAAAAAAATATTGAAAAATTAGAGTAATCCAGGACCTATTTTGCTATAGGGGCTCCGAGAGCAAATTACTCAATGCGTCAGCCTCTTGATTTTGTTATCTTGAAATAACTTCTATATCAAAGTTTTTGAATCTCTCTATCAATGCCTTGACTTCGTAGAGATATTTTTGAATCTTCTCTGATATTGCTGCATAATTTCCCCTTACTTGGTTGACAGCTAGTTGGGTGTCACACTTTACTTGGGTGTGTTCCACCCCAATTCCTTTCGCGATGCGTAATCCGGTAATCAGTGCCTCATACTCCAACTCGTTTTTAGTTGCTTTGAAAGTTAGAGCCAGAGCATAACACAAATGAGTACCCTCATTAGAATTTATAAATAGAAGACCTGCGTCTGAGCCTTCTGAAATGGATGAGCCATCAGTATACACATTCCATATCAAATTGGCATATTCAATAATTTGTCCATCACCTCTCCCCCTTTTTCAAGCGATATTTCTTCTAGAATAGGGCCTGTAAATTCAACAATGAAATTCGCTAAGACTTGTCCTTGATTGCGGTACGCGGTGCAAAGTGAATGCGAAATTTAGTTAACTCAACCGCCCACTTGATCAATCTCCCTGATGCATCATTCTCCTATATTGCACTCCGGGCTTTTTTTGGCGGTGCTCGATTTTCAAGACCTTTCTGTCTCTTTTCATGTAAAATCACTGAAAGTTCTCTATTCAAATGAGCAAACCTGATTGCATGAATTTCACTCGAACGATATCAATTTTCATCAATGCAAGGACCAACACGAGGACGTTTTTTAGGAGCCACCCATATCAATAGAGGGCGTTGAGATTGGGGGGGGGGGGGGGGGGGGGTTGACCTGTTAACAAGTCTGAAAAGTACCTTTAATATCAACAATTTGGATCATATATGCCGTGAACACATCTTTTCAAACATTGCAGACAGTCAATTTTTTGTATTGATTCAGTCAGAAAAATTAATACCGAATTTCAGTAATACTAATTTCTAACCGATTTGGCCGGTCATAAAATTTTACTGACATTTTTTTTTTGTTCTTTCAGTAATTTTAATACCGATTACCATCCGCTAAAACTAACACGGCCCGATTTGGTCAAAAATCGGCATTAACACCCAATTTAATACATATTTCATACTAATTTGGCTGGTAGGTAAATACATTTGTTTAAGTTGTCATGATCTTTTTTAATTCACCGGGATTGTATAATTGAAAGTATTAACCCTCTGTTGTTTCTTCTTCTCCCTCTTTACCATAAGTAAGGAATGTAAATTCAGAGAGATTATTGTATGCCCTAAATGTGAATATGTGATGCGCTGCACTATCGACAATTAAAGATGTAAGATTCATTGTAATTGTAATAAAAAGGAAATGATAATCTTATAAATTGGTTGGTTCATGTACCAAATTGTATATATATATATATATATACATACACACTATAAAAGGAAGCTAATAATATTTCATAAATTAGAGATTAAATAAGACATATATGAGTTATGACATGACATAAGCGTGAATGAAAAATAAAGGACATTTAGAAAAGTAAAAGAAACAAAAATATGAGAGAAAAGAGAAGGAGAGTCATAATACGTCCCGAAAAAAAAAAAAAGAATAGGAACGTAGAAGGTATAATAGCAACGAGAGAAAAAAGGGAAAGGCACCAAAAGAAGGATTCATGAACGAGGAAAAGGATGAGTGGGTGAAATTAACAAGTCATCCTATGCTGCCACGTGCCTAAAGCAGGTCCCACATGGGATCTCGTGGACGACTGCTACTTCTTGATCCAACGTGTATAATCCTTAAGTCTTAAGGAGCGTCTGGTGAACGTAATAAGAAATTACTTAAAATGTGAGATTATAAGTAATGTGAGCTCGTAATGTAATATTAAATTGTAGCGTTTGGTTGTGCTGTAATGTGGAATGTAATGTTAGATTACAATGTTTGGTATGTGTTGTAGTATGTATTGTAATGTGACTTTATTATTATTATATTAATCTATATTAGAGTATATTATATCTTAATATTATAAGATTTATTTAAAGAATATATATTTAGACAACAACCGATTTCTTAAAGATTATGTGTGTAGTTAATACTATTGTCATTTATGAATTCTAAAGACTAAATACTTAAACTCAATACGCACAACTACTAAAATTCTATTAATTAAAACATTATATATAGTTTTATAAGATAATTTTCATAAAAAAATGCAACGAAAAATATTAACTCATTTTATACGATCACATATGCATTATTATTTATTATAATAATGAATTATGAAGTATATAAAAAAAGTGTATAAAAAGCTAATAATTATCATAATAAACTATAAAAATAATACATCTATTAATAAATAATAATAAAATAATAACACTCTGTAATGTTGGACGTAATCTCACATTGCACCCGTTTTTGAATGTAATCTCACATTACGTTTATTGAATTTTAGACGTAATCTTAGATTACAATGGACATTACATTAAAATGCACATTACGTCGTTTGGCAAACCAAACAACATAATATGGATGTAATGTGGGACGTAATGTATTACATCCCACATTACATCCCACATTACATCCATCCAAACACCCCCTAAGGATTGTTTGGATGGAACTAATGTGATATATAATTTCACATTACGTTCCATATTACATTCACATCACGTCCTTTGACAAACTAAATGATGTAATGTGCATTGTAATGAAAATTTCATTGTAATATTATTACGGTCAAACTCCATTCACCGTAATTTGAGATTATATCTGAAAGCGATGTAATTGGACATTACGTAGTTATTATTATTTATATTAAATAAATAAAGTACTTTGTATGATATTTATAGTTCATTATGTTATTATTATTATTATCATTTTTTAATCTATTTCACGACTCATTAATATAATAAAAAATAATGCACATGATGTTCTTACAAAATGTCTTTAAGTTTTTTTTTTTTGTGTGGCATTTTTGTTAAATTTATTTTATAAAAATATACAAAATGTTTCAATCAATTGAATTTTAAAAACTAAGTGAATTTATTTTTAATATTCATTTTTTTATAGTTCGTGAATAAACTATACATTTTAAATACAAAACATAAAGTGTAAGAAGTAAGTTAGTTGTTTTCAAAATAAGTATATGTTTAAATCTTATCATATTAAGATAGTATACTCTCATATAGATTAATATTATAATAAAGTCACATTACAATGCACATTTACAAAGCATATACCAAACACTGTAATTTAATATTACATTCCATATTAAAGCAGAATCAAATACTGCAATTTAAAATTATACTACTTAGTTTACATTACTTGTAATCCCAAATTTCAAATAATCTCACAATACGTTCATCCAAACGCTCCGTAAGAACATGACCGTATCATGATCATATCGTTTGTCCAGTTTAAATGTAGTTTTTAAAAATAAAAATTCCTAAATTATTTATCGTTTAAGATTCACTGTTCGTCCACGACGATTTTTATTTTTCGTTTAAAAAAACCATAAAACTTTCCAAATTCTAAAAAAATCTATCTTTTTTTTTTTAATTTTTTTTAACATGGGTTAATACCCTATGAAAGGTCTGAAGTTTGACCCATGTTAACCGGAGAGGTCTGAAGTTTCAAAAGTTAATATGGAAGGTCTGAAGTTTCAACTTTGTTGATATAAGACGTCTCCGTTAATTTTTTCCGTTAAAACTGACGGAAGTTGGTCACGTGCTTGACATATGACCGGAAATAAAATTAAATCCCAAAAATGTCATTCTATCAAAGTGTGCCCCTCACATGCTTGAAATGAAAAGACAAAAATGCCCCAATCGTGGTCGGCCACCACCTGCGGCCGCCGACCACCACCCAAGGCCGATGACCACCACCACCCAAGGCCAACGACGACAACCAATCGGGCCGCCCACCAACAAATCGTGGTCGGCCAGCCCCGATTGGTGGTGGATTGGCGCTGCCGCCCCCGATTGGGGTGGCAGAAACCACCAATCGGGGCCGGCCACCACCAATTGAGGTGGTGGCCGGCCCCTACTGTGGCTTGCCGGCCACGATTTGGTGGTTGCCGACCCGATTGGTGGTCGTCGTCGGCCTTAGGTGGTGATCGGCGGCCTCGGGTGGTGGTCGGTGGACTTGTGCGGTGATGGAGAAAACAATAAGGACTCAGTTGTAAAAATTAAAACTTAAGAATAAAAATATTAGGACTAAAATGAACAAAAAATAGGGACTCAATTCTTAATTTGACTTAAGGGGTAATTTTGTCATTTCACATTTCCTCAAATAATGTATTAAATAAAATAAAATATTAAAATAGGCAAAAGTGTCATTTCAGACCATTCTGTTAAATTTAACACTAAAAATTCACGGAAAACCAAATATCAACAAAGCTGAAACTTCAGACATTTCCTATTAACTTTTAAAACTTCAGACCTCTCCGGTTAACATGGGTCAAACTTCAGACTTTTCATAGGTTATTAACCCTTTTAACAATTTAACTTATTCATGAAGCAAATTTCAATTTTTTTACATACCCTGAATCCTATTCGATTCATTTCAGCAATTGGCAGCACGTGGCAGATCCATTGTGTACTAAGTAGGGTCACATGACCCCGCTTGGTTTAGAAATTATATGTGTATTTTTCTCGGGACCCAACTTTAGTTTTATTCAAAGACACCGAATGACACCATCAATATTTGTAACTGTGCTGGTTTTGCGCGATGTTTATCTAAAAAGTAATATATCAATTTTAACATCAAGTAATATTATATGTAGGGTTGTTTTATTCACAATGAATGCACGATCATAAATCGAAAAAATTGAAACAAATATAAGATTAATAGTGAATTGCAACTTATTATATAAGAATATATTGACCTGTAGTCTAAATATATATGAAATTATGATACATTCAACCGTGCATAAAAAGGGAAAAAAATTACCGTAATGTTTTTTTTTTTTTTTTTTTTAAAATTCTAAACAAACATTACTTACATGTTTTGAAGATTTTAAAATAAAAAATTAATCCGTTTTGGCCAACTATTATCATTTTTAATAATTATGGTTACAAAAGATCCTAATATGATCTTACTTAGTCGGATTTCTGATCACCCATTTTAGGTAGCTGCGGAATGGGACATTTTAATTATAAGTTCTCATGGCTATTCTTATTATAACTAAACTATAGAGTGGGGATTTGGAAATATTTTGCTAGAAGGGTGCATAGTTGGTGTTTTATTAAAGGGGAAGGAAAATAATATTTTTGTAGGGTGTCCTTTTTGGAGATGCATGGTAAGTGAAGGAAGGAAGGAGACAGTTATTCTTCCAAGAAATGAAGAATGAGCGCCGCAATCCCTTTCCCGAGGAAGAAAGAGATCAGAATAACAGTAACAGTAGGTAAGCAGCAGCAGCAGAATATATATATATATTATTAATAAGCTAGCATTGTATTATTATATATATAATAATAATATATGAGAATATATATATATATAGAATACTTTGTTTAGGCAATCCATGAAAACAGGTATCGTGAGGGAAGCTCGGAATCCAAGAAAGGACAATGACCAAGTAACTATAGTTGCTTCATTCCTCCGTATCATTATCATTAGAGAAATGGTAGAGAGAGAGATAGAGAGCTTGAACGGAAAGATACTAACTAATGAGAATAAATGAAAGGGCAAGGGGGCCGGGAATGTAAAAGCAAAATAAAGCAAAACAAAGCAAAGCTAGCTACATTGTTTAATTATTATATAAGCTTGGGTGGTGGCCGGTTGCAGCAGCCACAGTCTCTATATATCTATCTAACTCTTTTTCCCTTTTTGTCATATTACACTTGTTATTATTATATTTCTTATTCTAAAGAAGCTAGCTCTCCATTAAAGCAACCCCCTTCTCCCCTTTGATCTTACAATACATTCTCATTCATTACCTCTCCAGCAGATCTCATCTCTCTCTCTCACAACCTTCTCCTTCTCTTCAATTCCTTGCTTGGGGTGGGTCCTGCTTCTTTCCTTCATACCCTCTCTACCTACATATATAGTACACCATAAATACACACATATATTTATATATATACACAATATATCAATATATAGTTCTTCTTCTTCTTCTTCTGCAACTGTATTTATTAATTTGTTGTTGCCTAGCTAGCTATATATGTATCTAACATACTTCTTCTTTTGTTTTTGTGCATCAGTGTGTGGTGTTGTATAGTTGTGGCTGGTGTCTCCACCGTTATTATATATAAAGGAGGGAGTTACAGCTAATACTATATATCTCTGTACGGAGAATACACCCTAGCTAGGTAGTTAGAGAGGAGGAAGGAAGAAAAAGAGAGAGAGATTAGATGGGTCCAGTTTCATTGCCACCAGGTTTCCGGTTCCATCCCACAGATGAAGAGCTGGTTGCATATTACTTAAAGCGCAAGATTAATGGCCGCAAGATTGAGTTGGAAATTATCCCCGAGGTCGATCTCTACAAATGCGAACCTTGGGACTTACCAGGTACCCATATTTATTATATCATTGATTACAATCTCTATCCTATAGAATACTGCATCGCTAAGTAACTAATAACCACTTTTCTTTTCTTTCTTTTTCAATAAAAAAATATAATTAATTTGAGGAGCATTCTATTTATAACAAAGCGTATTAAAGTAGTTTGGTAGTTGTGTAGCGATTCCACGCTTTATCCATTCACCAGAAGTATCGAGTTTAGACCCTACAGAGCCATAGAAATGAAAAAATATTCATGCATGATCATTACTTGAACACTTAATTACAGAAGAGCACATCATGGTTCAAGTACATGCACTTTCTTATTGTTATGCTTAATTACCTCATAATTAAAGAGTAGGAAGATGATTATATGCAAAGGCAAGCTAGCTAATTAAGTGATTTTATAATAAACGAATATGTGATAGGGAAATCATTGCTACCAAGCAAAGACCTGGAATGGTACTTCTTCAGTCCTCGGGATAGAAAGTACCCGAACGGGTCAAGAACAAACCGAGCAACCAAAGCAGGGTACTGGAAAGCCACTGGCAAGGATAGAAAAGTGAACTCCCAATCACGTTCAGTTGGGATGAAGAAGACATTGGTTTACTATCGTGGAAGAGCACCTCATGGTTCTCGTACTGGTTGGGTTATGCATGAATACCGTCTTGACGAGAGAGAGTGTGACATCAATACTGGCTTACAGGTTGGTACTATACTATCATATCATTCATTTTTCAATAATTAAAACATTCGTTAATTACTTACTAATTTTGTATTATAATTATACAAGGATGCATACGCACTCTGTCGAGTTTTCAAGAAGAGCACTGTAACTTGCCCTAAAGCTGGGGATAGATATGTAACAACCTCGTCGACGTCAACCATGCATGACAATAATACTACGTACCCACCACAAGTACCAAGATTCCAACACGTGGCGGATGACCAAACCATGATGATCTCTGATCATTATAATTCTGTTTCAATCAATGCTTACTCCCCTGGTGGTTCCACGCTCAACAATATTCATGAATCATCACCATCTTATAATTATGATGATTTTACTGCTCCAGACATGAAGTGGCTTGGGCAATCCTCATCACAACATCATGGATTTGGTTTTGCCCCAATATTCTCCGATAATTATCATCATGCCACTGGTGAAATCGTATCCTATCCTCCCTCTCAGGTACGTCGTGTCAAATTAATTAATTAATCGTATCCTATCCTCCATGCGCAGTCGAATTTGCAACATTTAGATTATGTATATCGAGATTTGTACAACTGCGTGTTGTTATCTGATTGAAATAGACTGAATTATATTTGTGGATATATATATTTGTGTAGGTTGATATAGCATTAGAGTGCGCAAGGTTGCAGCAAAGGCTATTATCGGATCCAGCTCTTCCTCCGTTAGGGATAGACGACTTCCCAGCTGAAGAGGACGAATTCAAACTAATAAGCGAAAGCACATCCAAGTCAGACGACATTCTCCAGGAGATTCTGTCGGTGGCTCAAGCTTCTCAACAGATACTCACCCGCAACATTAATGCTTCTTCTTCCTCTTCTTATAATAATATTAATAATAATTATGGATGGGGAGCTGATGGATCAGATCATCATCAGTTTGCACATATTGATCATGACTTCAGTTTTTCAACGTCATCATTCCCTTCTGCTGCTGATCATGCAACCCCTAGCCCAGTTATGATGAGGTCCATTGAGATTGGAGATCGTATTGATGATCAAGATTTCAAACACACCGATCATGGGGTGGTTGAAAATTTGAGGTGGGTCGGCATGTCCAGTAAAGATATGGAGAAGGTAAAATTAATTCATGCACGTACTAGAGCTAGCTAGCTATTATATGATAATACATGACAACTTCTTGTTGATACGTTATATAATTAATTAATTAATTAGGGACCATCACTTACTATTACTATCTTTTCTTACGTTCTGCAGGCTTTCGGAGAAGAAAACAAAATTGTCCAAATTGAGAGCATTTCAAGTTTTCAAAGGGATCACCTGCAGCATCAACAACTTGAAGGTAATAATTAGTACGTAATCATCATGTTCTAATTAAAAATACGATCGATATTTATTATTTAAAAGAGTGTGTCATACTTCAACATCCTCCCACCTCGACCTTGATCAACTGTAGTCTGGGTTAAACTATGAGCATCAATCCGACTACCTCAGCGCCTTGATCAACTCTGGTCAAACATAATGAGCTTCTAACTTTTTAATATGAGGTTTATTTTTCTTTAAAATGATGTCACTAGTACTAGAACATGTGCGCTCTGATACCCTGTTAAGAATAAGATGTGCATCTTAACCAACTGTCCTAAAAGATGGAATTTATAAATGAATGCATTTGACTCACTCTTATATCATACTTCAACAATGTGTGCATGCAAATGCAGGAAGAAGATACAGTGAGGAGGTGTCTGCAGGGGAGCTTGCGGATGGATTTCTAGATGATGGGGACTGCTTCAATGCAGATGAATGCACTGGTGGTTCAGATTCCCCCAACTTTGATGAGGTGGTGGTGGAGGAAATCAAAGTGAATCATGGATTGTTTGTCACCACTCATCGTGAGATTGCAGAGACATTCTTCCATCAGGTGGTACCTTCACAGATAGTCAAGGTCCAAAACCTTGAGCATATAACCAGTGCCAAGCATAAATTCGTTACACGTCACCAAAACTTCAAGAAGAAAAATGTCTGCAACTTCAATTCCACCTCATCATCATCTCTCATCTGCATACAAGTACTACTGACTATGTTGGGGATGTGCATTATTAGGGTCAGTAAGAGCCAACACACCATTATTTCCGCTGCTCCTTCTTCACATCATCAAGATTGTTTGATTTCTTACAAAAGTAAAGATGGCAGCAGCAACTTCATCAAGAAAATGGCCGGATTTATTCTCACCATTGTTTTCGCCCTCTCTGCCATTTGCGCTAACCAAATCATTTTACACTCTTGACCTTTTCTTAATTTTCTTCCTCAAGTTATATATGTACAACCATTATGTTATTGTGTTTATCTGGAAAGGCTTTAGAACTAATTTATAAGCCTTGGTTTATTTTATTTATTTCATAGTTTTTGTTCTCCTTCAAGTAGAACACAGACATATATACAAATTGTACTCATACATATATTTATCAGGCTAAAATACATTACTTGTTGCTTCTACTCTATAATTTAGTCTTTCTTATTCTTAATAAATTAGTACTCTCGCTTACATGGTTTACTCTCTCCTTTTAGATAACCACATCCATAGATCATACCTTTTTTTAATTATTAAATTTGTAAATTACCAAAATACTACTCAACTTAAATAAAGATGTTGTTTACAATCAGATTTAAATTAAGTTTTTATGGTTTTTCTTTTGATAATGTAAAACTTAGGGGCCAAGACATTATATTGCTGAAACTTGAGCTATAAGCTAACTTTCTATTTTTTGATTAGCATATCTCTTGGATTAGTTAGTAAGGTTAGTGGTCACATGGGTAGTTTATTTGTATGAATCTAGTTAAGCTAGAATCTTGTATAAATCTTAAGTTTTGCAGATCAATAAAATATTGAACTTTCCTATGTATAGTTCTCTTTTTTTGGCTTTCTTTGCTTTCAAGTAATCGAAAACAACAGTGTTATTAGAGCTGCATTTTTTTTGAGGGGCTTGTGAAGTTGAGTGTTTGCATAAACTAAGATCATCCACCAGATATTAACACTTAGAAAAATATTCATACATAAGAAATTTATATAAATATTTAATAGAAAAGAGTAACCTTAAAGAAATTTAGTATATAAATAAATATTAAATACTTTGAAAATATTAACAAAAACTAAAAGTAGCAAAAAGTATGAAAGATAATAAGATAAAATTTTTTTTAAAACATTAATTATGGGATGTGAGAAAGTGAATCCCTTTTTGGAGAGGTTGGACAAGTTTTCTTGATCATCTACAATACAATGAGACAACCAACCGTGGCACATGGAGGAGCTATCCTTCAATTTTTACTTACATTGTAGATGCTTTAAGCTCTAACACATCCATTTAAATGTATGTGGGACTCAATCAATCCCTTTTCTAAATGGTAGCACGTTCTTCATAACTTTCATAGATTATTGTACAAGGATGTGCTAATTTATTTTTTGAAGATCAAGTTAGAGATTGCTGGTGTGTTTAGAAGTTTCAAAGATGATGGATAGAGGATTAGACATAGTTGCAACATTCAGATCTTGAGATCTGATAATAACACTGAATATACATTAGAAAGATTTGACGATTTATGCAAGGAGTTGAGAATTGAACATCATCATACTGTACCATATTCACCTCAACAGAATGAGGGTAATTGAGAGGAAAAATGTTATGGGCCAATTAGTGGACTGGATTTGCCAAAGGTCTGCCAATCTAAGTGGCTAGGTTTCTATTTAGAGAATATTAATTAGTTGATAGGTTTGGATCTTGTATTTCCCATTTAGTCTAAATAATCAATTGAGATATAAATCATATCAATCAACATATTATGTTTCCTAAATTGTAATGGCTAATACCTTATTTAAATGATTTGATTATGAATAAGAAAAGAAGCCGAAAGTTAAACAGAAACTTAGGTTTCAGAGATGGAATTCTCTCTCTAATGAGTTCATGGTTAGTGCTCCCATTGACGAGCCCAACTATCCACCATCTACCACATCCATGAACCATTGATCCTATCCTAGGTCATAACAATTTGATATCAGAGCCGACGATCATATGGCAGACCTTCATATAATCGGGATGTTGGAAATTTGCGTTAGGATTGACGTTATTTTTGACAGAATGATTGACATTTGCAAGTCCCCGCTTCCACCGATGTCGCCGCTGCAACCACGGTTGCAATCCCTGCCAACTCAGATCACGATTCCAGTCTCGACATCGGCCACGACCCCACCGCCTAGGCTGCTATATACGCCACCACAGATCCAGCTGCAGCCACCGCCGATGTCGTTCACACTGCCGACTCCGACACCCCCGACTCCGACACCCTCGACTCCGACGCTGTCTCTGATGCCGAGACCACTGCATCCATCACTCCCCCCCCCCCCCCCCCCCCCCGCCTCAGTCGCAGATCTCTGCCGGCCCAACAGATATCTACAGCCCTCGCGACCCCCAACGCCGGCACCTCAGTCGCCCTCGCAGCCGCCGTAGCTGCACCGACGGGTTATCTCGCCTCATGCATCTGCACTTTCCTCCATGGTGGGAGTTATAAAAACTAATGATTTGAAGTCTATTGTCCCTCCCGAGAAAAGACAGCAACTTGACATCCATAAGAATCAGTCAGTGAAAAATGTTTTCCCTTATGAGAAATTGCCCCATGCCAGATTTGATTATTGAATATTTGGACAAGCGACACTGTGCTTCAATTCTCAACATAAGATGAATATTAGAGCTTGAGGACAAGCTCGTTTTGCAGGATGGGTGTAATGTTTGGCCCTTAAGAATTTGAGAGGTCTGAAGTTTGAAATGGTGATAACAAATGTCTGAAGTTTGGACTTGTAGATAATAGAGGTCTCCGTTAGTTTTTTCCGTTAAAACTGACGGAAGTTGGTCATGTGCATTGCATGTGACCAGAAATAAAAAAAAATTCCAAAAATACCCTTCTTGCATCTCACATGATTCAATGAAAAGACGAAAATGCCCTTAAGGCCACCACCCAACTCCAGCCACCACCACGGCTCCGGCCGGCCACTACCCAACTCCGGCGACCACCACTCTCTCCGGCGACCACCACCCTCTCCGGCGACCACCACCCTCTCCGGCCGGCCACCACCCTCTCCGACGATTGGGCCCAAATCGGAGCCACAAAGCTCCGATCGGAGCTCGGTGGCTCCGATCGGAGCTATGTGGCTCCGATTTGGAGCTCTGTGGCCCCAGATCGGAGCCACAGAGCTCCGATCGGAGCCACCGAGCTCCGATCGGAGCTTTGTGGCTCCGATTTGGGCCCAATTGCCGTGGTGGCGGTCGCCGGAGAGGGTGGTGGCCGGAGAGGGTGGTGGTCGCCGGAGAGAGTGGTGGTCGCCGGAGAGGGTGGTGGCCGGCCGGAGCCGTGGTGGTGGTCGGAGTTGGGTTAGGTTTAAATTATGGACAGGGGTATTTTTGTCATTTCATTTTTATATTAATTAAACTTTTTATTAATTCAAATATTACAAAAGGGTATTTTTGACATTTCACACGGTTCTGTTAAATTTGACAGAAAATTTGGACGGAAAACCTAAAAATCACAAAGTCCAAACTTCAGACCTCAGTTATCACCATTTCAATTTTCAGACCTCTCAAATTAACAAGGACCAAACTTCAGACCTCTCCCAGGTTATTGACCCTGGAATATATCAACGAGTAAAGATGTTTATTTCGTTGAAGATAATGAGTAAGAATGTGAGAATGAAAAATAAGTGGAGAGGCATGTAACTATTGATGATGATGAGCTCACGTATGATCATTCCGACAGAGGATCAATGTCTCTTGATGAGATATATCAAAGTTGCAGTTCTTGAACCTGCAAGGTTAGAGGAATCCAAGCTCAAGAAGGAGTGGCAAACAACAACGTAAGAATAGATAGATATGATAGAGAATAGTCAGACATGACAACTCGTTGAAAGACCAACATGGATGAAGGTGATTGGAGTTATGTGGGTCTTCATGACCAAACTAAATCATGATGAGTGATGACCCAGTTAACAAGTATAAAGCAAGGTTAACGGTAAAAGGGCTATGCTTAGGTATATGATATAGATTTCTCTGAAACATTCACACTTGTAGATAGGTAAGATACCATTTTTTGTTGCTTTCAATTGTTGCAAATAAATGGTGGAAGATAGCTCAACTTTTTTTTTTTTTTTTTCTGGGTAAAATATTCATTAAAGAGAATAATGACAAATAGCAATTACAAACAAGGCACCAAAAGCAAGACTAGAGAAAACTACAACTAAAGCATGTGAAAAGTAGATCTATCTACTTCAAGAGCAGCGAAGACTAGAGAATGCAAACCACGAAGTAGAAAGAACGGACTAGAAAAGTCATGAATACGTGAATCACATGAAGCCAGGGTATGGGCTGGAACATTTTCTTTTCTTCTGATAAATTGTGCTTTCAGTTGAGAGCCGCACGGAGGAAGCAGTAAAACATCATCAATTAAGTTGTTATGTTGCCAATCTGCTGATGAGGAGCTTTGAAGAATATCAGTGAGGTTTTTACAATCTCCTTCGATGATTATATTGTGCACATTCAGAATGTTGGCAAGGAGAACCGTTACTCGAGCTGCCCTAGCCTCTGTTTGTTCTGCCGAACTTGCAACACCAGCTCCAATCGTCGCACCCAAAATTGCACCTGAGTGATCTCTTGCTATAGCTGCACCCACTGTTTGACCTTTTAGAAAGGAAGCATCGAAGTTTAGCTTAACCCAAAGTGAGATAGGGGGAGACTATATCTTAGGAAAATCATGGCCTTGGACGTGAACTGGAGGAGACGGTGACCTCGTTCTGACTTCAACAACTTCGGAGGAAAGACATCTGATGTCCATGAGCATTTGTTGAGGGTTGACTTTTCTCAGACCTTTAACAATTTCATTCCTCCACTCAACTTGATGTGAAGTTAGTCTTCTTGATTGGAACTGAAAGACGATATTTTTTTTTAGCACTTGAAGAGTTTATAGCTTCAGCTCAAGAAGATAGAGTATACAAGTAGAATAAGGTCTTCTATGGCTTAAAACAAGCTCCAAGAACTAACAAAATTAATAATCATCTAATACAACTTGGTTTCGTGAAGAATCTAAGTAAGTCCAATATTATTTATATCTTGAAATCAAATACCGATGTTTTGATAGTCTCCCTATGTGTAGATGAACTTACTAGTCACTGTAAGTAATGTCATACAAGTGGAAGATTTAAAGAAAAGATAAAGCAGATATTAGAGATGAAAGATTTGTGAGAAATGTCCTATTTGTTGGGCGTATAAGTGAAGCGGAAGAAGAATGAGTAGTTCATCCGTCAAAGGAAGTATTTGAAGGTGAGCTTGAAAATATTTCAAATGGAGGAATGCAAAGAACTAAGAACACATGATGGTATTGGAGTGGCGACGGACTTACAGTGGCGACGGACTTACAGTGAATCATATCATTTTTACTGAATATATCATGTATGTATTTAGATTGCGTGAGATGTAGTCCAGAACCTGTAGAGGCGACTCCAATGCTAGTGAAATAATGAAGCGGACCCAGTCCTTCAAGAAAACGCATGGATGAGATTGCCTATTAAATAGGCAAACAACACAGACAGTATTCTTGTAAGTACGATATCATCAACTTAATCTAACAAAAAAATATGAAAGGAACTTGTCCAGATCTGGACAAGTTCCTTTCATATTAAAGAATGAACATAGAAGAATATGCATGAGAGCCACGATAACCATATTGCAGAAGAAATGCACTAAGACGAAGGAACCAAGCACGCGATGCTTGCTTGAGATCGAGTGTAAAGAGAGAGCGTCAGAGGTTACAAACATGATGTGGACGCAGTGAATCTATGTAGCCCGGTAGTTATTACATATAGACTTGCTCCTTAAGATTCCCGTGGAAGAAAGCATTATTGACATCAAACGGTCGAATGGGCCATCCATATATAAGATGTGGTTATAGGTAACACATTATGAATAGTTACAAGTTAAATAATGGGACTGAACGTCTCATCATAGTCAACCGCTTATGCTGTGAGATCCCTATACTAACAACACATGTTTTATACCGATCGATACCACCATCTTCTTTACGTTTGATTTTATAGACCCACTTGCAACAGTGATATTGTGTCAAGCAGCAGACATTAAGTCTCATGTGTGATTAGCCCGAAGAGCTTGCATTACATCATCATAGGAGCTTGCCATTTGGGATGTTTGTAGGCCTCTTGGTAAAGGACCGGGGTTTCCTGTAATGCATCAGATACTTAAAAGGCACTAGGATACCCGAAGATATGAAAGTGCCGTGGAGGTAAGGTTCCATCACACGACCAAGTAAACATTCCATGATGACGTGTAAACATGATCATTAGTAGATGATTTGGTGCGTTTTGAATTACTGCTTGTGTCACATAAATATTATAGGAATTTGAGTTTAGTAGTTTAGAAGTGATTTTAAACTTTAAACTGACACTTAATTACTAGATTTAATTATTATTATTATTATATAGTCTCCCACGTGGTTTCTAAGTGTTAATCCTTAAAATAGCTTACGCATGACCGATTTTAAGTGGTAAAATACTGATTATGAATATTTTTAATTTACAAGACAGGAATCTGAAACCTCTTGTTATTGGATGGAGTAGATTTGACAATTTCTGACACCATACAATGCACAAGCTATAAACGATACAAAAAGTTCCGTGTCTAAACAATTTACTACATATGTATTTTTTTGGCTAAATGGGAAGCTCTTTGAGTTGGGAAGAAGTTCAAAGAAAAGAGCTTGGGAAGAAATGTAATGTAAAAACTCTTTTTTTTTTTTTTTTTTTTTATATTTAACCATTTCATATAATGTAGCGGTTCAGTACTATCACTTAACCACATATAAGTGGTTCAATCTCCTAACTATATGAATAGTAACCTTATAAGAGTTGACACTTTATCCCTAAAGGCTGATCCCTTATAGTGCCCCTCCTAAGACCAAAATGTGGCAAAAGAAACTCTCTTTCTCCTTTTAGGAATGCTGCTGATTGTATGCAAACGCTAATTGGCTTAAGCAACATTATATGAGTGGGCCTCTAATTAATTTAAATACTAACAATTAAAAGGTAATCGAACGGAACCATGCAGAAAATAAAGCCCAACGATCCATCATCTTATGTATTGTAGTTGTAGCCCATTCTCTATTTATATTTTTATGTTTATTTTATTATTATTATGAAAAAACTAGTCAGTTGTAGGGAAATCATTGGTGGAAGTGGTGGAGAGATAAAGAATTATGATGGCATTGCAGTTGAAGCAGTGTTATCTTCTGGAAAATATCTCATCTTCTTTACCTGGTCAGCGATTATCTTCTTCTTATTCTTCTTCAAGCAAGAGATCCATAATATCTTCACTTGAAGTTGCTTCTTCTAATAACATTAATATCATCAATACGGCTATACCAAGAAGAAGATCGATATTAATCTTTGGAGCAGCAGCTGCTACCTTTTCTTCTAATTTCCTAACTCCCCTTCTCCACTCTGCATCCGCATCTCCACTGCAACAACAAGAAGAAGAAGACCGTCTCGTCACTATCTTCCAGGTTTCCACTCTCTCTCCTTCTCTGGTTCGGTGGTTCCTTTAATCTAATCTATAAACACATTAATCATTGGGTTAATTACCATATTGATACCTGAATAGTTAATGAATGTGAAATTTGCTAGCGTTTTTTAAATATAATTATATGATTTTTTTTATAAAATTAAAATTATAAATTATATATGCTAAAAAATATATAAAATTGGTAATAACAAATTAATTTATTAAAATTAATTTAAAAATTATATATTACAAAAACTTTAAAAATTATTTAATTTAATTTATAACTTTGGTAATTATACATGTATCTATGTAAGTTCTATTTTTTTTAATTATTTATTATTATCATTCTAAATTTTCATATAAAATTTGCGACTATTTTAGAGTCATGTCATAGTTAAACTTTACGGTGATTTTAGTAATTTTGAAAAGTATATATCATATATAGTTAATGAAAAAATTGATAGAATTAGCAAACTATACGTTAAATTGTCTAATTATCAATTTGCTTAAAAAAAAGTTCGGTAATAAATTTGCACATTCATTTAAAATTCAGCTGGTAACTTGGTATTTAATCCTAATCATTATGAAACCTGCCTATCCATCTAGGAAACTTCACCTTCGGTGGTTTTCATTAAAGATCTGGAAGTAGCAGCTGCAGCTAGTAAGAGCCAATCTGCTGCAGACTCAGAGGGTGATGGCGATGATGAAAATGATGCTTCTGCAAAACTCGAAGGAACAGGGTCAGGCTTTATCTGGGATAAGTTTGGTCACATTGTAAGTATATAGCGTTAATACATTTAGTTACTTATATATTTAGTGTGATAGTTTAGTTACATATGTTCCGGAATATGATTAAATGGATCAAACTTATATTTTTTTTTAGTCACTCATGTTTGATCAAATGCAATCAAATGGTTATAAATTAACAAATTTACCCTTACATTTAAAAAATTCAAATTCTTCATTGTATTCTTCATTTTATTCATTGTATTCTTCATCAAGTTTTTCATAAAATAATTCAATTTCTACATAAAAATCGAATCCAACTCTTGCAAGACAAGAATCCCATAGCTACCGGGTTCGATTCTGAACCCTTGCAGCTACTGCAAGGCTCCAATCGAACCACAACAGTTGTTGGGTACGAAATAGAGCCCGGAGTAGCTGCTGGGTTTGAAATCAAGTCGCAGTAGCTGCTGCAAGGATTCGAATCCCTTCAGCATCTGAGATGGTTCGGATTCAAATCTAGTTCGATTTTTATTAAGGATTCACGAAGACGAAAGAATCTATAAAGACAATTTTGGACATTTGATCTCAGTGTAACCAAACGATCCCATTTGCAACATAGGTAGCTAAAACGAACACGTTTTAACCAAACAGCCACATTGTCAAACACATGTAGCAAAACTATGTTTTAATTACTCAAGTATATATGTCATATATATATAGCTTTCCTTTCCTTGTTTATTATTGTTATTTTTAGGGATGACTAATGTTTGGATACTTAAACAAATTACTAACAATTTATTCAAGAGCTCAAATATTAGCTAGTAATTTGTTCGATAACCCAAATAGCAGCTAACAATTTGTTTGACTACCCAAACATCAACTAGTAATTTACTGCGTTTTTAACGATCACATATGACACACATGCAACATGGGTGATTCCGTCTATAAAGACAGAAATTCTGATGAAGCTAGCAAATTGTGTATATGTAAAACTTGTTCTAAAATATGTTAGAAAAAAACATCCGCTGTAATTTTTTCGAGTGCCCAAACAATCGCTAGTGTTTTGATTATTTACCCTTGTCATTATTTTGAATGTGATGTATATCTAGCTCCTATACTAGCTATCAGTTAATTTAAAGTATATAAATAAAGTTTATGATGACTCTATAAATTCATCATCTCATATTTTTGCAACATATACCTATTCATATATTGCTACTTGTTTGATTGTATGTATGTATGCATGACAGGTTACCAATTACCATGTGGTATCCAAATTAGTCACAGATAAGACCGGATTACAGCGTTGTAAGGTACCTACCTATATCGCTAACTAGCTGCTACTAATTCTTTTTAGCATGTTAATTATACATTACATCATATATGTATGCATCCATTAAGAAATAATTAATTAATATTGATTAAGTGTTCTTCTATATATACAGGTATATGTTGTAGATGCAACAGGCAATCGCTTTGTCAAACAAGCTACAATTGTTGGTTTCGATCAAGCATATGATCTTGCTGTTCTCAAGGTATGTATGTACAAACGATCGACGAGCTACATAAACCGGTGATCAATATATATAATAGAATCATATATTCTTCTTGTCATAATTGACAGGTTGACGTACAAGGGCATCAAGTAAAACCTGTATCTGTTGGAACTTCGAGCGATCTACGTGTGGGCCAGAGCTGCTTTGCCATCGGAAATCCGTTCGGATATGAAAATACTCTAACAGCAGGGGTACTCATCCTCTAATATAATCTAGTGTAGTAATTATTGTTTGAGTATCAAGGATATATATATATATATATATATGATAATATGACAATACAAAAGCAAATGCAGGTAGTGAGTGGATTGGAGAGGGAGATACCATCCCCAGATGGAAGGGCTATTAGAGGAGCAATACAGACTGATGCTGCTATCAACTCAGGTAATTTAATCATTCAGTATATATATATATATATATATATGTCCATATATGACATTAGTTCTAATAATTGTGAGGCATTTGATGTTTTGTAATCAGGCAATTCAGGAGGACCATTAATCGACTCGTATGGCCACGTCATAGGAGTCAACACGGCAACATTCACTAGAAAAGGTTTCAACTTTGAATCGTATAACTAATAAGATGATATGCATATATAGAGAGTACACAAAGACAAATCCTATCCTTGGAAGATAAATACGATCAAAGATATATGCGCACATACCGACTTTCTCTTCCAATAAGAATAAAAACTGATGCGGCCTTGTTACTCGAGAGTACACAAATGAATTGTAAATGCAATTCATACTCTTCTGTACCTTTTAATCCATCCTATCATTATATTTTAAGTTTTTGTCATCTTCATGCGGCAGGTTCTGGAGTGTCGTCAGGTGTTAACTTTGCGATACCGATAGACACAGTCATCAAAACAGTGCCGTACCTCATTATATACGGGACACCTTACAGTAACAGATTCTGAGTGATGTATGTCTTTTTGGTTGGTATATACACCTTGTGCTGTAGCTGCAAGATGATGAAAGCAGCATCTTTGATCCAATTGTTATTACAATATATATTATTCATACATGTCTTGATTTAGACATAATGATTTTGGTTTTGTATTTAATACACAATGGGGCATCGAGGCAAATCCTATCCTTGGAAGATAAATACGATCAAAGATATATGCGCAGATACCGACTTTCTCTTCCAATAAGAATAAAAACTGATGCGGCCTTGTTACTCGAGAAAAACCGTGCTATAGGAGCAGTTTACTGTATATATATTCAGTTTAAGATCAAGAAAGAACATAAAAAATCCAATCCACAAACTTATTTGCTCTCGTTGAGAGTTGAACTCAAGACCTCCCGCTTACTAATCGGGTGCTCTAACCAACTGAGCTACGAGAGCTGCACGTAACTTCTTAGTTTGTTTCAAAATCCAATAGGAAATAATGGTGAAGGATCAGTTAGTTAATGGTCAGCATATGGCAATGTATCAAGTAGCAACTAATTAGTAATTATGGTGCTAAAATGCCACTAACCTGCCCTTTTGGGTTCCACATTTATGATGCTAAAACTGTACTACATTGTCTCTGCATATTTACTTACATGTACATGTTAAACAGAGGAGTAATTCCATTTCTATCCTAATCCTATATTGTTCTTCTACTCAACTCAGTAAGCACAACCAATAACTTGTCTGCTAATATTTGAAGAAGCTGGTATAATGAGCAATGGGTGGAAGCAACTATAATATTAAGTGCAGCCTCTTCTAAGTCTTTTGCTAAACCTCTTTGGATTAGAGATATCATGTACTCCATGGATGCTGCGTCGCAAGGCACAAAGATGGGTCCACTGCTCGAGAATCCAAACTCATCTTCAGACATCTTGAAGAGCTCTTGGATGAGGTAGCTGTAGAGATACTCTAGAGGCACCATGAACCGCCTTTTATAGGCTGTGTAGATCACAAAATGGCCCTTGTCAGCAAGGGACGATGCATTTGTTCTTGTTGAAATTAGAGAAAGTCCTCTCCTTCCAAGAGCAGCCATCCTCTGCCACTTTCTAGCAATCTTGATCAGTTTATTTGTGCTCATCTTCATTTTTCTTTTAAATCTCTATATATGAGAAAATAAGTATGTCTAAGAGTTTAGAATTGCTAGTTTATATCTGAAATGTGAGTGTTTTGTGCAGAAAGGCCATGAAGTAGCTAAGTTTTATATAGCTGCAATGGCAAACCCATGTGCTTAGGTCTTTGTCCAAGTCCATCTGTACAAGCCATCGATTATCATCAACAGAAACATACAACGTCGCAGGCTAACTTACCTTGTGATCATTTTCATCAACGTATTCTATCAAGTGTACTCTGTCTTGCTTGACACCACAACCTCCATTGTGTTGGAGGCTAGAGGACATTAGGTGCTTTGTTACACAATTATAATGAATTCATCCACCCAACAAAATAAAGGATCCATTTGATCATTGTCTGTCGGCTTTAAAGTAGTACGATGGAGTAGTGCACACAACAAATTATGGTTGGCGCGAGATGCTATGAGACTTCCATGTGGTTGGAGGAAAAACTAGACTAGGATAGGATCAGAATAGACCTATTCTTCTCTTAAACACGTAAGCAAATACGTATACATAGAGACTCTGTATTCTATTATAAGAATTAGACTTCTGGAAGAAATTCTGCATTCAATTGCTGATATGTTGTGGTGATGTAGGTCAGATGGTAGAACACTCGCTTAGCATGCGAGAGGTACGGGGACTGATACCTTGCATCTTCATTTATTTGTTCACCTTATAATTGTAAAGGCATGGAAAATTTGTGTCGTTAACTTCCGACGCAGAAACTATGTCTATATTTTATGATATGCTGCATCAAAATTAATATCCACTTGTACTCTCAATACAGCATGAACGTACATCTGCATAAAAATTAATATCCACTTATTCTTTCACATGCATTTGCCTTGGCACCTATGTCATCCCCTTATTCTTTCACAATGAATCGTCTCTGCTATAAGGGAATAAGATATATTATAGATAAATATAATACATCTTATTCCCTTATATCTGCTACATTCAACTAAGATTTTAATTATAATTTGGAGGTGCTCCCCACCATATACCACTTAAAGAGGACAACTCTTGGCCCAGTAGTTAATGATCTGCACATGGCAATGCTATCAAGTAGAGCACATAAATCATTGTGTTCACAACAATGCTACCAAACTGTACCATTACTGATATATATCATCTATGCATGAGAAGTACTAGCTAGTTTACCCAATCTGATATTACTGGACTGTCAGTAATAGTCAAACTAGACATGGTTTGGGAACCAAGTATATTTTGTTTCTACACAATATTGAATCTATATTCTGTACAAATACGTTGAATTGGGAAAGATGGGAACATTTCATATTTGGGCTCGCCATGTGTCGGAGGATGGTCGTGTAGAAAATAAGACCTGCGCCTGCCTTGACCAACTCTGGGTCAAACTATAGATATTAGCCCGGCTACCTCGACCTTGACCATCTATGGTTCAAATATAATGGGCTTCACCATCTTTAAAATGGCGTCGCAGAGACTCGAACCTGTCGCAAAAAGAACGTTTAGCGACAAGAAATTAATCATGTCGCTATTATTTTGTGCACTCGATGGGCATGGAAAGCCTGTTGGTACTTTATACTAAATATTAAAACCAAAAATAAAAATTAAAACGAAGCCCATAGAATGACCCAAGTCCTGGAAGAATGAAACACTTTATTTCTTCGTAATCTCAGTCTCAATAGCCAACTAGCCAATTCGTGGAAGGAAAAACAAAGCTACTAGAGGAAAATATGAAGTAGTCGATTGCCAATTCGTCTCTTCAGTCTCAGCAAATTTTCTCTTTAATTTGTCTTCTCCATCGCCGATTCGCCATTGCCAACTTTTTAGGTGTCCACTACACCTCGTCACGGTGGATCTGAGTTACTCACAGCTCACAATGGCTCCTGATGTAAGCAACCGAAACCCTAATTTTCTCATCTCAGATCACATATGATCAATTCATTGGCAAATCTGTTGCAATTCCAGATTAATAAGTTCTACCAGTCAAAGGAGAAGTCATAGGATGGGGTCGATCCAATTAACTGGAGACTAGATCCCTCTGTACGACAGTGGTTCAGGTGTGACCTCCGATAGAGAAACAACGACGACAAAGCTGGTTGAATTACTCTTTACTTTTTACAAAATCGTCAAATTTCACTAAAAAGTTGAACATTCCAAAGAAAAGATTTTAAGCAGAGTGGCGACGAGCAATTTCTAGCAACAATAGAGCGGGAATTACTTGCGCGGATGTGGCCAGTTTCCTCGGTGATGGTTCCGGCAAGGTGACGAGAATGGAGCGTGCATGAGAGCTCAAATTTGATAGTCGGTTTTGTCGGGATTGACTTCCTTAAAGTAATCAAACCGAGACACCAAATTTCAACAAAAAATGAAATATGAGACTGTCTATTTTAATATTAGCAACTTCGGACACCAAATTTCAATACGGGTCAAATTTCAGACAGTTTATAGATTCTTAACCCTATTTTTTATTTTCAAATAATTTATTGAATACAAATAAAATACTACTACATATTTGAAGTTTATATATATATATATATAAGTTTATATAACATTAAAATTTATTTTAATGTGTTTAAACATAAGTTATATTTGTTAATTAATAGCTTTACGGATTTGATATTGCCATTTTTTTAGTATAGTCATTACAAATCATACAAAAGATATATCAACTATGTCTTATATTCATTCATTGATATACAAAAGATATATCAACTATGTCTTATATTCATTTATTTATAGTTTTAATGTTATTTCATAAGAATTATCAGTACCAATTTTATTTTGATTTAGATAGATAGACACAATAGCTAAGCCCTAACAAAAGCACCAAAGTTCTAAATCACTTCAAAATTCAAATAGAGTTAATTAGCTGAATTTTTTTGCGTATATATATATTTGAAGTTTTTTTTTGAACAAATAGCTAGATAATAGGTCCGCGCGTTGCACGATATGTAGAATATTTATTTAAATTGTTGTAGGTTAAATTCATTAAAATAATTTATATAAAAACATAAATAATAAGTAGATTTAATTGATATTTCCATAAAATAGGTATACATAGAAAAACGAAATTTAGAATATGATTAATTATTGTAAATTTGTAATAATCTTTCCTAGTTTTATAATTTTTAAAAGTCGAATACATAAATACTAAAATAATTAATTATATAAGTAAAAATATTTTTATTAATTTATAATATATATATATATCAACAAAATGAATGTCAATTGAAAAAAATCAGTGTTGATTGTTATAATAGTCTAAAAATAATTTTCTCATATATCAACTATTATGTTTTTATTAATTAATTAAAAATAATAACTACATTGGCACAAATAATACAATATATAATAATATTGTAGGAAAGACTATAGGAAAAGTGTATACATTTTTTTGGCCAAAGAAAAGTATACAAATTACTTTAATAGTAACAAATAAATAGAATTAGTATCAATCTTTAAATACAACTTAAAATGAAACGGCTCTACATATTAAATTAGAAATTTTTGGAAAAAACAATTACGTCGCTATATTAATTAGTGATGTATTTTACTTGTATTAATTAAAATATATATTAGATATAAATTAAAAATTTATTATGTTTTTATAGATTCAACTTTTTTGTTCCTATATTTTTCATTACGTATTAATATTTGGGAAACTAAATTATAGTTACGTACTTATATTTTTGTTTTATTGATTAAAAAATTATATTAACTACAACACATCTATTTTATTATAGTTAGTTATTTTATATGTATATTTTCTTATAAATATTATTTCATAAATATTTAATTGTCTAATTATCTTTATTTTTTAATATTCGATAGTTGATTTAGAATTATTCTTTAATAATATCTCATGTTTCATTTTTTGTTTAAAAAAAAGTTGTCCATTCTCACAACATTTTAGTCCAATTGAAACTAATTTTGCTAAGGGTGTGTGCATATGTAAGTAACCTTGTTAGTGATACAATCGATAATCAATTTTTAAATTATTCTTTAATAATATCTTATGCTCTATTTTTATATTAAAAAAATTACCCATTCTCTCAACATTTTAGTGCAATTGAAACTAATTTTGCTCAGGGTGTGTGCAAATGTAAATAACTTTGTTTGGGTGCAAATTTTGAATATTTTATGTTAGGACATAAAACTTAATTAGATCAATTTGTAAATAAAACCGACATGAGTCAACACTCAAATCCAAATAACCGATCACGGTGGGACTCGAACCCACAATCTCCCGCTCCGGAGGCGAGCGCCTTATCCATTAGGCCACGCGACCAACTGTTTTAATTGTGTAAACTCAGTCATGGTGGCTATTCAATGTCTTTGAAACCATGTATTCACTGTGGGTACTCATTTATGTACTTGTAGTAGAGCATGTATGGTAGTAGCTAGCTAATAGAGCACGCAACTAATTAATTATGATAGGATAGTAAGGAGCAAATATCAGAGACAAACTCCGAATTGTTTTATCAGAGTTTGAAATAGTCGAAGTAACTATGCATGCATTCATACTAATAAATAATGAGGGGATGTAGCTCACATGGTACAGCGCTCGCTTAGCATGCGAGAGGTACGGGGATTGGTACCCTGCATCTCCAATTATTCCTGAATTTATTTATATATAATAAATTTTATTTTATTTTTTTTACCTTTTGCACGTTAGATTAGGGAAATATACTTCGTTCAAGACCTGAAACTACTCATCAATATAGGATAATTATAATAGAGGCAGATGATTAAAATTGCTGTTTACAAAAGACAAAACTTTAGAAATGGCTTTGGATTCCTTCCTTTGGTTTCTCCGTGGATATTGAAATGGTTATGTTTAGTTAAAAACGACCTTGAATAAATACATATGTATATTTGGTTTGTGGTGGTGGTAATGGACCCTTTTGTGTCTTTTAGACACATGAAATTTATGGTGTCAAGACACTGACAAACACCTTTGCATGCCTTGCCATGGCCTACCATTATTATTCATAATGACATGAAAAAGACCTTATCTTAATTAACCAAGCACATGCTTTTGCCTTGCATTGTCCACACAAGAACAGCTGCACAATGAAAATGAAGGCCGACTATTCCAACTATATAAACTCAGCTCCTGCAAGGCCTTCTTCTTCAACAAACAAACAAACTGACATTTCATCCAAACTAGCTTTCGCATTTCTCTTCCCTCTTTCTAGTTATTCAATCAAAATCCAACAATGATCAGCTCGAAGAAACTGATCAAGATGGCAAGGAAGTGGCAGAGGATGGCTGCTCTTGGAAGCAGAAGAAGACGACTTTCTAGTACAAATGGGCATGCACCATTTGTCGCTGATAAGGGCCACTTTGTGATCTACACAGCTGATAAAAGACGATTCATGGTACCTCTAGAGTATCTTTACACCGATCTCATCCAAGAGCTCTTCAAGATGTCCGAAGATGAGTTTGGAATCTCAAGCAGTGGGCCCATCACTGTGCCTTGTGATGCACCGTCCATGGAATACATGATGTCTCTTATTCAAAGAGGTTTAGCAAAAGACTTAGAGAGGGCACTGTTAAATACAATTGCTTCCACTCGTTGCTCATTAGCAGATTCTTCAGCTAGGACGACCGATGCTACTAGACAAGTTAATGTCTGTGTTCATTGAATAATGGGACAGATCAAATTAACTAGGATAGCATAGGATATATATTACTCTTCTTTCAAACATGTAAATATTATTCAGATATAAAACTATCAACTTTTTGCAACCAATTGCGCTTTCAGAGTTTGAGTCTTTTCCAGAGGGAGGGCTTTTAATGTGATTGGCTGATGCTCGAAATACACAATAACTAACATCACTAAAAAGTAAACTTTGTAAAAATCATTGTACTTATTCAGGGAGTAGAAAAAACTATTTGTAGAGGGATGACGTGATTTGTTTCTAAGATATAGATTTCTTAACATTGACAACAATATTTATTTAATTCCTTATAGATATGTATAATCACCAGAATATATATATATATATGGGTTAACATGTCTTTTGGTCCATGATGTTTGACGACTTTTGAGTTTTGGTCCATAATGTTTTTATGCCTAGTTTTGGTACCATACGTTTGCAGATTTTCTAGTTTTGGTCCGAACGTTACATTCTGTCCATATTTTCTGTTAAGTGACATTTGTGATGGATATTCGCCTGATTCGGGTTCATTTTACATTCAGGCCTCGTTAACACTCCAGACCCACTAACGGCTTACAAACGCTTATTCACGGGTTAGAACGGTCCAAACGCGTGACACGAACGTATTCGGGCCGTGACCCGTCCGGATTGTCTAACAATCCGGACCACGCCGGATTGTCTAACAATCCGGACCACGCCGGATTGTCTAACAATCCGGACCACGCCGGATTGTCTAACAATCCGGACCACGCCGGATTGTCTCCACAATCCGGACCACGCCGGATTGTTTCCACAATCCGGCATGGTCCGGATTATTATCCTGAGACGCGTATCCCCACGTGTTTACACTATGTGCGAGTCTTCCCTTTTCCAATTTAACTCAAGTCCACGCCCGGTTCACGTTTTCATACTAAACCGGGGTCAGACCGCTTAAAACCAGGTTTGAGTCCAAGATTCCCTAGATGAGGAATCTTGGTCACCCATTTCATAATTTCAAGTTAGATTGGAAGATCTCACTTCTCTCTAGATTTCTCATTTTAGTATCGGAGATGGCTCATCGCACACCACCCCTCGTGGTGTCGATACCGCCATTTGTGCAGGTATCAGGAGGAGCGCGTGTACGCAACCCGAATAACGACCCGACATTCTGACGAACATCCCAAGCTACTTTACCAGGACCCGACACCCCGATCAAGTCAGGTCCCAACATTTTGGCACCGTCTCTGGGAATCGAACGAACAAGTCAGATACTACCAAGAGCAATGACGAACAACCCTCCACCTCCTGATAACTTAAACCCGAGGAAGGAAAATGTGCCGAGACGCTCAAAGAGAAAGGCTTCCAAGGAGATACCCAAGCAGGCACCACCAAGGAAGAGCCAGGCTAGCCCTTCCCACATCCCTGAGGTCTCATCCACAACTTCCTCAGTACCAGCTCCGAACGCACAATCGGAGCCTACCGCTCAAACCGATGGATAACCACCAGGGTTTGAGTATAGAGCACATGAAAATGAAGAGTGCCCTTACGGGATGCCAGCTAAGGAACAACAGCCCCAAGAAGGAGGTACACAAGCCGTACCCATTGTCACCCCAGCAATGATGGCACCGTTAGAAGAACTGCTAGCCTTCAGAGAGACCCTGAGGAACCAAGGCCTCCTTGGGTTTTTAAAACAAGAGGCGGTTAACTACTACATGGTGCAACATCCTCTTTACGAGGGCAACCCCATGAAACATGGCGCGACATCCTCTATACGAGGGCAACCCCATGTCATCTTACTGAGGACTATGAAACCCAGTAGAGATTACTAAACACCAGGGCGTGAGTTCACCCCCACATTACATGGCGCGACATCCTCTATACGAGGGCAACCCCATGGGAACCTACTACTAAACACAAGTAGCGTTCATTACTAAGCACCTTTCTACGCCGGCAGGAGCGTATCCTGAAATCAACGCCATACGCAATGCACTCACCAGATCTACAAGTCGAGTCTTGTAAAACGTTATCTTGGATGTAAATAGATAAATAATGAAAAAAAACACATCCAAATTAGCAAGTCGTGTCTTGCCACAACGTCGCCTTGGAATGGACCAAGAGACGGTAAAAACTGCAAGACGCACAACACGATCTTGTACAGCCCCTTGGAGTAACCAGGTAGATGTGTAGTAGAATCGCAAGGTAAGTACATGAATAGCCAAGGAAAATCTTGCCACAACGCTACATCGGGGGTGCCCAAGTAGCGGACATAAAACACATCCAAATTAGCAAGTCGTGTCTTGCCACAACGTCGCCTTGGAATGGACCAAGAGACAGTAAAAACTGCAAGTCGTATAACGCGATCTTGTACAACCTCTTGTAATAATTGAGAAGAGGCGTAGTACCATCGCAAGGTAAGTACATGGATTAGCCAGCGGAACGCCTTGCAACAACGTTACAGCGGGGGTGCCCAAAAAGCGGAAAATAAAACACGCTCAAATTAGCAAGTCGTGTCTTGCCACAACGTCGCTTTGGAATGGTCCAAAAGACAGTAAAAACTACAAGGCGTATTACACGACCTTTGTTCTGCCCCTTGGAATAACCAAGTGGAGGCACACTAGCATCGCAGGGTAAGTACATGGATTAGCCAGCGGAGCAACAACGTTACACGGGTTTTTTCAACTAACGGATGGAAAAATGCACCAAATTAACAAGTAGCTTCTTGTCACAACGTCGCCTTAGAGTGGACTAAGAGACGGTAAAAACTAACCATGTCAGCAGTTACGTTCTCCTTCATCAAGCAAAGGAAGGAAAACAAGACGTTGAGGCCCACGCGCCGAGCCGAAAGACTGTAAGTTCGCCATGAGGTAACTCCCGAACCCAAATCGGACGTCTATCATATCGTAAAATAGAGTCAAGAAAGGGTTAAGTCATTACTTGACTCGAGGGAAAATGATGGATATCCGCCTGATTCTGGTTCGTTTTACATTCAGGCCTCGTTAACACGTCAGACCCACTAACGGCTTACAAACGCTTATTCACGGGTTAGAACAGTCCGAACGCGTGACATGAATGTATTCGGGTCGTGACCCGTCCGAATTTTCCTTACACTCCAGACCGGTCCGGATTATTATCCCGAGACGCGCGTATCCCCATGTGTTTACACTATGTGCGAGTCTTCCCTTTGCCAATTTAACTCAAGTCCGCGCCCAGTTCACGTTTTCCTACTAAACTGGGGTCGGACCGCTTAAAACCGGGTTTGTGTCCAAGGTTCCCTATATATAGGAATCCTTGCCACCCATTTCATAACTTCAAGTTGGCTTGGGAGCCCTCACTTCCATCTAGCTTTCTCTCTCTAGATTTCTTATTTTAGCATCGGAGAGGGCTTATCGCACACCACCCCCTCGTGGTGTCGATACCTTCCTTTGTGCAGGTGTCAGGAGGAACGCGTGTACGCAACCCGAATAACGACCCGAAAGTCCGACGAACATCCCAAGCTACTTTACCAGGACCCGACACCCCGATCGAGTCAAGTCCCAACAATGTGCAAGTCATGTGATCCACCCTAAACTTTTAATTTTGTTCAATTTAGTCCATTTAATAGCCCAGGGCTGGTTCAATTGGACTAGTCGTCCAATTGAGGTCAAATTTGAAACTTCGGGACTAAATTAAAAAAAAAGTTAGGGAAGTATTAGAGGGACTAAATTGAACAAAAGCAAAAGTTTAGGGTGGATCACGTGACTTGCACATGTCACTTAACGGAAATTATGGACGGAATGTAACAGCCTGACCAAAACTAGAAAATATACAAACATATGGTACCAAAACTAGGAAAAAAAAAACATCATGGACCAAAACCCAAAAATTGTCAAACATCCCGGACCAAAAGACCTGTTAACCCTATATATAATCGTCCCTAGGCAATTATATATATAATTACCATATATATCTTAAGGGTTACCAAATATATCTACAACCCTTTAATTAAGGAGGTTAAAAGTTAAACCTATGAAATTAATCTAGGGTCGGCCGAAATACATCATTGGTCCACTCTTAATGGACCTTAATCCTTATAGTTAATGAGCAAGTCCAATAGACCATTAACCTAATATAATCCGACATCACCAAATACTCTATTGCGACAATTTTATATTTTTACCGTCACAAATGAATTAAAAGCAATGCACAATATTTTTTAGATGTGTCGTGGCAATAAAGTTATTAAATCCTCGCAATATGAGACCAACTGCGAAAATATTTTCAAATTGATCGTTGCAATAGAATGATTAAATCCTTAATATATGTACCTGTTGCGATAATATTTTTAATTGTATCGGTGCAAGTGTATTGGTGCAATAGAGCTATGCAATAGGGATACTAATTGCGACTATAATTTTAAATTTCTCGTCGCTACAGACTTGATGAATCCTTACGATACATGTACCCGCTGCGGCAGCATTTTCAAATTTCTCATCGCAACATACTTATCAAATCCTCGAAATAGATAGATCAATTCGACAACTAATCTCATAGATGTGTTGATAATCGTCCTTGCAATATAGTACGCTCTATTGTTATGACAAATGATTTTGTCGCAATAGGGACCTATTTTTAGGGGTTATAGTAACGAATCTCTTGCGACGATTTATCGTCACAACATATGTATAACGACGATTTCCAGGTCTATTGCGACGATTTTGGTCGTAGCAATAATCCTTAATTCTTGTATTGTATATAAATTTCTTATAATATAATATAATATATAATCATCCATAAAAAATTATATATATAATTACCATATATATATATGATTACCATATATCTACATCTCTTTAATTAAGGAGGTCAAAACTTACCTCCAAGTAATACCGCCTAAACCGTCTGAAATTACCTTAGGTCCACTCTTAATGGACCTTAATCATTATAGTTAATGAGCAAGCTTAATAGGCCACTTAACCCTAATAATTCGACACACACCATATAATTAGGGTTAATTGTTCTAATTAACTTACACCTCAATTGGGTTTGCTTAATGTGCTACCATAAATAGCGCTCCAGTTACCCTAATGATTTTGGCACTTATGCCTTAATTATGTATTGGTTAAATTGCTTCTAATTAACTTACACTCAATTAAGAATGGTTAATAGGCCCCCTTGATGGGCGACCCAATTGCCACTATTGCCAACATCTCTTACTTGCCTGAATGGGAGGGCACCTATTTACTATAATACACATCGTCTTTAACTCAGAAATAGTCATTATAGGTCTGTTGCGACGATTAATTGTCGCAATAGTCTTGTCCGTCTCTATAGACCCTCTAGCAATAGTTCTCTATTGCGACAAAAATAAATTGTCATCACAATAGAGTGTACTCTATTGACGTCTATCAACACATCTGCGACATTAGTTGTCGCGATCGATCTATCTATTGCGAAAAATTGATAACTCTATTGTGATGATAAACTTTAAAATATTATCGTAGTAGATACATGCATTGCGAAGATTTATCAATTTTGTTACTATGGAAAATTTAAAATTATTGTCGCAATTGATATCCTTATTGCGAGGATTAGATAGCTCTATTGTGACAGTACACTTAAAATATTATCGCAAAAGGTACACATTATGATGATTTAGTAATTTTATTGCGAAGACAAATTTGAAATTATTGTCGCAGCCAATGATGAAATGTCACCGCAATAGGAATATTAATTTTTTATCATAGATAATTTGAAAAAAAAATAGAAATATACTTACATAATTAAAATGGAAAATATTTTCAGAAACACACACATTAAATATTATTATAAGGTCTATAATATATATATAAACTACTTATTCGACCTTATTAAGTGCCCAGAATACACATATCAAAAACTTATTCGACATGTAAATGTAATGTGGTAGGTTTAAGTGTGACCGTAAGCATTAATCTCACAACTAAACTGCCAACTAATCGAGATAATCGGTTTTGAATCCAATTCATCTAGGTTGACGTGAATCTAAAAGTGTCCGCTTGTGCGTTCTGAATCGGTGTGGAGCTCGATGGAAGGTGACGAAGCTTATGTCCAACACCTCATAATTCCGTAACGATTCCCAAATATTTATTGAGTAATTGGTAGCTCGTCTATTGGTGGTTTATTCGAATGGTCCAAATCCTCCACAGAGCCATTTGTAAGACTTTTAATAAACAACTCCTTTGGGTTACCATTCGATCCTATTTCAAAAAAATAATTCATACAAATTAATAATGTTATAAACAAAGTATAGATATATTATTATATAAAAAATGAAGATACCATCCAGCTTTCCTTTAATAACATATTAAAATCACCAAAGAACATTCCTAAGGAGAGAATCAAACCAAGTATTAAAAGCAACGATTCAATATAAAAATATAAGGGAGCTGCTATATCATGCGAAATAAGCGTGCAACAGACTCATGTGGTAAAACTGTAATTAATTGCAAAATATAGGGTATTTTTGCTTTAAGACTCACCCGCATGATACTCGCACGAAAGGAGCCGCATGTTTAAGCATTTCTCAAAATATAATTATAAAACTTCATCAAATGTGCTTTATCGTAATTAATTCATCGTGACTAGGCCTGTCAACGGGTCACAACCCGTGACCCGCGGGTCACGGACGACCCGACCCGTGATTGAGTCAGGATTATAAACCCGTACCCGGGACACGGGTCAACGGGGGTCATCACGGGTCAGGATTATAAACCCGTACCCGGGACACGGGTCAACGGGTTGACCCGTGTTGACCCGTGACCCGGGTCAAACATGCAATGCAAATTTAAATAAGTGATGTTTCGAACTCGTTCGAACACACACTACTAATATATGCACCCGAATTTGAGTGGACGTACGAAAGTAATTGGATATCAATTAATTATGAGATCAAATATTAATTAGTAGTTTAATTTGTCGGTATATAGAAAGAAGTCTAAGATTGGAAGGAGTGACTAAGAGTGAGAGGACTAGCGCGCCTAGGGTTAGCAATTTAGGATTTAGATTTTAGCCATTATTTAGGGAAACGAACAAAAAAAAAAAAACTGATTTAAACGGGTCACGGGCCGGGTACGGGTCCTAATCCCAAACCCGTACCGCTCTCAACGGGTCATTTACGGGTCAACCCGTAAATAACCCGTTAGCATACTTAGGGTCACCCGTACCCGACCCGTGAGCGGGTCATTTGCGGGTCACCCGCGGGTCACGGGTAAAATTGACAGGCCTAATCGTGACTTTAGTCCAATTCAAAAGCACAAGAATTCAACATAAACAAATTAATAAAACCTTACAATGGCAATAATTAAAGTACTGCTGGATATACGCCCAATTACGAAACCGACCGATCAACAACAACGCAACCATCCCGTTAAATCTAAGTAGACTGGATCCACTCGGACTAAGTAGACTGGATCCACAGAACTAAATTTAGGTAAATGCATAACTTATTCCGACAATTATTGGTTTTATAAAATTTGCTTGAGCTTTAACTCTTAATTAATAAAGATTTGTCTTATGGTACAATGAAGGCTTCACTAAATGTCTGAAATTAAGGTAAAAAAGAAGAATATGTGAAGGGGATGTAGCTCAGATGGTAGAGCGCTCGCTTAGCATGCGAGAGGGAAGTATGGGGATCGATACCCCGCATCTCCAAAAATCGATGTCTTACCGTACAAATTGAAACAAAGTTTACTAATCATGCCTTTTTTGCTTAACTTCTTCTATGTACAAACTCATTTGACTACCAATATCGTTAACCCGATCGAAGTAGTCCTTAAAGCTTTAACCTTCTCCCATCTTCAAATTTCTAACTCCGCACGCAAAGTTTGCAATCTAATAGTTCAAACCTTTGCATTTTCTTGGTATTTCTCTTGCCAAGTAATCCAAGGATCATGTGTAATATAACATCTCATAATTGCGGACATAACATTTCCAGTATAGCCGGTTGTATAAATGCAAGCGCTTTAGCATTTCTTCTCATAGTATCGTTCAACTCTTTTTATCCGAATCACTCAACATAACTATATTAATGGGTTCCTCAAATCAAAATTTTCAACAATATTCCAAAACTCTTGAAATCTAAAGATAGTTTTTACCTTCAAACTCCAATAATCGTAGTTGCTACTTGATCGTCTATAATGCTACTATATCACATTATAAAGTTCTCGTAGCTCAGTTGGTTAGAGCACCCGTTTAGTAAGCGGGAGGTCTTAAGTTCAAATCTCAACGAGATCAATAGCATCAAAGTTAAAATATTTGGTACAATGAAGGCTTCACTAAAATTCTGATATTAAGGTAAAAAAGAAGAATATGTGAAGGGGATGTAGCTCAAATGGTAGAGCGCTTGCTTAGCATGCGAGAGGTACGGGGATCGATACCCCGCATCTCCAAAAATCGAGGTCTTACCGTAAAAACTGTATCAAAGTCTACTAAACATGCCTTTTAAGCTTAACTTCTTCTCCGTACAAACTCATTTGACTACCAATATCGTTATCCCGATCGACGTAGTCCTTAAAGCTTTAACCCTCTCCCATCTTCAAATTTCTAACTCCGCACATAACTATATTAATGGGTTCCTCAAATCAACATTTTCAACAATATTCCAAAACTCCTAAAATCTAAAGATAGTTTTTACCTTCAAACTTCAATAATTGTAGTTACTACTTGATCATCTCTACTGCTCCCGTATCACATCATACAGCTTTCGTAGCTCAGTTGGTTAGAGCACCCGTTTAGTAAGCGGGAGGTCTTGAGTTCAAATCTCAACGAGAGCATAAGAATCAAAGTTAAAACATTAGGTGTATTGTAATATAATATGGTATTTTATTGGGTTAATAGGTGTTTTGGTCCATGATGTTTGAAGACTTTTGGGTTTTGGTCCATGATGTTTTTTTTAACCTAGTTTTGGTACCATATGTTTGCAGATTTTTCTAGTTTTGGTCCGACCGTTACATTCCGTCCATTTTTTCCGTTAAGTGACATGTGCAAGTCACGTGATCCACCCTAAACTTTCAATTTTGTTCAAATTTGGGGGAATTGACACCCTAAACCTAGTTCAATTTGGGCGAATTGAAGTAGGTGGGTCAAATTTGGGGGAATTGACACCCTAAACCTAGTTCAATGGGTCAATTCCCCCAAATTTAAATGGAATTGAATGTAACGGTCGGACCAAAACTAGAAAAATCTGCAAACATATGGTACCAAAACTAGGCAAAAAAAAACATCATGGACCAAAACTCAAAAGAGTTCAACATTATGGACCAAAACACCTGTTAACCCTTTTTTCTTTCAGATGGTAGAGCGCTCGCTTAGCATGCGAGAGGTACGGGGATCGATACCCCGCATCTCCATAGGTTTGCAATCTAATAGTTCGAACCTTTGCATTTTCTTGGTAAATCTCTTTCCAAGCAATCCATGGATCACGTGCCATATAACATCTCATAATTGCGGACATAGCATTTCCAGTATAGTCTGTTGTATAAATGCAAGCGCTTTAGCATTTCTTCTCCTAGTATCGTTCAACTCTTTTTACCGGTATCACTCAACATAACTATATCAATGGGTTTCTCAAATCCACATTTTCAACAATATTCCAAAACTCTTGAAATCAAAAGATAGTTTTTACCTTCGAACTTCAATAATCGTAGTTGCTACTTGATCGTCTCTACTACTCCTGTATCACATCATACAGCTCTCGTAGCTCAGTTGGTTAGAGAACCCGTTGAGTAAGCGGGAGGTCTTGAGTTCAAATCTCAATGGAAGCAACAGAATCAAAGTTAAAATATTTGGTGTATTGTAATATAACATGGTTTTTTCTTTCTTGATTTGTTCAATCAAATATGCACTAAACAAGTTGTCCACTACATTAATTTATATCCTAAACATATTACAGAACTAAATTTAGGTAAATGCATAACTCACTCCGACAATTATTGGTTTTATAAAATTAGCATCAGCTTTAACTCTTAATTAATAAATATTATTCTTATGGTACAATGAAGGCTTCACTAAAAGTCTTATATTAGAGTGAAAAAGAAAAACAAGTGAATGGGATATAGCTCAGATGGTAGAGCACTCGCTTAGAATGCGAGAGGTACGGGGATCAATACCTCGCATCTCCAAAAATCGAGGATTTAACGTACAAACTGAATCAAAGTCTGCTAAACATGACTTTTTTTCTTAACTTCTTCTCTGTACAAACTCATTTGACTACCAATATCGTTAACCCGATCGAAGTAGTCCTTAAAGTTTTAACCCTCTCCCATCTTCAAATTTCTAACTCCGCACGCAAAGTTTGCAATCTAATAGTTCGAACCTTTGCTTTTTCTTGGTAATCCTCTTACCTAGTAATCAAAGGATCATGTGTCATATAACATCTCATAATTGCGGACATAACATTTCCAGTATAGCCTGTTATATAAATGAAAGCGCTTTAGCATTTCTTCTCCTAGTATCGTTCTTCAACTCTTTTTATCGGCATCACTCAACATAACTATATTAATGGGTTCCTCAAATCATCATTTTCAACAATATTCCAAAACTCTTGAAATCTAAAGATAGTTTTTACCTTCAAACTCCAATAATCGTAGTTGCTACTTGATCGTCTCTACTGCTACCGTATCACATTATACAGTTCTCGTAGTTTAGTCAGTTAGAGCACCCGCTTAGTAAGCGGGAGGTCTTGAGTTCAAATCTCAACGAGAGCAACAGAAAGGTCCCAGAAGCATCAGAAAGCAAAAACATTCGAAGTCCCGGAGGAGGTGTGGCCCAAATCAAAGTTAAAATATTTGGTACAATGAAGGCTTCACTAAAAGTCTGAAATTAAGGTAAAAAAAAAAATATGTGAAGGGGATGTAGCTCAGATGGTAGAGCGCTCGCTTAGCATGCGAGAGGTACGGGGATCGATACCCCGCATCTCCATAAAATGAGGTCTTATCGTACAAACTGAATCGAAGACTACTAAACATGCCTTTTTAGCTTAACTTTTTCCCTCTACAAATTCATTTGACTACCAATATCGTTAACCCTATCAAAGTAGTCCTTAAAGCTTTAACCCTCTCCCATCTTCAAATTTCTAACTCCGCACGCAAATTTTGCAATCTAATAGTTCGAACCTTTGCATTTTCTTGGTAAATCTCTTTCCAAGCAATCCATGGATCACGTGCCATATAACATCTCATAATTGCAGACATAGCATTTCCAGTAGAGTCTGTTGTATAAATGCAAGCGCTTTAGCATTTCTTCTCCTAGTATCGTTCAACTCTTTTTATCGGTATCACTCAACATAACTATATCAATGGGTTTATCAAATCCACATTTTCAACAATATTCAAAAAATCTTGAAATGAAAAGATAGTTTTTGCCTTCGAACTCCAATAATCGTAGTTGCTACTTGATCGTGTGTACTGCTCCCGTATCACATCATAGAGCTCTCGTAGCTCAGTTGGTTAGAGCACCCGTTTAGTAAGCGGGAGGTCTTGAGTTCAAATCTCAACGAGAGCAACAGAATCAAAGTAAAAACATTTGGTGTATTGTAGTATAATATGGTTTTTTCTTTCTTGATTTGTTCAATCAAATATGCACTAAAAATGCAGTTCATGTAGGTATATTTGATATAATCAAGTTGTCCACTGCATTAATTTATATCCTAAACATATTACAGAACTAAATTTAGGAATAACTTATTTCGACTATTATGGGTTTTATAAAATTAGCATGAGCTTTAACTCTTAATTAATAAATATTTGTCTTATGATACAATGAAGGCTTCACTAAAAGTCTGAAATTAAGGTAAAAAGGAAGAATATGTGAATGGGATGTAGCTCAGATGGTAGAGCGCTCGCTTAGCATGCGAGAGGTACGGGGATCGATACCCCGCATCTCCAAGAATTGAGGTCTTACTTTACAAACTGAATCAAAGTATACTAAACATGCCTTTTTTGCTTAACTTCTTCTCTGTACAAACTCATTTGACTACCAATATCGTTAACCCGATCGAAGTAGTCCTTAAAAGCTTTAACCCACTCCCATCTTCAAATTTCTAACTCCGCACGCAAAGTTTGCAATCAAATAGTTCGAACCTTTGCTTTTTCTTGGTAATCCTCTTGCCTAGTAATCAAAGGATCATGTGTCATATAACATCTCATAATTGCGGACATAACATTTCCAGTATAGCCCGTTGTATAAATGAAAGCGCTTTAGCATTTCTTCTCCTAGTATCGTTCAACTCTTTTTATCGGCATCACTAAACATAACTATACTAATGGGTTCCTCAAATCAACATTTTCAACAATATTCCAAAACTCTTGAAATCTAAAGATAGGTTTTACCTTCAAACTCCAATAATCGTAGTTGTTACTTCATCGTTTCTACTGCTTCCGTATCACATCATACAGCTCTCGTAGCTTAGTTGGTTAGAACACCCGTTTAGTAAGCGGGAGGTCTTAAGTTCAAATCTCAACGAGAGCAAAAGAATCAAAGTAAAAACATTTGGTGTATTGTAGTATAATATGGTTTTTTCTTTCTTGATTTGTTCAATCAAATATGCACTAAAAATGCAGTTCATGTAGGTATATTTGGTATAATCAAGTTGTCCACTGCATTAATTTATATCCTAAACATATTACAGAACTAAATTTAGGTATAACTTATTTCGACTATTATGGGTTTTATAAAATTAGCATGAGCTTTAACTCTTAATTAATAAATATTTTTCTTATGATACAATGAAGGCTTCACTAAAAGTCTGAAATTAAAGTAAAAAGAAGAATATGTGAAGGGGATGTAGCTCAGATGGTAGAGCGCTCGCTTAGCATGCGAGAGGTACGGGGATCGATACCCCGCATCTCCAAAAATTGAGGTCTTACTTTACAAACTGAATCAAAGTATACTAAACATGCCTTTTTTGCTTAACTTCTTCTCTGTACAAACTCATTTGACTACCAATATCGATAACCCGATCGAAGTAGTCCTTAAAAGCTTTAACCCACTCCCATCTTCAAATTTCTAACTCCGCACGCTAAGTTTGCAATCTAATAGTTCGAACCTTTGCTTTTTCTTGGTAATCCTCTTACCTAGTAATCAAAGGATCATGTGTCATATAACATCTCATAATTGCGGACATAACATTTCCAGTATAGCCTGTTATATAAATGAAAGCGCTTTAGCATTTCTTCTCCTAGTATCGTTCTTCAACTCTTTTTATCGGCATCACTCAACATAACTATATTAATGGGTTCCTCAAATCAACATTTTCAACAATATTCCAAAACCCTTGAAATCTAAAGATAGTTTTTACCTTCAAACTCCAATAATCGTAGTTGCTACTTGATCGTCTCTACTGCTACCGTATCACATTATACAGTTCTCGTAGTTTAGTCAGTTAGAGCACCCGCTTAGTAAGCGGGAGGTCTTGAGTTCAAATCTCAACGAGAGCAACAGAAAGGTCCCAGAAGCATCAGAAAGCAAAATCATTCGAAGTCCCGGAGGAGGAGGTGTGGCCCAAATCAAAGTTAAAATATTTGGTACAATGAAGGCTTCACTAAAAGTCTGAAATTAAGGTAAAAAAAAATATATGTGAAGGGGATGTAGCTCAGATGGTAGAGCGCTCGCTTAGCATGTGAGAGGTACGGGGATCGATACCCCGCATCTCCATAAAATGAGGTCTTATCGTACAAACTGAATCGAAGACTACTAAACATGCCTTTTTAGCTTAACTTCTTCCCTCTACAAATTCATTTGACTACCAATATCGTTAACCCGATCAAAGTAGTCCTTAAAGCTTTAACCCTCTCCCATCTTCAAATTTCTAACTCCGCACGCAAATTTTGCAATCTAATAGTTCGAACCTTTGCATTTTCTTGGTAAATCTCTTTCCAAGCAATCCATGGATCACGTGCCATATAACATCTCATAATTGCAGACATAGCATTTCCAGTAGAGTCTGTTGTATAAATGCAAGCGCTTTAGCATTTCTTCTCCTAGTATCGTTCAACTCTTTTTATCGGTATCACTCAACATAACTATATCAATGGGTTTCTCAAATCCACATTTTCAACAATATTCAAAAACTCTTGAAATCAAAAGATAGTTTTTGCCTTCGAACTCCAATAATCGTAGTTGCTACTTGATCGTGTCTACTGCTCCCGTATCACATCATAGAGCTCTCGTAGCTCAGTTGGTTAGAGCACCCGTTTAGTAAGCGGGAGGTCTTGAGTTCAAATCTCAACGAGAGCAACAGAATCAAAGTAAAAACATTTGGTGTATTGTAGTATAATATGGTTTTTTCTTTCTTGATTTGTTCAATCAAATATGCACTAAAAATGCAGTTCATGTAGGTATATTTGATATAATCAAGTTGTCCACTGCATTAATTTATATCCTAAACATATTACAGAACTAAATTTAGGAATAACTTATTTCGACTATTATGGGTTTTATAAAATTAGCATGAGCTTTAACTCTTAATTAATAAATAATTGTCTTATGATACAATGAAGGCTTCACTAAAAGTCTGAAATTAAGGTAAAAAGGAAGAATATGTGAATGGGATGTAGCTCAGATGGTAGAGCGCTCGCTTAGCATGCGAGAGGTACGGGGATCGATACCCCGCATCTCCAAGAATTGAGGTCTTACTTTACAAACTGAATCAAAGTATACTAAACATGCCTTTTTTGCTTAACTTCTTCTCTGTACAAACTCATTTGACTACCAATATCGTTAACCCGATCGAAGTAGTCCTTAAAAGCTTTAACCCACTCCCATCTTCAAATTTCTAACTCCGCACGCAAAGTTTGCAATCAAATAGTTCGAACCTTTGCTTTTTCTTGGTAATCCTCTTGCCTAGTAATCAAAGGATCATGTCATATAACATCTCATAATTGCGGACATAACATTTCCAGTATAGCCCGTTGTATAAATGAAAGCGCTTTAGCTTTTCTTCTCCTAGTATCGTTCAACTCTTTTTATCGGCATCACTCAACATAACTATACTAATGGGTTCCTCAAATCAACATTTTCAACAATATTCCAAAACTCTTGAAATCTAAAGATAGGTTTTACCTTCAAACTCCAATAATCGTAGTTGTTACTTCATCGTTTCTACTGCTTCCGTATCACATCATACAGCTCTCGTAGCTTAGTTGGTTAGAACACCCGTTTAGTAAGCGGGAGGTCTTGAGTTCAAATCTCAACGAGAGCAACAGAATCAAAGTAAAAACATTTGGTGTATTGTAGTAAAATATGGTTTTTTCTTTCTTGATTTGTTCAATCAAATATGCACTAAAAATGCAGTTCATGTAGGTATATTTGGTATAATCAAGTTGTCCACTGCATTAATTTATATCCTAAACATATTACAGAACTAAATTTAGGTATAACTTATTTCGACTATTATGGGTTTTATAAAATTAGCATGAGCTTTAACTCTTAATTGATAAATATTTGTCTTATGATACAATGAAGGCTTCACTAAAAGTCTGAAATTAAAGTAAAAAGAAGAATATGTGTAGGGGATGTAGCTCAGATGGTAGAGCGCTCGCTTAGCATGCGAGAGGTACGGGGATCGATACCCCGCATCTCCAAAAATTGAGGTCTTACTTTACAAACTGAATCAAAGTATACTAAACATGCCTTTTTTGCTTAACTTCTTCTCTGTACAAACTCATTTGACTTCCAATATCGATAACCCGATCGAAGTAGTCCTTAAAAGCTTTAACCCACTCCCATCTTCAAATTTCTAACTCCGCACGCTAAGTTTGCAATCTAATAGTTCGAACCTTTGCTTTTTCTTGGTAATCCTCTTACCTAGTAATCAAAGGATCATGTGTCATATAACATCTCATAATTGCGGACATAACATTTCCAGTATAGCCTGTTATATAAATGAAAGCGCTTTAGCATTTCTTCTCCTAGTATCGTTCAACTCTTTTTATCGGCATCACTCAACATAACTATGTCAATGGGTTCCTCAAATCCACATTTTCAACAATATTCCAAAACTCTTGAAATCTAAAGATAGTTTTACCTTCAAACTCCAATAATCGTAGTTGCTACTTGATCGTGTCTACTGCTCCCGTATCACATCATAGAGCTCTCGTAGCTCAGTTGGTTAGAGCACCCGTTTAGTAAGCGGGAGGTCTTGAGTTCAAATCTCAACGAGAGCAACAGAATCAAAGTAAAAACATTTGGTGTATTGTAGTATAATATGGTTTTTTCTTTCTTGATTTGTTCAATCAAATATGCACTAAAAATGCAGTTCATGTAGGTATATTTGATATAATCAAGTTGTCCACTGCATTAATTTATATCCTAAACATATTACAGAACTAAATTTAGGTATAACTTATTTCGACTATTATGGGTTTTATAAAATTAGCATGAGCTTTAACTCTTAATTAATAAATATTTGTCTTATGATACAATGAAGGCTTCACTAAAAGTCTGAAATTAAGGTAAAAAGGAAGAATATGTGAAGGGGATGTAGCTCAGATGGTAGAGCGCTCGCTTAGCATGCGAGAGGTACGGGGATCGATACCCCGCATCTCCAAAAATTGAGGTCTTACTTTACAAACTGAATCAAAGTATACTAAACATGCCTTTTTTGCTTAACTTCTTCTCTGTACAAACTCATTTGACTACCAATATCGATAACCCGATCGAAGTAGTCCTTAAAAGCTTTAACCCACTCCCATCTTCAAATTTCTAACTCCGCACGCTAAGTTTGCAATCTAATAGTTCGAACCTTAACTTTTTCTTGGTAATCCTCTTACCTAGTAATTAAAGGATCATGTGTCATATAACATCTCATAATTGCGGACATAACATTTCCAGTATAGTCTGTTATATAAATGAAAGCGCTTTAGCATTTCTTCTCCTAGTATCGTTCAACTCTTTTTATCGGCATCACTCAACATAACTATGTCAATGGGTTCCTCAAATCCACATTTTCAACAATATTCCAAAACTCTTGAAATCTAAAGATAGTTTTACCTTCAAACTCCAATAATCGTAGTTGCTACTTGATCGTGTCTACTGCTCCCGTATCACATCATAGAGCTCTCGTAGCTCAGTTGGTTAGAGCACCCGTTTAGTAAGCGGGAGGTCTTGAGTTCAAATCTCAACGAGAGCAACAGAATCAAAGTAAAAACATTTGGTGTATTGTAGTATAATATGGTTTTTTCTTTCTTGATTTGTTCAATCAAATATGCACTAAAAATGCAGTTCATGTAGGTATATTTGATATAATCAAGTTGTCCACTGCATTAATTTATATCCTAAACATATTACAGAACTAAATTTAGGTATAACTTATTTCGACTATTATGGGTTTTATAAAATTAGCATGAGCTTTAACTCTTAATTAATAAATATTTGTCTTATGATACAATGAAGGCTTCACTAAAAGTCTGAAATTAAGGTAAAAAGGAAGAATATGTGAAGGGGATGTAGCTCAGATGGTAGAGCGCTCGCTTAGCATGCGAGAGGTACGGGGATCGATACCCCGCATCTCCAAAAATTGAGGTCTTACTTTACAAACTGAATCAAAGTATACTAAACATGCCTTTTTTGCTTAACTTCTTCTCTGTACAAACTCATTTGACTACCAATATCGATAACCCGATCGAAGTAGTCCTTAAAAGCTTTAACCCACTCCCATCTTCAAATTTCTAACTCCGCACGCTAAGTTTGCAATCTAATAGTTCGAACCTTTGCTTTTTCTTGGTAATCCTCTTACCTAGTAATCAAAGGATCATGTGTCATATAACATCTCATAATTGCGGACATAACATTTCCAGTATAGCCTGTTATATAAATGAAAGCGCTTTAGCATTTCTTCTCCTAGTATCGTTCAACTCTTTTTATCGGCATCACTCAACATAACTATGTCAATGGGTTCCTCAAATCCACATTTTCAACAATATTCCAAAACTCTTGAAATCTAAAGATAGTTTTACCTTCAAACTCCAATAATCGTAGTTGCTACTTGATCGTGTCTACTGCTCCCGTATCACATCATAGAGCTCTCGTAGCTCAGTTGGTTAGAGCACCCGTTTAGTAAGCGGGAGGTCTTGAGTTCAAATCTCAACGAGAGCAACAGAATCAAAGTAAAAACATTTGGTGTATTGTAGTATAATATGGTTTTTTCTTTCTTGATTTGTTCAATCAAATATGCACTAAAAATGCAGTTCATGTAGGTATATTTGATATAATCAAGTTGTCCACAATTAATTTATATCCTAAACATATTACAGAACTAAATTTAGGTATAACTTATTTCGACTATTATGGGTTTTATAAAATTAGCATGAGCTTTAACTCTTAATTAATAAATATTTGTCTTATGATACAATGAAGGCTTCACTAAAAGTCTGAAATTAAGGTAAAAAGGAAGAATATGTGAAGGGGATGTAGCTCAGATGGTAGAGCGCTCGCTTAGCATGCGAGAGGTACGGGGATCGATACCCCGCATCTCCAAAAATTGAGGTCTTACTTTACAAACTGAATCAAAGTATACTAAACATGCCTTTTTTGCTTAACTTCTTCTCTGTACAAACTCATTTGACTACCAATATCGATAACCCGATCGAAGTAGTCCTTAAAAGCTTTAACCCACTCCCATCTTCAAATTTCTAACTCCGCACGCTAAGTTTGCAATCTAATAGTTCGAACCTTTGCTTTTTCTTGGTAATCCTCTTACCTAGTAATCAAAGGATCATGTGTCATATAACATCTCATAATTGCGGACATAACATTTCCAGTATAGCCTGTTATATAAATGAAAGCGCTTTAGCATTTCTTCTCCTAGTATCGTTCTTCAACTCTTTTTATCGGCATCACTCAACATAACTATATTAATGGGTTCCTCAAATCAACATTTTCAACAATATTCCAAAACTCTTGAAATCTAAAGATAGTTTTTACCTTCAAACTCCAATAATCGTAGTTGCTACTTGATCGTCTCTACTGCTACCGTATCACATTATACAGTTCTCGTAGTTTAGTCAGTTAGAGCACCCGCTTAGTAAGCGGGAGGTCTTGAGTTCAAATCTCAACGAGAGCAACAGAAAGGTCCCAGAAGCATCAGAAAGCAAAAACATTCGAAGTCCCGGAGGAGGTGTGGCCCAAATCAAAGTTAAAATATTTGGTACAATGAAGGCTTCACTAAAAGTCTGATATTAAGGTAAAAAAAAAATATGTGAAGGGGATGTAGCTCAGATGGTAGAGCGCTCGCTTAGCATGCGAGAGGTACGGGGATCGATACCCCGCATCTCCATAAAATGAGGTCTTATCGTACAAACTGAATCGAAGACTACTAAACATGCCTTTTTAGCTTAACTTCTTCCCTCTACAAATTCATTTGACTACCAATATCGTTAACCCGATCAAAGTAGTCCTTAAAGCTTTAACCCTCTCCCATCTTCAAATTTCTAACTCCGCACGCAAATTTTGCAATCTAATAGTTCGAACCTTTGCATTTTCTTGGTAAATCTCTTTCCAAGCAATCCATGGATCACGTGCCATATAACATCTCATAATTGCAGACATAGCATTTCCAGTAGAGTCTGTTGTATAAATGCAAGCGCTTTAGCATTTCTTCTCCTAGTATCGTTCAACTCTTTTTATCGGTATCACTCAACATAACTATATCAATGGGTTTCTCAAATCCACATTTTCAACAATATTCAAAAACTCTTGAAATCAAAAGATAGTTTTTGCCTTCGAACTCCAATAATCGTAGTTGCTACTTGATCGTGTCTACTGCTCCCGTATCACATCATAGAGCTCTCGTAGCTCAGTTGGTTAGAGCACCCGTTTAGTAAGCGGGAGGTCTTGAGTTCAAATCTCAACGAGAGCAACAGAATCAAAGTAAAAACATTTGGTGTATTGTAGTATAATATGGTTTTTTCTTTCTTGATTTGTTCAATCAAATATGCACTAAAAATGCAGTTCATGTAGGTATATTTGATATAATCAAGTTGTCCATTAATTTATATCCTAAACATATTACAGAACTAAATTTAGGAATAACTTATTTCGACTATTATGGGTTTTATAAAATTAGCATGAGCTTTAACTCTTAATTAATAAATAATTGTCTTATGATACAATGAAGGCTTCACTAAAAGTCTGAAATTAAGGTAAAAAGGAAGAATATGTGAATGGGATGTAGCTCAGATGGTAGAGCGCTCGCTTAGCATGCGAGAGGTACGGGGATCGATACCCCGCATCTCCAAGAATTGAGGTCTTACTTTACAAACTGAATCAAAGTATACTAAACATGCCTTTTTTGCTTAACTTCTTCTCTGTACAAACTCATTTGACTACCAATATCGTTAACCCGATCGAAGTAGTCCTTAAAAGCTTTAACCCACTCCCATCTTCAAATTTCTAACTCCGCACGCAAAGTTTGCAATCAAATAGTTCGAACCTTTGCTTTTTCTTGGTAATCCTCTTGCCTAGTAATCAAAGGATCATGTCATATAACATCTCATAATTGCGGACATAACATTTCCAGTATAGCCCGTTGTATAAATGAAAGCGCTTTAGCATTTCTTCTCCTAGTATCGTTCAACTCTTTTTATCGGCATCACTCAACATAACTATACTAATGGGTTCCTCAAATCAACATTTTCAACAATATTCCAAAACTCTTGAAATCTAAAGATAGTTTTACCTTCAAACTCCAATAATCGTAGTTGTTACTTGATCGTTTCTACTGCTTCCGTATCACATCATAGAGCTCTCGTAGCTCAGTTGGTTAGAACACCCGTTTAGTAAGCGGGAGGTCTTGAGTTCAAATCTCAACGAGAGCAACAGAATCAAAGTAAAAACATTTGGTGTATTGTAGTAAAATATGGTTTTTTCTTTCTTGATTTGTTCAATCAAATATGCACTAAAAATGCAGTTCATGTAGGTATATTTGGTATAATCAAGTTGTCCACTGCATTAATTTATATCCTAAACATATTACAGAACTAAATTTAGGTATAACTTATTTCGACTATTATGGGTTTTATAAAATTAGCATGAGCTTTAACTCTTAATTAATAAATATTTGTCTTATGATACAATGAAGGCTTCACTAAAAGTCTGAAATTAAAGTAAAAAGAAGAATATGTGTAGGGGATGTAGCTCAGATGGTAGAGCGCTCGCTTAGCATGCGAGAGGTACGGGGATCGATACCCCGCATCTCCAAAAATTGAGGTCTTACTTTACAAACTGAATCAAAGTATACTAAACATGCCTTTTTTGCTTAACTTCTTCTCTGTACAAACTCATTTGACTACCAATATCGATAACCCGATCGAAGTAGTCCTTAAAAGCTTTAACCCACTCCCATCTTCAAATTTCTAACTCCGCACGCTAAGTTTGCAATCTAATAGTTCGAACCTTTGCTTTTTCTTGGTAATCCTCTTACCTAGTAATCAAAGGATCATGTGTCATATAACATCTCATAATTGCGGACATAACATTTCCAGTATAGCCTGTTATATAAATGAAAGCGCTTTAGCATTTCTTCTCCTAGTATCGTTCAACTCTTTTTATCGGCATCACTCAACATAACTATGTCAATGGGTTCCTCAAATCCACATTTTCAACAATATTCCAAAACTCTTGAAATCTAAAGATAGTTTTACCTTCAAACTCCAATAATCGTAGTTGCTACTTGATCGTGTCTACTGCTCCCGTATCACATCATAGAGCTCTCGTAGCTCAGTTGGTTAGAGCACCCGTTTAGTAAGCGGGAGGTCTTGAGTTCAAATCTCAACGAGAGCAACAGAATCAAAGTAAAAACATTTGGTGTATTGTAGTATAATATGGTTTTTTCTTTCTTGATTTGTTCAATCAAATATGCACTAAAAATGCAGTTCATGTAGGTATATTTGATATAATCAAGTTGTCCACTGCATTAATTTATATCCTAAACATATTACAGAACTAAATTTAGGTATAACTTATTTCGACTATTATGGGTTTTATAAAATTAGCATGAGCTTTAACTCTTAATTAATAAATATTTGTCTTATGATACAATGAAGGCTTCACTAAAAGTCTGAAATTAAGGTAAAAAGGAAGAATATGTGAAGGGGATGTAGCTCAGATGGTAGAGCGCTCGCTTAGCATGCGAGAGGTACGGGGATCGATACCCCGCATCTCCAAAAATTGAGGTCTTACTTTACAAACTGAATCAAAGTATACTAAACATGCCTTTTTTGCTTAACTTCTTCTCTGTACAAACTCATTTGACTACCAATATCGATAACCCGATCGAAGTAGTCCTTAAAAGCTTTAACCCACTCCCATCTTCAAATTTCTAACTCCGCACGCTAAGTTTGCAATCTAATAGTTCGAACCTTTGCTTTTTCTTGGTAATCCTCTTACCTAGTAATCAAAGGATCATGTGTCATATAACATCTCATAATTGCGGACATAACATTTCCAGTATAGCCTGTTATATAAATGAAAGCGCTTTAGCATTTCTTCTCCTAGTATCGTTCAACTCTTTTTATCGGCATCACTCAACATAACTATGTAATGGGTTCCTCAAATCAACATTTTCAACAATATTCCAAAACTCTTGAAATCTAAAGATAGTTTTACCTTCAAACTCCAATAATCGTAGTTGCTACTTGATCGTTCTACTGCTTCCGTATCACATCATAGAGCTCTCGTAGCTCAGTTGGTTAGAGCACCCGTTTAGTAAGCGGGAGGTCTTGAGTTCAAATCTCAACGAGAGCAACAGAATCAAAGTAAAAACATTTGGTGTATTGTAGTAAAATATGGTTTTTTCTTTCTTGATTTGTTCAATCAAATATGCACTAAAAATGCAGTTCATGTAGGTATATTTGGTATAATCAAGTTGTCCACTGCATTAATTTATATCCTAAACATATTACAGAACTAAATTTAGGTATAACTTATTTCGACTATTATGGGTTTTATAAAATTAGCATGAGCTTTAACTCTTAATTAATAAATATTTGTCTTATGATACAATGAAGGCTTCACTAAAAGTCTGAAATTAAAGTAAAAAGAAGAATATGTGAAGGGGATGTAGCTCAGATGGTAGAGCGCTCGCTTAGCATGCGAGAGGTACGGGGATCGATACCCCGCATCTCCAAAAATTGAGGTCTTACTTTACAAACTGAATCAAAGTATACTAAACATGCCTTTTTTGCTTAACTTCTTCTCTGTACAAACTCATTTGACTACCAATATCGATAACCCGATCGAAGTAGTCCTTAAAGCTTTAACCCACTCCCATCTTCAAATTTCTAACTCCGCACGCTAAGTTTGCAATCTAATAGTTCGAACCTTTGCTTTTTCTTGGTAATCCTCTTACCTAGTAATCAAAGGATCATGTGTCATATAACATCTCATAATTGCGGACATAACATTTCCAGTATAGCCTGTTATATAAATGAAAGCGCTTTAGCATTTCTTCTCCTAGTATCGTTCAACTCTTTTTATCGGCATCACTCAACATAACTATGTCAATGGGTTCCTCAAATCCACATTTTCAACAATATTCCAAAACTCTTGAAATCTAAAGATAGTTTTACCTTCAAACTCCAATAATCGTAGTTGCTACTTGATCGTGTCTACTGCTCCCGTATCACATCATAGAGCTCTCGTAGCTCAGTTGGTTAGAGCACCCGTTTAGTAAGCGGGAGGTCTTGAGTTCAAATCTCAACGAGAGCAACAGAATCAAAGTAAAAACATTTGGTGTATTGTAGTATAATATGGTTTTTTCTTTCTTGATTTGTTCAATCAAATATGCACTAAAAATGCAGTTCATGTAGGTATATTTGATATAATCAAGTTGTCCACTGCATTAATTTATATCCTAAACATATTACAGAACTAAATTTAGGTATAACTTATTTCGACTATTATGGGTTTTATAAAATTAGCATGAGCTTTAACTCTTAATTAATAAATATTTGTCTTATGATACAATGAAGGCTTCACTAAAAGTCTGAAATTAAGGTAAAAAGGAAGAATATGTGAAGGGGATGTAGCTCAGATGGTAGAGCGCTCGCTTAGCATGCGAGAGGTACGGGGATCGATACCCCGCATCTCCAAAAATTGAGGTCTTACTTTACAAACTGAATCAAAGTATACTAAACATGCCTTTTTTGCTTAACTTCTTCTCTGTACAAACTCATTTGACTACCAATATCGATAACCCGATCGAAGTAGTCCTTAAAAGCTTTAACCCACTCCCATCTTCAAATTTCTAACTCCGCACGCAAAGTTTGCAATCTAATAGTTCGAACCTTTGCTTTTTCTTGGTAATCCTCTTACCTAGTAATCAAAGGATCATGTGTCATATAACATCTCATAATTGCGGACATAACATTTCCAGTATAGCCTGTTGTATAAATGAAAGCGCTTTAGCATTTCTTCTCCTAGTATCGTTCAACTCTTTTTATCGGCATCACTCAACATAACTATACTAATGGGTTCCTCAAATCAACATTTTCAACAATATTCCAAAACTCTTGAAATCTAAAGATAGTTTTACCTTCAAACTCCAATAATCGTAGTTGCTACTTGATCGTTCTACTGCTTCCGTATCACATCATACAGCTCTCGTAGCTTAGTTGGTTAGAACACCCGTTTAGTAAGCGGGAGGTCTTGAGTTCAAATCTCAACGAGAGCAACAGAATCAAAGTAAAAACATTTGGTGTATTGTAGTAAAATATGGTTTTTTCTTTCTTGATTTGTTCAATCAAATATGCACTAAAAATGCAGTTCATGTAGGTATATTTGGTATAATCAAGTTGTCCACTGCATTAATTTATATCCTAAACATATTACAGAACTAAATTTAGGTATAACTTATTTCGACTATTATGGGTTTTATAAAATTAGCATGAGCTTTAACTCTTAATTAATAAATATTTGTCTTATGATACAATGAAGGCTTCACTAAAAGTCTGAAATTAAAGTAAAAAGAAGAATATGTGAAGGGGATGTAGCTCAGATGGTAGAGCGCTCGCTTAGCATGCGAGAGGTACGGGGATCGATACCCCGCATCTCCAAAAATTGAGGTCTTACTTTACAAACTGAATCAAAGTATACTAAACATGCCTTTTTTGCTTAACTTCTTCTCTGTACAAACTCATTTGACTACCAATATCGTTAACCCGATCGAAGTAGTCCTTAAAAGCTTTAACCCACTCCCATCTTCAAATTTCTAACTCCGCACGCAAAGTTTGCAATCTAATAGTTCGAACCTTTGCTTTTTCTTGGTAATCCTCTTACCTAGTAATCAAAGGATCATGTGTCATATAACATCTCATAATTGCGGACATAACATTTCCAGTATAGCCTGTTATATAAATGAAAGCGCTTTAGCATTTCTTCTCCTAGTATCGTTCAACTCTTTTTATCGGCATCACTCAACATAACTATGTCAATGGGTTCCTCAAATCCACATTTTCAACAATATTCCAAAACTCTTGAAATCTAAAGATAGTTTTACCTTCAAACTCCAATAATCGTAGTTGCTACTTGATCGTGTCTACTGCTCCCGTATCACATCATAGAGCTCTCGTAGCTCAGTTGGTTAGAGCACCCGTTTAGTAAGCGGGAGGTCTTGAGTTCAAATCTCAACGAGAGCAACAGAATCAAAGTAAAAACATTTGGTGTATTGTAGTATAATATGGTTTTTTCTTTCTTGATTTGTTCAATCAAATATGCACTAAAAATGCAGTTCATGTAGGTATATTTGATATAATCAAGTTGTCCACTGCATTAATTTATATCCTAAACATATTACAGAACTAAATTTAGGTATAACTTATTTCGACTATTATGGGTTTTATAAAATTAGCATGAGCTTTAACTCTTAATTAATAAATAATTGTCTTATGATACAATGAAGGCTTCACTAAAAGTCTGAAATTAAGGTAAAAAGGAAGAATATGTGAAGGGGATGTAGCTCAGATGGTAGAGCGCTCGCTTAGCATGCGAGAGGTACGGGGATCGATACCCCGCATCTCCAAAAATTGAGGTCTTACTTTACAAACTGAATCAAAGTATACTAAACATGCCTTTTTTGCTTAACTTCTTCTCTGTACAAACTCATTTGACTACCAATATCGTTAACCCGATCGAAGTAGTCCTTAAAAGCTTTAACCCACTCCCATCTTCAAATTTCTAACTCCGCACGCAAAGTTTGCAATCTAATAGTTCGAACCTTTGCTTTTTCTTGGTAATCCTCTTACCTAGTAATCAAAGGATCATGTGTCATATAACATCTCATAATTGCGGACATAACATTTCCAGTATAGCCTGTTATATAAATGAAAGCGCTTTAGCATTTCTTCTCCTAGTATCGTTCAACTCTTTTTATCGGCATCACTCAACATAACTATGTCAATGGGTTCCTCAAATCCACATTTTCAACAATATTCCAAAACTCTTGAAATCTAAAGATAGTTTTACCTTCAAACTCCAATAATCGTAGTTGCTACTTGATCGTGTCTACTGCTCCCGTATCACATCATAGAGCTCTCGTAGCTCAGTTGGTTAGAGCACCCGTTTAGTAAGCGGGAGGTCTTGAGTTCAAATCTCAACGAGAGCAACAGAATCAAAGTAAAAACATTTGGTGTATTGTAGTATAATATGGTTTTTTCTTTCTTGATTTGTTCAATCAAATATGCACTAAAAATGCAGTTCATGTAGGTATATTTGATATAATCAAGTTGTCCACTGCATTAATTTATATCCTAAACATATTACAGAACTAAATTTAGGTATAACTTATTTCGACTATTATGGGTTTTATAAAATTAGCATGAGCTTTAACTCTTAATTAATAAATATTTGTCTTATGATACAATGAAGGCTTCACTAAAAGTCTGAAATTAAGGTAAAAAGGAAGAATATGTGAAGGGGATGTAGCTCAGATGGTAGAGCGCTCGCTTAGCATGCGAGAGGTACGGGGATCGATACCCCGCATCTCCAAAAATTGAGGTCTTACTTTACAAACTGAATCAAAGTATACTAAACATGCCTTTTTTGCTTAACTTCTTCTCTGTACAAACTCATTTGACTACCAATATCGATAACCCGATCGAAGTAGTCCTTAAAAGCTTTAACCCACTCCCATCTTCAAATTTCTAACTCCGCACGCTAAGTTTGCAATCTAATAGTTCGAACCTTTGCTTTTTCTTGGTAATCCTCTTACCTAGTAATCAAAGGATCATGTGTCATATAACATCTCATAATTGCGGACATAACATTTCCAGTATAGCCTGTTATATAAATGAAAGCGCTTTAGCATTTCTTCTCCTAGTATCGTTCAACTCTTTTTATCGGCATCACTCAACATAACTATGTCAATGGGTTCCTCAAATCCACATTTTCAACAATATTCCAAAACTCTTGAAATCTAAAGATAGTTTTACCTTCAAACTCCAATAATCGTAGTTGCTACTTGATCGTGTCTACTGCTCCCGTATCACATCATAGAGCTCTCGTAGCTCAGTTGGTTAGAGCACCCGTTTAGTAAGCGGGAGGTCTTGAGTTCAAATCTCAACGAGAGCAACAGAATCAAAGTAAAAACATTTGGTGTATTGTAGTATAATATGGTTTTTTCTTTCTTGATTTGTTCAATCAAATATGCACTAAAAATGCAGTTCATGTAGGTATATTTGATATAATCAAGTTGTCCACAATTAATTTATATCCTAAACATATTACAGAACTAAATTTAGGTATAACTTATTTCGACTATTATGGGTTTTATAAAATTAGCATGAGCTTTAACTCTTAATTAATAAATATTTGTCTTATGATACAATGAAGGCTTCACTAAAAGTCTGAAATTAAGGTAAAAAGGAAGAATATGTGAAGGGGATGTAGCTCAGATGGTAGAGCGCTCGCTTAGCATGCGAGAGGTACGGGGATCGATACCCCGCATCTCCAAAAATTGAGGTCTTACTTTACAAACTGAATCAAAGTATACTAAACATGCCTTTTTTGCTTAACTTCTTCTCTGTACAAACTCATTTGACTACCAATATCGATAACCCGATCGAAGTAGTCCTTAAAAGCTTTAACCCACTCCCATCTTCAAATTTCTAACTCCGCACGCTAAGTTTGCAATCTAATAGTTCGAACCTTTGCTTTTTCTTGGTAATCCTCTTACCTAGTAATCAAAGGATCATGTGTCATATAACATCTCATAATTGCGGACATAACATTTCCAGTATAGCCTGTTATATAAATGAAAGCGCTTTAGCATTTCTTCTCCTAGTATCGTTCAACTCTTTTTATCGGCATCACTCAACATAACTATATTAATGGGTTCCTCAAATCAACATTTTCAACAATATTCCAAAACTCTTGAAATCTAAAGATAGTTTTTACCTTCAAACTCCAATAATCGTAGTTGCTACTTGATCGTCTCTACTGCTACCGTATCACATTATACAGTTCTCGTAGTTTAGTCAGTTAGAGCACCCGCTTAGTAAGCGGGAGGTCTTGAGTTCAAATCTCAACGAGAGCAACAGAAAGGTCCCAGAAGCATCAGAAAGCAAAAACATTCGAAGTCCCGGAGGAGGTGTGGCCCAAATCAAAGTTAAAATATTTGGTACAATGAAGGCTTCACTAAAAGTCTGATATTAAGGTAAAAAAAAATATGTGAAGGGGATGTAGCTCAGATGGTAGAGCGCTCGCTTAGCATGCGAGAGGTACGGGGATCGATACCCCGCATCTCCAAAAATGAGGTCTTACGTACAAACTGAATCGAAGATACTAAACATGCCTTTTTTGCTTAACTTCTTCTCTCTACAAATTCATTTGACTACCAATATCGTTAACCCGATCGAAGTAGTCCTTAAAGCTTTAACCCTCTCCCATCTTCAAATTTCTAACTCCGCACGCAAATTTTGCAATCTAATAGTTCGAACCTTTGCATTTTCTTGGTAATCTCTTTCCAAGTAATCCATGGATCATGTGTCATATAACATCTCATAATTGCGGACATAACATTTCCAGTATAGTCTGTTGTATAAATGCAAGCGCTTTAGCATTTCTTCTCCTAGTATCGTTCAACTCTTTTTATCGGCATCACTCAACATAACTATATCAATGGGTTTCTCAAATCCACATTTTCAACAATATTCAAAAACTCTTGAAATCTAAAGATAGTTTTTGCCTTCAAACTCCAATAATCGTAGTTGCTACTTGATCGTGTCTACTGCTCCCGTATCACATCATAGAGCTCTCGTAGCTCAGTTGGTTAGAGCACCCGTTTAGTAAGCGGGAGGTCTTGAGTTCAAATCTCAACGAGAGCAACAGAATCAAAGTAAAAACATTTGGTGTATTGTAGTATAATATGATTTTTTCTTTCTTGATTTGTTCAATCAAATATGCACTAAAAATGCAGTTCATGTAGGTATATTTGATATAATCAAGTTGTCCACTGCATTAATTTATATCCTAAACATATTACAGAACTAAATTTAGGTATAACTTATTTCGACTATTATGGGTTTTATAAAATTAGCATGAGCTTTAACTCTTAATTAATAAATATTTGTCTTATGATACAATGAAGGCTTCACTAAAAGTCTGAAATTAAGGTAAAAAGGAAGAATATGTGAAGGGGATGTAGCTCAGATGGTAGAGCGCTCGCTTAGCATGCGAGAGGTACGGGGATCGATACCCCGCATCTCCAAGAATTGAGGTCTTACTTTACAAACTGAATCAAAGTATACTAAACATGCCTTTTTTGCTTAACTTCTTCTCTGTACAAACTCATTTGACTACCAATATCGTTAACCCGATCGAAGTAGTCCTTAAAAGCTTTAACCCACTCCCATCTTCAAATTTCTAACTCCGCACGCAAAGTTTGCAATCTAATAGTTCGAACCTTTGCTTTTTCTTGGTAATCCTCTTACCTAGTAATCAAAGGATCATGTGTCATATAACATCTCATAATTGCGGACATAACATTTCCAGTATAGCCTGTTATATAAATGAAAGCGCTTTAGCATTTCTTCTCCTAGTATCGTTCAACTCTTTTTATCGGCATCACTCAACATAACTATGTCAATGGGTTCCTCAAATCCACATTTTCAACAATATTCCAAAACTCTTGAAATCTAAAGATAGTTTTACCTTCAAACTCCAATAATCGTAGTTGCTACTTGATCGTGTCTACTGCTCCCGTATCACATCATAGAGCTCTCGTAGCTCAGTTGGTTAGAGCACCCGTTTAGTAAGCGGGAGGTTTGAGTTCAAATCTCAACGAGAGCAACAGAATCAAAGTAAAAACATTTGGTGTATTGTAGTATAATATGGTTTTTTCTTTCTTGATTTGTTCAATCAAATATGCACTAAAAATGCAGTTCATGTAGGTATATTTGATATAATCAAGTTGTCCACTGCATTAATTTATATCCTAAACATATTACAGAACTAAATTTAGGTATAACTTATTTCGACTATTATGGGTTTTATAAAATTAGCATGAGCTTTAACTCTTAATTAATAAATATTTGTCTTATGATACAATGAAGGCTTCACTAAAAGTCTGAAATAAAGGTAAAAAGGAAGAATATGTGAAGGGGATGTAGCTCAGATGGTAGAGCGCTCGCTTAGCATGCGAGAGGTACGGGGATCGATACCCCGCATCTCCAAAAATTGAGGTCTTACTTTACAAACTGAATCAAAGTATACTAAACATGCCTTTTTTGCTTAACTTCTTCTCTGTACAAACTCATTTGACTACCAATATCGTTAACCCGATCGAAGTAGTCCTTAAAAGCTTTAACCCACTCCCATCTTCAAATTTCTAACTCCGCACGCAAAGTTTGCAATCTAATAGTTCGAACCTTTGCTTTTTCTTGGTAATCCTCTTACCTAGTAATCAAAGGATCATGTGTCATATAACATCTCATAATTGCGGACATAACATTTCCAGTATAGCCTGTTATATAAATGAAAGCGCTTTAGCATTTCTTCTCCTAGTATCGTTCAACTCTTTTTATCGGCATCACTCAACATAACTATGTCAATGGGTTCCTCAAATCCACATTTTCAACAATATTCCAAAACTCTTGAAATCTAAAGATAGTTTTACCTTCAAACTCCAATAATCGTAGTTGCTACTTGATCGTGTCTACTGCTCCCGTATCACATCATAGAGCTCTCGTAGCTCAGTTGGTTAGAGCACCCGTTTAGTAAGCGGGAGGTCTTGAGTTCAAATCTCAACGAGAGCAACAGAATCAAAGTAAAAACATTTGGTGTATTGTAGTATAATATGGTTTTTTCTTTCTTGATTTGTTCAATCAAATATGCACTAAAAATGCAGTTCATGTAGGTATATTTGATATAATCAAGTTGTCCACTGCATTAATTTATATCCTAAACATATTACAGAACTAAATTTAGGTATAACTTATTTCGACTATTATGGGTTTTATAAAATTAGCATGAGCTTTAACTCTTAATTAATAAATATTTGTCTTATGATACAATGAAGGCTTCACTAAAAGTCTGAAATTAAGGTAAAAAGGAAGAATATGTGAAGGGGATGTAGCTCAGATGGTAGAGCGCTCGCTTAGCATGCGAGAGGTACGGGGATCGATACCCCGCATCTCCAAAAATTGAGGTCTTACTTTACAAACTGAATCAAAGTATACTAAACATGCCTTTTTTGCTTAACTTCTTCTCTGTACAAACTCATTTGACTACCAATATCGTTAACCCGATCGAAGTAGTCCTTAAAAGCTTTAACCCTCTCCCATCTTCAAATTTCTAACTCCGCACGCAAAGTTTGCAATCTAATAGTTCGAACCTTTGCTTTTTCTTGGTAATCCTCTTACCTAGTAATCAAAGGATCATGTGTCATATAACATCTCATAATTGCGGACAAAACATTTCCAGTATAGCCTGTTATATAAATGAAAGCGCTTTAGCATTTCTTCTCCTAGTATCGTTCAACTCTTTTTATCGGCATCACTCAACATAACTATGTCAATGGGTTCCTCAAATCCACATTTTCAACAATATTCCAAAACTCTTGAAATCTAAAGATAGTTTTACCTTCAAACTCCAATAATCGTAGTTGCTACTTGATCGTGTCTACTGCTCCCGTATCACATCATAGAGCTCTCGTAGCTCAGTTGGTTAGAGCACCCGTTTAGTAAGCGGGAGGTCTTGAGTTCAAATCTCAACGAGAGCAACAGAATCAAAGTAAAAACATTTGGTGTATTGTAGTATAATATGGTTTTTTCTTTCTTGATTTGTTCAATCAAATATGCACTAAAAATGCAGTTCATGTAGGTATATTTGATATAATCAAGTTGTCCACTGCATTAATTTATATCCTAAACATATTACAGAACTAAATTTAGGTATAACTTATTTCGACTATTATGGGTTTTATAAAATTAGCATGAGCTTTAACTCTTAATTAATAAATATTTGTCTTATGATACAATGAAGGCTTCACTAAAAGTCTGAAATTAAGGTAAAAAGGAAGAATATGTGAAGGGGATGTAGCTCAGATGGTAGAGCGCTCGCTTAGCATGCGAGAGGTACGGGGATCGATACCCCGCATCTCCAAAATTGAGGTCTTACTTTACAAACTGAATCAAAGTATACTAAACATGCCTTTTTTGCTTAACTTCTTCTCTGTAAAACTCGTTTGACTACCAATATCGTTAACCCGATCGAAGTAGTCCTTAAAGTTTTAACCCTCTCCCATCTTCAAATTTCTAACTCCGCACGCAAAGTTTGCAATCTAATAGTTCGAACCTTTGCTTTTTCTTGGTAATCCTCTTACCTAGTAATCAAAGGATCATGTGTCATATAACATCTCATAATTGCGGACATAACATTTCCAGTATAGCCTGTTATATAAATGAAAGCGCTTTAGCATTTCTTCTCCTAGTATCGTTCAACTCTTTTTATCGGCATCACTCAACATAACTATGTCAATGGGTTCCTCAAATCCACATTTTCAACAATATTCCAAAACTCTTGAAATCTAAAGATAGTTTTACCTTCAAACTCCAATAATCGTAGTTGCTACTTGATCGTGTCTACTGTTCCTGTATCACATCATAGAGCTCTCGTAGCTCAGTTGGTTAGAGCACCCGTTTAGTAAGCAGGAGGTCTTGAGTTCAAATCTCAACGAGAGCAACAGAATCAAAGTAAAACATTTGGTGTATGGTTTTTTCTTTCTTGATTTGTTCAATCAAATATGCACTAAAAATGCAGTTCATGTATGTATATTTGGTATAATCAAGTTGTCCACTGCATTAATTTATATCCTAAACATATTACAGAACTAAATTTAGGTATAACTTATTTCGACTATTATGGGTTTTATAAAATTAGCATGAGCTTTAACTCTTAATTAATAAATATTTGTCTTATGATACAATGAAGGCTTCACTAAAAGTCTGAAATTAAGGTAAAAAAGAAGAATATGTGAAGGGGATGTAGCTCAGATGGTAGAGCGCTCGCTTAGCATGCGAGAGGTACGGGGATCGATACCCCGCATCTCCAAAAATTGAGGTCTTACTTTACAAATTGAATCAAAGTATACTAAACATGCCTTTTTTGCTTAACTTCATCTCTGTACAAACTCATTTGACTACCAATATCGTTAACCCGATCGAAGTAGTCCTTAAAAGCTTTAACCCACTCCCATTTTCAAATTTCTAACTCCGCACGCAAAGTTTGCAATCTAATAGTTCGAACCTTTGCATTTTCTTGGTACTTCTCTTGCCGAGTAATCCAAGAATCCTGTGTCATATAACATCTCATAATTGCGGACATAATATTTCCAGTATAGCCGGTTGTATAAATGCAAGCGCTTTAGCATTTCTTCTCCTAGTATCGTTCAACTCTTTTTATCGGCATCACTCAACATAACTATATTAATGGGTTCCTCAAATCAACATTTTCAACAATATTCCAAAACTCTTGAAACCTAAAGATAGTTTTTACCTTCAAACTCCAATAATCGTAGTTGCTACTTGATCGTCTCTACTCCTACCGTATCACATTATACAGTTCTCGTAGTTCAGTCGATTAGAGCACCCGTTTAGTAAGCGGGAGGTCTTGAGTTCAAATCTCAAAGAGAGCAACAGAAAGGTCCCAGAAGCATCAGAAAGCAAAAACATTCGAAGTCCCGGAGGAGGTGTGGCCCAAATCAAAGTTAAAATATTTGGTACAATGAAGGCTTCACTAAAAGTCTGAAATTAAAGTAAAAAAGAAGAATATGTGAAGGGGATGTAGCTCAGATGGTAGAGCGCTCGCTTAGCATGCGAGAGGTATGGGATCGATACCCCGCATCTCCAAAAATCGAGGTCTTACCGTAAAAACTGAATCAAAGTCTACTAAACATGCCTTTTTTGATTAACTTCTTCTCTGTGCAAACTCATTTGACTATCAATATCGTTAACCCGATCGAAGTAGTCCTTAAAGCTTTAACCCTCTCCCATCTTCAAATTTCTAACTACGCACGCAAAGTTTGCAATATAATAGTTCGAACCTTTGCATTTTCTTGGTATTTGTCTTGCCAAGTAATCCATGGATCATGTGTCATATAACATCTCATAATTGTGGACATAACATTTCCAGTATAGCATGTTAGATAAATGCAAGCGCTTTACCATTTCTTCTTCTAGTATCGTTCAACTCTTTTTATCGGCATCACTCAACATAACTATATCAATGTGTTTCTCAAATCTACATTTTCAACAATATTCCAAAACTCCTAAAATCTAAAGATATTTTTTACCTTCAAACTTCAATAATCGTAGTTGCTACTTGATCATCTCTACTGCTCCCGTATCACATCATACAGCTCTCGTAACTCAGTTGGTTAGAGTACCCGTTTAGTAAGCGGGAGGTCTTGAGTTCAAATCTCAACGAGAGAATAAGAATCATAGTTAAAACATTAGGTGTATTGTAATATAATAAGGCACTTTATTGGGTTAATAGGTGTTTTGGTCCATGATGTTTGAACACTTTTGGGTTTTGGTCCATGATGTTTTTTTTAACCTAGTTTTGGTACCATATGTTTGCAGATTTTTCTAGTTTTGGTCCAACCGTTACATTCCGTCCATTTTTTCCGTTAAGTGACATGTGCAAGTCACGTGATCCACCCTAAACTTTCAATTTTGTTCAAATTTGGGGGAATTGACACCCTAAACCTAGTTCAATTTAGGCGAACTGAAGTAGGTGGGTCAAATTTGGGGGAATTAACACCCTAAACCTAGTTCAATGGATCAATTCCCCCAAATTTAAATGGAATGGAATGGAATTGAATGTAACGGTCGGACCAAAACTAGAAAAATCTGCAAACATATGGTACCAAAACTAGGCAAAAAAAAACATCATGGACCAAACCCAAAAGTGGTCAAACATTATGGACCAAAACACATGTTAACCCTTTTTTCTTTCTTGATTTGTTCAATCAAATATGCACAGAAAATGCAGTTCATGTAGCTATATTTGATATAATCATGTTCTCCACTACATTAATTTATAATATAAACATATTACAGAACTAAATTTAAGTAAATGCATAATCATTCCGACAATTATAAGTTTTATAAAATTAGCATGAGCTTTAACTCTTAATTAATAAATATTTGTCTTATGGTACAATGAAGGCTTCACTAAAAGTCTGATATTAAGGTAAAAAAGTGGAATGTGTGAAGGGGATGTAGCTCAGATGGTAGAGCGCTCGCTTAGCATGCGAGAGGTACGGGGATCGATACCCCGCATCTCCAAAAATTGAGGTCTTACATTACAAACTGAATCAAAGTATACTAAATATGCCTTTTTTGCTTAACTTCTTCTCTGTACAAACTCATTTGACTACCAATATCGTTAACCCGATCGAAGTAGTCCTTAAAAGCTTTAACCCACTCCCATCTTTAAATTTCTAACTCAGCACGCAAAGTTTGCAATCTAATAGTTCGAACCTTTGCTTTTTCTTGGTAATCCTCTTACCTAGTAATCAAAGGATCATGTGTCATATAACATCTCATAATTGCGGACATAACATTTCCAGTATAGCCTGTTATATAAATGAAAGCGCTTTAGCATTTCTTCTCCTAGTATCGTTCAACTCTTTTTATCGGCATCACTCAACATAACTATGTCAATGGGTTCCTCAAATCCACATTTTCAACAATATTCCAAAACTCTTGAAATCTAAAGATAGTTTTACCTTCAAACTCCAATAATCGTAGTTGTTACTTGATCGTGTCTACTGCTCCCGTATCACATCATAGAGCTCTCGTAGCTCAGTTGGTTAGAGCACCCGTTTAGTAAGCGGGAGGTCTTGAGTTCAAATCTCAACGAGAGCAACAGAATCAAAGTAAAAACATTTGGTGTATTGTAGTATAATATGGTTTTTTCTTTCTTGATTTGTTCAATCAAATATGCACTAAAAATGCAGTTCATGTAGGTATATTTGATATAATCAAGTTGTCCACTGCATTAATTTATATCCTAAACATATAACAGAACTAAATTTAGGTATAACTTATTTCGACTATTATGGGTTTTATAAAATTAGCATGAGCTTTAACTCTTAATTAATAAATATTTGTCTTATGATACAATGAAGGCTTCACTAAAAGTCTGAAATTAAGGTAAAAAGGAAGAATATGTGAAGGGGATGTAGCTCAGATGGTAGAGCGCTCGCTTAGCATGCGAGAGGTACGGGGATCGATACCCCGCATCTCCAAAAATTGAGGTCTTACTTTACAAACTGAATCAAAGTATACTAAACATGCCTTTTTTGCTTAACTTATTCTCTGTACAAACTCATTTGACTACCAATATCGTTAACCCGATCGAAGTAGTCCTTAAAAGCTTTAACCCACTCCCATCTTCAAATTAATAACTCCGCACGTAAAGTTTGCAGTCTAATAGTTCGAACCTTTGCTTTTACTTGGTAATCCTCTTACCTAGTAATCAAAGGATCATGTGTCATATAACATCTCATAATTGTGGACATAACATTTCCAGTATAGCCTGTTATATAAATGAAAGCGCTTTAGCATTTCTTCTCCTAGTATCGTTCAACTCTTTTTATCGGCATCACTCAACATAACTATGTCAATGGGTTCCTCAAATCCACATTTTCAACAATATTCCAAAACTCTTGAAATCTAAAGATAGTTTTACCTTCAAACTCCAATAATCGTAGTTGCTACTTGATCGTGTCTACTGCTCCCGTATCATATCATAGAGCTCTCGTAGCTCAGTTGGTTAGAGCACCCGTTTAGTAAGCGGGAGGTCTTGAGTTCAAATCTCAACGAGAGCAACAGAATCAAAATAAAAAACATTTGGTGTATTGTAGTATAATATGGTTTTTTCTTTCTTGATTTGTTCAATCAAATATGCACTAAAAATGCAGTTCATGTAGGTATATTTGGTATAATCAAGTTGTCCACTGCATTAATTTATATCCTAAACATATTACAGAACTAAATTTAGGTATAACTTATTTCGACTATTATGGGTTTTATAAAATTAGCATGAGCTTTAACTCTTAATTAATAAATATTTGTCTTATGATACAATGAAGGCTTCACTAAAAGTCTGAAATTAAGATAAAAAGGAAGAATATGTGAAGGGGATGTAGCTCAGATGGTAGAGCGCTCGCTTAGCATGCGAGAGGTACGGGGATCGATACCCCGCATCTCCAAAAATTGAGGTCTTACTTTACGAACTGAATTAAAGTATACTAAACATGCCTTTTTTGCTTAACTTCTTCTCTGTAAAACTCGTTTGACTACCAATATCGTTAACCCGATCGACGTAGTCCTTAAAGTTTTAACCCTCTCCCATCTTCAAATTTCTAACTCCGCACGCAAAGTTTGCAATCTAATAGTTCGAACCTTTGCTTTTTCTTGGTAATCCTCTTACCTAGTAATCAAAGGATCATGTGTCATATAACATCTCATAATTGCGGACATAACATTTCCAGTATAGCCTGTTATATAAATGAAAGCGCTTTAGCATTTCTTCTCCTAGTATCGTTCAACTCTTTTTATCGGCATCACTCAACATAACTATGTCAATGGGTTCCTCAAATCCACATTTTCAACAATATTCCAAAACTCTTGAAATCTAAAGATAGTTTTACCTTCAAACTCCAATAATCGTAGTTGCTACTTGATCGTGTCTACTGCTCCCGTATCATATCATAGAGCTCTCGTAGCTCAGTTGGTTAGAGCACCCGTTTAGTAAGCGGGAGGTCTTGAGTTCAAATCTCAACGAGAGCAACAGAATCAAAATAAAAAACATTTGGTGTATTGTAGTATAATATGGTTTTTTCTTTCTTGATTTGTTCAATCAAATATGCACTAAAAATGCAGTTCATGTAGGTATATTTGGTATAATCAAGTTGTCCACTGCATTAATTTATATCCTAAACATATTACAGAACTAAATTTAGGTATAACTTATTTCGACTATTATGGGTTTTATAAAATTAGCATGAGCTTTAACTCTTAATTAATAAATATTTGTCTTATGATACAATGAAGGCTTCACTAAAAGTATGAAATTAAGGTAAAAAGGAAGAATATGTGAAGGGGATGTAGCTCAGATGGTAGAGCGCTCGCTTAGCATGCGAGAGGTACGGGGATCAATACCCCGCATCTCCAAAAATTGAGGTCTTACTTTACGAACTGAATCAAAGTATACTAAACATGCCTTTTTTGCTTAACTTCTTCTCTGTAAAACTCGTTTGACTACCAATATCGTTAACCCGATCGACGTAGTCCTTAAAGTTTTAACCCTCTCCCATCTTCAAATTTCTAACTCCGCACGCAAAGTTTGCAATCTAATAGTTCGAACCTTTGCTTTTTCTTGGTAATCCTCTTACCTAGTAATCAAAGGATCATGTGTCATATAACATCTCATAATTGCGGACATAACATTTCCAGTATAGCCTGTTATATAAATGAAAGCGCTTTAGCATTTCTTCTCCTAGTATCGTTCAACTCTTTTTATCGGCATCACTCAACATAACTATGTCAATGGGTTCCTCAAATCCACATTTTCAACAATATTCCAAAACTCTTGAAATCTAAAGATAGTTTTACCTTCAAACTCCAATAATCGTAGTTGCTACTTGATCGTGTCTACTGCTCCCGTATCACATCATAGAGCTCTCGTAGCTCAGTTGGTTATTTCGATATGGAGAGAATGAAACCCTAGAACAAGAAAGAAATGAAGAGACGCAACATTGGCGGGGATCATCTAATCTGGTTCCTTCAATTGGCAGATTATCCCCCCTTTAATATTAGGGAAACCCTGAAATAAATCAAGGTTTAACCCTATAGTCTGATGAGAAGGAATCTTGTCCACAAACTAATTAAAAGATTACAAACATACCCAAATACAAATAAACTGAACAAACTAAAAAAACCCACGACGAACATAAGCCGGCCCAAGGCCCATAGATGAAGATTTCGGATTGTGCAAGCCCAATCAACTTGCTCTTAGCCCAAAACTCCCCCTCAAGCCGAAATCTTCAAAGACTCCAAACTGCTGTTTTCTTCTTGAACTTTACTTGTCACATAAGGATTCTTCATCTCAAGCTTGTTCACCAAGAACTCATGTTGCTGGATTGACAATGGCTTAGTCAAAATATCTGCAACTTGAAAACCAGTGTTAATATAATCAAAGCAAACAGTACCATCCAACAACTTTTCCCTGGAATAATGACAATCTATATCAATGTGTTTGGTTCGTTCATGGAAAACTGGATTATTTGCGATCTGAATAGCAGCCTTGTTATCACAATGAATAACAGAAGGCTTAGTCTGCTCAAATCCCAACTCACCCAATAATCCTCTAAGCCAAACAATCTCAGCAACAATTTTTCTTATGCTACGATATTCAGACTCAGCAGAGGATAGTGAAACAGTTTTATCCTTTTTAACCTTCCAAGAAATTAAAGCATTTCCTAATTTCACACAATAGCCATACACAGACCTACGAGTCTCAAGGCAAGCTGCCCAGTCTGAATCACAAAATCCTATCAGACTGGGGGTACTACCAGTAGGGAAGAAAAGACCCTTACCAGGCTCACGTTTCACATACCTTACAACTCTTAAGGCAGCATTAAAATGTGATCTTTTTGGGGCCTGCATAAACTGGCTTAAATTTTGAACAGAGTAAGAGATATCTGGTCTAGTGACAGTCAAGTAAAGGAGTTTCCCTATCAAACTTCTGTAAGAGGTTATATCATCTAGGGGTGGGTCATCAAGATTGATTTTTTGATGCTTATCATATTTGATACTGGTCAATTTTAAATCTGACTCCATAGGAGTTCTAAAAACTTTTCCTCCAGCCAGACCAGTTTCAGATATGAGTTCTAAAGCATACTTACGTTGAGATAAAATGATACCCTTTTCAGACCTGATTAATTCAATCCCCAAAAAATACTTGAGGTCACCCAAGTCCTTCATCTTGAAATTGGTTTCTAGGACTGACTTGAGTTCTCCTACAAGTTTCCTGCTATTTCCTGTAATCAGAAGGTCATCAACATATACTAACATGATAACAATGTTAGATCCATCATGCTTAGTAAAAAGGGAATAATCGAATTTAGACTGAACATAACCAGCATGTAAAAGGGACTCAGTGAGTTTTAAATTCCATTGTCTAGATGCCTGTTTTAAACCATAGAGGGACTTTCGTAGTCTGCAAACTAAATTCTCCCCCTGACTATGAAAGCCCTGAGGTAAAGTCATATAAACTTCTTCGTTCAAATCACCCTGAAGGAAAGCATTATAAACATCCATCTGATACAATGGCCAGGAATTAGTTGCTGCTAAGGAAAGAACAGTCCTCACAGTTGTCATTTTGACAACCGGAGAAAAAGTTTCAAAGAAATCAATTCCATATTTTTGTTTGAAGCCTTTAGCAACTAATCTGGCTTTGTACCTCTCTAAACTACCATCAGCATTGTATTTGAGTTTATAAACCCATTTACATCCTATGGCAGATTTACCTGGTGGTAATGGGACTAAGTCCCAAGTACCATTCTGTTCTAGAGCAGAAATCTCATTTTCCATAGCAGAAATCCAACCTTTGTCCTGAATAGCCTGAGAGTAGTTGCTAGGTTCCACTAGCTTAGACATAGAGCTTAGGAAACATTGATAACTATTAGAAACATGAGAATAATCCATGTAGTCAGATATAGGATAAATGGTTGAAGTGGAAGATACATAGTCACTTCTCCAAATGGGAGGCTTAATAATTCGACCAGAAACTCTTGAAATAACAGGGGGATCAACTTCAGAAACAGATCCTGTATCATCATTAGTATCATCATAATAATCTTCAGAGTCCTGGTTATTAACAGGCTCATCATTAGTGTGGGACTCAGAAATCTCTTCAGTCGAATGTAAAGAATCAACATCATTAGAGGGGGTGGCATCCTGTGTTTCAGAGATATCAAGAGGAGTTCCATCATAAACATCAGGGTGTGGTTGCTGTTCACAATCCAGAGATAACAGATCAAATTTGCCCTTTTTAAAAGGAAAAATGTTCTCAAAGAATTTTACATCCCTGCTCACAAAAAAATTCCTTGATTCTAAATTGTAAAGTTTGTAGCCCTTTTGAGTAGAGGAGTAACCAAGGAATACAGCAGGTATGGCTCTAGGGGCAAATTTGTCAGTCACCAGTAACTGTTTTGCAAAACACAAACAACCAAAGACCCTCAAGTGATTAATATCAGGTATCTTACCAGAAAATATCTCCATAGGGGATTTACCAAACAAAATACGAGTGGGAGTGATATTGATAAGATAGCAAGCAGTAAGTATACACTCCCCCCAGAATATGTTGGGTAAAGATGCTTGTATTTTTAAAGCTCGAGCAACCTCCAAGAGATGCCTATGTTTTCTTTCTACCCTACTATTCTGTTGGGGAGTGTAAGAGCAGCTGTGCTGGTGTATGGTACCATTTTTTGTAAAAAGGGAACTTAACTGGTCATTCATAAATTCACCACCATTATCTGTTCTGAAAATTTTGATGGTTTTAGAAAATTGTGTATTAATCATGACCATAAAGTTCCTAATGCAAACAGCTACATCAGATTTGAAATTGAGCAAAAAAATCCAGGTAATCCTGGAGTGGTCATCAACAAGGGTCAAAAAGTATTTTTTATTATCATGTGTAGCTGTGGAGTAAGGTCCCCATACATCAGCATGTATCAAATCAAAAATATTCTCTGCTCTAGAATGAGAAATGGGAAAAGAAGGCCTAACAAGTTTGGCCATGGGGCAAACAATACAAGAAGGGACAGAATGTTTATTTTTGAAACAACCAAGGGAACCAACATTATGCAAGTTCTGAAAAGAAGAGTGACCAAAACGCCTATGCCATAACATGATCTCATCATTGTTGGTAACAGTAAAGGCAACATTCTTGTTTCTGAGGTTCTTTGAGTGGTAAAGATAGAGTCCAGAATGTTCAAGTCCACTCCCCAAGACCTTCCCATTTGAGAGGTCCTGCAGGATAAAAGATTTTGGAGAAAAAATTGCAGAACAATTCATATCTCTGCTTAGTTTAGAAACAGATATGAGATTATATTTGAAATCTGGAAGATAAAGAACATTCTGCAATTTAATATCATCAGAAATAGAAAGATCTCCAATAGCATTAATAGTTGAACTAAAACCATTTGGCAAATGAACTCTAGAACCAGAAACAAGTTTAACATTGTTTAGCCAACTCAGATTATTAGTCATATGATTACTAGCTCCAGTATCAAGTATCCAACAATCATGATCATCATAAGAGGCAGAAAGGCAAAAAGATAGGGGCATACCCTGAGCAGTCATTTCAGACTGAGGAGGATTGATTGCAGTGGCAGCAGTTCCATGCTTAATTCCAACCTTCTGAAGATATCTCTCAAATTGTTCATTGGATAGTAAGATTCCACCTTGCAAGTTATTACCAGCAACAAACTTATTAGTGGATAGGAGACCAGAGGCAAAGTCAGCTGTGTCACCATCCGTGGGAGGGGCAACAGAACTCACAGCAGCAGCTGCTTTTGCCTTCTGCAACTCCTTAAGTTTGAAACAATTATCCTTACAGTGCCCTTTTTTCTTGCAAAACTCACAACCCTTTGCAAAACACCTTTCAATAGTGTGACCTTTCTTGTGGCAAAAGTCACATTCCAGGTTGGGGTTTAAAGGTCTTTTTGGTTTATCAGGATTGGTATTGACAGTGGCACTGATAGGGGTAATTTCAGAGGAAATTGAAGCAGATATATCCCTTTGGCTCTCCTCTTGGCATAACATGCTGTAAGCTTGGTTTAAAGATGGGAGAGGAGTCCAAAGAAGTATGTTGCTTCTAACATGGGAAAAAGTTTCATTAAGGCCCATCAGAAATTGAAAAAGTCTCTGGTTATTTTTGTGCTCTAAATGTCTTTTAAAAGGTTCACCATCAATGTGAGGAAGGGCACAGATTGTATCATATTCAGTCCAGAGGTTCTTCAATTTTGTAAAAAAGATAGTAACAGAATCAAGGCCTTGCCTAGCAGAAACTATTTCTCTATGCAGCTGGTAAATCCTAGAGCCATTGATTTTATTAAAGCTATCATGAAGTTCTTTCCAGGCCAAGTGCGCACTCTCTGAATACATGATTCCATCAGAAATATCGCTTGAAACAGAGTTCATCAACCAACCAGACACAACTGCGTTGCATCTGTCCCAAAGATGTTGAAGTTTAAAATCGAAGGAATCACGCTTGCAAGCACCAGTAATAAATCCGAGTTTATTCTTTCCTAACAAAAAAATCTGCATAGCGCGACTCCATTTGGTGTAGTTTTCAGAACCAGAGAGCTTAACAGAAACTACGCACTGGCCAGGATTCTCAGTTGAATGCAAGAATAAAGGGTGGAACGAATGCACCTCGGATGAGAGATCAAGAATCTGTTGATTCGCGGTTGCGTCAGGGAGGAGATTGTCCTGCTCGCCATCCAGCGAATCATCGGGGTTGGACATACTTCAAAACTGGGATGAATCAGATGAAGGAGTGCTGATCTGGAAGGATCAGTCGAAGGAAGCCTTGGAAATCGAAGTTTTGTTGGTCAGAAACTTCGATCTTGGGGATACAGAAACATGCAAGACGAAGGGACTGAAATCGCCTTATCTTGGAGATGAAAACGTCGCAGCCAAAAAAGGATGAACAAGGCTTCCGGTGTTCAAGATTGCCAGTTGAAGGAGCAATTGTAGTGGAAGCATCAAAAGACGGATCGAATCATCGAGAAAATCCTCGCTCTGATACCATTTCGATATGGAGAGAATGAAACCCTAGAACAAGAAAGAAATGAAGAGACGCAACATTGGCGGGGATCATCTAATCTGGTTCCTTCAATTGGCAGATTATCCCCCCTTTAATATTAGGGAAACCCTGAAATAAATCAAGGTTTAACCCTATAGTCTGATGAGAAGGAATCTTGTCCACAAACTAATTAAAAGATTACAAACATACCCAAATACAAATAAACTGAACAAACTAAAAAAACCCACGACGAACATAAGCCGGCCCAAGGCCCATAGATGAAGATTTCGGATTGTGCAAGCCCAATCAACTTGCTCTTAGCCCAAAAGGTTAGAGCACCCGTTTAGTAAGCGGGAGGTCTTGAGTTCAAATCTCAACGAGAGCAACAGAATCAAAGTAAAAACATTTGGTGTATTGTAGTATAATATGGTTTTTTCTTTCTTGATTTGTTCAATCAAATATGCACTAAAAATGCAGTTCATGTAGGTATATTTGATATAATCAAGTTGTCCACTGCATTAATTTATATCCTAAACATATTACAGAACTAAATTTAGGTATAACTTATTTCGACTATTATGGGTTTTATAAAATTAGCATGAGCTTTAACTCTTAATTAATAAATATTTGTCTTATGATACAATGAAGGCTTCACTAAAAGTCTGAAATTAAGGTAAAAAGGAAGAATATGTGTAGGGGATGTAGCTCAGATGGTAGAGCGCTCGCTTAGCATGCGAGAGGTACGGGGATCGATACCCCGCATCTCCAAAAATTGAGGTCTTACTTTACAAACTGAATCAAAGTATACTAAACATGCCTTTTTTGCTTAACTTCTTCTCTGTACAAACTCATTTGACTACCAATATCGTTAACCCGATCGAAGTAGTCCTTAAAAGCTTTAACCCACTCCCATCTTCAAATTAATAACTCCGCACGTAAAGTTTGCAGTCTAATAGTTCGAACCTTTGCTTTTACTTGGTAATCCTCTTACCTAGTAATCAAAGGATCATGTGTCATATAACATCTCATAATTGTGGACATAACATTTCCAGTATAGCCTGTTATATAAATGAAAGCGCTTTAGCATTTCTTCTCCTAGTATCGTTCAACTCTTTTTATCGGCATCACTCAACATAACTATGTCAATGGGTTCCTCAAATCCACATTTTCAACAATATTCCAAAACTCTTGAAATCTAAAGATAGTTTTACCTTCAAACTCCAATAATCGTAGTTGCTACTTGATCGTGTCTACTGCTCCCGTATCATATCATAGAGCTCTCGTAGCTCAGTTGGTTAGAGCACCCGTTTAGTAAGCGGGAGGTCTTGAGTTCAAATCTCAACGAGAGCAACAGAATCAAAATAAAAACATTTGGTGTATTGTAGTATAATATGGTTTTTTCTTTCTTGATTTGTTCAATCAAATATGCACTAAAAATGCAGTTCATGTAGGTATATTTGGTATAATCAAGTTGTCCACTGCATTAATTTATATCCTAAACATATTACAGAACTAAATTTAGGTATAACTTATTTCGACTATTATGGGTTTTATAAAATTAGCATGAGCTTTAACTCTTAATTAATAAATATTTGTCTTATGATACAATGAAGGCTTCACTAAAAGTCTGAAATTAAGATAAAAAGGAAGAATATGTGAAGGGGATGTAGCTCAGATGGTAGAGCGCTCGCTTAGCATGCGAGAGGTACGGGGATCGATACCCCGCATCTCCAAAAATTGAGGTCTTACTTTACGAACTGAATTAAAGTATACTAAACATGCCTTTTTTGCTTAACTTCTTCTCTGTAAAACTCGTTTGACTACCAATATCGTTAACCCGATCGACGTAGTCCTTAAAGTTTTAACCCTCTCCCATCTTCAAATTTCTAACTCCGCACGCAAAGTTTGCAATCTAATAGTTCGAACCTTTGCTTTTTCTTGGTAATCCTCTTACCTAGTAATCAAAGGATCATGTGTCATATAACATCTCATAATTGCGGACATAACATTTCCAGTATAGCCTGTTATATAAATGAAAGCGCTTTAGCATTTCTTCTCCTAGTATCGTTCAACTCTTTTTATCGGCATCACTCAACATAACTATGTCAATGGGTTCCTCAAATCCACATTTTCAACAATATTCCAAAACTCTTGAAATCTAAAGATAGTTTTACCTTCAAACTCCAATAATCGTAGTTGCTACTTGATCGTGTCTACTGCTCCCGTATCATATCATAGAGCTCTCGTAGCTCAGTTGGTTAGAGCACCCGTTTAGTAAGCGGGAGGTCTTGAGTTCAAATCTCAACGAGAGCAACAGAATCAAAATAAAAAACATTTGGTGTATTGTAGTATAATATGGTTTTTTCTTTCTTGATTTGTTCAATCAAATATGCACTAAAAATGCAGTTCATGTAGGTATATTTGGTATAATCAAGTTGTCCACTGCATTAATTTATATCCTAAACATATTACAGAACTAAATTTAGGTATAACTTATTTCGACTATTATGGGTTTTATAAAATTAGCATGAGCTTTAACTCTTAATTAATAAATATTTGTCTTATGATACAATGAAGGCTTCACTAAAAGTCTGAAATTAAGGTAAAAAGGAAGAATATGTGAAGGGGATGTAGCTCAGATGGTAGAGCGCTCGCTTAGCATGCGAGAGGTACGGGGATCGATACCCCGCATCTCCAAAAATTGAGGTCTTACTTTACAAACTGAATCAAAGTATACTAAACATGCCTTTTTTGCTTAACTTATTCTCTGTACAAACTCATTTGACTACCAATATCGTTAACCCGATCGAAGTAGTCCTTAAAAGCTTTAACCCACTCCCATCTTCAAATTAATAACTCCGCACGTAAAGTTTGCAGTCTAATAGTTCGAACCTTTGCTTTTACTTGGTAATCCTCTTACCTAGTAATCAAAGGATCATGTGTCATATAACATCTCATAATTGTGGACATAACATTTCCAGTATAGCCTGTTATATAAATGAAAGCGCTTTAGCATTTCTTCTCCTAGTATCGTTCAACTCTTTTTATCGGCATCACTCAACATAACTATGTCAATGGGTTCCTCAAATCCACATTTTCAACAATATTCCAAAACTCTTGAAATCTAAAGATAGTTTTACCTTCAAACTCCAATAATCGTAGTTGCTACTTGATCGTGTCTACTGCTCCCGTATCATATCATAGAGCTCTCGTAGCTCAGTTGGTTAGATAACCCGTTTAGTAAGCGGGAGGTCTTGAGTTCAAATCTCAACGAGAGCAACAGAATCAAAATAAAAAACATTTGGTGTATTGTAGTATAATATGGTTTTTTCTTTCTTGATTTGTTCAATCAAATATGCACTAAAAATGCAGTTCATGTAGGTATATTTGGTATAATCAAGTTGTCCACTGCATTAATTTATATCCTAAACATATTACAGAACTAAATTTAGGTATAACTTATTTCGACTATTATGGGTTTTATAAAATTAGCATGAGCTTTAACTCTTAATTAATAAATATTTGTCTTATGATACAATGAAGGCTTCACTAAAAGTCTGAAATTAAGATAAAAAGGAAGAATATGTGAAGGGGATGTAGCTCAGATGGTAGAGCGCTCGCTTAGCATGCGAGAGGTACGGGGATCGATACCCCGCATCTCCAAAAATTGAGGTCTTACTTTACGAACTGAATTAAAGTATACTAAACATGCCTTTTTTGCTTAACTTCTTCTCTGTAAAACTCGTTTGACTACCAATATCGTTAACCCGATCGACGTAGTCCTTAAAGTTTTAACCCTCTCCCATCTTCAAATTTCTAACTCCGCACGCAAAGTTTGCAATCTAATAGTTCGAACCTTTGCTTTTTCTTGGTAATCCTCTTACCTAGTAATCAAAGGATCATGTGTCATATAACATCTCATAATTGCGGACATAACATTTCCAGTATAGCCTGTTATATAAATGAAAGCGCTTTAGCATTTCTTCTCCTAGTATCGTTCAACTCTTTTTATCGGCATCACTCAACATAACTATGTCAATGGGTTCCTCAAATCCACATTTTCAACAATATTCCAAAACTCTTGAAATCTAAAGATAGTTTTACCTTCAAACTCCAATAATCGTAGTTGCTACTTGATCGTGTCTACTGCTCCCGTATCATATCATAGAGCTCTCGTAGCTCAGTTGGTTAGAGCACCCGTTTAGTAAGCGGGAGGTCTTGAGTTCAAATCTCAACGAGAGCAACAGAATCAAAATAAAAAACATTTGGTGTATTGTAGTATAATATGGTTTTTTCTTTCTTGATTTGTTCAATCAAATATGCACTAAAAATGCAGTTCATGTAGGTATATTTGGTATAATCAAGTTGTCCACTGCATTAATTTATATCCTAAACATATTACAGAACTAAATTTAGGTATAACTTATTTCGACTATTATGGGTTTTATAAAATTAGCATGAGCTTTAACTCTTAATTAATAAATATTTGTCTTATGATACAATGAAGGCTTCACTAAAAGTATGAAATTAAGGTAAAAAGGAAGAATATGTGAAGGGGATGTAGCTCAGATGGTAGAGCGCTCGCTTAGCATGCGAGAGGTACGGGGATCAATACCCCGCATCTCCAAAAATTGAGGTCTTACTTTACGAACTGAATCAAAGTATACTAAACATGCCTTTTTTGCTTAACTTCTTCTCTGTAAAACTCGTTTGACTACCAATATCGTTAACCCGATCGACGTAGTCCTTAAAGTTTTAACCCTCTCCCATCTTCAAATTTCTAACTCCGCACGCAAAGTTTGCAATCTAATAGTTCGAACCTTTGCTTTTTCTTGGTAATCCTCTTACCTAGTAATCAAAGGATCATGTGTCATATAACATCTCATAATTGCGGACATAACATTTCCAGTATAGCCTGTTATATAAATGAAAGCGCTTTAGCATTTCTTCTCCTAGTATCGTTCAACTCTTTTTATCGGCATCACTCAACATAACTATGTCAATGGGTTCCTCAAATCCACATTTTCAACAATATTCCAAAACTCTTGAAATCTAAAGATAGTTTTACCTTCAAACTCCAATAATCGTAGTTGCTACTTGATCGTGTCTACTGCTCCCGTATCACATCATAGAGCTCTCGTAGCTCAGTTGGTTAGAGCACCCGTTTAGTAAGCGGGAGGTCTTGAGTTCAAATCTCAACGAGAGCAACAGAATCAAAGTAAAAACATTTGGTGTATTGTAGTATAATATGGTTTTTTCTTTCTTGATTTGTTCAATCAAATATGCACTAAAAATGCAGTTCATGTAGGTATATTTGATATAATCAAGTTGTCCACTGCATTAATTTATATCCTAAACATATTACAGAACTAAATTTAGGTATAACTTATTTCGACTATTATGGGTTTTATAAAATTAGCATGAGCTTTAACTCTTAATTAATAAATATTTGTCTTATGATACAATGAAGGCTTCACTAAAAGTCTGAAATTAAGGTAAAAAGGAAGAATATGTGAAGGGGATGTAGCTCAGATGGTAGAGCGCTCGCTTAGCATGCGAGAGGTACGGGGATCGATACCCCGCATCTCCAAAAATTGAGGTCTTACTTTACAAACTGAATCAAAGTATACTAAACATGCCTTTTTTGCTTAACTTCTTCTCTGTACAAACTCATTTGACTACCAATATCGTTAACCCGATCGAAGTAGTCCTTAAAAGCTTTAACCCACTCCCATCTTCAAATTAATAACTCCGCACGTAAAGTTTGCAGTCTAATAGTTCGAACCTTTGCTTTTACTTGGTAATCCTCTTACCTAGTAATCAAAGGATCATGTGTCATATAACATCTCATAATTGCGGACATAACATTTCCAGTATAGCCTGTTATATAAATGAAAGCGCTTTAGCATTTCTTCTCCTAGTATCGTTCAACTCTTTTTATCGGCATCACTCAACATAACTATGTCAATGGGTTCCTCAAATCCACATTTTCAACAATATTCCAAAACTCTTGAAATCTAAAGATAGTTTTACCTTCAAACTCCAATAATCGTAGTTGCTACTTGATCGTGTCTACTGCTCCCGTATCATATCATAGAGCTCTCGTAGCTCAGTTGGTTAGAGCACCCGTTTAGTAAGCGGGAGGTCTTGAGTTCAAATCTCAACGAGAGCAACAGAATCAAAATAAAAACATTTGGTGTATTGTAGTATAATATGGTTTTTTCTTTCTTGATTTGTTCAATCAAATATGCACTAAAAATGCAGTTCATGTAGGTATATTTGGTATAATCAAGTTGTCCACTGCATTAATTTATATCCTAAACATATTACAGAACTAAATTTAGGTATAACTTATTTCGACTATTATGGGTTTTATAAAATTAGCATGAGCTTTAACTCTTAATTAATAAATATTTGTCTTATGATACAATGAAGGCTTCACTAAAAGTCTGAAATTAAGATAAAAAGGAAGAATATGTGAAGGGGATGTAGCTCAGATGGTAGAGCGCTCGCTTAGCATGCGAGAGGTACGGGGATCGATACCCCGCATCTCCAAAAATTGAGGTCTTACTTTACGAACTGAATTAAAGTATACTAAACATGCCTTTTTTGCTTAACTTCTTCTCTGTAAAACTCGTTTGACTACCAATATCGTTAACCCGATCGACGTAGTCCTTAAAGTTTTAACCCTCTCCCATCTTCAAATTTCTAACTCCGCACGCAAAGTTTGCAATCTAATAGTTCGAACCTTTGCTTTTTCTTGGTAATCCTCTTACCTAGTAATCAAAGGATCATGTGTCATATAACATCTCATAATTGCGGACATAACATTTCCAGTATAGCCTGTTATATAAATGAAAGCGCTTTAGCATTTCTTCTCCTAGTATCGTTCAACTCTTTTTATCGGCATCACTCAACATAACTATGTCAATGGGTTCCTCAAATCCACATTTTCAACAATATTCCAAAACTCTTGAAATCTAAAGATAGTTTTACCTTCAAACTCCAATAATCGTAGTTGCTACTTGATCGTGTCTACTGCTCCCGTATCATATCATAGAGCTCTCGTAGCTCAGTTGGTTAGAGCACCCGTTTAGTAAGCGGGAGGTCTTGAGTTCAAATCTCAACGAGAGCAACAGAATCAAAATAAAAACATTTGGTGTATTGTAGTATAATATGGTTTTTTCTTTCTTGATTTGTTCAATCAAATATGCACTAAAAATGCAGTTCATGTAGGTATATTTGGTATAATCAAGTTGTCCACTGCATTAATTTATATCCTAAACATATTACAGAACTAAATTTAGGTATAACTTATTTCGACTATTATGGGTTTTATAAAATTAGCATGAGCTTTAACTCTTAATTAATAAATATTTGTCTTATGATACAATGAAGGCTTCACTAAAAGTCTGAAATTAAGGTAAAAAGGAAGAATATGTGAAGGGGATGTAGCTCAGATGGTAGAGCGCTCGCTTAGCATGCGAGAGGTACGGGGATCGATACCCCGCATCTCCAAGAATTGAGGTCTTACTTTACAAACTGAATCAAAGTATACTAAACATGCCTTTTTTTGCTTAACTTCTTCTCTGTACAAACTCATTTGACTACCAATATCGTTAACCCGATCGAAGTAGTCCTTAAAAGCTTTAACCCACTCCCATCTTCAAATTTCTAACTCCGCACGCAAAGTTTGCAATCTAATAGTTCGAACCTTTGCTTTTTCTTGGTAATCCTCTTACCTAGTAATCAAAGGATCATGTGTCATATAACATCTCATAATTGCGGACATAACATTTCCAGTATAGCCTGTTATATAAATGAAAGCGCTTTAGCATTTCTTCTCCTAGTATCGTTCAACTCTTTTTATCGGCATCACTCAACATAACTATGTCAATGGGTTCCTCAAATCCACATTTTCAACAATATTCCAAAACTCTTGAAATCTAAAGATAGTTTTACCTTCAAACTCCAATAATCGTAGTTGCTACTTGATCGTGTCTACTGCTCCCGTATCACATCATAGAGCTCTCGTAGCTCAGTTGGTTAGAGCACCCGTTTAGTAAGCGGGAGGTCTTGAGTTCAAATCTCAACGAGAGCAACAGAATCAAAATAAAAACATTTGGTGTATTGTAGTATAATATGGTTTTTTCTTTCTTGATTTGTTCAATCAAATATGCACTAAAAATGCAGTTCATGTAGGTATATTTGGTATAATCAAGTTGTCCACTGCATTAATTTATATCCTAAACATATTACAGAACTAAATTTAGGTATAACTTATTTCGACTATTATGGGTTTTATAAAATTAGCATGAGCTTTAACTCTTAATTAATAAATATTTGTCTTATGATACAATGAAGGCTTCACTAAAAGTCTGAAATTAAGGTAAAAAGGAAGAATATGTGAAGGGGATGTAGCTCAGATGGTAGAGCGCTCGCTTAGCATGCGAGAGGTACGGGGATCGATACCCCGCATCTCCAAAAATTGAGGTCTTACTTTACGAACTGAATCAAAGTATACTAAACATGCCTTTTTTGCTTAACTTCTTCTCTGTAAAACTCGTTTGACTACCAATATCGTTAACCCGATCGACGTAGTCCTTAAAGTTTTAACCCTCTCCCATCTTCAAATTTCTAACTCCGCACGCAAAGTTTGCAATCTAATAGTTCGAACCTTTGCTTTTTCTTGGTAATCCTCTTACCTAGTAATCAAAGGATCATGTGTCATATAACATCTCATAATTGCGGACATAACATTTCCAGTATAGCCTGTTATATAAATGAAAGCGCTTTAGCATTTCTTCTCCTAGTATCGTTCAACTCTTTTTATCGGCATCACTCAACATAACTATGTCAATGGGTTCCTCAAATCCACATTTTCAACAATATTCCAAAACTCTTGAAATCTAAAGATAGTTTTACCTTCAAACTCCAATAATCGTAGTTGCTACTTGATCGTGTCTACTGCTCCCGTATCACATCATAGAGCTCTCGTAGCTCAGTTGGTTAGAGCACCCGTTTAGTAAGCGGGAGGTCTTGAGTTCAAATCTCAACGAGAGCAACAGAATCAAAGTAAAAAACATTTGGTGTATTGTAGTATAATATGGTTTTTTCTTTCTTGATTTGTTCAATCAAATATGCACTAAAAATGCAGTTCATGTAGGTATATTTGGTATAATCAAGTTGTCCACTGCATTAATTTATATCCTAAACATATTACAGAACTAAATTTAGGTATAACTTATTTCGACTATTATGGGTTTTATAAAATTAGCATGAGCTTTAACTCTTAATTAATAAATATTTGTCTTATGATACAATGAAGGCTTCACTAAAAGTCTGAAATTAAGGTAAAAAGGAAGAATATGTGAAGGGGATGTAGCTCAGATGGTAGAGCGCTCGCTTAGCATGCGAGAGGTACGGGGATCGATACCCCGCATCTCCAAAAATTGAGGTCTTACTTTACAAACTGAATCAAAGTATACTAAACATGCCTTTTTTGCTTAACTTCTTCTCTGTACAAACTCATTTGACTACCAATATCGTTAACCCGATCGAAGTAGTCCTTAAAAGCTTTAACCCACTCCCATCTTCAAATTTCTAACTCCGCACGCAAAGTTTGCAATCTAATAGTTCGAACCTTTGCTTTTTCTTGGTAATCCTCTTACCTAGTAATCAAAGGATCATGTGTCATATAACATCTCATAATTGCGGACATAACATTTCCAGTATAGCCTGTTATATAAATGAAAGCGCTTTAGCATTTCTTCTCCTAGTATCGTTCAACTCTTTTTATCGGCATCACTCAACATAACTATGTCAATGGGTTCCTCAAATCCACATTTTCAACAATATTCCAAAACTCTTGAAATCTAAAGATAGTTTTACCTTCAAACTCCAATAATCGTAGTTGCTACTTGATCGTGTCTACTGCTCCCGTATCACATCATAGAGCTCTCGTAGCTCAGTTGGTTAGAGCACCCGTTTAGTAAGCGGGAGGTCTTGAGTTCAAATCTCAACGAGAGCAACAGAATCAAAGTTAAAACATTTGGTGTATTGTAGTATAATATGGTTTTTTCTTTCTTGATTTGTTCAATCAAATATGCACTAAAAATGCAGTTCATGTAGGTATATTTGATATAATCAAGTTGTCCACTGCATTAATTTATATCCTAAACATATTACAGAACTAAATTTAGGTATAACTTATTTCGACTATTATGGGTTTTATAAAATTAGCATGAGCTTTAACTCTTAATTAATAAATATTTGTCTTATGATACAATGAAGGCTTCACTAAAAGTCTGAAATTAAGGTAAAAAGGAAGAATATGTGAAGGGGATGTAGCTCAGATGGTAGAGCGCTCGCTTAGCATGCGAGGTACGGGGATCGATACCCCGCATCTCCAAAAATTGAGGTCTTACTTTACGAACTGAATCAAAGTATACTAAACATGCCTTTTTTGCTTAACTTCTTCTCTGTAAAACTCGTTTGACTACCAATATCGTTAACCCGATCGACGTAGTCCTTAAAGTTTTAACCCTCTCCCATCTTCAAATTTCTAACTCCGCACGCAAAGTTTGCAATCTAATAGTTCGAACCTTTGCTTTTTCTTGGTAATCCTCTTACCTAGTAATCAAAGGATCATGTGTCATATAACATCTCATAATTGCGGACATAACATTTCCAGTATAGCCTGTTATATAAATGAAAGCGCTTTAGCATTTCTTCTCCTAGTATCGTTCAACTCTTTTTATCGGCATCACTCAACATAACTATGTCAATGGGTTCCTCAAATCCACATTTTCAACAATATTCCAAAACTCTTGAAATCTAAAGATAGTTTTACCTTCAAACTCCAATAATCGTAGTTGCTACTTGATCGTGTCTACTGCTCCCGTATCACATCATAGAGCTCTCGTAGCTCAGTTGGTTAGAGCACCCGTTTAGTAAGCGGGAGGTCTTGAGTTCAAATCTCAACGAGAGCAACAGAATCAAAATAAAAAACATTTGGTGTATTGTAGTATAATATGGTTTTTTCTTTCTTGATTTGTTCAATCAAATATGCACTAAAAATGCAGTTCATGTAGGTATATTTGGTATAATCAAGTTGTCCACTGCATTAATTTATATCCTAAACATATTACAGAACTAAATTTAGGTATAACTTATTTCGACTATTATGGGTTTTATAAAATTAGCATGAGCTTTAACTCTTAATTAATAAATATTTGTCTTATGATACAATGAAGGCTTCACTAAAAGTCTGAAATTAAGGTAAAAAGGAAGAATATGTGAAGGGGATGTAGCTCAGATGGTAGAGCGCTCGCTTAGCATGCGAGAGGTACGGGGATCGATACCCCGCATCTCCAAAAATTGAGGTCTTACTTTACAAACTGAATCAAAGTATACTAAACATGCCTTTTTTGCTTAACTTCTTCTCTGTACAAACTCATTTGACTACCAATATCGTTAACCCGATCGAAGTAGTCCTTAAAAGCTTTAACCCACTCCCATCTTCAAATTACTAACTCCGCACGCAAAGTTTGCAATCTAATAGTTCGAACCTTTGCTTTTACTTGGTAATCCTCTTACCTAGTAATCAAAGGATCATGTGTCATATAACATCTCATAATTGCGGACATAACATTTCCAGTATAGCCTGTTATATAAATGAAAGCGCTTTAGCATTTCTTCTCCTAGTATCGTTCAACTCTTTTTATCGGCATCACTCAACATAACTATGTCAATAGGTTCCTCAAATCCACATTTTCAACAATATTCCAAAACTCTTGAAATCTAAAGATAGTTTTACCTTCAAACTCCAATAATCGTAGTTGCTACTTGATCGTGTCTACTGCTCCCGTATCACATCATAGAGCTCTCGTAGCTCAGTTGGTTAGAGCACCCGTTTAGTAAGCGGGAGGTCTTGAGTTCAAATCTCAACGAGAGCAACAGAATCAAAGTAAAAACATTTGGTGTATTGTAGTATAATATGGTTTTTTCTTTCTTGATTTGTTCAATCAAATATGCACTAAAAATGCAGTTCATGTAGGTATATTTGGTATAATCAAGTTGTCCACTGCATTAATTTATATCCTAAACATATTACAGAACTAAATTTAGGTATAACTTATTTCGACTATTATGGGTTTTATAAAATTAGCATGAGCTTTAACTCTTAATTAATAAATATTTGTCTTATGATACAATGAAGGCTTCACTAAAAGTCTGAAATTAAGGTAAAAAGGAAGAATATGTGAAGGGGATGTAGCTCAGATGGTAGAGCGCTCGCTTAGCATGCGAGAGGTACGGGGATCGATACCCCGCATCTCCAAAAATTGAGGTCTTACTTTACAAACTGAATCAAAGTATACTAAACATGCCTTTTTTGCTTAACTTCTTCTCTGTACAAACTCATTTGACTACCAATATCGTTAACCCGATCGAAGTAGTCCTTAAAAGCTTTAACCCACTCCCATCTTCAAATTACTAACTCCGCACGCAAAGTTTGCAATCTAATAGTTCGAACCTTTGCTTTTACTTGGTAATCCTCTTACCTAGTAATCAAAGGATCATGTGTCATATAACATCTCATAATTGCGGACATAACATTTCCAGTATAGCCTGTTATATAAATGAAAGCGCTTTAGCATTTCTTCTCCTAGTATCGTTCAACTCTTTTTATCGGCATCACTCAACATAACTATGTCAATGGGTTCCTCAAATCCACATTTTCAACAATATTCCAAAACTCTTGAAATCTAAAGATAGTTTTACCTTCAAACTCCAATAATCGTAGTTGCTACTTGATCGTGTCTACTGCTCCCGTATCACATCATAGAGCTCTCGTAGCTCAGTTGGTTAGAGCACCCGTTTAGTAAGCGGGAGGTCTTGAGTTCAAATCTCAACGAGAGCAACAGAATCAAAGTAAAAACATTTGGTGTATTGTAGTATAATATGGTTTTTTCTTTCTTGATTTGTTCAATCAAATATGCACTAAAAATGCAGTTCATGTAGGTATATTTGGTATAATCAAGTTGTCCACTGCATTAATTTATATCCTAAACATATTACAGAACTAAATTTAGGTATAACTTATTTCGACTATTATGGGTTTTATAAAATTAGCATGAGCTTTAACTCTTAATTAATAAATATTTGTCTTATGATACAATGAAGGCTTCACTAAAAGTCTGAAATTAAGGTAAAAAGGAAGAATATGTGAAGGGGATGTAGCTCAGATGGTAGAGCGCTCGCTTAGCATGCGAGAGGTACGGGGATCGATACCCCGCATCTCCAAAAATTGAGGTCTTACTTTACAAACTGAATCAAAGTATACTAAACATGCCTTTTTTGCTTAACTTCTTCTCTGTACAAACTCATTTGACTACCAATATCGTTAACCCGATCGAAGTAGTCCTTAAAAGCTTTAACCCACTCCCATCTTCAAATTACTAACTCCGCACGCAAAGTTTGCAATCTAATAGTTCGAACCTTTGCTTTTACTTGGTAATCCTCTTACCTAGTAATCAAAGGATCATGTGTCATATAACATCTCATAATTGCGGACATAACATTTCCAGTATAGCCTGTTATATAAATGAAAGCGCTTTAGCATTTCTTCTCCTAGTATCGTTCAACTCTTTTTATCGGCATCACTCAACATAACTATGTCAATGGGTTCCTCAAATCCACATTTTCAACAATATTCCAAAACTCTTGAAATCTAAAGATAGTTTTACCTTCAAACTCCAATAATCGTAGTTGCTACTTGATCGTGTCTACTGCTCCCGTATCACATCATAGAGCTCTCGTAGCTCAGTTGGTTAGAGCACCCGTTTAGTAAGCGGGAGGTCTTGAGTTCAAATCTCAACGAGAGCAACAGAATCAAAGTAAAAACATTTGGTGTATTGTAGTATAATATGGTTTTTTCTTTCTTGATTTGTTCAATCAAATATGCACTAAAAATGCAGTTCATGTAGGTATATTTGATATAATCAAGTTGTCCACTGCATTAATTTATATCCTAAACATATTACAGAACTAAATTTAGGTATAACTTATTTCGACTATTATGGGTTTTATAAAATTAGCATGAGCTTTAACTCTTAATTAATAAATATTTGTCTTATGATACAATGAAGGCTTCACTAAAAGTCTGAAATTAAGGTAAAAAGGAAGAATATGTGAAGGGGATGTAGCTCAGATGGTAGAGCGCTCGCTTAGCATGCGAGAGGTACGGGGATCGATACCCCGCATCTCCAAAAATTGAGGTCTTACTTTACGAACTGAATCAAAGTATACTAAACATGCCTTTTTTGCTTAACTTCTTCTCTGTAAAACTCGTTTGACTACCAATATCGTTAACCCGATCGACGTAGTCCTTAAAGTTTTAACCCTCTCCCATCTTCAAATTTCTAACTCCGCACGCAAAGTTTGCAATCTAATAGTTCGAACCTTTGCTTTTTCTTGGTAATCCTCTTACCTAGTAATCAAAGGATCATGTGTCATATAACATCTCATAATTGCGGACATAACATTTCCAGTATAGCCTGTTATATAAATGAAAGCGCTTTAGCATTTCTTCTCCTAGTATCGTTCAACTCTTTTTATCGGCATCACTCAACATAACTATGTCAATGGGTTCCTCAAATCCACATTTTCAACAATATTCCAAAACTCTTGAAATCTAAAGATAGTTTTACCTTCAAACTCCAATAATCGTAGTTGCTACTTGATCGTGTCTACTGCTCCCGTATCACATCATAGAGCTCTCGTAGCTCAGTTGGTTAGAGCACCCGTTTAGTAAGCGGGAGGTCTTGAGTTCAAATCTCAACGAGAGCAACAGAATCAAAGTAAAAACATTTGTGATATTGTAGTATAAATATGCACTAAAAATGCAGTTCATGTAGGTATATTTGATATAATCAAGTTGTCCACTGCATTAATTTATATCCTAAACATATTACAGAACTAAATTTAGGTATAACTTATTTCGACTATTATGGGTTTTATAAAATTAGCATGAGCTTTAACTCTTAATTAATAAATATTTGTCTTATGATACAATGAAGGCTTCACTAAAAGTATGAAATTAAGGTAAAAAGGAAGAATATGTGAAGGGGATGTAGCTCAGATGGTAGAGCGCTCGCTTAGCATGCGAGAGGTACGGGGATCAATACCCCGCATCTCCAAAAATTGAGGTCTTACTTTACGAACTGAATCAAAGTATACTAAACATGCCTTTTTTGCTTAACTTCTTCTCTGTAAAACTCGTTTGACTACCAATATCGTTAACCCGATCGACGTAGTCCTTAAAGTTTTAACCCTCTCCCATCTTCAAATTTCTAACTCCGCACGCAAAGTTTGCAATCTAATAGTTCGAACCTTTGCTTTTTCTTGGTAATCCTCTTACCTAGTAATCAAAGGATCATGTGTCATATAACATCTCATAATTGCGGACATAACATTTCCAGTATAGCCTGTTATATAAATGAAAGCGCTTTAGCATTTCTTCTCCTAGTATCGTTCAACTCTTTTTATCGGCATCACTCAACATAACTATGTCAATGGGTTCCTCAAATCCACATTTTCAACAATATTCCAAAACTCTTGAAATCTAAAGATAGTTTTACCTTCAAACTCCAATAATCGTAGTTGCTACTTGATCGTGTCTACTGCTCCCGTATCACATCATAGAGCTCTCGTAGCTCAGTTGGTTAGAGCACCCGTTTAGTAAGCGGGAGGTCTTGAGTTCAAATCTCAACGAGAGCAACAGAATCAAAGTAAAAACATTTGTGATATTGTAGTATAAATATGCACTAAAAATGCAGTTCATGTAGGTATATTTGATATAATCAAGTTGTCCACTGTATTAATTTATATCCTAAACATATTACAGAACTAAATTTAGGTATAACTTATTTCGACTATTATGGGTTTTATAAAATTAGCATGAGCTTTAACTCTTAATTAATAAATATTTGTCTTATGATACAATGAAGGCTTCACTAAAAGTCTGAAATTAAGGTAAAAAGGAAGAATATGTGAAGGGGATGTAGCTCAGATGGTAGAGCGCTCGCTTAGCATGCGAGAGGTACGGGGATCGATACCCCGCATCTCAAAAATTGAGGTCTTACTTTACGAACTGAATCAAAGTATACTAAACATGCCTTTTTTGCTTAACTTCTTCTCTGTAAAACTCGTTTGACTACCAATATCGTTAACCCGATCGACGTAGTCCTTAAAGTTTTAACCCTCTCCCATCTTCAAATTTCTAACTCCGCACGCAAAGTTTGCAATCTAATAGTTCGAACCTTTGCTTTTTCTTGGTAATCCTCTTACCTAGTAATCAAAGGATCATGTGTCATATAACATCTCATAATTGCGGACATAACATTTCCAGTATAGCCTGTTATATAAATGAAAGCGCTTTAGCATTTCTTCTCCTAGTATCGTTCAACTCTTTTTATCGGCATCACTCAACATAACTATGTCAATGGGTTCCTCAAATCCACATTTTCAACAATATTCCAAAACTCTTGAAATCTAAAGATAGTTTTACCTTCAAACTCCAATAATCGTAGTTGCTACTTGATCGTGTCTACTGCTCCCGTATCACATCATAGAGCTCTCGTAGCTCAGTTGGTTAGAGCACCCGTTTAGTAAGCGGGAGGTCTTGAGTTCAAATCTCAACGAGAGCAACAGAATCAAAGTAAAAACATTTGTGATATTGTAGTATAAATATGCACTAAAAATGCAGTTCATGTAGGTATATTTGATATAATCAAGTTGTCCACTGCATTAATTTATATCCTAAACATATTACAGAACTAAATTTAGGTATAACTTATTTCGACTATTATGGGTTTTATAAAATTAGCATGAGCTTTAACTCTTAATTAATAAATATTTGTCTTATGATACAATGAAGGCTTCACTAAAAGTCTGAAATTAAGGTAAAAAGGAAGAATATGTGAAGGGGATGTAGCTCAGATGGTAGAGCGCTCGCTTAGCATGCGAGAGGTACGGGGATCGATACCCCGCATCTCCAAAAATTGAGGTCTTACTTTACAAACTGAATCAAAGTATACTAAACATGCCTTTTTTGCTTAACTTCTTCTCTGTAAAACTCGTTTGACTACCAATATCGTTAACCCGATCGACGTAGTCCTTAAAGTTTTAACCCTCTCCCATCTTCAAATTTCTAACTCCGCACGCAAAGTTTGCAATCTAATAGTTCGAACCTTTGCTTTTTCTTGGTAATCCTCTTACCTAGTAATCAAAGGATCATGTGTCATATAACATCTCATAATTGCGGACATAACATTTCCAGTATAGCCTGTTATATAAATGAAAGCGCTTTAGCATTTCTTCTCCTAGTATCGTTCAACTCTTTTTATCGGCATCACTCAACATAACTATGTCAATGGGTTCCTCAAATCCACATTTTCAACAATATTCCAAAACTCTTGAAATCTAAAGATAGTTTTACCTTCAAACTCCAATAATCGTAGTTTCTACTTGATCGTGTCTACTGCTCCCGTATCACATCATAGAGCTCTCGTAGCTCAGTTGGTTAGAGCACCCGTTTAGTAAGCGGGAGGTCTTGAGTTCAAATCTCAACGAGAGCAACAGAATCAAAGTAAAAACATTTGGTGTATTGTAGTATAATATGGTTTTTTCTTTCTTGATTTGTTCAATCAAATATGCACTAAAAATGCAGTTCATGTAGGTATATTTGGTATAATCAAGTTGTCCACTGCATTAATTTATATCCTAAACATATTACAGAACTAAATTTAGGTATAACTTATTTCGACTATTATGGGTTTTATAAAATTAGCATGAGCTTTAACTCTTAATTAATAAATATTTGTCTTATGATACAATGAAGGCTTCACTAAAAGTCTGAAATTAAGGTAAAAAGGAAGAATATGTGAAGGGGATGTAGCTCAGATGGTAGAGCGCTCGCTTAGCATGCGAGAGGTACGGGGATCGATACCCCGCATCTCCAAAAATTGAGGTCTTACTTTACAAACTGAATCAAAGTATACTAAACATGCCTTTTTTGCTTAACTTCTTCTCTGTAAAACTCGTTTGACTACCAATATCGTTAACCCGATCGAAGTAGTCCTTAAAGTTTTAACCCTCTCCCATCTTCAAATTTCTAACTCCGCACGCAAAGTTTGCAATCTAATAGTTCGAACCTTTGCTTTTTCTTGGTAATCCTCTTACCTAGTAATCAAAGGATCATGTGTCATATAACATCTCATAATTGCGGACATAACATTTCCAGTATAGCCTGTTATATAAATGAAAGCGCTTTAGCATTTCTTCTCCTAGTATCGTTCAACTCTTTTTATCGGCATCACTCAACATAACTATGTCAATGGGTTCCTCAAATCCACATTTTCAACAATATTCCAAAACTCTTGAAATCTAAAGATAGTTTTACCTTCAAACTCCAATAATCGTAGTTGCTACTTGATCGTGTCTACTGCTCCCGTATCACATCATAGAGCTCTCGTAGCTCAGTTGGTTAGAGCACCCGTTTAGTAAGCGGGAGGTCTTGAGTTCAAATCTCAACGAGAGCAACAGAATCAAAGTAAAAACATTTGGTGTATTGTAGTATAATATGGTTTTTTCTTTCTTGATTTGTTCAATCAAATATGCACTAAAAATGCAGTTCATGTAGGTATATTTGGTATAATCAAGTTGTCCACTACATTAATTTATATCCTAAACATATTACAGAACTAAATTTAGGTATAACTTATTTCGACTATTATGGGTTTTATAAAATTAGCATGAGCTTTAACTCTTAATTAATAAATATTTGTCTTATGATACAATGAAGGCTTCACTAAAAGTCTGAAATTAAGGTAAAAAGGAAGAATATGTGAAGGGGATGTAGCTCAGATGGTAGAGCGCTCGCTTAGCATGCGAGAGGTACGGGGATCGATACCCCGCATCTCCAAAAATTGAGGTCTTACTTTACAAACTGAATCAAAGTATACTAAACATGCCTTTTTTGCTTTACTTCTTCTCTGTACAAACTCATTTGACTACCAATATCGTTAACCCGATCGAAGTAGTCCTTAAAAGCTTTAACCCACTCCCATCTTCAAATTACTAACTCCGCACGCAAAGTTTGCAATCTAATAGTTCGAACCTTTGCTTTTACTTGGTAATCCTCTTACCTAGTAATCAAAGGATCATGTGTCATATAACATCTCATAATTGCGGACATAACATTTCCAGTATAGCCTGTTATATAAATGAAAGCGCTTTAGCATTTCTTCTCCTAGTATCGTTCAACTCTTTTTATCGGCATCACTCAACATAACTATGTCAATGGGTTCCTCAAATCCACATTTTCAACAATATTCCAAAACTCTTGAAATCTAAAGATAGTTTTACCTTCAAACTCCAATAATCGTAGTTGCTACTTGATCGTGTCTACTGCTCCCGTATCACATCATAGAGCTCTCGTAGCTCAGTTGGTTAGAGCACCCGTTTAGTAAGCGGGAGGTCTTGAGTTCAAATCTCAACGAGAGCAACAGAATCAAAGTAAAAACATTTGGTGTATTGTAGTATAATATGGTTTTTTCTTTCTTGATTTGTTCAATCAAATATGCACTAAAAATGCAGTTCATGTAGGTATATTTGGTATAATCAAGTTGTCCACTGCATTAATTTATATCCTAAACATATTACAGAACTAAATTTAGGTATAACTTATTTCGACTATTATGGGTTTTATAAAATTAGCATGAGCTTTAACTCTTAATTAATAAATATTTGTCTTATGATACAATGAAGGCTTCACTAAAAGTCTGAAATTAAGGTAAAAAGGAAGAATATGTGAAGGGGATGTAGCTCAGATGGTAGAGCGCTCGCTTAGCATGCGAGAGGTACGGGGATCGATACCCCGCATCTCCAAAAATTGAGGTCTTACTTTACAAACTGAATCAAAGTATACTAAACATGCGTTTTTTGCTTTACTTCTTCTCTGTACAAACTCATTTGACTACCAATATCGTTAACCCGATCGAAGTAGTCCTTAAAAGCTTTAACCCACTCCCATCTTCAAATTACTAACTCCGCACGCAAAGTTTGCAATCTAATAGTTCGAACCTTTGCTTTTACTTGGTAATCCTCTTACCTAGTAATCAAAGGATCATGTGTCATATAACATCTCATAATTGCGGACATAACATTTCCAGTATAGCCTGTTATATAAATGAAAGCGCTTTAGCATTTCTTCTCCTAGTATCGTTCAACTCTTTTTATCGGCATCACTCAACATAACTATGTCAATGGGTTCCTCAAATCCACATTTTCAACAATATTCCAAAACTCTTGAAATCTAAAGATAGTTTTACCTTCAAACTCCAATAATCGTAGTTGCTACTTGATCGTGTCTACTGCTCCCGTATCACATCATAGAGCTCTCGTAGCTCAGTTGGTTAGAGCACCCGTTTAGTAAGCGGGAGGTCTTGAGTTCAAATCTCAACGAGAGCAACAGAATCAAAGTAAAAACATTTGGTGTATTGTAGTATAATATGGTTTTTTCTTTCTTGATTTGTTCAATCAAATATGCACTAAAAATGCAGTTCATGTAGGTATATTTGGTATAATCAAGTTGTCCACTGCATTAATTTATATCCTAAACATATTACAGAACTAAATTTAGGTATAACTTATTTCGACTATTATGGGTTTTATAAAATTAGCATGAGCTTTAACTCTTAATTAATAAATATTTGTCTTATGATACAATGAAGGCTTCACTAAAAGTCTGAAATTAAGGTAAAAAGGAAGAATATGTGAAGGGGATGTAGCTCAGATGGTAGAGCGCTCGCTTAGCATGCGAGAGGTACGGGGATCGATACCCCGCATCTCCAAAAATTGAGGTCTTACTTTACAAACTGAATCAAAGTATACTAAACATGCCTTTTTTGCTTAACTTCTTCTCTGTACAAACTCATTTGACTACCAATATCGTTAACCCGATCGAAGTAGTCCTTAAAAGCTTTAACCCACTCCCATCTTCAAATTACTAACTCCGCACGCAAAGTTTGCAATCTAATAGTTCGAACCTTTGCTTTTACTTGGTAATCCTCTTACCTAGTAATCAAAGGATCATGTGTCATATAACATCTCATAATTGCGGACATAACATTTCCAGTATAGCCTGTTATATAAATGAAAGCGCTTTAGCATTTCTTCTCCTAGTATCGTTCAACTCTTTTTATCGGCATCACTCAACATAACTATGTCAATGGGTTCCTCAAATCCACATTTTCAACAATATTCCAAAACTCTTGAAATCTAAAGATAGTTTTACCTTCAAACTCCAATAATCGTAGTTGCTACTTGATCGTGTCTACTGCTCCCATATCACATCATAGAGCTCTCGTAGCTCAGTTGGTTAGAGCACCCGTTTAGTAAGCGGGAGGTCTTGAGTTCAAATCTCAACGAGAGCAACAGAATCAAAGTAAAAACATTTGGTGTATTGTAGTATAATATGGTTTTTTCTTTCTTGATTTGTTCAATTAAATATGCACTAAAAATGCAGTTCATGTAGGTATATTTGGTATAATCAAGTTGTCCACTGCATTAATTTATATCCTAAACATATTACAGAACTAAATTTAGGTAAGCTTTAACTCTTAATTAATAAATATTTGTCTTATGATACAATGAAGGCTTCACTAAAAGTCTGAAATTAAGGTAAAAAGGAAGAATATGTGAAGGGGATGTAGCTCAGATGGTAGAGCGCTCGCTTAGCATGCGAGAGGTACGGGGATCGATACCCCGCATCTCCAAAATTTGAGGTCTTACTTTACAAACTGAATCAAAGTATACTAAACATGCCTTTTTTGCTTAACTTCTTCTCTATACAAACTCATTTGACTACCAATATCGTTAACCCGATCGAAGTAGTCCTTAAAAGCTTTAACCCACTCCCATTTTCAAATTTCTAACTTCGCACGCAAAGTTTGCAATCTAATAGTTCGAACCTTTGCATTTTCTTGGTACTTCTCTTGCCGAGTAATCCAAGGATCCTGTGTCATATAACATCTCATAATTGCGGACATAATATTTCCAGTATAGCCGGTTGTATAAATGCAAGCGCTTTAGCATTTCTTCTCCTAGTATCGTTCAACTCTTTTTATCGGCATCACTCAACATAACTATATTAATGGGTTCCTCAAATCAACATTTTCAACAATATCCCAAAACTCTTGAAACCTAAAGATAGTTTTTACCTTCAAACTCCAATAATCATAGTTGCTACTTGATCGTCTCTACTCCTACCGTATCACATTATACAGTTCTCGTAGTTCAGTCGATTAGAGCACCCGTTTAGTAAGCGGGAGGTCTTGAGTTCAAATCTCAAAGAGAGCAACAGAATCAAAGTAAAAACATTTGGTGTATTGTAGTATAATATGGTTTTTTCTTTCTTGTTTTGTTCAATCAAATATGCACTAAAAATGCAGTTCATGTAGGTATATTTGGTATAATCAAGTTGTCCACTGCATTAATTTATATCCTAAACATATTACAGAACTAAATTTAGGTATAACTTATTTCGACTATTATGGGTTTTATAAAATTAGCATGAGCTTTAACTCTTAATTAATAAATATTTGTCTTATGATACAATGAAGGCTTCACTAAAAGTTTGAAATTAAGGTAAAAAAGAAGAATATGTGAAGGGGATGTAGCTCAGATGGTAGAGCGCTCTCTTAGCATGCGAGAGGTACGGGGATCGATACCCAACATCTCCAAAAATTGAGGTCTTACTTTACAAACTGAATCAAAGTATACTAAACATGCCTTTTTTGCTTAACTTCTTCTCTGTAAAACTCGTTTGACTACCAATATCGTTAACCCGATCGACGTAGTCCTTAAAGTTTTAACCCTCTCCCATCTTCAAATTTCTAACTCCGCACGCAAAGTTTGCAATCTAATAGTTCGAACCTTTGCTTTTTCTTGGTAATCCTCTTACCTAGTAATCAAAGGATCATGTGTCATATAACATCTCATAATTGCGGACATAACATTTCCAGTATAGCCTGTTATATAAATGAAAGCGCTTTAGCATTTCTTCTCCTAGTATCGTTCAACTCTTTTTATCGGCATCACTCAACATAACTATGTCAATGGGTTCCTCAAATCCACATTTTCAACAATATTCCAAATCTCTTGAAATCTAAAGATAGTTTTACCTTCAAACTCCAATAATCGTAGTTGCTACTTGATCGTGTCTACTGCTCCCGTATCACATCATAGAGCTCTCGTAGCTCAGTTGGTTAGAGCACCCGTTTAGTAAGCGGGAGGTCTTGAGTTCAAATCTCAACGAGAGCAACAGAATCAAAGTAAAAACATTTGGTGTATTGTAGTATAATATGGTTTTTTCTTTCTTGATTTGTTCAATCAAATATGCACTAAAAATGCAGTTCATGTAGGTATATTTGGTATAATCAAGTTGTCCACTACATTAATTTATATCCTAAACATATTACAGAACTAAATTTAGGTATAACTTATTTCGACTATTATGGGTTTTATAAAATTAGCATGAGCTTTAACTCTTAATTAATAAATATTTGTCTTATGATACAATGAAGGCTTCACTAAAAGTCTGAAATTAAGGTAAAAAGGAAGAATATGTGAAGGGGATGTAGCTCAGATGGTAGAGCGCTCGCTTAGCATGCGAGAGGTACGGGGATCGATACCCCGCATCTCCAAAAATTGAGGTCTTACTTTACAAACTGAATCAAAGTATACTAAACATGCATTTTTTGCTTTACTTCTTCTCTGTACAAACTCATTTGACTACCAATATCGTTAACCCGATCGAAGTAGTCCTTAAAAGCTTTAACCCACTCCCATCTTCAAATTACTAACTCCGCACGCAAAGTTTGCAATCTAATAGTTCGAACCTTTGCTTTTACTTGGTAATCCTCTTACCTAGTAATCAAAGGATCATGTGTCATATAACATCTCATAATTGCGGACATAACATTTCCAGTATAGCCTGTTATATAAATGAAAGCGCTTTAGCATTTCTTCTCCTAGTATCGTTCAACTCTTTTTATCGGCATCACTCAACATAACTATGTCAATGGGTTCCTCAAATCCACATTTTCAACAATATTCCAAAACTCTTGAAATCTAAAGATAGTTTTACCTTCAAACTCCAATAATCGTAGTTGCTACTTGATCGTGTCTACTGCTCCCGTATCACATCATAGAGCTCTCGTAGCTCAGTTGGTTAGAGCACCCGTTTAGTAAGCGGGAGGTCTTGAGTTCAAATCTCAACGAGAGCAACAGAATCAAAGTAAAAACATTTGGTGTATTGTAGTATAATATGGTTTTTTCTTTCTTGATTTGTTCAATCAAATATGCACTAAAAATGCAGTTCATGTAGGTATATTTGGTATAATCAAGTTGTCCACTGCATTAATTTATATCCTAAACATATTACAGAACTAAATTTAGGTATAACTTATTTCGACTATTATGGGTTTTATAAAATTAGCATGAGCTTTAACTCTTAATTAATAAATATTTGTCTTATGATACAATGAAGGCTTCACTAAAAGTCTGAAATTAAGGTAAAAAGGAAGAATATGTGAAGGGGATGTAGCTCAGATGGTAGAGCGCTCGCTTAGCATGCGAGAGGTACGGGGATCGATACCCCGCATCTCCAAAAATTGAGGTCTTACTTTACAAACTGAATCAAAGTATACTAAACATGCCTTTTTTGCTTAACTTCTTCTCTGTACAAACTCATTTGACTACCAATATCGTTAACCCGATCGAAGTAGTCCTTAAAAGCTTTAACCCACTCCCATCTTCAAATTACTAACTCCGCACGCAAAGTTTGCAATCTAATAGTTCGAACCTTTGCTTTTACTTGGTAATCCTCTTACCTAGTAATCAAAGGATCATGTGTCATATAACATCTCATAATTGCGGACATAACATTTCCAGTATAGCCTGTTATATAAATGAAAGCGCTTTAGCATTTCTTCTCCTAGTATCGTTCAACTCTTTTTATCGGCATCACTCAACATAACTATGTCAATGGGTTCCTCAAATCCACATTTTCAACAATATTCCAAAACTCTTGAAATCTAAAGATAGTTTTACCTTCAAACTCCAATAATCGTAGTTGCTACTTGATCGTGTCTACTGCTCCCATATCACATCATAGAGCTCTCGTAGCTCAGTTGGTTAGAGCACCCGTTTAGTAAGCGGGAGGTCTTGAGTTCAAATCTCAACGAGAGCAACAGAATCAAAGTAAAAACATTTGGTGTATTGTAGTATAATATGGTTTTTTCTTTCTTGATTTGTTCAATTAAATATGCACTAAAAATGCAGTTCATGTAGGTATATTTGGTATAATCAAGTTGTCCACTGCATTAATTTATATCCTAAACATATTACAGAACTAAATTTAGGTAAGCTTTAACTCTTAATTAATAAATATTTGTCTTATGATACAATGAAGGCTTCACTAAAAGTCTGAAATTAAGGTAAAAAGGAAGAATATGTGAAGGGGATGTAGCTCAGATGGTAGAGCGCTCGCTTAGCATGCGAGAGGTACGGGGATCGATACCCCGCATCTCCAAAATTTGAGGTCTTACTTTACAAACTGAATCAAAGTATACTAAACATGCCTTTTTGCTTAACTTCTTCTCTGTACAAACTCATTTGACTACCAATATCGTTAACCCGATCGAAGTAGTCCTTAAAAGCTTTAACCCACTCCCATTTTCAAATTTCTAACTTCGCACGCAAAGTTTGCAATCTAATAGTTCGAACCTTTGCATTTTCTTGGTACTTCTCTTGCCGAGTAATCCAAGGATCCTGTGTCATATAACATCTCATAATTGCGGACATAATATTTCCAGTATAGCCGGTTGTATAAATGCAAGCGCTTTAGCATTTCTTCTCCTAGTATCGTTCAACTCTTTTTATCGGCATCACTCAACATAACTATATTAATGGGTTCCTCAAATCAACATTTTCAACAATATCCCAAAACTCTTGAAACCTAAAGATAGTTTTTACCTTCAAACTCCAATAATCATAGTTGCTACTTGATCGTCTCTACTCCTACCGTATCACATTATACAGTTCTCGAAGTTCAGTCGATTAGAGCACCCGTTTAGTAAGCGGGAGGTCTTGAGTTCAAATCTCAAAGAGAGCAACAGAATCAAAGTAAAAACATTTGGTGTATTGTAGTATAATATGGTTTTTTCTTTCTTGTTTTGTTCAATCAAATATGCACTAAAAATGCAGTTCATGTAGGTATATTTGGTATAATCAAGTTGTCCACTGCATTAATTTATATCCTAAACATATTACAGAACTAAATTTAGGTATAACTTATTTCGACTATTATGGGTTTTATAAAATTAGCATGAGCTTTAACTCTTAATTAATAAATATTTGTCTTATGATACAATGAAGGCTTCACTAAAAGTTTGAAATTAAGGTAAAAAAGAAGAATATGTGAAGGGGATGTAGCTCAGATGGTAGAGCGCTCTCTTAGCATGCGAGAGGTACGGGGATCGATACCCAACATCTCCAAAAATTGAGGTCTTACTTTACAAATTGAATCAAAGTATACTTAACATGCCTTTTTTTGCTTAACTTCTTCTCTGTACAAACTCATTTGACTACCAATATCGTTAACCCGATCGAAGTAGTCCTTAAAAGCTTTAACCCACTCCCATTTTCAAATTTCTAACTCCGCACGCAAAGTTTGCAATCTAATAGTTCGAACCTTTGCATTTTCTTGGTACTTCTCTTGCCGAGTAATCCAAGGATCCTGTGTCATATAACATCTCATAATTGCGGACATAATATTTCCAGTATAGCCGGTTGTATAAATGCAAGCGCTTTAGCATTTCTTCTCCTAGTATCGTTCAACTCTTTTTATCGGCATCACTCAACATAACTATATTAATGGGTTCCTCAAATCAACATTTTCAACAATATTCCAAAACTCTTGAAACCTAAAGATAGTTTTTACCTTCAAACTCCAATAATCGTAGTTGCTACTTGATCGTCTCTACTCCTACCGTATCACATTATACAGTTCTCGTAGTTCAGTCGATTAGAGCACCCGTTTAGTAAGCGGGAGGTCTTGAGTTCAAATCTCAAAGAGAGCAACAGAAAGGTCCCAGAAGCATCAGAAAGCAAAAACATTCGAAGTCCCGGAGGAGGTGTGGCCCAAATCAAAGTTAAAATATTTGGTACAATGAAGGCTTCACTAAAAGTCTGAAATTAAAGTAAAAAAGAAGAATATGTGAAGGGGATGTAGCTCAGATGGTAGAGCGCTCGCTTAGCATGCGAGAGGTATGGGGATCGATACCCCGCATCTCCAATAATCAAGGTCTTACCGTAAAAACTGAATCAAAGTCTACTAAACATGCCTTTTTTGATTAACTTCTTCTCTGTGCAAACTCATTTGACTACCAATATCGTTAACCCGATCGAAGTAGTCCTTAAAGCTTTAACCCTCTCCCATCTTCAAATTTCTAACTACGCACGCAAAGTTTGCAATATAATAGTTCGAACCTTTGCATTTTCTTGGTATTTGTCTTGCCAAGTAATCCATGGATCATGTGTCATATAACATCTCATAATTGTGGACATAACATTTCCAGTATAGCATGTTAGATAAATGCAAGCGCTTTACCATTTCTTCTTCTAGTATCGTTCAACTCTTTTTATCGGCATCACTCAACATAACTATATCAATGTGTTTCTCAAATCCACATTTTCAACAATATTCCAAAACTCCTAAAATCTAAAGATATTTTTTACCTTCAAACTTCAATAATCGTAGTTGCTCTCGTAACTCAGTTGGTTAGAGCACCCGTTTAGTAAGCGGGAGGTCTTGAGTTCAAATCTCAACGAGAGCATAAAAATCATAGTTAAAACATTAGGTGTATTGTAATATAATATGGTACTTTATTGGGTTAATAGGTGTTTTGGTCCATGATGTTTGAACACTTTTGGGTTTTGGTCCATGATGTTTTTTTAGCCTAGTTTTGGTACCATATGTTTGCAGATTTTTCTAGTTTTGGTCCAACCGTTACATTCCGTCCATTTTTTCCGTTAAGTGACATGTGCAAGTCACGTGATCCACCCTAAACTTTCAATTTTGTTCAAATTTGGGGGAATTGACACCCTAACCCTAGTTCAATTTGGGCGAACTGAAGTAGGTGGGTCAAATTTGGGGGAATTAACACCCTAAACCTAGTTCAATGGATCAATTCCCCCAAATGTAAATGGAATGGAATGGAATTGAATGTAACGGTCGGACCAAAACTAGAAAAATCTGCAAACATATGGTACCAAAACTAGGCAAAAAAAAACATCATGGACCAAACCCAAAAGTGGTCAAACATTATGGACCAAAACACATGTTAACCCTTTTTTCTTTCTTGATTTGTTCAATCAAATATGCACAGAAAATGCAGTTCATGTAGCTATATTTGATATAATCATGTTCTCCACTACATTAATTTATAATATAAACATATTACAGAACTAAATTTAAGTAAATGCATAATCATTCCGACAATTATAAGTTTTATAAAATTAGCATGAGCTTTAACTCTTAATTAATAAATATTTGTCTTATGGTACAATGAAGGCTTCACTAAAAGTCTGATATTAAGGTAAAAAAGTGGAATGTGTGAAGGGGATGTAGCTCAGATGGTAGAGCGCTCGCTTAGCATGCGAGAGGTACGGGGATCGATACCCCGCATCTCCAAAAATTGAGGTCTTACTTTACAAACTGAATCAAAGTATACTAAACATGCCTTTTTTGCTTAACTTCTTCTCTGTACAAACTCATTTGACTACCTATATCGTTAACCGATCGAAGTAGTCCTTAAAAGCTTTAACCCACTCCCATCTTTAAATTTCTAACTCCGCACGCAAAGTTTGCAATCTAATAGTTCGAACCTTTGCTTTTTCTTGGTAATCCTCTTACCTAGTAATCAAAGGATCATGTGTCATATAACATCTCATAATTGCGGACATAGCATTTCCAGTATAGCCTGTTATATAAATGAAAGCGCTTTAGCATTTCTTCTCCTAGTATCGTTCAACTCTTTTTATCGGTATCACTCAACATAACTATATCAATGGGTTTCTCAAATCCACATTTTCAACAATATTCCAAAACTCTTGAAATCAAAAGATAGTTTTTACCTTCGAACTTCAATAATCGTAGTTGCTACTTGATCGTCTCTACTGCTCCTGTATCACATCATACAGCTCTCGTAGCTCAGTTGGTTAGAGCACCCGTTTAGTAAGCGGGAGGTCTTGAGTTTAAATCTCAACGAGAGCAACAGAATCAAAGTTAAAAAAATTTGGTGTATTGTAATATAATATGGTTTTTTATTTCTTAATTTGTTCAATCAAATATGCACTAAAAATTCAGTTTATGTAGCTATATTTGATATAATCAAGTTGTCCACTGCATTAATTTATATCCTAAACATATTACAGAACTAAATTTAGGTAAATGCATAACTCACTCCGACAATTATTGGTTTTATAAAATTAGCATGAGCTTTAACTCTTTATTAATCAATATTTGTCTTATGGTACAATGAAGGCTTCACTAAAATTCTGAAATTAAGGTAAAAAAGAAGAATATGTAAAGGGGATGTAGCTCAGATGGTAGAGTGCTCGCTTAGCATGCGAGAGGTACGCTGCGTACATTTATGAATCCAAATGTGCAACTAACTAACTGCAGCGTGTAGGAGCAATGGAGGTGACAAGTTTCTTGATACAGTTGTTGAATAAACACTGACGAAGGCATATAATCATTGACTCAAATATGACAGCATCACACGGCATACGGCATAGTAATTGGATTATTGCTCGACAGACCGAATTCGTCTTCAGAAATGTTGAAGAGCTCTTGCAGCATATGGCAGTCAAGATATGTCAAAGGAATCATGAAGCGTTTCCCGCCAGTTGTATACACAACAAAATGCCCCTTTTCTGCAACAACTGACTTATTTTTCGACTTCCCATATACTGAAACTCGTCTCCTAATTAAAGCGCACATTGTTTAGGATCGACAAGAGATGCTTAAAGCCAGTTATAGGTATCCGCAATGATCAATTTGGGGAGCTTGCATGATTTACATTCTGTTTTGAGCTTGAAAACTAGTTGAGAATCTCTCAGATTTCAAATTTATACGGGGGTCAATTACGAGCTCGAGTGTGTTGATTATGCTTCAAAACAGTAAAATATACTTTTCTCGAGGAGCAAATCATAAAACCCTTGGAAATACACACTAGCTAGTAAAAGTGCGTTTCCCAACAGTCAGAAATTAATTAGCACGACTTAATTAGTTGAAATTCAGCTGAATCTTCTATGTTATTAACTTTACACATTTTCATAACAAACAGATTTCAGTATATCTTGCTAACAACATACAATCCAGCCTAACAGTCACACATGACCATATTTGGGCGGATAAACACTTGGTTCGAAATGGAGTCTAACATTGCCTTGATCTCCAAGTCTTGGGTCACGCCTCTCTTGATGAGCAGCAACATATACTCCAACGACGGTGCATTGCATAGTAGAGTTATGGGGACATCACTTGACGTCCCGAATTCCTCCTGGGACATCTTAAGCAGCTCACGGAAGAGACCAAGCTCAAGATACGATAAGGGCAACATAAAACGTACACGATCGACCGTGTATACTACAAAATGACCCTTTTCGGTGGCCACTGTTGTTGAAGACGATAATGACTGAATCCTTAATCTCCTCCCTATGGAAGCTGCCTTCATCAGTCTCTTGGGACTCAACATTTTTTGGGTCGCCAAAATTACAAAGGAAAGACTTTGGTTAGTTATTAGTGTCCACCTTTGTGACTCGTGTAATGAAAGGAATGGAAATAATAAGCGTAATTATATAAAGAAAAGGTTGAGGGAGACGTCTGAGCTATGGGACCGTTGGATTTCTTAGTACAACGATGCGTTTCAAATTAGTGATCATAAAAATAGAATCTTTGGTACACTAAGTACTTTGGATTGTATCTATTATTGTGGATGTTTCCAAGTGAATAGGCGTTGGAATCGATGTTTACCATAGAATATTTAGTCGTTGCTAGCTAGCTGTCCAAGGAGCATATAACTAAAACTAACTACTTCTAACGGTGTAGACGAAACGGGGTCTTAATTACTAGCTAGCTATACAGGTATATTTTTTGGACCGGGATAAACTAATATCTACTGAGAGAGGTCGGGTAAGGTACCACTTACAAGGTACCACTTGCGCTTTTAGAAGTTTATTAAAACAATTATTTGGTAAATTTAGGTTCATTATAAAGTTGAAAATGTTATATTTAAATATATAATAAAGCAGAGAAAACTAATAAAAAAAGTATTACTCTTTTTGTACAACTTATATTATAAAACTACTTAAACCTTTATAATTATAATACATATATATAATCTATCTATTACATACATAAAAAGCTGTAATTTTAAAATTGACCTCACACTAAAATGTGTCCTCACCTAAACGTAACCACTCCCGCTCAATTGCAGGCGTCTCACCGTTCCAAATTTTTTTTTTGCCAACTTTTCACCGTTTCATTTACTACACTTTCACCGTTTACGTTTTTTCTTAAATTTTCTTGTTATCTCCCTCTCTTCGTAACATGCTTTAATTTTTTTTTTTTTGCCAACCTTTCACCGTTTCATTTGCTACCCGCCATTCTGTTGCTGCCCTAATTAATTATTCTTAAATATTTTACTTATCTCCTTCTCTTCGTAAACATTCACAGAGTCACTTTAACAAAGGGTAGAAAATCACACATGCATGGCTGATACTGGAGGAGCATTCACGAGAATCACGACAACATTCCCGAAGTTTAAGCCTGCTATATGCTAAAGTCTTTCTCCCCTTTTGTGAAAATCCACATACTTATATACATCAATGAACGGTGGCCGATTAAGGAGGAATATCCACGATAACATTGCTAAAGTAAAGGTATGTTGCGTTAAAGCTAAACTATCCATGTTATGCATAGTCGATCTCTATACTTGTACCTTTGTCCACCTGTTTTTGAACTTTTTTTACATCCCAAAATATCAACGTCGTAAAAATATTTTACCACCCGAAAACCGTTGAGACGAAGCTTTTGTTCGTTTTTGTACTTCAAATTAGGTTATACTGCAATTTGGCTATTCGTTGATTTTTTTTTCTTTGGATTTTTCATGTCCTAGGGAACCCCTCATAAAGAGTACAACACCAACATTACTTGCTTCACACAAAAAATAATCCACATTCGCAGCAAATCATTCTTAACAAGAAAATTTTTCACTTTGCAATTATTCTTACTTTTGGAGCACTTAATTTTGTTGCCAATAAATGAAAATGCTATCTAGAAGCTGGTACCACTCTTTAACACGACATTATTAATTAAAGGATACATATTTTACATGTTATGTTATATGAAATTTGATTGGAATTAAACAAACAGACACTCAGTACTATCCTGAGTACTTTATATACGGTGTAATATTTACTTTTCACATATAGCATAAATTAATACGTACTGTATCTATATGCTTGCAAACAAAAGTGAAACGATTAGACTTTATTATAAATAAAAAAATAAAAAACTAAAATTGACGATGAATACTAATATTAATAATTTTTGTTCCTTGACCTTAACTAACTGCATTTAGAGTTAGACTGTTGGAATTTTTAGATGCTAAAGAAACTATCAACTTGGTCATGTTTGCGTCTAATGCCAAGCGTGCAATACGCACGCGCTTTAACCTAGTATTGCTAAAAAATTGAAATATGTGATTTATGAATAAATATATGATAAAAATATTTATATAGAAATATATTATTAATTATTTATTTTTATTTTAGTTTTTAGTGGATTTTTATTAACTACACTATAAGAAGATGAGTTTTAAGTGACATTTTAAAGATGACGCTTTCTAACCATCACAATCTGCATCACTTCACGACACTCCTAATCGTTGCAATATGCACCACGTGGCGACGCTTCTGAGGGTTGCAGTATGTATCATATGGCGAAGCTTGTGAGTGTTGAAGTTTACTCACTTGGCGACGCTTCTGAGCGTTGTTGTCTGCATGTGGCAACGCTTCTAAGTGTTGCACTCTAGATTCACTAATGACTCAAACAAGAGTTGCAGTTGTAAGAGTTTAACGACGCTGCTCCAAAGTGTCACGGAATTTGTAGCGACAATGATCAGAAATAATGTATCAATTTGCATCACTACAAGTATCGCTAGCTTCATAGCTACACAATTTAGCGACGCGACAAGTAAATTTTAAAGTCGCAATAATCCATTTTTCATTTAGTGTCATAGTATTACAAAAGCGATGAAATAAGAATGCTTGATGAATTCTAACTAATTAAATTACACACTTGGATTTGACAGATTATAGAGGTTAAAAACAGTTTGTGTTCTAGGGTTCATCATACCAAATAGGTTTTAAAAAAAATTACAAACTAGTAACAATTGTGCTATATTGTATATGAAAAAATTATTTTATTTATTATTGTTTTTAATATGTAATATTTATTATTAGATTTACCTATTATGTAAATTTATTAATAATAAATAAAAATCATTTTTGTGGCAATTAATGTTTTTTTTTCACTAATGGTAATTAATATTTAGAGAGAATAATTAATACACTATTTTTATTCTATACATTATAATTTTTATATCTATTATACAATTAATGTGTTGTCACTTTTCTATTGACCGGATCCATATCGGGCGGACTCGGTCTAGCTAATAATCTCTCAATAAAGATAGATAATAGTGGTTCTATCCTTTAGCAACTATACAAATTCAACATAGATGCCGTTCGTTGGTTTCATGGTAATTGGTAGGTTGGGGGAACCGACAATCTCCGTACATCGTAAAGGTATAGATCCTCTCCAATAACTACTCACAGAGAAACTTACGAAATAGCATACTAGACAAATAAAGACATTGGAAGGTGGATCCTTTATAAATTGTGGAGAGATACGATACGAAGGAGGTAGGTATATTGCCTTTTAACCACCCGACAAATGAAAATTGTGGTGTCAAGACACTTGATAGACTTGATCCACCAGTACTTTGATGACAATCAATGACCCTATCACATGGCTTTGCCTAGAACATACAGCGAACAATTAATGTCCAGCTCTTTTTGACAATGACTTTGTAATCACTCACTATAGCGGTAAATTTGTAATTTACAAAAGTCAAATGATCCAAATATAATATTCTGAAACTGCAAGAATTAAATGGTAATTAGTTATACATATTACACGTAACTATACCATGCAAGACATATAACGAACTGAAATTGCACAAAAAATCGACAATAACAAAAGCGATTTTTAAAATGAGATTCGTGCGGATCACATTCTTCTTTAAGAAATTTCACATCACCTCACACTTAGGTTGTGGAATAAGGTTTAACACAGGGCGATCACCTCACAGGGTATAACAGTATCGTCGAATCGAATTAAGCACGTAACTCGTTCGATCAAACTAACTAATACCTTAACACACATATGGGATTTTGCACGCCGACAACAACGACAGATGATCAGAAAGCAAACAACTGGATGAACAAGGACAACATCAGAACAGGTGCAACAACAACGAAGCAAAGACGCAACAGCAACCGAATCAGAAGATGCAGTAACAACTCAAGTTAGCTGGCAGAAAAAAATTTCGAATTTGCAGGTGATGTGTCTCAAGTGAGGATATGTTGGTGTATTTATATTCAGATCACCCGAGAGTGATTTATGGAGTAATCACTTCATGAAATCACGGCAGTAATCACTGTTGTTCATTCAAGATTACAATTGCATAATAAATTACAGTAACTCACTTAAGTTACAAGAGATGAACAGACATGCAAAGAACCAAAAGTGCACATAATAATCTACAAGAACAAAAATACAAATTTTAAACTAATGATCGTACGGATCACGGTCTCCTTAAAAAAATTCGCCATGTTTCGCTCTCAGGTTGTGCAACAAAGTTTAACACGGTGCGATCATCTTCCAGGGTACAACGATGTCGTCGATCGAATTAAGTACGTCACTTGTTCGACCGAACCGAACTAATACCTGAACACACAATTCTTCATGCCAACAACGACTAATGATCTTAAAGCAAACGATCAGATGAACAAGGACAACAACAGAATAGGTCGTAACATCAACGAGCAAAGAAACAGTAGCAACCAAAGGAACTTGGAGGAAAAAAATTGGATTTACAAGTTATGTATCTCAAGTGAGGAGATGTTTGGTTTATTTATATTCAGTTCACATAAGAGTAATTAATGTAGTAATTGTTAGGATCGAACATACGATTAAGAAAGAAAGCAAGAAAGAAAACACGAATAGGTGCGGACAATAAACTAATAAACCCTAATAGTTCGGGTCGTCCCCCCGCCTCCAACCCCCCGTTGATCTCACCGCTGATGTCAAAAAGCGAAATCATGATTCTTAACTGAAAATTATCCCACTTGGATACTGATTCAATCTTCCAAGTAACATTCATTCTCCTAAAAGAATTTCCCTTCATGTTCAGTATCTTCGTCAGCCGCAGCGTCTTTTGAAACAACTACTAAAGACCAACCGAGGGTTTACACAATCTCAGTTTCCCAACATCAACACATTTTATCAACGTGCATGCTGAGTTCTTCACACCCTTTATCTTCTCCAAACACATCTCGTCATCTTCCACTGTCTTCCCAATGAAATGATATCGTCACCAGATGTGCTTTGTCGACCTTTAATGATGAACAGGGTTCTTCACCAACTCTACGACACTCTGGTACTTCCTTAAGCCTAACTCTTCCAGATAATCTGCCAACCATAATATCTCCTTCACAGCTTCCGCAATTGCCACATACTCTACTTCACCGGATGAGAGAGCAACACGTTTCTGAAGTCTGAACATCTATCTTACTATTGTTCTATCTATTGTATATAGATATAACCAGATGTGCTCAGCCTCAAGTCCACATCTCCATTAAGATCAACATCCACAAAACCTTACAGTATCACCTTGCCATTGCTATAACAAAGTGAAGTCTTGGATGTACCTCTCAAATATCTCATGTCATTTCATGGCTTCCAATGTTTTTCCCTGGGTTAGACATGAACCTGCTAACAACCCTCACTGCATGTGCTATATCAGGTATTTTGCAAATCATAGCATACATCAAGCTCCCAACTGCAGATACATAGTGACATCTGCAGATACATATGGAGCAAGAATCCCAGAGGAACTGAAGGTTCCCTGTTGATCAAGTATGCAACTGTGTTAACAGTATCTGCCAAGAATATTTTGGGCAGTCCACAATGGATTCTCATATATTTCGTGCACGTTCGTTCAATATCATGTTCAATCTTTCAGCGATGCCATTCTGTCTTGCCTTGCTAGGAACTTTCTTCATCAGTCTGATTCCCTCAGCTGCACATAATGCTATGAATTTTGACTTTTCATACTCCCCTCTGATGTCAAACGTCAAGCATTTGATCTTCAGTCCAGTCTGATTCTCAACTTCAACTTTCCTCTTCTTGAATGTAGCAAACACGTCTGACTTGTACTTCAATTAGTATGTGCATACCTTCCTACTGATATCATCAGTGGAGGTAAGATAGAACCTGGATCCTCCAAGTGATAAAACTAGAGATGGTCCCCAAACATTTGTATGGACAATTTCCAACCACTCCTTCTTTGGCTCCATTGAGGTCTTCGTGAAATTGACTCGTTTCTGCTTCTCCAAAACACAACATTCACAAAGTCTCATGTCAAAAGATTTCAGACCCTCTAAAACTCTTTTCTCCACCATCACCTTCATCCCTTTAACGCTCATGTGTCCAAGTCTGTTATGCCACAGACATGAACTGGAAGCACTTTCCTGAATAGCAGTAGCGTTTATGCACCCTTTAGTGGTGTACAAGGTTGCAGATTTAAAGGTCACGTGCTACAACCATAGCACCCTTCTTGATCTTCCAAGTATCCTTCCAAAACTCTGATGCATAACTTGTGCTATCCAACTGACCAACTGAGATCAGATTCTTCTTGAGACCAGGAATGTACCTGGCATCTTCCAATGCCCACTGATTTCCTGCTGGACTGTGAGTGCAGACTTTCCCATTTTTCTTAAATCTCCAATGCTTTATTATCAGCAAGATGCACATGTAGGATTCTAGGGGATAATAATACTAATCATACCACAGGTACATGCTAGGTAAACTAATTACGCATCGGAAAGAGTGCACATATCTATATTGCGATCTGTAGTCCAAGGACGTCAATGAGGGAGTTCACGATCTGCCGGACGGTGTCCTACGAGAACTCTGATTAAGGAGAAATATGTAGGGAATGGTCTCCAAAGCAAAGCCTCTTCAATCCGGTCGCTAGATGGATCTTCCGGGTGAATTGATTGTCACAATTCGGCACCTACTTGGTGGTGAAGGAGGTTCGGCCGAACCTATAGAAAATAAGGGGGTTAAGAACCTATGAAAGGTCTGAACTATCACCCATGTTAACGGGAGAGGTCTGAAATTTAAAAAGTTAATAACGGAGGTCTGAAATTTCAATTTTGTTGATTTGAGGTTTTCCGTCCATTTTTAGGGTTAAATTTAACATAATTGTGTGAAATGACATTTTTGCCCCTTTAATATTTTGTTTTATTTAATATCTTATTTAAGGAAATGTGAAATGACAATTTTACCCTTAAAGTCAAATTAAAACCACCCAACTCCGGCCACCGCCACCCGACTCCGGCCACCACCACCCGACTCTGGCCACCACCACCCGACTCCGGCGACCACCACCTCGACTCCGACGACCACCACCTCAGCTTTGGCGACCCGACTCCGGCCACCACCTTAGCAAAAAACCTCCGATCGGAGCCTTGGTGGTGGTCGCCGGAGTACGGTGGTGGTCGCCGGAGCACGGTGATGGTCGCCGGAGTACGGTTGGTGGTCGCCGGAGCTGGGTTAGTGGATCTGTGGTGGCTTCAAGGGCATTTTGGTCTTTTCACTTCAAGCGTGTGAGGGGCACACTTGATAGAAGGGCATTTTTGAAAATTTATTTTATTTCCGGTCACATGCCAAGCATGTGACCAACTTCCGTTAGCTTTAACGGAAAAAATTAACGGAGACTGTTGTTATCAACAAAACCGAAATTTCAGACCTCCGTTATTAACTTTTTAAATTTCAGACCTCTCCCGTTAACATGGGTGATAGTTCAGACCTTTCATAGGTTCTTAACCCCAAAGAGATGGGATTTCTTTTCTGACAACTAAAGGGAGAGAGTGACCAACACCAAGAAATCCCTAACACCTCCTATTTATAATCGGAGGTGAGCAAAACCCCTTGTAGTGTTTATGCTAGTTCGGCCGCACCAATGGTATAATAGGGTCAGCCGCGCATGGCCTATGGGGATTTCGGCCTGACCCGCAATCCCTTATGTGACATACCCAAAATTAGACTTTGCATGTTAGCTTATATTAATGGACTCCTATTATGGCGGCACATTTACTCCTAATGCCAACAACACATTTCCAAAATTTTCAGACTTAAAATTTTGGAACAACACATTGTTTGGAGACGAGTGAAACAGTGCTCTAGAATCCAAGATACAGAATTCAAGTGCACTGTAAGGATTAGGGCATCCCAATGTCTTCTGCTGAGTTCAATAATCAGTATCATTAATAGATTTCAGATTCTTCTTATTTGGTTTTGAGCAATCACTTCGAATGTGGTCTATTTCACCACAATTTTAACATGTTATTTATTGGTCTATCTTGAGATTTTCCTATGAACCTTGATTTTTAACCAGTGTTTTGAAAACCGGACCGGATGTGGAACCGATAAAGTGACGGTTCACGGATCGACCGGTCCGAACTGGTTCAACCGGGTTGAACCGGCTGTTCGTATAAGCAGTAAATAATGTATTCAAATGCCACATTGAAAGTAGCTGGACTTGACCAAAAAAAGAAGCAGGATAGCCACTCAATTGTGGGCCTCGTTAGAAAAGCCCATTGTGGAAAAGAAGAATTCAGTGTATAGACAAGAAGAAGAAATCGTCCTTCCTTCACCCATTTCTACAGACCTTCCAATCTTCCACAAATCTCACCAGTCTTCCTCTTTTTCCCAGCCAGCGGCGTCATATGCGACACGGTGTTCTCTGGGCGAATGATATGCCAAAGAGGCGCTGACGAAGATTATCTGACACTCCGCAGGCCGTAACCAAAGAATTTGGTGAGGACGAAGAAGACGGGAAAGCAGCAGAGAAAATAAGCAGCATATAAACGCAGCAACAGCATATGAACACAGCAACAGAGGAACACAGAAGAGGAGCAGTAAAGGAGGAACGCAGCAAAATGAAATTTTAGATTTGAGTTATGAAGAATGCGACGCTTGGTTTCAGAATTTACTTCTTAAGGTTTCAACTTTCAGTTTTGTTTGGAGTTTATGATTTTTCATGATCGAACCGGTACCGGCTTATACGGTCTAACCCGGTTCAACCTGGTTTTCGCACAATAGACCGGGTTGAGTATGTATTTCGTTCTTTTGGGCAAACCATACCGGTAGAATGGCCGATTCACGGTCTAACCCGGTTCGACCGCCGGTCCAGTCCGGTTTTCAAAACACTTTTTTAACGTCCATGCTAATTTGGACCCTTTGATTTATTTTCTCCTCTTATGTCTACACTGAGAGCACTTCTTGATGACTTACACGAATACTTTCACTAGGAACAACATCTCAGATTTTATCAAATTTCAGCTTCTCAGATCCACAGGAACTACTAATCGCGGAAACAATAGTATCCCACGAGTCGGGCAGAGATGACAGCAAAATCAAAGTTTTAACCTCAATTTCAAATTTAATATCAACAGAACTCAGTTGCGAAACAATCACATTAAAAGACATTTATATGTTCAACAACAAAACCATCGTCAACCATATGTAATTTGAACAATCTACGCATCAAGTGTACCTAGTTCACTGCCTATGATTTCTCGTACATGTTAGCCAACGCCTTCAACACATCTGTCGTTGATGTTTCTTTGAAGATGTTGAATGATACGTTCTTGGATAGACACAATCGGATCAGCCTTAGGGCTTGTGGATCCTTGAGCTTCCACTGATGCTCCGTCATGGACTCCGGCTTCTCCCCAGGAAAGGGTTCGTACAGATCTTTCTGGTACAGATAATCTTCAATATGCATTTTCCAGAAACCGAAATCGTTTCCATCAAACTTCTATATTCCAACCTTCGACATCTCTATCTTCAGTTATCGTGTTGAATCTCGTAAGCTCTGATACCAGTTGTTATGATCGATTCTCTCAACACAGACAAATGATTAAGAAAGAAGGCTTGAATTTAACGTTGTTCGGTCAATTCGACCTACGTTCACAAGCAATGGTTGCTGGCGTTTTATTTATTGTCTCTTGGTTACACTTTACAGAGAATACAACACTATATATATAGCTTTGGATAATAAAATCATGAACCCTAATAATTCGGGTCGGTCCTAGAAATTCGAGATATATAACTCAACAGTAATCACTTTAGGAAATTAATGCAGCAATCACTAACGTTCAATTAAGATTAAAACTGCAGGAATAGATTGCTGTAACTCACTTCCGTTACAAGACATGAATAGACAGAGTTTTTGGCAAAAAAAATTCAGTTGTTTTAGCAAAATCTGACCTGCATAAAGCAAGCTCTTTAGAATGACAAGCATGTACGTATTTCGTGTTGTGCACACAAGTCAAGCTTCCAAATGTATGCATCTGATCTGCTCGACTACACAGTACACATGTGAAAAAAAGTCTTTCATCTAGCAGATTATTATATACTTACAAAGTTGGCTAGTATACAAACTAGGGAAAAGTCTGTAAAACATGCAGCATGTTTGAAAAATATGGTTTTATGGACAAATATGTTTTAAAATGTACAACATGTTTAAAAAAGATGGTTTTATGGACTAATATGTTTTAAAATATACAATATGTTTTCAAAAATGGTAAAATGACATTCGGTCAATTTGATGTTAATTGTCACGTTTTTAGAAAATAATAATAATTGAAACAAGAAATAGAAGTACAAAAATAGTAGAACAATTCGACCTCGGAGGTAGTTTTATGTAGCACAGACCAATAACAGTAAAATAAAAATGAACGTCTGCAAATCAGATTAGAACACTAGGGTTTTAATTGCAAATTGCAGACGTTCATATATATTTTACTGTTACTGGTGTATGTCGCGTAAAACTATCTCTAATGTCGAGTTGTTTTACGATTTATGTACTTCTATTTCTTATTTTAATTATTATTATTATTATTTTCTAATAATGTGACTCACACGTGTCCACTTAACAGAATAATTAACATCAAATAGATGGAATGTCATTTTACCATTTTTTACAAATATGTTGTACATTTTAAAACACATTGATCAATAAAATCGTTTTTTTAAATCAAGTTGCATGTTTTATACACCTTTCCCTATAAATCACCTTGTGGGACAAGCTTGCTGCCAAGCAGAGGTAATGCAATTTGTCATTCACCTCCTCAAGAGGGCTTGAAACCAAAGCCCAAAAGGCTTGGGCAAAAAAGCCCAGTGGCCCAAGTCCAACAACCTTTGCCTTTCCAGCTGTATAGTCGATTACTTCGTGGCCATTCCTATGATCAAACACTCAAATTTCAAATACAAGCTAGCAACTCTTCTCATATAAATAAATCATAAAGAATTTTAGAGTATAGTAGAATTATATGAAATGTACTTCATTCATCAATCAATTTACAAGTAGAGTTGGCTATTTATAATAGCTGACCTCAACTAACTAATTACATTATCACTACATCAGATTGACATCATACTAACTTATTTAACCATTAACATCTCTCTCTTCATTGATCTATTCTTCTCTTTGCGGAACACATCTTTAATTCAATATTGATTGAACAATGAAAAATTCATGCTGCGGTTGATGAAGAGCTTTGGTCAGAAGATCAGATAATTGATATTCTGACGCAATGTATGTAGAATTCTTTGTCCAATCAACTATACACTCACGCACAGAGTGACAATACAACTCTATTATAAGCTTCATTTTATGATGAAACATCGAGTTTTTACTCATTCTGATTGTTGCTTCTCTGTATAAGAAAACATATATTGGTTGATTCACAGTATTCCCAATTTTGAGTATCAGATTCTTCATCCATGTGGCTTCATTTGATGCAAGACTTAGAATTATATACTCATATGCAATGCTTGATCGAAATATTGTGAAAGGTTTTTTTCACTTTCAACTCTACCATTGCATTTCCTAGTTTTACACAATAGGAATCGATGGATCGTCGAGAAAATATGCAAGAACCACAATCAGCATCACAGTAGATCTGTAAGTTGAGATTAGTATGTGTAGAAATAAATGTCCTTGTTAAGATGAACCTTTGATGTATCTGATCACTCTCATTTCCGCTTTATAATGAGATTGCTTCGGTTGATGCAAATTGACTTAGCTAGTAATCTGAGAAAGCAATATCAGACATTCTCATTGTGAAATATAATTATTTTCCCACCAATCTTTTCTAGATTCCATATCTTGATAAAGATAGTCATCTCTGTTCAATCCAAAAAAATTCATCACGTTCTTTGGTTGTAAGCTTCAGCCCTGCTTCCAAGTAAAAGTCAAGTTTGTTCGGACATTGTGCTAATTTATATGTACCCTTATATTTTGATTTTTTAGGTGTGGCGTATTGAGGTGGATGAAGTTCCTTGAACCAATTGACAAAGAACCAAAAAAACCTTGCAAAGGTAATTCAATTATCTTTATGTGGTTGCAAAGAGAAAGATGTCACTTCTATATTCACATCATAGCTCAAAAGATATCCGAAATGTAATATGATATCGATTCTTCCTTGGTGCAGTCCAGTGATTAAGCTACTGTTCTCATGAACAAGTGTTTCAACAATGGTAAGTCCCACCTATATAGACTTTGGATTATTCTGCATTCAACACACCCTACTGTTAGTTCTGCAATAAACCTAACTCATGTTCTTGTTGATTCAACAAAGTCTGAATCAACAGTGCACAACCCCTTTAGTTATGAAGATTTGCATCAAATTTGATCTCAAGCATTTGATTACGCACGGTGAAATTGTGTAGTTACACAGTTTTACAAGACATCTCGGTAGGCTATCAGATGGTAAACATATTTACAGTCCACACCTTCGACTATTGAACTTACAAGGATAATTATCTTAATAACTGGTTTAAGGGATTTGCTAGTTGGAAAATGGGACTGAAAAAATTATGAGAATGTTGTTTAAGTTAGAATATGATTTATGTATGTAATTTTGTGTTATATAAGAGAATTTTAATTGAAATATTATTTAATAGATTATTTTTTAATTAATTATTTCATTAAACATTTAATATTTTTTTGGTAAAATCACTACCATTTACTGACTCGTCAATAAAAAAATTTTAATGACGAAATAATTTGTCAGGATATTTTTTAACAGCCCGAAGTCGGCTCTTAAGTCATTAGCGACAAACCGATTATGTTGGCAAATGGTCTTTGCCGACGAAAATCATGTCGTTGGCCAAACGTTTTACCGATGCAATAAGACGGTCAGCATAGTAAATACGGGTTGACGAAGAAAAGTTCTACAGACAAACATTTTGTCAGTAAAAGCTATTTTTTATAGATAAAATATGTTAGCTGCCAGAACTTTCTCTGACAAAAATTTACTTTTATCAACGAAAATGTTTTTACCGATAAAACTAAGACTTTTACCGGCGATAAACTTTCATCGGTAAAACCTAAAACCTCCAGTAGTGAGTGGTACGTAGAAAGCAGGTCATTAAGCTGCTCTTATTCATTAGATAGATACATCAACCTTATTATAAGGAAATAAGATATATTAGAGATTTATCTGAATATAATAAGATATATTTATCTTTAATATATCTTATTCCCTTATACGCCCCCGCAAGACGGACGTTCTGACAAAAATGCCGATCTTGATACGAAAAACATTGATGAATGCCCGAATAGTCCAATCGTCATCGACGAATGCCCGGAGAGGTCCAGTCGGCAATGGCGGAAGCCCGGAGAGATCCAGTCGGCAACAGCGAAGCCCGGAGGTCCAGGCATCGGCGGAAGCCCGGAGAGATCCAGTCGGCATCGGCGGAGAAGAATTGAGGTGGACATGACGATAGTAGGGACCATCGGTGTGGTTGCTTCGTCAGTTGGCGCTAAATCAGAGGATCGGTGAGAAGTCGTCAACATGGAAGCAGGGATTTATTATCTTGCTAGGAAAGGAAAAAAAAAACTAAGATTAGAATGAGGCAGGGGGCGGCCGGCATGACATCTGCATAGCCGACGGCAGTGCCGACCGCCCCTAAACAGCGACGATGGTGGACTGCGGCTTGTAAGTTGTACTCGTTGGAGTTAGGAATGTTCTGATACCATATAGAAGAATGAGAATTATATTATTAATTTTGTTTAGAGTTGAGTACATGTACCTATATATATATATACAAGACTATATCTATAACAAATACTAAATCTATAATAATATAATAAGGAAAACATAATTTGATAATATACTAAGAATATATCTATTCCTAATATAAATTTATCTGAATATAATAAGATATATTTATCTGTAATATATCTTATTCCCTTATACTTGCTCAGAAAATTAGGTGGGCCGGATGGGCTAATAATAGTGCCACCGTTGCGCCTAATGATTAATTAATCATGCAATGTTAACCATCTCCTTGAAAGAACTATTTTATTTTATTTTTTCAAATTAAAGTGGCTAGCTGCCACCTATATATGATCTGACAAAATAGCTTCAATTAATTTACATTGAAGTTGTTTAAACTGGTGATCCTTTAATGTATTGCCTTTTTTTCTAATGAATCAAGAGTTCAAGACTATGAAATGTTGTAGCTTAATGATCAACGATAAAGCGAAGTAGGGGAAAAGATGCAAGAGAGACTACTGAATGTATAGAATGCATTTTGGATATAACATTGGTTATGAGGACGGACTTGGTTGCAGAGAAGACGATACATGCAGCGGCTCGGCTCCCATAAGTTCTAATTTAGTTAATTTTAATAGGTGTAATATCTCTCAACTACTCTCGCCTTTCATATAGTTGACACCTTATTAATTTGTATAAAAAAAAAAGAGTTACCAGCTCCATATATATACTAATATAATTAATGTGGGTGTAGAGGTGCAGTTAGCTTAGGCACCAACTCCAACCTTATTTTGTTTTCTAGTAATCTAATCCTCTAAGCATCGATCTATAAATAATACTATAACCTTTCACTCCATCATCATCATCATAAAACATACATACTTATAACACGTAGGATCATCGGAAGTGAGCAAGAAAGATTTTATAATGGCGAGTCATCTGCAGGTGGTGGGAGTTGTAGTAATTATATTTCTATGTGTTGGTTGCTGCTTGTGCAGTGGGAAGAGCAGCAGCTATGGTGGTTACCTATACCCTCAGTTCTACGACCAGTCGTGTCCGAGAGCTCAGGAGATTGTTAAGTCGGTGGTGTCACAGGCTGTCGCGAAAGAACCTCGAATGGCGGCGTCATTGCTCAGGCTACATTTTCACGATTGCTTCGTCAAGGGGTGCGATGCATCGATACTGTTGGACAGCAGCGGCAGCATTATAAGTGAAAAGAGGTCAATCCCTAACAGGAATTCGGCTCGAGGGTTTGAAGTGATTGACGAAATAAAGTCTGCCCTGGAAAAAGAGTGCCCTCATTCTGTTTCTTGTGCTGATATCATGGCTCTTGCAGCTAGAGACTCCACTCTTCTTGTAATATATTACCTTGCTTCCTTCCTTTACAATTAATTATAAATATCTGCAATGTGAGTGAGCTAACGGATGATATAATATATATATGATGGTGCTGTGCGCAGAGTGGTGGACCTAGCTGGGAGGTGCCACTGGGAAGAAGAGATGCGAGAGGTGCAAGCTTGAGTGGTTCCAACAACAACATTCCTGCCCCAAACAACACTTTCCAAACTATTCTTACCAAGTTCAAGCTCAAAGGCCTCGATCTTGTTGATTTTGTTGCTTTATCAGGTATATATATATGCATAAATATATATTATGTTGGTTCATTAAAAAAACTACATCAACTTTGCATTATAATAAAAAACGTACTACTCAAATTTTGACTTTTAAAATTTTATTACATTTAATTACAGAGACAGGGTAGAATCATGGCTTCAACTATTTGTCCGTTAAAAATTGATGAAAAATTGTCTTGTACATCGCGTGTGAATATTTTTTAGATCAAAATTATTGCTGAAATACTCATCTTACCAAAAGTGTATTACATCATTGACAATGGTTTATATTTAGGACTTCTCTGGAATATATCGTAGAAACACTAATCTGGTGTTGTAATTTCTGTCCATTTTTAACGACTAAATGAACGAATATATAAGACTCTTCCCAACTCAAGAAGTATAGGTAACTAATTTAAAAAAATCAAGTTTAAGTAGTTTTTTTTTTAAACTAAGCAAAGTTGGGGTATAATTATTTTATTATTAATTATACTCTATATATTTGTATATCAGTGTATACAGGCATGGCTAGTTAGGGTTTAGACTTTATGTTATATATATATATATATATATATATATATATATATATATATATATATATATATATATATATATATATATATATATATATATATATATATATATATATCGCACACATTAGAGAAGAGTTGTGATTAATAAATATCAAATATAGAGACATGCACTTTAGCAAATGAAAAGGTTGCTTCTTAATAATAACATATCTGCAGGGAGCCACACAATCGGAAACGCAAGGTGCACAAGCTTCAGGCAGAGACTCTACAACCAGACCGGGAAGGGGCAGCCGGACTACACCCTGGACCAATCCTATGCTGCCAAGTTGCGTACTCACTGCCCCAACTCCGGTGGCGACCAAAACCTATTCTTCTTGGATACGGTCAGCCCCTTTGTATTCGATAACAGTTACTTTAAGAACCTGCTAGCTTACAAGGGCCTCCTGAGCTCCGATGAGATCCTAGTGTCGCAGAACAACCAGGCCTCTTTGGCACTTGTCAAGGCATATGCTCAGAGCAACCAGCTCTTCTTTCAGCAGTTTGCCAAGTCCATGGTCAAGATGGGGAATATCTCTCCGTTGACGGGGTCCAGGGGTGAGATCAGAAACAACTGCAGGAAGATCAACAACTGACAACAATTTTATGAAGCTACCCTACCCTACCCTAGCTTGCTTCCTATTAATTTGCCATGCCAGTATGAGAGAATTAAGAGGATTATGTGTTTATGTATCACATGTTATACTATGTACGACTATATTTATATATAATGTAATGTAATTCGCAGTATTTGCACCGGGTCTCACTATTTAGTAAAAAACATGATACTGAAGTTCCTGATATGAATGAAGAAGAAGGAGAAATGAATCTGAGAAACTAGCTATATTAAAAGGGTTATGTCAATCTAGTGAACATGACTTCTCTTACAAGATGATTGGAGACAAAAAGTAATGATTTTGTTCCTCGTAGTTTACGGAGTATAGAAATTGGTTGGACTATAGTGTAAAAAATGAGGCTCTTTATTGCTTATATTTAGGGGTAGTTATTATGCGAAAGGGGTGGAGACTCTTTTATCTTAAAATGATTTACTTCGTTAGTAAGAGATACAGATTGAAAGAGTATGTTGGGGTGTCTCAAGTGAACACAACAAAGCTTGGAGAAGTAGTCGTGGTTTGTTTAATAGAGAGCAACATATTGACACTAGATTTGTTTGCGAGGATCAAGCCCTAAAGGTTAACTGCATTCTGATTGACAACATCAGTTGATGGTGCTAGATTTCTGTTGCGTGATTGTCTTTTCGTAGTCACGATGAATCAGAAATTTTCAATAATCAAGAAAATTTTCTTGAACTCCATAAGTTTCTAGCTCAACGTAACAAAGAGATAGCTATCGTTATGAAGACTAGTCCCGATAATTGTATGTATATAGATTAGCTAGACCTGTAAATGTAAGTTTTTGATGGTTTTATATATGTATTGATACTAGTTATTAACGCGTGCGTTGCACGCGTATTGATCATCTAAATTTTAAAATACATAGTTTATCTTAAATATTATAATATGATAATATCTATAATTAATCGCAATACTTTGGCAAATTAAGGCGTTGCTAGAAAGGAATTCATGTGATAAAGAAGAACGACACAACGATATTAAAACATGAGAAAAGAGGATGATTAGTACAAAATTAACTACAGTTTTCAATTTTGGTACTAAATCTGTCAATAAGTAGGGTCTATCATGACGCGGGTTATTGACGACTCAGTTGTATCTAACTCATCAATTTAATGAGTCAATAATGTAAAATCGCACTTAACCACTTACAGTCATCGGTTGACCAGTTTGATTTATACAAACGTAATTATACATTTTTCACGCAATTTTATAGCATAATACCAACACAATTGATTTATAGCTAAAGAAAAATTTAATTCACTAAAATATAAAGTTTATACATGAGTTTACCTAGTTATTTATTTAACTACTAATTAGGATTTACACAATGTAATTGAATTGTCAAACAAAATAACTAAATTTATAGTTCGAGACCAAAAATGTTGGAAGATGAGTAACATGTTATCTATAAGATGTCAAACTTCAAGAACCATGTTTGACCCATATTTTGAGATGTTTTATGATTTGGCAAGTGGTTGATCTATTTGATAAAAAAAATATCAACATGTACCCGAAATTTGCATAGATTGAGTAGAAATCATATTTGGGGGTGACCCAATTTGATAGGTAATTTGGCGGATTGAAAAATTGATAATAATTAATGTTACATGTCAATTAAGGATTTTTCTACCATGCTCCAAGAGCACCATGCTTTTGATTTTTTTTATTACTATGGTGGACTTAATTGTAACATATGTAAAACTTTAAAAGTATGAAAAAATATGAAATTTTTTAACCACACCTAATATTTGCATCATACTATTAATAATATGTCAAACTTCAAGAACCATGTTTGACCCACATTTTGAGATGTTTTATGATTTGGCAAGTGGTTGATATATGTGATAAAAAAAATATCAACATGTACCCGAAATTTGCATGGATTTAGTACAAATCATATTTGGGGGTGACCCAATTTGATAGGTAATTGGGCGGATTGAAAAGTTGATAATAATTAATGTTACATGTCAGTTATATATTTTTTCTACCATGCTCCAAGAGCACCATGCTTTTGGTTTTTTATTACTATGGCGGACTAAATTGTAACATATGTAAAACAAAAGTATGAAAAAATATGAAATTTTTTAACCACACCTAATATTTGCATCATACTATTAATAATATCAATTTCCCTCTAGGATTCACCTTTAGGGCAATAGAAAAATACAAAAAAAAAAAAGGTACCAAAAGCATGGTGCTCTTGGAGCATGACAGAAAGATCTAGTGACTTTAGCAAAAACACTTAATATGATTTAACTAAATGAATATTTTAGTAGGGACTAAATTATCATTTTTAAATCACTAAAGTCTAACGTTTATACTTGAGTCTACCTTAATTATTTATTCAACTACTAATTAGGATATACGTGATTGATTTGACAAACAAAAGAAAAAAAATCAATAATTCGAGTTCATATATATTAAATTGCGAGTAATAGGTTATCTATAAGGTCAAACTTTAAGAACCATGTTTGATTCATATTTTGATATGCTATATGTGTTGGCAAGTAATAGATTTATGTTATATCAACAGGCAGAACATTCTCCGATCTCTGTGATTCGGTGAATGAAAAATAAGTGTACCCAAAATTTGCACATATTGATTATATATCATATGTTAATGCTGACTCTATATTGGATTTAGAAGTTAACAATATATTTTGTTACATCCCAATTAAGCAACTTTTTAAAAATAAAGAAATTTAACTAAATAATATTTTTAATGATAGTAAGAAAAATAAATAAACATGTCTCAAATATAATAAAAATTAAATTATCGATTGTATAAAATTATAGAAACTAAATGTAAAAAAAAAAAATGAAAAATACTCAAAAGGTACCTATTGGGGGTGAGGACAACCTTCACTTTTTATATTGGTATAAAGATATATAGTTATCCTTGAAAGTACACAAAAGATCATTAAGACTCCCAATATATTTATAGCTCCGTTTATTTTCAATTAACATTGTTATAAAAAATAGGGTTAAAGGTCCTTTTGGTACCACATGTTTGCAAAAATTACACTGTTCATACCACTAGTATTTTTTCGTACCGAATTGGTACCATATGTTTCCAAACCTTACTGTTTTGGTACCTCCGTTAGGGTTCCGTCAAAAACAGCCGTTAAATGGCATGTGCCATGCACGTGACCAGCCCAAAACTTTCAATTTTGTTACAATTTAGTCCATCTAATACATCCCTAACTTTTATTTTGTTCAATTTAGTCCTAAAACTTCAAAATCAAACCATTTCCCCAAATTGACCTAGCCGGACCTAGCCATGGGCTAGGTACGACCCTGGGTCATGGTCGCCGGACCCAGGCGACCCCGACCCAGGGTCGGACCTAGGGCTAGGTCCGACCCCGACCCAGGGTCGGACCTAGCCCATGTCTAGGTCCGGCTAGGTCAATTTGGGGAAATGGTTTGATTTTGAAGTTTTAGGACTAAATTGAACAAAATAAAAGTTAGGGATGTATTAGATGGACTAAATTGTAACAAAATTGAAAGTTTTGGGCTGGTCACGTGCATGGCACATGCCATTTAACGGCTGTTTTTGACGGAACCCTAACGGAGGTACCAAAACAGTAAGGTTTGGAAACATATGGTACCAATTCGGTACGAAAAAATACTAGTGGTATGAACAGTGTAATTTTTGCAAACATGTGGTACCAAAAGGACCTTTAACCCTAAAAAATATAAAGATGTGTGAACTAGATATTTAACCAGCAAATTGGCATTAATGAGGAAACTATTGGTCATTACAAAATGGGACACTTTATTGCATCAAGTCTAACAATTTTGTAGAAAGCGTGATATTGAAGTTATTGATATGAATGAAGTCTTTCACATGACAGGAAGATTGAGAAATGAACTTGAGAAAATTGAAGCGGTGAATGGGTGTCATATATATATTATGAATCAAGAGGTCTAATAAGGATGTTGCTTACATTTGAATTTGTTTTCGCACTGCACCTAATGAGGAAACTATTGACATTACAAATGGGACACTTTATTGCATCGGTTGATATGAGGGTTTTTATACGAATAAAGCGTTTCACGTGACATGAACAATGAGAAATGGACATGAGAAACTAGTTATAGATCACTATCGACCAGGTTTATATTAGGGAAAACTGATGTTGTCCATATTCATTGTATTTAGTACAATAGATTTACATACTATCTTAGTCATTACTAGAATAGGATAGTATATCAATCATGGTGATTACCTTCTTCAATTGTCTCCACAATATGTGGGATACTCTTATATATATTGATCACTATTGTAAGTGTATTATGTAGACAATAATAATATTTTCTCATTACCATTACATGGTATCAGAGCTTGTTTAAAGCTCCAACGAGCAGCATTATTGTTCCTTATCAAGCACAAAATTGTGCTGCTCTTCCTTAAGCAGTATCTATCAGACATGTCCACCAACATATCTCTCTCCAATTCTGATGGTCTTGTTGTCATCAACGATGCAGCTCAACTCCCGATAAAATTGACGTCGAAGAACTACTCTTCATGGAGGGCTTCATTTCACAGTCTTTTAGTCGGTTGTGATCTTCTCGGATTTGTCGATGGTTCCAAACCCTGTCCGGACAAGCAAATGGTGGTTGAAAACAAGACGGTTTCCAATCCAAAATACAACCAATGGGTGCGTCAGGATCAACTGCTCTTAAAAACGATTTTTGCGTCCGTGTCCGAGAGCATTGTCTCGGTGATAGCTGCCGCTACCACTTCACAAGAGGCTTGGACCAAACTCGGCAAAATGTATGCAAGCAAAACCCGCTCAAGACGAATGTCCTTAAAGGAGAAACTCACCTTAACAACTCGAGGTACACGTTCTGTTGCTGAATTTTTAGGTGACCTCAAGGCCACTGCCGATGAGCTCGCTATAATTGGTTCCCCGGTGGATGAAATCGATCTTGTCATCCATGCTCTTAATGGTGTTGGCTCCGACTTTAAGGACATCGCAGCTGTCATCCGTGCTATAGACACCGACATTACTTTTGAAGATTTGTTCGACAAACTTGTGGAGCACGAGAGGTTCCTGAATCGTGTCGAATCAGTTGGTAATCCCGCCCCTATCACTGCAAATTATAGTCGCAAGGGAACCCGGGCGACGGAGCTAGTTTACCTATCACTCATACTGGTTCCACTACTATTTCTACGCCTTCGATTTCATTTTCACTTTCGGATGTTTTATGTGTGCCGTCAATGAAGCGAAATCTTATTTCGGTTGCAAAGTTTTGTCAAACTAATAATACATCCATTGAATTTTTTCCGTTTCATTTTGTGGTGAAGGATATCAGCACGAGGAAGCCTCTCCTTCGCGGGGAGAATCGGCACGGCGTGTATGAGTTCTCATCTACAAATTCTCCTCAAGCAATGGTGGGAGTTCGGGGTAATGGCGAGGATTGGCATCGACGTCTTGGACACCCGTCTACAAAAACTTTGGATTTTTTGATTCGGCACTCTATATTACCTGCTAAGTTATCCAATTTGTCTTTTTCATGTGATTCATGTCTATGCAATAAAAGTCACCGTCTTCCCTTTAATGTGTCGAGTCTTAAGAGTTCTCGTCCACTAGAACTCATTTATAGCGATGTTTGGGGTCCGGCACCAATAACGTCGATTGATGGATTTCGTTATTATGTAATCTTTGTTGATCATTTCACCAAATTTGTGTGGTATTTTTCATTAGTACGGAAATCTGATCTCCTAATCGTGTTTCCCCAATTCAAAAACCGGGTTGAAAAATATTTTGGCAGGTCAATTATTTCTGTCTATTCTGATAACGGTGGAGAATATCAAGGTCTTGCTAATTTTTTTGCAACTCATGGCATAACCTGTTAGGAGATAAAATTGGGGAGCGAGCCCAGACCCACTACATAAGCCCAGTGAGGTTCCATACTAAAACCAATTGGTAATAGTAGGAGTAGCCCACCAAGCTTATATAGTGTTCCAGCTATTTCAATCTAACCGATGTGGTACATTTGACTCACATGTACACTTAACAATCTCCCCCTTACACGTGAGTCCACCGTAGCTCCCCCTTAACCGGGAGTCTACCCACATCGTAACTCCCCCTTAACCGGAAGTCCATGGCACCAAACTGTGGAATTTTCAAACCAGCCCCTCGAACGACCACGTCATGCACCGAGCCAGGAGCCAAACTCGAAACAGCATGTATCACATGTCGTCGCCCTTACCGGGACTCACCACTTTGTGCCTTCCCCGACTTCCTGGACCGAGCCACCGGCTCTGATACCAGTTGTTAGGAGATAAAATTGGGGAGCGAGCCCAGACCCACTACATAAGCCCAGTGAGGTTCCATACTAAAACCAATTGGTAATAGTAGGAGTAGCCCACCAAGCTTATATAGTGTTCCAGCTATTTCAATCTAACCGATGTGGTACATTTGACTCACATGTACACTTAACATAACCCACCTTAAGACTCCACCACACACGCCTCAAAATAATGGAGTTTCCGAGCGTCGCCATCGTCATGTCGTTGAGACCGGTATCACACTTCTTCATCAAGCTCGTTTACCTCAGTCATTTTGGTCGTACGCTTTCCAAACGGCCACATATCTTATCAACCGACTTCCCACATCCATCTTGAACAATTCCACACCATATGAGTCGCTTTTCCAAGAACCACCAAACTATCATAAACTTCGGGTGTTTGGATGCTTGTGTTACCCGTGGCTTCGACCCTATTCATCAAACAAGCTTGAGCCTCGGTCTCGTCCATGCATCTTTGTTGGGTACTCTCTCAATCAAAGTGCTTATCAGTGTTTCGACCCATCGTCCAACAAGGTATTTGTTTCTAGAAATGTTATTTTTAGAGAAAATAAATTTCCATATATGTCCATCATGTCTTTACCTTCAGCTCCTCAATCGGTGTCTCTTTCTCAATGGACTCCTATCTAGGGATGGCAACGGGTCTCGGGGCCCCGCTGACCCGCGGGGCCCCGACCCGGTTTTGACCCGAGGACCCGCCGACCCGCGGGTCACGGGTCGGGTTCGGGGCGGGTCGGACCCGGGTCGGGTCGGGTCCGGGTCTAGGGACACGGGGCCCCGTTGACCCGCCCCGAAATGTCTATGTATATATTTTTTACTTTTTTTTTAATGTTAATATAATGTAACATTTACTAAACAATATGGTTAATATAGTACCTATATAAATAATATGGACCAAATTATAAATAGATGTATACTTAGATTATTAGGATTTGTTAATTTTGATTTGGTATTCGGATTTGAATTTGTATTTGGTGATGAATTTGATGTGTTTGTATTTGATTGATGTTAGATTTATGGTTTGAATTTACATATAATGTAATATTTTGGCAAAAAAAATTGTATTTAATATTGAGAAGTGAAAAAAAAAAAAAAAAAAAAAAAAAAAAAAAAAAAAAATTGTTCACGTCGGGTCGGGTCGGGGCTCCGCGGGTCAACCCGTGGGATTTTTGACCCGACCCGACCCGACCCGGGAGGTACACTTACCCGGGTCCGGGTCAGCCAGGCTGACCCGCGGGGCGGGTCCGGGTCTGCGAAAACCCACCCCGACCCGCCCCGTTGCCATCCCTACTAGTCCTATCCATGATCCACCTATTATTGTCATTCCAAGTCAGTCCACTTTAGCAACTTCACCAACTCAGTTGTTGACCACGTCCCATAAGTCTTCTACGTCACATGTGCCAACTATGGTGTTGTCTTCATCTAACCAAGACACAGTGCCACAAACATTAGCTGCAATAGAAGACCCCATTATTGGTCCTACTGAAGATGTCTATGTCGCTGCTGAAGACTCATCCCGTGCAGGTTCCAACCGTGCTGAAGGCTTAACTCGTGCTGCATCGTCCAATAACCACCATATGGTGACTCGGTCGAAAAATAATATTTTCAAGCCGAAGGCTCTCGTTACAACCACGAAGCATCCACTCTCTCCTGATGTTGAACCGCGATCGGCCACTAAAGCAATGAAGCATCCTGAATGGCGCGCCGCAATGCTTGATGAGTTCAATGCTCTTCATAAAAATGGCACTTGGGATTTGGTGCCTCGTGATTCTACTATGAATGTTATTGACAACAAGTGGGTGTTTCGCCTCAAACGCAATCCCGATGGCACCATAAATCGATATAAAGCACGACTTGTCGCCAAGGGTTTTCAACAGCGTCCTGGCTTAGATTATCGAGAAACATTCAGTCCAGTTGTCAAGCCAACTACTATCTGATTGGTGTTATCCATAGCTGTAACCAATAGGTGGTGCCTTCGGCAACTTGATGTTAATAATGCATTTTTGCAGGGTCGTCTATTGGAGAATGTCTATATGTCTCAACCACCCGGCTTCATTGACTCTCAACATCCCACTGATGTTTGTCGTCTTAACAAAGCCATATATGGTTTGAAGCAGGCACCTCGAGCATGGTTTAACGAACTCAGCACTTTCATCTTGAAGTCCGGTTTTGTTTGCTCCAAGTCGGACCCGTCTCTCTTCATTTATAGGAAGGATGATACTCGTATATTCTTTTTGGTATATGTCGATGATTTGGTTATTACTGGCAATAATAACTCTTTCATTACCAAGTTTATTGCAACACTCTCCGCTCGGTTTTCAGTGAAGGACTTGGGTGACCTCGACTACTTTCTTGGTGTTGAAGTTATCCGATCTCTGGCTGGCCTCTTTCTCTCGCAACACAAGTATATCGTCGACTTGCTTGTCAAGACTGACATGGCTGATGCCAAAACATGTCAGACGCCACTTGCTATGTCTCCAATTCTACAGTTGAATGATATGTCAGCTACAACTGATGCCACCAAGTATCGACGTGTTATTGGCGCCATGCAGTACCTGTCTTTCACTAGACCGGACATTGGATTTGCTGTCAACAGGTTATCTCAGTTTATGCACAAGCCGACTGAAAATCATTGGACCGCAGTAAAACGTGTTCTTCGTTATCTTAAGGGCACTATAAACCATGGGTTGCTTATCTCGCCAAAATCATCATCGACATTGATGGCTTTCTCTGATGCTGACTGGGGCTCTAATCCTGATGATCGCTCTTCCACCACAGCTTATATTGTCTACTACGGGAAGAATGTTATCTCATGGTCATCTCACAAACAAAAGTGCATCTCCCGTTCCTCAACGGAGGCCGAATATCACGATCTTGCTACGGCCACAGCTGAACTCATTTGGCTCACATATCTACTTCGAGAACTTGGTGAACCTGTATCATCCACTCCTACATTATATTGTGACAATCAAGGTGCCACCCGGTTAAGTGCGAACCCTGTCTTTCATTCACGAATGAAACATATTGCTGTTGCCTATCATTTTGTTCGTGATCTCGTTTCCAAGAACCTACTAGCAGTTCGTCACATCTCAACTGATGATCAGCTGGCTGATGCGCTCACTAAACCGCTTCCGCGGCCACGCTTCCACACTCTTCGTGACAAGATTGGCGTTGCTGACCGCACGTCCATCTTGGGGGGGCGTATTAGGGAAAACTGATGTTGTCCATATTCATTGTATTTAGTACAATAGATTTACATACTATCTTAGTCATTACTAGAATATGATAGTATATCAATCACGGTGATTACCTTCTTCAATTGTCTCCACAATATGTGGGATACTCTTGTATATATTGATCACTATTGTAAGTGTATTATGTAGACAATAATAATATTTTCTCATTATCATTACAGTTTATTCTATGGTGTCTTAGAAAGGGAACTTCAAGTACACAATGATCGATTCAGTGAGACAAGAACGTAAATGCTTTAGTGTATGTGGTGATTTAATCCATCTAACTTATTTGCAGCGATTGATGTATTGGTGCGCCTTGCATAGTTTTATCCAAATAATTTTCTGTATATATAGTTATTGAACTTATAATAAGAAAATCGAATGTACATTTTCGATATCCATGATGTAGAATTCTTTACAAATATTAGTAGACTCAGAATGCTTGTAGAGAAACTCGTTCAAACACAATGAAATCTATTTTATCAATTAATTTATCGGTTGTTGAAGTTACCATTGCTTTATCATGTTGCCACGACAACCGTGGAAAGAGTTTTTTCAACCATGACTTTTGTGAAGGATACTAAAAATCATCGGATGGGTGATTCCTTTCTGAATGATATATCACTTATAATAAAAAGATGTTATGGCTGTGTAGATAATGAATTGATTTCAAAAGATGATATCTCTTAAGGAGGAATTCTAACATGCATGTATTTTACTTTAATTTTTCTAATATTAATGTTAGACCTTTAAAATGTATGAGAATTGAAATTATTGTAATTTTATAATGCAACATTTAGAAACACAGGGTGCAAATGTTGAAAATACATTTGGTGTCTGCTTCTAATAACAGAGTGTATGTAAATATTATAATAGCATCAAGTTTGTTGCATGTATATGATATTATCTTTTAGTTAGATTGTCATCGTATGATATATTCACCAATAATATGTCAATAATATGTATTAACTAATACAAAAGCGATGATAATTGATTAGAGTGATAAAAGAATAATATATATCTACTATACCAATATATAATTTGTGTTGGGTCCTCACCCCAAAAGACACCTACCCTCCCCAAAAGACACCTACCCTTCAAAGGGTACAATTTTCGAACCGGTTCTAATATAAATCTCATATCAAACCGGATTGAACTGGATCCTGAGGAACAAACCGTTCTGAACCGATAAAAGAAACATCCCGCGTTTCACCAATCAATGCGCCTCTCCCTGCTCTTTTTTTGGCAAACACAAATTTATCATCTACTTTCTGCCCCGCTCAAACCCTCGTTGGCCTCTCACAGTTTAATTTTCTGCTATTGGTTCCCTCCATTGCACAATCAACTCCTATTATTTCACGTCCAGTCATATCTCCAATTTGCCATGGAATTGGCATACCAGACGGAGGATTCGCCGGAATCAGCAGAGCAAGCGAGGCCGGTGAGCGAGGGAGCCTTGGAGTAGAGCGAGCGCCGTCGGAGGGAGTCGGAGCGCCGTCGCCCTGGCCGATGGAGTAGACTGAGCGGGACAGTGAGCGATGCAGGGGAGATTGGAGTCGCTAGAGCGCCGCTGCGAGGGAAAGTAGAATTAGAAAGAAAAGAAGTATAGTAGGATTAGTCTTTGTGTTAGTAGAATAAGAGCGGGCGGGTCACATGTCGGTTACGGCTCCAAAACCTAACCGTATTCGGCCTGCATTTCTCGTGTCATTGATGGGCTTGATCCATAAATGATCCGAACCCATTTTTTCCGCACTCGAACTCGGCTCGAGCCCTAATCATTTACGAGTTGGGTTCGAAATTTACAAGCCTACTTGTGAATAGCCCCACGTGCCATGTTAGAACCCCTACCAGTCTGACGGTAGCAGCGATCTCAATCCTATGATACTGCACAGTGCTGCGTAGTGCCTATGGAGGCTCTGATGCTAGGCGAAGGTATAAAAGGATGCAATAGTATGGAAGTAGTTTAATTAAGTTTCTGGTAATTTTAATGAATTTCATTGATGAATATGTGGTTTCGGTTATGTATTTTTATCTTTGTGATTTATTATCGACTGGTTAAGTTGTGCTCAAACTTTAAAGTGCTGAGAAGCGATGGCAATGGCTAAATAGCAGTGAAAAGAAATAAAAGACGGTGATGGCTTCACTTCTCCCATGGTATTATTGCCTAATAATATATATTTGTCTACTTGTCATAATTTGCATATGCTTTATGCATTTTATTGAGGCAGCCAGCCACAATATATATATAGTAGTAAATGCCTATGTCCAAATAAGCCAAATTTAGTCAATGGTAAATCCAAGTTTTATGTTCTTGAAAATCACAATGTATTATGCTGGTGTAAATAAGGATTTCATAGTAGGATTTTGGAAATTCGAAGTAGGATTTTTATTTTGCAGGAGTCAATTATTTTATGGAATAATACCACATTCAATTATTTTACAATATGTAATTACTTTAATTTTTCAATTATTTGACGAGGTCAATGCATGCTCTGGCTGTTCGCTAAGTCTGGTCGGAAAAAAACTCAGACCGTGAGCAGGAGAGCTCGAACATTACGTAGCGGAATAGGTCTAGCGTCGCCACTACTAACCCATTCATTTTTGTTGGAAAAAAAATTTCTATGCTTATATAGGAAGTGCCATATACAAAAGTTGATTATTATATTTAAATGATTAGTCTATCAATCTAGATACAATTGTTTTTACTATTCGCAACATGTTCTAAAGAATAAGAAAAACAAGTAAGATTATAGAACATTTGTTGCTGAATTTGACCTTGTGATGCAAGAATATATTTTTCGTTACACTCAAACTTGTTATCTTGATTATTACAATGAATAACGCCATAATTTTTTTCAAGTAACATGTATTAATTCTCTGCATCCAAATTACTTCAATTAATAGACTCTAAAGACTGGGGTTCGAGATTCTACATCTTGTTTAAAATGAATATAGGTAAGATACTATTCAACCTTATACGTGATAGATTTGTTACATTTGTATTTGATAAATTTTTAATGTGCTTTTCAGGATATTTTAAGGATATATAAATTTGTCACTTAGTTCGTACTCATTCTATTATGCACTTCAAGTCGGAGCACAATCAAAGGAAAACCCATACTCAATTTTTTTTAAGTAGAATTATACATGCATGTTGGCATTTATTTAAGTATATAAGATCATGTTCAAGTAAGCTTTCAATATATATATATAATGATCACAAAAAATGGACTCGTATAGAGAAAGTTATGAACTCTAAAAATCGTCTCTTCAATTTTGTCTAATGTTGTAACGGTTTTAGCAAGCATTATTTAATACTTTGAACAATTATTCTTAGTAAGTTTGTTTCAAGATAAGGCTCTGTAAATGTTTGATACATGTTCAAAAGTGTTTTTTTGTTTGATGCATGTTCAAAAGAAAGAGGGGCAAATCAATTGGAGGCTATAACTGGAGAAAAATATGAGTGTTTCTGGTTCCTAGAAAAACATAGTTGATTGTTGACAGTTAGTTTAAAATAGTACATGACGTCCATTTTTGACATCTTAGGAAGAGCAAATATATCAATCTCCCTTCAATGTTCTTGGTTGATAGGAATATCAGTTAAGTTTAAACGGAGCTTCAAGTTGTCAAATGAGGAATGGTCTCGAATTTAGGGTAATGAGTAAATCTCTGAAGTAAGTGATCCAACATTATTTATATTAAGGGAAAAAAAACATATTCAGTGTCTCGGGTTAACCCTATGTGTCAGTATGGTGTCTCGGGATTAAATTGTTAATATTTCGTGTCCTGGGTTTCAATTTTGTTGCGATTTGGTGTCTCCTTCAAATTTTAGGGTAAATTTGACAGAACTCGGTCACGTGACCGAATAAAATTTAAAATGCTCAAACTACCCCGTGTGGCCGGAATCAAGTCACCATTATCGAAATCCGACCAATTTTCCCGACGGCCGTCCAGAACTTTCCGACGACCACTTGATTTAATGATCTTCCCAGAATCGGTCGTAATCGGCCGGAATCAGTCGGAAACGTCCAAAATCGGTCTGAATCGGAGACCATACAGTGAGGGTTGGAGGTTTGTTTGTGGAGCTTGGAGGCAGAGAAATATTGGGTAGGGATAATACACGAGTTCTTGAGCCTGACATTGGAGAAGAGGGCATCGATTCACTATATTATTAGTAAAAGAACCCGCTGCATGTTCTTCATAAGAAGCAGGAGATCTCCACTAATCAAACCTCTAAATCAAATATTCCTGGAATTGGTCGGAATCTGCTGGAAGTGTTCAGAATCGGAGGTGGGTGGCTTTGCAATATATATATATATATATAAGGGTAAAATTGTCTTTTCATATCATTCCGTTAAAGTTAACCCCAAAATTGGACGGAAAGCCAAATCACAACAAAATTGAAACCTGTGACATTAAATATTAACAATTTAATTTTGAGACACCAAATTGACAAATAAGGTAAATGACGCTAAATAAGTTTTTTTTCCCTTGTATTAATTATTTTTGAACAATCATGAATGTTTTTATGCATCTAATATTTAAAACTAAGAGAGCTGCATTTTATGATGATGATTTAGATATGTAAGTGGTAAAATTTAAGTTTGGCGCGGGTTCAATGAAGAATCAAAAGAGTTATGTTATTGGGAAACAAATTATGAAGATGGTTCTGACATATGAGTCAAGGATGAATGAGGAGTTGTATGAGTTCTGAAAGAGGTTAAGATTTTTTACAAAAGAGAGCGGTATGAAATTCAAGGATCCTAAATTTTACAAAGATGATGTTGATTGTATCAAGCAATTCGATGAACACATTTCTCATAGATGATTTATTGCTATCGCTGTCTTCTCTTTTACTCAACTTTCTAAGTTGGAAACATGTTTTTTTATTCTAATAAATAATAAAGTTCTGATTATACTAGATGGCTATTAATATGTATCTATTTGTATTAAGTTAAAAAATAGTTTGAGTTGAACCATAGAGGTCGGAGCTCTAATGTCATGACGTGAAATATTGGTTATGTCCATACTTAGAAGGCTAGATAACGACCTTATACTTGACATCCCGAACCATCTTATATCAAGTTAGACGAGTTTTAATCTGTCTTTGTGATTCACAGATAAGATAACCTGATTCAACATTTCGAGAAATATGGAAACAATACCATTTTAACCTCCAGAGTATCATATTATATTATTATTATACTGCAACATAATATAATTTTCTTTTATAAATATTATAATTAGAAGCATGCACGTACAACGTACGACGTGCGGAAACAACTAGTATATATATATATATATATATATATATATATATATATATATATATATATATATATATATATATATATATTAAGTGATTAAATATTTGAATGTTAAAGTATCACATTGTATTATGCTGTAAGGTATTATTAGTTTATTATTATAAATTATAAGTACTGAATTGAAATTTTAAAAATATATTTTTATACCGATTCGAATCGATTCAGATCTACTTCGTTATGGATGATTACTCAAACAATACTTCCGACTCTCCACAATCGATTAATAACGAACTCTCGTCTGCACCTCTCACAAATGGAAGGATTCACTAATTCCAATGTCAGACTTTGTCTAGGTTTGTAATTTACTATGTGATTAGATAGTTATTGCAGATGAAGTATACAATTACAATGTACGGAGGTTGTCGGTTTGATGATTTTCCAATGTTTCTTGGTATATATGTAGGTAATTATATTATATATATTATATAATAGAAGAGAAGGATTATTAAAGGGTTAGTAATAGTATTACTATATAGTACAAGACAATTAAGAGTAGTTATTTTTAGTTATATATGGGCTCCTTTGACAGTGAAAGCCAAAAAAGAGACAGAAAAGTATTATGATTCTCTTGTTAGATAACAAATTTAATCACATTGTTCTACCCAACTAAACTAAGAAATATTCCTAAGGTTGAGTATGTACTTTTAACTCCATCTGACAATTTCTTATATAAATACTTATCCCTTACATTTCCTTTCTTCATTCATATACAGAAGAAATCAAGTCTGTCGACGAACATCAGACCTTTACCGACGTTATTTGTCAGGGAAGCTTCAATCTCGGTCATCTACACTGTTTAAGTCCTAATTGTTTTTTTTTTTTATTATTTATTAAAAAAATGTTGAGCCCTAAGAGACTGATGAAGAAGGCAGCTTCATCTGTTGAAAGGAGAAGGATTGTTTCAATATTGGATTCGACAACAGAAAAGGGTCACTTCGTAGTCTACACAGTCGACCATGTACGTTTTATGATGCCCTTATCATATCTTGAAAACCAACTCTTCCAGGAGCTTCTTAGAATGTCCCAAGAAGAATTTGGGACCTCAAGTGAAGGCCCAATAACTCTACCATGCGATGCAGTTTCCTTAGACTATATGGTCTTGCTCATCAAGAGAGGTGTCACTCAAGACGTGGAGATCAAGCCGATGCTAGACTCTGTTGTTGCTACTTCTTCTTCTTCTACTTGTTACAACTTCTCTGCTAATTCTTGTATCGGGCCGAAAATGATCAAATGTGATCACTGTTAACTCGATAAAATGTATCTTTTGTAAATAAAGTTAAAAATAATCTAAAGGGATTTTAATCAACAATCTCTTATCATCGCAACAGTGTGGTTGTTCATCAGTTTCCTTTGTAATTAGCTAGTTCTAACGACCAACCCGAACACTTTTACCGCCAAAAGGATATCAGGTTGGTGTAGATCGATGCTGTGACCAGCTAGATAGCTAGCTAGCTAGCTACAAGTTGCTATTATGTAAAGCTCTCGTAGCTCAGTTGGTTAGAGCACCCATTTAGTAAGCGGGAGGTCTTGAGTTCAACTCTCAATGAGAGCAATTAGTAGCATCTTTTTTTACATGTATCAAGTATTTTATTAATTAAATTGAGAAACTAACTATATAAGGTTCAAGTGATCAACAAGACAACAACTTGAACTCATTTTACGAATGTTGTTCTTTGGATTAATTAACACCTGCAACAATGGAATCTAGAAGAGACTTGATCTCCAAGTCTTGAGTCACACCTCTCTTGATGAGCAACACTAAGTATTCCATAGATGCTGTATCGCATATTAGAGTCATGGGTCCCTTGCTCGGTATCCCAAACTCTTCCTCAGACATCCTAATTAAGAAGCTTCTGGAAGACTGCGTTTTGGAGATACGATAAGGGCACTTTGAAGTGCATTTGGTCGACAGTGTAGAAGACAAAATGACCTTTTCTGTTGTCAGTGGTGAAGACGCAAACCTTCTCCTCCCAACGGAAGCCAGGTTAACCAAAGTCTTCTTGGAGCTGAACATTTTTTACTGATGGGGAAACTGTGCTCTTCTAGTTTTTCTACTTTGTGAATAAGTACAATGATTTTACAAAGTTTACTTTTAGTGATGTTAGTTATTATGTATTTCGAGCATCAGCCAATCACATTAAAAGACCTCCCTCTGGAAAAGACTCAAACTCTGAAAGCGAATTGGGGTTGCAAAAAGTCGATAGTTTTATTTATATGTGAATACATATTTACATGTTTGAAAGAAGAGTAATATATATCCTATGCTATCCTAGCTAATTGGATCTTGTCCCATTATTCAATGAACACAGACATTAACTTGTCTACTAGCATCGGTCGTCCTAGCTGAAGAATATGCTAATGAGCAACGAGTGGAAGCAATTGTATTTAACAGTGCCCTCTCTAAGTCTTTTGCTAAACCTCTATGAATAAGAGACATCATGTATTCCATGGACGGTGCATCACAAGGCACAGTGATGGGCCCACTGCTTGAGAGTCCAAACTCATCTTCGGACATCTTGAAGAGCTCTTGGATGAGATCGGTGTAAAGATACTCTAGAGGTACCATGAATCGTCTTTTATCAGCTGTGTAGATCACAAAGTGGCCCTTATCAGCGACAAATGGTGCATGCCCATTTGTACTAGAAAGTCGTCTTCTTCTGCTTCCAAGAGCAGCCATCCTCTGCCACTTCCTTGCCATCTTGATCAGTTTCTTCGAGCTGATCATTGTTGGATTTTGATTGAATAACTAGCTAGAAAGAGGGAAGAGAAATGCGAAAGCTAGTTTGGATGAAATCTCAGTTTGTTTGTTTGTTTGTTTGTTGAAGAAGAAAGCCTTGCAGGAGCTGAGTTTATATAGTTGGAATAGTCGGCCTTCATTTTCATTGTGCAGCTGTTCTTGTGTGGACAATGCAAGGCAAAAGCATGTGCTTGGTTAATTAAGATAAGGTCTTTTTCATGTTATTATGAATAATAATGGTAGGCCATGGCAAGGCATGCAAAGGTGTTTGTCAGTGTCTTGACACCATAAATTTCATGTGTCTAAAAGACACAAAAGGGTCCATTACCACCACCACAAACCAAATATACATATGTATTTATTCAAGGTCGTTTTTAACTAAACATAACTATTTCATCCACGGAGAAACCAAAGGAAGGAATCCAAAGCCATTTCTAAAGTTTTGTCTTTTGTAAACAGCAATTTTAATCATCTGCCTCTATTATAATTATCCTATATTGATGAGTAGTTTCAGGTCTTGAACAAAGTATATTTCCCTAATCTAACGTGCAAAAGGTAAAAAAATAAAATAAAAATTATTATATATATATAAATTCAGGAATAATTGGAGATGCAGAGTATTGATTCCCGTACCTCTCGCATGCTAAGCGAGTACTCTACCATCTAAGCAACATCCCCTCAATATTTATCAATATGAATGCATGCATAGTTACTTCGACTATTTCAAACTCTGATAAAACAATTCGGAGTTTGTCTCTGCATATTTGCTCCTTACTATCCTATCATAATTAATTAGTTGCGTGCTCTATTAGCTAGCTACTACCATACTTAGGGCTGGGCAAATAAACCGGTTCGGTCGAACCGAACCGGAACCGAACCTTTTTGAACCGGTTCGGTCTGAACCGGTTCTTCTATGGTTCGGTTCTTAATGAGCTAAACTGGAGCGGTTTTTACCAGGTACAAAACTAGTTCAAAATCGGTTCTGAACCGGTTTTTTTAAACCTTTTTAGCTTCATTAAAAATTAAATAGACGGATCGGTCCATGCCCAAACTATAATCGGCTAACCTAATTCTCATTTTCTATGTTACTCAACCCGCAGTCCCGCACAGAACTCCATGAAACTCTCTCCATCTACAAGATCACAGCCATCCAAAACCCTAATTCTTTCATGCCTACCCTTCTATATTTCAGTTATGTAGTCGTTGGATCGGCTGGGTTGATGAAAGAGATGGTGTTTTATGACCGGTACGGTAGTTCTAGCTCAATTGCTGATATTTGTGATTTTACAGCTAAATTGATATGTATATTCTATGTTGATGTTCTCTCGACTAATTTCGAGATGTCGGTCGTTTTTTCTGCTTTTCAAATATCCAGTCCGGTGGAGGAAGCTTGAATGATTGAAAATGTGTTAATCAGACAGATCTGACAACACGTATTGCTGAGGATTGCTAAGACACCCAAGGGTCAAGACTGATTTAGAACATGCATTTGCCAAAAAAATCTTGACTTGTTGGTCGTGCCTTTATTTTGAGTTTAGAATTTTCTTGATGAATGTTGATGTGGCACACATAATTGGTTTAGTGTTAATCTGAAATCTGGGTTCAGTTCATTGCAGAACTGAATTAGTTCGAAACTGAATTAAGTTTAGTTATATATTTTAACCGAGATAGATGATAGATTAATTGACTTTGTATACTAATTGTTTGTATTTTTTTTGTTCAGAGTACCGGATTAAGCTGCACTTTTGAAGCTTATGACTTTTACATTGGTTAAAGTCTTAAAATCTATGTTTTAAATATTTCAAATTTTTTTATATTATCATATTATTTAAAATTTAGATTTCTATGCTCTCCACTTTACAGCGATCAGTTGTTGTATTTTGATTGTTTATGAATTAATGTGTATTTTGAATTTGTATAAAAAAATAAAAATAAAAAGGAAAAAAAAAGAGAAGAAAACTGGTTTGAACCGGCTCTGAACCGGTTTTGCTATGGTTTGGTTTTATAGCTCTAAATCTGGTTCGGTTCTTGCTTGGCATATAAAACTGCCTAAACCACAAATATGGTTCCGGTTCGGTTTCGAACCGGTTCGGCCAAGAACCGAACCATGCCCAGCCCTAACCATACTCTACTACAAGTACATAAATGAGTAGCCACAGTGAATACATGGTTGCACAATTAAAGCAGTTGGTCGCGTGGCCTAATGGATAAGGCGTGCTCCTCCGGAGCGGGAGATTGTGGGTTCGAGTCCCACCGTGATCGATTAGGAGTTTATCACATCTCAACTACAAATTTTCAATCTTGGCCCTATTAATATTAGGGACCTTTGAGAGTCAATTAGGAAGTTATGGGTTATTTTGCAAATGTTATAATTCTCTATATAAACCCTAATTGTAGAAGATGTAATCAACAAATGAATTAATACAATTGCAAATTGTTACGTTTGCGTCTTCTCCTTCTTCTCTCTAAGTCTTCGTGTTGCTTCTCTTCTTCATCTTAATCTTGATCGGTAACATTGGTATCAGACCATACCTTCCTTCTCGGATCGAACCACTCCGGCCACCACCGGCTTAAGTAGCCGTTCCTGCTTCCTGTTGGAAAATACTCGGTTGGAATATAATGGTTAAGTTAGAGGAATTAACTTAGCTAATAAATTTGTAGAGAAGCTTTATGTTGAAATGAGATGATAATATGATTATAGAAGGAGATAGACAAATACTTTCGTATATTGCTCTTAGACATAGAACTTGCTCTCAGTTTTGTTGATGGAGCACACATACATTACATCAATTATATGAATACATATATAGACTTGTTGGCTTTTCTTTCTAGCCAAAGTCAGACAACAATAATGGAAGACATCATCATGAGAAAGGAAGACTAACTTGACATGAGTAACTCCTACAAGTTAGCTTCATGTTTTTCTTACCGACACATACAAACAAGCATACTTAATACACTCTTTGACAATAGTGTAATAGTGTGTCAGTAAAATTTTATTTCAACACTCCTCCATAAAATTTTCACCGAATACTCCGAGCTTTGATCTCAGAAATTCGAAATTTACTTTGGGGAGTGCCTTGGTGAAAATATATGCTATCTGCTCATCAGTATTGCAATAAACTAGCTTGATCTCTTCGGATTTTTCAGCTACACGAATGAAATGATACTTCACCTTGATGTGCTTCGTCTTCCCATGGTTTACTGGATTCTTTGCAATAGCTATTGCTAATTTGCTATCGCAGTAAATCTCAGTTGCCTCTGTTTCTGCATGACCAACATCTTGCAAAATCTTCCTTAACCAAATCGCTTGATTGGTCCCGGTTGCTGTTGCAATGTACTCAGTTTCTGCGGTTGACTGTGCCACAGTTTCCTGCTTCTTTGAAAGTCAAGTAAATATTCCAGAACCAAGTGTAAATGCATAACCTGATGTGCTCTTCATGTTATCTACGGATCTGGCCCAATCACTATCAGTGTAGCCTTCGAGCTTTGCATCTGCAGTGGATGTAAACCAAATCCCGTAGTCGGTTGTACCTCGAATGTGTCTGAGCACCCTCTTCATTGCTCCCAAATGAATTTGACTTGGAGCGTGCGGAATCTGGATGGTAAAATTGCAGCAAACATTAGATCATGTCTGGTCACAGTTAGATATAACAAACTGCCATCAGCTTCCGATAATGACTTTGAACAACTTTGCTAGAATCATCTTCTTTGCACAGCTTCTCATTGGCTACTAGCGGAGTAGACACCGACTTGCAATGATCTATCTTGAACCGCTTCAAAATATTTTCAGCATACTTTCTTTGAGATATGAAAATGTCTTTTTTAGTTTTGGCATATTTCCATCCCAAGAAAATAATTCATGAGACCCGAATCTGTCATCTCAAATTTCTCCATCATTTTTTTCTTGAACTCAATAACCATGTCAGGACTACTTCCAGTAACAAGAATATCATCAACATACAATGATACTACAAGTATTTCTGACATGTTCTTGAATCTGACATAAAGACTGGGTTCACTCTCGCTTCTGCTGAATCCTTGATTGATGAAATAATCATCAATCCTGCTATACCAGCTTCTTGGAGCCTGCTTCAACCCATACAAAGCCTTATGCAACTTGTAGACTTTGTCTTCTTGGCCCTTGGTGAACCATCCTTCAGGTTGCTCGACATATACCTCCTCCTAGAGATATCCATTCAAGAATGTCGAGCTGACATCGAGTTGGAATATTTTCCAACCTTTTTGCGCGGCAAGAGCAATGAGAGTTCTGATGGTGTCATGCCTTGCCACAGGTGAAAAAGTGTCTGAATAATCAACTCTGGGTTCTTGAGAATAACCTTTCGCCACGAGTCTCGCCTTGTGCTTCAGAATTGAACCGTCTGGATTGACCTTCAGCTTGTATATCCACTTGACACCAATGACCTTCTTGTGATTAGGTCGATCAACAAGTTGCCACGTGTCATTCTTGTTGATCGTGTGCAGCTCCTTCTCCATTGCGGAATTTCACTCATCGTACCTTGAAGCTTCTATATAGCTTTCCGGTTCGATAAGTGCAACATTACATCTCTCGTAAACATCTAAGAGAGATCTCACTCTTCTGATTGGAGAGTCTGAATCCACTGAGTTTTGCAACTCTGCATGATTTTCCTCGTCATGCTCTTCCTCTTCTTCATAATCGGGTGTGTTGTCAGCTTCAACAGCATCATCAACCTCAGCACTTTCGAAAGTGCTAGACTGATCTTGGAAATTGAGTATCGGCTTCTTCCGGACTTCATTTTCTTCAAAGTCTCACATAAAATTCTCATCAAAGACAACATCTCTACAGGTTACAACCTTTTGAGTGATAGGGTTGTCGATCCTGTATCCTTTGGATTGAGAATTGTAGCCGACAAAAATACCACAGAACGCCTTTTCTTCCAGCTTGTGCCTCTTCTGGTCTGGAACATGAACATAGCATGGAGAACTAAACACTTTGAGATGTTTGGTGGACGGCTTTGCTCCATTCCAAGCTTCAATTTGAGTGACATCTTCCACTGCCTTCGTCGGAAGCCTGTTCAATAGATACACAGTAGTATATACTGCTTCTGCCCAAAACTCGTTAGGCATCTTTTTCTCATTCAGCATGCATCTAGCCATTTCCATCACAGTTCGATTTTTCCTTTCGGAAACACCATTTTGATGTGGAGTGTAAACAACTGACAGTTGATGCTCAACACCCTCATCTTCACAAAACTTCTCAAAATTCTTGGAGGTGTACTCTTTACCATTATCTGATCTAATCTTCTTAAGTTTATAACCACTTTGATTTTCGACCATGGTTTTAAACTTTTTGAAGATCGTGAAAACTTCGGATTTTTGCCTCATAAAATACACCCATGTCATCCTAGTATAATCATCTATGAACATTATGAAATACCGATTTTGACTAAGGGATGGAGTTCTCATTGGACCACAAACATCAGTATACACTAACTCAAGTTTTTGAGAGCTCTCCAAGTCTCCTCATTAGAAAATGGCTTTCTATGCATTTTACCCAACTGACACGCTTCACATACATCCTTATGAACATGGATAGGAGTTAAATCTCTCACAAAGTTCTTTTGAAAAGACAACTTGAGAGAATCCAAATTATAATGACCATATCTCCTATGACATAACCATGTTTCATCAGTGGACGCTTTCATGACATTATGAGCATGATCCCAAGAAATAGGAAAACTATTTTCCTTCATGCTAACACATGCAATTTCACTGTGTGCAACATCATAAATACTACATGCTCCATTCTTAAAAACTAGGCAATAACCATTGCTAATCAATTTGCCTACGCTTAGTAGATTCTGATCTAGTTTAGGCACGTAAGGAACATCTTGGATGAATTTAGTACATTTACTGGTTTGAACTGCTACAGTTCATTTGCCTGAGGAATTGACAACGGCTCCATTTCCCATTTTGATTGGGACATTGACGGAAGAATCCATCTGGCAGAATACCTTGAAATTATTTGACATGTGGTTTGTGCAACCACTATCAATGAGTCATACTTCATCTCCGGAACTGGAACCTCCTTGCTTAGCGACGAACAGTTGATCTCCATGAAATTGATCCTCCGACATGTTGGCCTTCTGGGTCTGTTGATTTTGAGAGCTATTTTGATTTTGCTTAGCTCTACAAAATTTCTCAATATGCCCAAACTTTTTGCAAAATCGACATTTTATTTTGCATTTGTGCCAGCAATGCTTCGGCATGTGATTTGTCCTCCCGCAAGTGCTACAAGGAGGAAATTTTCCATTCTTCCCAGGCTCCATAGAAGGACCTGGAAAATTTGCTTTGTCGTTATTTTTAACAAAGCCTTGATTTTTGCCACCCTTCTTGAACTTGTGGCTGGACTGGAATGCACCTTCGGCTGAAGTTTCTGATCTTCTAATTATTCTTTGCTCATGATCTTGCAAAGATCCAATTAGCTCGGTCGGAGACATTTTCTTGATATCGTTGAACTGCTCGATGGCCGCTACAATCGGATCAAATTTGTCTGAGAGACTGATCAAGACTTTTTCAACAACTCTTTAATCATTTGTCTCATCGCCATATAACTTCATCTGGTTTATAAGTTCACTCAATTTGGATGAGTAATCTTGAACACTTTCGTTCTCCTTCATTCTCAAATTTTCAAACTCCCTTCTGGCGGTCTGGAGTCTGATTGTGCTTGCCTTCTCCGTGCCTTGATACTCATTTTGGAGTATATCCCAAGCCTGCTTTCCTGTTGCTGCTCCAACGATCCTCAGAAAAATGGAATCGGTGACGGCGGAGTGGATGACGGTAATTGCTCGGACATCCTTCAACATCTGCTCCTTTAGAATTTTTTGTCTAGCCGCATCGACTTCTTCTCCATCGGTCTCCTTCTCCGTTTCCTTCATAACTACTTCCCATAAACCGTTTGCCATCAGAAACCCTTGTATCTTTACGGACCAAAAATCATAATTCTCACCTCCAAAAATTGGTGGCGATGAAAGAGAGAAATTTGACGAAGACATGCTTCAGTCGGAAATTTTTTGACGAAGATAATTTGACCCTTTAAGATCTTTAGAGCTCTGATACCACTGTTGAAAAATACTCGGTTGGAATATAATCGCTAAGTTAGCGGAATTAACTTAGCTAATAAATTTGTAGAGAAGCTTTATGTTTGAAGGAGATGATAATATGAATATAGAAGGAGATAGACAAATACTTTCGTATATTGCTCTCAGACATAGAACTCGCTCTCAGTTTTGTTGATGGAGCACACATACATTACATCCATTATATGAATACATATATAGACTTGTTGGCTTTTCTTTCTAGCCAAAGTCAGACAACAATAATGGAAGACATCGTCATGAGAAAGGAAGACTAACATGACATGAGTAACTCCTAGAAGTTAGCTTCATGTTTTTCTTACCGACACATATAAACAAACATACTTAATACACTACTATTCATTCTTTGACAATAGTGCAATAGTGTGTCAGTAAAATTTATCTCAACACTTCCGCATTGCTTGTTGCCTCGCCATCACCAATCAAGAAAAGGTCGCCGTCAATTTCTCCGCGATTTCGAGTGCCGATCAAATTTCGGTGCCGCAGTTCGTCGTGTCCACAGCGTCCACGACACCACCTTCAACTGCTGGTTTTTGAAGCCGCTCATCGCCACGGTCTCTGCTGGTTTCCGCCGATCTGCAGACTTCTGATTAAAATTGTGCTATGGTGATTTCTTTATTCTTTGCTCTTGGTTCTGTCTGCTTGAATTGCTGTAGTTGCCTCTGGTTTTATCTGCTGTTGCCGCTGCTTGATATTGTTGTGCTGTAATCTCATGCCGCTGGAATTGCTGGTTGGCTGTTATTCTGGTCTACATCTGCCTATGTTATTATCATTTTTTATTGTTGCTGCTGCTGCAATTTAGTCTTGTGGCTGCGATTTGTTGTTGCTGAATGCGATTTGGAATTACCACGCCGGTTGGTAATTCCAACTTATGTTGTATATAAGCAAAATGGGTCCTCCCACTTAATAGACTAGTTTATTGGGTTGGGCTCTTCCATTTGGTTTGTAACAATTGGTATCAGAGACAGACCTTGGAGAGGTGGTCCACGGAGTGGTGGTCTGGAGAAGCCAGCCGTGACCAACAAGGGCTTGTAGTGGTGGCTCACGGAGTGGTGGCCTGGAAGAAGTCAACCGTGACCAACGTGACCGTGACCAACGAGGACGTCGTTCTCCTTAAGGGGGAACGATTGTCATGGTTTAAATACCACACCGGTTGGTAATTTCAAACCTAATAGACTAGTTTATTGGGCTGGGCTCTTCCATTTGGTTTGTAACATGTGCTCTTATTGGGAACCGTAGCGTATCATCGTCAAACCGGGGGAGGGGAGGCGTATTGTTTAGCTCGGTTGAGAATAATTTTTTGCTCCGCTTGAGATATGTAGCTTTCCTACACGCATCGGTGTCTTTGTCCTTAATTTGTTGTAGGGTGCTTCGAATGACTTGGTTATTTGCGGATTGGCCCCATGTTGTTGATTACTTGGTAGTGACAGGCTTGATTTTGGTAGAGATGCTCGTGTTGCTGACAAATTCACAAATTCATGGTGAGGAGTCAAAATGTAGACAGCCTTAGTTTTATTTGTCTGATGGACAGAGGACAACACATCCATTCATAGGCCATCACTAACATATATTTTCGATGCAGAATATGCGTAAAGTACAGCTTAGTTAATGGAGTTGGTTGCGTCTAATATTACACTTTCCGGAATTGCTTCTACGGCGCGTCTCTAATATAACAGTTTCAACACTTTAGAATAGTGATAAATGCAACTTGTTGAAATTAAACAATTATATATTTTGCTGTTGTGATCATAAAATATTGTTTACAGAGACATTATTAATCACAAGGATCTCTCAGTATATTATGAACTTTACAAACTACATAATATATTGAACAGCTCCGAGTGTATATCTTTAACACCCGTGATATTCTCAAGGTCTGAATTTACAAGAAAATAAATTTTGGGACTTATGTAACCTAATGAAAAAGCTCAAGGAACAAAGGGGTCTTTTTATAGAAAGCCCACACAAATATTAACGTAGGAAACTAAACCCTAAACTATGCATATCCTCCTGCGTAAACTTCCATGGGCAACCTAACTTCTCCCCTCAAGTTTGTAGTAAAGCCTAGTAGTAACCCTAGAAATCAAGAGAACAAAAATCGAACGTGAAGACCCAAGTTACATGTCACACCCAAGATCCATCTTGGAAGTTAGGGGTGATGGCCACTATTTACAAGTAATAAACTTGTAAATAACGAAGTCCCAAAAGATTCTTTAATTGAAAACAACTCCAATTCCATATGTATTCCAATACAGGGAATCATGAAACTTAAATAATCCCGCAACTCTATATACAAAAATATCCAATGCAAGGGAACAACGTCAACTGCATACTTCTAATGTGCTCTCTAAAATCATCCAGAAATCCAACATTTTCCACGTCATCAGATACGGAACATCCAACGCTCTATCTGATTATCCTGAACTTGAATAGTTGACAACTTCATGATTCATACTTTTGCTAAGCACTCTGATATCACATCTGAAAATTAAACGCCTTGAAATATCACCAAGAATGTCACTAGGTACTGATGATCTGAAGTATTAATAACTCGTCATGAAACTGAGGAGTTGCATAAGGGTAAGTTGCTGGGGAGCAACTCAGTAAGTAGTAGTCACTTATTCCTATAGGAGCTACTTGATCAAGCTCTCGGAAAAATATATAGACATATTTATATTTAAGACATAATAATTATATTATAAACATAAAGTTTTCAAATAACGTCAAAGCAATACAGAGTTCAAAAGCTTCCATGAAACATATTTGATCAGAGTCGGAGGTAAAACAGTAGATGCAGAACTTATCAAAATTCAGAAACGGATCAGATTCATTGATCAATCGGAAATGGAGGTTTCGAACTTAATCGAAAGTCGGAGCGGAACATAACATATCAGATCAGAGATGCTCTAGTCTTTTCACCACGTTTATGATGCCTGCAGGAAGGCTCCAATGTTTAACCTCCCATTGGAAGAATGCAGAGTCCGGGTATGTCGTTGGGTCGGCTCCAAATTTTAACCCCCTTTGGAAGGATACATAACCCAAATATTCCACTGGGTCGGCCCGAAGTGATCGATCTTCGTATGCATACGTCGGAGGGGCCCTAGTCGGAGGCTCTGATACCACTTGTTGGTGTATGAATGTGTGTGAGAGATGTGGAGAGGGAAAGAGAGACTTGTTGTTGCTCAACTTGATAATTTTCATTCATTCGCATATCTATTTAATGGATACATAAAGAGAGTTCTAGACTTACTTTTCAACTACTAAGAATTAATGACACTTCCCAATTACATAAATTTAATAACACTGACTCAACTGACTTAGACTTTCTAAATTCTCATTAATAATCTAGTTACAAGTTTATTTTCCAACAAAATAGCTCTACAAAGGCAGGCAACGCAATTATTATGAATATTAATTGGTACGTACCTTCTTCTTGTGTTGAGAGTCCATGTGATTGGGTCTTTGTAGACATTAAACAACCGATTCATGAATTCATGGTGGGGAGTCAATGTGTAGACACCATGAGTTTCATTTGTCTGATGGATAGAGGACAACACATACATTCATGCCATCACTAACATATATTTCCAATACAGAATGCGCGTAAAGTTATGAGCTTAGATAATGGAGTTAGTTGCGTCTGATATTATTACACTTTCCGGAATTTCTTACGAGTCTACTGTAACACTTTGCAAAATTTCTTATACAACGGGTCTAATGTAACATTGACCGTGGAGCCCTCCTTACAACTGACTGCCTTTTTGTGGACAAAAATCACATGTCTGATGATTCAAAGAGCTGACATTTTCTTATGCATAGAACTAACCATTCTAAATTGGTTAGGGTTTCCTTCACATTTCTAAAACAGAGTAACTTTGAAGACTATATACAGTGATCTGGTTTTAAAAGGCACGGTGGACAGAAACACTCAAGGTAGATTTCCCTTTAACACTACGTGGCTGTTTAATTAAGGTATCGCATAATTAAATCAGGACGGGTTGAGACAAAATTCACAGATTCAATCAAACATGTTAATCAGAACCAGACTAACAATATTACATAAATATATATAGTGAAGATAATCGAGAAATTTACCAAAATAAGCATATTATAGTATAAAAATACAAGATTGAACAAGTAAAGTTCGAAATTACATATATAGGCAAATTCTTGACTCCAGTCGAGGATTTGACCTAAATATTGGTCAAATCCTCAACTGGGAAACGAGGATTTGACCAATATTTTGGTCAAATCTCGATTGGAGATACTCCCTCCCAACCCTCCTAATTTTTATTTTTTTTTGCCGAATCCAACCTTCCTAATTGCCTCGGCGTTCCTCCTCTCCCCCAACCCTAATTGCCTCATCGAGCTCTGCCGTCCGCTCCGTTTGAGATCTCCGCTCCGCTCGCCTGGGTCCGAGCACCGCTCCGTTCGCCCTGGGTCCAGCCGCCGTTCGCCTGAGCTCCGCCCGCCGCTCCGCTCGCAGCAAGGTCACCGTCACAGCAAGCTCGCCGGAGTAGCAGCTCCAAATTTGAAACCCTAATTTCAGAATTTGGGGAAATTACTCAAACTGAGGTAAATTGATGATATTTTACTTAATTGTGAACATTTTTAGTGTTAACTTGATGATTGGTTTGCATAATTGCGATGAAACAACCCATCTACAGTCACAGCTACATTTAGATGATACAACCCATCTACAGTCACAACTCACTCAGGAGCCAGCCGAAACTTCCAGACCATCGAAGAGAAGAAATGCGAGAGGACGTAGGGGTGGGAGAGCGGCCAGCCGGTATAGGCAAGGTGGGCAACCATGGAGACCTTGACTATGTAGTATTTGATAATGTTTTTTGTATTTGAACGAACAAGATTTATCGAACTTATGAATTTGTGTGTAGTATTTAAATGTTGGAATGATTTCTTTTTAATGTTAAAAATATTGGAACTTTTTTTAAAAAAAAATCAGGATTTGACCAAAGCTACGGTCGAATCCTCAACTGGGAGTCGAGGATTTGACCAAAAGCTTTGGTCAAACTCTCGGCTCCCAGTTGAGGATTTGACCAAAGCTTTTGGTCAAATCCTCGACTGCTTAAAGTTGGAATTTCCAACTTTACATGCTTATTTTCGTAATTACGATTTAAAATATGCCTACTTAGCAAAACGACTCAAGATAATCAGCTAAACTAAGAAATACTAAATTAGGAAAATTATAATTATTATAGAATATAAAGCCAAATGAAGCTTTTGGTGTCTAGACATTGACTACCCACCATGAAATCATGAATCAGTTGTTTAATGTCTTCAAGACCCAATCACATGGCTTTGCATTGCCTTGGACTCTCGACAGAACAAGATGGTACGTACGAATTAATATTGACAATAATGGCTCTGCCTGCTTTTCCAATGATATATATACTTGCCTACTCCATGCCTTTCTCCTCACCAAAAACTTACATCTCAACTACAAATTACTAGCAATTCACAACTCCTATATACTTAATTCTCTTCTCATAGTAGAGATTTAAAAGAAAAATGATGAGCACAAAGAAACTGATCAAGATAGCAAGGAAATGGCAGAGGATGGCTGCTCTCGGAAGGAGAAGACTTTCTTTAAATCCAAGAAGAACAAATGCATCATTTCTCGCTGACAAGGGCCATTTTGTGATCTACACGACCGATAAAAGGCGGTTCATGGTGCCTTTGGAATATCTATACAACGATCTCATCCAAGAACTCTTCAAGATGTCTGAAGATGAGTTCGGATTCTCGAGCGGTGGGCCCATCACCGTGCCTTGCGATGCTGCCTCCATGGAGTACATGATGTCTCTTATCCAAAGAGGTTTAGCAAAGGACTTAGAAGAGGCTGTACTTAATATAGTTACTTCCACCCATTATTGCTCAATATTAGCAGCTTCTGCTCATCATACCCTTATTAGAGGACCCAATGTTTGTGCTTTCTGAGAAACTTAACCCTTTATAGGATAGAGTAGCATAGAATAGGATTCTTGCTGTTTCTTCAGACATGATCATGAAAACAAATATTCAGAGATAAATTTCTGACCAATTTTATAAAAAATAGTTGATGGAATGAGTTATGCATTTACCCAACTTTACCTCCATATTTTTTTGGAAGATGATGGTATGAGAGTTTGGAAGTGCTAGTTTGTAGCAGAAATGGGAGTTTAACATGGTGAGGAGAAACCGAGAAAGGCATGAAGTAGCCAACTAAATATAGCGGCAAAGGCAAAGCCATTATTACTGGTAGGTACCCTGTTGATGTTTTTGGGAGTCCAAAGGCAAGGCAAAACCGTGTGATTGGGTCTTTAGTAGACATTAAACAATCTATTTTCATGGTGGGGAGTCAAAATGTAGACACCTTAAGCTTCATTTATCTGATGGATAGATCGTCTAACATATATTTTCGATGCATATGCGTGAAGTTGTGAGCTTAGTTAATGGAGTTGGTTGCCGTCTATTTTTTTTATGTAATACTTTCCGGAATAAGTGGAAAAAATTGCTCTCGTTGAGAGTTGAACTCAAGACCTCCCGCTTACTAAACGGGTGCTCTAACCAACTGAGCTACGAGAGCTACTTAAACATTTCCCGTGCTTGAATTAAATGAACGAAATAACATTTCTGATGTTGCCGTTGTAAAATTGAGTATTTCCCTGCCAGACAAATGCAGATAGTAAACAAACAAAAAACTAAACTTGTATGTAAAACTATAAACCGATATATCTCAATTGACAATTGGTTTTAGCTAGTTAGCAGCTAGAGTAGACTTGCACTTTCCTTCCTCCTTTGTTTGTACCAAATCACTAATTTGTAGACAACGAGAAGAGTTTTTTTTTCCGTCTGAGGAAAGAGTTGAAGCAAAGCAAATATTGAAGAGAGAAAATACTATCAGCCCCACACGAGGTTGCAGCAGAAAAACCGGATGGAACGGAAACGGCAGAGGGAGAAAATATGATTTAAAGTGACACGTGGTGCACTGTGATAGGGGCTGTTATGTAACTAACGGCCAGTCTCTTGACTATACTAACTTGTTGGTGGAGTTACGTGGACGGAGTCAATATATCTATTGGTTGTTTACTAAAGTCTGATTGAAAAAAACTCGGACAGAGTGAGCAAGAGAGCCCGAACATTACATAGTGGAATAGGTCAGTTGGAAATTGATTCTTCTCCCGCAAGCAAGTGGAAGTCGATGACCTGCTCCTCAAGCAACCTGTGAAGAATCTGATGCTTGGCTCATTGAGAGTGACTATTCTAATCCCATGACATATGACAAGATACTCTTCAAATGACCTTAAGCCTTCGGAGATATGTACGCATTGGTGATAGAAGAAAGCTCATAGCCAAGTCAAAAGGGACAGTAGCATTATCATGCACAAAGGGACTTTTCTACTATAGTTTACAAGAATCATGCTAGAGGGAAATTGATATTATTAATATTATGATAAAAATGTAAGTGTAGTTAAAAAAAATTCATCTTTTAAAGTTTTTGAAATGTTACAATTAAGTCCACCCTAATAATAAAACTAGCACAAGCATGGTGTTTGTGAAGCATTCTAGAAAAACCTAGCACAAACACTCTAACTATGTGCTATTATGTTCCTAATCTGAGCTAAAATATCCGAGAGTTAGTCAGCTTGTTCAAAAGGGGCTCACACTGACATTCCATGGAAGATCCTGCACTTTCAAGTATTCAAAAGGGATTGAAATACTCCAAGTTCAAATGAAGAAAAAGGGCTTTTATTTGACCTCATAGTGCAGGACCATTATACTCATCCTGCTCAAGAAAACAGTACAGAGGTATGGGACAGAAGGTTGAATCATTGCTGCATTCTAAGATTCTTAGCCCTTAGAAGTCTATCAAATGGAGTGGCAAATCTTAAAAGATGCCATCCCAGATTGCCTAGTATGTCACTTTGGGAAGCTTAACAGAAAATCCTTTCCAAATAAAGGAAGCCAGAGAAAGCAACTGGAAAACTTGAAATTATTAATTCTGACTTGGCTGGACCACACAAAGAACACCATCTCTTCAAGGTATCCTTTACTCTGTACCTTCACAAATGAATACACAAGAATGGCTTGGATCAATTTACTGAAGGCCAAACCAGAAGCGTTGGAATTATTCAAGAGGCAGATAAAAAACCAAAGCATCTGCAAAATTTGAGTGTTAAAAACTAATAATGGCACTGAATGTATCTCCCAGGAGTTCACTAAGTTTTTAAATGAAGGAGTTCAAAGACAACTCACCACCCATATAAACATCAGTAGAATAGTGTCAATGAAATAAGAAACAAGACCATCCTCGAAGTGGCTAGGTGCATAGTTCATCGAATCGAAAGGATCTAAGGAATAATATTGGGTAGAGGCTGCAAATACTGCATTATTTTTTGCAGAATAGACTGGCACCCAATGCATTGAAGAACAAATACTCAGGTCAAGTGTTCGAACCCACTAGTCTTCTTTAATTTTTTATTTTTGCCAACCAAAATGGATTTCATAGGGAAAGATAGCATTTCCCGACATAAATTGAATTATGTCGGAAAAACTATCTTTACCGACAAAATTATATATCGTGGACATAGACATTGGCGGAAATTAATTATGTCAGCAATTCAGATGGTAGATCGCTTTCTTAGCATGCGAGAATCACGGGGATTGATACCCACAACTCCATTCTTTTACTTTCTGCATATATATATATATATATATGTATCTGTCGACAAACAAGAAACTCAAAAACAAAACGCAAAGGCCATGCATCATCGATCACTTGTTAATTAATTAATCTACTATAATATATAATGCTGATCAACTTCACCATCAATTTTTTTGTTGTACAAAATTACTTCTGCAATTTTAATTTTGAACTGAGACTGTTAAACTTTAAGTGTTTCCAGCGGGATTGACCCTGGAAACAAGACCATCATCACTTAAACCACCTGTAGAGACGTACATGGCACCTTACCTTTCTTGCTGTTTCGATGTACTTCGAAACGGAATAAATTTAACAGAATTACTTACACAAAGCATATATTGGGGATGTAGCTCAGATGGTAGAGCGCTCGCTTAGCATGCGAGAGGTACGGGGATCGATACCCCGCATCTCCATGTTTTTTTCTGTTTAACTCATGAAGTAGCTGAAAAAATCAAGAAACCAATTGATTTCGCACTTATATTTCTTGCCCCATGGCCCAGTAGCATGCAAGCATGTTTTATCTTCACCGGAGCTTAGAAAATGAGTGAGGAACTTGAGTTTGGCTAACCAAATCATGTTTATCTTCACCGGGGCTCAGTAAATGAGGAACTCCCTTACTTGTATGATACTCAAATTACTAACTATTTGAAATTGTCACTTTCAATATTGATCACCGCGCGCATATGTATCAAAAGAGAATACATGTTTTGTAATTTAACCAAGATTCTATATATGTATTATACACACACATAAGTCATAATATAACAGCATATAATAGCTAACAATTAATAAGTTTGTCATGTCAAGCGATATATATAGCTGATTATTTAATATACATGATGATAATGATGCAGAAACGGTGTAGAAGTGTTGGTAGGTTCTTGGGCGAAAGCAATGTCACCGGAACAAGTAGAAGCAGCAATGGAATCTAGCACTGACTTGATGTCCAAGTTACCATCCACACCTCCCTTGACGAGTGAAACCACGTACTCCAAACACGCCGCATCGCAGGGGACCGTAATAGGTCCCTTACTGGATATCCCAAACTCCTCACCGGACATCCTTAACAGATCTTGAAAGATTTCATGGTGCAGATACGATAGGGGCATCATGAACCGAACCCGATCCACCGTGTAGATGACAAAGTGACCTGCCATTGCCAATGACAAAGATTGACTCTTTCTTGATGATCTCCCCATTGAAGCTGCCTTCACAAGTTTCCTGGCACTCAACATAGTTGCTGCCTTGCCAACAACTTTGGAGTTAATTGTGAGTACTGGGTGAAGAAGAAGAAAGGAACAAGGAAGGGATATATAGTAATTAAGGTATACGATACAAGTACGTACAATATACTTTTGTTAAAGTTGGTGGAGTTCTCGTTGGGATTTCCTCAGCCAAAGAATTAATGTGATTACTTATCTACTTTATTATACATGGAAATGGAAGAATCATCATCTCTCCCTTTCTTTATTAATTATAATATTAATAATTATTAATTTGTAAGTGGAGTTTTTATTTTATTAGCTAATTAATATGGAACGTCCCTTTTTCTAATTAATTATTGTCTCGGATATTTATTTGAGTGAAGGGGAAATTTTGTCCATCTTTTAAATAAAATAAACAAATTCTGTCAAAAGTCAAGAAAGACGAGAGGACTGAGACACTCAGTCACTAGGAGAGGATTTTGCATCGATTCCGTTGGATGTAAGGTCGAGCGTTACCATTCTTCATTAATAACGGGGCATAATTTGATAATGTTGCTATATTATAAATAAAAACTAAACACTAACCCGCGCAGTGACGAATCCAGACCCAACGATTAGTGAATGCGCAATAATTTTTCTATATCTAAAAAAATCGGTTGGATCAAATATAATTTGGGTCGAACTAATAAAGTTATCCTTAATGAAATTGTAAAATAAAGATATATATATATATATATATACACTCATAATGAGTTAAAAAACTCAAATACAAATATATAAAGAAGATTACAATTATTCTTGGTCAATCAATTAAAGAAATAACCAATTCTAGAAATAACCAATTAGAATGAGATAAATAAAATAATGATATTTTTGCTATAAAAATAAAAAAAATTACAAAATTTAAAGAAAGATTTTTTAATAACATATGGTCCTGCGCGCATCATGCAAGTAATAAAATAAAATAAAAAAAATCATATCTTAGAATAGTTAATAAATTGATACCAATATTAATAAAATAATAAGACAAAAATTACAATACTTAACTAAAATAATAGTAATTATTTACATATAATATTCTTAACTAATAACAACTAACTTTTATATACATTTTTTTATAAAATATTTTATATTTATTTATTATGATGATGATTTTTTACAACTTATTTATTATGATAGTTTTTAACATATTGTATGAAGATATATTGGAAAGATAAAAAGTTGGTGCACATCGTCGCCATCACCAAAGTCATCGTCATCGCCACATCATTAGTATGTCATTGCCACTTTACCACCATGTTATCGCCACGTCACCCATGATTTTGACACATGTCCACCTGCTTTATCGGTACATGCAGAGTCACCACCAAGCCATCACCATGTCATCCTTGTTCTGACACGTGTCCACCTGCTTCATCAATTCATGCGTAGTCACCACCTTACCATCGCCACATCACCCTTCAACGTGAGACGTGTCAAACATCTGATTCATCAGATCATGAAAAGTATATCTTATCCTAGTATGAACCAAACAAAAGCTCATCTCTGGAGTCTTCTGATTCGTCGTCTGACCGACTAGGTGGACGACCCTCCAACCCTTCATCTCGAGTGGTTGGATGATAGGAAGATATATGTTGACCATGATTATGTCCATCGTTTTAAGCTGAAATGTTTAGTTGATTCATCGAAACTACGTTCTAAACACCTGGGTACTGATCATCCATCGCCCCGAGTTAGTTCTGACATTTACAAACATCACCAATTCTTTGGAAAATCAGGCAACGACATTCACATTTTTTTTTCCGATTAGATTTAGCCTTAACCGAATCTAGTCCAAGTAAACTGTTTCATTCGGGGTCCTCTTCGTCTCCCACGTGTGCTAGTCTCCGGATGTTCCGCGTATTGAAGTGTATTGGTATTCTGGCCCTAGGCCATGTATATCATCGAAGGATCCTTATCTGCAACCATTTCTCCCTACTGTCTTGCCTGTTTAGAATTTGTTATTGGTGGGACTTTGTGACGTTACAAATTCTACCTCGTATCGTCTCTACTACAGCGTTATATCCGTCCACAACTATCCTGGTTTCTCACTTGGCATGCGTCCATAGAGCTGACAACCTTTTACTTGATGTGATTACTTTCACTCTTAGGTTTGCCACTTCTCAGCCGCCTCTACCTCTACCTCTACATCTATCGGAGTTCAACGGGTCACTTGGGACCTTAGTACTTGCATCTTTTGTTTTAGTTTTAATAATCGGGGTATTTTGCACAATATGTTCATATAACGGGAATTTGGTTTTAAGTTTTAACCATATATCTCGTAGTGCAATTAATTCCGATCAAGCCTTTTTTTTTTTTTTTAACCATGTAATATGGTGTGGTGGTTCAGCACCTCATCCCCTAACCAGAGGTCAGGGGTTCAAACCCCGCTAGTGACCATGGGGTGCCTGATGGGGGCCCACCTAGGATCACCCCGCGGGAAAAGAAAAATGCCTTTTTTTTTAAAAAAAAGTTGTTGCAATGTTGTATTTTGCTTCTTAATATACGAGCTCCGTTTACCAAAAAAAAAAAAATACTAATACAATAATGATATACTTAATTTTAATTTTCTGCACGCTATATAATTTTATTTGTCAAACATGTTTTTTAATATTTTATACAGTTTTTTTTTGTCAAGTTTAAATATTTTTTATGAATATCTATTATCTATTATATTATATTAATTCGGTACCGGAAGCCCTCTGGATGACACGTAGACTGTTTGCCCTGTCACTGTTTCCTAATTTAATCAAAATTTAATAGGGTATCTATAAATTTAGATACAAAATATTGATTGATTGAAAATTAAGAAGTATTTTTATCTCCTATTTTGGTCTCTACGCAATTTAAAGAAATAAATTAAATAAAAGTTTCCTTTTTAATAGTAAATCTATACAGTTTGGCTCCGGAAGACCATAGGCCGCCACGTAAGCAATTTGAAAATTAAACAATTCAATGCTAATTAGGAATAAATTATTCATGTATTTTAAGGAAGAAATATAAAGAAAAACTCACGGACAAAATGAAAATTTTAAACTATACAACACTATAAGGTAACTACAAAGACTTTCTAATTAAATATATTAAAAAAAAAAACTCAACGCCATATATACATAAAATAATAGGCAATATATATATATATATATATATATATATAATAATAATAAATAAAGCAATTAAACATATTACGTTAATAAAATTATGTATATTCCAAAAATTCCTACCCGTAACAATTTAGAATGAATTTAGAATATATATATTATATATTTTTTTAAAAAAATATAGCATATATATTATATATATAAAAACTAGACATTATATTATATATATAGATATGTTATATGTAAATCCTAGGGTTACCGAACAGTCATCTTTTCCGTCCCTTCCTAACCTTATGAACTCCGTGACCATCGTAGGGACCCCTAGAAGTATTACATGGCCAAATAGGTTAGAGTTCGAAAGGTACGGTGAAAAGAAGAGTTTTACTGTGAACTTTAAGGTTGCTTTGTGAAGGGATATGGGTTCGAGCTCTTATCATGGAGAAATTATAACAAATAGAGGGTTACGAGCCCAACCGTGGTTTGAGTTGTATCGTCGACTAAAAGTAAGTGCTTATGAGACAATGAATACAAAGTAGTTATTATTATTATTATTTACTTTGAACTTTAAGGTTGCTGCTTCTGTGAAGGGAATATGGGTTCGGGTTTCTATCGTGGAGAAATTATAACTAGTTGAGGGTTACGAGCCCAATCGTGGTTTGCGTTGTATCGTCGACCAAGTAAGTGCTTAATTATGAGATGATGGATACATAATTATTATTAAAGATCAGTTGGCAATTCGGTATTTTACGGTTCAATAATCCTTCATGTAAAATGCATTGGTATAATGTAATAGGTAATGTCATTCATTTGATTAACAAGGGGTGAAATATTTTGATGTATTGATTAGCATGCACTTACAAAAAATCGATATAAATTATTGAAGAACTTTATTAATTAGTTATTAAAGAGTTGATTCGTGCATTTTATGATTGTAAAATTGAGAATAACACATTTGAAACAGATATTAATAAAACATATTTTTTAATTAATTAAAATTTATTTAACTAAATGTTACTTCAATTATAAAATATTAAAAGAAAATGACCATCCACATATAATATTGGGAAAATTATTTGTAAGGTTTGAAGAATGTAGAATTGAGAATTTAAGCTACTACCTAACTAATTTAATTGGAGCTCTATAAATTTAGATGCAAAATATTGATTGACTTAATAAATAATGTTATATAAATAATTATATTGTCACATTATATATATAATAATAGGCAACTATACTTGATTATAGATATACAAGATAATAAACAATGTTACAATATATATGTATATAAACAATAATATCGTTATGTTGTATATAATAAAGAATGATAATTAATTATAGACAAGAATATACAAAATTATATTGTCAAGATATATGACAATTATAATATATTATTATAGAATGTCATTCAATCGAATTAGTATATTACTAGATGCTAATCTAGCACACCGCGCTAAAAATAAATTTAAAAAATCGAGTTTAGCGTTAGAATGTAAAATTTTACTATTAAAAGAACTAATATATTTATACGAATATTTATTTATAATGAATAGTAAGTAAATTATAATTTCATAGCATACAATACAATTGTAATTGATAATATATAAAATGTGAATTTATTTATATATAGGTATATTGTAATATTATATTATCTATACAAATAAATTGTAGGTGTATCTCTATTTAGAAAAGTATATATAATAATATTATTTTACTACACAAAAAATATTATTTTACATATAATAGTGTTTCATATAATTGTGTTTTAAATTTGGCCAAAAAAAAATATATGTTTTAAATGAATATAGATATATTGTTAATGTAGAGAAATATATTTTTACATTTTTTTAATAAAAAGGTTTTTTTTTTTTCTATTTTTATAATTTTCACCCGCGTGGCGCGCGGGTTGAGTAGCTAGTATTATATTAATTCGGCACCGGAAGCCCTCTGGCTGACACGTGGACAGTTTGTCCAGTCGGCGTTGCCTAATCTAATCGGAATTTAATAGGGGTTCTCTAAATTTAGATACATAATATTGATTGATTCAAAATTAAGAAATATTTTTATATCCTATTTTGGTCTCTAGCAATTTAAAGAAACAAATTAATTGAAAGTTTCCTTTTAAATTCATTGTCTATACAGTTTGGTTCCGGAAGACCGTAGGCCGCCACGTAAGCACTATATACATAGAAAATAATAAATCAAGAAATATACATATATAATTATAATAATAGATTGTAGGAAATATATATAAGTCTTAATACACAAAATAAAACAAAACTTCACGAAAGTTATATAGTTACTAAATTTACACTAAAAATAAAGAAACATATATATACTTTATAAATATAATAAATAAATAAGACAAACAAAACTTCACGAGACAATCTATATATTATAAGCTTGAGAAAGCAATTCGGAGCGCCTCGGATTTACTGTCCATTAGTGTTGACAACGTTCCGCCCAACATAACGATCCAAAGTCGATTTTTTTTTTGTCCAAGATCCAAAGTCAATTTTGGGCTACTATATATATCGATGAAATGATGTTTTCAAACTGTCTGGTGCGTAAAGATCAATCTTGACTATACACTCTTGCCCAATATTGCTAGGTGTGTAGCTGTGTTTCTTAGGTTCTGTTGCACAAGCTAGAGAGGATTCAGGAATTCATTGGAGATGGCCGATCGGATGGGGATACCTCGACGTCATGGCGGTATCTGTCCGCAGTAAGGACTCTAAATCCTACCTATATTTTCCTTTCGTTAATCTATCTTCCCTCATTAATCTTTTCCCATATTAAACATATGAGTTGATGGAAGATGGTCAGATGATAATCACATGATGCTTTCCCGTCCCTAGATTGGATCACATGTTAGTAGTCTCTACTCTACTTCTATTTAATCTCAGTTGTAGAGACCTCCATTTAGTCGATCACTTTGAGATTGTAATAAGCTTTCAATGGTTTTTTTATAAGAGATTTAAAAAATTGCTAATATTTCTGCATGCTAATTTTTTACCAGCGGTGTTGTGATTACCAGGTTGTAAGTGGCTAAGCTCAACCCATCAGCCACACATACAATTCTAGATCCGACATAATATTCACTAATGATGTCAACCTTCAAGTTCTCATAGAGCATCTTCATAAAAAAATTTAGAGTTAAAATATTTTTTACTTACAATATCACGGTAATAAATTGTTTTGATATATATAATATTAGATATTTAAATATTCAAATTACATGTGCTTTAATATATATATATATATATATATATATATATATATATATATATATATATATATATAGGCGATCGAAGCTCCAACAGCGTGAGGGAAATAGCTAGAGCCTAGAGGTTGCATGCATATCAATGGAAGAATGAAACGACCAATAAAACAGAGGTGACTCTAGGTCAATACGGGGTGGTCATTAGTTTAACAAAACTAGGGTTTTCTTTAGAAAAACAAAAACAAAAATATTAGGTAATTTTATGCTTAACTTCCACCAATTGTATTATTTTTATATTACAACTAATGAATTATAATTTTAAATATTTATTTTTTAAATAAATGTATTTTTTTAAAAGTTGTTTGAAATACTTAAAAGTTGAGTAGTTTAGACATTATTATGCATGTATATATATTACCTTTAATAATGTTATGCTATATATGTTTAATAAATATTATACATTAACATTAATGCTATGCAGTAAATATTAATATGGAATGTTTAAAAATATCAGTATGTGTATACTGTTTATTTATAGCTAAACACTTATAAACTTAAATGAAAAATCTATGTTTAGGATAAAAAAAATTTTCCGATTATTATCTTTATATAATTTCCTATATATTCTCTCATTTGTTTAGGAAATTCTCAACTGAAAAAAAAAAATCTAAAAGATTAGAATTGTAAATGGTAATGTTATAGAATACTAATGTGACGACTTGATGTTCTTATATTTTGAAAAATGTAAAATATATGTTATACACATTTTTTTCATAAGAATTATAATAAATTATATATTTATATTTATAGAAGCAACATTTTTATATTTTACCCGCGTGGTGCGCGGGGTTAGTATCAAGTTTTATATAATTTTATGAATGTTTATTGTTTTCATGGTTATGGTTATACTACGAAGAATTATAACCACAGTCATCATAATTATAGTATGAGTGGAGAAAAATATATATATATGATCATTATAATATTAGTTCATACCCTAAACAATCGTCCGACTATACTTATCAATCAATGAAATATAATTCTTTCCTTTGTTACTTGTGAAATTAAAGCTCACTAGCTCAGCCATGGATGAAGATCTAACGGCTGCTATCCTTTACGAAACGGTTTTTCACCGTTGGCACTAACAGGATTGAGGTCCCTGTTAATGGCTAATCTGAGAGGGTCATCGTGTGGCCTTCCATGGCCATTTCTTAGTGGCTTATCCTCTTCCTTACCTTCATCCTGATACATTTCCGTCAGCGCAACTTGTAAGGAACTCGGTTTGAGCTTCCTTCGTAGCGAGAGGCTGAACCGGAGCCATGAAATCTTTGTGCAGCAGTAGCAATGGCGGGAAATTGCTCATTCCTCTGTTCAATCCAAAATCATCTCGCAACCTCCAACCCATATTCAATCTTGCCTCCTCAACTGGTAATTCCTTCACTGGCACTTCTTCTATGCATCACTTGATCAGTTCTCTACTCGATCAGTTCACTTTAGCGAGTGGGAAGTTGTTTTGGTCGTAAGGTGTTCGATTTTTTGCCTAGCTGAAGGCAGAAAAGTTCCTTGATCAAAAGAGCAGCATCAGTGGGTTGCTATCACTCTTTGTAATACTGATGTGGGTGCAGTTGAAAGTTGAGACTTTGCTAGTGTATGAGCTGTTTGAGTAAATGAGTAATACTCTCTTCAATCTTTATGCATATCCAATCATAGTACCTTTCCAATTGAAAGATCACATTTTGGATATTAACACCTGCCATTCACAAATAACCGATCAAACTTTCGACAAAAAATTGGATGTGCGTTTTGCTGTTTTTAAGACGTTCAATTGAATTAAGATGACACTTGAATCAGCAGCTGTAACGTGCAGATTTAGATCAGGACCTTAAGAGCTGCATCCATTGGAGGGGCCATAAGTTGGATTGTGTTGTTAGCTTAGCTGTTTTGTGCTGTTAGGGACAAGCTTGATTTGCTATTACAAAAGTTTGTAATAGCAAATCTACCTCCTGATAACTGACATGCTTTGAAGTGTGATCGCAAATCTTTTAGCTCTAAGTACAATAATGGACCATTGTTAACAGCAAGGTGTTACGTGCCCGGGTTATGAATCGAGTCAAGGGGTGACGAATAGGATAAATGGACCTCGTTAGAGAGAGAATCGGATCTCTTGGCTCTTTAGTGAGAGTGTGCACCTCCGAAATTAGCTAAATATATTATCAATATTACGGAATGTGTATATGTAACACAAGATCTCTAAAATAAGGAACCTATATCTATTTTAGATTCTACCTATACTATTGGTAATTGACTCGAGGGTTAAATAAACAGGCATAACACAAAACTACTTGGTCATACAGGCATTACTCGAAGATCATTTGCCTTTATTCCATCAAGTACTGACTCGACTAAACGATTCAACCCAAAAGGAGCAGCAGGCTTGCAGTATAAGCAAAAAGGTAGAATTCTTTTGGGCTATCATCATTTCCACTCTGTTTTTTCACATTATACTTGTTTAGCTTGACTTATCCAATTTTTTTTGTATGGTTCTTTACAGCATCTTTACAGCCACTAACTGAAGAACTAATGGAGGACCAACCCAAAGAAAGTTTAGTAAGCGGAGACTCCATACGACAAAGATTTCTTGATTTTTATGCTTCCCGTGGTCACAAAGTACTGCCAAGTTCTTCACTTGTTCCAGAAGATCCCACTGTGCTACTAACAATAGCCGGAATGCTTCAGTTTAAGCCTATATTCCTCGGGAAGGTATTGTAATCTTTTCAAAAATCTACATGTAGATATGTTTAAGATTTTGAAACTTGATATCAGTATAATTTCTATATTCAGCTGTTTTACATGTTTTTTTTTTGGGAATATATACATACATCTAATTGCATGTTTTTTACAGGTTCCTAGACAAGTGCCACGGGCTACAACTGCACAGAGATGTATACGTACCAATGACGTGGAAAATGTTGGGCGGACGGCTAGGCACCATACATTCTTTGAGATGCTTGGAAACTTCAGTTTTGGTGATTACTTCAAGAAAGAGGCAATTAAGTGGGCGTGGGAGCTTTCAACCGTTGAGTACGTATTAGAGTTTGCTGTTGCATTGTCCCTTCAGAACAATAAGCTCCAATTAAGGAAGCACAGTTATGGTTTCTTGATCCCGGTTTGATATCTTGTTATTGTATCTTTCTTCCCAGATTACAATTGCCAGCAGAGAGATTATGGATTAGTATTTTTGAAGATGACGAAGAGGCGTTTCAAATATGGCATAAAGAGGTCAGTTTGGTTCGGTTCTCAAGCATGTATTCCATGGTTCTTATCAAATATCAAAATTCCATGAGCACATTTAAGTTTCTTGTTTATGTTCTACAATGCTGTCAGACAATCTGATTTTCACAATTTTACTCAAATATAAGAATAAAGAATTTGCGATTAGGATTCAAGTACTGGAACCATTTCTGATTGTAATGGTAGGTGAAAAATATATATAAATTTTATCAGTTCCTGAAGTAGAAATGGAGCAGGATACTCACCGGTGCTTGTAGATGAGCTGTTTCAGGTGGGTGTTCCTGCTGCACGTATAAAGAGGATGGGTGAAGAAGACAACTTCTGGACAAGTGGACCAACTGGTCCTTGTGGGCCATGTTCTGAGATTTATTACGATTTTCATCCTGAGAGAGGAGACAATTCTGAAGTCGTAAGTGATTCTGTTAGCCGTCCGTTTATTCCATCTCAGGATCTCACCCATTTACTTTCAGGTTTTCCTGTTTAGCAGTGAAGTTTGGCCTCCTTGACGTTTGTGCCTGATTCTGCTTTTATATTTGAATACATTTCATGTGCAGGATCTTGGAGATGATAGTAGGTTTATAGAGTTCTATAATCTAGTATTCATGCAATACAACAAAAAGGACGACGAGTCACTTGAACCTTTGAAGCAGATGAACATTGATACTGGAATGGGATTGGAGCGTGTTGCTCGCATTCTTCAAAAGGTACAATTTCAGGGGGTGGCTTTCCAGTTATAGTAATTATTATGTAAGCGAGTAATGGTTCTCGATGCATATGCTAATATTTGATGTTAGTAGGTATTTGAAAATTCATTTGAACTGGCGATACCAACCCAGAAAGTTAGCTTTATAGATGCCAAGGAAAAAATCCCTTTTTCGCTGATTTGTTTGTTTACTGTCTTATCAGTATCTACACTTCTCTTTCAGGTTCCGAGCAATTATGAGACCGACTTGATATACCCTATTGTAGAGAAGGCATCAGAGCTTGCAGATGTTATTTACACCCGTGCTGATGAAGACACCAAACTCAAACTCAAGGTATGCCCTTGCTGGTCATCTCAACTACCATGATATTCTATGTCAATTTTGTCAGAGTAAAGTTTCCTTTTGGCCTTTAGATAAACAAATGGGTAGTTATCTTTGGCATGCCTCTTTTTGGGAGGTTAATAAGAATATATACTCCAACCAGTCACAACACTCTAAATATGTAGAGTCCACATCGAATCATCAATGCTCTGAGTTATGTAATATTTCCTCTACCTTTTGTTGTTTTAGATTATTGGGGATCATATGCGCGCAGTTGTATATCTCATCTCTGATGGCGTGATAGCCTCAAACATCGGAAGAGGGTATATAGTTCGACGTCTTATTCGTAGAGTTATTCGTACTGGAAGGCTACTGGGTATAAAAGGGGATCGACTGAAAAACCTCGGAGGATCATTCCTACCATCCATTGCAGAAAAAGTAATAGAAACAAGCACTTATATTGACCCAGAAGTGAAGGGCAGAACCTCTCGCATACTCGAGGAGTTGAAAAGGGAAGAACTAAACTTTGTGCAGACTCTTGATAGAGGAGAGAAGCTGCTCAAAGAAATGATAGATAATGCATTGTCAAGCGCAAGTGTTGATGGGAAAACCGAACCTTGCTTGGCGGGCAAGGAAGCTTTCCTTCTGTATGACACTTATGGTTTTCCAGTAGAAATTACTGTTGAAGCTGCTCAAGAAAAGGGGGTTACTGTCGATATGGTCGGATTCGAGGTTGAGATGGAGAAACAGAAGCGTCAATCACAGGCTGCCCATAATACTGTCAAACTCGAAGTAGGAGATGATGCAGAGCTCAGTGAGAATGTTCAGGATACTGAGTTTTTAGGATACAACACACTTTCTGCTAGAGCGATTGTTAAGAGCCTTCTGGTAAATGGAAAATCAGTGATTCGGGTCCCAGAAGGAAGTGATGTGGAAGTCTTGCTCGACAAGACTCCTTTCTATGCAGAGTCGGGTGGTCAAATTGCTGACCATGGTTTGATGTATGTTACTGAAGGTGAAAGCCAAAGTAGAATTGTTGTGGAGATCAAAGATGTTCAGAAAACAATGGGTAGCATTTTTGTACATCGTGGAACCATAAAAGAGGGATTTTTAGAGGTAGGCAAGGAAGTCGAAGTTGCTGTAGACCCCAGACTGAGGCAGAGAGCAAAGGTAATATAAAGACCGGTGACAATAATTAATTTGCATAACAAACTTTGGACGAACTGCAAAGAAAATACTTTTAACTTTATTTCTTGACAAATAACATACTCCGCCACTTTTGCGATTTGGTAACTAACCCTGTAAAAAGCTTAGAGATTGATAGTTTCTTGCGTTACAAGACTAGTTTAATCATGAAACTACTTTATTATCCTTGGACAGGTTCATCATACTGCAACACATTTGTTGCAATCAGCACTTAAGAAGGTTATAGGTCAGGAAACTTCGCAAGCCGGTTCGTTGGTGGCTTTTGACCGTCTAAGGTTTGATTTCAACTTCCACCGTCCTCTTCAAGAAAATGAGGTTCAGGAAATTGAGTCACTGATAAATGGCTGGATCGGTGATGCAATACTTCTTCAAACTAAAGTTATGTCGCTTGTAGAAGCAAAAAGTGCAGGTGCTATTGCAATGTTCGGGGAGAAGTATGGAGATGAGGTACGTGATCAGTCTTTTACTAAATCTGCAAAACAGTACACTACCCCGCCCTTTAATACTTTATACAGAATCAACTCTAACGACACAATTCAATCATTTATGATGATGCTTCAAAACAAGCTAGCACAGACTTATTGCCATTTATCTTGCTTTTATTTGCGATAGGTACGCGTAGTTGAAGTCCCGGGTGTATCAATGGAACTATGTGGTGGTACGCATGTGAGCAATACAATGGAGATACGTGGATTTAAGATAATATCTGAACAAGGCGTTGCATCTGGAGTCAGAAGGATCGAAGCTGTTGCTGGAGAAGCTTTCATTGATTACGTCGTTCCAAGGGATTATATTCTGAAACAGTTATGCACTAACCTCAAGGTATATGATCATGAGGTTCTTATACATGTTCTTCTATACATCTCCATTGTTTCCCTGTTTTCATTTTACTTTATTATTATTTTATCAGGTGAAAGATGAGGAGGTGATAAACAGAGTAGAGCATCTCCAAGAGGAGTTTAGAACCGAGAAAACCGAAACTTCATCTCTACGGTCCAAAATTGCAGTGTTGAAGGCATCGATTATCGCAGACAAGGCTTTTGTGGTCGGGAATACTACACAGACTAGGTAATATCCCGGCACTCCCCTTAAACACAAACAAATAACTAATTAGTGGACTGATTATGAACAATGAAACTTCGTTTTCAGGGTGCTTGTAGAATCCATGGATAATACAGATGCAGATTCACTCAAAAGTGCAGCTGAATACTTGATTGAGAAGCTTCAAGATCCAGCTGCTGTGGTTTTAGGGTCGAGCCCGAGTGAGGACAAGGTTAGTTTAGTGGCTGCATTTTCCCCAAAGGTGGTTAAGCTCGGGGTTCAAGCGGGCAAGTTCATCGGGCCTGTTGCTAAGATGTGTGGTGGAGGTGGCGGTGGTCGGCCCAATTTTGCTCAGGCGGGCGGGAGAAAGCCAGAGAAGTTGGCAGAGGCTCTCGAGAAGGCTAAATCGGATCTCGTATCGTTACTTTCTGAAAAGGAAAGTAATTAATGTTAATGCAGAATGATTATTGGAGGTGTTTTAAGTTTAGGTTATGTAGGTTAATGTACAGTAAATTATTATTATGTTTATAATGTTGTTATGGAGGGAAAAATTCAAATATTCAAGGTGCATAGATAGGATCCTCTGTTCTGTTATTAATCATACGCATTTATTTATTTGCAATTATTTGATATAATATGTAAGCAGAAGCATTTACTGCACTTGATTAGTTAGGTATTACGTGTTTGTTTAATGGATTGCATTCAGATTAGATTAGAAAGATTGATTGGTTGCTTAATTATTTATCATTTCAATTTAATGGCTCTGAAATCACCATTAATAGGATAGTTCGTGACAGATGGGTCTGCAAGAAGAAATAAAATGTATACCCAACTTTAATTAATATATTGTGATAATTCAAAAGGGAAATGTACTTTTCATACCACATGTTTGACCGAATATAGCTTTTAGTACTAGATGTTTAGTTTTGTATATTTTTGGTACCAAACGTTTGAAAAAATGTGGCTTTTGGTACATCCGTTAGTTGGCCGTTAGTTTTGGCCGTTAAATGACATGTGCAAGTCACGTGATCGACTCTAAACTTTTAATTTTGTTCAATTTAGTCCCTCAAATATATTCCTAACTTTTATTTTGTTTAACTTAGTCATAACACTTCAAAATCGGATCCAATTAAACCAATCGAATTCAATTGAGATAGCCCCATTTGGGTCAAATTTACCCAATTGGGGATAGGTCCCAATTGGGTTCGATTTTGAAACTTTATGACTAAATTAAACAAATAACAATTATGAATATATTTGAGGCACTAAATTGAACAAAATTAAAAGTTTAGAGTCGATCACGTGACTTGCACATGTCATTTAACGGTCAAAATTAACGGCCAACTAACGGATGTACCAAAAGCCAAATTTTTTCAAACGTTTGGTACCAAAAGTATACAAAACTAAACATCAAGTACTAAAAGCCACATCCAGTCAAACTAAACACTTCAGTTTTTTTCTTTTTTCTTTTTTCCGGATTGTCTTACGAGGGTGCCTTATCGGGAGGGCAACACCCGTAGCATGCTTTATATCTAGACTAATCTTCATTCGCACCTGGTTCTATAAGGGGTGAAGTTCTGGCCAAAAAAGTCACATAAATGGTAAAGTGTTGATCATAAAAATATTTTTCCATTCATATAGTCCAGGATTTTAACCCTAACCTCTAATTATTAATGAATAAGGCATTGAACCACCACATTATATTACAATTCGCCTAGCTAAGTGCGCACCACTAATGTCCAATTTTGTTCCAAGCTTATGTAGTGATGCCCCTAATGTTTTTTTTAATGTTGGTGGGTTATTAAATTTAACTAATAAGGGTATAAATGAGTTAAGCTACTTAAAATTGAGTCGATCAAAACTCGAATTTTAGTTGGAAAATTTTGAGTTGAGTCGAGCATTTTGGTATGTCAAGCCTTTTACAGTATTCTCGTCCATTATCAGAATTACACTGAAAGATTAATAATACAATTCTTATTATTCTATTATGCAAGATAATGTAAGATAGACATGATTTTTTTGTTTGAATTGAAAAACGGTAATTTCTCTCATAATATGTAGGGTTAAATATCAAAACACTAGTTAAAATTTGCGCATTTGAATAAATTGTTAGTTCTAAGTCATATATAACTAATTCGGTCTAGATATAATAGAATATCCGACAAAGTTGGCAATTTGTCCTGAACAAACCTAAAGCTAAGATTTACTTTTTATATGAACATCATGTTCATTATTATTTAATACGATAATGAATTATGAAATATATAAAAAAATAAAAAGCTAATAATAATAATAATAATAATATCATTATAAAATATAAAGATAATGTAAAATATTTTATCTATTTAATAAATAATAATAAAATAATAACAATACGTAATAATCTCACATTACATCTATTTTTTAATATAATCTCACATTATTTGAGTTTGAATGTAATCTCATATTATAATAGATATCATTACAATGCACATTACTTCATTGTTTGACAAATCAAACAACATAATAAGAATATAATATGTAACATAACACCCCACATTACATCCCTCCAAATCAATATAAAAAAAAAAAGGATATCAACAGCTGTTGCATTTGGGCAAAATATATATTGGGAATTTGGCATTGGGTGGCATAGCATAGAACTAGGAGTAGGAATTTGACTTGTTTGTTTGTCACCTCACTTCTCACTTATCTTTCCACACGCTTGCTTGGGCTTTACCATTACACGCATTACCACTTACCACTACCGACCTCATATCTTTCCACTTTATATATATTCCTTCTTTTTTCCTGATTTTAAGGACTCCAATCTCCATCATTTTTATAGTTATTACAAATGCGAAATAATAATTCTCAATTAAATATTAGATAGATTTCTATATTTTTGTTGACAATATATATTTCAATAATTAGTACCTACAGTGGCCAAAAAGAATAATTAGTACCTACTATTATTCTATATATATATAAAGTTAATTTGATCACTGAGAATCCTTTTTTGTTAAGTACTATTTTAAGACGAATAATATATGTAGAAACTGACAATTAATTAATAGATTCACGATTTAATTAAGTTCAATATAGTTTGCAAGCGAATTAAATATATTTTTTGGAGATTTGACAGAAGTGCGAAATACTATTTCCTTAAAATTAGTTTTTATGCGTGATCCAGGTCATTTATGTACACACTTGAGTTAATACTTTCTTATATGCATTGCATCATATGTTCATATTTATTGGTTTAAATGAAATAGTATATGTTCATACTTGGTATAGCAGTTATCAATGTTCGTTGAATTAACAAATAAAATGAGTCGGTGTTTTAAAAAATGATCCAGATTCGAACCTTCGTGAGTCTCAACTATTTAGGGATGATTTTAACATTAACATTTTCGGTCTGAAATTACGTAAACAATCTTGTAACACTACTAAAATAGTATACTAGTTTAGGGATTCATTTATTAACTAGAAGTTCTCTCATTTTAAACAGATTTAACCCAACAAGGTGTTGGGTTTAAAAAAAAGAAAACTTATGAGGGTGTTGAGTTTTGAGGTATTTTTGCAATTTTTTTTTCTAAAATGGTGCATTTATTATTAGTGTTTATTATAAGGGTAATTTGAAAAATAAATGAATATTCATGACAAACATTTTATTCATTGTGAACTATAGTACAAATATATATTAATTTAAGCGGTAGAGCAAGCACACTATATGCGCTAAAAAAAAGTAAGTGCAAATGTAAGTGAAAATGTTTTCGTCAGATCATTGAATTTCATTGATATTTATAAAACATGTATTAATAAAAAAAAACTTTATAGTAACAAATCAAATATATAACATATTAATAACTCATGTATTAGTTATATATCTATATACCAATATATTATTTGTGTTGGGTCCTCACCCCCAATAGACATCTTTGGCACCTTTTCATTTTATTAACAAAAAAAATATTTAATTTAATTCCTATATTTTATAAAATTAATAATTTATTCATTACTATATTTGAGAAACATTTGTTTATCTTTAATATTATTACTAAATTATTATTTAAATTTTGTTATTTTATTTAAGGTCGCTTAGTCGGCATGTTATAGTAATTATAATTTACTTACAATCAAATATTCATATCAATTTAAGTCAGCCATATCATACTCATTCCGTTCAAATTTCGGATAGATGTAAATTTTTTTTATTCAACGAATTATATAGATCGAGTGATATATGTTCCGGCTATTGAGATTTTTCTATCACATAGATCACCCACTTACCAAATTATATATATAACAAGTCAAAATATGGGTGAAATGTGGTTCTTAAAGTTTGACCTCGTACAAATAACATTTTACTCATCGTTCAATATTTATGGACTCAAACTATTAATTTAGTTCTTCTATTTGTTAATCGAATCACATTGTGTACAACCTAATTAATGTTAACTAAATATTTTTGTAAATACAAGTCTAAACTTTATATCTTTGTGATTTAATTTTATCTTTATTGCTAAATCAAATTTTGTTGGTATTGTGATATTGTATATATTACGTTTGTATAGGTCAAATTTGTCCATTGATGTAAGTAGTTAAGAACAAGTTTACATTCTTGACACATCAAGTTGATGAGTTAGATACAGTTGAGTCGTTAATGACCAACGTAATGCTCGACCCAACTCATTTATATATCTAACTATAAGGCTAACTTAGTACCGTAACTGAAGACATTAGTTAATTTTTTTACTTAATTATCCTCTTCTCTTTCTCATGTTTTGAATTACGTTATGTCGCTCTTCTCTATCACATAGATTCGTTTCTCTCAACGAATCAACTTGCCCATATTTTACTTTGATTAATTATAAATATTATTAAACTTAAGATAAATTATATATCTTGAAATTTAAATGACCGATGCGCGTGCAAAGCACGCGTTAATAACTAATATATATATATATATATATATATAAAAGTTTCATCTAAACTTGTATGATTGTATTGTATCCGATATTAAATTCAACTCCATAATTCAATTTATAATAATAAAAGAATAAAAATCTGAAATAATTTGAAAGGCTAAGACACATAACAAAAGGAACTATTTGGTAAGCACAGCTGTTTATGGGAGACAAAAATAGTCGGTGGCAGATATCGGTCAGCAGAAACTTTTGGTCATGTATGAAAAGACCCGTCCCCACTCGCTGCTATATACCAACACTTGTTTCTTTCTATATATTATTATTATATTATATATTATATATATATATATTATAATATATGCGTGTGACTAGTTGTGATTACCCTGAACTTTGTAATTATACAAGAAAATGGCTCATTTTCAATATTTATTCAAAGTTTAGTCCTTAATTCAATTATGTAACATAGTTCTTGCCTTCTTAGAACTCATCCTTATGGAAATCCATAAAAAAATATATTGGGTTAAGTACTTAACAAAATTCAAGTTTATCCATGTTTATATTTAGTTAGTCGGAATTAAAATATTAGTATAGAGTATAGACAATCTTATGTTTCATTTTAGTTATTTTTTAGTGTTTTTGTGTGATTACTTAAGAGAAGCAAAATCCTGACAAAACCGATTGTAAAATTCGAATCCCCATGTACGCTCCATTTCCGTCACTTTTTTCGGGATCGTCACCTGGCCACATCCGCGCCAGTAAATTCCGTTAAGTTGTCGCTGAAAATCGCTCTACACCACTCTGCTGGAAATTCTTTCGTTTGGATGTTCAAGTTTACGGGAAAATTGAGCGATTTTGTGAAAAGTAAATAGTGATGGATTATGAGTGAGAAGATTGATAGAAATGATTAAAAATAGAGAAAAATACACGCGATGACACAAATTCCAATAAAAACAAAATTTGAAATTGTCTGTACTACTATTAAATCCGAGACATTAAATTTCAACATGGGTGAAACATGTAACTATTTTTAATTCTTCACTTTCAAATATTTTGAGATTAAAACAATGGTTTGGATTGGGGTATAATTTTGGTGTAATTATAAGTCCAAGAACCAAAATATATACTTTATATTCTTCTTTTGGTTTTCCGCCGCGTTTTGGCCAAATTGATTGCATGCGTGTCCCTTTCTGACACCATCGAAGTAGATATTAATTCAAAACATATTCTGGAGTCCAGTCCAGTCCACTTTCGGGTTGTTGACTTCAATTTAATTTAATATATATATATATATATATATATCTTATATAGAGTTATACTGTTATAGTGTGGTCCTCAAAAGTTATTTTTTTCTAAAAAAATGAGCAATTAGTCCTAACACACAACGATTATTGTTGTGTTGATGAATTAGTACATGGTTATATTTGGTATGATTCGGACAAGTTAACAAGAAAATGGCAAATGTTTGTCCTCATCTCTAATCATGTCACACAATCATCACTAATTAATGTAGAAATCAATAACATCAAAGTAAGGTACACAAAATCCCACATAATTTTCCGCCAAAATTTTATTTTTTATTAATAATTCCACAAATATAATGCTAGTTTTTTTTTTTTTTTAATATTCATATGAAGACCGATCCTTCATAAATAAAATTAGGTCTTAAACTATCATTATGAAGTAATATAATTAATAAAAATTCCTTTTAAAAGGTATTGAATGCCTTGAAATCAAAGAATTATCCGTTATATAGCATATTTTTTGGCCAAACGTTATATAGCAAATCAAACATTAAAAAGGGGAAGGAAAAAAAACAGTAAAATAACCATGGGTTTTTCTACGACTATAATAGACTTAATCGTAATATAAGTAAAATTTTAAAAGTATGAAATTTTTTAACTACATCTAATATTTGTATCATATTATTAAGTTTCTATGTGATTCACATTTTAGGGCAATAAAAAAATATAAAAAAATAACTATTATAAACATGATGTTTGTGGAGCATAGTAAAAAATATGATAACCACCGTTCTGCATGGTGTAAATTATTGGTATTGGAATTAATGAATCAAAATATAACTTGATGGTGGTAAAGTGTATTAAAGAGAAATTAAATTCAATGGAAATTGACACATGAATTCTTAAACTTAGGGAATTCTATCTATCTATATCTATCTCTATCCATCCAATGTATTGGTGCTGACGTGTCGCCAACAGCCTCTTCTCCTCTTTTCCGCTCTTTGTTATAGTGAGTCACCATCACAATTTTATTTTTATTTTTATTCTTTTGGGCGAAAATATCACACACCTCCTCTACCATTCAGCTCAGCAGATACTTATATATATACACCTCCTCTGCTTCTTCAGTCATCATCATCTTCTTCTACTCTCTCTTTCCCATTCAAAAAATGGCTCCCAGTTATATCTTCTTCTTCTTCTTGCTCACCATCTCCTCCGCTGCTGCCGCCTGCGATCGCTGCCTCCATGATTCCAAGGCCGCTTTCTTCTCCACAGACTCTCCACTTTCATGTACTCCACCAATTCTATATTCTCTTTCAATTAATTAAACACACGCATATTACTCTGTTTTTTTTTATTAATAATTAACAAAATTGCAGCTGGAGCTTGCGGGTACAGTTCTTTAGCAGTAGACTTCAACGGCGGGCAAATTGCAGCTGCCGTCCCTTCCATCTTCAAGGACGGAGCTGGCTGCGGTGCTTGCTTCAAGATACGATGCAAAAACCAGAAGCTCTGTAAAAAGGAAGGCACCACAGTAATGGTCACTGATGTCAACACCAGCAACAAGACCGATTTTGTTCTCAGCAGCAGAGCTTTCACCGCCATGGCCAAAAAGGGCTTCGAGAAATCAATCTCCAAGATGAGACTCGTTGATGTTGAGTATAAAAGGTAACAACTTTCATCTTATCTCCACTCCACACCTTTATTCATTCATTGATATCTATCTGGAGATTGAGGAATGTATGTTACGTTGATATTTGCAGGGTGCCGTGTAATTACAAGAACCAGAACTTAGCGGTTCGAGTAGAGGAATCGACCGAGAAACCGCATTACCTAGCCGTCAAGCTGCTCTACCAGGGCGGTCAGACCGAGATTCTCGGCATCGATGTTGCAACTGTAAGCAAACACCTTACATAACACGCTAAAACCAACATGGTTTGATTTTTGAGGATCAGAAACTTAATGCCATCTTTAATATATTTACAGGTTGGTTCGTCAAACTGGATGTACTTGAGTAGGAAGCAGGGTGCGGTGTGGGACACAAACAGGGTACCGGAAGGGGCACTCCAGTTCCGAATGGTGGTGACTGCAGGCTACGATGGCAAATGGGTTTGGGCTAAAAATGTTCTTCCTGCTGATTGGACGGTTGGAAAGATCTATGATTCTGGTATTCAGATCGACGATATAGCGCAAGATGGTTGCAACCCTTGTGATGATCAGGGGAGTTTGTAACTTACTAGCTTTTTGACATATGTAAGTATAGATTATGTTACAAGAATGTATAATAGTCTAATTTATTGTTGATCAAGAGAATAAACATACCCCAAACTTATGTATTCTATAAGTTTGTGTAATAATATTAAGTACATGTTCTGTACTGTAACGTTGTATGTTTCAATGAAAAGTACCATCTTTCGATGAATTCAATCACCTGCCAAGTTTTTCTTTGTTTCTACAATTTCCAAGGCAACTCATGATCCATCCCCAACATTATGTTCTATTAACAAATTAGATTGGATGAACCAAGAAAGTATGAAACTTGGTATAAAAACCAGAATTTCTGCAAGGTGCCATATATCAAGAAACCCTCTTTCGAATGTACACAAACTCTTCATCAAAAAAAAAATGTACACAAACTACAGATAAGGTGATCATCATCATATGAACAGAAACAGCTAAATTAAGAACATTTGAACTTTGAAGACAGTCTAGTCCCTGTGTCTTTTACCATCTTTCTTCTTCTTTTTATCTTTGGATCTGGATTTCTTCTTCCCTTTACCATCTCTGGGTTTGTCTTTCGATCGGTTCTTGTGAGAGTGCCTCCTCTCGGAGTGATCTTTCTTCTTCTTCTTTGGCCTCTCTTCTGATTCAGATTCATCTGACCTGGAAGAATTAAACGGTTTCTCTGGACCAAGAACAGCACGATTTATCTGGTTTGATGAAATCTTATTGTATGTATCTTCGCGTGATGGAAGATAAGGACCTGTTTCGTCCATTCTCGATCCTACTGAACCTCTGCCGCGCTTGACCCTACACCAATAACAGATACTAATGTTAATAATCACCTGTGAAAAAGCTGCTTACCCAGCAAAAAAGAGAGATGAAATAACAAGTTAACAACCTTGACTGGAGGAACACCTCGATGTCTTCTTCTTTTAGGCCTTCATCTTCATCATTACAGTCTCTGTTGTGCAACCTTTGGCTTGAAGAACATGAAATTGCCCCTCCATTATCATCATCATAATCACTATTTGTCTTGCTTGTGTTTCTCGGTGTTGATACAGAGTCCTTGTGGCTCGGCCTGCTGCTTCTGCTTTCCTCTCTTGACCTTCCTCTAATAATACGTTTGTCCAGTTCCAGCTCCTTCTGACGGGCTCGCCACATTTCATTCACTTCCACTGCTTTATTTGCTGTTAAGACAAAATAACTATACTCGATAAGTATCAAATTTGCAGGATCATAGATGAAATCAAATCAAATCAATACCCATGAAAATATTTGGAAAGATAAGACGACTCGACACGAATATCCCATGATTATTTTTGGAAAGATTCATGGATGAACCAAGTTATCTACTGTGCCAATGAATATATATATAGAGATCCCATCTGTACCCACCAGGCTACCACTATACCAAAAACTGACATGTCTAATACAATTTCAATAAATGGTTAATCTATAAACCCCCCAGTAGACCAAACCATTTAATGCTTAAACGACGCAACTTTTTTGGGAATGTTCTTACTTGTGCTTATTAACTCATCCTAAACTGTCTATGTGATTCTACAAGAAACCGATTGCTTTGGACACTTGAGTCTCAATGAAGACTAGAGCAAGAGAAACCCTATTAGATTAGCAGCAAACACATCCCAAAGCAATGATACAATTTAAGAGCAACAACAGCAGATAAGGAACCAACCTTGTTGTACACCAAGCACAGTTGCTGTCAGAAAGCGCGAGTTTGGACGACCTCTTACAGTTGGCTGCTTCAGATAAGCCAACACACCCTCCTTCTCAGCTTCACGGCGCAACTCAGCTGCTTCTTTCATAAGAATGGAAGCTATTCTATTTTCTGTTTCCAAATCCATATCTATCACTGCACTTGAAACCAGAAAGAGAGTTATTAGGAGATGAAAAAAGAAGTTCCTTTCTCAAGATAATACTTATACAAAAGGTAAGAACAATCCCAATTCAGCTAAAACCAAGAATTACGATCATCGCAAGTCACATGGAAAATATTAACTTTAGGTGTGATTCAACATCATTTAAATTGAATCTCCATATCTCATGACTTCAAAAATCAGAAACAGTAATTTCCTCAAGTTCAAGAACCAGATTCTTCTCCGAATTTCAAACCAGCAGTAATTCAGCTAAGAAAAAGTACCCAATGAACAAAACACCGCAAAACCCAGTCAAATTTAAAAGAAAGTAACACGTGATATCTTCGAGTAATCAGAAAGGAGTAGAAATGGCATCAATAAGAACAACGGAACAAGAATCAATAAGAGCAAACATAAGCATAGAATCGAATTAATTATGGGGATGATTAAGGGAAAATCTTACTGTATCGTATACAATTCACCTGAATCCCAATTCCAGCTCTTCAAGCTAAGGAGATTTAGCAGAGTAGAAAACCCTAACACTCGATAGTTTACAATGGTGAGGAGAATATATTCAAGAGAAAGAGCAAAATCGATTGACGGAAGAGGTTGATGGCAAAAGTTCCTTCTAAGATTTCAATTTGAACCCGCAAAGTTGTTATAGGAACTAATCTCTGTAGACAGCACGGGCCACCATTTGTTTGTAACTGGGCTACGGCTCATTAAGGACAAACCTCCAGCGAAGCCTGATCACCATTTTATTTTTTGCCGAAAAAAAGGGTTTAAAATGCAGGCTGTGGGGTTCGAACCCACGCGCACTTATGTGCAGAAGATCTTAAGTCTTCCCCCTTAACCACTCGGGCAAACCTGCTTTGTGTTTCATCTGCAACTAATTTTAATATATTTTAAGAAATTAGTTAGTTATTATTGAATATTATTGATAGTAGATACGAAAAGTGTATCTACTATTTATACTATTACCACACATAAGTTCAACTCTCTTTATCTTATTAGTTGGATGCTCGTATCAATCGATGACATCATCATAGTTAAGTCCTAAGAGTGTAATTTAAAATAATTAATAGAGTTTTGTATGTTGTTAAAACAGTAATTGCGAGTATAGTTGGAGATATTTATATGAGGGAATATAATAGAAGCATCTATTGTACGTAGCTAGTTGAAAGCAATGTTTTCCTCTTTCTACCAAAGTGAGGAACTTTGAATGTTTACCCAAGAAGGGAGACACGGACTTCATTCAATGGTCTTTGAAGAGAATTCAAAGAGTCAAAAGCACCATATATCATTATTTTCTCTTAAATCATTAAATTATTACATCATTGCTAAAAAAAATTGGCCATGAACATTGCTAAAATTCAGTCTACTTAAATAACTATACTATATCATCATGCACATACATACACATAATAAAGTTGGAACTTATTACACGTATTAGTTCGTCGTATATATATTTCCATGCCAATGAGTTGGATCTAATTTCATGATGGAAAAAATTTCCAAAATGCCCCTACAAATTAGGCTACAAAGTAATAAAAATGGTTAAATGTACCGTTCATACCACTTATTTGACCGAAATTGGCTTTTCATACCACTTTTATTTTTTTGTATACTTTTGGTACCAACCTTTTGCACTTTGTATTCTTTTAGTTATTGTATTCTTTTAGTTATTAACTTTTTTTAAAAATAAATATTTTCCTTCTTCCACTGGGAGTAACGGAAATGCAATTTATTATTATTTTTTTCTTTATTTTTTTTCCTTCTCTGACTACCAATTGTGGAAGCCAATTTTTTTTAGTTTCTTTAGGTATCTTTGTATCAAGCTTATAGACCTTGTGTCCTTTGTTGTTATTATTTTCTTTTAGGGCCAGTTCTGCTATTAGTTGATTGTTCTCTTTTGTTAGTTTTGGGGGTTATTTTGACTTTTCTTTATTTCATGTGGACTTTATATATATTTTTGTAATTCAAAATGAGAATAACCGGATGAAGAAACTTATTCTAGGAACCTTAAAAATGCTTGCATTGTTTTGTTTCTTTTTCTTTTTCTTTCACCCCACTGCTAGAATTTGCTTGTTGATGGCGGTTCTGGTTCTCTGTTCTTCGATTGCCGATCTTATCAAATTTCACTTTGCAGTTAGCAGTAGTGAAATAAGTATTTTAGCTATGAATTTCATTAAAGTTTATTATTGTTATTATTTTTCATGATATATGAGTGTTTTACAAATTTTTCTTATGATGGTATACACTTAATTTATGGAAGAGAATTTCCAAGCAAAATATGAGAAACGGTCAATCATTAATAATTATTAAGTACAAAACGTAGGAAATTATAGAAAAAAGCCAAATAAAAGTCTAAAGTAATAATTTGCTTGGCTAAGATATTAACTTAACTTTTATTGATCACCTCTTTGAAAAGGACTAGGAAGTCGGGATAGGAATCCTAATTACCGAACTGCCTAATAACCGCGTGCGCGTGGGTCCACACCCCATACGGTTGGTTGACTTCTTTTTCTGGTGCAAGATTGGTTGACTTCAAGTCTTCACATAATGGTATTTTTTCAAGAGCATTGATAAGCATTCCGAGCTAAGATTCCGAGATGTTCCGAATTTAGAGATAATGGCAGGGCAGGTAATAACAAGCAACTTTGTGTCTGTTTACATAATAGAGAGATATCGGAACTTCTCAGATTTTATTGTCGGACGCTTAATCATTTCCGTTTTTTCAAATAGAGGATTACCTCCGCAACTTTTCTAATGAGACGTCTTCGTCGGAATTCGATATCGAATTGTCCCAGCAACACAACTCGTTTCATCTTATTATTATTATAGTATGTAGCATAGATTCCTCTAATTAGATATTTTAATTCAATTTTGTCGGATTGTAAAATACTTATAATTAACATTTTATTTTTTATAAGCTAACTCAATGTAAAGAGAATTATTATAAGTTTCGAACAAATATACTAGGAGTATTGTCCTATTCAAATAAGTTTAAAATACCCAACGAAAAAAAGTAATATTATTATTATTATAGTTTAAGAATCATTTTGATTATGTTCCGAAAAAACAGAGCATAAGTTATCGACGCTGTTTCTTTAAATCCACTCGCAAAACGGTTCATCTTATTGGTTGAATTCACTCAAGTACCCTAGAGAGACATATTTACATATCATGTCTTCTTCTTTAAATGTAACCTGATCTTTTCTTCACTCTCTCTATTAGGACTATTTTTACAATTAAGAATTTGCTCTACTTAATATTGAAAGATTGGTGATGAATATTGTCATATCCAATAAGTAAATAATTTGTGTATACATATACTTGAATGAATAAAAAGGCAGGTCATCTTTAATCCTTGAATAAGAGATTTTTAAGCTCAACAAATAATTTATAATGTATATCTTACTCCCTAAATTTATACATTCATACATGTTAGAGTATAATATAGACACTGTATTTTGCTCCATATCGATTGAGATAGAAACATGATAATTTAGTATTTAGGAAAATAAACTAATAAACCATTAGTTAGCATCTAAAAGTATAGACTATGTTTCCCTAAGTGAGAAAATCCATATCCGACTTAAAAGCATAAGCTAATAAGTTGTAAATTCTGCGTCTTTTATATTTGTATGCATAATTATCAAATTTATATATTTTTTTTAATTAGTGTACACGACAAATCAAACACTTTACTGACAAAATTTTATACCTTTTTTTTTCAGACTATATTTGTACTCTAAATAATAGCTTCCCAATTTGATATTAGATTATTTATGTATTAGTCATTGAACCAAAATTTTATTAATATAGAAATTCGTTATAATATTGACTCTCATTTTCTGCAGAAATTTGTTTTTTAAATTAATAATATATTAAAAGAATATAAATATCGTACCTTTTCTATAACGGTATACATAAGTTAGACATATATATATATAATACTATGTCATTTGAAAGAACTTCACCTCTACTGTAACATCTAAAATACTGTTTATAAATTAGAGTATCGTAAAAATAATTATGACTATTTGATGACAATATTAAAATGTAAATAATATTATGGTAAATTAAAGAGAACAAATTAATTTAAGTAATTATTAAAATTATATAATATTATTGATTATATGATTTTTGTGGTACATTTTAAAATTCGGAATCATCAATCAATTTCATTACGTAGACAAGTTTTCAACAACATTGGCACAAACGTTCCATAATTTTTTTAAAAATTTAAATTCATCAATTCTTTTACATGTTATTTTTTTTAATTTAATTCACAGAATCAGATAGTAGAATTAAAATTCTTTAACTTAGATATAAAAATCTTAAGGGAAAAAAAAATAGAGAAAGAGAAAGGGAGAGGGAGAGGAAAGTCAACTGGTCAAGTCACCCCGTTCCTTCCCCTTTGTTTCAAAAGTCAAGCGGCATATTATATTGGCAGTTATATCTATCTCTCCCTAGTCCCATATATATATACATAGCTAAATATTCTGAACCATGCAACCGTCTTGAACAGACTACTACACGTACGTACACCATATATATATAAGAAGAAGTAAAAGAAACACAGTTAAAGTTTATCGATCATATATATACACAAGAAAATTATGTCCTTTTTGGATTTGCCGGGGTTCAGATTCCACCCGACCGAGCAAGAACTGCTGGACTACTATCTCCTAAACGCAGTCACAGGCAACTCTTCATGCTTCCATATCATTGGCTTCTTGAACATCTACCATTACCATCCCCAACAACTTCCCAGTAAGTCAGTCGTATATTCATTCATTCATTCATTATTACCTATTTAATCATATATATATCATCATCCTCTATATTAATTAATTAATGTAGAGTTGGCTGTGAATGGGGAGAGAGAATGGTACTTCTTGGTGCCCAGGGAAAGGAAGGTCGGAGGTGGCGGGAGGCCGAACCGAGCCACCGGAGACGGGTTCTGGAAAGCTACTGGTTCTGATCGCAAAATCATAAGCTCTACGGGTCATAAACGGGTTATCGGCCTTAAGAAGACGCTCGTGTTTTACCGTGGGAAAGCTCCCCATGGAAAGAAGTCTGACTGGGTCATGAACGAATATCGCTTACCTGATAACTCTCCATTACTGTCCAAGGTACTCGGGTTAATAAGCAAATTGCTATCCAAACTTTTTTTAAATTAGCTGCTTGAATTTTCTAAGTTTCGAGCAAATTGTTAGCTCAATTATAACTTTGCAATAAATGAGCATATCCGCCTCTTCGAGTCTTTTAAATTGTAGTGGTATACCCTAAAGGGTTAAGAACACAATAGGGGCCTGAATGTTTGCTTATGTTGCCAAAAGGGGTCTGAATTGAAAAAACGTATTATTAAGGTTCTGAATTTTGAGTTTTGTTGATAATCGAGTTTCCGTCCAAATTTGCTGTTAAATGTAACGGAAATACGTGAAATGAAAGAATTACCATTTTGCAATTATTATACAATTTATCAGTTTAATTAATGAAATGTGAAATGTCTAAAATACCCGTGCACACTAATTATGCCCTAAGGCCACCACGGCCACGGCCACCGACCACCACCCCAGCTCCGGCGACCTCCGGCGGCCCAAAAAAGCTCTGATCGGAGCTCTGCGGCCCCAAATTGGAGCTCCCGAATCGGAGTTTTGGAGCTCCGATCGGAGCTTTTTTGGGTCGCCGGAGGGGGTGGTGGTCGTCGGAGCTGGGGTGGTGGTCGCCGGAGATGGGTGGTGGTCGCCGGAGCCGGGTGGTGGTGGTCGCCGGAGCTGTGGTGGCTTAAAGGGTATTTTCGTCTTTTTAGGTCAAACATGTGAGGGACTGACTCTGGTCAAAGGGCATTTTCGGTTTTTCAAATTATTTTTGGTAACATGCCAAGCATGTGACCACTTTCCGTCACTTTTAACAGAAAAAATAGACGGAGACCTCACTTATACACAAAACTCAAAATTCAGGCCCTTAATAATACGTTGTTTCAATTCAGACCCCTTTTGGCAACATGGGCAAACATTACCCTAAATTGGACGCGCAAATGGACCTCCGTCTAATTCTAACAATTCTTTTCAATTAAGCGTCAAATTGAAGATATTTTGCTACAATGCTTTCAATTTATGTCTTAATCCATCTTATGTATACATTAAAATACCTCGACCGAAACATGCTAATTTTCTATCCAATTTGATGAAAATTGCAACAAAGTTAGCAATTTGCTCAGAAATTAGAAGTTCAAATAAGTAACTTAAAAAGTTTTAATAAGTTCAGGTAGAAATGTGTAATCGAATGAAAGTTCAGGTAGCAATTCGGGATATTAACCCTATTAATTAATTTCTTAATTTCACAAAAAATTTCACACTTTAAAGATTTATCCATATATATATTCTTTAAGTGACTTGAACCCCAAGCAAACCTTGAATGCATGCAGGATGTGGTGCTATGCAAGATATACAGGAAAGCCACCTCCTTGAAGGTGATGGAGCAGAGGGCTGCCATGGAAGAAAGCTTAAACTTAGTAAGGAGCAGCGAGGTATTCCAATCCCAGGTGATTGACCCGGTCTCGATCTCATTCAACGCACAAGATCACAATGAATTGGTCGACCAAGTAAATATGCACAACACTGTATTCAAGATGGAGGAACAAGAAGAAGATCATAATAAGGTGGAAGATGATGTAGAGAGAGAAAGAGTTGCAGAGGAGGAATTAGGGGTGTTCGAGAGAGAGAAGTTGACAGAGCTCCAAGTGCCAAACTTCAATTTGGACTGGACCCAAGATCCAGTTTGGTCTCACCAGCTCAATAGCCCATGGCTCCAAAACTTGATCACCCCTAATTTTCCCAGTATTATCAATCTCTATTGATTAATTATTTCACAACTCGCTATACACGGGATGTTTTATCAGTATTATTTTCTTTAGAAGATTATACAATGGTATTTTGTGTGTATAATTAATTTGATAGTTGAATTATTAGTTATTATTTTTTTTTAACTTAGAATTTATAGTTATTTGTATTTGGTAAAAAAAAATTGGCGTAATAATAATAGATTTTAAAGTTCTAAAGTGTCGATTTTGACATGTTATTATCTAATTAAACAATCAAAATTTATTTCTTAAGATCTACAATAGTATATATAGTATAAGGATAAATATATTTGGTGTATAGTATTAGTATATAGCATATAGATCCACAGTTGTATTACGTAAAGAATACGTAAACGTGGGTCCTACATGTTTATTTAAGTAAAGCAACAAAAACTATCTACAGTGGTTTTACATAACATTCCTTAAAGATGGGACCCACACGTAAATTTATGTTTTTACATAAAGCATTCCTTAAATTTAAGTAATGCACTATGTATTACGTAACCAATTTTTTATTATAAATTAATTCATTTTATAATTAATGCTAATATCTTATTGGTGGTTGTTGGAAAATTTAATAATAAAATATATTTAAGGAATATGTTTAAGTAATACGATTGCAGAGAAAATATTTTTTACGTGTATCTTAAATTTACGTATTACTTAAAGTGTACATAAATGTCTACGTGACAATTTTAAAGAATACAATTTAGGTAAAACCATTGTAGATGATCTAAGTACATTATAAAGTGCAAGAGAAGTAGTCGTTTATTGATAATGCATCATATATTTGGTGAGCGCGTAATAACTTTGTTTGTTTAAATTAGTAAAAACTTTAAGATTGCAAAATATATACTAAAATTATAGTTTTGAATAATTACAGATTCTCTGTTTTTTACGATTGTTTCTAATCAAATACAAATAAAAAAACGTATGATTTTTTTTTTTTTTTTTGAGAATCCTTTATTAATATTAACATCCATAAATTAAGTGCTAAAAAACATAAAAAAATAAAAATAATAAAACGTTGATTTTAATTATGTATTTGTCTTATCAATTAAATCAAATCCTAACTCCAGTTTTTTTATTCAATCCGATTGGTTTCTCTTGTAATATGAGAAGAGATGTGAAATTTTAATTTCGCATATTTCTAATTTATGTACATTATTTTTATAATATATTAATTTAAAACAACATCAGATAATATATCTGATAAGACAAAAGTGTATCTCTTTTTATTAATATAATAATAGTAAAAGATAAAGTTGATCAAAATCAGAACTTACCACATAAGTGTAGCAGCTAGTAAAGTTTGTGTACACATTGCCATAAAATGGCTATACATCTAGCTGGAACTATGAATTCCATGCTTACTAGCTAGCTAGCCTTATTCAAAAAACAGACGGACGACACAACGTGTCTATCCTTATTCGACGATAACGCGAACCATAACTCGCCATCGATCGATCTAGATGGCGCTAGCAGCCAGCTGAACCTGCTTGGATACACCCCACCCGAATGGATTCTGGGTGTAGCAGTCGAGATTTTCCCCATACCCGATATTGAAAAAATCGCAATACCTCTTAAAAAACCCGATCCGGTCCTCAACTTGCGGGTTCTGACCCTTTCCACACTCAAGTCCGCCATTGATGATGTTGGTAGTGACCCCGAACCCCGGAACCCTGCCTGCATTGTTGTCTGCTTCGGTCGGGGTCCAGTTCCCAATGATGACGTCGTGGCAAGATGGCTTGCCGCTTGTGGGCTCGGGGGTCATCCAGAACCATAGAGCGGTGGTGAAAGAGAGAAGCGGGTCAGTTGCCACAAGGTCGGGGTTGTTGATGAGGTCCACTCCTAGCGCGATACCGCACATTCCGTAGTTGTAGTTCCACGAGAGCTGCATCGGGCCGCGTCCGTAGTACTTTTGGCCTGCTGCGCAAGGGTAGGTCGGGCTGGGCGAGCAGTAGTCGCCGGAGTATACCTCCCTTACAAAGCAATAACCCCATGCATATGGTCCATCTGGTGCACTTGCCCATCCCCCTATAATATTGTATATCAAATTGTCCATTGTTATCACATGTTTTATGCAGCCAACGTAGAATATTTTCTATACTATATATGTTCATAAAATTCTAATGAATTATTAAGACAGAGATAACAATAAGGGAAGTTTTATTAGTAGATTACCGTCCATGTTTTAAATGCAGACCAATTTGTTTATAAATCGATATAAAAGCCCGATCTAATACTGATTTAGCTGATAGGTAAACCCTATTTTCTTGTAGTGTTCTGCATATCACAATTTATGTTTATTCCAACTTTAATTACCCAAGTTATATTTTTTAATTTATTTTTAAAAATAGAAGAAAATTTATAAATTCATTAAAAAGTCGTAAAATATTTAGAAACTTTAAAAAACAGGAAAAAAACATAGTGAAACAACATATTTTTCTTAAGCAGAGTGGATTTTTTTTTCTCACAAGTTCGTTTATATAGGAGGCCACCACGCTATTCCCAGTAGCAACAGCGCGGTGCCTTTATAGCCGTGTCTGACAACCGTGTTGTCAGACACATCAACTAACGGTCATAAATTTGACCGTTAGCCTACCGCGCAACTCCCACTTGTTCGGTGGTTAAAAACCTAATTACTACTATTTATTCTGTTAACCGCTAAACTCTAAATTAAGGTAACTTAGAGCTTTTCTAAAACACTTTATACCTCATTGCTCGACTGAGAATTGTGCGGTAAGGTATTTGGGTGAATGAAACTCACCCTTCATTGTATGTGTATTTGAGTTAAAAAAAGTGTCTATTTGGGTAAAAAAAAATTCATATTTTGCTATATTGGAACTCAAAATTAGGAATGTAACAGAGCTAGAATACAAGTGACCTGTGGTTTCATGAGAAGTCTGGGCCAAGAAAGCAGCGATTTCTCTCTTCCTGGTTTCGGTATCACCAACGTTGGCAAAATTGGCGAAGTTCTTGGCTGCCGCAATGAAGGCGTCGTAGGTGTAAAACCCTCTGGCAGGGCAGGCCCCATTGTCCCTGTGCTTAAGCAGCTCATTGAAGGTGGTCACATCTATCAAATCACTTAAATACCCATCACCACCGTCATCACCGCCACCACCACCACCTCCACCACAGCCGGAGCATTGGCTCTGGCAACCGGTGCAGCAGTAGTCATCCGTGGTGCCACAGAAACCCCACTCGCTACAACACGCGCTGTTAGGGCACGCAACGCCTCCAGCTTGCCAACCGCACTGATTTGCGTTGCCACGTGGAAGTTGTGACGCGACAACTAGACACAAGACTGCCAGGACTATCATCATCATCCTAGACATTTTGATTGCTTGAGTAGCAAGTTTTGTAGGTTGATGAAGGTTATTGGTTGGCTAAGCTTCTATATATAGAAGATAGTGTAATAGTGCATGCATAAAAAAAACGTGGATGACTAATTATTGGAATTTTTAAGTGATAAAAGCCACGCATTTCAATAATAATGAGTTAAAGTGAAAGCAACATAACATAAATAATTAATTATTAATAATAATAACTCATATTTATAAACCCTAAAACAAAATAAAAAAATCGTAAGGCAGGGTGATCAGATCATTGTAGTATATTTATAGAGCTTCTTGAGGTTGAGCATCGATTATCAGCAAGATCCCACATCGACCTCGACGACGACAAGTCTCAAGAAATTATTATTATATAAGTCCTAAAAATAAACTATTTATCAAAGTTACACCTGACCTGACTAAAATGAATGGGAAAATAAACTTTATATTGAAGTTGTATCCCAACAATTTACGTTGCACACCCATATAAAAGTGCCAATTATACGTGTTCATCATATTGATCAGTTTTCAGTAATTTAGAAGGATACGCAGATTTTTTTTTAATTCTATACGATCTTCGGATTTATATGAACGTGTTCAGTTGTATGAATGTGATCATGCAAATGTCAATAAATAAAAATAAACAAAGAGTTTTCTTTTTCCATTGCATGAATGGAATTTTACCTTCCTAGTTTAGACATATATTTCAGATCTTTATGTATTTGTTCTTTGAACGCGCGACCTTTGATTGTTTCTTTGCTTGTCAGTGGTTTGGATGATTGGGATTCTGTTTGTAAAAAGACACTTTACCTTCCTATATAACATGCGATATGCAGTCTTATGAAAAGTTACTTATTGAAATTGGTTATCCAATTTATTTGATTGAATCCAAATATGTATAAAGATAGCGCAATAGGTTATTTATATCATTAAAATTATATTATTCATACAACATCTATTTATCATGTTAATCAATTAAATGACTATCTTTCAACTTTTAAAAAGGATACTATTATAAAAAGGATTACTATATTTCAATTGAAAAACGCATAAAAAGTTGAGCAGCGTAGTTTTAGATGCACTTTGAGTGAAAACCGAAAATCTCTTTATCGTACACGGAAAAAGTCACGTAAAGTAGAAATTGATTTTTTTTTCTTGAAAAATTATTATATATAAAAGCGTAAATTTTTAAAGTGTGAAATTTTTAGTGAAAAATCTGTAGAAAGTTGTCAAGTAACACATATTAATTAATGAGTATTCATAAAGTGGAAAGAGAATGTTGTTATGCATTGCCGTGTGGACCTAAACGTACTTTCTATGGATTTTTCACTGTTTTTTTCACATGTTCTAATATCACCGATATATAAAAACCCTTTAAAAGAAATAAATGTTTATATTTTGTAGAACAACTTTCTACTTAATTTACGTGACCTTTTTATATATATAAACAGTTCCAGTTTCATTTAGCAAAAAAATAAAAAAATCTAGTTTCAATTAATTAAATCATTAAATACTTCATTTTTTAGTTTTGACAAAAAAAAAAGTCTATTTTATAGTCTCCATATGCTCAAAGACCTCCTCTTCGGGGCTCAGGTTCGAAATTAACTTGGGTTGTGATAACATATTCGTAAACTACATATGGGCTTACAATATATTTGAGCCTAGCTAGCTAGTTCAACCCAAGCAAAAACTAACTTGAAAATTGCCACCATTATTTAGGAATAACTTTAAGGTTAAAAAAAAGGTCTCAATTATTATAAGTTAAAAGCCTAAAATTTAAAATATTAATTTTCAGTTGTCCCGACTATTACATTGGTTGTTGTAAAAAAAAAAAAAACTATTACATTGGTAGGATTCCAGTGTTTTTAAGTTCTTAATCTATCGCTTTATTACTTTAAAATATATGACACTGCTCCCTCAAAAGAAGTTGCTATTGACTACACGTGGTTATAAACTTAAACAAAACTTGCAGACATGTAATCTAAGACTCTAGAGTAACCTGTATCTGTCGTATGTAACATATATATATATATATATATATATATTTTCTAAAAATGATATATGACCAATGAACCGGAAGTTCTATTGCGTGGTTAATTACCATGCTATTATATTTTAGGGCATTATAACGTTGCATTAATAAATAGGCCGACTGACCTGTACCGTTGTAGACGTTGTATTGATTGGCATCAAGTATTATATGTAATAATAATAATGACTAAATAAGAAAGAACCCACCCATTATTTGTTCATACATAGTATAGTATAGTCTAATTATTTGATGAAGCCACACAGTAAATTATTAAGTCTACACACTACACACCCATATGCAAAGACAATAGCTAGATACGATATCTCGCGTCTAATTAACCAAGCAACCATACAAACTCATCGATCATCCTTGTAGTTAGCTAGCTAGCTACATGGTTTGGACCAAGCGAGCCCCCGACCCAAAAGGCCTCTGGTTGTAGCAGTCGAGGTTGTTCCCATACCCGACACCCAGAATGTCACAATACCTCTTGTAAAACCCTATCCTATCCGCAACCTGCGGATTCTGACCCTTACCGCATTCGAGACCACCGTTAATGATGTTGGTGACGGCTCCATACCCCGGAACCCTACCAGCAGCCTTGTCGGCTCCAGAGGGGTTCCATCGGCCGGTGATGACATCGTGGCAGGAAGGCTTGGGTGATTGAGGGGTCATCCAGAACCATAGCGCGGTTTTGAAAGAAACGACGGGGTCGGATGCGACGAGGTCGGGATTATTGAGGAGGTCCACGCCTATGGCTCTTCCGCATGGGCCGTAGTTGTAGTTCCATGAGATCTGGATGGGGCCGCGTCCGTAGTACTGTTTACCGGGTGCGCATGGGTAGGTCGGGTTGGGGGAGCAATATGGACTTGGGTTCTGCTCCTTTAGGAAGCAATAACCCCATGCATATGGACCATCTGGTGCACTTGCCCATCCACCTATATATATGTACACCCAAAATATATGCATCCTTTATATATAATATATATAAATAAATTTCAGCAACTACTTTGGTAGTATATAAATTGACAAGGTGCGAATAATAATTAACTTTTTTGGATAAGTTCATAAAATTAGGGGTTATCACAAATTCAGGAGGCTAATTAGGGATTTTGAGTATGTCTCATGCTTCATGCATGTAGAAGAGTGAACTTGTGAAATTTTGCACATTATATTTAGGAACGGAAAAGTAAAAAAAAAAAATTGACACTGAAGGAGAAACTTAATTATGGGATATAAATGGATAATTCATATTTAATATTATATATATATATATATATATATATATATATAATCTTCTGTTACTTATTTTTACTTAATTTTCAGGATTTATTTAGTTCTTAGAGCAAGGTAATTCAATTGTTTATAGTATGTAGTTAATTAATTCATTTGTAGTGTTTTAATATGATTAATAACCTGATGCAAACTACAATAATCATATAATTAATTAACCATATATAACACTTAAAAAACAAATCAAACTCTTAAAATAAATTAATCTTAAAAAAAGCACTATAATAAATAGTTAGAATTTAGTCAGTTAATTACAGTGAATGTTTTAATTATTTAAAATTAGGGTTAAATGTACTTTTCATACCATATGTTTGACCGAATGTGATTTTTAGTACCGGATGTTTGGTTTTGTATACTTTTGGCACCAAATGTTTGAAAAAATGTGGCTTTTGGTACATCCGTTAGTTGGCCGTTAGTTTTGGACATTAAATGACATGTGTAAGTCACATGACCGACCTTAAACTTTTGATTTTGGTCAATTTTGTCCCTCAAATATATTTCTAACTTTTATTTTGTTTAATTTAGACCTAAAACTTCAAAATCGAACCCCATTGACCTAGCCAGAACTAGGTCCGACCTTGGGTCAGGGTCTGTTGGGTCTTGAGACTCTGACCCAGGGTCGAACCTAGCCCTAGGCTAGGTCCGGCTAGGTCAATTGGGACTAGCCCCAATTGGGTCAAATTGGGGCTAGGTCCAAATTGACCTAGCCGGAGGCTAGTTTAGACCCTGGGTCCGGGTCGGCTAGGTCCGGCGAACCCGACCCAGGGTCGGACCTAGGCCTAGACTAGGTCCGGCTAGGTCAACTAGCTTCGATTGGTTCAATTTTGAAGTTTTAGGACTAAATTAAACAAAATAAAAGTTAAGAATATATTTGAGGACTAAATTGAACAAAATTAAAAGTTTAAGGTCGGTCATGTGACTTGCACATGTCATTTAACGGCAAAAACTAATGGCCAACTAACGGATTGACAAAAAACCACATTTTTCAAACGTTTAGTACCAAAAGTATTTAAAACCAAACATCCGGCGCTAAAAGCCATATTCGGTCAAATATGTGGTGGTGTGAAAACTATCTTTTAACCCTTAAAATTATTGCATATATCATTTACCGTTTTTACAGCATTAGACAATATGGATATGATGATTAACAACCGCTGGTGATGATATATATACACATATAGGATTAGTGGAGTAAATGAACAAAAATATTACCTGTGGTCTCATGAGAAGTCTGTCCTAAGAAAGCAGCGATTTCTCTCTTCCGAGTGGCGGTATCTCCGGTGCTTGCAAAAGCCGGGAAGGCCTTAGCCGCAGCAATGAAGGCGTCGTAGGTGTAGAACCCCTTGCCTTGGCACCCACCGTCGTTTCTATGCTTGAGCAGCTGATTGAAGGTGGCCCGAGAGATTAAGCTTCCTAAACCACCGCCGCCGCCGCCTCCACCAGAGCACTGGCTCTGGCAACCAGTGGAGCAGTATTCGCTGGTGGTGCCGCACCACCCGTATTGGCTGCAGCACTGGCCGCCGGGGCACAGGGCGCCACCAGCTTGTCGCCCGCACTGCTCTGCGGAGCCACGTGGCAGTACCAGGAAGAGACAGAGGAGTGTTGTGATCATAATTATGTTGTTGGTCATTTTGGACTGGAGTGTCGAGTTTGGTTACGTTGTTGAAAAAAAGATTCATGTATCTAAAGTCTTATATAATGCTGTAAATCATCATCTATTCATTCACTGACTTTTCTAAAGGCAATTTTTCATAGTTATTATTAGGGTTAATTAGCAAATTGCTAGCCAAACTTTACATGAATGTGCAATTTGCTAGCTAGACTTTTTTTCGTAGCAAATTGCTAGCTGAACTTTCTATATTGTGCAAAAAACTAGCTCCGTCAATTTTCCGTTTGTTTTGGATGGAAAAAACTTTCAAATATTGCTAAAAACACCCTAAAGTGTTAGTATGATAATATAAAGACATGATGTTTTATATTAAATCAAAATAATAAATAATAAATGTTAAAAAATATTTTAAATAAAAAACGCACCTTAAAAATACAAAAAAAAAATAGTTTATTAAAATATTTTTTAAAAACATACAATTTTAAAAATATTTAATTTTAATTTTTTGAACTTTGGGATTATATATTTAACTTATACATATTTTTTGTATATATAATTAGAAATTTTATTCGAGATTTATATTTGCTTTTATATAAAATTTGAGGTAATTTTACAATAATATTAGAACTTTAGGGTATTTTTAGTAATTTTAGAAAGTATATTCCGTCCATAATTAACGGAAAAATTGACGGAGCTAGCAAATTGCACATTAACAAAAGTTCAGCTAGCGATTTGCTACAAAAATAAGTTCGGCTAGCAAATTGCACTTTCACAGAAAGTTCAGCTAGCAATTTGGTAATTAACCCTTATTATTATGCTAAACCACCTTTTTTATTTGTTAAAAATATCAAGATAATATATTCCGATGAAGCTTATCGTGTTAAATATAATATATATATATAGCTTTCATTTATGACTGAGTACAACTATATAGAGATACTACCTTTGGTATATATTGAATGTATGATAATAACATAAATAGTGAGTGACAATCGCACTGTTAACTGCTACAAACAACACTACTCACCAGTTAGCAGCTTAATTGATTTAGTTTTGTCATTGTAATCAGTCTTATTTCGAGCCTAGCCGCCGCGTACGGCGAGGAAAAAGAAAAAAGAAAACAACACGTGGGCGGCTTGTGATAAATTCATGTTTGGCAGTAAGCAAATAAATGGAGCTAGCTAGCTAGGTAGGTACTAGAAATAATAATGGAAATTTAATCTTATCCATTAATATTCATACGTTTTATTTAATAATAATTAAAAATGTCCCTGTCGATTAGTTACGTGTCTCTTCCCGTGTGTCTGGCGTCTCCTCACTAATTCGATATGTTACCGGTCAAAGTTTGCCTGATTTTCTGAGTTTTTGGCCGATATAGACCAAATGAACAACCAAATACCAATATAGACTAAAAAAAAAATTATTTACAAATCTAGGTCTGGCTGGATTGGGGCAACCCGGCCAACTGAAAAAAAAAAAAAAAAAACAGCTGGCCGGGTTGGGGCAATCCGGCCTAGTGTGTTAATTTTTTTTTTTTTTTAATAGTTGTAAAAATAATTTAAAACTAATGATTTTGTAATTTTTTTTTTCTAAAAACCTATTGGACATGGTGAACCTTAGGCTAAATTGATAGACATTTGCCCTCTTGGGTTCACCGGTTTTCATAAAAAAATGATAAAATTACTACTTTTATATAAAATTACTAATTACAAAATTATTAATTTTTTTTTTTTTTTATATAAAATTAGTAATTTTTTATGAAAAATGGTGAACCCAAGAGGGCAAATGTCTATCAGTTTACCATAGGGTTTACCATGTCCGATAGGTTTTAAAAAAAAATTACAGAACCATTAGTTTTAAATTATTTTTATAACTATTAGAAAAAAAGAAAAAAAAATAACACACTAGGCCAGGTTGGGGCAACCCGGCACTGTAATTTTTTGTTTTTGTTTTTGTTTTTCGGCCAATTTTTTGTAATTATTATTTTTTTTTTTTTGCAGTTGGCCGGGTTGTCCCAACCCGGCTAGACCTAGATTTGTAAATAATTTTTTTTGAGTCTATATTGGTATTTGGTTGTTTATTTGAGTCTAGATTGGTCAAAAACTCTGATTTTCTCACCATCATTATTTATCTTATTTTATGTTACAATGATATTTGGCCGTATTTTTATATTATATAATATAATAAATTTTATACATTACATTATTAAATTTACTAAGCTAATATTAGATGTAATGTGAAATTCCATCCCACATTACATAATTTCAAACACTCCATTATGATTTTTGAAGCGGTCTTAATTAATTTAGAAACGATTATAATATAATGGAAAAATACGTAGGGTCTTTTGGTCTATTTAGAAACAAAAATTATCTTCGAAAAATAATATATCGTTCACAATGCATAACCTCAACTTCTATTTTACTTTCTGTCACATTGTCACCTAATCAACATATTATAAAAAGTAAAAGTGTATAGAAGTTCTTTTACTAGTCAAATGATGTCGATCATTTCCAATTATAAATTGGGCCATACATGTTTTTTATTTTAACAAAATAAATTAACATATTTTTAATTTATTTCATGATTAAATAATTCATTCTTAAAATTATTTATTATTCAAATTTTTTAAATATTATTATATTAAATTAAAAACTAAAAATTGATTGCGAAAGAATTGTATGTAATATTTAAAATTTAAATAGAAACTTCCGTAAATTTCTTATTCAGCCAACGTAACAAATTAAATATCGATAATATATCAACATTTAAAAATATCCGTATATTAAAAATATAAGCATAATAATATTTAATTAAAGTATTTAAAATGAAAAAGTATGATAGATAAAAAAAATTATTATAGGATGGATGAGAGTGAACTCCTTATTGGTATGATTGGATAAATAATCTTAATCTTTTCAAATACATTGGATAACACATTATTAGTCACATAAAGTAGTTGTCCATCAATTTTTGCTTATATTGTTAATTTAAACAATAGTAAATAATATTTCTTTTGGTAATATGTAAATAATATTTTAATACAATTAAAATCCATAGAAATAGAGAATTATTGTCTAACTCGCACTTACCGGTTGTCATCTAGTTGGTGGCCCATTAACCAATTAAAGAAAGATGATGTGTCAGCGAGTGTACACATTTATCAGAAATATTCAACTTGTTTTTGTTTAATTGATTGATAAGCCACCAACTAAATGAATCGAGGCCGGCCCAAGAGAGATCGAGACCTAAAGCTAAAATAAAATCCGGGGCCTTTACATTTTTTTTCCTACTAGACATATTTTTCTAAAACCTATGGATTAAAATTTGAAAAGAGAGAACCTGATCAAGCAGAAAAAAATGGAAAGTTGATTTATTTTTTTGCTGAATTGAACATTTTTTGTCATATGCTTAAGTAGACTTAGCTATAAAAAATATATATGCAACCTTATTTCTTTGGGGCCTAAAGCCCAAACTTTAGTGGCTTTACCGTTGGGCCGGGCCTGAAATGAATGATAGCTGGTAGGACTGAGTTAGACAATAATTTCTCGTACAAATAATATTCCTAACTAGGTGTAAGTGTATCCCGTACTTTTTTTTTTTTTTGGGAAAAGTATGAAAATAATGTAACATGTTTGACATCTGTTGTAAAAGATATAAGATGTTTTGTAACAGATATAATATGTTTCATTTTGATTGTTTTAGATAAATTCCGTCTATTCAGTTAAATCCGATATAAAGTCAGGCCTTGCATGTGACTTAAAAAATATAAATAAAAAATTTATATTGAATTCGTAAAACCTGTTTTGCCCCTGGCTCTTTAAACATCTTTCATCTATTATGCTTATGTGTGGCATACTCCACTTCTTCATTCATTCTTCTACTTCCATTCTTCTTATTAGACACGCTCTACTTCCATTCTTCTTCTAATTAGACACGCACTCACATACAATAAAACACATCGTTCAACGCATGAAATTTCACAAACAAATGGCTTCTTTGTAAAGAAAAGTGGCTTAATATATTTATTTGTTTAAGGAAGTACACTAATAAAAACTTTACAGATACATAATAAAACTTAAAAGTACCCAAAAAAGAAAGATAGCGCAGTAAAATATATTTAACGATTCAAATTAAATAGTAGTCTTTAATAGGATTTGTGTTTCTCTCAGATGTTAATTTTGATTCCATTTATTAGAAAGTTTACTTATTGCCAACTATATAAAGTTTACTTACAGACATTGCAATTCTGCTGAATGCAAATATGCAATTCTACAGAATACAAATCTGCAGAGCTGCATGGAATGCAATCTGTCGAATTTGCAGTTCTGCAGATTGCAATTTAGCATAAAGCAAATCCGCAGAACTGCTTGCAATGCAATTTGCAAAATATACACTCCGGAGGATTAGATTTCTGAATTTTTTGTTTACATATGTTATTTTCCTACAAAATCAATAGAAATACCTCCAACACTTGATCATACTAACATAGCAATATAATAAATTTAGTGCTTCAAAAGTGATGATCCATACATAAAATATGTCATAATATATCTTCAAAAAACATGTTCTTATTACAGTCTCATCCAACAATACACTAATAAGCTAAAACTAAAGAGTTTTCCAAGTTCAGACATATTCTGTCAACTGAATGACCCTCAAATTAGAGACCGCCTTTGAATGAAGTTCACTTCTTTTTAAACCTTGCATATTAGAATTCCTTCTGGCTCTTACAGGTTGACTAGCTGAAACTCGCGAAACCCTGCACTTCCAATCAAATTCGATAATACCCAGCTTTAAAAAAGAAAAACTAACCATATGAGCCTCAAAATGTACATGTGACATGAAGGATCCAACCTGTGATGGATCATATAATCCTGAAAGTAGTCGACCGTTTACTTCGTATCAAGTAATTCACGAGCGCTGGGCCTCCTAAGTAAAGCTCTCGTCATTTGGCAATCTAATCCCTACACAAATAGGACATACAAGCTTCACATCTGCAAAATGTCGAATCAAATTCGTACATGTATAGGATCACGATTCTATAATCAATACAAACCGAAAGCAGAATGAATGTGAGTGCTTTTCCTTTTTGGCCAAACAATTGAGACATTCAGTGAATTCATAAGCATCCTTAGCCCTTTTTCAATTAAGATGATATTTTGGTAATTGCAAAATGTATTTCTCTTAATCAAATTACAGAATTATATACTGAGTTTACAATCGGCTAACTAGGAAATGCTAACTAAGGAAAACTATAATTACAAAACATTATGCTAAATTACTATATTTAACACTCCTGCTCAAGTTGGAGCATATATGTCGAACATGCCCAACTTGTTACATATAGTATTAATTGAGACTTTCCGTAAAGGCTTGGTTAGAATGTCTACAAGCTGGTGATCTGTCCGAACGTGAATGAGTTGGATACAAGGGGAAGAAGAGTGTTCCCATGACGAAGTCTCGAATCAAGTGACAATCTACCTCAATGTGCTTGATCCTCTCGTGAAAAACTTGATTCTTGGCAATATGCATGGCGGATTGGCTGTCACAATGTAGCTTCATCAGGTCATCATGACAAATACCCAACTCGTTGATTAAACGCTTCGTCCAGACTAACTCGCAAGCTGTGTTTTCCATTGCACGATATTCTGATTCCGCACTGGATCGAGATACAACTGTTTACTTCTTACTCTTCCATGATATAAACACACAATATCCAGTAGTGGACCTTCGATTAGTAGGACAACCCGCCCAGTCAGCGTCAGTGAACGCTGCGATCCTACTATGCCCCTGATCAGAATATACAAGTCCTTTTCCTGGAGATCCCTTTAGATATCTAAGGATTCGAATAGCTGCATTCCAGTGTGATGTGTGTGGGGCTGACATGAATTGGCTTACTACACTTACTGGATAAGAAATGTCTGGTCGAGTAACTGTCATATAGTTTAACTTCCCAACCAATCTTCGATATCTATCAGGATCATGTAAGAGTTCACCATCATCAGGCCTGAGCTTGGTCTCGGGAACCATTGGTGAATCGACAGGTTTGCATCCAAGCAATCCGCACTCGGAAAGCATATCAAGGACATACTTTCTCTGACAAATGAGTATTTTACCAAGAGATCGTGATACCTCAATACCGAGAAAGTATTTGAGTTTACCAAGGTCTGTAATCTGAAAACTGCTTGCTCAAAAACTTTTCCAAATCTGAGATCCCCTCGACATCATCACCGGTGATAATAATGTCGTCAACATATGCAACTAAGATGATTGTCTTCTCCTCTAAGTGTCTATAAAAGACTGAATGATCATTAGCACTCCAGGTCATGCCAAATTGATTAAGCGCATGAGAAAAACGCCCGAACCAAGCTCTGGGGGATTGCTTCGGACCGTATAAGAATTTTAGCAAACGACAAACTTTGGAGGACTCCTCCTGAACAACAAACCCAGGTGGTTGAGTCGTGTAAACCTCCTCCTCAAGAACGCCATTGAGAAATGCATTCTTGACATCTAATTGGTGCAGTGGCCAGTGCCGGATGGCGGCTAAAGAAAGGCAGATGCGAACAGAAAACATCTTAGCAACATGAGAAAATGTCTTTTGGGGCGAGTTGAGCAAGTTACTATCACTTTGTTTGAGTCCTTGCTGTCCACCATTTCTGGGCCGAAAGCTCAATCAAAGTGGTCTTTTATGAAGAAGTCCAGCCGTGTGATCAGCTGCGCCGAGGAAGAAGCATCTGAATTCCAGACCGTGGATTGCCTTCTCAACGCCATTGTCAAGAAGAACACAGTTAAATACGAAGCACAAAACGAGTTGAGGAAATTTGAGTTGAGCATTCAAGATCTTGAAGACGAACTAGATGCACTTATGAGATGTATGATCAGAGCCAGGGTGTTTCTCCTCAACATCCTCACTCAGTAATACTCGATTGAGTCATATATATTGGCTATAATTTTTTGTAAATACATAGATTTGTGTAAAAAAAAAACACAGATGATATTGACAATATATTTACTATAGACATTCATCAGCAATATTATTTCTTCTATTCACTTTCACTAATTTTCCCACAAAATCATAGTTTGTTTCATTAATTACATTGTGAAAAACTTAAAAATGTCTAAACTAAAAGTAACCAGCGCGTCAAGGAAATTTAATTACACTTACTGTCAAATTATAGATTCCATGTGCTTTGGAGAAGATGGACACCATTGCTCAATTCAATGTTAAGCACATGGAACTCTTAATCTTCTAATAAAAGATAGCAATTAGTAATTTCATAATAAATAATTAATGATTAATTTCTTCCAATACAGAGGAGACATTGCAAAAACATCTACACTTAATATTAGTCCACGAATATCATGTTGTTAAGATTCCCCGTGTTGTCCCCTGCCTGCCTGATACTAGCTAGGGTGTGTGTGATAATGAAAAATTATTGCTCATGTTAATTATATTAATTAATAGTTGTTAGAACCAACTAAGAGCTGTCATGTCTTCCAGTAGAAGAGAAGATCGATCGACACACTCGTGCATATATTACGGATCGCCAAAAAGAAATAATATTTGATCTAGTTGTTCCATGTGCTTAGCTCTATCATGTGGAAATGATTTCAGATGTTGGGATGGTAGCAAACCATTTGCTATATATGATTCGTGATGTCTCTTAATTGATTAAGGAGATAGTGTCATTGATCGATCTTTGGAGCCAACCTGTCCTTGGAAGTAATTAAATCACTCGTGCAATTAACTACTAATAAAATGTTAATGCATGTGAGGCTCTATTCCGTTGCTACTGATGTGGAGACATCCATTGAAATCCATTCAATTAAAAAGTCTGCCCTATCATGCCAGAAGTTGGATCAGCTTCATCAACCCTCCTAATATATAAGCCAGAATGGCAAACCAATCAAACTCAAAAAGCTTCCTTCTTTTCTTTCACTACCAAAAGAAAAAACACACACCAAGAACGTGAAATGGCTTCCTTAATTTACCACACTCGATCCATCAGCTTGCCTTCAAGGCCAAACCAACAAATACTCGACCTACATGAAAACCTCCGCAGATTATCATCTACCGAGGCAACCACTTCATCTTCCTCATCACTGAGCAACAAACTCGGTCTGCTCAGCAATTTGTACGACTCTATGGAGGGTTTCCTCCACTTGCCAAGTACCCAACAACAGCTGAATAACAACAGGAGTTATTGCGTGTTGGATGCATCCCTCCGCTTCTTGGATGTTTGTGGAACATCCAAGGATGTCTTGTCACAGACCAAGGAGCAAGCTCAGGACTTGCAGTCGACATTGAGACGCACGAGAGGTCTGGATAAATCCGCTCTCTCAAAGGAGGCCCATAAATACTTAGCTTCTCGAAAGATTTCAAACAAGGCAGTCTCCAAGTCATTGAAGGATTTGAACAAGAGCAACTACGAGTCCTCCTCCGAATTAACCGTTCTAAGACAGGTCGAGGAAGCCACAGTTGCAGTGTTGGAATCATTACTATCCTTCATCTCAGGGCCAAGACTTTCCTTGGTGTCCAAGTTAGTGCGTTCAAAGCGTGTGAGCTGCGAGGAAGATATCAATGAGTTTCACAGAGTGGATTCTGCAATCAAGAAACACATGGCCACGGAGGATGTGCAGAACGAGCTCCGCAAGTTGGAGATCGGGATCCAAGACATTGAAGAAGAGCTTGAATCTCTTGTGCGCCGGATAATCAGAACCCGTGCATTTCTTCTCAACGTCCTCACCAAGTAGTTTAGAATTTTTTCATGTCATCATCAACAGCTTGCTGGAAATTTCTCTAAATATTTGTTGAGAAATTTCCCTTTGTACATACATACATGATTATACAACAATTAATCATCTTGAAATGATATCGTCACATATATACTTGTTTATACATTGGATGGATATATTATACAAATGACAATTGTTAAATATAAGTGTATAATCTTTAATTATAAATTTCCTAATGGAACTTTTTCCTAGTTTACTTGATTGTATTCACTATATACTGATGTAATAATTTCGATTATAGAAATATACTGATTTTTACCAAACTTATCGGAGCAAAAGTTTGCTGCCTCTTAATGTCCGAGTTTGGACATCAACGGTTGGACGCTTAATATAGAAGATTGGTACGTAAGCTAAATTGTCTGACATTTACTCGACCAAATATTTCTTACTATGCGAGTGTAGTAAGTCTATTCATGTCAGCCCCGCAAACAACCCACTGGGATGCGGCTATTCGAATTCTTTTATATCTCAAAGGATCGCACCACTCATTGATGTCGATTGGTCTGGACATAATTTCAGGTTGAGGTGTCATCTTTAGAAGGCCATAACTTTCTCAATACAAGTCCATTTTTAAGTAATTTTGTGTCCACAAAAAGTGTATCCAATTTCCTTTAAATCCGCACTACTGGTTTTCGTAGAAAAAAAAATTAAACGTGATCTTTTTCTTCACTGAACAACGATATCGTGAATGGCTAAACAGATTTGAAGAGGCAACTTATAAAGTTCATAACTTTTTACATCCAACTCCGTTTTCAGTGATCCATATATCCATGAAAATCTTAAGTAACATATTTAATTTCATACAAAAATTTCTGATCAAATACAATTGTAACTGACCCGTTTATAACCTTAAACGAGTCTTCCTATAATCACAAACATCACCAAAAAGATTGAAGGGCCTATTTCAACGTCCATAATTTAATCTCTACAAGCCCGTTTACGCAATGTTGGTGTCTATAAAAATCTAATACAATGTACTTTAAGGTTCATAATTAGTTAGACAGTGTAGTGAATTTATTAATCAACGACTACTGTCTAAACATAAACTAGTGATATTATAAATAAATAGATTGCCGTAAGAATTAGTTATTTTATTAATCAACGACTACCGTCTAAACAGAAGCTAAGATCTGAAATAGAGTTCCAACTAACTTGCATAACAAAAGAAACAATTTCCTGAATTCTTGGAATAGTGAAAACTAACTAAAAAAGAAAAGAAAAATATCAGAACAATAATCAACAATCTTAATAATACTACTCCTCAGCTTGTTGGGCTGCAAACACTAATCGTTTCTCTAAGGTCTTGTACTTTTAGTTGGAAGTGGTTTTGTAAAGATGTGTTGAGATTTATCATGAGTTGGGTTTTTACTGTAGTTATTATTGTGTTTAAATGTAAGGGTGGCTCACAGGCGGCGGTTAACGTTGGCTAAGCATAAGTCAACATCGTCTTCAACGTAGAGTGAGGATTATTTACAAGCAGCAAGGGTCGACTTTGAGAGTTGGTTCTAAATCATCCTTACTCCGTTTTGGGTGCTTTTGGTGTGTATGGAAAGACGTGATAATGAACTACATGGACTCCCGAGTTCCGTTTCGGGTTTTTTTGGTGACTATGGAAAGATGTCATAATGAACTATACATGGTATCAAACAAAATGCTCACTCAAACTCAGTTCCACCTTTTGGTTCCTTAGCATTTCATTGTGTGAAGAAGATTGATTCCCCGCCCAATATATGAATCCTCAATTGCAACTGCAGATTATTACTGTTCAATTAATTAATGAATTAAGGTTGTTGAGGTGGCATGTCTTCTAAGACAATTAGACAAGGTCCGACTAATTAACCCGCTCGTGCATGTACCATAATATGTGGATCACCTGCATATTATTATGATAAGATTTGTCATGTGTTGGTTGTCATTGTTATGGAGACATTGTAGAATTAAAGATTGTTAATTTATGTTGGCAACTCATTTTAAAACCAAAGGAAAGGGATGAGGAGGGAATAATAGATGTAAAAATATGCATCGTGCATACATATGCATATGCCATGTTGCAGATCGCTGGCTTCTCATACTTTTTTCAGTTGAGAATATATCTGTAAGAGATTGAGATTTATAATGTGTTGGTTGCTACTGATGTGGAGACATTGCAGAAACATTGTTCAGCTGGTATCTCATTTTAAAACCAGAGGAAAGGCATGATGAGGAGAGAGTAGTAGTAGTTGCTTAATTAAATAAGTTTGCAAATTAATTAGAGGAGCTAGCATATTCCTCTTGTCTTGTCTCCTCCAATATAATTAATTTCCCGTTATATATATATATGGGTTGATCAAACTAGCTATCAGCACCAAAACTTGAAACACCTTCATTGATAGCAAAATAGAATCATTTCCATCAGCAATGGCTTCTTCCTCTTCTTCATTCCACACTAGATCCATCAGCTTGCCTTCGAGTCCTAACTCTAGGGTTTCCAACATAGATGAAAACCTAAGGAGACTATCCTCCTCATCGGAAGCTTCATCTTCATCCAATATGACCAACAACCTTGGCATGCTTAGAGATTTGTATGACTCGGTTGAGGGCTTCCTTGAGTTGCCACGAACTCAACAGGGATTGATCCAAGAAAACAACCGCAGCTCTGTGGATGGATTATTGAATGCATCCCTTTGCTTCTTGGATGTTTGTGGAACATCCAAGGATGTCTTGTCACAGACCAAACAGCAAGCACAGGAATTGCAGTCACTCTTGCGACGCAAAAGAGATGAATCCGAGGTTGCAATGGCGGCTGAGAAATACTTAGCTTCTAGGAAGATGTCGAAGAAGGCACTCAACAATTGTTCACGGGATCTGAAGAACAACTGCTCTGCTTCTTCCAGCTCTGACTCCACATTAAACACTTTGGGGCGAGTTGAGCAAGTTACTATCACTTTGTTTGAGTCCTTGTTGTCCACCATTTCTGGGCCGAAAGCTCAATCAAAGTGGTCTTTTATAAAGAAGTCCAGCCGTGTGATCAGCTGCGCCGAGGAAGAAGCATCTGAATTCCAGACCGTGGATTGCCTTCTCCACGCTATTGTCAAGAAGAACACAGTTAAAGACGAAGCACAAAACGAGTTGAGGAAATTTGAGTTGAGCATTCAAGATCTTGAAGACGAACTAGATGCACTTATGAGATGTATGATCAGAGCCAGGGTGTTTCTCCTCAACATCCTCACTCAGTAATACTCGATTGAGTCATATATATTAGCTATAGTTTTTTGTAAATACATAGATTTGTGTAAAAATAACACAGATGATATTGACAATATATTTACTATAGACATTCATCAGCAATATTATTTCTTCTATTCACTTTCATTAATTTTCACACAAAATCATAGTTTGTTTCATTAATTACATTGTGAAAAACTTAAAAATGTCTAAACTAAAAGTAACCAGCGCGTCAAGGAAATTTAATTACACTTGCTGTCAAATTATAGATTCCATGTGCTTTGGAGAAGATGGACACCATTGCTCAATTCAATGTTAAGCACATGGAACTCTTAATCTTCTAATAAAAGATAGCAATTAGTAATTTCATAATAAATAATTAATGATTAATTTCTTCCAATACAGAGGAGACATTGCAAAAACATCTACACTTAATATTAGTCCACGAATATCATGTTGTTAAGATTCCCCGTGTTGTCCCCTGCCTGCCTGATACTAGCTAGGGTGTGTGTGATAATGAAAAATTATTGCTCATGTTAATTATATTAATTAATAGTTGTTAGAACCAACTAAGAGCTGTCATGTCTTCCAGTAGAAGAGAAGATCGATCGACACACTCGTGCATATATTACGGATCGCCAAAAAGAAATAATATTTGATCTAGTTGTTCCATGTGCTTAGCTCTATCATGTGGAAATGATTTCAGATGTTGGGATGGTAGCAAACCATTTGCTATATATGATTCGTGATGTCTCTTAATTGATTAAGGAGATAGTGTCATTGATCGATCTTTGGAGCCAACCTGTCCTTGGAAGTAATTAAATCACTCGTGCAATTAACTACTAATAAAATGTTAATGCATGTGAGGCTCTATTCCGTTGCTACTGATGTGGAGACATCCATTGAAATCCATTCAATTAAAAAGTCTGCCCTATCATGCCAGAAGTTGGATCAGCTTCATCAACCCTCCTAATATATAAGCCAGAATGGCAAACCAATCAAACTCAAAAAGCTTCCTTCTTTTCTTTCACTACCAAAAGAAAAAACACACACCAAGAACGTGAAATGGCTTCCTTAATTTACCACACTCGATCCATCAGCTTGCCTTCAAGGCCAAACCAACAAATACTCGACCTACATGAAAACCTCCGCAGATTATCATCTACCGAGGCAACCACTTCATCTTCCTCATCACTGAGCAACAAACTCGGTCTGCTCAGCAATTTGTACGACTCTATGGAGGGTTTCCTCCACTTGCCAAGTACCCAACAACAGCTGAATAACAACAGGAGTTATTGCGTGTTGGATGCATCCCTCCGCTTCTTGGATGTTTGTGGAACATCCAAGGATGTCTTGTCACAGACCAAGGAGCAAGCTCAGGACTTGCAGTCGACATTGAGACGCACGAGAGGTCTGGATAAATCCGCTCTCTCAAAGGAGGCCCATAAATACTTAGCTTCTCGAAAGATTTCAAACAAGGCAGTCTCCAAGTCATTGAAGGATTTGAACAAGAGCAACTACGAGTCCTCCTCCGAATTAACCGTTCTAAGACAGGTCGAGGAAGCCACAGTTGCAGTGTTGGAATCATTACTATCCTTCATCTCAGGGCCAAGACTTTCCTTGGTGTCCAAGTTAGTGCGTTCAAAGCGTGTGAGCTGCGAGGAAGATATCAATGAGTTTCACAGAGTGGATTCTGCAATCAAGAAACACATGGCCACGGAGGATGTGCAGAACGAGCTCCGCAAGTTGGAGATCGGGATCCAAGACATTGAAGAAGAGCTTGAATCTCTTGTGCGCCGGATAATCAGAACCCGTGCATTTCTTCTCAACGTCCTCACCAAGTAGTTTAGAATTTTTTCATGTCATCATCAACAGCTTGCTGGAAATTTCTCTAAATATTTGTTGAGAAATTTCCCTTTGTACATACATACATGATTATACAACAATTAATCATCTTGAAATGATATCGTCACATATATACTTGTTTATACATTGGATGGATATATTATACAAATGACAATTGTTAAATATAAGTGTATAATCTTTAATTATAAATTTCCTAATGGAACTTTTTCCTAGTTTACTTGATTGTATTCACTATATACTGATGTAATAATTTCGATTATAGAAATATACTGATTTTTACCAAACTTATCGGAGCAAAAGTTTGCTGCCTCTTAATGTCCGAGTTTGGACATCAACGGTTGGACGCTTAATATAGAAGATTGGTACGTAAGCTAAATTGTCTGACATTTACTCGACCAAATATTTCTTACTATGCGAGTGTAGTAAGTCTATTCATGTCAGCCCCGCAGACAACCCACTGGGATGCGGCTATTCGAATTCTTTTATATCTCAAAGGATCGCACCACTCATTGATGTCGATTGGTCTGGACATAATTTCAGGTGTCATCTTTAGAAGGCCATAACTTTCTCAATACAAGTCCATTTTTAAGTAATTTTGTGTCCACAAAAAGTGTATCCAATTTCCTTTAAATCCGCACTACTGGTTTTCGTAGAAAAAAAAATTAAACGTGATCTTTTTCTTCACTGAACAACGATATCGTGAATGGCTAAACAGATTTGAAGAGGCAACTTATAAAGTTCATAACTTTTTACATCCAACTCCGTTTTCAGTGATCCATATATCCATGAAAATCTTAAGTAACATATTTAATTTCATACAAAAATTTCAGATCAAATACAATTGTAACTGACCCGTTTATAACCTTAAACGAGTCTTCCTATAATCACAAACATCACCAAAAAGATTGAAGGGCCTATTTCAACGTCCATAATTTAATCTCTACAAGCCCGTTTACGCAATGTTGGTGTCTATAAAAATCTAATACAATGTACTTTAAGGTTCATAATTAGTTAGACAGTGTAGTGAATTTATTAATCAACGACTACTGTCTAAACATAAACTAGTGATATTATAAATAAATAGATTGCCGTAAGAATTAGTTATTTTATTAATCAACGACTACCGTCTAAACAGAAGCTAAGATCTGAAATAGAGTTCCAACTAACTTGCATAACAAAAGAAACAATTTCCTGAATTCTTGGAATAGTGAAAACTAACTAAAAAAGAAAAGAAAAATATCAGAACAATAATCAACAATCTTAATAATACTACTCCTCAGCTTGTTGGGCTGCAAACACTAATCTTTTCTCTAAGGTCTTGTACTTTTAGTTGGAAGTGGTTTTGTAAAGATGTGTTGAGATTTATCATGAGTTGGGTTTTTACTGTAGTTATTATTGTGTTTAAATGTAAGGGTGGCTCACAGGCGGCGGTTAACGTTGGCTAAGCATAAGTCAACATCGTCTTCAACGTAGAGTGAGGATTATTTACAAGCAGCAAGGGTCGACTTTGAGAGTTGGTTCTAAATCATCCTTACTCCGTTTTGGGTGCTTTTGGTGTGTATGGAAAGACGTGATAATGAACTACATGGACTCCCGAGTTCCGTTTCGGGTTTTTTTGGTGACTATGGAAAGATGTCATAATGAACTATACATGGTATCAAACAAAATGCTCACTCAAACTCAGTTCCACCTCTTGGTTCCTTAGCATTTCATTGTGTGAAGAAGATTGATTCCCCGCCCAATATATGAATCCTCAATTGCAACTGCAGATTATTACTGTTCAATTAATTAATGAATTAAGGTTGTTGAGGTGGCATGTCTTCTAAGACAATTAGACAAGGTCCGACTAATTAACCCGCTCGTGCATGTACCATAATATGTGGATCACCTGCATATTATTATGATAAGATTTGTCATGTGTTGGTTGTCATTGTTATGGAGACATTGTAGAATTAAAGATTGTTAATTTATGTTGGCAACTCATTTTAAAACCAAAGGAAAGGGATGAGGAGGGAATAATAGATGTAAAAATATGCATCGTGCATACATATGCATATGCCATGTTGCAGATCGCTGGCTTCTCATACTTTTTTCAGTTGAGAATATATCTGTAAGAGATTGAGATTTATAATGTGTTGGTTGCTACTGATGTGGAGACATTGCAGAAACATTGTTCAGCTGGTATCTCATTTTAAAACCAGAGGAAAGGCATGATGAGGAGAGAGTAGTAGTAGTTGCTTAATTAAATAAGTTTGCAAATTAATTAGAGGAGCTAGCATATTCCTCTTGTCTTGTCTCCTCCAATATAATTAATTTCCCGTTATATATATATATGGGTTGATCAAACTAGCTATCAGCACCAAAACTTGAAACACCTTCATTGATAGCAAAATAGAATCATTTCCATCAGCAATGGCTTCTTCCTCTTCTTCATTCCACACTAGATCCATCAGCTTGCCTTCGAGTCCTAACTCTAGGGTTTCCAACATAGATGAAAACCTAAGGAGACTATCCTCCTCATCGGAAGCTTCATCTTCATCCAATATGACCAACAACCTTGGCATGCTTAGAGATTTGTATGACTCGGTTGAGGGCTTCCTTGAGTTGCCACGAACTCAACAGGGATTGATCCAAGAAAACAACCGCAGCTCTGTGGATGGATTATTGAATGCATCCCTTTGCTTCTTGGATGTTTGTGGAACATCCAAGGATGTCTTGTCACAGACCAAACAGCAAGCACAGGAATTGCAGTCACTCTTGCGACGCAAAAGAGATGAATCCGAGGTTGCAATGGCGGCTGAGAAATACTTAGCTTCTAGGAAGATGTCGAAGAAGGCACTCAACAATTGTTCACGGGATCTGAAGAACAACTGCTCTGCTTCTTCCAGCTCTGACTCCACATTAAACACTTTGGGGCGAGTTGAGCAAGTTACTATCACTTTGTTTGAGTCCTTGTTGTCCACCATTTCTGGGCCGAAAGCTCAATCAAAGTGGTCTTTTATAAAGAAGTCCAGCCGTGTGATCAGCTGCGCCGAGGAAGAAGCATCTGAATTCCAGACCGTGGATTGCCTTCTCCACGCTATTGTCAAGAAGAACACAGTTAAAGACGAAGCACAAAACGAGTTGAGGAAATTTGAGTTGAGCATTCAAGATCTTGAAGACGAACTAGATGCACTTATGAGATGTATGATCAGAGCCAGGGTGTTTCTCCTCAACATCCTCACTCAGTAATACTCGATTGAGTCATATATATTAGCTATAGTTTTTTGTAAATACATAGATTTGTGTAAAAATAACACAGATGATATTGACAATATATTTACTATAGACATTCATCAGCAATATTATTTCTTCTATTCACTTTCATTAATTTTCACACAAAATCATAGTTTGTTTCATTAATTACATTGTGAAAAACTTAAAAATGTCTAAACTAAAAGTAACCAGCGCGTCAAGGAAATTTAATTACACTTGCTGTCAAATTATAGATTCCATGTGCTTTGGAGAAGATGGACACCATTGCTCAATTCAATGTTAAGCACATGGAACTCTTAATCTTCTAATAAAAGATAGCAATTAGTAATTTCATAATAAATAATTAATGATTAATTTCTTCCAATACAGAGGAGACATTGCAAAAACATCTACACTTAATATTAGTCCACGAATATCATGTTGTTAAGATTCCCCGTGTTGTCCCCTGCCTGCCTGATACTAGCTAGGGTGTGTGTGATAATGAAAAATTATTGCTCATGTTAATTATATTAATTAATAGTTGTTAGAACCAACTAAGAGCTGTCATGTCTTCCAGCAGAAGAGAAGATCGATCGACACACTCGTGCATATATTACGGATCGCCAAAAAGAAATAATATTTGATCTAGTTGTTCCATGTGCTTAGCTCTATCATGTGGAAATGATTTCATATGTTGGGATGGTAGCAAACCATTTGCTATATATGATTCGTGATGTCTCTTAATTGATTAAGGAGATAGTGTCATTGATCGATCTTTGGAGCCAACCTGTCCTTGGAAGTAATTAAATCACTCGTGCAATTAACTACTAATAAAATGTTAATGCATGTGAGGCTCTATTCCGTTGCTACTGATGTGGAGACATCCATTGAAATCCATTCAATTAAAAAGTCTGCCCTATCATGCCAGAAGTTGGATCAGCTTCATCAACCCTCCTAATATATAAGCCAGAATGGCAAACCAATCAAACTCAAAAAGCTTCCTTCTTTTCTTTCACTACCAAAAGAAAAAACACACACCAAGAACGTGAAATGGCTTCCTTAATTTACCACACTCGATCCATCAGCTTGCCTTCAAGGCCAAACCAACAAATACTCGACCTACATGAAAACCTCCGCAGATTATCATCTACCGAGGCAACCACTTCATCTTCCTCATCACTGAGCAACAAACTCGGTCTGCTCAGCAATTTGTACGACTCTATGGAGGGTTTCCTCCACTTGCCAAGTACCCAACAACAGCTGAATAACAACAGGAGTTATTGCGTGTTGGATGCATCCCTCCGCTTCTTGGATGTTTGTGGAACATCCAAGGATGTCTTGTCACAGACCAAGGAGCAAGCTCAGGACTTGCAGTCGACATTGAGACGCACGAGAGGTCTGGATAAATCCGCTCTCTCAAAGGAGGCCCATAAATACTTAGCTTCTCGAAAGATTTCAAACAAGGCAGTCTCCAAGTCATTGAAGGATTTGAACAAGAGCAACTACGAGTCCTCCTCCGAATTAACCGTTCTAAGACAGGTCGAGGAAGCCACCGTTGCAGTGTTGGAATCATTACTATCCTTCATCTCAGGGCCAAGACTTTCCTTGGTGTCCAAGTTAGTGCGTTCAAAGCGTGTGAGCTGCGAGGAAGATATCAATGAGTTTCACAGAGTGGATTCTGCAATCAAGAAACACATGGCCACGGAGGATGTGCAGAACGAGCTCCGCAAGTTGGAGATCGGGATCCAAGACATTGAAGAAGAGCTTGAATCTCTTGTGCGCCGGATAATCAGAACCCGTGCATTTCTTCTCAACGTCCTCACCAAGTAGTTTAGAATTTTTTCATGTCATCATCAACAGCTTGCTGGAAATTTCTCTAAATATTTGTTGAGAAATTTCCCTTTGTACATACATACATGATTATACAACAATTAATCATCTTGAAATGATATCGTCACATATATACTTGTTTATACATTGGATGGATATATTATACAAATGACAATTGTTAAATATAAGTGTATAATCTGTAATATAATTTTCCTAATTGAACTTTTTCCTAGTTTACTTGATTGTATTCACTATATACTGTTGTAATAATTTCGATTATAGAAATATACTGATTTTTACCAAACTTATCGGAGCAAAAGTTTGCTGCCTCTTAATGTCCGAGTTTGGACATCAACGGTTGGACGCTTAATATAGAAGATTGGTACGTAAGCTAAATTGTCTGACATTTACTCGACCAAATATTTCTTACTATGCGAGTGTAGTAAGTCTATTCATGTCAGCCCCGCAGACAACCCACTGGGATGCGGCTATTCGAATTCTTTTATATCTCAAAGGATCGCACCACTCATTGATGTCGATTGGTCTGGACATAATTTCAGGTTGAGGTGTCATCTTTAGAAGGCCATAACTTTCTCAATACAAGTCCATTTTTAAGTAATTTTGTGTCCACAAAAAGTGTATCCAATTTCCTTTAAATCCGCACTACTGGTTTTCGTAGATAAAAAAATTAAACGTGATCTTTTTCTTCACTGAACAACGATATCGTGAATGGCTAAACAGATTTGAAGAGGCAACTTATAAAGTTCATAACTTTTTACATCCAACTCCGTTTTCAGTGATCCATATATCCATGAAAATCTTAAGTAACATATTTAATTTCATACAAAAATTTCAGATCAAATACAATTGTAACTGACCCGTTTATAACCTTAAACGAGTCTTCCTATAATCACAAACATCACCAAAAAGATTGAAGGGCCTATTTCAACGTCCATAATTTAATCTCTACAAGCCCGTTTACGCAATGTTGGTGTCTATAAAAATCTAATACAATGTACTTTAAGGTTCATAATTAGTTAGACAGTGTAGTGAATTTATTAATCAACGACTACTGTCTAAACATAAACTAGTGATATTATAAATAAATAGATTGCCGTAAGAATTAGTTATTTTATTAATCAACGACTACCGTCTAAACAGAAGCTAAGATCTGAAATAGAGTTCCAACTAACTTGCATAACAAAAGAAACAATTTCCTGAATTCTTGGAATAGTGAAAACTAACTAAAAAAGAAAAGAAAAATATCAGAACAATAATCAACAATCTTAATAATACTACTCCTCAGCTTGTTGGGCTGCAAACACTAATCTTTTCTCTAAGGTCTTGTACTTTTAGTTGGAAGTGGTTTTGTAAAGATGTGTTGAGATTTATCATGAGTTGGGTTTTTACTGTAGTTATTATTGTGTTTAAATGTAAGGGTGGCTCACAGGCGGCGGTTAACGTTGGCTAAGCATAAGTCAACATCGTCTTCAACGTAGAGTGAGGATTATTTACAAGCAGCAAGGGTCGACTTTGAGAGTTGGTTCTAAATCATCCTTACTCCGTTTTGGGTGCTTTTGGTGTGTATGGAAAGACGTGATAATGAACTACATGGACTCCCGAGTTCCGTTTCGGGTTTTTTTGGTGACTATGGAAAGATGTCATAATGAACTATACATGGTATCAAACAAAATGCTCACTCAAACTCAGTTCCACCTCTTGGTTCCTTAGCATTTCATTGTGTGAAGAAGATTGATTCCCCGCCCAATATATGAATCCTCAATTGCAACTGCAGATTATTACTGTTCAATTAATTAATGAATTAAGGTTGTTGAGGTGGCATGTCTTCTAAGACAATTAGACAAGGTCCGACTAATTAACCCGCTCGTGCATGTACCATAATATGTGGATCACCTGCATATTATTATGATAAGATTTGTCATGTGTTGGTTGTCATTGTTATGGAGACATTGTAGAATTAAAGATTGTTAATTTATGTTGGCAACTCATTTTAAAACCAAAGGAAAGGGATGAGGAGGGAATAATAGATGTAAAAATATGCATCGTGCATACATATGCATATGCCATGTTGCAGATCGCTGGCTTCTCATACTTTTTTCAGTTGAGAATATATCTGTAAGAGATTGAGATTTATAATGTGTTGGTTGCTACTGATGTGGAGACATTGCAGAAACATTGTTCAGCTGGTATCTCATTTTAAAACCAGAGGAAAGGCATGATGAGGAGAGAGTAGTAGTAGTTGCTTAATTAAATAAGTTTGCAAATTAATTAGAGGAGCTAGCATATTCCTCTTGTCTTGTCTCCTCCAATATAATTAATTTCCCGTTATATATATATATGGGTTGATCAAACTAGCTATCAGCACCAAAACTTGAAACACCTTCATTGATAGCAAAATAGAATCATTTCCATCAGCAATGGCTTCTTCCTCTTCTTCATTCCACACTAGATCCATCAGCTTGCCTTCGAGTCCTAACTCTAGGGTTTCCAACATAGATGAAAACCTAAGGAGACTATCCTCCTCATCGGAAGCTTCATCTTCATCCAATATGACCAACAACCTTGGCATGCTTAGAGATTTGTATGACTCGGTTGAGGGCTTCCTTGAGTTGCCACGAACTCAACAGGGATTGATCCAAGAAAACAACCGCAGCTCTGTGGATGGATTATTGAATGCATCCCTTTGCTTCTTGGATGTTTGTGGAACATCCAAGGATGTCTTGTCACAGACCAAACAGCAAGCACAGGAATTGCAGTCACTCTTGCGACGCAAAAGAGATGAATCCGAGGTTGCAATGGCGGCTGAGAAATACTTAGCTTCTAGGAAGATGTCGAAGAAGGCACTCAACAATTGTTCACGGGATCTGAAGAACAACTGCTCTGCTTCTTCCAGCTCTGACTCCACATTAAACACTTTGGGGCGAGTTGAGCAAGTTACTATCACTTTGTTTGAGTCCTTGTTGTCCACCATTTCTGGGCCGAAAGCTCAATCAAAGTGGTCTTTTATAAAGAAGTCCAGCCGTGTGATCAGCTGCGCCGAGGAAGAAGCATCTGAATTCCAGACCGTGGATTGCCTTCTCCACGCTATTGTCAAGAAGAACACAGTTAAAGACGAAGCACAAAACGAGTTGAGGAAATTTGAGTTGAGCATTCAAGATCTTGAAGACGAACTAGATGCACTTATGAGATGTATGATCAGAGCCAGGGTGTTTCTCCTCAACATCCTCACTCAGTAATACTCGATTGAGTCATATATATTAGCTATAGTTTTTTGTAAATACATAGATTTGTGTAAAAATAACACAGATGATATTGACAATATATTTACTATAGACATTCATCAGCAATATTATTTCTTCTATTCACTTTCATTAATTTTCACACAAAATCATAGTTTGTTTCATTAATTACATTGTGAAAAACTTAAAAATGTCTAAACTAAAAGTAACCAGCGCGTCAAGGAAATTTAATTACACTTGCTGTCAAATTATAGATTCCATGTGCTTTGGAGAAGATGGACACCATTGCTCAATTCAATGTTAAGCACATGGAACTCTTAATCTTCTAATAAAAGATAGCAATTAGTAATTTCATAATAAATAATTAATGATTAATTTCTTCCAATACAGAGGAGACATTGCAAAAACATCTACACTTAATATTAGTCCACGAATATCATGTTGTTAAGATTCCCCGTGTTGTCCCCTGCCTGCCTGATACTAGCTAGGGTGTGTGTGATAATGAAAAATTATTGCTCATGTTAATTATATTAATTAATAGTTGTTAGAACCAACTAAGAGCTGTCATGTCTTCCAGCAGAAGAGAAGATCGATCGACACACTCGTGCATATATTACGGATCGCCAAAAAGAAATAATATTTGATCTAGTTGTTCCATGTGCTTAGCTCTCTATCATGTGGAAATGATTTCATATGTTGGGATGGTAGCAAACCATTTGCTATATATGATTCGTGATGTCTCTTAATTGATTAAGGAGATAGTGTCATTGATCGATCTTTGGAGCCAACCTGTCCTTGGAAGTAATTAAATCACTCGTGCAATTAACTACTAATAAAATGTTAATGCATGTGAGGCTCTATTCCGTTGCTACTGATGTGGAGACATCCATTGAAATCCATTCAATTAAAAAGTCTGCCCTATCATGCCAGAAGTTGGATCAGCTTCATCAACCCTCCTAATATATAAGCCAGAATGGCAAACCAATCAAACTCAAAAAGCTTCCTTCTTTTCTTTCACTACCAAAAGAAAAAACACACACCAAGAACGTGAAATGGCTTCCTTAATTTACCACACTCGATCCATCAGCTTGCCTTCAAGGCCAAACCAACAAATACTCGACCTACATGAAAACCTCCGCAGATTATCATCTACCGAGGCAACCACTTCATCTTCCTCATCACTGAGCAACAAACTCGGTCTGCTCAGCAATTTGTACGACTCTATGGAGGGTTTCCTCCACTTGCCAAGTACCCAACAACAGCTGAATAACAACAGGAGTTATTGCGTGTTGGATGCATCCCTCCGCTTCTTGGATGTTTGTGGAACATCCAAGGATGTCTTGTCACAGACCAAGGAGCAAGCTCAGGACTTGCAGTCGACATTGAGACGCACGAGAGGTCTGGATAAATCCGCTCTCTCAAAGGAGGCCCATAAATACTTAGCTTCTCGAAAGATTTCAAACAAGGCAGTCTCCAAGTCATTGAAGGATTTGAACAAGAGCAACTACGAGTCCTCCTCCGAATTAACCGTTCTAAGACAGGTCGAGGAAGCCACCGTTGCAGTGTTGGAATCATTACTATCCTTCATCTCAGGGCCAAGACTTTCCTTGGTGTCCAAGTTAGTGCGTTCAAAGCGTGTGAGCTGCGAGGAAGATATCAATGAGTTTCACAGAGTGGATTCTGCAATCAAGAAACACATGGCCACGGAGGATGTGCAGAACGAGCTCCGCAAGTTGGAGATCGGGATCCAAGACATTGAAGAAGAGCTTGAATCTCTTGTGCGCCGGATAATCAGAACCCGTGCATTTCTTCTCAACGTCCTCACCAAGTAGTTTAGAATTTTTTCATGTCATCATCAACAGCTTGCTGGAAATTTCTCTAAATATTTGTTGAGAAATTTCCCTTTGTACATACATACATGATTATACAACAATTAATCATCTTGAAATGATATCGTCACATATATACTTGTTTATACATTGGATGGATATATTATACAAATGACAATTGTTAAATATAAGTGTATAATCTGTAATATAATTTTCCTAATTGAACTTTTTCCTAGTTTACTTGATTGTATTCACTATATACTGTTGTAATAATTTCGATTATAGAAATATACTGATTTTTACCAAACTTATCGGAGCAAAAGTTTGCTGCCTCTTAATGTCCGAGTTTGGACATCAACGGTTGGACGCTTAATATAGAAGATTGGTACGTAAGCTAAATTGTCTGACATTTACTCGACCAAATATTTCTTACTATGCGAGTGTAGTAAGTCTATTCATGTCAGCCCCGCAGACAACCCACTGGGATGCGGCTATTCGAATTCTTTTATATCTCAAAGGATCGCACCACTCATTGATGTCGATTGGTCTGGACATAATTTCAGGTTGAGGTGTCATCTTTAGAAGGCCATAACTTTCTCAATACAAGTCCATTTTTAAGTAATTTTGTGTCCACAAAAAGTGTATCCAATTTCCTTTAAATCCGCACTACTGGTTTTCGTAGATAAAAAAAATTAAACGTGATCTTTTTCTTCACTGAACAACGATATCGTGAATGGCTAAACAGATTTGAAGAGGCAACTTATAAAGTTCATAACTTTTTACATCCAACTCCGTTTTCAGTGATCCATATATCCATGAAAATCTTAAGTAACATATTTAATTTCATACAAAAATTTCAGATCAAATACAATTGTAACTGACCCGTTTATAACCTTAAACGAGTCTTCCTATAATCACAAACATCACCAAAAAGATTGAAGGGCCTATTTCAACGTCCATAATTTAATCTCTACAAGCCCGTTTACGCAATGTTGGTGTCTATAAAAATCTAATACAATGTACTTTAAGGTTCATAATTAGTTAGACAGTGTAGTGAATTTATTAATCAACGACTACTGTCTAAACATAAACTAGTGATATTATAAATAAATAGATTGCCGTAAGAATTAGTTATTTTATTAATCAACGACTACCGTCTAAACAGAAGCTAAGATCTGAAATAGAGTTCCAACTAACTTGCATAACAAAAGAAATAATTTCCTGAATTCTTGGAATAGTGAAAACTAACTAAAAAAGAAAAGAAAAATATCAGAACAATAATCAACAATCTTAATAATACTACTCCTCAGCTTGTTGGGCTGCAAACACTAATCTTTTCTCTAAGGTCTTGTACTTTTAGTTGGAAGTGGTTTTGTAAAGATGTGTTGAGATTTATCATGAGTTGGGTTTTTACTGTAGTTATTATTGTGTTTAAATGTAAGGGTGGCTCACAGGCGGCGGTTAACGTTGGCTAAGCATAAGTCAACATCGTCTTCAACGTAGAGTGAGGATTATTTACAAGCAGCAAGGGTCGACTTTGAGAGTTGGTTCTAAATCATCCTTACTCCGTTTTGGGTGCTTTTGGTGTGTATGGAAAGACGTGATAATGAACTACATGGACTCCCGAGTTCCGTTTCGGGTTTTTTTGGTGACTATGGAAAGATGTCATAATGAACTATACATGGTATCAAACAAAATGCTCACTCAAACTCAGTTCCACCTCTTGGTTCCTTAGCATTTCATTGTGTGAAGAAGATTGATTCCCCGCCCAATATATGAATCCTCAATTGCAACTGCAGATTATTACTGTTCAATTAATTAATGAATTAAGGTTGTTGAGGTGGCATGTCTTCTAAGACAATTAGACAAGGTCCGACTAATTAACCCGCTCGTGCATGTACCATAATATGTGGATCACCTGCATATTATTATGATAAGATTTGTCATGTGTTGGTTGTCATTGTTATGGAGACATTGTAGAATTAAAGATTGTTAATTTATGTTGGCAACTCATTTTAAAACCAAAGGAAAGGGATGAGGAGGGAATAATAGATGTAAAAATATGCATCGTGCATACATATGCATATGCCATGTTGCAGATCGCTGGCTTCTCATACTTTTTTCAGTTGAGAATATATCTGTAAGAGATTGAGATTTATAATGTGTTGGTTGCTACTGATGTGGAGACATTGCAGAAACATTGTTCAGCTGGTATCTCATTTTAAAACCAGAGGAAAGGCATGATGAGGAGAGAGTAGTAGTAGTTGCTTAATTAAATAAGTTTGCAAATTAATTAGAGGAGCTAGCATATTCCTCTTGTCTTGTCTCCTCCAATATAATTAATTTCCCGTTATATATATATATGGGTTGATCAAATAGCTATCAGCACCAAAACTTGAAACACCTTCATTGATAGCAAAATAGAATCATTTCCATCAGCAATGGCTTCTTCCTCTTCTTCATTCCACACTAGATCCATCAGCTTGCCTTCGAGTCCTAACTCTAGGGTTTCCAACATAGATGAAAACCTAAGGAGACTATCCTCCTCATCGGAAGCTTCATCTTCATCCAATATGACCAACAACCTTGGCATGCTTAGAGATTTGTATGACTCGGTTGAGGGCTTCCTTGAGTTGCCACGAACTCAACAGGGATTGATCCAAGAAAACAACCGCAGCTCTGTGGATGGATTATTGAATGCATCCCTTTGCTTCTTGGATGTTTGTGGAACATCCAAGGATGTCTTGTCACAGACCAAACAGCAAGCACAGGAATTGCAGTCACTCTTGCGACGCAAAAGAGATGAATCCGAGGTTGCAATGGCGGCTGAGAAATACTTAGCTTCTAGGAAGATGTCGAAGAAGGCACTCAACAATTGTTCACGGGATCTGAAGAACAACTGCTCTGCTTCTTCCAGCTCTGACTCCACATTAAACACTTTGGGGCGAGTTGAGCAAGTTACTATCACTTTGTTTGAGTCCTTGTTGTCCACCATTTCTGGGCCGAAAGCTCAATCAAAGTGGTCTTTTATAAAGAAGTCCAGCCGTGTGATCAGCTGCGCCGAGGAAGAAGCATCTGAATTCCAGACCGTGGATTGCCTTCTCCACGCTATTGTCAAGAAGAACACAGTTAAAGACGAAGCACAAAACGAGTTGAGGAAATTTGAGTTGAGCATTCAAGATCTTGAAGACGAACTAGATGCACTTATGAGATGTATGATCAGAGCCAGGGTGTTTCTCCTCAACATCCTCACTCAGTAATACTCGATTGAGTCATATATATTAGCTATAGTTTTTTGTAAATACATAGATTTGTGTAAAAATAACACAGATGATATTGACAATATATTTACTATAGACATTCATCAGCAATATTATTTCTTCTATTCACTTTCATTAATTTTCACACAAAATCATAGTTTGTTTCATTAATTACATTGTGAAAAACTTAAAAATGTCTAAACTAAAAGTAACCAGCGCGTCAAGGAAATTTAATTACACTTGCTGTCAAATTATAGATTCCATGTGCTTTGGAGAAGATGGACACCATTGCTCAATTCAATGTTAAGCACATGGAACTCTTAATCTTCTAATAAAAGATAGCAATTAGTAATTTCATAATAAATAATTAATGATTAATTTCTTCCAATACAGAGGAGACATTGCAAAAACATCTACACTTAATATTAGTCCACGAATATCATGTTGTTAAGATTCCCCGTGTTGTCCCCTGCCTGCCTGATACTAGCTAGGGTGTGTGTGATAATGAAAAATTATTGCTCATGTTAATTATATTAATTAATAGTTGTTAGAACCAACTAAGAGCTGTCATGTCTTCCAGTAGAAGAGAAGATCGATCGACACACTCGTGCATATATTACGGATCGCCAAAAAGAAATAATATTTGATCTAGTTGTTCCATGTGCTTAGCTCTATCATGTGGAAATGATTTCAGATGTTGGGATGGTAGCAAACCATTTGCTATATATGATTCGTGATGTCTCTTAATTGATTAAGGAGATAGTGTCATTGATCGATCTTTGGAGCCAACCTGTCCTTGGAAGTAATTAAATCACTCGTGCAATTAACTACTAATAAAATGTTAATGCATGTGAGGCTCTATTCCGTTGCTACTGATGTGGAGACATCCATTGAAATCCATTCAATTAAAAAGTCTGCCCTATCATGCCAGAAGTTGGATCAGCTTCATCAACCCTCCTAATATATAAGCCAGAATGGCAAACCAATCAAACTCAAAAAGCTTCCTTCTTTTCTTTCACTACCAAAAGAAAAAACACACACCAAGAACGTGAAATGGCTTCCTTAATTTACCACACTCGATCCATCAGCTTGCCTTCAAGGCCAAACCAACAAATACTCGACCTATATGAAAACCTCCGCAGATTATCATCTACCGAGGCAACCACTTCATCTTCCTCATCACTGAGCAACAAACTCGGTCTGCTCAGCAATTTGTACGACTCTATGGAGGGTTTCCTCCACTTGCCAAGTACCCAACAACAGCTGAATAACAACAGGAGTTATTGCGTGTTGGATGCATCCCTCCGCTTCTTGGATGTTTGTGGAACATCCAAGGATGTCTTGTCACAGACCAAGGAGCAAGCTCAGGACTTGCAGTCGACATTGAGACGCACGAGAGGTCTGGATAAATCCGCTCTCTCAAAGGAGGCCCATAAATACTTAGCTTCTCGAAAGATTTCAAACAAGGCAGTCTCCAAGTCATTGAAGGATTTGAACAAGAGCAACTACGAGTCCTCCTCCGAATTAACCGTTCTAAGACAGGTCGAGGAAGCCACAGTTGCAGTGTTGGAATCATTACTATCCTTCATCTCAGGGCCAAGACTTTCCTTGGTGTCCAAGTTAGTGCGTTCAAAGCGTGTGAGCTGCGAGGAAGATATCAATGAGTTTCACAGAGTGGATTCTGCAATCAAGAAACACATGGCCACGGAGGATGTGCAGAACGAGCTCCGCAAGTTGGAGATCGGGATCCAAGACATTGAAGAAGAGCTTGAATCTCTTGTGCGCCGGATAATCAGAACCCGTGCATTTCTTCTCAACGTCCTCACCAAGTAGTTTAGAATTTTTTCATGTCATCATCAACAGCTTGCTGGAAATTTCTCTAAATATTTGTTGAGAAATTTCCCTTTGTACATACATACATGATTATACAACAATTAATCATCTTGAAATGATATCGTCACATATATACTTGTTTATACATTGGATGGATATATTATACAAATGACAATTGTTAAATATAAGTGTATAATCTGTAATTATAATTTTCCTAATTGAACTTTTTCCTAGTTTACTTGATTGTATTCACTATATACTGTTGTAATAATTTCGATTATAGAAATATACTGATTTTTACCAAACTTATCGGAGCAAAAGTTTGCTGCCTCTTAATGTCCGAGTTTGGACATCAACGGTTGGACGCTTAATATAGAAGATTGGTACGTAAGCTAAATTGTCTGACATTTACTCGACCAAATATTTCTTACTATGCGAGTGTAGTAAGTCTATTCATGTCAGCCCCGCAGACAACCCACTGGGATGCGGCTATTCGAATTCTTTTATATCTCAAAGGATCGCACCACTCATTGATGTCGATTGGTCTGGACATAATTTCAGGTTGAGGTGTCATCTTTAGAAGGCCATAACTTTCTCAATACAAGTCCATTTTTAAGTAATTTTGTGTCCACAAAAAGTGTATCCAATTTCCTTTAAATCCGCACTACTGGTTTTCGTAGAAAAAAAAAATTAAACGTGATCTTTTTCTTCACTGAACAACGATATCGTTAATGGCTAAACAGATTTGAAGAGGCAACTTATAAAGTTCATAACTTTTTACATCCAACTCCGTTTTCAGTGATCCATATATCCATGAAAATCTTAAGTAACATATTTAATTTCATAAAAAAATTTCTGATCAAATACAATTGTAACTGACCCGTTTATAACCTTAAACGAGTCTTCCTATAATCACAAACATCACCAAAAAGATTGAAGGGCCTATTTCAACGTCCATAATTTAATCTCTACAAGCCCGTTTACGCAATGTTGGTGTCTATAAAAATCTAATACAATGTACTTTAAGGTTCATAATTAGTTAGACAGTGTAGTGAATTTATTAATCAACGACTACTGTCTAAACATAAACTAGTGATATTATAAATAAATAGATTGCCGTAAGAATTAGTTATTTTATTAATCAACGACTACCGTCTAAACAGAAGCTAAGATCTGAAATAGAGTTCCAACTAACTTGCATAACAAAAGAAACAATTTCCTGAATTCTTGGAATAGTGAAAACTAACTAAAAAAGAAAAGAAAAATAAAGGCTTAATAATACTACTCCGGAAGGGGCTAGGCATAAGTCAACATCGTCTTCAACGTAGAGTGAGGATTATTTACAAGCAGCAAGGGTCGACTTTGAGAGTTGGTTCTAAATCATCCTTACTCCGTTTTGGGTTCTTTTGGTGTGTATGGAAAGACGTGATAATGAACTACATGGACTCCCGAGTTCCGTTTCGGGTTTTTTTGGTGACTATGGAAAGATGTCATAATGAACTATACATGGTATCAAACAAAATGCTCACTCAAACTCAGTTCCACCTCTTGGTTCCTTAGCATTTCATTGTGTGAAGAAGATTGATTCCCCGCCCAATATATGAATCCTCAATTGCAACTGCAGATTATTACTGTTCAATTAATTAATGAATTAAGGTTGTTGAGGTGGCATGTCTTCTAAGACAATTAGACAAGGTCCGACTAATTAACCCGCTCGTGCATGTACCATAATATGTGGATCACCTGCATATTATTATGATAAGATTTGTCATGTGTTGGTTGTCATTGTTATGGAGACATTGTAGAATTAAAGATTGTTAATTTATGTTGGCAACTCATTTTAAAACCAAAGGAAAGGGATGAGGAGGGAATAATAGATGTAAAAATATGCATCGTGCATACATATGCATATGCCATGTTGCAGATCGCTGGCTTCTCATACTTTTTTCAGTTGAGAATATATCTGTAAGAGATTGAGATTTATAATGTGTTGGTTGTGAGGAAGTCAGATCTAGCAGGGAGGAGATCAAGTGAAGAAGAAGAACAAGCAGAGGAAAGGAAGGAAAAGCATTGCGGCGGAAAAGTTTTGTATTAATGAATATAAAGCGTACAGTGCTAGGTAGCTAATGTTTATAGGGTTTTACATATTTCTAATTATTACATAATAGTCCCTAAAGTTTCACCAAGTGTAATACTTCTACACTCTTAATGAATACAAGTACTATTGTATACTCTATCATTCCCATTGAATCTCTCATTTCTGAGAGTCATTTTGAAGAATCAAATCACCTTAACTTTCCTTTTAAAGAAACTTTCTAAAAAAAAAATACTCTGCCAATAGATTTTAAGTAGAAAGGAGAAGTCTTAATAAGGAATCTGAAATACAAAGTTGAAGAGAAACGATACTTGAATACTTGGAAGTCACTTAGATGTTAGTACAAAAACTTTCTTAGTAGAATATGATAAAGCAATAAAAGACATATCTACAGAAAAACAGAATAGAAAGCATCAAGAGGAGAAAGATATTAGCTGTAGTTCCAATTTGAAAGGAAAACCAGAAAATAAAAGAGAACCTTCAAGAGTCATGATCATGGCAACACCACTAATCCAAAGAAAACTGAATATTAATGATGTAGAAATTTTACTTTGGTAAACAAGGTCATATATATGGGAGAAACAAAACAATGTACAATTGTTGAAGCACCACTGCGTACTACCCATTAGAAGAGAAAGAGAAAGAAAGAACGCTTTCAATGGCTTAATGACATCAGGTTGTTTTGGACAAGAAGATGTAAAACAAGTAGTGAGACTTCAACCAAAGAAAAGTTGCAGATTTTGCAGAAAAGAAGAATTTTTTTTTTTTTTTTCTCGGGTTAGAATATTTGATGATGACAGGTTTCTTACCTGCATCTTCACCCCTTGTTTTTCTCAGATGTGGGGGAAATAATCATCAACTTTTTTTTTTTTCTTTTTTTTTTTTTTGTACAAACAGAAAAGAAGTCCACTATTTGAGATTACAAACAACTCAAGAGAAGAAAGGCATAGATGTCAAAAAGAACACTTTGAAAGGAAAAAAAAAAAAAAGGAGATTCATATGATAGACCCAGTGGTGACATTCAAACGAAAATGCAAATGTTTTGAAAACATTACCATACATAGAGACATTTGACAAAAGTCAATGTAACCATAGTATTCCTTAAACCAGAAATAGACATATATTACTTCTTCAGACATTCGTTGCATAAGACCAGCTAGAGAAGCAAGATTAAACGAAGAAGGAAGTTTGATAAGATGAAAAAAAAAAATTGAAACAACAGCTTCAACCAATAGGTCCTCATGAGCCTCTGGTTCTTTTTTTTTTTAAGGATATGTACAGAATGCTTAAGAATCAAATCCATTAAGAAGTTATGGAACATGACCATGTAAACTGACACTGACAAAGGTCAGAGTATTCTTAGTGTTTCTCATAAAAAAAATAAAAATAAAACAGAGGTTACACTGTAAAGAGACTTCAAAAACTTTCAGAAAAATGGAGGTAGAATGGCAGACTTCTTTAAAGGAAAATTGGAGATGATATTCAAGGGATGAGTAACAAATAGTAAGTCTCGATTCAGATAACAATGAGTGAGAAGCATATACTTTACAGTGGTGTAGGTAAAATCCCGATATCAGCTCTTAGAGATGCTTCAACAGCCACTTGAAATGTTGCCAATTTGGTCATCTTCAGTGTCACTTGATTGTTAACCTCTTCCTTGGAAAGATGATGACAGAAATCTGCAAATGAACAATTCAAAGTAGGATTAGTATGCAGAGAAGTATAAAAAACTTGTGCTGGAACAGACAAAAAGGAAGTGCTTTTAAGATCAGCAAGAGAAGCAATTCCAAGTTTTTGCCGTAGAGGAACAAAAAACTTCTCTGAAAGTGGTTTAGTAAAAATATCGGCTATCTGTTCAGTTGCAGGGACATAATTCACCAATACTATTCCCTGTGACACAGTATCTCGCACAAAAAAGAGATCTAATTTAACATGCTTCATCCTAGAATGATGAGTAGGATTTGAGGAGACAGATATTGCACTGGTGTTATCACACCATACCATAGGAGGACCAGAAACCTGCGCACCAACTTCTGTTAGAAGAGACATAACCCAAATCATATCACACAGACATTCAGCCAATCCCCTAAACTCTGCCTCAGCTGTAGATCTTGCTACAACTCTTTGTTTCCTAGAACACCAGGTTATTAAGTTTCCACCCAAATAAATGCAATGACCATTAGTTGATTTTCTGTCATCTACATTACCTCCCAAATCTGAATCTGAGAAACCTGTAAGCGTAAGAGAAGATGAATTTCTGAAAACTAAACCATGATCCAAGGTTCCTTTGAGATAGCGAAGTATTCTTTTGACTGCTTTCCAATGAGTGTCTAAGGGACGTTGACAAAACTGGCTGAGTTTATTGACTGCATAGCTAATCTCTGGTCTAGTGCAACATATGTGCTGAAGTGCCCCTATAGTACTTCTATACAGAGTAGTATCCTGAAAAGAATTACCAACAAAAGAAGATAGTGTAGGTGAGACAACCAGAGGTGTAGGAGTTGGCATAGAATTAAGCAAATCAGTTTTATGCAGTAATTCCACAATATACTTCTTTTGGTTCAAAATTCTGCACTCTGAATCATATTGAACCTCCATACCAAGAAAATAGTTCAGTTTACCCAAATCCTTCAAAGAAAATTCAGCATCTAGGACAGTGATCACTTTTTCCACTAGAACTGAGTTGGAACCAGTAACAATAATATCATCCACATAAACTAGTAAAAACACCTTATCAAGACCAGTGGTTTTAACAAACAGGCATGTATCTGCAATAGAACTGTCAAAGCAAAGATCATTAACTAAAAAGGCTTTGAATTTGTCAAACCAAGCTCGAGGAGCTTGCTTTAGGCCGTAGAGAGCCTTTTGTAACTTACAAACCAAGAGTTTTCCATTTGCATCCCTTTGCTCAAAGCCAGGAGGTTGTGTCATATAGACATCCTCAAGAAGATCACCCTTCAAGAAAGCGTTATTAACATCTACCTGCCTAAGTTCCCATTGAAAGGTTAGAGCAAGACATAGTATAATTCGAACAGTTATATGCTTAGCAACCGGGCTAAAGGTTTCACCATAATCAAAACCCAACTGTTGAGAAAAACCTTTTGCTACGAGTCTAGCTTTGTACCTATCAATAGACCCATCTGAATTCCTTTTGATTTTAAAAATCCATTTACAGCCTACTGGTTTTCTATCCTTTGGAAGAGAAGTCAAAATCCATGTGTTATTGTTGGATAGAGCCTCAAGTTCTTTATTTACAGCAAGTGTCCACTCCTCAGATTTTAAAGCATCCTTAATAGTTACAGGCTCATCAAGAGTAACTAAAAGTGCTTGAGCATAAGTCTTACCAGAATTTGATCTCTGAAGAGAGGTTTTGGATCGTGTTACCATAGGGTGGGAGTTTGATGTGGGATGAGAAATCCGAACTGGATCCTGATTCAGGGAGGTGGGTTGTTCGGTGGGTTGAGAAGTTCTCAACCTCTTTCTAGCATAGACTTTCAGAGGAGGCACTTCTTTAAAGTCGAGCTCTTGAGGAGAGGGAGCTGTCTGATCTTGAGAAGAAGAAGCTGCAGAATCTGTCCGAGCAGAAGAAAACTCTTGAGGGGAGACTTGATCTTGAACATGAGGTGTTTGGAGCATGGTGGCCTTGGATCTGGTTATTATTGAAGAACCTGTAGGAGAGTAAACACATAAAGGAGGAGATTGAGAGTCAGATTTATGGGAAATTGAAGAACCAAAATCTTGAGTAGATTTCGCAAATGGAAAAACAGATTCATTGAACTTGACATGTCTGGAAATAAAGACCTTACCTGACTTATCCATGCACTTGTAACCATGATGAACATCACTATAACCCAAAAACACGCATGGTTTGGAACGAAAATCCATCTTATGAGTATTAAAGTCCCTTAAATGTGGAAAACATAAGGAACCAAACACTCTTAAAAATGAATAGTCAGGAACTTTACCAAAGAATTTCTCAAAAGGAGATTTATTATCAAGTACAGGAGTTGGTAACCTATTTATTAGAAAAACAGCAGAATAGAATGCATCGGTCCAAAATTTAAATGGAAGAAATGACTGAGCTAATAAAGTGAGTCCAGACTCAACAATGTGTCTGTGCTTCCTCTCAACAATTCCATTTTGTTGAGAGGTATGAGGACATGTAAGACGATGAAGGATGCCCTGTTTTACCAAGTATTGATGAAATATACCTTTAAACTCACCCCCGTTATCAGTTTGAACCGCTTTAATGGTAGAATCAAGCTGTCTTTCTATTAGCTTGTGAAAAGCTACAAAAACAGATGCAGCATCAGATTTGTGGGTCAAGAAAAAGATCCAAGTAAACCTAGTGCAAGCATCTACTATACTTAGATAATAAGATTTTCCATTGGATATTACAGGGGCTGGTCCCCATAGATCAATCTGTAATAGATCCAGAGGATTAGAATAGACTGAAGTAGATAAGGAGAAAGGAAGTTTTTGACTCTTCCCAATCTCACAAGCTGCACAATGAAACTTTGTAGTAGAACACTTGGTATCACAAGACTTAAGAACCAACTTTAATACAGACAAAGCAGGGTGACCAAGTCTCTTATGCCACAACTCAGCAGATAAGCATGTCACAACAAAATCGGAGCTCAAATCATCATAACTATCATAGAAGTAATCAGTATTCTCACAATCAGAACTGAAATTATCATAAGTATCATAAAAGAAATCATCACCATTCTCATTGATATCAGAAGAAATAGTACGTTCAGTACAATGACTCTTATTGACATCCAAGGACTCAGGAACAGAACATAGGGACTCAAGAACATGACTCTTTTTAGATTGAGATACTAGAGCTGCATTACAAACATGCTTATTATTATTGCTAACAGAACCACAAGACTTAAACTTGTTTAAGGACTGATGGGAAGCAGGTGATAAACACATAAGAGAACCAGAACACACAGAACTATCATCTTTAGGAAGATGTAGCTTATATAAGCCTCCTTGCTCACTGCCCTCGAGTAGGACCTCCTGAGTTTTGAGATCCTTCACAACACAAAAAGAAGGATAGAATGTGAAACAAACATTGTTATCCTTATTAAATTGTGAAACTGAAAGTAAATTCTTAGTAATATGGGGAGCTAACAGCATATCTCGAAGAAACAAAGACCTAGAGGAAGTAGTAATAGAAGTTTGACCAATCTTTGAAATGGGAACAAATGAACCATTTCCAACCATAACCTTACCATTGCCATTGTAGTGGTTGGATTGGGCCATTGTAGTGACATCATTGGTCAAATGATGAGTTGCACCACTGTCAGGATACCAAGCTGCAGAGCTAGATGACTGAAGAGAGGAGGATGGCGCAGAAGAAGCCTGAGCAGGTGAAGGTCCATAAAGATGAGGATGAGTAGTAGGATTAATGGACTGCATCTGATGAGCTTGATGTGGGTTGAGAGGACCATATATAGGCTGAGCTGCAGAAGATGGTTGAGCTGAAGAAGATGACTGACCTGAAGATGATTGGGCAGAAAATGCAGGAGCAGGTGGAGGTCCATAAAGATGAGGATGAGTAGTGCGATTGACGACTTGCATCTGATGAGCTTGAGCCAGATTGAGAGGACCATATATAGGTGGAGAGAAATGGTTAGAACCACCCCTTGATGTTCCAGGTATCTCAGGAAGGGAAGACGAAGGAGCCCAAGGTTGAGAAGACCATGGATGAGCCATAGGAGTGACAGGAGGAGACATCCATGGGTAAGGAGCAGTCATAGAGGAAGGGTACCAAGAAGCAGAAGATTGGTTATTAACCGAGGCTGGCATATAGAAAGAAGAAGCGTTATCACAAAACTCGGTAGTATGAGCCCCAGCAGGTGCATTACCGAGTATACCATTGGGTGTGGACTGATTCTGAGAACCACTAGAACCACCAATTCCAGCATAACTTGGATCAAACCTATACCAACATCTGGCCGCAACATGACCAAACCTGCCACAGACTTGACATTGAGGTTGCTTATTACCTCTGTTATTACCATAACCGTTTCCTTTGTTATTACCATTTTTGCCATAGGCAAGCAGCTGACCCTGATTAGGAGTAGTGAACTGATTATACTGAGGCTGTTGTTGGTAATACTGAGGCTGCTGTTGGTAATGCTGAGGCTGATAAAGCTGAGGCTGTTGTGGATAAGATGGTGGTTGACCCTGCAGATTAGAAGAAGACACAATAGGAGCAGATATACCAGAAGTGTTTATTTGAGAAGCAGAGCTACCAGATCCAGAGGATGAAGAGCCAGCAGAAGAATTAGCAGACCCAGATAATGCAGTATTGAAGACAGCAGAATGAAAATTCAGAGAGCTTAACTGAAGCAGTGCATCTCTTTGTCTAGATTCAGCATCAATCAAGACACTCGTAACCCCTGCCAAATCATAAGGCTGCCTACTAGCAGTAATTACAGCCACTATATGCTCATAATCATTCGATAAACCAGCCAGGATTACGCTAATATGCATGGTCTCAGTAATAGGGTGACCTGAGCTATTCAAACTATCACACAAAAGCTGAATTCTAGAAAGATACTCACGCATAGTTAGATCGCGTTTCTTCTGCGACTGAAGGGACGTTAGGAGATGCATGATCCGAGTCGGGGAAGTCACCGAGAATATCTCCTGGACAGCTCTCCAGATTGATCGAGCAGATCTGCAGCTAACGAGACCTGGTAGAATACTTGGAGAGATAGACGCTAGCAGCCATGAAGCTAGAGCGCTGTCTGTCTGTCGAAACTCCGAGAATCTCGGATTCTCAGATCTCGATCCATCGGCTGCAATGATGAACTCCGGAATCTCTGTAGCATCATCCAGATGATGCTCAAGTCGGTGACTAATAACCAGAAACTCCACTTGCTGACGCCATTGGAGATAATTTGTATCATCCAACCTGATGTTGATGATCTTATTTGAAAAACTCTTGGATTCAGCCATGGTCAGAGTGTGCAGCAGCTAGAGAAGATGTGAAGGAAAAGACGATTGAGCTCAGTGAAGGACTGGCTCTGATACCATGTGAGGAAGTCAGATCTAGCAGGGAGGAGATCAAGTGAAGAAGAAGAACAAGCAGAGGAAAGGAAGGAAAAGCATTGCGGCGGAAAAGTTTTGTATTAATGAATATAAAGCGTACAGTGCTAGGTAGCTAATGTTTATAGGGTTTTACATATTTCTAATTATTACATAATAGTCCCTAAAGTTTCACCAAGTGTAATACTTCTACACTCTTAATGAATACAAGTACTATTGTATACTCTATCATTGGTTGCTACTGATGTGGAGACATTGCAGAAACATTGTTCAGCTGGTATCTCATTTTAAAACCAGAGGAAAGGCATGATGAGGAGAGAGTAGTAGTAGTTGCTTAATTAAATAAGTTTGCAAATTAATTAGAGGAGCTAGCATATTCCTCTTGTCTTGTCTCCTCCAATATAATTAATTTCCCGTTATATATATATATGGGTTGATCAAACTAGCTATCAGCACCAAAACTTGAAACACCTTCATTGATAGCAAAATAGAATCATTTCCATCAGCAATGGCTTCTTCCTCTTCTTCATTCCACACTAGATCCATCAGCTTGCCTTCGAGTCCTAACTCTAGGGTTTCCAACATAGATGAAAACCTAAGGAGACTATCCTCCTCATCGGAAGCTTCATCTTCATCCAATATGACCAACAACCTTGGCATGCTTAGAGATTTGTATGACTCGGTTGAGGGCTTCCTTGAGTTGCCACGAACTCAACAGGGATTGATCCAAGAAAACAACCGCAGCTCTGTGGATGGATTATTGAATGCATCCCTTTGCTTCTTGGATGTTTGTGGAACATCCAAGGATGTCTTGTCACAGACCAAACAGCAAGCACAGGAATTGCAGTCACTCTTGCGACGCAAAAGAGATGAATCCGAGGTTGCAATGGCGGCTGAGAAATACTTAGCTTCTAGGAAGATGTCGAAGAAGGCACTCAACAATTGTTCACGGGATCTGAAGAACAACTGCTCTGCTTCTTCCAGCTCTGACTCCACATTAAACACTTTGGGGCGAGTTGAGCAAGTTACTATCACTTTGTTTGAGTCCTTGTTGTCCACCATTTCTGGGCCGAAAGCTCAATCAAAGTGGTCTTTTATAAAGAAGTCCAGCCGTGTGATCAGCTGCGCCGAGGAAGAAGCATCTGAATTCCAGACCGTGGATTGCCTTCTCCACGCTATTGTCAAGAAGAACACAGTTAAAGACGAAGCACAAAACGAGTTGAGGAAATTTGAGTTGAGCATTCAAGATCTTGAAGACGAACTAGATGCACTTATGAGATGTATGATCAGAGCCAGGGTGTTTCTCCTCAACATCCTCACTCAGTAATACTCGATTGAGTCATATATATTAGCTATAGTTTTTTGTAAATACATAGATTTGTGTAAAAATAACACAGATGATATTGACAATATATTTACTATAGACATTCATCAGCAATATTATTTCTTCTATTCACTTTCATTAATTTTCACACAAAATCATAGTTTGTTTCATTAATTACATTGTGAAAAACTTAAAAATGTCTAAACTAAAAGTAACCAGCGCGTCAAGGAAATTTAATTACACTTGCTGTCAAATTATAGATTCCATGTGCTTTGGAGAAGATGGACACCATTGCTCAATTCAATGTTAAGCACATGGAACTCTTAATCTTCTAATAAAAGATAGCAATTAGTAATTTCATAATAAATAATTAATGATTAATTTCTTCCAATACAGAGGAGACATTGCAAAAACATCTACACTTAATATTAGTCCACGAATATCATGTTGTTAAGATTCCCCGTGTTGTCCCCTGCCTGCCTGATACTAGCTAGGGTGTGTGTGATAATGAAAAATTATTGCACATGTTAATTATATTAATTAGTAGTTGTTAGAACCAACTAAGAGCTGTCATGTCTTCCAGTAGAAGAGAAGATCGATCGACACACTCGTGCATATATTACGGATCGCCAAAAAGAAATGATATTTGATCTAGTTGTTCCATGTGCTTAGCTCTATCATGTGGAAATGATTTCAGATGTTGGGAAGGTAGCAAACCATTTGCTATATATGATTCGTGATGTCTCTTAATTGATTAGTGTCATTGATCTTTGGAGCCAACCTGTCCATGGAAGTAATTAAATCACTCGTGCAATTTACTACTAATAAAATGTTAATGCATGTGAGGCTCTATTCCGTTGCTACTGATGTGGAGACATCCATTGAAATTCATTCAATTAAAAAGTCTGCCCTGCTCAGCAATTTGTACGACTCTATGTAGGGTTTCCTTCACTTGCTGTCACGCCTATAATCTGGGGTGTGACCAGCCACTATTTGTTAAACCCTTATAGGAAATAATGAAGCCTCAAAAATTCAATGATAACATCCGAAAGAAAAAACCAATTTCGAGGGTTTACAGTTTATAGTTTTCCAAATACCCAAATAGCTGAATATCCAAACAAACTAACCTAGTCCAAAATAAAATAAAAATAACTTAAGCCGCCTCGGATCTTCCAATGTCTTCGGAAACGGTTCGCCTAATCATGTCGTTATCTCCCTCCAGATCTGAAAGATGGAGACTAATTTGGGGTAAGTTGCTGGGAGCATCTCAGTAAGTAGTGGTCACTTATCCCTACTGGATCAAGCCCTCGTAAAAATATAAACATATATATAGATATTTATCTCTAGGTCACAATGATTATAAACATAAAGCTTTCAAAGAACGTCAAAACAATGCAGAGTTCAAAAGCTTCCACGAAACACATTTGATCACAATCAGAGGTTAAATAGTAAATGCAGAACTTATCAAAATTCAGAAACGGATCGGAGTCAGAGATCAATCAGAAACAGAGGCTTCGAACTTAATCGAAAGTAGAAACGGAACAGAACTGATCAGAGGTTTCGAACTTAATCGGAATTCATAACAGAATCAGAGGTTGCTCTAGTCTTTTCACCACGCCTACGATGCTTGCAGGAAGTCTCTATTATTTATCTCTCATTGGAAGTATGCAGAGCCCAGGTATGCCGCTTGGTCGGCTCCAATGTTTATCCCCCATTGGAAGGATACAGAGCCCAGATATTCCGCTAGGTCGGCCAAAAGCGACCGATCTTCGTATGCATACGCCGGAGGGGCCCTCGTAAGGGTTTAAACCGTAGCTAGACTTACGAGCACAAAGTCAGAAAGACAGAGGTCGAACTTCTTAAAATAGTTTTATAATAACTAATTTCTATCAAAATCTTATATCAAGACATTTGACGGAAACATTCTTGCGAAATTGATCATATCAAAATATACATATTCATAACAGAACTTCAAGCACTTGATCCGAATTTCAAAATACGAAAATTATATTCATGCTCGAAAAGGCATTATCTTTCAAACTTCATGCAGTGCATAAAATATTTATATTTATTTTGTAAATATAGGAATAAGATAAAACTACTTACCTCAACTGAAACACCCAAAACTAACGTCAAACGCTCTGTCGATCCGATCTCCCTAAAATAATACAATAACGAGTTTAAGACTCTCAGTTCGAACACACAGTCTACTAAAATTTGAGCCACTCATTCAGAACTTAAATCTCATAGGGTCCAATTCCGATTTTCAGATTCACTGTTCCCACCACGGCACGCTAAACTAGGTGAAAGCCCGATATCCCTTAATTCACTACATTTTTTACTATCTCAGAAGAAATTCCCAAAAATTACTGTAGGTAGATGTTTCAATTACTAGTCCAACACCGCAAACACCGTCGCGTTTTGACATCTTGGTGGCCCACACGGGTTGGACAAAGTTGGCCGGCGTGGTCAACTTCATCTAGGAATATTCATCATCAAAACGTAGACCACCATTAACGACCCTCGAAGTTTTCTCTCTCTAGGAATAAACATGTAACACCGAGAGTATATGGAGAAAGTTATGGATTTTACCTTAATCGTGATCTGAAACTTGCTCGGAAGCTCGTGAATACTCAGTTTCGTCCGCCCCTGTGGTGGCTTTGTCGTGCTCTGAGAATTTGCTAGTTACTCGTTTTGTAATTCTCTCTTGTTCTCCAAGCTCTCTAGGGCTTGATAGGGCTGCGAAAACAGATGAGAGCACCCTTAGATGAATAGGTGGCACACTAAAATCCTTAAATCCCGTTTTGAGCGATTTGGAAGCCTTGCCAAAAACCTACGTGATTTTCTATAGGTTTGTAGGGAGAAAACAACTCTTGACCCTTAACTTTGCACTTAGAATGTATTACACCCTAAATTTTTAAACTTGTAACCTTGGTCTCATATTTTATGAAGGTTTTACACTTGCCAAGTACCCAACAATTGCTGAATAACAACAGGAGCTATTGCGTGTTGGATGCATCCCTCTGCATCTAGGATGTTTGTGGGACATCCAAGGATATCTTGTCACAAACTATAAACGTTTATAATTGTAGAGAGGTTGGAGAGTATGAAGAGAGCAATCCTTTCATTATACTAAACATGATATGAGAAGGTTGCTTGACCATTACAATAGTGGAGGCTCCTTTATATAGGAGACCTCATGGGCTAATATGAAAACCCTAGTAAACATTAGGGGCTAGAATGTAAATAAATAGTAGAACTAAGACAACTTAGCATAATTAGATATTAGTCCCCATACATATAATATCCGAATATTCCCCCATCTTTTCCTTCTTCTTCCTTCTTCAATCTGAAACGCATCACCAATCTTCAATAATTGAATCCCAAAAATCAATCTTCAAAACGGAGCTTCCAAACTCCAATCATCAACAAACAAAAGATGAAGCCACATGCTCCAATCTTCAAACTTCAAGGCCACTGTGCTCTCAGAGGTGAACACCCACTTGTAGCAATAACACATGCTCTCAGAGGTGGTGAAAATCCACGTGTAGCAACAATCAGTTGGTCTTCATCATGCTCTCAGAGGTGAATACCCACTTGTAGCAATACATCATGCTCTCAGAGGTGTGAAAATCCACTTGTAGTGATGATAGCCACCTATGGTCCTTGAACTTCAAAAAAGGCTCTAAGGCTTTATCATTCAACAAAACACTCCAGAACTCAGCTGAAGCCAGTAAGAGCAATACACTGCTCTAAATCGTTAAAGCTCAAAAAAAGAGACGAAGCTCCAATGCTTCAATCTTCAATAAACCAATAAAAGATGAAGCTCCAATGCTTCAATCTTCAACAAATCAAAGGACTTGCAGTCGACATTGGGACGCACGAGAGGTCTGGATAAATCCGCTCTCTCAAAGGAGGCCCAAAAATACTTAGCTTCTCGAAAGATTTCAAACAAGGCAATCTCCAAGTCAATGAAGGATTTGAAAAAAAAACCAACTACGAGTCCTCCTCCGAATTAACCGTTTTAAGAGAGGTCGAGGAAGCCACAGTTGCAATGTTGGAATCATTACTATCCTTCATCTCAGGGCAAGACTTTCCTTGGTGTCCAAGTTAGTGCGTTCAAAGCGTGTGAGCTGCGAGGAAGATATCAATGAGTTTCACAGAGTGGATTCTGCAATCAAGAAACACATAGCCACAGAGGATATGCAGAACGAGCTCTGCAAGTTGGAGATCGGGATTCAAGACATTGAAGAAGAGCTTGAATTTCTTGTGAGCTAGATAATCAGAACTTGTGCATTTCTTCTCAACGTCCTCGCCAAGTAGTTTAGAAATTTGCCATGTCATCAACAGCTATCTGGAAATTTTCTAGTTGAGAAATTTACCTTTGTACGTACATACATACATGATTTTACAACAATGCATAGACAATTAATCATCTTGAAATTAGGGTTTATAGGTCTTTTGGTACCATATGTTTGCCCACTTTTGGCTTTTGGTACTACATGTTTGGTTTTGCCTATTTTTGGTACCATATGTTTGCCAATTGTATACTTTTGGTCCGACAGTTAGAGTTGACCGTTAAGTAGTCACGTGACTTGCACATGCCTAGCCCCAAATTTTGATTTTGTTCAATTTAGTCCTCAAATTTTTTTGTCAAAACTTTTTATTCTTGCAATTTAGCCCTTAAACATTTTCAACCGCACCCTAGGACTAAATTGACCTAGCCATGGTCCGACCCATGGCTAGTAGAACCATGGCTAGGGTCGCCGGACCCGGGCAACCCTAACCATGGTCCGACCTAGCCATGGGTCGGACCATGACTAGGTCAATTTAGCAATTGGGTTCAATTGACCCAATTGAACCCTATGTTAAATTGACATAGCCATGGTCCGACCCATGACTAGGTCAGACCATGGTTAGGGTCACCTGGTTCCGGTGACCCTAGCCATGGTCCGATCTAGGCATGGGTTAGACCATGGCTAGGTCAATTTAGTTCTAGGGTGTGGTTGAAAATGTTTAAGGGCCAAATTACAAAAATAAAAAGTTATGACAAAAAATTTGAGGACTAAACTGAACAAAATCAAAATTTGGGGCTGGGCATGTGCAAGTCACGTGACTACTTAACGGTCAACTCTAACGGTCAACTAACGATCGGACCAAAAGTATACAATTGGCAAACATATAGTACCAAAAATAGGCAAAACCAAACATGTGGTACCAAAAGCCAAAAGTGAGCAAACATAGGGTACCAAAAGACCTATAAACCCTTGAAATTATCTTCTCACATATATACTTTTTTATTCATTAGAGGGATATATTATGCAGATAACAATTGTTAATCTGTATTTATAATTTTCCTAATTTAACTTTTTCCTAGTTCAGTTGATTGTATTATGTAACACCTGGGCCAAATTTGAGGACAAAAGCCACAAGTAAAGATCTTTAGGGGCTAATTGCACCTACTAACAAAAGTCAATGGCAAAATAGTTTTTTTTTTTTTGGAAAATTTATCTTAAACCCATAATGGAAGGTGGGTTTTAAGTCCAAAAACCTATCAGAGATGATATAGCTCAAAAATCAGCCGCTTTGTTTCATTTCCTCCACACGGAACACCCGTAAACAAACCTTACATCGCAAGAGATGAAGAACGTATTCGAAGGTTTCGAAGAGCTTAAAACGTAGTGGCCCGAACTAACTGAGGTCGCATGATAAGGCCTAAGGAATATTCTCAATTGATACCTACTGCAAGAGGATGCTAAAAACAAGGTAATTCTCAGTGATCTTGGTATCTGTTACGCCTTAAGCCCGAGTGACTGTCCCCACTAAGTCGAACCCAGCCTAACAGAGCCCGTTGTCCTCAATTGGGCCCTGAAAAGGAGGAATTCATGTTGGACTTTGAGTAGTACCCCTCTGAATTATTAAGGATTCAGATTTCTTATTTATAATCGATGTGGTACACAAATATGGGGTATTACAATCTACCCCCCTTAATGCGCGTGACGTCTTCGTCGCGGCCCAGACCAGAATCGTTTTCCCCGGTAGGTAATTTGAACTCAGGGGGTCAATAGCCCTTGGTCTGCGAGCCCAATCACGGTCTCTGGTCGGCTCTGATACCATTATGTCACGCCCCTAAGCCCGAGCGAATGTCCCCCTAAGTCCAACCCAGGCTAACATAGTTCGTTGTCCTCACTTGGGCCCTGAAAAAGAGGAATTCATGTTGGTCTGGAGTAGTACCCCACTGACTTATTAAGGCTTCAGATTTCTTATTTCTAATCGATGTGGTACACAAATATTGGGTATTATAGTATTCATTTGCTACTACTTGCCCTAGAGAGAGAAAGTTTGGATATCCATTTGTTAATGGTGGATTCCGGTTTTGATATTTTTATACTTTTTTCTGGTCAAAGTTAGACTCTAGGGATCTAAGTAACCTAACACAAGTGCAGAAACCGAATTTCATCGTGTCGTTTGTTAGATATCAAGTTTTGAAGTTTCAAAAAATTTATTGAACAGTGAACTTTGAGACTGTAAAATTCGTATTTTTACTGATTATTTCGCAACAGAAAATCCAGGAACTTGTATTTCATTGTAAGGTATTTCTATTGACACCAAGAACACTGAAAACCGGGCCCGCGAGTGAGAACCAAGCTCCCGAAGTTGGCCCTGCAACCTGTAAAATCTAGTCTTAGGTTGAAGATGAAGTTGACCACGCTCGGCTAGCTTTGACTGACCTGTGTGGGCCGGCCAGATGTCAAAATGCGATGTCGTTTACTGTGTGGACTGACCTCTACTTACAGTAATTTTTTGGAAATTTTTCTGAGATGTTCGAAAATACAGTGAATAATGGGATATCAGGAAGCTACCTAGTTGTACGTGACAGAAACAGTGAATCTGAATCTGAACTGGACCCTAGGAGATTTGAGTTCTAATAAGTGGCTGAAATTTAGTAGATTTTGTGGTTCAGACAGATAGTCCTGGTTTATTTTTTTATGGGAAAACCAATAGTGCAGATTTAAATGAAATTGTATAAGATTTTTGTGGACACAAGGATCACTTAAAATGAACTTGTATTAAGAAAGTTATGGAATTTTGAAGATGACACATCAAACTGAAATTATGTCCCGCCCAATAGGCATCAATGAACGTTGTGATCCTATTATATGTCCCGATCAGAATAAACGAGTCCTTTCCTTGGAGATCCCTTTAGATATCCACGTATCAAAATAGTTGCATCCCAGTGTGTTGTGTGCGGGGCTGAGATAAATTGACTCACTACACTAAACTGGATAACAAATGTTTTGTTGAGTAAATGTCAAATAACTTAACTTCCCTACCAATATTCTATATCTAGCGTCCAACTGGAGTTGTCCACACTCGGACATTAGGAGGAAGTAACTTTCGACTTTGATACCATTTAAGTTTTGTAAAATTCAGTATATTTCTCTGAACGATAGTATTACATGTATATATAGTGAATACAGTCACCTAAACTAGAAAAAAAAAACTAAATTATAAAAATTAAAATTACATAATATACAATTATATTTAACAATTGTTATCCGTATAATATATCCATCCAATTAATAAACTAGGATGTTTTCATAAATAAAATAAAAAAAGGGTTAAAACGTACTTTTCACACCACATGTTTGACCAAATATGGCTTTTAGTACTAGATGTTTGTTTTTGTATACTTTTGGTACCAAACGTTTGAAAAAATGTGGCTTTTGGTATATCCGTTAGTTTTGGCCGTTAAATGACATGTGCAAGTCACGTTACCGACCCTAAACTTTTGTTTTTGTTCAATTTAGTCCCTCAAATATATTCCTAACTTTTATTTTGTTTAATTTAGTCCTAAAACTTCAAAATCGAACCAAATTGAACCAATCGAACCCAATTGACCTAGCCGGACCTAGCCAAGGCCTAAGTCCGACCCTCGGGTCGGGGTCGCCGGACCTTGCTGACCCGGACCCAGGGTCATACCTAGCCCTAGGCTAGTCCGGCTAGGTCAATTGGGACCTAGCCCCAAATGGGTCAATTGGACCCAATTGGGCTAGGTCCCAATTGACCTAGCCGGACCTAGCCTAGCTCTAGGTCCGACTCTGGGTCCAGGTCGGACGCAGGCCTAGGCTAGGTCCGGCTAGGTCAATTGGGTTCGATTGGTTCAATTGGGTTCGATTTTAAAGTTTTAGGACTAAATTAAACAAAATTAAAGTTAGGAATATATTTGAGGGACTAAATTGAACAAAATCAAAGGTTTATGGTCGGTCACGTGACTTGCACATGTCATTTAACGGCCAAAACTAACCGCCAACTAACGGATATACCAAAAGCCACATTTTTTCAAACGTTTGGTACCAAAAGTATACAAAACCAAACATCCAGTACTAAAAGCCACATTCGGTCAAACGTGTGGTGTGAAAAGTACATTTAACCCTTAAAAAACTAGGATGTGACAAGATCAATTCAAGATGATTAATTCTTTTTGCATTGTTGGCTAAATCTTACATAGGTAAGAGTACAAGTAAATCGATTGTCAATTAGTGAGTCAACGGAAACACTCATTCAGATGAAGTTGTTATAATTGTTAACCGACTTGCGCATCTGGGTTTCTCTCGTATCAGCATGGCACCTCAATTGCAAACTCAAAGGGCTACTATTGGCTCATCAGGTATGACTTCCAATTGTTTATTAGCATCAAAATCTAACTAAGCCCGCAAAACGTCAATTAATGATCTATGTGAAAAGTCGGGCATGCTAGATATATACGCTCCAACTTGAGGGATGAGTGTTAAATATAGAAATCTTGTATATTTTGTATAATTGTTATTTTCCATTCTTAGTTGCTTTCCTAGTTTAGCTATTTATCAAGTTTAGCTTGATTGTATCATTATATATTGTAAGCTTGATTAGTGAATGAATATATTGAATTTACCAATAATTACAGTCATAATCAAGTGGAGAGAAAGCAAACAAAAGCCAGGTTCCTTGGCGTGCAAGGTGAGCTACAGACAGTATGGGGAACACCCATCCACAACACTCAATGGTAAGTTGAAACAACATTCTTGAATCTTTTCACATAAATATTTAAAGGATGTTGCCAATTTGCTAGACTACTACTATGTTGAGAGACGTGAACGAGATGAATTCATTGGTAATGTGCTCTAACGAATGATGAACCTTAAAGTACATTGTATAAGATATCTAGGACACCAAGATTGCGTAAATCAGACCTGTAGATGCTCAATTAAGGTCGTATGAAGTTGGCCATTCAATCTATTTGGTGCTATCGTGATTATGGGTAGGCCCGTTTAGGATCATTTAAAATTGTATTTGATCCGAAATTATTGAATGAAATTAAAGTATGTTAATCTTATAAGAACTGAAAAAAGAGTTGCATATAAAAAGTTATAAACCTTTAAGTTGCCTCTTCAAATCTGTTTAGTCATTCAGGACAGCTCTGTTTGAGGAAGAAAACGATTGGGTTTAAATTTTTTTTTCTAGAAAAAGTAGTCGTGCAAATTTAAATGAATTGTATAAGATTTTTATGGACATAAGGATCTGTTAAATGAACTTGTATTGAGAAAGTTATAGCCTTTTAAAAAAAACACATCAACCTGAAATTATATCATTTCCCTGTAGATCCGTTGAGATATTTAAGAATCTGAATAGCTGCGTGTGTGGTGTGCGGGGCTATCATGAATTGGCTCACTACACTAATTGTATAAGAAATTTCAAGTCGAGTAATTATTAGATAAGTTAGCTTCCAACCAATCTTCTATATTTAGCGTCCAATCGGAACTGTTCAAATTCGGACGGTAGGAGGCACCAATTTTCGGCTCTGATACTATTTAAGTTTTGTAAAATTCATTATATTTCTCTAAACGATATTATTGCATGAATATATTGTGAATACAATCAGCTAAACTAAGAAAAATGCTAAATTAGGAAAATTATAATTAGGAATATACAGTTATATTTATCCATTATAATCTGCATAATATATCAATCCAATTAATAAACATGTATGTGAGAAGATCAGTTAAAGATGATTAATTCTCTATGAGCTGTTGTGAAATCATGTATGCAGGTACAAAGGAAAACTTATCAACGAATATTTAGAGAAACTTCAAGACTAGCTGTTGTTGACATGACAAATTTATAAACTACTGAGCGGGGAGGTTGAGAAGAAATGTACGGTTTCATATTATCCGGCGCACAAGAGATTCAAGCTCTTCTTAAATACCTTAGATCCCGATCTCCAACTTGCGGAACTATTTCAGAAAAACACAGACATCAATCGGGGCTCAAATTTCAGCGGTAGAGACAGATTAGAGATGACCGACAGTCAATAAGCAACGGCTTCGGGCAGTAGCGGTCAGGCGTCGGCAGAAAGGAACCAGACGGAGGTAATTGTGGAACGTGGCTCTAATACCGTGATAGAATTGGAAAATTCTGTATATTTCTCATAGCGATATTACATGTGTTAGAAAATAATAATAATAATAAACTTGTTCTAGATGTTTAATGTAGACAAGTCTAGAAAGTCTAAGTTAGTTGATAAGTGTTAGTAATAATAAGTTAGTTGGGTAGGTGTCATTAAGATTAAGTAGTTGGGAGTGTCATTAAATGAAGTATGTAGAAGTCTCCCTTGTACCCTATAAATATGTGATGAGAATGAATGGAAATCACCAAGTTGAGTAGACAAACAACAAGTCTATCATATCCTCTCCACCTCTCCCACTCTCACAAACACATATTCAAACACCAACAAGTGGTATCAGAGCAAGGTTCAAAGATCGCGATGGCAACGACAAGCATGCAAGTGCCGAGATTGACGAAGGACAACTACGATAGATGGTGTATCCAAATGAAGGCCCTTTTGGGATCACTTGACGTGTGGGAGCTCGTTGAGACCGAGTTTTAAGAACGCGAAGTGACGGTGGAAATGTCAAAAGAAGAGAAGGAAGAATTGAAGGAGCAACGAAAGAGGGAGAACAAGGCCATGTTTACAATATATCAAGGCCTTGATGAAGCCACGTTCGAGATAGTCGATCCGGCCAAGACATCATACGAAGCATGGGGAATACTTCAAAAGGCGTTCGGTGGCGTCGAAAAGGTAAAGAAAATTCGCCTACAAACTCTTCGTGCTCAATTTGAGTCCCTCAATCAAGAAAACTCGGAATCTATCTCTGATTACTTCACGAGGGTCATTTCAATCGCACATCAAATGCGAAGAAATGGAGAAAATTTAGAAGACGTTCGTGTCATAGAGAAGATATTGAGATCCCTCGATCCCAAGTTCGACCTTGTGGCCGTAGCAATTGAAGAATCCAAAGACCTAGAAGAAATGTCCGTGGAGCAACTCATGGGTTCTCTACAAGTCCATGAACAACGACTTTCAAAGAGAGGAGAAGGAAATCATTGGAGCACGCTTTACAAGCAAAGCTGACGTTGAAGAATCAAGGTTCACGCGGCGGCTTTCAAAGAGGAAGATTCACAACACGGAGAGGAAGAGGTGGTCGAACAATAACCACCAACGAAGCAGATGATGATGGAGAGTCGATCCAAGAAGTAGATCGAGGAAGAGGTCGCGGTCGCGGACGAGATCATGGTGGCTGGAACAAATCAGGAGTTCAATGTTATGTGTGCAAGAAATACGGTCATTATGCGGCAGAATGTTGGTACAACACCGACATTGAGGAAGAAAATGCAAACTTCGCGGAGAAGATTGACGACGATGGAGTTCTTTTGATGACATACAATCAAGTGGATGAGATGGAATCCAAAACATGGTTCGTCGACACGGGAGCATCCAACCATATGTGCGGAAGGAAGGAGTTCTTTGCGGAGCTCGATGAAAGACACAGTGGGCACATCACCTTTGGCGATCTTTTCCAACATCCAATCATAGGGAAAGGTAAAGTTCTCTTTGAACTCAAGAACGGACAACAATTGTGCATCTCCAATGTTTATTTTATTCCCGACATGAAGAACAATATTTTAAGTGTCGAACAATTGCTCGAGAAGGGATACGACGTCCGGGTAAAGGAGAATACACTTACCATCCGCGATAATAACAACAACGTTATCACGAATGTTTCCATGACGAAAAATCGAATGTTCCCGTTGGAGTTAAAGATCAATGAGCAGAATTGTTTGAAGGTGACAACCATAGACAACTCGACTCTTTGGCATCTCCGGTATGGCCATCTGAATTTCAAGGCGCTGGAATTGATGGAGAAGAAAAACACGGTACGAGGTTTGCCCAAGATCAATCACATCCCAACAGCGTATGCGAAACATGTGTCATCGGAAAGCAACAAAGGATATCGTTCAAGAAGTATCCTTCAAAGAGAGCAACTGGTCGTCTCGACTTAGTCCACTCAGATGTGTGCGAACCGATCAAACCCTTGTCCATTGGCGAAAATAGGTATTTCTTGACCTTTACTGATGATTATAGTGGCAAGACTTGGATCTATATGTTGAAGCAGAAGAGCGAAGTCTTGACGAAGTTCAAGGAGTTCAAAAACATGGTCGAGAAGCAAAGAGGTCGTCATTTGAAGTGCTTACGAACCGACCGAGGAGGCGAGTACACATCGTGTGAGTTTGACAAGTTTTGCAAAGAGAATGGGATTGTGCATCAACTCACCATGCCTCAAACGCCTCAACAAAACAGAGTCTCCGAGAGGAAGAACCGGGCGATCTTGAATCTAGTTCGGTGCATGTTGAAGGAGAGAAATGTCCCAAAAGAATTTTGGGGAGACGCTGTTGCTACTGCAGTTTATTTGCTCACCAGGTTTCCGACCAAGCGGATTGGAGACATGACACCAGAGGAAACATGGAGAAAAAGGAAGTCGTGCATCGATCATCTTCGAGTTTTCGGGTGCGTGGCATATGCAAAATTGCAGCAGAGCCAGAAGTGTGTTATGCTCGGATATGATGAGAATACAAGCGGCTACAAGTTATACAATCCCGTCACAAAGAGGGTTGTGATCTCAAGAGAAGTCGAGTTTGACGAAGAACAAGCATGGAGCTGGGAGAAGAATAATGACCAACCAAAACAGGTTATTGAAGTTGAAGAGCCGCAAAGAAAAGAAGCCCGACGTGGTGAAGTTCAAGAACCATTATCACCCCCACATGTTTCTACTCATCAAGAAGAAGGCGACTCGAGTGAATCACCGGTGCTGAGGACAAGGCGGATCCGGGACGTATACGATTCCGCGCAAGTCGTTGATGTGAATGATGGTGAAGAACTGTATGGTAATCTATGTCTCTCTGCATGATGTGAAGTCAAAGAAACAATATGGAGAAAGAAGAAGACGATAGTGCAGGGAAGATTCAAGAATCATAGAGTGCGAGGACAGATGTGGAGGATGAGCTGTCGACAAAGACAAACTCGAAAAGACCACCAAGAATTCACGAGTAGTTATGACAAAGATAAGCACAAGACAAGTCAAGCAACAAGAAGAAGTCATGAACATCGTGCGGACGACACAGAAGAAACAAGTTTAATGGGGATGTTAGAAAATAATAATAATAATAAACTTGTTTCTAGATGTTTAATGTAGACAAGTCTAGAAAGTCTAAGTTAGTTGATAAGTGTTAGTAATAATAAGTTAGTTGGGTAGGTGTCATTAAGATTAAGTAGTTGGGAGTGTCATTAAATGAAGTATGTAGATGTCACGCCCCGAAATCCACCTTGAAAGTTAGGGGTGATGGCCGTTATTTACTAGTAATAAACTTGTAAATAACGAAGCCTCAAAAGATCCTTTAATTGAAAACAACTCCAATTCAATAGGTATTCTAATACAAGGAACCATGATACTTAAATAATCCAACATCTCTCTATACAGAAATATCCAACTCAAGGGAACAACGTCAACTGCATACCTCTAATGCGTTCTCTAAAATAATCCAAAATCCAGCGTATCCACGAAATTAGACACAGAACATCCAACGCTCTATCTGCTTATCCTGAACTCGAGTAGTTGACAACTTCATGATTCATACTTCTGTTGCGCACTCTGATATCATCTAAAATTCAACGTCTCGGAATATCGCATAGAAGGTCACCCGATATTGATGATTTGAAGTACTATTCACTCATCCTGAAACTGAGGAGTTTAACAGGGGTAAGTTGCTGAGGAGCAACTCAGTAAGTAGTGGTCACTTATCCCTACCGGATCAAGCTCTCGAAAAAGTATATAATATAGATATTTATACCTAGGTGGTAACAATTATAAACATCAAGCTTTCAAAGAATGTCAAAACAATGCAGAGTTTTCTACGTAACATATTTGATCAAATTCGGAGGTTAACCATTTGATGCAGAACTTGTCAAAATTTAGAAACGAATCATAGTCGGAGGTCATTCAGAAATAGAGGCTTCAAACATAATCGAAAGTCGGAACGGAACAGAACAGAATCAGAGGTTTCGAACTTAATCGAAATTCAGAACAGAACAGATCAGATCGGAGGTTGCTCTAGTCTTTTCACCACGCCTATGATACTTGCAGGAAGGCTCCAATGTTTTCACCCATTGGAAGGATGCAGAGCCCAGGTATGCCGCTGGGTCGGCTCCAATGTTTTCCCCCATTGGAAGGATACAAAGCTCAGATATTCCGCTGGGTCGGCCAGAGTCGATCGATCTTCGTATGCATACGTCGGAGGGGCCCTCGTAAGGGTTCATATCGTAGCCAGACTTACGAGCACAGAGTCAGAGACGGAGGTCGAACTTCATAAAATAGGTTTTCCGAGATAAAAGTCGCATTTCATAAAATAGGTTTCCGAGACCAAAGTCGAACTTCATAAACTAGGTTTCCATTAACAATTTCCATCAAAAAAATATATCAAGGTATATCCCGGAAACATTCTTGCAAAATTGAGCACATCAAAATATACGTAATTCATAACAGAACTTCAAGCACTTGATCCGAATTTCAAAATACTAAAATTATATTCATGCTCGAAAAGGGCTTATCTTTGAAACTTCATGCAATGCAGAAAATATTTATTTTGTAAATGTAGGAATAAGCTAAACTACTTACCTCAACTGAAACCCCCAAAACTAATGTCAACAGCTCCGTCGATCCAATTTTCCTAAAATAATACAATAACGAGTTTAAGACACTCTGTCCGAACCACACATTCTACTAAATTTCAAGCCTCTTATTCAGAATTCAAATCTCCTAAAGTCCAATTCAGATCTTCAGATTCACTCTTCCAATCACGACACGTAAAACTATATGGTCCGATATCTCATTATTCACTGCATTTTTTACCATCGCATAAAAATTCCCAAAAATTACTGCAAGTAGAGGATTCAAATACGAGTCCAACGACGCAAATGGCGTCGCGTTTCAACGTCTGGGTGGCCCATACGGGTCGGTCAAAGTTGGCCGGACATGGTCAACTTCATCTTCAACCTAAGACCAGATTTTTTATAGGTTGCAGAGCCCATTTCGGGAGCTTGGTTCTCCCCCGTCCGGGCTCGGTTTTAGGTGTTCTTGGTGTCTATGGAAAGCCCTTATCATGAACTACAAGTTGGTAGATTCTTTGCTGCGAAATATTCAGTAAACACATGACCTTTATAGCCTCGAAGTTCACGGTTCAGTTAAATTCATGTAACTTCAAATCTCGATATCTAACAAACGACACGATGGAATTAGGTTACTTAGGTCCCCTAGAATATATCCATGACCAGAAAAGAGAATATGCATCATCAACGTAGACCACCATTAACGACCCTCGACGCAAGTGAGTATGTCATATGGAGTTAGAAATAAAAGAAGGTTGTTTAATAAGAAGCAAACGGAAGTTGAAATTTAGACCAAACTCACGATCGAGAATATGACGGTTTCTTCAAATGTCGAGGTCAAAGCATGTAAATAAATTTATCAATTTATTGAGAATGAATTGATTATGGAATAAAATGGTTAAGATGGTAGTGAAGTAGCAGATATGCTACTAATTCCACAAAAAAAAGTGTTAATTTCGAAGAAGGAAATTCGAATTATATTCCCAACACGGACGTACTAGTGAGATATGAAAGGTAAATTTTAAAGTGTATGAATATCTATCTAAAGGAAACGAAAGAAGATTGCTTTATACAACGAAATGTGACTATTCATTGAGAAGGGAAAATATGGACGATCGAAGTTACGACAAGATTAGTTACGAATATGAGTAATTTGTAACCTCTCGAATGCCTTGATATAAAGAGATGAGAGGCTCTCCAAGTCTTCTCATTAGAAAATGGCTTTCTATGCATTTTACCCAATTGACATGCTTCACATACATCCTTATGAACATGGATAGGAGTTAAATTTCTCACAAGGTTCTTTTGAAAAGACAACTTGAGAAAATCCAAATTATAATGATCATATCTCCTATGCCATAACCATGTTTCATCAGTGGACGCATTCATGACATTATGAGGATGATCCCAGGAAATAGGAAAACTCTTCTCCTTCATGCTAACACATGCAATTTCACTGTGGGCAGCATCATAAATCCTACATGCTCCATTCTTGAAAACAAGGCAATAACCATTGCTAATCATTTGGCCTACGCTTAGCTGATTCTGATCCAGTTTAGGTACATAGAGAACATCATTGATGAATTTGGTACCTTTACTGATTTGAACTGCTACTGTTCCTTTGCCTGAGGAATTGACAACGACTCATTTTCCCATTTTGATTGACACGTTGACAGAAGAATCCATCTGGCAAAACACCTTGGAATTGTTTGACATGTGGTTTGTGCAACCACTATCAATGAGCCATACTTCATCTCCGGAACTGGAACCTCCTTGTTTATCGACGAAAAGTTGATCTCCATGAAATTGATCCTCTGACATGTTGGCCTTATGGGTTTGTTGATTTTGATAGCTATTTTGATTTTGTTTAGCTCTACAAAATTTCTCAACGTGTCCAAACTTCTTGCAAAATCGACATTGTATTTTGCCTTTGTGCCAGCAATCCTTCGCTGTATGGTTTGTTCTCCCACAAGTGCTACATGGAGGATATTTTCCATTTTTCCCAGGCTCCTTAGAGGGACCTGGAAAGTTTGCTATTTCATTGTTTTTAACAAAGCCTTGATTTTTGCCACCCTTCTTGAACTTGTGGCTGGACTGGAATGCACCTTCTGCTGGAGTTTCTGACCTTCTAATTATTATTTGCTCATGATCTTGCAAAGAACCAGTTAGTTCGGTCAGAGACATTTTCTTGATGTCGTTGGACTGCTCGATGGCCGCTACAATCGGATCAAATTTGTCTGGGAGACTGATCAAGACTTTTTCAACAACTCTCTGATCATTAGTCTCATCGCCATACAACTTCATCTAGTTCACAAGTTCACTCAATTTTGATGAGTAATCTTGAACGCTTTCATTCTCCTTCATTCTCAAATTTTCAAACTCCCTTCTGGCAGTCTGGAGTTTGATCGTGCGTACCTTCTGCGTGCCTTGATACTCATTTTGGAGGATATCCCAAGCTTGTTTTACTGTTGTGGCTCCAACGATCCTCGGAAAAATGGCATCGGTGACGGCGGAGTGGATGACGGTAATTGCTCGGACATCCTTCAACATCTGCTCCTTTAGAATTTTTTTTCTAGCCTCACCGACTTCTTCTTCGACGGTCTCTCCTTCTCTGGTTCCTTCATAACTGCTTCCCATAGATCGTTTTCCAACGCTCGTATCTTTACGAACCAAAAATCACAATTCTCTCCTCCAAAAACTGGTGGAGATGAAAGAGAGAAATTTGATTAGGGATGTCAATGGGGCGGGTCGGGGCGGGTATCGCCAGACCCGGACCCGCCCCGCGGGTCAATATGGTCGACCCGGACCCGTCCCATGCACTTTCGGGTCGGGTCGGGTCGATCCGCGGGTCGACCCGTGTGAGGTATAATTTATCATTTTAAATCTTAAATTCTAAATTCTATGTTACCGTATCCAAATTCAACTCCAAATTTAAATCATAAATTATTGAATTAACTCATAATCCAAATATAAATCACCCCATTCATTAGAATAATTGTTATTTTGACTATGTGTTATATTACCCATATAGTTTTATATAATATACATATATTAAATATATATGTAAAATGAAATCTCGGGTCGGGTCGGGTCGGGTCGGCGGGTCGATGTGAACCCAAATCCGAACCCGCCCCGCGGGTCACGGGTCGGCGGGTCATCGGGTCAAAATCGGGTTCGGGTACCCGCGGGTCGGCGGGTACCCGTGACCCGTTGCCATCCCTAAATTTGATGAAGACATGCTTCAGTCGGAAATTTTTACGGGATAATCTGGCCCTTTAAGATCTTTTGAGCTCTGATACCACTGTTGGAAAATACTCGGTTGAAATATAATCGCTAAGTTAGCGGAATTAACTTAACGAATAAGATTGGCAAAGATGAGTTTTTTTTGTTAGGGAGAAGAGAAATAAGATGAGCATAAATGAGAGAAGATGAGCTTGGCTACGGTGGAATTTCTGAAGACATTCATACATTTCATACTTGCTTCTTCACATTGATTGATACATATATACAGACTTAGACTTTTCTTCCTAGCCATACATTTATGAAGGAAACATCATTATTGAATAAGACATCATTATTGTAGAAAACATCATCATTTTGGAGACTCCTTCACTCAAGCTCCATAACCATGCACATACATACAAACTCCATAAATGTGACACTATTCATATTTTTACTGTAGTGTCATCTAGTGTCGGTGAAAATTTTATCACTCAACAGACATGACAGCCCTCCTGCAGGCTTGTTGCATCCTGCCTGCATGAACAGCTGATGATTCATGTATCATTGAGTTTGGTCGACATTAATTAAATGAAGAAGTGTTGTAGCATGTGCTTTAATCGAATCTTTCCAGAAGTCAAGGTCCATCATTTATGCATAATAATTGAATTTTGTATATGTGCGTGCATCTTTTATCTTATTGGTTTTACCTGCTCTTAGTTTAATTTCCCGCTATGTAACTCTGATATGGGAAAAGCTAATGAAAATAGTATATAAAAAAAAAAAAATGTGAAGAATGTGGATAATCAATTTAATTTGTCATTATCGTCGGTATACTACTGTAAAGTCAATATACAAGCTAGAAGGATCATATGATCAGAAACTAGCTACTTCTATATATAGATAGATGTATATATATACATTTGTAGTTAATTATGAACTACTACTGAGTGAGGATGTTGAGAAGAAACACCCTGGATCGAATCATAGATCTTAGCAGGGCATCTAGTTCATCTTCAAGATCTTGAATGCTCAACTCCAATTTCCTCAACTCGCTTTGAGCGTCCTCTTTAATAGTGTTTTTCTTGACAAAAGCGTGTAGAAGGAAATCCACTGTAAGGAATTGAGATGCTTCTTCGTCGGCGCAGCTGATCACACGGCTGGACTTCTTCATGAAGTTAGACCACTTTGATTGTGCTTTTTTTGGCCCAGAGATGTTTGATAGCAGGGACTCAAAAGATGTGAAGGTAACCTCCTCAACTCGTTTCAAAGTGCTTAATGTGGCATCACTGATCTTGTCGTCAGAGGAAGATTTTTGTTTCAAGTTGCGCAAACATTTGGTGATTGTCTTGTTCAACATCTTCCTTAAAGCTAGGTATTTCTCAGCCTCCTTTGCAACTTCAGATTCATCTCTTTTGCGACGCAAGGTTGACTGCATATCCTGCACTTTCTGTTTGGTTTGTGACAAGACGTCTTTGGTTGTTGCGCAGACATCCAAGAAGGAAAGGGATGCATTCAATAGCTCATCGACAGAGCTGCGGTTGTTTTCCTGGATCAACATGTGTTGAGTGGTTGGCAGCTGAAGGAAACCTTCAACTGAGTCATATACATCTCTAAGCATACCAAGGTCGTTGCAGCTTACTGATGAAGTGGAAGCTTCTGAGGAGGTAGACAGCCTCCTTAGGTTTTCATCTAGATCAAGAATTCTAGGGTTAGGGCTTGAAGGCAAGCTGATGGATCTAGTGTGGAATATTGTAGAAGAAGAGGAAGCCATTTGTGTATAAATGTTTATGTATGAAGGTTTCAAGTTAATTTGGTGTTGATTGCTAGTTTGATCAAGGGTATATATAATGGGAACTCGGAGTAGACAAGAGGAATCTGCATGACCTGTCTCATGCCTTAATTAATTTAATTTGATTTAAATGAGTTGCCATTGTTTGTGCAATGTCTGCACATTAGTAAACAACCACATCGATCATCATATGATAAAATTCAATCTCATGGCGATCCACGAGATATGCTAGATGTATGGCATGTTGCAAATAAAATAAACTTGATAAATAGTGAAGTATCTAGAAATCTCTAAGAGTGTTTAGGAGTGTAAGAGACTAGAAAAGTCTAGGTAATTAGAGTGTGTAGAAGAGTCTCAGGAAGTCACTAGAACAAGAAGTCACTACAATCCTTAAGTGTCTAGAGTCCTCCATATGTACCTATAAATAGGTGATGAGATGAATAAGAATGCAACAAGTTGAGTAGACAAAACAACAAGTCTCTCATATCCTCTCCACCTCTCCCACTCTCACACAAATATACATATTCAAACACCAACAAGTGGTATCAGAGCAAGGTTCAAAGATCGCGATGGCAATGACAAGCGTGCAAGTGCCGAGATTGACAAAGGATAACTACGACAAATTGGGTATCCAAATGAAGGCCCTTTTGGGATCACTTGACGTGTGGGAGTTCGTGGAGACCGAGTTCGAGGAATGCCAAGTGACGGCGGAAATGTCAAAAGAAGAGAAGGAAGAATTAAAGGAGCAACGGAAAAAGGAGAAGAAGGCCTTGTTCACAATATATCAAGGTCTTGATGAAGCCACGTTCGAGATAGTTGCTCCGGCCAAGACATCATACGAAACATGGGGAATACCCCAAAAAGCGTTCGATGGCGTCGAAAAGGTAAAGAAAATTCGCCTACAAACTCTTCGTGCTCAATTTGAATCCCTCCATCAAGAAAGTTCAGAATCTATTTCCGACTACTTCACTAGAGTCATCTCAATCGCGCATCAAATGCGAAGAAATGGAGAAAATTTGGAGGATGTTCGCGTCATAGAGAAGATATTGAGATCCCTCAACCCAAAGTTCGACCTTGTGGTCGTGACAATTGAAGAATCTAAGGACTTAGAAAAGATGTCCGTGGAGCAGCTCATGGGTTCTCTACAAGCCCATGAACAACGACTTATGAAGCGAGGAGAAGGAAAATTATTGGAGCAAGCATTACAAGCAAAGTTGACGTTTAATAATGACAGATCACGAGACGACTTCCAAAGAGGAAGATTCACAACGCGGAGAGGAAGAGGTGGTCGAACAACAACCACCAACGAAGCCGACGGTGATGGAGAGTCGATCCAAGAAGGAGATCGGGGAAGAGGTCGTGGTCGTGGCTATGGACGAAGTCGTGGTGGATGGAGAAATAACAAATCGGGAGTTCAATGATATGTGTGCAAAAAATACGGACATTATGCAGCGGAGTGTTGGTATAACACCGACAATGAGGGAGAAAATGCGAACTTCGCGGAGAAGATTGACGACGACGGAGTTCTATTGATGGCATACAATCAAGTGAAGGAGACGGATTCCAACACATGGTTCGTCGACACGGGAGCTTCCAACCACATGTGCGAAAGGAAGGAGTTCTTTGCGGAGCTCGATGAAAGACATGGTGGCCACATCACCTTTGGCGATCTTACACAACACCAAATTAAAGGGAAAGGTAAAGTTCTCTTTGAACTCAAGAACGGACGACAGTTGTGCATCGTCAATGTCTACTTTGTTCCCGACATGAAGAACAATATTTTAAGTGTCGGCCAATTGCTCGAGAAGGGATACGGCGTCCGGGTAAAGGAAAATACACTCACAATCCGTGATAATTACAACATTGTTATCACGAATGTAACAATGACGAAGAACCGAATGTTTCCGTTGGAGTTAAGGATCAACGAGAAGAATTTCTTGAAGGTGACAACCATAGAAAACTCGAATCTTTGGCATCTCCGGTATGGTCATATGAATTTCAAGGCGCTGTAATTGATGGAGAAGAAAAACATGCTACGAGGTTTGCCCAAGATCAATCATCCCAACGGCGTGTGCGAAACATGTGTCATTGAAAAGCAACAAATGAAACCATTCAATAAGTATCCATCGAAGAGAGCAGCTGGTCGTCTCGACTTAGTCCATTCTGATGTGTGCGGACCAATCAAGCCCATGTCCATTGGTGGAAATAGGTATTTCTTGACCTTTACCGATGATTATAGTGGCAAGACTTGGGTTTATTTGATGAAGCATAAAAGTGAAGTTTTGACAAAGTTTAAGGAGTTCAAGAGCATGGTCGAGAAGCAAAGTGGATGCCATTTAAAGTGCTTACGAACCGACCGAGGAGGCGAGTATACATCACGTGAATTTGACAGGTTTTGCAAACAAAACAGGATCGTGCATCAGCTAACCATGTCGCAGACCCCACAACAAAATGGAGTCTCCGAGAGGAAGAACCGGACGATCTTGAATTTAGTTCGGTGCATGTTGAATGAGAGAAATGTCCCGATAGAATTTTGGGGAGACGCTGTTGCTACTGCAGTTTATTTGCTCAACAGGTTTCCGACCAAGGGAATTGGAGACATGACACCGGAGGAGGCGTGGAGCAAGAGAAAGTCGTGCATCAATCATTTACGAGTATTCGGGTGTGTAGCATTTGCAAAGTTACAAGGAAGCCAGAAGTGCATCATGCTCGGATATGACGAGAATTCAAGCGGCTACAAGTTATATAACAACGTCACAAAGAGAGGTGTAATCTCAAGAGATGTCGAGTTCGACAAAGAACAAGCATGGAGCTGGGAGAAGAATAATGACCAACCAAAGCAGATTATGGAAGTAGAAGAGCCGCCAAGAAAACAAGCCTGACGTAATGAAGTTTAACAACCAACAACACCCTCACATGTTGATACTCAACAAGAAGAAGACGACTCGAGCGAATGGCCAGTGCTGAGGACAAGGCGAATCCGAGACGTATACAATTATGCGCAAGTCATTGAAGTGAATGACGATGAAGAATTATACGGTAATTTATGTCTATCTGGAGGATGTGATCGAATAACACACAAAAAAGTCATCGAAGAGACAAACTGGCGAAAGAAAAATATGATGGCAGAACGAGAATACAAGGATCGTAGAGTGCAAAAACATATGCGGAGGACGAGATGTCGACAAAGACAAACTCGAAAAGACCACCAAGCATACACGAGTGGTTATATACAAAGAAGCATAAAGAAGAACGAGTCACAAGGAGAAGTGATCGTGAACATCGTACGGATGACATCAGAAGAATCAAGTTTAAGGGGGGAAATGTTGGAAATAAAATAAACTTGATAAGTAGTGAAGTATCTAGGAATCTTTAAGAGTGTTTAGGAGTGTAAGAGACTAGAAAAGTCTAGGTAATTAGAGTATGTAGAAGAGTCTCAAGAAGTCACTAGAACAAGAAGTCACTAGAACAAGAAGTCAGTAGAATCCTTACGTGTCTAGAGTCCTCCGTATGTACCTATAAATAGATGATGAGATGAATGAGAATGCAAGAAGTTGAGTAGACAAAACAACAAGTCTCTCATATCTTCTCCACATCTCCCACTCTCACACACATATACATATTCAAACACCAACATGGTATTACTTGGACCTTGTCTTCTGTTAGAAGACAGGGCAGCTAGCTCTATAACAAAAAACATATATTATATTTGGTTGAAAAGGTGAGGAATCATAAGGATTAATTAGGGTTTCTGGACTCAAACGTGACGTTCTCTTGATAGATATTGTATCACCGAAGAATTGTGCATATACTCACTCATGAAAGTCGATTAATTATTCAATGATCCGTTAACCAATCGGCCAACGCTTTATTCACCTGTTTATTATTAATTGTTTTTTTGTTGCTGTAAAAATTTGCTACTTTAGATGTGTTTTTGAACCTGATCAGGATTGTCATCTCTATATATAATATATCCATCCAATTAACAAACAAGTATATATGTGACAAGATGAATTCAAGATGATTGATTTATCTCATAATTAATTTTCTATGCAGTTGTTGTATAATCATGTGTGTGTGTATATATATGTACAAAGAAAGGAAAATTTATCAACAAATATTTAGAGAAATTTACAAAACTACTGGGTGAGTATGTTGAGAAGAATTGCACGGGTTCTGATTATCCGACGCACAAGAGATTCAAGCTCTTCTTCAATGTCTTGGATCCCGACCTCCAACTTGCGGAGCTCGTTCTGCATATCCTCCGTGGCCATGTGTTTCTTGATTGCAGAATCCACTCTGTGAAACTCATTGATATCTTCCTCGCAGCTCACACGCTTTGAACGCACTAACTTGGACACCAAGGAAAGTCTTGGCCCTGAGATGAAGGATAGTAATGATTCCAACACTGCAACTGTGGCTTCCTCGACCTGTCTTAGAACGGTTAATTCGGAGGAGGACTCGTAGTTGCTCTTGTTCAAATCCTTCAATGACTTGGAGACTGCCTTGTTTGAAATCTTTCGAGAAGCTAAGTATTTATGGGCCTCCTTTGAGAGAGCGGATTTATCCAGACCTCTCGTGCGTCTCAATGTCGACTGCAAGTCCTGAGCTTGCTCCTTGGTCTGTGACAAGACATCCTTGGATGTTCCACAAACATCCAAGAAGCGGAGGGATGCATCCAACACGCAATAACTCCTGTTGTTATTCAGCTGTTGTTGGGTACTTGGCAAGTGGAGGAAACCCTCCATAGAGTCGTACAAATTGCTGAGCAGACCGAGTTTGTTGCTCAGTGATGAGGAAGATGAAGTGGTTGCCTCGGTAGATGATAATCTGCGGAGGTTTTCATGTAGGTCGAGTATTTGTTGGTTTGGCCTTGAAGGCAAGCTGATGGATCGAGTGTGGTAAATTAAGGAAGCCATTTCACGTTCTTGGTGTGTGTTTTTTCTTTTGGTAGTGAAAGAAAAGAAGGAAGCTTTTTGAGTTTGATTGGTTTGCCATTCTGGCTTATATATTAGGAGGGTTGATGAAGCTGATCCAACTTCTGGCATGATAGGGCAGACTTTTTAATTGAATGGATTTCAATGGATGTCTCCACATCAGTAGCAACGGAATAGAGCCTCACATGCATTAACATTTTATTAGTAGTTAATTGCACGAGTGATTTAATTACTTCCAAGGACAGGTTGGCTCCAAAGATCGATCAATGACACTATCTCCTTAATCAATTAAGAGACATCACGAATCATATATAGCAAATGGTTTGCTACCATCCCAACATCTGAAATCATTTCCACATGATAGAGCTAAGCACATGGAACAACTAGATCAAATATTATTTCTTTTTGGCGATCCGTAATATATGCACGAGTGTGTCGATCGATCTTCTCTTCTACTGGAAGACATGACAGCTCTTAGTTGGTTCTAACAACTATTAATTAATATAATTAACATGAGCAATAATTTTTCATTATCACACACACCCTAGCTAGTATCAGGCAGGCAGGGGACAACACGGGGAATCTTAACAACATGATATTCGTGGACTAATATTAAGTGTAGATGTTTTTGCAATGTCTCCTCTGTATTGGAAGAAATTAATCATTAATTATTTATTATGAAATTACTAATTGCTATCTTTTATTAGAAGATTAAGAGTTCCATGTGCTTAACATTGAATTGAGCAATGGTGTCCATCTTCTCCAAAGCACATGGAATCTATAATTTGACAGCAAGTGTAATTAAATTTCCTTGACGCGCTGGTTACTTTTAGTTTAGACATTTTTAAGTTTTTCACAATGTAATTAATGAAACAAACTATGATTTTGTGTGAAAATTAATGAAAGTGAATAGAAGAAATAATATTGCTGATGAATGTCTATAGTAAATATATTGTCAATATCATCTGTGTTATTTTTACACAAATCTATGTATTTACAAAAAACTATAGCTAATATATATGACTCAATCGAGTATTACTAAGTGAGGATGTTGAGGAGAAACACCCTGGCTCTGATCATACATCTCATAAGTGCATCTAGTTCGTCTTCAAGATCTTGAATGCTCAACTCAAATTTCCTCAACTCGTTTTGTGCTTCGTCTTTAACTGTGTTCTTCTTGACAATAGCGTGGAGAAGGCAATCCACGGTCTGGAATTCAGATGCTTCTTCCTCGGCGCAGCTGATCACACGGCTGGACTTCTTTATAAAAGACCACTTTGATTGAGCTTTCGGCCCAGAAATGGTGGACAACAAGGACTCAAACAAAGTGATAGTAACTTGCTCAACTCGCCCCAAAGTGTTTAATGTGGAGTCAGAGCTGGAAGAAGCAGAGCAGTTGTTCTTCAGATCCCGTGAACAATTGTTGAGTGCCTTCTTCGACATCTTCCTAGAAGCTAAGTATTTCTCAGCCGCCATTGCAACCTCGGATTCATCTCTTTTGCGTCGCAAGAGTGACTGCAATTCCTGTGCTTGCTGTTTGGTCTGTGACAAGACATCCTTGGATGTTCCACAAACATCCAAGAAGCAAAGGGATGCATTCAATAATCCATCCACAGAGCTGCGGTTGTTTTCTTGGATCAATCCCTGTTGAGTTCGTGGCAACTCAAGGAAGCCCTCAACCGAGTCATACAAATCTCTAAGCATGCCAAGGTTGTTGGTCATATTGGATGAAGATGAAGCTTCCGATGAGGAGGATAGTCTCCTTAGGTTTTCATCTATGTTGGAAACCCTAGAGTTAGGACTCGAAGGCAAGCTGATGGATCTAGTGTGGAATGAAGAAGAGGAAGAAGCCATTTGTGTTTTGGAACTGTTTGTCTATGCTCTTCAATGAAGGTGTTTCAAGTTTGGGTGCTGATACCTAGTTTGATCAAGGTAATATATATATAATGGGAAATTAATTATATTGAAGGAGACAATAGGAATATGCTCCTCTAATTAAATTAAGCAACTACTAATAATCTCTCCTCACCATGCCTTTTCCTTTGGTTTTAAAATGAGTTGCCAACATAAATTAACAATCTTTAATTCTGCAATGTCTCCATAATAATGACAAACAATACATGAATATTGTGATTAAAATGATATTGTGATCCACAAAATATGGCATATGCACAAGCGGGTTAGTTAGGCCTTGTCTTGTCTCGACTAAGAAGACATGTCAGCTCAAACTCCTCAATTAATTAATTGAACAATCAATCTGCTATGCATTTGAGGATTCATATATTGGTGGGGAATCAATCTGCTTCCAACAATTAAATGCTAAGGAACCAAGAGGTTCTATCACATTAGACAAGACAACACACATGAAAGAAGAAAAATAAAAAATCTAAAGTCTTGCACAAATTCGATCAAGTTGAAAGTGTAGTTAATTATTTTTGTAGACGTGGAACTGAATTTGAGCGAGCCTTTTGTTAGATACCGTGTAGTACATTATGACATCTCACCAACAACACCCAAAACGGAACTCGGGAGTCCATGTATAGTTCATTATGACATCTTTCCATACAAAAGCGCCCAAAACGGAGTCATCAAGATTTAGAACCAAGCTCTCAAAGTCGACCTTGCAACTTGAAAATCATCACCCAATGTCGAAGACGAATTTGTCTAATGCTCAGCCAACTTTGACCGCCGCCTGTAAGTCATCCTTACATTGAAACCAAATATTGGATATGTAATTGAACCCTATTCCTACAGTAAAAACCTACCACATGATAAATCTCAACAAAGCAACTTCCAGCTGAAAAATTCAAGACATAAGAGAAAAGATTTGTGTTTGCAGTTCAATCAGCGAGGATGAGTACTATTATGTTTGTTACTTATTGTTCTACATTTTTGTATTATGTTTTAGTTACTGTTAGATTTCAGATTGGGCCGAGCCAAGCCCAATGGGCCAGCAGAGAGCAATTATATATGCAAGTGAGGTTTCATCCTAAAATCAATTGGTGATATGAGTAGGTGATCCACTTGCCAACCGGTGTGGTACTACAGACTCACGGTTGATTGTCTATTTCAACATTCCCCCTCACCGTGAGGGCTCTGATTTCAACAGACCCTCTCCCAGGCCCAGGCCCGTCCCGGGCTCTGATACCATGTTAGATTCAACATTGGGCCGAGCCAAGCCCAATGGGCCAGCAGAGAGCAATCATATATGCAAGTGGGGTTCCATCCTAAAACCAATTGGTGATAGGATGAGGTGATCCACTTGCCAACCGGTGTGGTACTACAGACTCACGGTGGATTGTCTACTTTTTTCAAATTCTGGCGGGTTGGGACTTAATTTCAACAAACCTCACTGCCCGACCCGGTAACCTTGTACGTGGAGCCAACAAAGGGGACAAACCCAACACCGCCTATCAGAACCGGACTCTGATACCATGTTAAATTCCACATTGGGTCGAGCCAAGCCCAACGGGCCAGCAGAGAGCAATCTTATATGCAAGTGAGGTTCCATCCTAAAACCAATTGGTGATAGGAGGAGGAGACCCACTTGCTTATATACTACTCGATTATACATATACCAACCGGTGTGGTACTCCAGACTCACGGTGGAATGTCTATTTCAACATTTACTTTTCATTATTTCAAGAATTCAAGAACTTGTTTCATTTGTTATGAAAGTTAGTAGGTTGTTTTAGATCTTAGCTTCTGTTTAGGCGGTAGTCATTGATTAATAAAAACACTATATGTTCCGACAATCTATGTAATTCTTTTAGTTTGTTGCAACATTGTGAATCAAAAGGCAGCACCACAAGTTGTTCTAGCCTCAGATTTAAGTGTACCACCAACACTTGGTGTCACGCCCCGAAATCCACCTTGAAAGTTAGGGGTGATGGCCGTTATTTACTAGTAATAAACTTGTAAATAACAAAGTCTCAAAAGATCCTTTAATTGAAAACAACTCCAATTTAATAGGTATTCTAATACAAGGAATCATGATACTTAAATAATCAAACATCTCTCTATACAGAAATATCCAATTCAAGGGAACAGCGTCAACTGCATACATCTAATACAGCGTCAACTGCATACCTCTAATGCGTTTAATCCAAAATTCAGCGTATCCACGAAATTAGATACAGGCTATCCAACGCTTTATCAGCTTATCCTGAACTCGAGTAGTTGACAACTTCATGGTTCATACTTCTGCTGCGCACTCTGATATCATCTAAAATTCAACGTCTCGGAATATCGCATAGAAGGTCACCCGGTATTGATGATCTGAAGTACTATTCACTCATCCTGAAACTGAGGAGTTTAATAGGGGTAAGTTGCTGGGGAGCAACTCAGTAAGTAGTGGTCACTTATCCCTACCGGATCAAGCTCTCGAAAAAGTATATAATATAGATATTTATACCTAGGTGGTAACGATTATAAACATCAAGCTTTCAAAAAACGTCAAAACAATGCAGAGTTCAAAAGTTTCTACGTAACATATTTGATCAAAGTGGGAGGTTAATCAGTTGATGCAGAACTTGTCAAAATTCAGAAACAGATCATAGTTGGAGGTCAATCAGAAACAGAGGCTTCGAACATAATCGAAAGTCGGAACGGAATAGAACAGAATCAAAGGTTTCGAACTTAATCGAAATTCAGAACAGAACATATCAGATCGGAGGTTGCTCTAGTCTTTTCACCACGCCTACGATGCCTGCAGGAAGGCTCTAATGTTTTCCCCCATTGGAAGGATGCAGAGCCCATGTATGCTGCTGGGTCGGCTCCAATGTTTTCCCCCATTGGAAGGATGCAGAGCCCAGATATTCCGCTGGGTCGGCTAAAAGCGATCAATCTTCGTATGCATACGCCGGAGGGGCCCTCGTAAGGGTTCAGGTCGTAGCCAGACTTACGAGCACAGAGTCAGAGACGGAGGTCGAACTTTATAAAATAAGTTTTCCGAGACAAAAGTCGCATTTCATAAAATAGGTTTCCGAGACAAAAGTCGAACTTCATAAATTAGGTTTCCATTAACAATTTTCATCAAAACATTATATCAAGGCATATCACGGAAACATTCGTGCAAAATTTAGTACATCAAAATATACGTAATTCATAACAGAACTTCAAGCACTTGATCCGAATTTCAAAATACGAAAATTATATTCATGCTCGAAAATGGCTTATCTTTGAAACTTCATGCAATGCAGAAAATATTTATTTTGTAAATATAAGAATAAGTTAAAACTACTTACCTCAACTAAAACCCCCAAACTAATGTCAACAGCTCCGTCGATCCAATTTTCCTAAAATAATACAATAACGAGTTTAAGAACCTCTGTCCGAACCACACGTTCTACTAAATTTCAAACCGCTTATTCAGAATTCAAATCTCCTAAAGTCCAATTCAGATCTTCAGATTCACTCGTCCAACCACGGCACGTAAAACTATATGGAGACCCGATATCTCATTATTCACTGCATTTTTTACCATCTCATAAAAATTCCCAAAAATTACTGCAAGTAGAGGATTCAAATACGAGTCCAACGATGCAAACGGCGTCGCGTTTCGACATCTGGGTGGCCCATACGGGTCAGTCAAAGTTTGCCGGACGTGGTCAACTTCAACCTAAGACCAGATTTTTACAGGTTGCAGAGCCAATTTTGGTAGCTTGGTTCTCCCCCGTCCGGGCTCGGTTTTAGGTGTTCTTGGTGTCTATGGAAATCCCTTATCATGAACTACAAGTTGGTAAATTCTTTGCTGCGAAATATTTAGTAAAAACACGACTTTTATAGCCTCGAAGTTCACGGTTCAGTTAAATTCCTGTAACCTCAAATCTCGATATCTAACAAAAGACACGATAGAATTAGGTTTTGTCACTTGATTTAGTTACTTAGGCCCCCTAGAATCTATCCATGACCAGAAAAGAGAATATGCATCATCAAAACGTAGACCACCATTAACGACCCTCGAAGCTTTCTCTCTCTAGGAATAAACATGTAACACTAAGAGTATATGGAGAAAGCTATGGAGTTTACTTTAATCGTGATCTGAAACTTGCTCGGAAGCTTGTGGATACTGAATTTCGTCCGCTCCCGTGGTGGCTTTGTCGAGCTCCGAGAATTTGCTAGTTTCTCGTTTTGTAGTTCTCTCTTGTGCTCCAAGCTCTCTAGGGTTTGATAGGGCTACGAAACCAGATGAGATCACTCTTTAGATGAATAGGCGGCACACTAAAACCCTTTAATCCCGTTTTTGAGCAATTTGGAAGCCTTGCCAAAAACCTACGTGATTTTCTATAAGTTTGTAGGGAGAAAACAACTTTTGACCCTAAACTTTGCACTTAGAATGTATTACACCCTGAAATTTTAACCTTGCAACCTTGGTCCTCATATTTTATGCAGGTTTTACACTTGGTGATTGCATTCTTGTTACGTGCCTGATAAGATCAAATTAAATTTCAGTAACAGTTTTGAACCGACCACATTGAGGATAAAAAATTATATTTTTACTAGTTATTCAACGAATCGTTATATGGGAACTTTTAGTTCAATGTAAGGGTTCTCCTTCGACACCGAGAACACTCAAAATGGAGCCCGGATGAGTGAGAATCGAGCTCACAAAGTTGGCTCTGTAATCTTATAAAATTTTACCCTAGGTTGAGGATGAAGATGACCACGCTCGAAGAACTTTGACTGGCGTGTATGAGTCACCCTGACATCGAATTGTTATGTCGTTGGACTTGTAATTGATACCTCTGCCGACATTAATTTTTGGAAACTTTTCCGATATGGTCGAAAATTTGTAAAGAATTGGATATCGAAAGGTTCCGCCTAGTTTTTTTGTGCCACTATCAGATATGGTAAGGTAATGAATATTTCCTGACCAATTTTTTCGGCCAGCAACTTTAATACAGAATATCATCTTATGTATTAAATACATGCCATATTCATCAGAATTCGGCATTAACAGGCCACATAATACCGATTTCGACTTAAGGGAATCCCCTGTTTTCTTTTAGTGGTAGTTGATGTTGATGAATCCTAGTAAAAAGTATGTCATTTAGGTCATCAGGTTATCGGTTAACAAAGTTTATACATTTTTTTGTCTATTCTGAGGGATATTTTTTAGATGTGTTAGCTAGTGAAGCTCGCCATAAAGAAAGTTGTGCAAGTGCATGAAATTTCAAAGTATGTTATCTCGAACGGAATACAAAACTTGAGTCTATGCTTTGGAAGCCTTGCAACATTACATTTGGATTGAAGTTGAGTCTTACTACTCCTTTTATCCTCAACTGCCGGTCAACAACAGCAAACTATTCAAATTCTCGAAGATACGTTAAGGTCTTGTGTTATTAATTTTAATGGTTGTTGGAATAACCACCTACACCATTGATGCAGATCGACTATAACACCAGTTAACAAGTTAGCATCGTGGTAATAGTAAAAATCAAGGTTTTAGTTGGGAATCCTTGTGCAATGCATGAACATGCATGGTTGGCTACTTTGTAGAGTGTGTTGGTAACCTACTTGCTCCTACCCCATCTCTATGTCTCCTTCTGCAATTTGGTCATCAACATCTGGGCATTTACTTCATGGAGGAAGCAAGTTAAAAAAATAGACTTGTCTAATGTCGACATTAGACAACTCTATTTAATTTACTGTTTATTATTTGTACTTACACAAGAAACTGGAATTGATCAATAGCAAACTTACACAAGAATCTTGCAGTTTGCTATTGATCAATTCCAGTTTCTTGTGTAAGTACAAATAATAAAAGAGTAAATTAATTGCATATAATAATAATTTTGTAAATGAATAAGTTAAAGAATTCTCTCAATTCTCGGTTATGTATTTATTTATTCAAATATAGGTAACATAGTCAATTTGGTACTTAAAAAAAATCACCTTTTACTTATGAAGAGAGATGTAGTTTTTTATTTAAAGATTGAAAGATGAGGTAGCAATAAAATTCAAGTAACCCATAACTAGAGGTTTCGAAATGGAAAATTTTCACGACGGGTACCTTAATTTTAAGGGTTTGACACAATATGAGCGAATATTATTCTAAATATAAAGTAATCATACAAATGTGAAATAAGCATGCAAGGGTGTTGAGCTACAAATGGACCCTAGAACACAGCGCGTGGAAAAAAAAATTAGGATGAGGAGTTGTAAAACAGATAGCTATTTGATTATTAACCTAAACACAAAACTCCAGTCCAGTATGCTTTTTACAATTCTCCAAACAATTTCCCATTTCCAATAGTCCATTACTCAAATGGTCATCTCACATATTTCAAATAGTAAAATGTAAACTAATTAAAAAAATATTTACAAAAATGTCAGCCGGGGCTTTTTAAGAAAGCGGCAATAAAGGTCTGCCACTGTCTCAAAGAACGGCGGATAAACAGTGTCGCGACAGAATACACTGTTTATAGTAGATCTGTATACGTCGCTGTTTCAAAGAGGGAAATAACGGCAATAAATATTGCCGCTTTTTGAGACAGTAGACACTCATTGCCGCTCTCGCCCTAGCGGACATTTTAGTAATTTGGGTAAAGGATTCAATTTCCAAAGAGAGAATCTGCCAAAACAAAAGGAAAATAAATCATTTCAGGTTATATGCCATATTGCCATTCATTCGTCACCACTCTTCCCTCTCTCTCGCAGACGTAACAGAAGCATCAAGAAGGGAGAGGGCGATAGGCATGGATACTGCTAGGAAGCTCAACAAATCCAACTCCGAAATGGACTTCGATCGACCAAGCATCGAAGACTATCTCCCATCTGGTTCCTCTATCAACGAGCCGCGCGGCAAGCTCCGCCTGTCCTCCTCTCTCTCTCTTTCTCTCATTAATTTGATCACTTGACCTTTTGAATTCTATAGAACGGAGTTTCCAGATCGTTTTCGCCTTCTGTACGGTAATTCTGATGTTTCCTCTGTATTTTTCTGTTTCCAGCCGTGATCTGCTCGACATATCGCCTACACTGACTGAGGCTGCTGGCGCCATTGTCGATGTGAGTGTCAATAGTTAGCCAAGACAGTGAAAGAATCAATACAATGAAGATGCTTGATTTTGGCAAATAACACTGTGCTTGGCTCACATTTAACGAAGGAAGGTCTTTGTTGTAAGAAAAAAAAAATTATTTTTTCAGTTTCTGGAAAAGTAGCTAGCCATCATGTCTTGTTCTAAATGCTGTCTCTGTATGTCAATTGGAGCTTGGGTTCTGAAGCTGTAATACTAGTTAGGAACTAGAAAGGCTAATGCTTTTCTCAGATGTTTACTTGCATTTGGGAAATACAAGTGCTTGATCATGTATATTTCATGATTATATACTCTGACTGAGATTTCTGAATTGAATTGTGGTGAATTGCAGGACTCTTTTACACGGTGTTTCAAGTCTATTCCCCCTGAACCGTGGAACTGGAATATATACTTGTTCCCTCTATGGTGTTTTGGTGTGGTGGTTCGGTATTTTTTTCTATTTCCTGCAAGGTCATATCTCTAGTACTCTTTATGACATGTCACCAGGTTTAAGTACTATGTAGCATCCGATTAAAATATGTAACTTCCATCTGAAATTTCCGACAAAATATTGCAGGGTTTTAGTATTGACAATTGGATGGATAATATTCCTCTCCTGTTTTATCCCTGTGCATTTTCTACTGAAAGGGAACGTTGCTCTGAGAAAAAAACTAGAGGTTCAATTCCTTTCCTACTTTCACCGGTTTTTTTGCGTTTAAGCTTCTAAAGATTCACACTATTCTTCCCTTTTATAATAGTTAAATGCACTGAAGTAAAGATAACTCAGAAAATTCCTAGTTTGGGTCTTTTCTTGCTTTGATGCCATTGTTTTAGTAAAGAATTGAATTAATCTGGTTGATTCCTTTTTTTTGTATCCGTCGTGATATGAGTTCGTAAGTAGTAATGCTGCTGAAAATGTCTAAGCTGGTATCCTTTGCAAAAGTTTGCATTATCCAACTTTTAGTCGAAAGTAGCATGCTGAAGAAGTGGGTGAAGAATTAAAAGGAATCTTTTTTCTTTATTTGGATATGATAGCTCTCCTCTTTCTCTTAAGTTCTCCATCTAGATTATATAACTCATGCAGCACTGTTTGTTTCTCATATGAAAGATGATTATTTTGTTTCAGAGGTTGCTAGTGGAGCTAATTTGCAGCTTCTTTGTTGCTTCTTGGACTGGAGTGGTTAAATATCACGGGCCAAGACCAAGCATTCGGCCTAAACAGGTACACATAATCGTTCTTTTTCCTTGTGACTTGACATTTCAATTAAATATAAGTTCCATTGATCATATTTCATACCCAATGTATTGAACAGGTTTATGTAGCCAACCATACATCCATGATCGATTTCATAGTTTTGGAGCAGATGACTGCATTTGCTGTAATTATGCAGAAACATCCTGGCTGGGTTGGTTAGTGTATGTTCTCCAACATTATGGAAAAGTACCATCTAGAATATTTCATTTCTATCTGCGATTCATGTAGGACTTTTACAAAGCACAATTTTGGAAAGTGTTGGTTGCATCTGGTTTAACCGCAACGAAGCAAAAGATCGTGTAATCGTGGCAAAGAAGTGAGTCTGGAAGTGCATTCATATTTTTCCTGAATACTTTTTTTTTTTTTATGAAATTCCTGAATACTTTACCCTTGCATAAGAATGCAGTCCACTTTTTTTTCAGATTGAGGGATCATGTACAGGAAACAGACAATAATCCTCTGCTCATATTTCCTGAAGGAACTTGTGTAAACAATCACTACACTGTCATGTTCAAGAAGGTACTAGTAAACAATCTCATGAATGCGCTTAGAAAGCACGGTGATTACTCATAAAATGTAATCTTTGATTAACAGATAGTTTGTTCAAAATATTTATTGATCGACTTGTTTCCATATGTAGGGTGCATTTGAACTTGGTTGCACTGTTTGCCCAGTTGCAATCAAGTACAACAAAATCTTTGTTGATGCCTTCTGGAACAGCAGGAAGTATGGTTTTTTTACTACTTTTTTTTATAAGAGCAAAATTAATTTCATTATGAAATATTTGGAATTTGTGTTGATAATGCCGAGTCACATTTCTAAAACACAGACAATCATTCACCATGCATCTACTGCAACTGATGACATCTTGGGCTGTTGTTTGTGATGTGTGGTACTTGGAGCCCCAAACTCTGAAACCTGGTGAGACACCCATAGAGTTTGCTGAAAGGTAACAAGATAATTAGGTGGTTATCAATGATTGCAACATCTTCTCTTAATCCTCTTTTAAGGAAACAGATTCGTCCAATTTTTTTTTGTGAAGACTTGTTTATACGAAATAAACGCAGAGTTAGGGACATTATTTCCGTTAGAGCTGGTTTGAAGAAAGTCCCTTGGGATGGGTACCTAAAATACTCTCGCCCTAGCCCGAAGCACAGGGAGCGAAAGTAAGTTAAATATCACATTAGTTTATTTTTACCTTTTAACAAGCTGTTAGACTTTCTCACTCAATCACTTGTTTCTCACTCTGCTACAAGACTCACACTTTGTTGAGTTTTCATTCTTTATTATATAAGAGGTAATGAAGTGCTTATAGGTTTTAGCATAGATATATGTAGTTGTGTTGTGCAGAGTCATGAACTTCAATTAGTTGTTGTTTCATGTTTTCATTGAGTTGGTTTCTGCACATTTTCCCTCCACAGGCAACAAAATTTTGCAGAATCAGTGTTGCAGCGATTCGAAGAGAAGTGAGCCCTTTCTTGGATCGATTTCTTCACTTCTTTGTGCATGTAATCTTGAGCCAAAAACTAAGTTACAAAAATAAAAAAAATGTGTTGTCATTTTTGTGATGAATCATAGAACATCATCATATTGTGAATTTTTGTCCACTTTTTTTTTTCCTCAATTGGTGGGTGTGATCCAACTTCCATTAAATCTTACTACACATTTTTTTCAGCAGCAGCACTTATATTATGCTTTTTTCACACCTAAACAATTTTTATATGTGGACTGGTCTCATCTGGAGAGCAATACTTATGGCAGCACTTGTAATATGCTTTTGACATATAGACTAATCATTTAATTTTATCGGAATAGTCCTAAAGAGTAAGTTACTGATTATGAATGTCTTTTCATTTTCAATATCTTAACGGGTTTAAAGTTTAAACTTTAAGCTCTAATTAAAGGATACTTTAAGCTGATTGAGCTCACGATTATGATATCATATGTTGAATTATTTTCTTATACAAATAAATAAGACTTTTTGCACAAAAGTGGGTGCTGGTGTGAACCACGTCCACGAACGCGATATGTATCTCTATAGTCAACCACCCACCTACCATATAACTTTCATTGATCAACAACAGGATACAATACGAAGACAGACTTATTAACTGATTGATGATTATAAGTTTTTCTTGGATTAGTTTACATTATTATATTTTCAACATGACATAAATTGAATTAATATATATCAGTGGGTTGATTATTTGATTTTATTTTATATATATACTAGCTTAGCTTTGACCCAGAAGTGAAGCATAACTTGATCCATTATTTTTATTGTCGGACAGCGGTCAGCATCCGCTAATCAGTTATTTATGTAACTAGTTACTAGTTATTGTTGTTAATTATAAAAACACATTTTAACTTGGATAGGAATAAGATACTGATAGTGTCGGTAAAAGACAAGTAAGTAATACCTGATCGCGACGGGTCTCAACTCCGAAACGTGTTTGACCATTCTTTCACCTGCTGTTTTGTGTACGCAGCCACAACAATGGAGACGTTTCTCCGTCTGAACTCAAAGATACACAACTAATTACCAATTTAGTTTTTTTTTTTTTTACGGGATACCTTAGATTTTAGAGTGCAGAGTATTCCATTCGCACCAACACATAATTTATAGCAATTTGAATTACTAATTTTCTTAATTGTCCAAATATTAATTATAGTTTTATATTTAAATTGTGATAAAAGTTCTTCACAAAATTTATGATAATTTTTGAAATTATTATAACTTAAATTTAACAAAGACTATTTTCTTTAATAAAAATCAACAAAAATTAATGTTGAGTTCATTAACCATCATTCTGAATGAATATCCAAGAGAGACACAAGATTATTTACACTTAGTGCTTTTGAATTATTTTTTAATCTCCAATAGTTTAATATTTTAATTTAATAGTAATAACTATATATAAAAAAAAATGGCCAAAATTATACAAGTGCTTATTAAAAAAGGAATAATGCACATTCCGAAAGCAATTAAGTGGTATGAGTCAAATAATAATCAACTTTTATAGTATTTTTAGTTTCGGAAATAAATAATCTCTTATTAAAATGAATGAAAGAATTTTGATATGAAAATGAATGCTACTTAATAATGGAAAATTATTATATGCCCCATTATACACGCACATTTAGAAAAATGGAAGTCAAAGTCTTTGTTGGTCTCTTCTTTCTTCCACACTGCTCTGCCATATTCCAACGTCCATTTAATCTCTCACTTCCTCTTGCCGAGTTTGTAGAAAGAGAAACAACAAAGATAAGATAAAGATGGGTTTCCTTGTCGAGGTGGTTCTAGGAGCGGCATTCCTCCTCTCCGCCCTATCGCCGACGACGACGGCTCTGGGGTTCCGCTGCAGCACCGCAGGCGCCACCTGCCAAGGCCTGGTTGGGTACAAGTCCCCAAACAGCACCGTCATCGCCGCCATACAGACCTTATTCAACGTCACCGACCTGGTGTCCCTCCTCGGGGCCAATAACCTCCCGCTGTCGACCCCACCCACCTACAAGGTGGCCCAAAACCAGACCATGAGGATCCCTTTCCCTTGCTCCTGCACCAACGGCACCGGACTCTCCGTCAACACGCCGCAGTACACCATCGCCGGCGGCGACGGACTCATCCACATCGCCACCGAGGTGTTCTCCAACGTTGTGGCGTACCAGGATATTCAGGAAGCCAACAACATCACGGACCCCAACACCATTTATGTGAGTGAGCCTTAATTTGATTTGATTTGGTAAAATATTATTCATTCAAATTTCAAAATGAAGGAATTGGTAATAAATAAATAAATAAATATAGGCAGGAGCGAAGCTGTGGATCCCACTGCCATGTAGTTGCGACAAGTTAGCAGATGAGTCGTCGGTGATTCACTATGGCCACGTGGTGGAGGCTGGGAGCTCTGTGGAGGCGATTGCTGAAGAATACGATGTTAGTGTGGAACAACTGATGACCCTCAACGGTCTCAAAAATGTTAGTGAACTCTTGGCTAATACAGCTATCGATGTTCCTTTAAAAGGTAGGTACTCACTGGTGGTCCGTTCTATATATACTAGCCACTAACCACGCGCACCGCGCGGGAAAATTTGCATACAAAATTTTAAAAATGATATTTTCTTTAATTGTTGTATATAAATAGTTATTTGAAATTTTTTAATATACTTTTTTGGATAAAAATTAAAATAATAGTGAAATTAATAAATATTTTTTTAATATATATATTAGTTTAAAATATTCACAAGGTAAAGATTCTAGTCAGCCCATACTTACATTTAGAATTTTTTAGCGGTCTACCAATCTTAAGAATAAGAAACATTAACAAAGAGCCCTATATGTTACACCTATGAAAACTATTAACAAAAACTTATTAGCTTTATTAATAGGCTTGTACAGTTATATTATTTGTCAATTTCACCAAAAAAAAAATATTATTTGTCAAACCTAACGTTGTGAATCTAATTATAATATATATCATCTTGGATAAAACATCAGAACATATGATTCATGATATATTACAAAATAAGAAAAAAAATAGTAAATTGATCAGAAATAATATTGGTATAATTAGATAAGTAAATATAAACGAAAACAAATAAATAAAATAGAAAAATCTATATCTACTTGATTTTACTAAGTAACTGGATAGTTTTCAAGATGCTAATTTAGTGCGCCATTCAGGAAAAAAAAATTAAAGCGAAAAATAATTTATATTATGTACATATGCAGGAAATTATATAAGTAATACAATATATATATATTTAATTTAATTTATTGGAATAATTATATTTTAGTGATAGTGTGATATGGAGAAAAAATATATATTATATATTGTTTAATCTGTATCTACGCGTTTCTATAAAAAAAAAAAAAAAAAAAAAAAAAAAAAAAATCTGTATCTACATATATACTATGTAATATTCTACTACAAATATATACATTTGAATTAATTGAAATTGAATATAAAAACATTATTAACACATACTCAGATACACGGTCTCGTTTATATTCCCAATGAAATTATACATATAATTAAATAAGGGTTAATGTAAGTATCAATATTGATCTTTTTGAATTGATATGATATTTAAAAAAAAATAACAAAATGTTGAACTATCAGACAAAAATAATATACATACGGTCAATAAGCTTAAGATCCAAAATGTAATTCTTGACCAATCATGGCTCTGAATGAAAATAAATAAAAATAACCGATCAAAGAATTAATTAATTAAGTAAAACATAAATTGTAATTTTAATATAAAGTTAGAATTGATAAATAATTTCTTATACACAAAGTAAAAAGGAGAATAATCTACACTCAATAAGTATTAAAAAACAGTGAATAGCTAAAATAAATTAATATGTCAACAGCTATAAAAAAAATAAAAATATTTGAATAGTAAAGAATAATTCGTACCTGAAAGAAAATTTGATATTTTCAATTTTTGAACAAATTGAAAAATAATTAATTATGAGAAAAACTAAGCACACAACTAAAATTTAACAAAAAATAATTATCAATATCCTAATTAGTTAAGCAAAACTATAATTCTATACTGTTAGGTAAAAACATTCAACGTAATGTTAAAATTAGCAATTGATGTTCATATACGACGAACAGGAGATAAAAACGTACATGAATAATGAACAATTTAGTACCTGAAAAGAGAATATAAAAATTATTATTGAAATTCCGAAGAGGCAATCGGTGGCAGCTCTTGAAGAAACCGAAGATGATGAAAGAAATAACTCGGTTCCGAACCCACCACCACCAGCTCCATCAGAGGTACGGGTACCCTCTCAGAGCAATACTACTCTACAGAGAGTTTCCTTCCCTCTCTCTCTAGACATCAAAAAATTAATGCTTAGAACTCAAATTATATGCGGTGACCCAATGAATATAAGCTTCGATTTCATGAGATATCAGAATAACAACACGCTTGCCAAAAAACAAAAAAAAAATTCTATTAAGCTTGTGATTTCATTAAAAAAAAACACGAACAAATAATTAAGTAGCTATTACACTATACGTACTTTGTGGCCAATATGCTTCAGATTTTCGATTTTGAAAGTTAATAAATAACTCCACCAAACATGCAAAACACAGAATATATATATAAAAAAAATTATATAATTAAGCAAGTTGGATGGATTAGTTACAAATAATGCAAGACACTCAATTTTTATGTGGTGCCTCTTTGTATGAACTTGCGCATGGTCGAAGCATTTATGAGTTTATTGCTGGATTTAGGGGTAGACCTACTACTCCCTGCAAAACACATCAAATTCATCGGTACATATATTTACTCTACTAAAAAAGAAAATGATCGAAAGAAACGAAAACTACTACTAAAAAAGCCGATGAAGAAGCTTAAAGTTTTCCTACATACGATAGAATATATATATATATATAAGTTTACCTTGTGGTGTTTTATTTAGTTTATTTATTATATATTATATATATTTCTTTGCCTTTAATCTACCGTTGTATTACATATATAATATATGTTTTTAATATGTCACCGAAAATATAGGTATATATATATAATGCAAATTTGATATTGGAGTGATTATATATATTACGGTTCTATGTATATGTTATATTATTATTATTATTATTTAAAAAACTGAAATAAGTTAATAGCTGCCAATTTAATATAATATGTTATTCCATATATACATTGCTTACGTGGCGGCCTACGGTCTTCCGGAACCAAACTGTATAGAATTACTATTTAAATGGAAACTTTAAATTAATTAATTTCTTTAAATTGCATAGAGACTAAAATAGGATATAAAAAATCATCTTAATTTATAACCAATCAATATTTTATGTCTAAATTTATAGACCTCCAATTATATACCGATTAAATTAGGCAACGCTGACTGGACGAACCGCCCACGTGTCAGTCAGAGGGGTTCCGGTGTCGAATTAATATAATATAGTAGATTATATATAACCAAATCGATATCTATACTTCTATTCGTTTATTACATATTCTTGTTTGATTTTTTTAAATTTTTTATTCGAACTTACAATTTTCGATTAAATTGTTAAATCTGTTTTATTTTTTGTCAAGTTGGACTGAAATTGAGCATGTTTCCATCTTGTGTTTTATGTATACCTAACATGAATTCAGATATAAATGGAAAGAACTGCAGTAAAATACCCTCAATTGGATGCTCAACTGAAAGACGTCTAAATTGATGAAAGTCCAATTGTGCATACAATTGAAAGTATTTCGTTGTAATTCTTTTATTTTATATTTAAATTCATTTTGAGTACAAGTGACAAAAACATACTCATTTTATGTCTAATTTGACGAAAATTAAGAATAAGGTACTAATTTGCTCGAAAATTAAAAGTTTAGATAACCAATTTTTAAAAATTAAAGTTCAGGTAATAATTTGTAAAATAATCACAGTTTAGGTAGCAATTTAGTTATTAACACAGTAATTTAATAGTTAATTCCTAACAGCTTTGTTTTTTACTTTGGTATAATATGATAATAGTGTGTTCGTCGGTGATAAGTAATGAGTCACTGGACTCCTCGTTGCTGGTTAGTAATGGCAGCTACGCGATCACCGCCAATGGTTGCGTTCAGTGTAGCTGTGCTTCTTCAGATAATTGGATGTGAGCCTCTCTCTCTCTGCATTCACCTCTTCTTGACCCTCTCTGTCCAAAAGATAAGGAATTATTTCTATATCAAGTTTAACTAGTACAAAACTCTTGCTTATAAGAATTCAGATTGCGATTCATTAGACAATCAATCGTAACTAAGAAAAACTTAAATTTGAGATTCAAATCACGTCTTCGCTATATCTAATCTAATGTTGTACCAATAGACTCAATTATTAATGGAGATTATGATGATAGATTGGATTGCAAGGCATCATTATCGATTGCATCGTCGATATGCCCATCCATGAAATGTGAAGGTTCCACACTGTCACTGGGCAACATGACCATCCACGGTCCTTGCAATGCCACCGCTTGTGCTTACCTTGGTTATACTAAACAGAGGATTCTCACCGCTGTCGTCACAGAATCTACTTGCCCAGGTACAACACAATTAATACATACATACATATATGTCGTCGTGGTGTAAATTATATTTTTACTAAAAATGAAATGATCATTTTGATATTATTAACAGCTCCGTCACCGGCACCGACGTTGGGGGGACCGTATCCACCATCGAGTACTACTCTGGCCCCACCGCCAGGTGGAGGCAGCTCTTCCACGACCATCAGTTGTTTCAGTTGGAACATCTTAGTAATTCTCATTTTTGCCATGCTTTCCCTTCACTATCGTCACTGACAACTATTCTATTAGTTGAGGAAGGATTCTGTGATTATGTATCTCTCATTTTGTTTTACATGCATAATTGTTGAGTAGTAGTATTTCTGCGTTATTATGGAATTCATCACTTTCTTCTTTGGCTAGATATGTTTTCTAATGTACTCTCATTTTGCCAAGATTTTAATGGGTAGTTCGAAAATGCTATCAGCCTATATTATTTACATTTTAATTATTACTTGAAATGTTCATAAATTGAACCCACGATTCTATCCAATACAATTTAAGTAAAACTATTGAATATGCTGTTAAATTTGACATAAATAAATTTTATGTCAGTTGCTTTAACGAAAAACAAAAAAAACATTTGAGCATCATTTCAAAGATAATACTAATACCTTTTCAACATTCCCTTGTTACATAAAAGGATAACTTTTATGCCATGGCTTATGGCTAAATAGAAAAGGAGAGTTAAATGGAAAAGTTACACTCAATAATTAAGTAGTCAGCAAAAACCGAATTCGAATTCTGTTTTAGTAATGATTTTGATATTACTCTCATTCCAATTGTGGAATCAATGTGGCACACTCACATAGCAGAATTGTAATTAATGAAATAATAGAGGGTATTGCTGCTCTAAAACACATCCACGCGCCACTCGCATGATAAGCATTTCTGAAACAAAAAATAAAGTAGACACATTGGACTTAACATATCTGTATCAAATAGGCCCATTGGGCTAAACACGCAACAAACAAGCTTTTCTTTCGGACCATATGGTTCAAGTTTCTTTAAAACAAATTGCATCCTATGGTATGGATTTGTTGTAGTAGATTAATCCCAGTATTTTTTTTTTATTTTAATGAAAACTACATCTTAAATTTAAATAATTATTATGCTGACTTGTATTGTATTGTATGTGCTATTTTAACCTAAACTTGGGCCGAACATTTTATTTTTTTAAGTTTATGAAATGATAAATTAGCTGTGAAAAAATAGTCAATTAGCTGTGAAGAAAAATATGTAAGAGCATCCACAATGGTATTACGTAAATGTGGGTCCTACATATTTATTTAAGTAAAGTAACAAAAACTATTTACAGTGGTTTTACATAGCATTCCTTAAACATGAGATCCACATGTAAATTTATGTTTTTACATAAAGCATTTCTTAAATTTAAGTAATGCACTATGTATTACGTAACCAATTTTTTATTATAAATTAATTCATTTTATAATTAATGCTAATATCTTATTGGTGGTTGTTGGAAAATTTAATAATAAAATATATTTAAGGAATATGTTTAAGTAATACGATTGTAGAGAAAATATTTTTTCGTGTGTCTTAACTCTACGTATTACTTAAAGTGTATATAAATATCTACGTGGCAACTTTAAAGAATACATTTTATGTAAAACCATTTTGGATGCTCTAAGGGGTAAGAGAGGCAGAATACTTCTTCTACTTGCGGCAATTGCAATGGCAAGAACTTTATTAATCTAATTTAATATATACCATAAATCTATCTATCAAAATCAAACGCTGAAGAGAGGCGGAATACTTCTTCTACTTCGTGCGATAATTCCTATGAGCAAGAACTTACGCCAACGTCGGTCCTCTCACTGTCCCTCCCTCCCTTCAGAAAACAGCAACATCGACATCTTTTCAATGTAAAATCTATACCTTCCTGTTTGCATTTCGCTTTCTTTCTTAGTCCTGCCGCAAGAAGAATATTGAGGTTGTTTCTTTGTCGGGATCGAATCCCACGTTTCAGTGTCTGTTCTTTGGAACTGGGTTTTTACATTCTTTTTTAATTCTTCTTCGTTGTTCAAACATCATTGGCAGCCATTCCGTTTTAGTTACTTGATTATATGAAGAGGGTGTTTTTTGTTCTGTTTCTTCTGCTATGTGGATGGTATAATGATTTAGATTAATTATTTTGGGATTCAAGTAATTAGAGATAGACGAACATGAAGCATTTGATGGAGTACAATCTGGCATGATGAAGGGTAGTTGGTGCTCTACATGTGTTTCTTGCTATCGCTTTTTATATGCCAATCTTCTTTGATTAGCTTATAGTGTTGTTTGCCTCGTGATGTATATCCTGGTTGCGTTATTATTTTATCAGTTGCATTAGGAATTGGAATATTTGATGCGTTTCTCTCTTTCAACTTTCTTCCAGCTCCAGTAATGTAGCTTTCTAAATCCTGATTCTGATCTTGCAATTTGCAGTAACCTATATCAAAGTAAATGCTTTAATAAATCATAAATCCGTAGCATATGGGTTGAATTTATTCTGTTGGTGTCGAACTACCTCCTCATCTATCCACAGTATCAATGTCCATGTTTAATGTTGGCATTCTCTGAGTTATGTGAAAAGATTAGAGATCAAAGAAGAGTGTACATCTTTATCTGTACAATCCTCTAGGCTCTAATTTCAATTACTTACAGCAACATTCTTATTTTCCAGATTGCAGCAATAAAGTGGGAATTCTTCGTTGATTGAACTATAACTCTATTTTTAAAGATGCCTGCTACCCAGTTTTCTGGTGGCACTACTTCAAATGGTCTGACTAGACATGTTCATTGGAACACACTTACAAGCAAGAGACTACAGCTGCCATCTCAATCCCAGAAATTTGATCAGAGGAGATTGTTGTGCAAGAATGGGGGTTGTTATTCACCTGTCAACCACGAAAAGCTTTCAACTTCATTTACCACTCGATGCAGAAAGCCCCACTTATCAGTGGTCAGGAATCAGATGCGACCTGATTGTGATGTAGAGTCTCCTGATTTGGATGAATGTTTGGCTTCGTTAACCTCAGAAAATGATATCATTTCAAAAGAAGACCCCTCCCAGTATGATGCGAATGGGAATTTACAGTAAGTCCTGGATAAGCAGTTTTTCTTTTAGTTTATTTATATTCTTTTTCTTACTTTTATTAGTTATGATGCTTCATCATTCTCTTTCCTATATCTGTTTTCATAAGCAACATAAAAAACATAGGACGTGTAGCTTAGATACTCAGTGCCATAAGGTAAAAAAAAAAAATTCATTTTCTATTTTTGCAGTGCTTTGACAGGCAATAGTCCAAGGCAACCTCAACCTTCTCCTGATGTGAAAAAGGAGCTTCTAATGCTTTCTTGGCCAGCATTTGTCGGACAAGCCATTGACCCCTTGGCACAACTAATGGAAACGGCTTATATTGGCAGACTGGGTATGTGATGTGTAGTGGTTCTTGTCCTTAATTTTTAGATGATTAATCTCCTATTCGCCTTACTAAACCTAAAACTAAGATTGTATTCTTGATTTTGATGTTCTATTCTTAAGTACTAGAAATCATTATCTCCGTATTTTCATATCCTTGTATTTTGGTCTTGTTTCTGAACTTACTCTTATGAACATTCCCTTGATGACACCATTTGTCTAGGTGCCGTGGAATTAGGTTCTGCTGGTGTTTCCATGTCAATCTTTAACATCATATCAAAGCTTTTTAATATCCCCCTGCTTAGTGTCGCCACTTCTTTTGTTGCCGAGGATTTCTCAAAAAATGCGAGGAAGCATACTCATTCAGGTGGGGTTAGTTCATGGTTGGTGCTGATAGCCTTTTCGCCGGAAAACAGTCTAATAAGTTCCATATTATTTTCAGGAGAAGGATCTGGATTTAGCAATAACCCCAATACATTTGAGAGAACACAGTTATCGTCGGTATCTACTGCTCTGCTTTTAGCAGTTGGAATTGGCATTTTCGAGGGCGTGGCATTGTATTTTGGATCTGGGCAGTTTTTGTCATTGATGGGCCTATCATCAGTAAGTTTTTTCCAATTGTAGCATTTATTGCATATACCCACTGACCTCTTTATGGCGGATTGGTAATGCAAGTATGTTGTAGAATATGTATTTTGCATTATTACGTGTTTTGTTCTATATAAAAGCAAAAGCAAAATATTTGAAGTGAGCACGCTGATGGGTTCTGGATAGCTAATTCTATATCCTTTGGCAATATATGAGATTCTTTTTTTTACGAAAGGAGGATTCAAAAAACAGAAAATATGATACTTGACGGTTGATTTTTTCCGGAGTTTTTACTATTTCATTAATTATCAGGAGTCACCTATGCGCGCGTTAGCACAACGTTTCCTTTCACTCAGAGCCCTTGGTGCACCTGCAGTTGTAGCGTCTTTGGCGCTTCAAGGGATTTTTCGTGGATTTAAGGACACGAAAACTCCCGTATTATGTCTAGGCAAGTTTCACTGCAAAACCTACAAGTTATTTCCCTGGATATGTTGCTTGTCATAGGTAGCTTTTCCTGTAATCATTTGTATAATTTTAAAACACTAGCACCTGCGCATTGTGTTCTTGTTTGTAAGGACATGCTTCAAAGATTTGCATTGTTCTTGCAGAGGATGAACTCTGTCATCTGGAGACTTAGTAGGTACGATAAATCAATATGTTGTGAGAGGTTGGATATAAAAATACATGCTTTATAGATGCTGCTGAAGCCCGACTGTAAAAATTAGGCATATACGTTGATTTGCCACTCTCTATCGTTGTAATTAGTTTCTTAACTTTCTTTCAGCATCAATCAATGAACTGAAAATCTTTCCCATCAACCAGAAAAAAAAATATATATATGAAACCTTTACGGATATTCGTGTTTGTGTGATTACAGGTATAGGTAATCTATTTGCGGCATTCTTATTTCCCGTCCTCATGTATAGTTGTGGATTGGGCGTTACTGGAGCTGGCATTTCTACTGTCCTCTCACAGTAAGTTGCTATATATACATTCGATCTTCTCTTCTATTATTATGTCGGTTTTAACGGTTGTTACTCTTTTACCAGATATGCTGTTGCAATTTTGATGGTTTGGCATCTAAACAAAAAAGTGATATTGCTACCTCCAAAGATGGCATCTTTGCAGTTCGGAGGATACCTAAAATCAGGCTAGTTTTCCTTTTACGATCCATTTTCATATAAATTGTACTATATTCTTCTACTATAGTATAAAAGTCTTTGAGATACTTGATATTTGCTTTTTTTTTGGCACCATCTTAAAAAAATTAACACATACAGGTGGCTTTCTTCTGGGAAGAACTCTTGCTGTCCTTGCGACCATGACGATCGGGACATCTATGGCTGCACGTCAAGGTCCTATGGCTATGGCAGCTCATCAGATATGCATGCAAGTTTGGCTTGCTGTGTCTCTTCTTACGGATTCCCTTGCTGCTTCTGCCCAAGTAATATAACTAATAATGACAAACTTTCTATTAAAAACAAGTTTTGAGGCAGATTACTAAGTTCGATTGTGAAATAAGCCGAGAAAAGTCTTACCGAACCTTATGCAGGCCTTGATTGCTGGTGCATTATCAAAAAATGACTACAAGACAGTGAAGGACGTGACAAACTTTGTGCTAAAGGTACTGTTTTTCAGTGACCTCTACTTACCATAATTGTTTGGTTTAATTACTATTAAACTGTCTAAAGTTTGCCCAATGTTGAAATTTGGTGTCTGATGTTTAAATTGAGTGTCCCGGGTTTCATTTTGGTTGAAATTTGGTGTCTCGGTGTGATTACTTTAGAGAAGTCAATCACGACTGTCAAATTCGAGCTCCCATGCACGCTCCATTCTCGTCACCTTGCCATGACCGTTACCTAAGAAGTTGGCCTCATCCGCGCAAGTAAATCTCGCTCCGTTGTCGCTGGAAATCGCTTCTCACCACTCTCCTGGAAACATTTTCTTTTGGATGTTCAATTTTTCGGGGAAATTTGGCGATTTTGTGAAAAGTAAAGAGTGATGGATTATGAGTGGGTGAGTGGGTTGATAAAAATGATTGAAATGAGAGAAAAGGACGCGCGGGTACACCAAATTTCAACAAAAATGAATCTTAGGACTATCCATTTTAACCTTTCAAACTTCAGTCACCAACTTTCAATATAAGGCAAACTTCAGACAATTTATTAGTAATTAACCGTAATTGTTTTTTGGGTTCATTAGCAACTTGCTAGCTAAACCTTTTTTTCCCGAGAAATTTCTAGGGTTGAACTTGATGCTCTTTTTTTTTTTTTTTTTTACAGATTGGAATATTTACGGGTGTTGCTCTAGCTATCATCCTCGGATTGTCTTTCAGTTCTTTAGCCGCTTTATTCACTCAGGATGCGGAGTTATTGGCAATTGTTAGAACTGGGGTATTGGTATGTACAATATCTCTTCAATTGTTCTCTTGAGCATGCCTCTAAATTCGACGTGTCTTCTTCATCTAAACCCGGTCTGTGATGCAGTTTGTTAGTGCAAGTCAACCTCTGAATGCACTTGCCTACATATTTGATGGTCTTCACTACGGAGTTTCGGATTTTCGTTATGCTGCTAACTCTATGGTAAGCTGAGTCCCGACCGTAGCCCATTAGAACCGTCGTAATTCTATGGGGTTTGTTTTCATAATTTTTTGGGTGAAATTGTAGATGGTGGTGTCAGCAATATCATCTGCATTTTTGCTCTATTTTCCTTCAATTATCGGACTGAGTGGAATTTGGTGGGGGTTAGCTCTTCTGATGGGATTGCGCACTGCAGCTGGATATCTCCGGTAAGCTTAATGTTATGCACATTTCTTGGTGTGTCAAAAAACTGATCAATTAACGTGCTTCGGTCGGTCCATTTTTGCAGATTATCATCACCAACAGGTCCGTGGTGGTTCTTGCACCAAGATCTACACAAATACGAGGTTCAACAGGCTCGTCTTCTTTAATTCGACCTGAAGATAAGTTTTGGCCAAAAAACATGAAAAATAAAGTGGTTTCTTATGTAAGGTTTTTGTTTTGTGTTGTGATGTAGTTAAGACATTTATTTATAGGGTTAAGAACCTATTTTGAAACATGAAAAATAAAGTGGTTTCTTATGTAAGGTTTCTGTTTTGTGTTGTGATGTAGTTAAGACATTTATTTATTGGGTTAAGAACCTATTTTCAGTCTCTAGTTTACATGATATTGCGAATAGATGTCTCAAACAGTCAAGTTTTATTATTGTTACTATTTGGTGCATCTATCAGTTTTTTCTATTAAGTTAAAACAAGTTGGTAACGTGTTTATCACGTGACCCGATATAAATTGAAATTCCAAAAGCCTCACTTGTTAAAATGAAAAGATGAAAACAACCCCTGGATACAATAAAAATATGTGCCTATACTTCTTCCTCAGTCACTTCGATGCGGCAATTTCCCCTGGATCCATTATTTTTGGATCCATTATTTTTCTTCCTGTCTGCACATGTATTTTATAATTTGAAATCGGGATATTTTTGTTATTTCACTGTACCACAAATCGACACAAGAGTGGCACATGTTAGTCAGTATCCCCTGGATCCATTATTTTTCTTCCCGTCTGCACATGTATTTTATAATTTGAAATCGGGACATTTTTGTTATTTCACTGTACCACAAATCAACACATGAGTGGCACATGTTAATTATAAAATCGGACGGAAAACCGTTTTGTAAAGTTCATATTAACATTTTAATCCTGAGACACCAAATCGTAAAATCAGGTAAACTTGAAACTATAAATAGATTCTTACCACTTATTTATATGAGCGAAAACTACAGACATAGTTGAGACTTATAGAGTTCATCCAAGAAATTCGAGAGAGGCAGAACATCTGCTTGCTGTTATCAAATGAAATCAACAGAATATGCGAACAAATTGCCTATAGCACCCCTTCCCAGACACTATTTAACATGTGTATGCATTACGGAAGGGTTAGCAGTTTAACTCGAAATTATTCCAAATTGCAATATGCATCGTGAATGCACCACCACGACGATTTCTCGAAAAATAAATTCACCTTTGAACAATGTGAATATTGTCCAACTGATGGGTAATGAGGTGGGATCCACGGATCAATCAATCAAGGTTAGCAATGACAGCATCGACCACCTCCTGGGTCGTGCTGGTTCCACCGAGATCCTTTGTCCTGACTTGGCCATCAGCAATGACGCGCTTCACTGCGGTCTCGAGCCGATCAGCAAAGGTAGGGAACTGCAAGTGCCGGAGCATCATTGCGGATGAGAGAAGCAATGCCACTGGATTTGCCTTCTTTTGAGCCACGAGTTTGTCCTTGCCCACGTTTCCTGCTGATGCACCTTGCTCGAAAATGGCATGATCCGCCCCCACATTCCCTGAAAATGGCACGCCGTTTCAACATAAGTTTCATCTTGATAACATTTACCGATAAGTAGACGGGTTACAATACCTCCAGGCATGACACCGGTGCCTCCAGCAATACCAGCAGCTGTATTTGAGACTAAGTTTCCATAAAGATTAGGCGTAACCTGATGAAAGTAAGAAGACAAGTTTAGGTAATCAATAAAGAATGAACTTTTAAGCAAATAGATAGACATGTAAAAAAGAGAAGTATTGATGGATAATCAATACAAAAGGAGTCATGAGTGGGTATTGTTTCAAAGCCACTGTATATATTGTGCATCTAGCTACCTTTCAATAAATCATTGTATAACTAGACAAAGCAAATACATGCTTTAGTTCACTTTTGCCACATCCGAACTCAGACTTCTAGCCATCAAGTTGCTAATGTGGCAGGTTCGCATATCCTCCCATTCATTCCATTATTTTCCACTCAAAACTCTAGTCATGCAAGTCCACATAGTAAATATTGCAACTTTTCTTTCTGCTTCTAAGTTATACAATTTGTTCAGCAAGTCGCTGTCTATTCGACCAACCAATCCTGTCCGTGTATTACAAAGATTTGCATACTAACTTATTTTATCCAATCCATGTATCCAATCTATTTACCACAATGAAGTCTACCAAATCAAGCCAGCTATTGGAATTTCAAACTTTAAATCAATTTAGAAGAAGAGAAGGGAAAAAATTGCTGACAACTACTCTATATGGAAACATCCAACACTATTAATCATCCTAGTATGAAATATTATGTGATCACAAACATACCATAACATCAAACTGCTCAGGCTTGGACACGAGTTGCATGCAACAGTTGTCCACAATTATCTCATTGTACTTGATAGTGGGATACTTTGTTGCAACCTCTCGACAAGATTCCAGAAATAAACCATCTGCGAGCTTCATGATATTGGCTTTGTGCACTGCTGTGACCATCTTTCTATTGTTGAGATAGGCATACTCAAATGCATACTTTGCAATTCTTTCAGAGCAGAACTTTGTTATCACCTAGAAAAACAGTGTTAGTGAGAAAATAAAACTACTATACTCACAAATTATACACGCAATTCTTAAAACAAAGCAGTAACAAAAAATATGCATCTTAAGCTTTCCAACATATTTACTGGTGAAGCCTTTTCAGAGACCGACTTCCCAATAAAACAAAGGAAAAAGCTGTTACAGCTCAATGCTTGACAAAATCACCACATCCTAAGCAACAGAAGACTAAGCAAAAGCATTTCATAATCTTCCTCAACATTTAGTCTTAGAAATACGCACTCTGAATTCAAAGAGGATTAGATACAAACAATGAATTCCACCTTCATTTCTGTTCAGTTTAGGCCAGTCAAAAGCATTTCTATAGAATTACTGATTCACAAACATCAATAGCAAAACAAGAGAATCCTAGGTTCATTTAGAACTACATCTCTTAACATCACATACTGCTATTGCGCCCTAAGAGAGTTAACAACCACTTCAGAAGCACAAAGCACTGGAGTCAAAGGATATATTCAATACTATGTACCAGAACTGGTTTTAGACTTGTAAGTTCAAGTCTCCAATGTCCTGGATATGATCAGCTTCAAGTCAACTATAGTATATTGAGATCAATCTAGACTATCAGCAACAGGAAACCACATATCATTACCTTCAAGCTCTCGACAACGCCAGGGACGACCTCATGCTCGAGCCCAGAATACTCACCCTCCGTGTTCTCCCTAATCACGGCGATATCCACACCCTCATGGCGCGTCGGCAAACCAGGCAAGTTAAAGCAATTAACCAGAGAAGCGAAGAGATCAAGTTCCTTCCTGAGCTGCATATTCAACGAACTAACACCACCACCCACCGGAGTCTTCAAGCCTCCCTTGAGACACACCTTGTTCGTGCGTATCGAATCCATCACTTTCTCGGGCACGCGCTTCATGTCACCGTGGACATCATCAAACCTCTCGAAGAAAATTGGCGCGTGCATCGCGGACATGACCTGCTCCACGGCGTCAGTCACGAGAGGGCCGATTCCGTCGCCGGGAATCAGAGTCACTTTGCGTGGAGCGCCATCACCTGGACGAGGCATGTAGGTGACGGATCGAACGTGCTGGGTGGATACAGCAGCCAGGGGGTGAGCTACGCGTGAGCTGTCGCCGACCAGACGCTTCAGGACGGAACGTGTTAGAGCTCGGCGAGCCATGGCAGCAGATAGAAATCGAAAATGGAGTAGGATTTGCAACGATCTGGTTCAGGAGAAGAGATCAGCTCTGCTTAAAACCGATTGGAGTTGCAGAGCGCAGAATTTCCTTCTTTCTTAGGACAGAGAAGAAGATTCTGACAGCGGAGAGAAGAGTCAGTCAATAGCTTTCTTTTTATTTTCGTGGTTAGTAAACGGGGCGCGCCACAGAAGTAATTCTCGAGAGTAGCGGGTCCGTCTACTGGGAATGTCAACGGGTTGAATAGTCCCCAATCCGGCGTTTACCCCAAGCAACCCGTAGTAGTCCGAGTATATCGTTGTATATCAAAGTGGAGGTTGCGAATCCGCCATCGAATTCCCGCCGGAGACGCCACCTTAGAAAGGATTTTAATCGTAATACTCTCATCCGCCTTAGAGATGACTTTATTCGTAATACTCTCAGCTCGAAATTGCGAAAATAATATTATCTTTAAAAAAAGTAGAGATTGCGAAGAAGTGAGATGTAACGATTTAAAGTTTTATATGAATATTTTGGATTCAAATTCTATTGAGTATAAAAAATTGAAATAGCTAGCCATTTTTTACTGGTTAATTCAGTACAAATGACGATGATTTTAAGGGAAGCGTTTAGTAGATGTAATGTGAAATTACAAGTATGTACTGACCTAACAGGTTGATTAGTAATCATTGATGTAATATATAATACAATGTTGGATTGTAGTGTTTGGTTATAGTGCAATGTTGAGTGTATTGTTAGATTACAATGTTTGTTAAGTTTTGTAATGTACATTGTAATTTAATTTTCTTTTTATTATAATATTGATATATTTGTGAATGGAGTATATCTTAATAATAATAATACTTGTAATGAAAAATAACAAGCGGAATAATTTTTCTATTTAAGAAATAAAATAAATGATAATAGGAAGAAATAATAATAATGATTAATACAAAAAAGCAATCAATAATATATATTAATAATATTATTATTTAAAAAATAATATATAATAATAAATAAAATTCACGAAAAAAAAAAATTTTAAGTATTTTATTTATTTAAAATAATAAACACTTTATAATGTTAGTTGTAATCTTATATTACATCCGTTTTTAATGTAACATCACAGTACAATAGAATCTTAAGTCAATTGGTTTAGGCAAGTTTTGAACGATCAATCATAATCTCATATTACAATTCAGTTCACATGATAGAGTCTCGCATACATCGTTTGGTTTAATAAATGGCGTAATGTTGATGTAATGAGGAACGTACTGTGATATTACATTTCACATTTTATACATCCAAACGCCTTTAATTAAGGATCAAGCCTGCTACGGAACAATTGTCCAGAGAAACAAAAAAAAAAAAATTGTGTAAACTGGAAACATAAATAAAATTGATTTAACAAACCACAAGATGAGACCAGAGGTCTCTCAAACTCACATTCATTTATTCATCGATCAACTTCAATTACAACTAATTAACTGTTATATATAGCAAGATAGTTTCTAACAAACTAACTTTACAGAAGATACAAACAAGTCCCCAACTATCAACTAGATACAAAAGGGTCACTATTTTTGTTGTATTTTTCATTCTTTCATATTTCGTCTTACATTCTTTTTCTTTTTCTTCTGATTCTACTTCTTCAAACAGATTCTTCACCCTAAAACCATATTAGGGTTGAGTAAGTTATTGTTTTCCAAGTGTTTTAGTAAGCATATCAGTGAGTTTTTCTTCAAATTTTACGTAATCCGTTTGAATTAAATATTCAACTAACTTTTCATGAACAAAGCGACGATCAATTTTTGTATGCTTTGTTCTTTCGTGAAACATGAGATTTGTAGAAATTTGAATAGCTACTTTGTTATCGTATCTTAGATAAGTGGGTTAATTCTTATTGAATCCAAGCTCTTTAAGTAGCCCTCACAACCAAACAATTGTCTATATTGTCATACACATACTTTGATATTCAGCTTCAGCACTGGATCGTGACAGAGTTGGTTGTTTCTTCAATTTCCACGACGTTATCGCATCTCCAAGCTTAATGCAGTAACCAGACACTGAATATCTTGTGACTAAAAAAGTGCCTAGTCACTATCACAATAGGCTATTATCGACTGCAAATTGTTTTGTGAAGGAAAAAATAACCATTGGCCTGAATTTCCATTCACATATCTTAGAACTCTAATTACTGTTGGGAAATGTGATTTCTTCGAGTCGTGAAAATAATAACTCAGTTGTTGGGCTGGATATGCTATATATGACCTTGTTAGTACATATACAAAAACCTGCTTACTATTCTTCAGTATTGCTCAACATTTTCGAACTTCTTGATATTCACATTTACCCAAACATTTTGTCATAATATGGGGTAGTTAGTTGTACCATTGGAGTTCGTGTTGAATTCCCTTCAAGCAACTCATCATTTGCAATAAGCTTTAATGAATACCTCCTTTGATTAAGGAAAATCAATTCCTTCCTTTGAACGAGCTACTTCCATCTTAGGAAATAACGTAAACTCCTAAAATCCTCCAACTTGGAGGCATCTTCAAGATTACTTTTTAATTCATCAATCATGGACTAACTCGATTCAATAATCATTAAGTCATTCACATAGAATAATGTGCACTTGAGCAATTCCCTCAACTTTTCTGAAAATAGAATAGTCATATTTGCTTTGAATATAACCATAATATCTCGAACATTCCGTCAATTTGATATTTCACTGTCGTGAAACTTATTTGAGTGCATATAAAGACTTAATCAATATGCAAACTTGTCTTCTTTTTCTCACTAAATCATCAGTCCTAAATTCTCGAGGCATTTCCACATACACTTCCCCATGAAGATCTCCTTGAAGAAAAGTATTACTTACATCAATTTGGTACATATGACATTCTTTTGGAGCAACAGTACTCAGAATGGCACGTACAATTACCATATTTACTACATAAGAGAAAGTTTCATTGAAATCAATTCTCTTTTTCTAGGTGTATCCCTTTGCCACAAGACGAGCCTTATATCTTTTAATATTGTCATCTGAGTGTTTCTTTATTTGTGGTCATAAAAATGATTATCATGTGTTATTATACTGAATTGCGGAAATTTCCTCCTTTATAACCTCTATTTATTTACTATTCTAAAAAACACTAAGGCTCGTTTATCTTCTCCAACATTCCAAGAAATCGTTTATACTCCTATGAAACCAAGGAATAGCTCAAATATTTGCAGTTGATTATGTAATGTCTTTAGCATATTGAAGCTTTAGTGGGTCTAGATGATCTTCGAAGAGGACCGAGTGCTTTCAGAGGAATAGACTCAGGACCATCACCACGAGTTGAAGGTGCAGAACCAGATCTCGAAGGTTCTTAGTAATCATCACCATAATTAATTTCTCATGTGTTAAGAAAATCTGGACCTCCTTGAGGAAAATTAATAATATCACATTCATCATCAGCTAATGTTATATGCAAGATCTTCATTATTATCTTCATCCTCTCGAACGTCATATTCTAACATGTCTGATTGTGCTATAAGAGTATCAAAAACTTAAAGATGTGCATCAGCTTGTGAAAAATGATGACATGCTTCTCAGTCTCAGTAATAAAAGGGAATATATCTTCTTTGAATATCACCTCTCTGTTGACAAAAAAAATTGTCTAGTATGAAGATTCAAGAGAATGTAACCATTTTGGGCGGCTGAATAACTCATCATCACTGAAGGAATGGACATTGGTCTGAACTTGTTTGTGGTATGCACATCAGTAGAATCGCTAAGCCATTCAAAAACTCGTAGATGATTATAAGTCACTGGTTTTCCATATAAAAGTTCATGAGGAAGATCACCATTTAATGCATGGTATGAGGTTGATGAGATAGCATGTTGCAAGAATGCATTGTTCCCAATATATGTCTGGTACTGAAGTTTGAAACTTCAGTGCTCGAGCAACACTTAAAATGTATCAGTGTTTTCGTTCCACATCACCATTTTGCTTAGGAGTCTTTACACGACTAGTTTGATACGCATACTCAATAATAGTTCTTTCATAAGAGTATTGCAGAACTCGGTCCAATGTCACTCATTGCACACTGAACAATGCTTCAAACTGAGTTTTCATAAGTGAAAAGAAGTTCTTTATGTGAATGATCATTTCTTTTTTGCTACGTAGCAGAAAGGCCTAAGTAGCTCTTATATAATCATCAATAACTGTAAGAAGGTATATGTGTCCATCATATGTTGGAACTTTGTAAGATACCTAAACATCCAAATATATCATAGCAAAGTTCTTCTCGGTTTTTAAGTACTGATACGAAATGGAGAACGAGATTCTTTTGCTAATAGAAAAACGGAAATGATGCTGCTGCTGGACTGATTTGCTGGAAGAAACAGAGTAAGTTCTCACTGTTGCAAATCTTGGTCGACCAGTAGATAGCAACAGTGAGACGAGGAGTAAGAGTCAGAGAGACAAACACGCTTCATAGTCGGTCGGTCCGTTATATTCAATTGAGTCCTCAAACTCGCAACACTGTAACAATTCGAAACATTAAAAAAAACAAAAAATAATTCCGTTGCCGGGACTTGAACCCGGGTCTCTCGGGTGAGAGCCGAGTATCCTAACCAACTAGACTACAACGGAACTTGAAACTAATTCCACAAATACTATATTTGTATGTGTTACAACCTGCAGTATGCTTAAAAAAACCTCACAAGGTTGATAATCTGTTAGTTGCTTATGCAAAAGATGCTATAAAGATGGAAGATTTTTTTGTCTCTTTACTTGCTCCTCAATTATGGGTTTACATCTCTGTATGAGGTATTGGTGAAATATACTGCTGCTGGACTGACTGATTGGTACGGTATGTTTCTTCCAGCAACTATCTTTTGTGTACCCTTTCTTCCCTCAGTAGTTGCAGATTTCTTAGACCTTCCACCATTATTCCCATCATTGAAATTTCCACTGAAGCCAGTATTTTCAGCATATAAAGCTGCAGGATCTGAGGCATATAAAGTGATGTTCATGTCTACATATCCAACAAGCATTCTTTGATTCTCTTCTTGAACTAACACTGAATATGCGTAGTTCACAGTAGGAAGATGATTCATCAACAAATTTGTTCTTATGTATATTGTTGGTGGTCTCATTCAATCCATTGAAAAAATGTAACAATTTCTGTTTGTATCAACTTGCTATTACTCTAGGAGAGACAACACAATCATCACATAAATCTTCATCATAAACTGCATCTACTTTATTCCAAAGCATTTTTATCGTAAAAACCAGCTACAGTCAAATTGCCATGTCTAGCATTATATATTCACAACTAAGCTGGAAAACTCTTATACCATCTATCTTGTTAAATTTCTCCCACAAATTCTTTCAAATTGCTAGGACGAATTTACTATAAACCAAACTATGAGTCAAGTTCTTAACTACTACTGTTGTCAACTAACCTTTGACTATCACATTAGATCTACCCATCAGAAAGATTCATTGGCCCAATAATTGGGGAAACTTTGCAGCAAAGTCTTTGCAAGAACGTTTTCCAGCGCGGTTAATCTTGCATTTCAGTATCTACTTAAAAGGTATCTTGACCCGAATGAAATTAAGAATTAAGAGTTAATTATATATTTTAGTTATTTATGTTTGTCATACTAGTATTTTATTTAAATTTGTGAATATATTCTGTTACACTAATTATGAAAATTAGTGTTCCTGTTTTAAACTATATCGAAGCTTTTGGGATGAAAAAATTATTTACAGCCAACACTTTACTCTTACGGTTAATCCAATGCGAGCAAAATTTAATCTAAGAATGGCCCATGAGGAAAAAAATAACTTAAGAAACTTAACCGAAAAGTGACTGGATAAAAAGATGATGGATCTTAATTCGTAGTAAAAATCGAATTAGGAGCTTTGAACGGTAACATGTTGCCAATGTTCAGATCGAACCCCGACAGCTTGTTTATCTCCTTCTTCGATTATCGTAAAATTAAGGGTTAAAAAGTTATGAAAGGTCTGAACTATCACCCATGTTAACGGTAGATGTCTGAAATTTAAAAAGTTAATAACGGGGGTCTGAAATTTTAATTTTGTTGATTTGAGGTTTTCCGTCCATTTTTAGAGTTAAATTTAACAGAATTGTGTGAAATGACATTTTTACCCCTTTAATATTTTGTTTTATTTAATATGTTATTTAACTAAATGTGAAATGACAATTTTACCCCTAAAGTCAAATTAAAACCACCCAACTCCGGCTACCGCCACCCGACTCCGGCCACCACCACCCGACTCCGGCCACCACCACCGCGACTCCGACGACCACCACCTCGGCTCCGGCGACCCGACTCCGGCCACCACCTCAGCAAAAAAACTCTGATCGGAGCTTTTTTGGCTCCGACCAGAGCCACAAAGCTCCGATCGGAGCCCAATCGAGGCTGGGGGTTCCGATTTGGGCCTAATCGGAGCCTTGGTGGTGGTCGCCGGAGTACGGTGGTGGTCGCCGGAGTACGGTTGGTGGTCGCCGGAGCTGGGTTGGTGGAGTCATGGTGGCTTCAAGGGCATTTTGGTCTTTTCACTTCAAGCATGTGAGGGGCACACTTGATAGAAGGGCATTTTTGAAAATTTATTGTATGGCATGTGACCAACTTCCGTTAGTTTTAACGGAAAAAACTACCGGAGACCGCTGTTATCAACAAAACTGAAATTTCAGACCTCCGTTATTAACTTTTTAAATTTTAGACCTCTCCCGTTAACATGGGTGATAATTCAGACATTTCGTAGGTTCTTAGCCCTAAAATTAATTAAAAATAAAAACGTAAGAACATGATGAAGATAACATGAATATAATTGAAATATATACTTTTTGGCTACGAATCACTCACTGCTTTTTAAGCTTGTGTGGAATTGCATGCCATGTTAGCTTATAAAGTGAAAGTTAATATAGTAACCAAACCAATTATCAAAATCTTGGTACTTAAATAACACAATTAAGCAATGGAAAATAATATGGATAACCAAATCCTAAGATGCGAAAATCATAATAACCTATGTACTTAAATAACACAATTAACCTATGCGAAAATAAACCGTTCAGTAACCAAGAATTTTGACCAATCTTTGACTCCTACAGTGAGGGTAATAGAGGATACAAACTAGATAGCTCAACAACACAGCAATAAACACAAACACATGTGTGTCGGAGACCAATCAAAGCTCGGTTCACAATTCGCTGTAACCACGAAAACGTTACAGCATCACATCAGTGCTCTGCGCATCTACTAATCTTCCGTGGTGCATTTCCTCGACTTCATTCATATCACACAGAAGATCCATCAATCTTGCAGTATCATTACCATCTAAACTAAATAAAGAACCATTTCAGACATTTATAGTAACTGTACTTAAGCGCAGCTAGTAATAGTAATCTCTAGCTGTGAAGAACCTAGGCCATAAATAAGCATACACAAAGAGTAACTATTCTATGCTCTCAAGTCTCAACACAATCACTAACCAAGTCGTATTAATCCAGCATACATAAAACAAGGCTACTTAAATTAGATTCAACCATCCAAGATTCACTAAGGTAGGGAAAACTAGCAACACAGCCCTTTAAAGAAATGAAGACCAACAAATTGCTTGCTACTGCATACGTCTGTAAACGGAAGATTCAATTACTAACAAACATGGGGTTGGAGCCAAAACAAGGATTGTGCTTGAAAGAAACTATAAAGGTTTAATGCGTATAAGCTAATAACTTTCAAGCATATAAACATTCAGCAAATGTACCTGCATTACTGATTCACTGTAGCAGGAGCAGCATTGCCCAAGCCCATCTTCTGTCCCAGTACTGCTAGCTGCTCAACAAACTCCGCCCCTGTCAGAATTTCTGTGGTTCCATATATGACATGTTTTACAGGCTGCTGCTGTGCAAGCTCCTGCAAGGCTCCATATTCCACATAATTGCCACCACCAATCATGAAGACGATTGCTTCCTTGAATGGTCCTTTTACGTGGCTGCTACTTGCTCCTGAACTTGACTTAGGCGCACGGGGATCAAGAACAAGGTAGGAATCGATCTCAGGATTCGGCCTCCCCTCCATCAAGGCTTCCACAGTCCTTGTCAAAGCCAATTGCCTATCGGAAGACAGAAGATTCTTTACCCCTGCGGTCACAGCACTAATTGACTGCCCGTAAAGTTTCTCAGCCCAATCAACGATGTTACTTCTACTAGCAGAACTTGCGGAAGCTAGTGAAACATTCAGTGACTTCATCTTCTTTACATACTGAAAAGCACTGGTGTCCACTTCAGATTCCCTTAGTGCTGCTTCAACAGCTTCAACTTCTGAAGGGTTAATAGCTTCTATGGAAATGAGATACATGATTGCAAATCTCAGCTTGTCAATCTTGGTGCCTTTCCCTTTAAGCACACCCAAGAGTTCACTGCGATCAATTCCGGCCCTAATAATCATATCATTCTCCTTCTTCGCATAAGAATCTAGCGACCTATCCTTGATTTCACCTAGTAATACAGTTGCAATATTTGTATGTTTGTCAATCACCTGCTTTCGCTCGGTCAACTCAGGCAGGGAGTTGACCGCATTCATCAGATGCTTTGTGTTCCCAATTACATCAGTGCCCTCAAATTCAGCCCCTTCAGCCCCACCTGTTCTTCTGTTCACCTCATCAACATCCCTCTTGTATTTGCTCAACTGAGTCTCGATTTCTACTGCAACTTCAGGAAATTCCAGCGATCCATTTGCGGCCCAAAACGGATCTGAACTATCTAACTCGAAAGATTTCATCCCACCTTTCTCACCTTGAACACTCAACCTATTCAGTCTTAATCCAAGAACATCATGAACAAGGGGTCTGTACCTAAAATCATGCTGAATCCCAACAGCAAGCTCAAAATTCCTATCAAATAAGCACAGAATCGGACGCTGAAACGAGGTTATGAAGCCTCCACCTTCATTAAACAAATTATTCTTAGACAGTAAATGATCCCGCAGCCTCTGATCCAATGCCGATGCAACCATCTCAGCAGGGCCACCTCGAGGGCACCTGATAATGGGCACAACAGCAAGAGTGGCAAGGACGCCGAAGAGTCCACTCACTATCTTCTCCACAATCTCCTCAATGTCCCGATCCCCAGCAGAGGGATCATTCAACTGAACATAACACGACTTCTGGGCCAAGGAGAACAAATTATCCTCAAGGGTGACAAACTCAAGGTACTGATCATGCACCTTTGAAACCCTATGTATCGAATCTGAGCTCAAAGTACCTGAAGCCAACTCCTCGAGCAGAGATCGAGGGATTGACGAGGAGAAGTTGAGATGGAAACTGTCGTACAAAGACCGGGACGTGTCGGCAATGATTCTCTGTATATTGATCTGACTAGGTTGAACAAAGTAAACCGCGGGAACATCGTGGACTGGTTTCCGATCTTTGTCAATGAGGAAGTACAACGTCACACCGTGCTTTCGGAGATCCTTGACGTGGATCAACGGGGACAGAATGTTCTGACAGAACCTATCGTAGATCAGGATCTTGTAGACGTCCTCGTTGGCCATACCAGAGGGATTCACCGGTTGGTTCAGATTCAGCATCCGAACAATGCATTCTGTAATAATCAGCTACGCATCAGGTTTGTAATTTGAATCGAAATGCAAATCATACAGAATCGCAAATGAATTCAATCAACTGCAAATTCGGCGCCCAGTTCATTGCCAGCAATCAAGTTGATACAGGCACAGCTCGCACATGCATAGATGAAAGAGAGGGGAAGAGATAGAGAGTACCTGTCTGTTTCTGACGAAGATTGAGCGCCATGGCCGGAGGATTCAAATCTTGCTGGAAATGTGAACTGAGGAAGGAAGCAAGAGGAAGAAGAACCAGCTCTCTTCTTTCCGCGAGATGCAAATTTGCGACTGTACCGTGCGGTTGAGGCTTGTGAGGTGCTGTCACCTACCCATTTGCAATGCGCCACGTCAGAATCTTACATATATTAAGTTCCGGAACTACCCCTCTCGATTAAAATAAAGTTTAGGATTCAAGTACTAATGAGACTAAAGTATAGGGTATATGATGCAATTTCCCACCTCCCTGAGAACGAATTGGGGAAACGCTGCGTTTTGGCTCGTTCGCTATGTATATATTATCATTAGTTTTATTAGGCACTCTATTGATTGTTTCTTCGATCTTTTCTCCACTTGGCTCCGAGTATTTCGATTCACAGAGAGCTCGAGGAGTCAGTCCATGGAGTTGGAAGCGACGCCATTGCTGCGAAATCGGTACTGGATCTTGAGGCACGGAAAGAGCATTCCCAATGAGAAAGGCCTTATTGTCTCTTCGATGGTTAGTTTCCTCTTTTTTTCCGCTATGATTGTAAAGAACAGTGGAGTGTAGTTCGTGTTTTTGGTCTCCTGGATGTGAAGCCAAGTTATTTAAGCTTCAATCATTTATTTTCTCTGTTTAATGTGTAGAGAACTGATCCAAAATAGGCAATTCATTATGGATGTCTGAAAAAAATTCAAATGTTTGAGTTTCTGAATAATTTGAGTGGAAATCATAAGGAACATTCAAGAAGAATAATGCTGTCTGCGTAGCTTCCTGTACCATGAATGAGAGAAAAGGCAAACAAAAAATGGAATAATTTTGCTGTTTTCAGTAGACTAGTTCTTCAAAAGCAAATCCAATCAAATAATAGTAGTCCAAGGCAATGATTGATAATCTCTTGGACTTGAAAGCGTGTTTATTTTCAAGATTTTTACTTCTGATTACATTATTTTCGACTTGTATTGCTTTATTCAGTTTTTTTAAGCTTCTTATCAAATTCTGGTTGTATACTTTAGGAAAATGGGATACTTGCCGAGTATCAGTTAGCTCCAGATGGTGTAATCCAGGCGCAGTTGGCTGGTGAGCTATTTCAAAAGGTTAGTAGTTTCTCACTAAAAATGTAGATCCTCCGTAATCATAACGTGTATCTGCAAGTAGTTAACATTTGAGTATGATGTGCTTGTGGATGCTGTTGAGTTGTTATTTCCGAAGAAATCTGTTTTCCATTGAGTTTTAGGATACAGTACAGTGCACTAGCTTGAACTCAGCTTCTCCTGCTGCTGCAATATATTTCCTATATTGATTTTACTATCTATTCTATTTGTGATCTTCAAGAAACAATGGTATACGAGTTCTAGAGTTGTTTGTCAGTAGATGATTTACTAGTTATGTTGGCCTCCATATACAGTGTACAAGAACTCATGTTTGATGCTAACTATATCATATCTGCAGGAACTTAAGGAGAAAAACATACCGCACGAGAATGTCCGCATTTGCTACTCACCATTTTCAAGAACAACCCAGACTGCAAGAATTGCGGCTTCTGTTTTGAACATCCCATTGGAAGGTCCTCAATGTAAAGTAAGCAACTGATTTTTCAGTTCATAAGCATCTCAATTAATATAGTGATAAATAGTTCAGAATTATTGCTCAACAATGTCTAATTATACCCACGTATATAGTGGTCAACTAGATATCAGCAACCACTTTCAGTTTCCTCGTCTATTGATAAGATCCACTATTTGATCATCTCTTGCAAATCCCACAGCAGAAAATCGTTAAACTCAAATATCAAATTATGATTAGTTCCACCACTGAATAGCTCTTCGACCACTTGGTCAGCAGTTGAAACTCTTCTCTTTTTCCAAGGTTTTGCTCCAAGTTTAGAAATACACTTACTTTGGAAGCAAACTTTGATTTCTGGACAGGTGGTGGCAGATCTCCGGGAACGATATTTTGGTCCTTCTTATGAACTTATGTCACATGAGAAGGTAAGCAACCTATATTCAGGTTTCATCACATACTGATTGCAGTGAGTATGATTATAGTATTTGATTACACTAATTTTCTCTTAAACTCATTGGTTCTCAACAGTACCGAGATATATGGGCACTTGATGAGAAAGATCCATTTGAGGGGCCAGAAGGTGGAGAATCTGTTGATAATGTTGCTTCAAGGTTTGGAAGAGCACTGGCTCTTATCGAATCAGAATTTGAAGGGTACATTCTCAATTATGCTTGTTACTGCATTTGATAGATCATCAATTCAATTCCATAGCAGCTCTTAATCAAGTATCCTATTGTGGCTAATAGAAACGAGATGAACTGCAGACGCTAGTGCCCGTTTAACACAACTGACATTAAAGAGCTTACACTCTTCTTATTTTCATAGAAATCATCTGATTTGCCTACTGATGATGAGATTTTTCTGGACACAGATGTGCAGTATTAGTTGTCAGCCATGGCGATCCACTGCAGATATTGCAGACTATAGTTAATGCTGCTGTGAAGGCCAAGCAGCAGCAAGAAACAGCTTCAAATTCTTTTGTTGGCATTGAATCGAGGATTAAGGAAGTCAGAACGTCGTCTGTGTTGTCTCAGCACCGCAAATTCAGCATGCTCACCGCAGAGCTCAGGTCACTTGCATGATTAGTTTCTTCTAGCTGAAAAAATAACCCTTATAGACCCCGATAATAAAGCTATTATATATATTTCAGATGTATTGACTCCAATAATTGTTATTGCACGATTTGATGGATATTGGTTAATACTGGTGGCAGTATATGCAGAGGTTTTACATGATCTAAGCTGTCCTCTTGAGATGGAATAAGTTTTGCAACCCTCGTTCTCCCAAAAGCTTGAAGCCATTGCTAGCCAAGAACTGAAAATTTATGGAACTGTAAAGAAAATATTATAATGACAGGATGAGAAGAATACAATTAATAAGCCCAAGTCCTGAGGTCTGTACAAAAATATTCTATATTTGTATTTTCGGAAACTTTATGAAGATTCCTCTTTTTTTTAATGGTACAATTTTTTTTTTTTTTTTTGTAAAACGATGCTCATATCTAAGGAATTATAATTCTCTTAGCAAAAAGATATATATTTGTGTTTGATTTTACAAAATTAAATTACAAAATAACATGTGTCAAAACAGTAGAATTTAAAGTTTAAATTGCACCAGCAAGTGTCACGTTATGTAGCAAAATCAGAGAATTTAATGTGTCATGTCAACTTTCACGTTATTAAATAATATTTAATTTCAATCCCTATAAAAATATAATTTACTCTTAAATATCTTAATGAAATAACATAATTTTTTTTACAGTACATTTACAAACATATTTTTTCTTATAAAAGTAGAGACTAAAACATTCAGAACGATGACAGCATGTATTTCCAGTTTAAGTACATCATTGTAACAAATTAATCAATAATAAGATAAATATTTTTTTAATATATTAATTTAAAAACGAGTCTGTGATCAATAATATTATAAGTTAAGCTTTTTTATAGGAAAAGAGGAAGGTTGAAACCAAGCAAACATACAATATCAGTGAATAACTATTTCATAGGTCTTTTGGTCCATGATGTTTGACAACTTTTGGGTTTTGGTCAATGATGTTTTTTTTTTACCTAGTTTTGGTACCATATGTTTGCAGATTTTTTTCTAGTTTTGGTCTAACCGTTACATTCCGTCAATTTTTTGACATATTCAAGTCACGTGATCCACTATAAACTTTAAATTTAGTCCCTCTAATACATTCTTAACTTTTTATTTGTTCAATTTAGTCCCGAAGTTTCAAAATTGAAACCAACTGGACAATAGGTCCAATTGAATTTTTGAAACTTCGGGACTAAATTGAACAAAAAAAAGTTAGGAAAGTATTAGAGGGACTAAATTGAACAAGATTGAAAGTTTAGGGTAGATCACGTGACTTGTACATGTCAAAAAATGGACGGAATGTAACCGTCTGACCAAAACTAGAAAAAATCTGCAAACATATGGTACCAAAACTAGGAAAAAAAAACATCATGGACCAAAACCCAAAAGTGGTCAAACATCATGGACCAAAACCCAAAAGTGGTCAAACATCATGGACCAAAAGATCTGTTAACCCTTAATTTAAAATAAACTGACTTTTATATAGAAAATTGAAAGAAAAAAAATCTCAAATCTTATGATCGCTACTGTGATGAATGATGATGATGATGTGCTAAGCTTATGACGTATGGTATTGAGTATTGAAGCATTCGTCTAATGCACATTTAGCTTATAAAAGAGAACGTATGTAGAGCTATGGTTCAATAATTATTTATCCAAGTACAAACAACCAAAACCAACCATTCAAATATTACCTACTGTAATATAATTCCTCACACCCATACATACCAAGTATCTATACAGATCTAAGCACAAAATAATAACAACTCTGCAAACCCTGCTTCCGCCCGCTCAGTTCAAATACGGCAATTGGCAGCTGCGCCAAAACAACAGCCCATTTGAAGATCATGTTAGAAAATGTTATCTTTTTCATAGAGTAAAAATAAACGGATAAATGCTTTTGTTCGTGTGTCTGAAGTTTAGACAGACTATTTAACCAAATGTCGTAAAACTCGAGTTTACAGGTGAATGCATGATTAACATTTATAGTAACAACTGAGTTTTATCCCTTTATGAAGATTAAGAATTAGGCAGGAATCAAGAAGACTTACTGCAGTAGACAAATTGATTGAAGTCAAGACTGACTCTTCCTTGCTTCGTTGTATCAAATGAAGTGAAGAGATTCCTGTTACAACAAAATCCAAAACAAAAAATGCCACTTTAGCAAGTGATATTTATATATGTCTACAACATAACTGCTATTTGCATGATTTACAATCCTCATAATGTTGAGAGCTAAGTAATTTTACAGCATCATAATTCAAAGCATCAAATGATCACATCTTCCCAATAAGTTTTATCATCAATTCATGGTTATAGTTCTTTAAGGCATGGAAAGGGAAAACAAATAAATTCAGAGATTGACAAGTGTTACCACCTAGCAGACTGCACAAATATGCAAAGCGACATAAAGTCATCCAGCCGGAACTTTCCGTTCTTCTTTTGATCAAAGCTCTGCAAAGGGATTGATTCGGATAAGTAAGGAAGATTTTCCCCAGATTGGTGAGATGAGTTCCACAACTTAAACTTATGGTTGAATATGTGAACCGAACTTTAAAGAAATATCTTGAGATCTTTTAATTAAGAAACACATTACCTCGCAAACTGTATAAAATGCAGGAGTATCCAACGAGAAACCAACTTTTATCAACCCCTGCCATCATATGAGTGAGCACTTGAGAAGAGCGACACATACGTTATGCCAAAAATATAGTAATGTACCAAAGTAATATCTATTGACAAGTTAGTGATAATTGTTCTTGGCAAACAACGGTAACTTGAGATCTACCAAGGATGGGGAAGCAGGGTGGCCTTTGAAAGATTTAGTATAGACCAGTGAGGTATGTTGTTAGGAAAATAGTTACAATAATAAGCATAATTAATGGCCCAACACATTCAGATGGATAGAAGAACTTATGCTTCTCCGTTTTTTTTTCTCAAAACAAAACAATATTAGACGATATGATAACATTAGACCAGAATAAACTCTTAATATATATATATATATATATATATATATATATATATATATGATTAAGAAGTTACCTCATAGACATCATCTGGAACAAGATATCCACGACCCCTAATACAGTCGAACAACATGAAAAGTCAAATAAAAAAAATTCATATCTGAAAGACTACTCAAGCTTTCTATCCTATACGAATATAGAAGATGACTAAAGCTCATTACTAGAGATGGATATAAAATTCCACATATAGAAGACCCAGACCTATTGGTAACTGAAAAAGAATATCCATTGTTGAATGTACTAGCCTTGAGTTGTTTCTATGATGAACATAGCTAAAAACATAAATTTCCCTCATCCACTTGCACCAGCAACAAGAAAAGAAACAGATCCTAACATCTTACTGCAAGCAAGACCTTCTATAACTTATTCAATCCTTTGCATTAGAAGTTGCTTTCATTCTATCCTAAGTAAAATGTAAAAGGGAGCGTTTGCTTAAATTACATAAGGCTAATCAAATTGGAACTTGGAAATCACCTCTCCAAGTCTGAGAAGGCATGCTGCACCTGATAGACAAATAAATAGCAAACGAGCATCTACATGAGTTCCAGGAATATAACTGAAAAAAAATCATATGTATATAGAGATTCTCCAAGAAAGCTTTGTGAACACTAGCCACAAACCCACAACAATGTGCCACCTAAACTACCCCATTATGGAACTTAAAGGTGATTATGCTTAAACCATCTTCCTAATCGTAAAATAATCAAGGAAGTGAGTATAGAGATGAAGATTGTGCTAACCTTTGTGAGGAATTTGTTGAGTGCAACAAACTCTGAGCAGGCAAAGATGAAAAACAGACGAGTAGTTAGTGAGATAACGAAATGGAGAGATAACATGTTCTTAGGCTCCTCTACAAATAATAACTGGAGATATTAGAATCCCAATACTACAAATTAAAAGCTAGAGAGGCATAGCCCTAGTCTCTTTTAAAGTAAACAGAATGCAGCTTTAAAACTGTAGAGATCAGTAAAGGAACGAACCACATCTTACTCCAAAAGGTTGAGATTAAGGGGTTGCAGAAACTAGTTCAAAGAAATACGTGGTATATTCATGTTAATCAGAAATTAAACGCTCCTCTAATAAAAAAATATTGCCAACTCTTCAGTTCTATTATTATCGAATCATGGTCCACATTCGTATCGAGGTATATCTTGTACGAAATTTAAGTGCAAAATTAGACTAAATATGTCCAATTTTCTGTTCTATCAGTACCTGATGAACATGAACCAAGTTCTATAATCACAGACTGAAGAAACAACATAAAATGACGTCCATATACACAAATTCACCTACCTCCAAAGCTCATGGTTCCATTCCGATCAAAATCATACATCCTGAAACATCATTTCTTCCCATTAGCACAGACATCAAAGCAATTAAACAGATTGGCAGAGACCAGAATTGAGTACCTGATCATCTGTTCGACTACTGTAAGAGAAAAATCGAGGTTCCCAACAGCGAGAGCTCCCTGATCACAGACAACAGGTCGGCAGATTAACATGGGATCAAATGAAACTGAACTAGATGATTCAATTGGACTGCGATTGCGTGAGAAATTGCAGATTGTGTCGAGAAGGGACAACCTTGAGCTGGACGGGGGTGATGTTGCCGGTTTTCTCTGAGTCAACTCGGTCGAACCACTCCCTGAGGATCGCTGAGTTCTCCATTGTCCGACTGGCCGAGCTCGTGGGAACTGGGAAGGGTCCAACAGATTCTCTTTATTATGAGTCCCCCGTATGGTGGTGTCAAAGGGGCGGCGAGCGGATATTGCCAATCCGGATCCGCCCGTGGGTAGAGTAGAGACGGTTGACCCGTACCCGTCTCATATATCTCGCGGATGGGGCGGGTCGATTCGCGGGTTGTTCCATATGTAATATAATTTATTATTACAAATTTTAAATTCTAACTTTATATTCGCCGTTTCCAAATTCGAATCTCAAAGTACAAATTTAACTCAAAATCAAAATATAAATCACAAAACTCGTTAGAACCTTTTTTATTTTGACTACGAGTTATATTATCTATATAATTATAAATAATATACTTATGTTATATAAATATGCTTAATACATGTGCAGAGCAGAGCGGATCATCGGGGCTCCGCGAACCCAAACCGGACCATCCACAGGTCACGGGGCACGGGTCGGTGGTGCGAAATCGGGGCGGGTACCCGCGGATTGACACGTACCCGTTATCCGTTGACCACCCCCTCCCTCCCTCCCTCCCTACTTAATTATGACTCTATATTGGACTAATTACAAACTGCCCCATTATATTTTTATAATACTCCATTTATACCTTATAATTAAGAAAATTTCACTTTCTTCCTTAAAATATACTTTTTGTGTCAATTCTTTACAACTCCAAAATAATCCATTAACCGTTTTATTGTTAGGAGATTAAAACCGGAGCAAACCCCAGACACGCTACATAAGTCCATTGGGGTTTTATGCTAATTAGTAATAGTAGGAGTAGCCCACCAAGCTTATAGTGTTCCAACTCTTCAATCTAACTGATACGGTACAACTCACTCATGTGTACACTTAAAAATCTCCCCCTTACATGTGAGTGCACCGTAACTCCCACTCAATCGGAAGTCTACCCACAACGTAGCTCCTCCTTAACCAGAAGAAGTCCACGACACCAAACTGTAGAATTTTCAAACCAGCCCCTCGAACGGCCACGTCATGCACCAAGCTAAAGCACACTCGAAACATCATGTACCACGTGTCGCCGCCCTTACACTAGGACTCACCACTTTGTGCCCGCCAGACTTACCGGACCGGGCCACCGACTTTAATACAAGTTGTTAGGAGATTAAAACTGGGGAGTAAGCCCAGACCCACTACATAAGCCTAGTGAGTTTTCATACTAAAACCAATTGGTAGTAGTAAGAGTAGCCCACCAAGCTTATATAGTGTTCCAACTCTTCAATATAACCGATGTGGTACAACTCACTTACATGTACACTTAACATTTATGTCTAACGGGATTGAAATTATTTAGTACCTTAAAAAATTCAGTTTGACAAATTGTTATTTAAGATAAATTTTGTGAATTTTAGGTAACTCGGAATTTCAAAGTATTGCAATGTCAATTTTTCCTTACATGGACGGAAAGTGGTCATGTGCTTGACATTCCCCTAGTTCGAAGCGCAAAGAGAAAATATATGTCTCAAAGACGTGGTTGGGAATCAATAGCGCATCTTACCAGAACTAGCGTGCTTAACAAGGTTCTTATTGTAAGACAATGTATTCTCCAAGTTCAAGACTGGCTGGTTCGGGTCACCGACCGACGGTCACCACGTATATTCGATAGAGATCACCACATCATCATACCTGAGAAACTTCATAGACGAGTAGACAGCATCCAGTTGGGTATCTCTGATGCTAGCAAATAGAGGGTGGTCGCGGTAAGCTTGGTCGAATTGAGGGATCATCGAACTAGGGGTAGTTGGAGTAGAGAAGAACAATGTTTTTTTCCCATAAGTTATGGCTTGTCAATCATATAATTACTTTTCATTTAAAATGGAAAGAAAATTCGGATGCATTTAGAAGTAAATAAATTTATTTTATATACTAAATTTCAAACTGTAATTTTTTAAGTATCTAAATGATTTCAATCTCTCTATCTATCGATATATGTCATTGTCAAGACTCGAGTGAACCACCACTAGTTCGGTAAAACAAAGTAGGTTGGTTAGTCTAACTCTAAGTTTGTACTTTAGAAATCTTGAAATTTTCAAGGACCAATAAGCAAATTTTCTTATTTCCTTATAAGTAAATTTAGTCATTCGTAGAGGTGTAAACGAGTCAAACTACTCGTGAGTTATTCGAGATCGGCTTGGTGGGTATTCAAATTCGACTCATTAAATTTCGAGTCGAGCTCGAGTCGAACTTTTATGAAGCCGAGTCGAGTACGACTTCACTGGCCTATTCAAGTCGAGTTTCGAACTCGAGTTTATTCGAACTTTACATAAGATTATACATATATGTATTCAATTCAAATCGAGCTCGAGCTCGAGCCAAAAGCCTAATCGAGTCGAGATCGAGCTCTAGTTGAGGTGCACCATTTATGATTTAATTGAAACAAATTAAACTTAGCGAGTCGAGTCGAGTCGAGCTCGTCGAATATAATATCAAGTTGAGCTTGAAAAATTTAGGCTCGGTTGAGCTCGAGTAAAATGATTCGAGTCGAGCGTCGAATATAGTACTCAGTCGAGCTCGAACCCGAAAAATTTAGGAGTAGGGTTAATAACCAAAGTGCTAAGAAATGAAATGTTTCTATATAAATAGGGTTAATAACCAGATTGCTACCTGAACTTTGAGCCTATTATAAATTGCTAACCAGATTTCATATTTTTTTAAATTGGTTATTTAGACTTTCAATTTTCCAGCAAATTGTTAACTCCATTACAATTTAAATCAATTTTGACACACAAAAAAAAGAGTATGTTCCGGCCACGTTAGGCCTTCTCATGTGTACTCAAAATATATTTAGATATAAATTGAAATGAATGCATCGAAATATATTCAATTAAACACTAAATTGAAAGGTACCATTGAAATTGGGAATTGAAGATATTTTGTTCAATTTTATGTCGGAATTCATCTTGGGTACACATGAAAATACCTCGTGTAGCCGGAACATGCTTATTTTCTGTCTAATTTAACGGAAAGTGAAATAGATGTGTTAATTTATTTAAAAATTAAAAGTTCGAATAATAAATTCAAAAAAAAAAATAAAGTTCAAATAGTAATTTATAATTGTTTTAAATTTCAGATAGCAATTATTATTAGCCCACAAAATATACATAGGGTAGTACAACTACGTAAGTTAACATTATACATAGGGTACTACGTAAAGTTAACATTATAAGAGTTTCAACTTCTCTAATTCGACTGGTTTTCTAGTGGCAAAAAGATTCGACTGGTTTTCTTGCATAAAGTCTCAAAACTCTACCCATGGCTGGATGCATAATTTGTTGAGAGAGCGTCGTATATGTGGTCTTGTTTGAATAAAGGGTTAAATGTAATTTTTAACACCATATATTTGACCGAATGTGCTTTTAGTGCATGATGTTTGATTTTGAATATTTTTGTATCAAACGTTTGAAAAAAATATGATTTTTTGTACATCCGTTAGTTGGTCATTAATTTTGGCCGTTAAATAACATATGCAAGTCATGTGACCGACCCTAAACTTTTGATTTGTTCAGTTTATTCCATTAAATGGCAAATATATTCCTAACTTTTATTTTGTTTACTTTAGTCCTAAAACTTCAAAATCAAACCCAATTGAACCAATCGAACTCAATGGACCTAGTCGGACCTAGGCCTAGGTCTGACCTGGGTCAGGGTCGGCTGGGTTTGGAGACTCCGACCCAGGGTCGTACCTAGCCATAGGCTAGGTCAACTGCGTTCGATTTTGAAGTTTTATGACTAAATTAAACAAAATAAAAGTTAGTAATATATTTGAGGGACTAAATGAACAAAATCAAAAGTTTAGAGTCGGTCACGTGACTTGTACATGTCATTTAACGACAAAAACTTACGGTCAACTAACAGATGTACCAAATCCACATTTTTCAAATATTTGGTACCAAAAGTATACAAAACCAAACATTCAGTACTAAAGTTCTCGATCAAATATGTGGTGTGAAAAGTACCTTATCCTTGAATAAAAGAGGACGTTTGGTGGCTCTAACTAAAAAAAGTATCGCACTTAATGATAAGTTTAAGTGTTTAATTAACACAATGCATTGTTAATACTTTTGTCGAGTTTTAGACTTTTAGTTCGTGTAATGTATGCATTAATTTCGTAAATTAGAATTACCTAATATATACATAGTTGTTTTAACTTGACATTATATTATACACAGTTGTTTAAAAAAAAAAATTTATTAGTGACGAATTTAAATTCATTATGTTACGTAATGTATGGTTTTTCTACTCATAGTTTAGAGTTTTTTTCTAACCAGTGAACAAACAACGCATGTAGTGGCTCCACCAGCAGTCTAGTATATTAAAGAAGTTGACTCGTTAAATCTAGTTACTCGCATCCTCGTATGTCTGACATAGTATGTGGATAAGACGAGACTTGATATCTTAATCAGGTCACCGAAAGGTGACTCCCGAATGATTTCAAACTTGAAACGTCGGAGCCAAAACCATTTGAAGTAAGTACTCTTAACCACTAGATCATTTGCGACACTTAATTCTCCTCCAGAAGCAAAGTCTCATGTCAATATATTGACTGTAACGTCTAGTGGACACATGATTATCTTGTAGAGGATGAGTAGTTGATCATTTTCTTAGGCTCATACTTCTCTCACGTTGGCCCCTATGAGTGGGCAACGGAACTCTTGAGTTTTCCTCACTGGATAAGGGACTCTATGACAAAACAATCATTGATGTCGTGGCCCTTCACCCGTTGATATCTTCAAAATGAATAACTTTCGCTTCATTGGACTTTTCTGTGAGACCAGTAGTTCGGCAGTACTGTTGGGTTACGATTAAACCCGATGCTACAAGCATAAAGTCGAGTACAATTGAAAGGGCGAGGAGGACAGAGTTGTCGACCTTTCTTACTTGTGTTGATAAGGTGAAGATAAAAGGTCAACAACGATACATAGGGAAGTCGACTTTTAAAGTACGGCTAGTCGACCAGGAGATGATGAACTACTTAGTCTCTGGCAAAAGACGCTAATCGAAGTCGACCACGGAAACTTCTGTGGAAACCCTTCCTCTGAGGTAAATGACAGGTAACGACCTGCTTCAAACCGTCTTCAAGAGGAAACCTCCCTCTGAGGTAAAGGACAGGTGGCGACCTACTTCAAACCGTCTTCAAGAGGAAACCTCCCTCTGAAGTAAAGGACAGGTGGCGACCTGCTTGTCACCTGGTTGAAGAAACCTTCCTCAGTAAGAAACACTTAGCTGGAGACCAGCTTGTCACCAGCTGACTGCTCACCGTCTCTTTCAAACAATCACAGGAGGGTAATCGCCGCCCCTGAACAGCCAATCAAGGCATAATCAAGGCATAGCAGCCGCCTTTAGTAAGCCGGTAACTTGTCCCTATAAATAGGGACTCTTTCTATTCATTAATCGAAGCTCTCTCAATATAGTTTACATTGTTACTCTTAAATCCATTACTGACTTAAGTTTCGGAGTGGAATCAGGGGCCATCCCCAACCCCTTTTTAGGTACTCGCCCTACAAAACCATTGAAGGAAACTTAGTGTTCGAAGGAACTAAGTCCAAGGCGATATTCTGAAGTCCATTCCCCGAAGTTCAAGGCCACGTCATTTTGATCCCAACAGGAAAAACTGAGCATTTCCGTCTCATGCAAAATTACAGAGATGTTTATGTTCAAAGGGGTAAAGGATTAGTCATACTCCTTTCTTCTATTGGTCATTTTTGGCGAAGTTGTTTCTTTTCCCTTCCATGTCAACTGTTATTTCCTTATTCTTCTCTTATAGTATTCAACGGTTCTTCTCTCCTTTCATTTCTAATGCTTTCTTCTCCATGGGTTATAGTGTCCAGTCTCCCAAAAGTGTTTCAAGTCGATATATCGTTTGAACCTTGACGCCAAGACTTCTACTCGCTTGATATGCTAGGTTACCGTGACGATCCTTAGAAGGACATTATACCTAGACCCTTAAAGAAATGAGCGGACGACCTCCCTGTCTGTTACTTCCTCGTTCTGCTGGAGCGTCCTGTGTGAAAACGATTGTAATAGTTGATTGGTGTGTCGTTAGGGTTTTGAATGATTATAAGCTTGAATCATACTTCATTGATGATTAGGGATTACAAACTAAAGAGTGCACTATATATACTAAGTGAGACTAGGCTCACCAACTAGGACTATGTTAGGTTTACTAGTGGCCGGGTGTATACAAGTAATTGTAAGTGTAGACACTTACACTATGTATGCAACTAAGAGTGAGTGTAGACAATATGAACCATCAACATATACTACACTCTATATTCTCCCATCGTTTTCTCCTTCTTCTTTTCTTTCTTGGAAGACATCATTGATCCCATATAGCTTCAACAAAGCCAAGTGTTGGTTCTTCACTAAAGTCTTGGTTAGCAAGTCAGCTAGTTGATCCTTTGAAGGAATGTAATGAACACCAATCCTGCCTTGTCCAATGTGGTGTCTTGTGAAATGACAATCCAATTCAATGTGTTTGATACGCTCATGAAACATTGGATTTTTAGCAATCTTCACAGCTGGTTGACTATCTGTGTATATTGGGATATGAAGGTTTACTTGCAAACCAAGATCCTTGAGAATTCTGCCTACCCAAAGTGCCTCTGAATAGCAACTCTAAGGCATCTATACTCTGCTTCAGCACTTGATAGGGAAATGGTATCTTGCTTCTTGACCTTCCAAGCTACCATGGCTGCACCAAGCTTAACACAATAGGCACTCATTGACTTCCTACTAAAAGGGCAAGCAGCCCAATCAGAGTCACAAAACAAGCTCAAATTAAGGTTGTTGTTGGAAGGATAGATTAAGCCTTGGCCTGGGGTGCCCTTGATGTACTTGATTATCCTTATGGCAGCTTCATAGTGAGACTTCTTTGGCTTGTCAACAAATTGACTTAGTCTTTGGACTGAGAAGCTAATGTCTGTTCTTGTCATGGTAAGATATAGCAATTTTCCAATAAGTCTCCTATATGAAGTAGCATCCTCTAATAGCACATCATCGGTGTTGGAGTTGGATGCTTTGTCATACTCATGTGTGGTGAGCTTGACATTGAATTCCATAGGAGTTTCAGAGGGCCTTGCAGCCCCTAAGCCAGCCTCATCAATGAGCTCCATAGCATATTTCCTTTGATTGATCACAAGTACCTGATTTGATCTTGCAATCTCCAAACCCAAAAAGTACCTCCCCAAAATCCTTCAATTTGAAGTGTATTTGAAGTGTGTGTTTCAATTGATTGATCATCTTGGTGTTAGAACCGGTGATTAGAAGATCATCAACATAGATTAGTAGAAGGGTTAAGAACCTATGAAAGGTCTGAACTATCACCCATGTTAACGGGAGAAGTCTGAAATTTAAAAAGTTAATAACGGAGGTCTGAAATTTCAGTTTTGTTGATAACAGCGGCCGCCGTTAGTTTTTTCCGTTAAAACTAACGGAAGTTGGTCACATGTTTGGCATGTGACCGGAAATAAAATAAATTTCCAAAAATGCCCTTCTATCAAGTGTGCCCCTCACATGCTTGAAGTGAAAAGACCAAAATGCCCTTGAAGCCACCACGACTCCACCAACCCAGCTCCGGCGACTACCAACCGTGCTCCGACGACCACCAACCGTACTCCGGAGACCACCAACCGTACTCCGGCGACCACCACCAAGGCTCCGATTGGACCCAAATCGGAGCAAACTGCCCCGATTGGGCTCCGATCGGAGCCAAAAAGTTCCGATCGGAGCTCTGTGGCTCTGGTCGGGGCCATAGAGCTCCAGATCGGGGCCACAGAGCTCCAGATCGGAGCTCTGTGGCTCCGACCAGAGCCACAAAGCTCCGATCTGGAGCTCTGTGGCTCTGGTCGGAGCCACAGAGCTCCAGATCGGAGCTTTTTTGCTCCGATCGGAGCTTTTTTGGCTCCGATCGGAGTTTTTTTACTGAGGTGGTGGCCGGAGTCGGGTCGCCGGAGCCGAGGTGGTGGTCGTCGGAGTCGAGGTGGTGGTCGTCGGAGTAGGGTGGCGGTGGACGGAGTTGGGTGGTTTTAATTTGACTTTAGGGGTAAAATTGTCATTTCACATTTCCTTAAATAAGATATTAAATAAAACAAAATATTAAAGGGGCAAAAATGTCATTTCACTCAATTCTGTTAAATTTAACCATAAAAATGGACGGAAAACCTCAAATCAACAAAATTGAAATTTCAGACCTCTGTTATTAACTTTTTAAATTTCAAACCTCTCCCGTTAACATGGGTGATAGTTCAGACCTTTCATAGGTTCTTAACCCTTAGTAGAAACACTTTGTCATTACCTTGTATCTAGGTGAACAAGGAATGATCTGAGGCACATTGTGTGTAACCATTCTTCAACAAGGTTTGGGTGAGCTTGATGTTCCATTGCCTTGAAGCTTGTTTAAGGCCATATGAGACTTCTTAAGCTTGCATACACGTTTGGTAGACCCCGCAAGAGACTTGGAAGGATCAAAACCTTGGGGGATGTCCATGTATACTTTCTCAGTTAAGTCACCTTGAAGAAAAGCATTGTTTACATCCATATGGTACAATCCCCATGATTTGGCAGCTGCCAATGCTAAGATGATCCTCACTATGTCCATCTTGACCACATGAGAGAATGTCTCATTGAAATCAGTCACTTCCACTTGAGTGAATCCTTTGGCAACCAATCTTGCCTTATACCTTTCAATGGATCCATCAGAGTTGTACTTGACCTTGAAGACCCATTTGCAACCAACTGATGATTTGCCTTGAGGAAGTTCCATTAGTTCCCAAGTGTTGTTGGCTTGAAGGGCTTGTATCTCTTCCTTCATGGCCAAAATCCAATTGGGATCCTTGATTGCTTGCTTGTAGGAGCTTGGTTCCTTGATTTTGTCAATGGCAGCCAATAAGCATTTGTATTGAGGACCCAAAGTGTCATATGACACATACCTTTCCATGCCAAAAGTGGCATTGGAACTTGACCTTTGTTGAAGCTCAACAATCCTTGCACTTCTCATTGGTGGTGGTGGGTTGAGTTGTGCAATTCTAAGACTCCTCCTTAGATTAGAGGGTTGGGGTGGATCATCTACAATGGGTTGTTGAGGTGTTGGAATTTGTTGAGGTGGTGGGACTTCATTGATTGGATTGTATCTTTGTACATCCTCATCAAAGTAAGTTGGATTCTCTGGTGGGAAGTCTTCAATGGATTGTTTGGCTCCCAAACAAGATGGAATAAGAGACTTTAAAGCATCCTTGGACATGCTAAATGGGAAGATGTCTTCATGAAAGATAACATCCCTTGAAACATGAAATATTGAACTGGAAATGTTCATCACAAGGTACCCTTTTTGTGAGGTTGAATACCCCATAAGGATGCATGGTTCAGCCATTGGACTAAACTTGTCATGGTTGTTCAATTTGGCTACAAAACATAAGCAACCTACGGTTCTCAAATGAAGAAGAAAATATGCTTTTTCATATAACACTTCCATAAGTGACTTGAACTTCAAGATAGAGGTGGGTAGCCTGTTGAGCAAGTAACAAGCATTGAGTATGCAATATCCCCAATGCCTCAATGGCATAAAAGCTTGAAACCTTATAGCTCTAGCAATGTTGAGGATGTCCCTATGCTTGCGTTCAACCTTGCCATTTTGTTGTGGTGTATGCACACAACTTGTTTGATGCAGAATCCCAAATTGAAGAAGTGAGTCTTTGCAAACTGAGTTGATGAACTCAGTCCCATTGTCACTCCTCAAAGTCTTGACCATTGTACCAAACTGATTCTTCACCATGATCAAGAAATTCTTGATGTGCAAGAAAGTGTCACTCTTGTTTCTCATCAAATAGACACAAGTTGCTCTTGAATGATCATCAACAATAGTCAAGAAATATTGATTTCTTGAAGGTAGGCACCTTGTATGGACCCCATAGATCCATGTGAATCAAATCAAAAGGCTTTGAAGCAATTGAATCACTGATTGGAAATGAAAATCTAGATTGCTTTGCAAGAGGACAAATAGTGCATTGTTTGATACAACCATAGGTCTTATTCAAGCCTAAAACATCCAAATGGTTCAAATATTGTTCTGAGACATGACCCAAACGCTTATGCCATCTCAATACTTCATCCTTATTCCCCAAGCAAGTAGCTTCTATCTTCCTTGGGCTTGAAGGCACCACATCCTTCAAGGTGTACAATCCTTTATTCCATTGCCCAATCACCATGGACTTGTCACTCTGGCCCTGAAGCAACACATGATCACAAGTAAAGATCACTTTGCAATTTAACTGGCTAGGCAACCTAGAGACTGAGATCAAATTGAACTTGAAATCAGGGACCAAAAGGATGTTAGTCAATGTGAATCCACTTGAGAAAGAGCAAGAACCAACATGGGTCACTTTGCACTTGTGACCATTTGGCAAGTGCACATATTGGTGATCAGAGTCACTCTTCTTCAAATCATGTAGCCATTCAATTTGATGAGTGATATGGTTAGTTGCACCTGATTCAACTATCAAAACCATATGATCACTAGATATACCTGCCATGTTGACATGAGCTTGATCCACATCTTCAAAGCATAGAGGTGTATGATCAAAATGATCATCATGGGCAGCAACATGTTGAATCCTTTTGTCAGCTGTGTCATGGAAGATCCTCTTGTCTTTGGCTGCCACATGCTCAATTGCACTTGAGGTTCCACCATCTTCAACAATGTTTGCTGAGTTCCAATTCCTCTTAGGAGCATTTGGATTGTTTTGATGGATTGGATGATCATATGAGTAGCCATGCTTGGTGTAGCAAACATCCTCATTGTGACCCATCTTGCCACAATAGGTGCAAGTAGGAAGTGGTTTGCCACTTGAAGCATTGAAGTTACCTCTGCCTCTTCCAATGCCATTGCCTCTTCCAAAACCTCTTCCCCTTGCATATCCTCTTCCATTGCCTCTACCTCCTCCATAAGATGGATTCTTCCCAATGAACAAGGCAGTTGCCTCACCCACATCACCAATGGAACCAGAGATGGTCCTTTGTCTCTCTTCTTGTACTAACACAGAGAAGGCAATGCTAAGGGTAGGAAGGGGCTGCCTCATAAGCAAGTTGCTCCTAATTTGTCCATAGGAATCATTTAGCCCCAAGAGAAATGCCATCAACTTCTGCTTCTCTTTGTGTTCATTGAAAATGGCAATGTCCCCAGCACATTGGAGAACCAAATCATCAATGGAAGCAAGAGCATCCCATAGTTGCTTCATCTTGGCAAAGTATTCAATGATTGAGAGCACACCTTGAAATGTTTGGTAAATCTCCCTTGTCAATTGAAAGATTTGGGTGCCATCCACTTTGTCAAACATCTCCTTTAGGTCATTCCAAATGGAAGAAGCCGTAGGGTTGTAGATCAAGCCATTGACCAAATCCTTGGCCACAGTGTTCCTTAACCATGCCTTGACAATTGCATTTTCCCTATCCCATCTCACCCTATCATTGACACCAACATCCAATCTTGTGAATGTGCCATCTATAAAACCAAGCTTATTCTTCACCAATAAGCCTTCCTTGATTGAGGTGCTCCAAACATGATAGTTGGATGTTCCTTGAAGTTGAAAAGGAATGAGCATATGGCCAGTGTTGTCTGAGGGGTGAATGTATAGGGGATCATCAACATTGTTTTCCTGAGCCATCTTGCAAGCAAATTAACACAGGGAGCTTGAAGATTCAAAGCAGGGGAAATTCAGATGCAAATGATTCCAAAGAAAACGCACACAAGGTAAGGTATGCACTAGCAACAAAACTAGCACACCAAGTTTGTTGAGAGTAAGACAAATTCCAGCTCACTCTTTAGTACAATCCGTACTACTCCGCAACAAATTACCCCAAGTTCAATGTTCACAAATCACTAGGAATGGATTATGATCAATCCTCCATTGAAGAAAGCTCTGAAATATTCAAGGTATGTAGTGAAAACTCGAAGAAGACACAATGACTCCTCAGCCGAGCAAAGTGTATGCAAACAAAGTAACGTAGTGCAATCACAACTTCCAAGCAGTATGGGCAGCTTGAACAAGCTCAGAATTCATACCCAAATCTAGGGAAACAAAGCAAACCCCAGAATATAATTACAAGAACAATCACGCAATCAGCTTAACAAGGCTGAAATCAACAAGAACTAAGCAAACTAGTACTATATGGAAGTAAACAATTTAACCGCTAGACCACCACTGCTGGTGATCAATTAGTTTAAAATTAAATTATGAATTTTTAAGGTTTATCAATCAATTATTTCGTAGTAATAATAGCAACCTAGCTTGGTCATGTACTAAAAAGAAAAAACAAGAAGCGTGGTGGTTGTTGCCTTGCCGTGTAATTAGGGTTGATGTTGGAATTTGTCAACCATGATTGGAATGGGATGATTCTTTTTTTATTTCTTAAATTATTATTATCGCAGAACAAATTCCAAAGAATTATGTGGGGATAGATAATCACCAAAGTCCAATCTAAATGAACAATAAGGTAAAAAAGGGGTTATTGGGGTATAGCTAGGTTCATTCACCTTACCTTATGAGCTAGCTAGCTAGCAAACACCTTTAGCTGTCACCCATTAATTTCAGTATCTCACAACTTTCTTCATCGAGAATTTTGCTGCTGACCCACGCACGTTGTACTATATGGGTCTAACATTAACAAGATATGGACCAATCTCTTGTAGTTAACTAAGCATTTTCCAAGGGGGGAACAAAAATTCTCTTGTGTAAGCAACTAAGCATGGCATGGCTGCCACAATATGTATATATATGCATGGGTTTAATTTAGCCCTGATTCGCGCCCAATTCACATCCCTAGCTAGCTAGGAACAACTTATTATATATTTATAGGGTATATATTGCCATTGCATTAAGTTCATGTGAAAATATCAACTTAATTATTAGTCAGTCTAAAGTTAAAAGCAATCCGCAGAACATTAGGTCGGTTCGATCGGGACGACCGCTCGATTAAGCTTAATTATAGATCGATCGATCAATCAATTTAATTTGGATTGAAACCTAACTATCGTATGGTTGGCGTTATATATGGAAAGAGATGGCATATATCATTGCATTGGGCGTCAACTGATTACTAAAAGAAAGTACTACAGCCGTGCTAAATCCAAGTCCAATGAACATGCAACCATCCATATAGCTAGCTAGCTCAATCAAACCCCACTATTTAAGCACAAACATATTTTTTCTTATACTTTATAAATAGTTGGTGGACGTACATATTCGCTTAACTTGGATTAAGACAGCAATAATATACTTCTTTTTTTTTTTTAATTTTAAAAAATAAAATAAAATCTTCAGTATTTGATGTGTGTATACAAACATAAAATTTACTATCCATGGAACCGTTATTTTTGGATAAATCTCAACCTATACTATTGATGACTAATAAAGTGCATCTATATTCTATAGAGTTAGTGTTGAAGTTATACTGTGAGATATGATGTATTTTAGATATTATAAATTCATGCAATTTTTTTACATGCATTAGTTGTATTTTCTCTAAATATACCATCGTAATAAACCTTTGGATTTGATTGGAAATTGGATTAGGGTCTATAGGTGTTAGGATTGAAATCCTGCTCTGTTATCCATTTATTATTATTTATTACTACATCATGAACCCAAGGTGAAAAAAATATACTGTAATTTATTTTGACTTTTAGAGTTCTTTTCACATATTCAGTATCCATTTTTTTATTACTCACTTTCAGTTTTGCAATAATTATTATTACTTGGGTGTAGATATGTATAATAAGAAATGAATGGGTGGTGGTTACTGAGAAATTAAACAAAGAATAATATTGGTGTTTTTAAATAAGTAATAATTTGTAAGTATGGTATGGTGGTGTAGAGCAGCATGCATGTGAGGGAGCGCGTCATCGGGTGGAGAAAACCGCGTGAACTGCCCTGCCCCCACCCAAACTTTGAAAACAGGATCCAATCGAATGAATGAATCAAATCAACACCCTTCAACTGTTTTTTCATTTCTCACTCCCCCACATTACCCGCGAAAAATAACAGACACCAATCAATTTCTCCACAATCCCATATATATATATATTACAAGTTGTGTGTGATTCTTATAATAAGCAAACTCATACATAACTCTCTTAAAAATTGATATTGAGAAAGAGTTTAATATTAACGTTTTCGGTTGAAATTACAAAAATATATGGGAGAGATATAAAATTATTATATTAGGACGTGAAATTGATTAAATTTAGTTTTAGTTTAAAATAATAACATCAACTAGACAACTACCACCGGAGAATAGAATCCTTTCACCGAATAGTATACTATTCCTCAATAAATAAAATATTATTATATGCCACCCAGCCATGAAAGTAGTATAGAATTGATTCAATTGGTTAAGAAATTCTTTCGAAGAAAAAAATTGGCATCTCATACCTAATGATAGTTTGCTCATTACTATTCTCACTACTAGACTTGTCAGTTTCAAACCCGACTCATGCCCAACCATAATGTAGACGTGTAGTTCGCGATTTGATTTTTGTATCCATAAATCATTCACTAATCTGACTGGGTAAGATTTACATAAATGTAGATATTATTGTTGATACAATATATAAGGGTTGGTTAATTAGTAAATATAGTAAAGATTAAAAGCTGGCACCAACCAAAGTCAACAAAGTGAGACGATATATAAATTAAGGTGGCCACGCATAGAGATAGAAGATGCCAATTAATATCCCCTATAATATATGATAAAATGGGATACTACTATTGACATCCCAGTATGGCATCATCCGCTCTTTCCCTTGTCTTTCCCTAAATTGAAACCTACCAAATAATTGCGTTCGGTGCCATCACCATTCACACAACCCCTTCTTCTTCTTCTACAAGCTAGCGTCGGTGGTGAGCAAGTTCATCGCGATGGAGGTGGGTAGTGAACCTGCAATATTCGGAAACAAGGCGTCGAATAATGAATTAGAAGATGATGGGGTTAAGGATCTTGTGGGAGTGATAGAGGAGCTGGGATTGTATGGAGGGTACCGGAAGATGCAGAAGAAAGAGTGCTTGAATTTGGTTAGGCGCTTGAAGCTTCTGCTCCCACTTCTTGAGGAGATCCGCGAGTTTCATCAATGTGGCGGCGGTGGTTCTCGGAGCTATCTCCTCGACTTGACCAAAGCAGTGCTGGCTGCCAAGAAGCTGCTCAAGCAATGCAGCTGTGGCAGCAAGATTTACCTGGTATTTAATTCACTATTCTTTTATTATACACACTCAGCTTTTTCTTATATAATATATATGTTTTTTTAACACTGTGTATGTATATTGTTGTTTATCAAAAAAAGTGTTATGTATATTGTTTCTTTCTTATTTTATATTTTAGTACTATTAATATATTTTGATGGCATAGTATATCGGTTATACTTTATAGACAAAATGGATGGGTAAACTTATTTTTTGAATTAATCAATTTAAGTTTTTTTTATTGCCAAAATTGTAAGTTTAAATTTGTTCTTTGGAAAATTTGATTTAATATATTTGTATATAATATTATGTAATTGTTGCATGTGAATATTATAGGCACTTGAGAACGAGGCCGTGATGGCAAGTTTCCACGCGGTGTATGACAAGCTGAACCAAGCCTTGGATGATGTGCATTACGATGAGCTTGGCGTCTCCGTTGAAGTGAAAGAGCAAGTAAGTTTCACCAATATAATAATTTAACTTCCCTTAAACCCGGATAATAATAATAATATAACATAACTATTCAACATCATTTTTAATAAAAAAATCAAATTCATTATTATGAAAATGAAAAAAAAAATATTTATATCAATAATTTATCTTTTATGGAATAACTCATATTTTAAATGTGAAACAAGTATTCTATAAGTGTTGCACTTATAACACCCCATGGAATAATAATAATAAGGGTGAAAGAATATTTTGGTACAACATATTTGAACAAAATTGATTTTTGGTGCAGCATATCTTTAATTATATATATTTTTAGTGCAACGCGTTTGCAACTTTATACACTTTATATGTTAGTTGACACTTACGTTTGACCGTTAAATAATTACGTGACTTGCACGTGATCGACCTCCAACTTTTTTTGTTCAGTTTAATCCTTCAATTTATATCCCAAACTTTTATTTGTACAATTTAATCTCTAAATATTCTCAATCGGACCCTAGGTCACAATTGACCTAGTCAAGGTCCGACCCGTGGCTGAATCAGACCTTGGTTAGGGTCGCCGGAGCTGGGCAACCCTAACCAGGGCCAATTAGACCTAATCGGACCCCTAGGTCTATATTGAATAAGCTATAGTCCGATCCATGGTTGGGTCAGACCCTGGTTAGGGTCGCCCAGGTCCGGTGACCCTAACCAACTGAGTCTGACCATGACTAAGTCTATTGTGACCTATGGTTCGATTGAGAATATTTAGGGACTACATTGTAAAAAATCAAAAGTTAATGATATAAATTGGATGACTAAATGAACAAAATAAAAGTTGGGGATTGATCATGTGCCAGTTACGTTAATATTTAACGGTCAAATGTAACAATTGATTAACCGGTGCACCAAAAATATATAAAAAAATGTAACACTAAAAATCAACTTTGTTCAAACATGTTGTACCAAAAAAATCATTTAACCCTCTTAATAATAATGTAACTTCTGTTCCATCTAGTAAATGATATGATGAATCTACAATAGTTGAGTCGGGTAGTAAAATGAAAAAGTTATGGTTAGCTATATGATTGCACAGTTAAATGATTTACAAATTATTAGCTTTGCTAAATTTCCGGCTCGTTTGGACAGAATAGATGAACAAAAATGCAAAAAAAAAAAAAAAACTAGTTAATATTTGAATAATTGGACAAATTGCTACCGGATGTTCGAGCAGAGGAGCAAATTAGTTGACGATCGGCTAATCAAACAATTTTTTTTATATATTTTCTTTATCACTTGCGTCGTTGAGTAATTTCGTCTAAGAAATATGAAAAAAAATGTTAAAAAAAAAAATTCAAATTAGTAGTTTGTTTGAGTGTCCAAAACGAGTGAGTTTACTTTTCTAAATAAAAAAAATCATCAAATATAATGGTAAAAATTTGCAATTTAAAGCAAGTATATATAGTAAACAAAAATATCGTTATTGATTTTATTGTGGTTGGAAATTAATTACACAGGTGGAGTTAATGAGAATGCAGCTGAAGAGAGCGAAACGCAGGACGGACACGCAAGACATAGAGCTAGCAATGGACCTAATGGTAGTCCTCTCCAAGAACAACGCCGACCGAAACGCCGACACCGCCATTCTGCAGCGACTTGCAGAGAAGTTGGAACTACGCAACATTGGAGACCTGAGAGCCGAGACAATCGCTGTCGGGAAACTGTCAAAGAAGAAGCGACAGAAGTCGGAGACCATACAGCAAATCGAGAGACTGCTGAAACAGATCGTGGGTGTTGAGAGCTCAATCGGGATGGATTCCTTGTTGGGAAAGACGCTGGAGAAATGCCCGTCCTCGCTTCTCGTCCCCCACGAGTTTCTCTGCCCCATCACGTTAGAAATAATGACCGATCCCGTTATTATCGCCACCGGACAGGTACAATTGTTGCTTCTTCTCCAAGTTTTCAAACGTTTTCATTTATCACTCCCTTTATGAATAATTTCATCATAAAATAATAATTTTTAAGTTTTTTTCAAAAGTTACAGAATGATTCTTTAAACTCTTATTCCTTCCAATTTTAGCAAAACAAACACTAATATATTTTTTCAAAAAGGATCATAACTGTCTGTTTTTAAAATAATTACTGCTCGTATCATATTAACTGTTAAAAAGTAAACTGGTAGTGATAAATAATTTTCAGTTCTCAAGGCTGAATTTTTTTAATAAGAGACAAAACACTAAACTGTGTTAAAATTAAAGCCATCATCAATGAGACATCTCTTATGGAATTCGAATAGCTCCAACAAAGTTAAATGATTTTAGTGTCAAAATTCCAAAATGGCGTGTTGGCAGAAATGTTGATATAGTAAAAAGTATGCTAAATGTCTTCATCCATAAGTTCGGACTATGAGACAGTTGGTTAAGACGCACGTTTTATTATAAACATGGTATTAGAGAGTATGGATTCAATTTCTGGTGACTATGTGGAGAATGTTAATATAGTATAAGAGTGTATTAAATATCTTCACCCATAATTTCTTATGGGATATGGACAGAAATTTTCAGAAACTTGTAGTGGTATTTTTAGCACACAAAAATGAACGCAATCCCAACATCGGCACAAACAAATGTGCTAAAACACAATTTCCCTTTTTTCCCACTAGACTAGATTTCTGGTTGTCTAGGAGATCCTCAGTTGTGAAGGTTATTACTTGTTGTGCAAGCTAACTTTTTTTCCTATTTTTGTGCTTCAGACTTATGAAAGGGAGAGCATTCAAAGGTGGTTCGACTCCAACCACCGGACGTGCCCCAAGACTGGGCAGATCTTGACCCACATTTCCCTTGCTCCAAACTACGCTCTACGAAACCTCATTATTCAATGGTGCGAAAAAGAAGGCATCAAGCTCCCCGAAAAGAACAACATCCAAGGTTCCAATTCCTCGTCCTTGGAAATATCTTCTTTAATCCGGGACCTATCGTCTGCCCACTTCGATGACCAGAGCAGAGCGATTGCCGAACTACGAACACTCTCTAAGGAAAACCCCGACAACCGGATGCTGATAGCGAATAGCGGGGCCATCCCGCCTCTCGTCTGGCTCCTGTCGTGTCCAAACCCTAGGATTCAAGAAAACTCGGTGACCGCGATCTTAAACCTCTCCCTCGACGAGTCCAACAAGAGGGTGATAGCTCGAGAAGGAGCGATCCCTTTAATAATCGACATTCTGAGGAACGGAACTGAGGCGGCCCGAGAAAACTCGGCCGCTGCTCTTTTCAGCATCTCGACGCTCGATGAGAACAAGGTATTAGAGAATAAATATATTAGTAAAACATATTTTATTATATTCAGATTAAGTTATAATATTAGAAATAGATATATTTTAATACATTATTATTATTATGTTTCTCCATATTATATTCAGTTTTAAATATGTAATCAACACTAAATAAGATAATATACGTTCTCATTTTTTTATATAAGGCTCTAATCGGCGCTCTAAAGGGGATTCCTCCTCTCGTGGATCTCCTAAACAATGGAACGGTTCGGGGGAAGAAAGACGCGCTGACCGCGATATTCAACCTCTCGTTACACCAACCGAACAAGTCGAGGGCCATTAAGGCGGGAGTTATACCGCCTTTGTTAGCCTTGCTTGAGGACAAGAACCTAGGGATGGTAGACGAGGCTTTGTCGATTTTGAGGTTGCTTGCTTCACACCCCGAGGGGAGGAACCAGATCGGGCAAATGTCGTTTATAAAGACAGTTGTCGAGATTATGAGGAGTGGGACGCCGAAGAATAAGGAGTGCGCCACTTGCGTGTTGCTTGAGCTCGGGACGAAGAACTCATCGTGTCTGTTGACCGCGCTACAGTTCGGTGTTTACGAGCATTTGGTGGAGATCGTGAGGAGCGGGACGAGTCGGGCGCAGAGGAAGGCGAATTCGCTACTGCAGCATATGAGCAAGAGTGAACATATCCCCTAAGGCTGGATATTTCAAATTCAAGGAGCCTACATTTTGTGGTTTCTATGTAAATAGGATAGAGAGACAAGATTTTGGTGTTGTTCATGTTACTATCATTGTTGTGTGCTACAGCTACAAGAATGTTGTGGGTATATTCAGCAATGGTTGGTGGAATCTAAGTATGTAACAAATAATGTTTAATTAAAGTATGTAACAAATAATTGTTCAATTGAGAGAGAGAGGATGGTAGTGAAAAGGAAGAAAATGATTTCTGATGCCCAATTAAAATGAAAAGCTAAAGCCCACAGAGTTGAGATAATGTACTATCTTATATTTGTGTTTAATTAATTGTAATTGGATTTCAGATTGTAGGGAAAAGTTATATGTAAATGTATCAGTGCAGGGGATTGTGTGCACCTGAAAAACATATGTTATGGGGATTGTGTTATTACTTATTAGTGTGTAGGTTTTTAAGCTTGTTGATTAAGACAATTTCTGAAATTTGGTGTTATTTTTCAGTATCTAGGTTTTTAAGCTAGTTGATTAGGAAATCTTATGAATTTGAAATATTGTTTTTCAGTTTGAGTTTTCAAGCTAGTTAACTAACTAAGAAAGCTTCTTAAATTTGAAATGTTGCTTTTTAGTATATGGGTGTTTAAGTTAGATGATTAGGAAAACTTCTGAAATTTGGAATGATGCTTATCAGTGTTTGAATTTTTAAGCAAGTTGATTAAGAAATCGTCTGAAATTTGGAATGTTGCCTCACACTGTTTAGGTGTTAAAGATTATTGATTAGATGTCTAACATATATAAATTACCCAAACAGACAATTATGTACATACTTATATATATTACCAACCCAACCAGCATACAACCCACATACATAAATTGGAGTTCCATCATCTTCCTCAGTAGCATAAAAAAGAACAATCTCTAGAAAACTTTAACACCAACAATAGTCACTACACATATAAATTGGAGTCCCATAATCTCAAAAAATACATCAACCAAAAAACACATAGTTTTGAGGCATATATCAACACCTTCTGTGGCATAGTAAAAAATGTACAGTCTCTACGATCCTAAACACCGACATGAAAAATTGATATTGTTCGACCTAAAGTTGTTCTTCTAATCTTGCTTTCTTGCCTTTGTCTTATGCCCCTTGGATTTGACAACCACACTTTCCTGAGAAGGCTGACTAGTTGGTTCTCTTGCAAATGAAGTTTTGTTTTTTTTTTTCCCCCAAACAACAATTGATTAATATTACATTCATATAGCAATACAATTACAATACTAATGCATTATCAAGATGTAATAGCTGTAAGTAACCACAATAGAAGAAGATGTGGATATGTTGAACTCTTGCCTTCTTATTGTAAGGCTAAAACCTTGTGTAACAAACACTATCAATCAAAAATGAGAAATGGAATTGTAGATCAAACACACAAAATGAGAGGACACTGTAAGTACTTCATTCATAAACACTCTAACTATTACAAACTGCAAAACTTGTTCTTAAAGCTACAATACTTCGACCACAAGTAACTGGCCACTACTCCTTAACTGCTCCTAATCCTAAGGTGAGATTGCCACATCCACACTCATAGATAACTGAACATAAACCATACATAAACTGTCTTAAACCGACTTAACTTGACTCCTAAGTTAATACAAACTGGACGACTTCAACCGTAAGTTAACTGACTAGTTTACTTCAGTTCCACTTAATACAACAGCTTTACTTCGACTGTGGATGTTCTTCATCTTCTTCACTTTCCAGCAACACTCAGATCCATTTGATCATTCTCCAATCAAACCTTGACTTCTTCTTGTATGGATGGTGAACTTTAGCTTCCTGTAAAACACAAACAAATCTCAAACACCTTACACTTATTGCTTCTATCTATGAACCATCATCGTCGATTGTAATGAACACCGTTTCCGAATTTTCTGGTACAATCACTATGTTCCTTCGTCTCATGATTACCAGTTTATGCACTACTGGTTTTTTTACTAGATCTTCTGATGGGCATGATTCTAGACTTCTGCTTTGGTTCACTAAATGACTTCCTTAAATGGTTACACATGATGAAGCAACTCTAGGACTAAGCACATTTCTCAAATGGTTACACCTGATGATTTTATAAGTTTTAGATGTTTTATTTAGAACACATTTGCAATTTTATATTTATATAGGGTCAATAACCTGGGAGAGGTCTGAAGTTTGGCCATTGTTAATTTGAGAGGTCTGAAGATTGAAATGGTGATAACAAAGGTTTGAAGTTTCGACTTGTAGATAATAGAGGTCTCCGTTAGTTTTTTCCGTTAAAACTGACGGAAGTTGGTCATGTGCATTGCATGTGACCAGAAATAAAATAAAATTCCAAAAATACCCTTCTTGCATCTCACAAGATTGAATGAAAAGACAAAAATGCCCTTAAGGCCACAACCCAACTCCAGCCACCACCACGGCTCCGGCCGGCCACCACCCAACTCCGGCGACCACCACTCACAACTCCGACGACCGCCACCCAACTCCGACGACCGCCACCCAACTCCGAAGACCGCCACCCAACTCCGACGACCGCCACCCAACTCCGACGACCGCCACCACGGCCCAAATCGGAGCCACCGGCCCCGATTGGGCCCAAATCGGAGCCACAAAGCTCCGATCGGAGCTCGGTGGCTCCGATTCGGAGCTCTGTGGCCCCAAATCGGAGCTTTGTGGCTCCGATTTGGGCCCAATCGGGGCCGGTGGCTCCGATTTGGGCCCAATTGGGGTCGTGGCGGCGGTCGTCGGAGATGGGTGGCGGTCGTCGGAATTGTGAGTGGTGGTCGCCGGAGTGGGTGGTGGCCGACCGGAGCCGTGGTGGTGGCCGGAGTTGGGTTAGGTTTAAATTATGGACAGGGGCATTTTTGTCATTTCATCTTTATATTAATTAAACTTTTTATTAATTCAAATATTACAAAAGGGTATTTTTGACATTTCATACGGTTCTGTTAAATTTGACAGAAAATTTGGACGGAAAACCTAAAAATCACAAAGTCCAAATTTCAGACCTCAGTTATCACCATTTCAATTTTCAGACCTCTCAAATTAATAAGGGCCAAACTTCAGACCTCTCCCAGGTTATTGACCCATTTATATATGTATTTTGAAACATTTAGAAAATCTTTGTAGATTATTTATTAAATAACCATGTTGGATATCATGATGGATAAAGAAACATATTTTGGAAATTAATTTACGAACAAATCTAGTTTTTTTTTTTGGTAAACCGAACAAATCTAGTTTGAGAACTAGATGCTTACCTCGTGGGCCACACATGTAAAAAATTGAATTAAAAATATTGAGTTTAGCGTCAAAAAAGTAAAATCATCGAAATTGAATTTGAAAAATAGAACAATTTAAATATTTTCACAGATATAATATTTATTTGAAACATTAACCTAATTTTTTAATATATATATATATACTAGTTATTAATGCGTGCGTTGCACGCGCATCGATCATTTAAATTTTAAGATATATAATCTATCTTAAGTTTACTAATATTTATAATTAATCAAAGTAAAATATGGGTAAGTTGATTCGTTGTGAGAAACAAATCTATGTGATAGAGAAGAGCGACATAACGTAATTCAAATCATGAGAAAGAGAAGAGGATAATTAAGTAAAAAAATTAACTAATGTCTTCAGTTACGGTACTAAGTTAGACTTATAGTTAGATATATAAATTAGTTGGGTCGAGCATTACGTTAGTAATTAACGGCTCAATTGTATCTAACTCATCCACTTGAGGTGTCAAGAATGTAAACTTGTTCTTAACCACTTAGAGTCATCAATTGACAAATTTGACCTATATAAACGTAATTATATACTATATCACCATACCAACACAATTTGATTTAACAATAAAGATAAAATTAAATCACAAAAATCTAAAGTTTAAACTTGAAATTACAACAAAAATATTTATTTAACTTTAATTAGGCTATACACAATGTGATTGGATTAACAAATAGAATAACTAAATTTGGTATATATTGGACGATGAGTAAAATGTTATTTGTACGAGGTCAAACTTCAAGAACCACATTTCACTCATATTTTGACTTGTTATATATATAATTTGGTAAGTGGCTGATCTATGTGATAAAAAATCTAAACATGCTGAACATATACCACCCGATCTATATAATTCGTTGAATAAAAAAATTTACATGTATCCGAAATTTGAACGGAATGAGTATGATAGGGCTGACTTGAATTGACATGAATGTTGGATTGTAAGTTAATTATAATTACTTTTTTTTTTTTTGCCAAAATATTATTGACATGCTGACTAAATGACCTTAAAAAAACAAAATTTAAATAATGATTTAGTAATAGTATTAAAGATACATAAATATTTTTTAAATATAGTAATGACTAAATTATTAATTTTATAAAATATAGGAACCAAATATAATATATTTTTTTGTTAATAAAATGAAAATATACAAAAAAATGTCTATTGGGTGAGGACCCAACACAAATAATATATTGGTATTGGTATATAGATAGTTTAATTTTATATTTATTTAGTCGGTCGTAATAAATTTTTATATTATATATATTTATATTTATGTAGGTTTATATATTGTAATTATTTATATAATTGTTATATTATATTTATGTAATTATTTATATATTGTTTGATTAAAAATAGAAACGCCTACGTGCAACCTTAGAATGTTTCACGATCAAACTGTATAGATATATTATTTAAATATAAAATTTTAATCATTTGTTACTTTATTTATATGTAGAGTTTCTTTATTTTACGTAGATACTAAATTATGTAAAATATTTTCTTAATTTGCAGATACCCAATATTTTTTTTCTTCTAAATATAGAGATTTGCAATTAATTTAGGAAACGATAACTAAGAAAAATATACAAGCATCACTCGAAGAATGTCTATTGGTCAAATTAATATATTACTAGATGGTAACCCCGCGCAATGTAAGAAAATCGAACTAAAAAAATTGAGTTTAGTATTATTTTTTGAAAAGTAAAATCTTCGGAATTGGATTTTATAAATAAAAATAATTTTAATATTTTAATAAACATAATATTGAAAAATTTATCTATTTTAACAGTAACCATATTTATGTAGTTGAACGCAGTAGGTTTTTATATTATATATATGTTATATTTCTGTAGATTTATATATTATGAATGTTTATAAAATATATATATTATATTTATATAGTTGGTCATAGAAATTTTGTATATCATATATTTATGTATTATTTGATTATAGAAAAGCCTAGGTGGCGGTCTTCGAAAAATTCACAATTAAAATGTGTAAATATAACATTAAAATATAAAAAAAAATATTATTTGTTTATGTATATAATATATATATATTTGTATTATATTTATGTAGTTGGTTGTAATAAGTTTTTTTAGAGAATAGAAAACTACATTGTAGTATCATTTCATTTCATCTATATACAACTAGGTGCTGATCCGCGCTACGCGCGGGACATTCAATAATATATTTTTTCAAAATGAAAATATATAATATAACGTACAACTAAAGGAAGATAATTTCACGCGTAAACAAAATAAAGTAAGAAAAGTATAAGATTTTTTTTTAAAATGTTTATTTTAGAATAAAAAATATCTACAACTTTTGTTAAATTAAATATATATATAATTTAATGATTATGAATTTTCAAGAATTACGGTTAAGCACCACATTCGTAAAATCTAAATTTCAAGACAGTTAAATTTTAATTTTTTTTTTTTTTGGCAATCATTTTGTTTAATTTTAACGAATTTGCACTCTCGTAGTGTTATTACAATATGCATTTAAAAAGTTTGTTAGAACCGAATTTAGACATCAAACTGACAAAAATGTCGACTCCTATTCGAACGGTCCAACTAACCGATTTAGAAAAAACGAATATTGCTTACCACTTTGTCATTGCATTTTTTAAAAAATACATTAAATTATAATTACCATAATGTTTATTTGATTTTATATTGCAACTATATACGTTTTTTTTCTAACAATTATATAGGTTTTGTTGAGTTTTAATGTCGATGTGGAGGATGTTGATTGGAGGAAGAGGCTTATGTGGAAGCCTTATAGAGTTTTATTTATTCTTTAGAGAAGACACGTGGCAGCAAAGAGAGTGGTGAAAATGATGACATGGCAGCATGAGAATTATTCTTTAGAGAAGACACGTGGCAGCAAAGAGAGTGGTGAAAATGATGACATGGCAGCATGAGAATACTCTACTCTCTTTCCTCCTCCCTTATATAATATATAGATTAGAAAAAACGAATATTGCTTACCACTTTGTCATTGCATTTTTTAAAAAATACATTAAATTATAATTACCATAATGTTCATTTGATTTTATATTGCAACTATATACGTTTTTTTTTCTAACAATTATATAGGTTTTGTTGAGTTTTAATGTCGATGTGGAGGATGTTGATTGGAGGAAGAGGCTTATGTGGAAGCCTTATAGAGTTTTATTTATTCTTTAGAGAAGACACGTGGCAGCAAAGAGAGTGGTGAAAATGATGACATGGCAGCATGATAATTATTCTTTAGAGAAGACACGTGGCAGCAAAGAGAGTGGTGAAAATGATGACATGGCAGCATGAGAATACTCTACTCTCTTTCCTCCTCCCTTATATAATATATAGATATTCTTTAGAGAAGACACGTGGCAGCAAAGAGAGTGGTGAAAATGATGACATGGCAGCATGAGAATACTCTACTCTCTTTCCTCCTCCCTTATATAATATATAGATATACGTTTTTTTTTCTAACAATTATATAGGTTTTGTTGAGTTTTAATGTCGATGTGGAGGATGTTGATTGGAGGAAGAGGCTTATGTGGAAGCCTTATAGAGTTTTATTTATTCTTTAGAGAAGACACGTGGCAGCAAAGAGAGTGGTGAAAATGATGACATGGCAGCATGAGAATTATTCTTTAGAGAAGACACGTGGCAGCAAAGAGAGTGGTGAAAATGATGACATGGCAGCATGAGAATACTCTACTCTCTTTCCTCCTCCCTTATATAATATATAGATATTCTTTAGAGAAGACACGTGGCAGCAAAGAGAGTGGTGAAAATGATGACATGGCAGCATGAGAATTATTCTTTAGAGAAGACACGTGGCAGCAAAGAGAGTGGTGAAAATGATGACATGGCAGCATGAGAATACTCTACTCTCTTTCCTCCTCCCTTATATAATATATATATAGATATTCTTTAGAGAAGACACGTGGCAGCAAAGAGAGTGGTGAAAATGATGACATGGCAGCATGAGAATACTCTACTCTCTTTCCTCCTCCCTTATATAATATATAGATAGATAGATAGATAGATAGATAACAAATGTAAAATTAGATCGAGAAGGGTAAAACATGAATATAAATATATAATAATAAATAAATAAAACATTTTGATTAAAAATAGAAATGTCTATATGATGACCTTATAATGTTTCACGATCAATTTGTATAGATATATCATTTAAATAGAAACTTTAATTCTTTTTCTTTATTTATGTATAGATTTTATATATTTTAACTAGAGTCTAAAATATGAGATAAAAATATTTTTTAAATTTCCAGTTACCCGTTATATTATATCTAAATGTATAGAGATGCAATTAAATTAGGAAACAATGACTAGAAAAAACGTACATGTGTCACTCGTAGAATGCATGTAATTCTAATTAATATATTAATTAATAAATGCTAACCCCACACACCGCGCATGTAATAAAAGCAAACTAAATAAAATGAGTTTAGCGTTAAAAAAACCTTTTAAAAGGTAAAATAGTTAAAATTGGATTTGAGAAATAAATTAATTTGTAGATTTCATAGATATAATATTGAAAATTTTATCTATTTTAACTCTTAACATAAAAATTGAAATATATATGTAAGTTTATATTATGTTCATATAGTTGGTCGTAGTAAGTTTTCATATTATATATATTTAATATTTGTATAGGTTTCTTTTTTTTTTTTATTATTTATAATATATATATATAATATTTATATAGTTATTCGTAGTAAGTTTTATATATATATTACATTTGTATATTATTTGATTAAAAATATAATTTTTTTACTCTTTATTTCTTTATCTTTATAGAATATATATATATATATATATATATTTTAAATTTGCAGTTATTCAATAATTTATATCTTAATTTGGAGCTCTAATAAAATTAATGGAAAAAAAATGCACACGTATCACTTAGAGGATTCCTCTGAATTAATATGATAGATCAATAATTGATTAATAACCAAATTTCTACCCGAATTTTAAAAATAAATCACTATATGAAATTAAAAAGAAAATAAATAGGCTACCCTAGTTTTTAATTTCCGAGCAAATAGCATATGTTTCAATCTCAATTAAATTGGACTGAAAATAAGTTTTTTTCTTGCCATTTGACGTCCTTTCATGTGTACATAAGATGTGGATGTGTTTAAACATAAATTTAAATTATTGCAACCAAATATATTCAATTGGATGCTTAATTGGACTTTCGCCCAATTCAAACATGTGTTTCAATGAAAATCTAATTGAAGATATTTTGTTGCAATTCTTTCAATTTATATATGAATCTATGTTGGATACACATAAAAAGACCCCATGTGTCAGAAACATTCTCAGTTTCTGTCCAGTTTAATAGAAATTGAAACAAACTTAGAGTTTACTAAAAAATATAGAAAGTTCAAATAGCTAATTTTAAAATAATTAAAATCCATGCAGCGATTTGTAAATGACTAAAAGTTTAGGTTGTTAACCCTATTATAATAATAGATAATAGATAGATTAGTTTTAGAAATCAACTTATTTTTGGAATTCACTCTTGGTAATCCAACTAAACCGTACGAAAAAAGGAAAAACCAAACCTTGCTGCGTTGGTTGGAATATGCGAACCAAATAGGACCGTAGATAGAGTCTAGAGAACGAGAACTCTCTCTACCTCTCTCCTCCCCCGAATCGAGGGCGTCATTGATCTGTTCTCCATCTTCAATTCTATACTGCACAGTTTCATCTCTGTTCGATCGATTCACTCGATTCTCATACCTTAGTGGTTTTGTCGTGCTGCTGGGATATTTGGTGTCAATTGATTCGTATCATAGGGTTAGGGCTTTGGATTGATCGGCAGGCATGGGGTCAGAGGGAGATTCAAGCGAGGCTAGAGCTGTCAGCGATGGTGAAGGAGGAGTGAACGTCAACATCCGCTGCTCCAATGGGTCCAAGTTCACCGTGAAGACGAGCTTGAACTCGTCTGTCGCGGTATTCAAGGAGGCCTTGGCTCAGAGCTGCGATGTACCAGCTGAACAGCAGCGCTTGATTTACAAAGGCCGCATTTTGAAGGACGACCAAACCCTAGAGAGCTATGGTACGATCTTGCTCTTGAACTTCTATTACTGTTTTGCTGCGAAGGAGATATCTTTTTACCGAATCATTACTACTGTGTAGTTGGACTTCGTAAATGTATTAGATGGAACTTATGCGAGTTCTGGTTTAAGAGAATACTGCCATAGCCATCCTTATCTGGCGGCCTCCTATCATCTAGCTGAGAGAGGTCTGAGGGATAACACTTATCAGATTGGCATTTTGATTCAAGTATATTGTATAGAGCATTGCCTTTGCGGAGAAAGGATTATCTTCTTCTTCTTTTCTTTTTTCAGGGATCCAGAGTTCTACTAGCAATAACTTCTAGTCTTAGCTTCGACTGTGCTTTTATCAACAATTTGCTTTCATCACCGCTTTTGGATAGTCAATAGTTTGGTTAATTCCCTTTGTAGCTTGCCTTGCCATCTTTCTGTGCTTCATATCTTCATTTAACTAATGATCTATTATGGACTGGAAGCAGCACTACCTTTTGCTCTTGTTTAATTTATTGTTGTCCGAGGATTTAACATCAAAAGATGTCCGTATGCAGTATTTGCAAGAGTATCTTTCTGATCTGCAATTTCCTATATTTTTGTAGCAAAAAATGCCATTGGTTAATAGGGGCATGCAAGGGTTATTTCTTGAAAGATAATCTGAAATTTTTTCTGCTTTGTGAAGGTTTGCAGGCTGATCATACTGTTCACATGGTCAGAGGTCTTCCTGGGGCCACAACCACTCCTCCTGCTGCTCCTAATTCCGGAATATCCAACAACGCACCGGGTGTTACACGTGGTGTTGGTTCCAACGACGCTGGGGGTGCAGCTGCTCCAGGAGCATCTTTATTTGGGCTTGGGGGCCTGAATCCGCTTGGAGGGGGAGGAGGGTCTAATTTATTTGGAGCAGGACCAGAATTGGAACAGGTGCAACAACAGTTATCCCAGAATCCTAACATGATGAGGGACATCATGAACATGCCTGCCATGCAGAACCTGTTGAATAATCCCGAGCTACTGCGCAGCCTTATAATGAGCAACCCTCAAATGCGTGACCTAATTGATCGAAACCCTGAGCTTGGTCATGTTCTCAATGACCCAAGTCTGATTCGGCAGACACTGGAGGCTGCCAGGAACCCTGAACTTATGCGAGAGATGATGCGAAACACCGACAGAGCCATGAGCAATATTGAAGCCTCTCCTGAGGGATTTAACATGCTGAGGCGCATGTATGAAAATGTCCAGGAACCTTTTCAGAATTTGACTGCAATGGGTGGGGGGAACAATCGTAGCGATTCTGCTTCGAACCCGTTTGCAGCCCTTTTGGGCAACCAAGGCGGTACTGGTACACAAGTTAGGGATGGGAATAATAACCTTCCAGGAACTGGCTCTGACGCAGTTCCTGCTGCTCCAAATACAAACCCGCTACCCAACCCATGGGGCAGTGCCAGTGGTAAGCTTATTGTCTGCCTTTTCTGATTCACTGAATTATCTAAGTGTTGGACTTCCCTTCCATATTGTCCGTTCAGGATTTTACAGTTTTTTTGGTTCTCATTTTGATGTAGATAGGTAATATGGATGGACAGGTAAAATGGGTAGATATGATAATAAACCAAAATAACCGCCATCCCTAGATTAAAAAAAAAATCCCTGAAAAAACTGAACTCTTAGGACTTCCCAGCAAATTCTCCACATCATGGAAGAGGATGAACAGAATAATTTTTGTAGTGTTCCTTTTTATTGCCAAAATATTCTAATAACAGTTAATAGTAGGCAGGGATGTTTTTCGGTATTTCGATTGAGAAATAATAGAATCCCTTTCTTTACCTGCTATTACACTAATAGGTGATAACCGGACAACCAAGTAGGAATAGGATGGTATTATTATATGGTTATTCCTATAATGCACCCATTGATGCTTTGAAGATCCCTTATTTCTCTCTTTGAGAAGGAATCTTGTCATGTATTATGTGCTTAAGGAACTATATCTATGGTTCTGGTGCTATCATCCTTTTATAACACTACCTTTTTTTTTGTGAGATGCTTAGTTTTTTTTTTGGTAAATTGGTAAGATGGTTAATTAGTTTTATCATTCTGGTACCACATTAATCACCGAACCTGCACTCAGGAATAGTAATGCTTTGAAAAACGCGTGATTCATTAAGTGAAAGACGTCCTGACATGTTCTGTCTTGTGTCAAGTACTTGTGAAATCCATCCTATCATTTTGGAGAGCTCCAATGGAATTACAATTTCTTTCTTGGATTTCTTTTTTGGTAAAAAAAAGATTTCGTGAAGTTTCTCCTTTGTTCTCAAATGATGTATAAATGTTTTTCCATTAGGAGGGACCCAGACAAATACAACTGCTAGGTCGACAGCTACTGGAGATGCCAGAGCACCTGGAGCTGCTGGTTTAGGAGGAATTGGTCTCCCGGGTATGGAGCAGATGTTTGGTGGCATTCCAGACACAAATACGATGAATCAATTAATGCAAAACCCAGCAATTTCACAGATGATGCAGACCATGCTTTCAAACCCTCAGTACATGAATCAGGTATTGCACTGTATAATGGATGACCGTCGACTCCGAAATTTATATTTTCAGTTAACTAAATTTATTATATCTTTCATCTTTAGATGCTCAACCTCAACCCACAGCTGCGGGGTTTGCTTGATTTGAATCCACAAATGAGAGAAATGATGCAAAATCCAGAACTTCTCCGTCAACTATCTTCTCCTGAAACAATGCAGGTACATGATCATACTGCCGTTCGATTCTGCATATGATAATGTGGACACATTGATATTGATTCTGTTTGGAGATTGAAATACAAACATGGAGCTCTTTGATAATTAACTCTGTGCTCTCTATTTTGATGCAAACAAGTATCAAAATACAAAATACAAACAACTTGCTGTAGGGTAGTGATTCTGCACACATCAATCTGTTTTTGGTAGTTAACCGTCTTTTTTTAATGCAGCAAATGCTTACCATGCAGCAGTCACTTATGTCCCAACTAAACCGTACACAGACAACCAGGTTAGTGGTTGAATTATAAGATGATTATTTGGATTCCCTTCTAAGCTTCCAAGTATCATGCACAATCTTCCACTAAGTCAACACAACTTTGCATTCAGCTACTTCGATTGCCTATCCTGAATAAAGTTGAACTTATGTTTCTAATCATTTTTTGCAGGGAGGGCGGTCAGGTTGGTGGAGCAACAGGTAACTTAATCTAAATCTTAATTTCAGATCCATTTAAATGCCGAAACTTGTTTCTGTCTTTTGCTTAACCATTTAAGTATCCATTGTACAAAGCAGCAGGATTGCAGAATAACAATGGCCTGGATTTATTGATGAATATGTTTGGTGGTCTTGGAACTGGTGGCTTCGGTGCTCCTCCCAACAACCCTGATGGTTAGATCACTACCTTTTCCTTTCGGTACCCAGATAACATTATCTTGATTACATTCTATGATGGAGCTTTGAATTTGATTGCCCTCATTCTTGATGCAACTTTGCTAAGTTCTATCTGGCACTGTCCAAACAATTCAAGATTTGAAGATTGTCATTTTTTAAAATATATTCATTGGTTAAGAAGCTAAAAACAGTCTGAACTCTGAAGTATATGTCAATTTTTTTGTTGTTGTGATTCACTATCTGATGTATCAGATTTACTGCTTTACTGCTTTTCACTTTTCCAGTCGATTTTGGCTTTAGATTTTAGCTTATTTGGATTAAAATTGTGTTGTAGCAATAATAATAAGAGTTAAGAACCTAAAAGCAGTATGAAGTATATGTCATGTTGCAATCTTGACCTTAAATTTTAGGGTTTACAGGTCTTTTGATCCATGATGTTTGACCACTTTTGGCTTTTGGTCCACGATGATTTTTTTTTGGCCTAGTTTTGGTACATGTTTGCAGATTTTTCTAGTTTTGGTCCGACCGTTACATCCCGTCCATTTTTACCGTTAAGTGACACGTGCAAGTCACGTGATCTACCATAAACTTTCAATTTTGCTCAAATTTGGAGGAATTGATCCATAGAATTAGGTTTAGGGTGTCAATTCCCCCAAATTTGACCCATTAAACTTAGTTCAATTCGCCCAAATTGAACTAGGTTTAGTGTGTCAATTCCCTCAATTTTGAACAAAATTGAAAGTTTAGGGTGGATACGGAATGTTTAGGGTCAGACCAAAACTAGAAAAATCTGCAAACATATGATACCAAAACTAGGGAAAAAAAAACCATCATGGACCAAAATCCAAAAGTGGTTTAACATCATGGACCAAAAGACCTGTTAACCATTTTAAGGCTAAAGTCGTAAAGAAAAGTGAAAAACAACAAATCAGATATATCGAATAGGAAAAAAACGAGACACCAAATCGCAACATGGTTTATACTTCATATTTATTTTTGGTTCTCAACCCTATATATTCATATTCAATATAAAAATGCTTCAAGGTGGATTATTGGGTTTTACAGTTGCTTCATACTCTTGTTCTTTTGAATTCATAATAAACAATTATACTCGAGAAATGCATCGTTGTGCAAGGTTAAGAAGGGTCTAAAGTTTTGTTTTCTGGAATGTGCAGTACCACCAGAAGAGCTGTATGCAACTCAGCTAGCACAACTTCAAGAGATGGGGTTCTTCGATACCCAGGAGAACATCAGGGCACTCCGAGCAACTTCTGGGAACGTTCATGCGGCCGTGGAGCGTCTTCTGGGAAATCCAGGCCAATAAATAAACATCACATATATATAATTATATATATTTAAAAAGGTGTTCCACAACATATTTTCTATCCTTTCTCAGTCTATCCAGATTCTTTTTTGTTTTTCTCCCATTTGATTGTGTATGAATTATGGGTTTTGGGTTGTCAGGAAGATAGTAGTTGTAATGGGTTTTTTTTCGGAAGAGTTTAATCGAAAAGATGCAAGCAAAGCAATGGAGATCTAAGAATTCCGAGCTACACTACCATACAATACAATCTTTGCAGTTTGTAGATATAAAGATTTGACATTCTTGTTTGTCTTTGCTACACCTTACTCAACCACTACTATCTCCGCCTGGCGAGGGTGATTCTATCTCTCATCACCACTCTGGGTGGATGTTGTAATCGGATTTTCCTGCTGAGATGTCACGCCCCCATGATGTTTTTTCTTCTTCTAAGTCTAATGAACTTCAATAGGGGAATGGACGATAAAGACGATAATTGTCTTGTCTAGGCTACGAGATAGATATTGCTGCACAAGTTTGTCTGCTGCGTATGTCTAGAATACCAATATTCGAAACCTAAAGAATACTGTTATTTTGGGCTGTTTCCAATTTCCAATTATTTTGCCTTTTGTATGTAAATTCGGGAGGGAGGAATTGTAATATTTCATGTTGATTGAAAATAAAAGATTTGGAGTTTTAATAAATAAGAGGATGCTACCCAAATTCAACATGAATTTCTCATTTTCAGACCTAAGTGAGGACAATGGGCGTAGTTACGCTGGGTTGGGCTAAATGGGGACAGACGCTCGGACTTGGGGGCGTAACAAAATGGTATCAGAGTCGACATGGGTCCGTAATCATGTTTGCAAACCAAGGGCTATTGACGTCCGGAGTTTCGATCACCTACCGAGGTCAAACGATTCTGGTCTTGACCGCGACGAGGACGTCGCGCATATTAATGGTGTAGATTGTAATATCTCATATGCTTGTATACATTATGGTAAATTAGTATTTCTACGTCTACCCATATTAAGTTCTACTGGACTCAAATTTACTTGAATTTGACTGACTTATATAATGTAATAATTTGTTTATAATCCTCAATTTAGTAATATAATTAATTAATACTAAATTTAATAATAATATTAAATATCATTTTGCGAATAGTTCGAGATGAATAATATTAAACTCGAACTTAACTTGTCCAAAAAAAAAAACTTAGCACGACTCGAATTCGAATTTTGACCGAGTGAATTTCGAGTAGTTCAATTACTCGTTTATACCCCTAATTATTATTTACAAACAATTCAGTTAAAGAATGTTGAATAGAAAAAAAGTTGGCAAAAAAAAAAATAATAATAATAATCTGCCTAGTCTAAGTTTTCTAATATATATATATAACTAACTATATATAACAATATATATATTATAGAAAGCAAAAGAGAGTAGGCGAACACAGCCACAAAATGATATGTTATAAGCTGCGGGGATCACTTTCTGACTTTACTGTTGAAAGATTTCATAGATAGCTCTCTCCTTCTCTGCACTGTGGCGCGATTCGAGCAAGTGAAGGTAATAATGCTCTTTAACTCCTCGCTATCAGTTGGAATTTTGCTGTATTGAGCTTCTGACTTGATTTTCTGTGGGTGCTTTAAGGGTTCGTTCGGTGTCGGTTTTGAATCAATTGGATATTGTTATTGGGTGATTTGTCGTCCCAAATGAGTTAGGGTCGTAACAAAGGGAGGGTGGAAAATAAAAGAGAAACCTTTGAGATACTTTACTTACTAATTCAAGCTCTAACCCTAAACTAGCAATATTCCATTAAAGAATATCAGTCCTACTGCTTAGTTGCTACTGCATTGACCAGCTGTTCTGGAAGTTACACTCTTGAAAAATCTTAGCTGATAGTTCTGATTTTGCTAATATAGCTGCTTTGTTTGGTGCCTTAAGTTAAAACAGTTGTTGGTTGGATGGGTGTTTAGAATGGATTCAATCGTTTTTCTTTTTCATGTTTTTATATAAGTTGGGCATTAATCTTGTTAGGGAGAGCTCGCTCGAAAAGATGGAAGGTAGAATTAAGTCCACTGAGTAAGAATAAGAGGGTTTCACCGGTTAACACCTTGTTATTTTGTGTGTTTGTTCAACAATCTGACATTTTTAAGAGAAAAATGGAAACTGAACGAAATATTACTGATGTATACTATATAGAATAGATTGCCTTTTGTGGCACATTACCTGACTTCCGACCACATGATCAAGATGACTTGTTTACTGCAAATGCTCAATCGGAAAGTTAATTTGCATATACTATAACACCGTTTCATCAGCATGTTTCCCCATTATATGTACTCTACTTTATTTTTTTACCATTTGTGTGCAAGTTTGCCTTCATTACAAATTTGATCATTCACACATTTCTCTCTTGATGATCATGGATCTATTCAATGAGAGTGTCCGGTTCTATAAGGTCAAAGCTGCTTGCCATATCAGTTTATTTGTTTCCATCATATTATATTCTCAAAGACAGATATGTATAAAAGTTTTGCTTCTAATTTGTATTCAGAATTGAGAGTTGCTTAGATCGTGCAACAAACTAAAGAGTCCAAAATGAGCCGACAAGGGCCCTCTGAAGATAGGCAACCACCAATTGCTTCAAAGAAGACAGCACTAAGAGAGCTGCCGAACCAAAACCAAATCATACCAACAATACCCAGTGTGGCCAAACTTCATACCTTCAAAGACAAAGTTGATATGGCTGACCCCATTAAGCTTTCGGGATCCAAAAGGCCTTCCACGGATTTATCAGACAATCCCTCATTAACCCAGTCCCCACTTAGTAACTCCTCAAACAACCACCTTGTCTATGTTCGAAGAAAGTCTGACAACACGATTATCAGTCTCCACTGCTCAGAATCCATGTCAGCGAATGGTTTAGACGAACAGGTGAAGCAGAGTTCCAAGATTGTCAGTGAAAAGGTGTCCTGTTATACAGCAGTTGCACCTCTCCCCGTTACTTCTCCCCCAATAACCTCATCGCCTAAACCATCAGTTCCTTCGCCTCTTGGCATGTCTGTTTTAAAATTGGAAACTTTAGATTTGGACCCAACTGCCTCTTCTAGCTTGCTGATGGAAAATTCTCGTGGGATGAAGAATCTGCAGTGGGAAGAGCGGTTCATAAAGCTGCAGCAATTACTAAGAAACTTGGATCAGGCAGATCATACGGATTATCTCAAGAGTAAGCAATTGCACCCTCTTTCATCTCTAATTTTCTATTTACAATTTCAGATAAGTTTGCTTTGCATATGTTGCCATTTAATTTTAACACCTGATTCATATTTGATTGTGCTAGTGCTGAATTCGCTGTCTTCAGTAGATCTTAGTTGGCATGCTGTTGAGTTGGAAAGGAGATCGATCCAGTTGTCACTGGAGGAAGGTAGGTTGAGTTTACATCCTCAATGGCTACCATTTCATTCATTTGCTTTCCTCAATGCCCAATTCTTGCAACAAATTGATTCAAAATACAAATTTTTTTCAACATATTTGTGATTTCTGTTTCAGCAAAAGAGATGCAAAAAGTAGGGCTGCTGAATGTGCTAGGGAAGTCTATGAAGAAATAAATGATGCTTATTTTATATCCCCAAGAAGACCGACCGATGAGGAGTTCTGTTAGTATGTAAGCTGCAACTCTATACATAACAATCGGGTTTTGCATCGACTGCTACGGTTGTGTTTGTTGTACTTGAAAAGCCGGTGTTTTTTTTCTAGACAGAACAGAATGCTGTCTATAATGTAATACAATGGAGTTGTCTTATATATTGTACACATTTTCTATTGTGAAATGAAACTTCATATGCAAACAGATCTTGTGCTTGTCTCGAATAGGTTAACTTGCTCCATAAGAAACCACTGGAAGTCGTGTTTAGGTTACCTTGCTCGGCAAGACAGAACAATGCCGTTTCTCCACAGGATTTTAGACTCTGGCGAAACACATTAGGGTTTTCCTTTTCTCAAAGGAAACAATTTGGGCTATGTAGCACAGTAGCAGGCCCAAGAAGCACAATTTGGGCTATGTAGCACAGTAGCAGGCCCAAGAAGCACTGAGTTGAAACTGTAGGGTCTGTTTAGTGAACTTTTTCATATATATATATATATATATATATATATATATATGTAAATAGTCCCCGAACTTTATTCATTTTTCTATCTTTGTCCTTAAACTTTATTTTTTTTTTCTATTGATGTACTTGAACTTATCAAATTCATTCTGTTACAGTCCAGTCCTTAAATTTTACTGTTAATTGTGGTGATTAGATGTTGATTAAGCAAAAAATATTGACATGGACAAGTTGTGGCGTGTCATTGCTTATGGTCACATCATGTTTAGTGTCTTTCAGTTTCATGTTCTTTTGGTTTTTTTCCTGTATTTATTCATTTACTTATTTTCTAGCTATTGATATATATTGAAAAATATGATGTGACCCTAAACATGTCATGCCAGCTTGTCCATAAACATCAATTTTTCGTCTAATTAGCGTCTTATCACTACAATTAGTAATAAAATTTAACAACATGACTATAACATAATGAGTTTTATGAGTTCAAGTACCTCAATAGAAAAAATTAAAGTTCAAGGACGTAGATAGAAAAATGTGTAAAGTTCAAGGACCATTTATGTTGTTTTCCCTATATAAGCATAATAATATTTTAAGTATACTCGACTTATTTTTAGTAAAAGAAAACAGATTAAAAAACTGCTAACCATACAGTGCATAGGTCCCAACAAATTGAATTATGACAGTTTAATTTAGGGTTTATATATTGTATAATATTTAGTTTAGGGAGGGGATCAAATAGAGCTACAGTGAGAACCACTAAGGTGAAATCAGTTGAGAATCTAAATAAATAAAATAATAAATTAGTAAGAGTTTAGAGTTGTCTTCATTTCTTCTCCAAGTGGTATATTTCCCACTTTCTTGCTCTATTTGTTTATTTCTTTCTTTCTTTTAGATAAACCCATCATTAAATGTTGTTTATTCTTCAACTAATCATCACAAGATATTTAAATTTCGTAGGCTCGACTCGGACTTAATATATAGAAGTTCAATTAATCTACGATGAGGTATTTATTTATTTTTTACTTTTTAACTAAGATCGTGGTTAATAATTAGTCTGATATTAATTATACGACTAAACTCTAAAGTATAAGTAACTAAATAAGTCATAAATCATTCTAAGATTTATGGGCTTGAGGCACTACGATTTTTGTAAGGTGGTAAATTAGCATCCTTTTTGTATTCTAAGTTTGTAAGATGAAAATAGAACTAGAATAATTTTTTTAAAATCAATTAATATATTCTAAGTAAAATATTTCAGTGATGTTATTTTATCTGTCGAAACTCTCACATATATAAATATATAGGAAGTAAAATAAATGTCAATTCCATCGATTCTAAATAGTTTAGAAAGTAATATTAATATAATAAATAGTAAAAAGTCTTGATCCCAAAATAAATTGAACGAACTATTTAACCAAGTAAATTTAATTATTATTACATTATAAATGTAAGAAGTCAAAAAAGGATCTTTTGTTAGACAATTGATTACGTTGTTTGAGGTGAATCTATCCAGTTTTGTTTTGCCTGCCTTCTTGATTCAGTCTTATCCTACATGTAACGGAACCTTTGATTTGAGTTTGATGTCTCCATAACAGTGTTATCAGAACCGGACCGGGGCCTGAACCGGCAGGGCCACCGGTTCCCGGTTCGGCCGGTCGGACCCGGTCCGAACCGGGTCCGACCGGTTTTAGTAAAAAAAAATGCAAATTTGCATATCCTCTTTGTAAGTTAACCCTTCTGTAGGTTTTAGTCCGGATCGGGGCCTGCCTCTCTATAAGTTTACCCTAAAAAAATTTTTATTTTTTTTTTATTTTTTTTAATGAAAAGAGTCCGAACCGGCGAACCGGTGAACCGCCCGGTTCGCCCAAAACCGGCCGGTTCGGTGAAAACCGGACTTCAGAACCGGGTTCGCTTACATCCTCCGGAAATAAGCAAACCGGACCGGTGAGGGGTCCGGTTCCGGTCCGACCGCGGTCGGACCGCCGGTCCGGTCCGGTTCTGATAACACTGCTCCATAACAACCAGCTTTAGCTACCTTATTATAATTAATTTTATTTCTCAATATTAATTATTTAATTTATTTTTTTTGGTAGAAACTATTTAATATTTAACCTATAACAATAATATAATACGTACAGATGGCAAAAAAAAAAAAAAAAAAAAATCATACATACATACACTTCTTAAATGTAATTAAATGCCTTTGACCTTTTGGATTAGTGGCATATGAGATGTGATGACGTGACCCAAAAATTATTATTATTTTCTAAAAATCTAGTGTGAAATGTAATAGAGTAAGATGTTAATCTCGCATACTACGAATATGTGTAAGATACATGTGTGGGTCATATCATTGTTTACACTAATAGTGGTCGATTTAAGGATGTATATCTACTAGCCAATAAAGTCAATATGATTTCACAAAGGAAGATTCAAAGGGTATCACTTATATATCTTATGCAGGTATTAGCCGTTGAACTCAAACTTAGTTTTCAATTTCCATTCATGTGGAAGATTGTTGGTCAATGGGCTTGTTAAGAAAAATATAATTTTATAAGTTTAATGATATTTGGCATGAATTCTGCTCAACCTTAAATTTGAGTAAATGAAATTTGTAATTTTTTTGTACCACATTGAAAATCATCACTCAATCGTCCCCAACCCTCTCCTATATAAATAAACACGCTTTTATACTCTAAATACATGAAGAAAAAGTGGTACCTCTGGCTCTTATTTCAAGGTTGAGTGTCCAATTTTTTCGGAGTCCATATTTTTGGAATCCAACTCTCCACGTTAAAATCTTATCATATGTAATAAGTGTTGCCGAAGTGCAGAGTTCTCCTTAGATCAGTGTTCGACTATTTGTTGTGTTTAAATTTTTATTATCATTGTATTTTATATCTATTTGTCGTTGTCGGCTTTCTTGTTCTTGTTTTAGTTCATGTACTGGTTCAGTTGAAGGAATTTCATGTTAGTTTCGATTCAATGACACTGTTGTATCCTAGCTAAGAAGTTGACTGTTCCGTGTTAAACTTCGTTGCACAACCTGATGGTGATAAGAAGCGAAATTGCCTCAAAGAGACTGTGATCCACACACATAATATTAAAAATCGTGTTCGTTATTCAGTTGATTTTTGTACTAATTTCAGCATTGTGCATATTTACATGTTATTTGTAGCATGTTAAACAATGAAAATTGATTAATTCCAGTTGGTTATCGAATTTTCAGAATATTATAATTTAGTCTTCAAGTTTGTTAATTGAAAATTTACCCATATTTTTCCAACCAGCAAAACTCATTCATTTATCAGCTACACCACAATATAGACTTCATATATATATAATTAAAATCGTAGATACTCTTTTTGTGCGTATCGAAGATACATTCAACTACTGAATCTTCTTCAAGTATTAAAGAATTAATTGGAATCTTCTCTTTTATTTAACATTGATATTAAAGATCAAATTGGAATCTTTGCTTTTATTTAGAATAGTTAAATGTATTTTTCATACCAGACGTTTGAAAAAAAAAAAAAATTGTATATCCGTTAGTTGACTATTAGTTTTGACCGTTAAATGATGTGTGTAAGTCACGTGACTCATCCTAAACTTTTAATTTTATTCAATTTAGTCCCTCCAACACATCTCCAACTTTTATTATGTATAATTTAGTCATAAAATTTCAAAATAAAACCCAATTGACATAGCCTTAGGCTAGGTCCAACCCTGGGTCAGCGTCGGCTTGAGTCCGGCGATCTCGATCTTGGGTCGGACCTTGCCTTAGACTAGGTCAATTGAGTTCAATTTTAAAATTTTAGGATTAAACTAAACAAAATAAAAGTTAGGAATGTATTTGAGAGACAAAATTGAACAAAATCAAAAGTTTAGGGTAAATCACGTGACTTGCACATGTCATTTAACGGTCAAAACTAACAGTCAACTTTCAGATATATCAAAAACCACATTTTTTCCAACATTTAGTACAAAAAATATACAAAATAAACTATCATGTACCAAAATCAAATTCCGTCAAACTTGTCTTATGAAAACACCTTTAAACCTATTTAGAACCATATCAAAGTATATTCATTTTTGCTAAGTAATATCAATACCGATTGAAATGAACGAATAATATCTGTCGTGGAATTAGGTCGTAACATTACACATACACCGCATAGTCTCATACAGCTACATCAAATAATATTTATTTTTTATATAATAATAATAATGAAATGGTAAATAAATCATAGAGTTAAAAGAGTTTTTTTAGTGCAACATGTTTGACCAATGTTGACTTTTGGTGCCATATGTTTTTTTTTATAGGTTTTTGGGTCATATGTTTTCATTTTGTAAACTTTTGGTGCATCGTCTGTTAGTTAATTGTTAAGTTTGACCGTTAAATACTTTTATTTTGTTCAATTTAGTCTTCCAATTTATACACATAACTTTTGAGTTTCGCAATTTATTTCCTAAAAAAACCTAATTAATTTAGACCCAAAAGAGTCCAATTGACCTAGTCAGGGTGTGATCCATGACTAAGTCGGACCACGACTAGGGTCGCCCTAAATCGTATTATTAAGATTTAATGGGGTGTTTGGATGGATGTAATGTGAGATTACTTCTCATTACGTCCCACATTGCATCGTTTGGTTTGCCAAATGATGTAATGTACATTGTAATGTATTGTGCATTGTAATATTTGATTACGTCCAAACTTCATTCACTGTAATGTGAAATTACATAAAAAAAACGGATGTAAAGTGAGATTACGTCCAACATTACGGAGTGTTATTATTTTATTCATATTTATTAAATAGATAAAATACTTTGTATTATCTTTATAGTTTATTATATTATTATTATTAACTTTTTATTTTTTTTTATCTACTTCATAACTTATTATTATAATAAAAAAACATGCACATAATGTTCATGTAAAATGAGTAAAATATTTTTCATGACATTTTTTTATAAAAATTATCTTATAGAAATATATAAAATAGTTTAATTAATAGAATTTTAATAGTTATGCGTTTTGATGAAAATATTTACTTTTTAAAGCATAAATGATCACGTTATTAATCACAAAACATAAAGTTTAAGAAGTTAGTTGTTCCGAAATAAATATTCTTTTAAATCAATCATATTAAATATAATAACCTGCATATGGATTAATATAATAATAATAAAGTTTTATTACAATACACATTATAAAGTACTAGTTATTAACGCGTGCGTTGCACGCTCATTGATCATTTAAATTTTAAAATACATAATCTATCTTAAGTTTATTAATATTTATAATTAATCAAAATACAATATGTCCAAGTTGATTCGTTGTGAGAAACGAATCCATGTGATAGAGAAGAGTGACATAATGTAATTCAAAACGTGAGAAATATAAGAGGATAATTAAGTACAAAATTAACTACTGTCTTCAGTTATGGTACTTAGTTAGCCTTATAGTTAGATATATAAATGAGTTGGGTCGAGCATTACGTGAGTCATTAATGACTCAATTGACTTGAGGTGTCAAGAATTTAAACTTGTTCTTAACCACTTAGAGTCATTGATGGACAACTTTGACCTATAGAAACGTAATTATACACAATATCATAATACCAACAAAATTTGATTTAACAATAAAAATAAATAAATCAAAAAAATATAAAGTTTATACTTGAAATGACCACAATTATTTATTTAATTACTAATTAGGTTGTACACAATGTGATTTAATTGACAAATAGAAGAACTAAATTAATAGTTTGAGTACATAAATATTGGACGATGAGTAACATGTTATTTGTAAGAGGTCGGACTTTAAGAACCACATTTCACTCATATTTTGACTTGTTATATATATGATTTGGTAGGTGGCTGATTTATTTGATAGAAAAATCTCAACATGTGGAACATATATCACCCGATCTTTATAATTCGTTGAATAAAAAAATTACATGTACCCGAAATTTGAACGGAATGAGTATGATCGGGCTGACTTAAATTGGTAGGACTATTGGATTGAGAAGTTAATTATAATTACTATCTTGCCGACTAAGCGACCTTAAAAAATTAATAAAATTTAAATAATGATTGAGTAATAGTATTAAAGATAAATAAATGTGTCTCAAATATAGTAATGACTAAATTATTATTAATTTTATAAAATATAGGAACTAAATATAATATCATTTTTTTAATAAAATGAAAATGTGTAAAATGTGTCTATTGGGGGTGAGGACCCAACACAAATTATATATTGGTATATATATATAAAACATTGTAATCTAATATTACACACCACATTACAACCGAACACTATAATTTAATATTATATTACATAACTCACATTATTTATAATTTTACATTTAAAATAATCTCACATTAAGTCCATCCAAACGCGCCCCATATGAGTACAATCATTCTATTGGCTCGTAGAAACCACGACCGACCCCGTACGGTTTTTTTTATTACAAAACTATGATAAAGTAACAATATTAATAGAGATTCAAAAATACACACAACTTTATTCCCTTCACCCCCTATTATCTTAATTATTATAATTTCAGAACTTTATTAGTTTAGAAGTATATGCGATTTTATTTGCGAGCTTACATTAAAACCATATAACACTAATTATATGCCCCATCATATATCATCCTATTTTCAATCATAGTAAATATTTAAAAATTACTAAACTTCATTCTGTTTTATTGTTTTTAAATGATACTAAACCATCTTTTTATTGAGGAAAAAAGAAGCAAAAATTAACACAAAGCTATATACTTTCTTTGTCGGCATAAAAACAATCACATAACGTTTATAATAATACTAATAATAAGTCAAGTATAGCACGTCACCTACTAGTTATGCTAATAATAATACTAATGCTATTAAGATAATCAGTAAATTAGTAATAACAATTAGTGAGCTTTTGACATTATTGCTTGCTGATGCAATCTTAAAAGCCGTGCTTTGAAAAATGCAACTAGTGTGCAACTACTATTATTTATGTATTTATATATTAAAAGCTATTCCCTTATATTTAGTATATATAATACTTAATTAATTAAACAATAAGAGATGGGACTTTAAACTTAGCTTTGGTGGACATTTTATATCTTTTTTATAACGTAGGTGTTCAATCTGACTACTTTCCCAGAATCCCGACAAAACGCGTAACATATATATGATATGTTCAATTTATTTAAAAAATTGCTGTTTTAATGAAATTATTATGATTTGATAAAGCAGCACACTATAGAGAATGATTCAAATGGGAGATATGGATAATTAATTCAGCTACAACATTATTTGACCGAGCTGAAATTTAGGGTTAATAATATCTATGTGTATAACTTTTTTGAGTCTTGACCGGAACTTTGTTTTCTTTCAAAATTCGTTATTTGAATTTTAGTTACGGACTAAATTGTTATATCTGTTATATATAATTGATGTATAATTTGATATAAATGTATATATGTCGGCCACATGATGTCTAATTGACATGTACTTAATACAAAAGAAATTGAAAAAATTATAGTAAAATACATTAAATTAGATGCTTAATTGAACGTAATTGAAATTATAACGATGATTCAATTAAGCGATCAATTGAAGATGTTTTCAACGTAATCATTTCAATTTTTACCAAATTAATCTTGGATACATGTAAAAAAACCTTACATTACTGGCATATGCTCATTTACATTAAATTTGATGAAAATAATTATAACGGATATAAATTTTTTGTATGTAATTATAAAGTAGTGCAACAATTTGTGTAAACTGGTCTCAAAATTTAACTAGGGATTTGGTTATTAGTTTAAAATTCATTTTGTTTTACATCTAACCAAAGAGAGAGCTAGGCTCATTCATATATACATATATATAATATATATGGAAAAGATGATTAGATAGATAATATATTAATCCTGATCCAAACTCAAATTAAAATCTAGTTTAATAGTTGGATCTTGATCTTTGTATTTTAAGCCACTTCAAACTGAACAACATGTCCAACTGACATCCATCATATGGCAAAGTCGAGTATTATACTATAATAATCGTAATAAAAAAATTACCAAGTTGGGGTATTACTTTTTGAGATCCTTCCCTTTCATGTGACGCATTATACAGTTTGAAATGTAATTAGGTCATTTTCGATCTGCACAATTAAGCATGCTTTCGTAGCTGCTGTGTATATATTGACGATAATTACAGTTATAATATATAAATGAAGTTGTAGTAGTTGGTACGCTATATTCGCGTGCCAATATACAGTCGAACAAAATAATCTGGCCCTTTTTCCCATTTATAATTCTGCACCTAGTTAATTAAACATGTTAGATTAATATAATAAATCTAAAGAAATATAATTGTGCTTGGCTTAAGTTAGATGATAACACATATTAAAATCAGCCATCCTAAATTTTAAAATAAATGATATAATATGTCAGCTTATTATAAATCTCTCATATATATATTTAGCCGCACGATACAACAAATTAATAATAATTCTGAATTAAACTCATTAGAAATATCAATGTCATTATACAGTATTGTATACTACTTGCACACGTTTTATTTTGCAAATTTGTTTTGTACCGTTATATTATATATATATATTAAAATCTATAGATATCGTTGTTTATTTTTATTTACTATCAAATATTTGCTGTTTTGAATGTCGTAGCTAAAAAGTCTTAACTTCAACTTTTTCGAAGATATGTTATAACATGTACTCAAATTATTTTTTATGAAAAAAAATAAATATAAAGAGTTTTCTAATGATATAATATCGTATATTTCTAAATTTTGTAGATTAAGACTACATATAACAAATTGGTAAAGAATTAGGCGCATATGTATTTTCTATTGGGTTCGATCAGATTATAGGCTGCTGCTGATTTTGATATATAGATCCAATGATGTTGGCTCCAGTCAAACCCAACACAACTGTTCAATTCGATTTAGGGTTTTAGTTCATGGAAAAAAATAAAGAACGTGTTGAACTTATGGAGAAAATGAAGAACGCATAAATATGATTACATTTTTTTTTTTCCATATGTCAACTGTTTGCTTGTGTTGCTACGTCCACTTTTAATGAAAAATATGTTAAAAAGTTAACAGAATTATCATTAGAAACGTAAGTAACTATTAGTCAACTGCAAAATAATCAAAATACTATATGTAGTGTTAATATAATTAAGTAACCTAAAGGTTATATTAACCAACCCTAATAATATCTATTATCACATTTATATATATGATTATTATATTATTAAGTAGAATTCCGCCAAATCATAAATGAATATGATTAGTATATTAGATGAAGACTAACCTTTAACTTCCTTGTTTGTGGGTAATAATATTTAAACAATTTGTGTGTTTTGCAGATACATCATATACATAATTATCTTAAAAAATATAGTCCATGGATGGATATTAGGATTCAATATTATGAGTAATTAATCTTTCATTAATTAATATAATGAACTATCTTGCGGGGATAGAAAGCTAAAGAATCTATCTTTATTTTGACTAGATAAATGGAATGACGCAGTCGTAATATTAACAGCTTGTGCTTCCTCGCAAGAAACAACGATTGGTCCTGCTGGATCTGCTCAAACAGTAATCAATTTATTATTTCAGGTTTTAAAATCAAAACCCTAGCTAACGCAGAAGGAATCAAATGTCATCAGACGACCCACGAGCCATCCACTATGTATATATATACTTTCTCAAACAAAAATAATTATTTAAACTTTAATTATACTACCAATGAGATTATTTAAAAAAAAAAAAAAAGAAACCCAAATTGCGGCAAATGGGGAGGAATGAACAAGACGTATAACATGGCCCCCAGAATTCCTGAGAGGCGCAGTGAGGCAAATTATGGTGGCTCTTTTATTTGCTTGTTGGTGATGATTGATTGGCCCTTGTTAAATTAAACTCAACAAAAACCCTAACCCTAACCACTCTAATGTATAAGTGATCAGAAAGTGAATAAATTATATTTATATATGAAGCTTCTCGAAGTTATATGGAGAATTAATATCTGGAAGTTGGAGAGAGTGGCACCTAATTAATTGATACGATCCCACGTCCTATATGATCGCAAGAAGGTGGGGATTCCATAATTTTGTTTATAAATAAATATTCGTGGGTGTTTACAAATACAATCAGTTCTTGATTCATAAAAATCTTGGGCTGACTTGTTTATTATTATTCAAAATTCACTGTGTGATTAAGAATTTAGTTATTTAATTTGGATCGATGAACTGTCTCTTTTTTAGAAAAAATGAAATGAGAACGCAAATATATACGTAATTATTGATTATTCGAGCAAATATTAATTATTGGTTGGTAAAAATAAATGTTTATCGCAAAAAATTGAAAGGAGCTATCACCTTTAATTTTGAAAATTCCTCAAATACTTGTTTATTTTGATTCATAATTCACCCGTGATTAAGGAAAGAATGCTCAATAATTAAAATGAATAATGGATATATCTTATATTTAAAAACACGATGGACGCGAATATGTTATGCATCATTGATTAGCGGTAGAAATGACCTAATTATTGACTCTACTAAAACCGTTGGATTCTGATTATCACGGTTGCACCTAAGCCCACGCGTCCGCACTTGTACGAGGGGATAGAACGATTTGATGCTCGTTGATACCTCTCCGAAGCTCAGGTATCTTTTAGATAGAGATATGAATAGTTTGAGTGTGAGAGAGAAAACTTCGTTGTTTATGAAGATAAATTATTGATGTTATGTTACTGACCTTAGTGACAGTAGTGTCACTGACCTTAGTGATGGTAATTTCAGTGACCTTAACGATGGTAGTGTCACTGATTTTAGAGTTGGTAGTGTCATTGGCCTTATCAATGGATGGTAGCTACTAACCTTAGTGATGGTAGTGTCATTGACCTTAACAATTGTAGTGTCACTTACCATACCGACAAGAATGTTGATTCATCCTTCGTGTACACTATATGTAGTATTAATGGGTGCATATCCATCATTTACCCAATACCCGATCTAAGTGGAAATTTTCTCTCCTTATTTTTGTAATGTCATCCATGTATTGGCTTGAAGATCTTTGTACCTCGCGCCCACAGTAACATTTGATGGTAATTTTTCATCGACCCTCGTGATTTTTGGAATGGTGACCGTGCATTAATCATGAAGACTTTTTGTCGACCATGGTGACATTTGGTCGTCGAACTTTCGAATGGTGGCCTTACATCGACCATGATGACTGTCCGTAGACCATATTGGTGACATTCAGCCGACCTTTGGAATGGTGACTTTCGTCGACCATGGTGGCATTCCGTCGACCATGGCGACATTGGTCGATGTTTAGAATGTGACCTTACTTCCGTTATCATTGTGAATTTTCGTCGACCATGGCGACCTTTGGTCGACCTTTTGAATGGTGGGTGATAGGGCTGAGCAGAAAACCCGAGCAGCCCGAAATCCCGACAAGCCCGACCCAAGCCCGTCCCGAAAATTAGCCCGAGCCCGAACGGGCGGGACTTTTCATTCTAAGTCGGGCTCGGGCTTTTTTCTCAAAAGCCCGAAAGTCCCGAGCCCGTCCCGATTTTATTTAATTCTTTATATATATATATAGCTATTACTGTACCTAGCAAGGTAAAACCCTAAGAGAATCACTCACGCAGCCGCCAACAGAATTCTTTTCTCTTCACTTGACCTTGCCATTTGGTTTCCTTCTCCAAGCCCTAGTCTAAGCTCTCCTTCGTTTGTCCACTCTAAGTCCTAATCCTCACCTCAAGCTCACCGCTTTGTCATGCCGCCAGTAACTGTGGTCCATCTCCGACTCTCCATGTGTCTTTGCTCATCACTGAAATGGCGCTAAGTTCTCTATTTTTTTACTGTGCTCGATTTTTCTTTCATTCCAACTTCATCCAAATCAATTAGAGTTTAAATCTTCAGTCTTAGAATAAAAAATATACTGCATTCGAATGGATTCAAAGCTTAGCTCATTTCTTAATTTGTGTTTTATTATAAGTAAAAAAAAATTGTTTTTTTTTTTCCAGAAATTTCGGGCTAGCCCGAGCCCGTCCCGAAATCCCGAGATCCCGACTCGGGCGGGACTTTTCCCTTATATTCGGGCTCGGGCTCGGGCTAAGAGATGTTAGTCCCGAAATTTCGGGCTCGGGGTCGGGCTGATGAAAAAGCCCGCCCGTCCCGTCCCGAGCTCAGCCCTAGTGGGTGACATTTCGTCAACCATAGTGACTTTCTATCGACCATAATGATATTTGGTCGACTTTGGAACGGTGACCTTTCGTCGACCATGATGACTTTGAGTCGACCATATCGAACTTTAGAATGGTGACATTTCGTCGACCATGGTAAATTTTCATTGACCATGGTGACATTTGGTCGAGTTTGGTAATGATGACCTTTTAACGATCATTGTGATTCTTTGTCGACCATGGTGACATTTGGTCAATCTTTATAATGGTAATTTTTCGTCTAACATGGTAACATTTGGTCAACCTTTGTAATGGGGACATTTCCTCAACCATGGTGGCAAGTCATCGGCCAAGTAAAGAATCTACGTTAACTAGGGACAGGTTAAGGATAACCGGGGTTAAAACCTTAAACCACCTAAAAATAGACATTATCTCATCTTCATTAACAATGAAATTTTCACTCTCCAACTCTTAAACTATTTAAAATCTGTCTAAAAAATACTTGATTTTGAAGTTAGATGACCGATTTTCGACCCAATATATCCCCTCATGCAGATATGAACACACAGAATTGGATAAACCACAATCATCAGATCTAACATGAACCACGTTTACTTAACTCTGATAGATTATTGATTTGTAAAATGTTCAAAGACTTATTTATTCAGATAAAAATCCATTCTGTAATTACGAAATGATATTTAATATTTAAATTGAAGAATGAATGATGAACATCTGTCTTTTATTTGAAACGACACGAAGATATGTCTATATTATTAAGGGTGAAGTGAATTTTGTAACATGCTATGACAAATATGAATAACATAGTTAACATATTTTAGAATCTTCAAGACAATAATACAATATATGAAACAGTAGCAGGTAAGGATCCCTTTCATGGACTCCCTTTGCAAATATAATATAAATATAACTATATAAATTAAGTTGTGTACTTAATTGCATATATATACCATATATATTATATTAATAAAGGTGCTTACGCATGCAAACATTTACATATAGAATTGCGAAAAGAATAAGGATCATGTACGTACGAGGCCCCATTTTGTAAAAACTTTGTACTTTTAATTAGTTTAATTAATTAAATATTTTTAGCCAAAGTTTATTTATCATTTATTTACACGAATGCCCCTGGATATAATTATGACTTTTTATTGTAAAAGTGGCTTTCCCTTTAAAAAAAATCCGCGTATTTACTTAGTATTTCGGTTAATAAATATTTTAAATTTTGGTTAATACGTACGTAATTAAATCGTAGTGCATGGTGTACTCAAACATTTTTTTTCTGGAATTACATTTATACCCTCTGAAGTAAGGAGACATTCAACAATATGCAGTGCATCCTTGCTTGCCGCGAAGGCTGCTAGTTCGGGGGTAGGGTACGATACTAAAGTTTTTTTTTTTTTTGCACTACGTTTTTTCATGACATAACGCTGAGCTGGACAATAATGTAATATGAAAAAAACCACTAATTAATTAATGCATGATTCTTTTAAAATAAAAATAAATATATGGCCAAAAGATATACATAGTTGTAATACTAGGAATATGTATAACCAGAAGAGAGTATAAATAATAATAATAATAAATATATGAAAGATAACATTTCTTTCGGCTAAAAAGAGAGAAAATGTGGGTTCCAAATATTTAATTTGTGACAACACCTTTAATCGGAACTTTAAAATTGTACTGCTCGGCAAAACTCATTTTTCAAATACAAAAATTATTAAGTACCAAATGAACAACTGAAAGCTTTAGAAGTACATGGATGAAAGGTGGGATGGTGTGAAAGTTGAGGGTGGACAAGTGCAATTTATAAAAAAAGAAAAGAATCTGATTATTATTTAATTATAAAAAATAAAAAAAGGAATGGAATAAAGAATTGTAGAAAGAAAACCACATATACGGCCGAGAATCTGCACAGAGAGAAAGCTTTCTTCAGCTTCGTGTAAAGGTTGGTTCGCACCGCTCTCTGCTCTGCGCTTACGTCTGCCTTCTCTTTCTTCTTCACCACAACTGTGTAGAAAGAAGAGAGAAACTGTCTTCTTCTTCTTGAGAGAGCGTGGCGGCAATTGACCAGGTAGATGAGACGGTGATGGAAGAAACAATACTATTCGTGGTTTAACTAGTAGTAGTACCTCAATTGGTGGGTCCTGTAGATTCTTGGTTCTCCACGGTTGATAAAAATTCCCCAACCCAACAACAACTCCTCTGCTCTGCTCTGCTCTCATGTTCATAAAATCAGCCTCCTTTCTGCTTTGGTGACCATTTGAGAGGGAGGAATCAAACACCACTCTTTATTTACCAAGTCTTTCTATTTCTGTTATTTGGATATTTACTTGATTTTAGCCAAACCAGACAAAACCCACAAGGGAAGGAGAATCCGTTCCTTTTCAACCCCAGATAAAAAAGTAAGCTCCTTTATTCTCTTCTTCTTCTTCCTCACTTTGGTCTCTTCTTCTTCCTCCTGGGTTTGTTCTTCAAGTTGTCTCTGTGTGTTTTATCCTTGATTGTTGTTTTGCTTATCTTATCTGCAAATTTTTCAAACTGGTTGGGGGTTTAGGCTTTTTCTATATTAAGGTTTCATCAAGTTTTTACCAAAAAAATAAAAGGTTTCATCAAGCTCACAAAGATTTCATTTTTTACAGTAGATGTGGGTTCTGCTACTAAAAGAAGCTAAGTTTTCATTTTTTTTTTCTCTGGACATACGCGTTATTATACGGAACACACGTACCTTATCTGGTCATAGGATTGGTGTTGTTCTTGCTCTGAAATGTAGTTCTGATTGAAGTCGTTGTTTCTAAACCTTTTTTTTCAGACAGATCGGGACAAGGACTCAGAAGTTTGTGTATTAGTTTTTTTCACTTCACTCTTCTAACCCTTGGAGATAAAGAAATTGGACAATCTGAGCAAGAAACCATGGAAGGCGGTGGACTCTTCACCCCCGCTTTGAGCTTCTCGGACTTCCCCATGGATTTGGATTTGATGGATGATCTTCTGTATGATGGATGCTGGGTTGAGGCCACAACTGATGGCTTTGACTTTGACCTTTCCAAGGCCAACAGCAGCAATACTGCAGCCTACCCTCTACTCCAGCAGCACAACAACTCTGTTGAGGAATCAGACAATGTTGCTACAACACAACAGGATGCAGCGTTTCAACCGCGGTACCTGAATCCTGATGACGTCAGCAAAAGATGGTGGATTCCACCAAATCCAACCTCGGGCCCTTATTTAGTCAAACAGAAGTTGATGGAGGCTGTTAGAAACTTGAATGAATACACGAAAGACAAAGATGTGTTGATCCAAATATGGGTTCCTGTTAAAAAAGCAGGCAGAAATGTGCTCACCACAAATGACCAACCATACATGCTCCAACCAAACTCCAGGAGCCTTGAGAATTACCGAAATGTTTCCGAGGCCTATGAGTTTGCTGCTGACCAAAACTCACAACAATCATTTGGGCTTCCAGGTCGAGTTTTCATGGATCAGGTACCAGAGTGGACTCCTGATGTTCGGTTTTTCAAGCCTGAGGAGTACCCGCGGGTTAATTACGCACAGGAGTGTGATATTCGCGGGTCCCTCGCCCTTCCGGTATTTGAACGTGGCAGCAGGACGTGCTTGGGCGTGATTGAGATCGTCACCACTTCTCAGAAGATCAATTACCGTCCGGAGCTGGAGAGTATCTGCAAAGCTCTTGAGGTAATTTTCTCTGCTCAATGTCACCAAGGTCAGACTCAAAGCATAACAATCTTCACACAAATTCATGATCAAAATCCTGATCAATTGCAATTAAGCATTTCTTGTATAACCTTATCTCTTGATAGCTTTAAAGTGTTAGTCATTTTCTGTTGTTAATATACTTGATTTGTGAAGTCAAGAGGCTCCTCTCTCACTGACGCTCAGCAGTTTGGTAATATGTTATCAGAATTCTCACCAGTCCACAATGTTCTTTATTGTGATTAAGCTCAACAGTAAACTTCCTACCCATGATATAAAACACTGATTCTGCTCTTGAAGTGGTTAAGCTCAACATTAACCTTATCTTCTTATAGCTTTAAAATGTCATCATTTCTGTTGTTAATATACTTGATTCTGAAGTCAAGAGGCACCTCTTTCATTGATGCTCAGCAGTGTTGTAAAATGCTATCAGATTTCTCACCCGCCTACAATGTTCTTTATTGTGATTAAGCTCAACAGTTGAAGTGATCAACAATGGGGTAGTTTATGTGGTTTTACCGTTGTAATATTTCAGGCTGTTGATCTAAGCAGTTCCCAGAGCTTCACCTCATCAAGTGCAAAGGTAAATCAGCGTTCATCATAATGAAGAAATGGAATCTGTACTGGCAACGAGTAAAAATCATTAAAAAAAAAATACAAACTATAAGCTCTAACACATCAATTACTTATCAAATAAAGTTTGTACCATTTCTGAGGCATGCTTCATCTTCTATAGGCCTCTACAAAGCTTTACCAAGTTGAATTGATGCGGGTACAGGAGTGTATAAAGTCCATCTGTAAAGCATACAGGCTGCCACTAGCTCTGACCTGGGCATCTTGTGTTCAACAAGGCAAAGAAGGAAGCCGCCATTCAGATGAAAACTACGAGATCTGCGTTTCTACCGTAGATTCCGCTTGCTTTGTGTCTGATCCCTACTACTTGGGATTTCATGAGGCGTGCTCTGAGCATCACCTGTTAAGGGGCCAAGGCATTGTAGGAAAAGCATTTGTCACCAACAAACTGCATTTTGCTACCGACATAGCCGAGTGTAGCAAGACAGAGTACCCTCTTTCTCATCATGCGAGGATGTTTGAGTTGACAAGTGCTGTTGCAATTCCATTGGTGAGCAGCCATAGTGGCATGGCTGATTTTGTGCTGGAGTTTTTCTTGCCAAAGGATTGCAATGATGCTGAGAAGCAAGACATGATGCGGACCTTGTCCCGATCTGTGCATTGGGAATTTCAGAATTGCCGTGTTCCAGTGTCTCCTACAGATGACAGCGGAATCACTTCAGATAAACTTGTTCAGAAAGAAGAAACTGAAATATTGCCGAATCAGTTGCCAGAGAGTGAATCATGGATTTCCAACATAATGGAGGCCCAACAAAAGGGTAAAAGCGTCGGAGTTTCATTTGAGTTTGGAAAGGTACCCAAAGAGGAGTTCAAGGTAATAAATGAATGGGAAAACATTAACGTACCAGGGAAGATGTTTCAGCAAAACTTTGAGTCCAAGCCTTGTGTTGAAGTCGATGTTGAGGATGAATCTTTGCTCGGACGGTTTGATTTAGTTGGTGATGGGAAGTCAGGACATAGGAGGCGGACAAAGACTGAGAAGACGATCAGCTTAGAAGTTCTCAGGCAGTACTTTGCAGGGAGTCTTAAAGATGCAGCTAAAAGCCTTGGTGGTACGTAACTATTAAGTATTATTATCCATAGGGAATTTTTAAAAAGTAGGAGATTCAAGGTGAAATTTAGTATGAAAGTGAAAGGAGTTACCTTTTTAATGAAAAATGATTGGGTAAAATAATTTATAGTTCCCTTTAATGGAAAAGAATTTGATTTCATACTACTTTTCACACTTTGTAGAATTGCTCTGTCTTTTGCTTGTTTAGACTTTGAACTTGCACTTTTCTGTTTGCAGTATGCCCTACAACTCTGAAGAGGATATGCAGGCAGCATGGAATCAATCGGTGGCCCTCTCGAAAGATCAAGAAGGTGGGCCACTCTTTAAAGAAACTCCAGCTTGTGATGGATTCAGTCCGAGGAGCAGAGGGGTCGATTCAGATAACTTCGTTCTACAAAAGCTTCCCAGAACTTAACCATAATGAGAACCAATCTGTCTCCCCATCAAAATTCAGCGATATATCACAACAGCTCGGCAGCAACATGATGCCATTTGAAGCTGCAGCAGAGAAATCTCCATCCTCATCATGTACTCATAGCAGCAGTTCAACTACTTCTTGCTCCACAGGGACAAAACAGGATTTAACTGCCACCACAGGACCAAACTGTGGGGACTCCCATTCTCTCTTGTGGGAAGATCCGAGTTTGTTGCTTAAAAGAGCCCGTAGCGATGCTGAGCTGCGTGTTTCAACTCTTGAGGAACCAAAGCTCTTCACCAGGTCCCACAGCCAAAAGACGCTCAATGAACACCTGAACCTTGAGACTCTACATCCTTTACCAAATGCCAAGAGCCATATATCAAGAGACAGAGGCGTTCATCGGGTAAAAGTGACCTTTGGAGATGAAAATATACGATTCAGTTTACAAGCCACTTCCACATTTAGGGATTTACAGGAGGAAATTGCAAGGCGGTTTTCTGTAGAAGACATTGACAGAGTTGATCTCAAGTATCTTGATGATGACGATGAGTGGGTTCTTCTGACGTGTGATGCCGACCTTGAGGAGTGTATGGATGTGTACATGATGTCACAAGGCCGCAACACGATCAGGATTTCAGTTCATCAACCGAATTCCAATCCTGCCAGAGGTTCATATGGTAGCAGTGATCTATCCCAACAAGATCATCTTCGGTAAGAATTTGGAACAGGTGATTCGGGATGAAGGAATATATGTATATTTAGTGGTGTTGCCAAAAGTTGTCTGCTCGGACATAGGAAGATGTACTAGTCGTCTTGTCCGTCACTTTTTTGCGTGTTTTCTTTTGTTGTAGAAAACCTAGAACAGTAGTGTAATCTATGTGCAGCCAAATGATTCTCTCAGCATGCTTTTTTCTGTGTTGAAATCTTCTCCAGATGTATGTCACGAACATGAATATTTTCCCAACTCCAATGCCATAACAAATAGATATTAGGATGAAATAAGAGGGCCCACTTCAGTTACAAACTCTTAACTTCAAATTCTGTACGTGATTATTATGTGTCTCTTTACCTGTAAATATCAGAAGGAATTCCATCATCCAGTTTTTGTTACATCAACTTTTCCAGCAGCACCGTCTGAAGCCATTTCTATCATCGTCGTCATCATCTCTGTCAATTCGTGAGCCTCATGCTTGTTTCCTTAGTGATTTAACCCATCAAATACTGGCATGAATAGAGCAGAAACAAATGCATATCCTTTATCAACCATCGTGCAAAGAATGGTAAGTGGCATCTTGTAGCTTCCCTTCCTTACAGAGGCTTTGAATTAGGTCCTTATACAGAAAATCTTCCACATTGATGTGTCTGAGTAACACCACTTTGAATTTCTCTTTAGCTTCTTCAATTTCCCCGGAAGCAAGTAACTCATTGAACAGCAAACCATGAAGTGCTCCCTTCGGGCCTCATACGGTGATAGCAATATCAAACAACTCTTGGACTTGCACAAAATCACCTTCCATGCACAATTCTCTGAGTAGTATTTTGAATGTATTAACATTTTGCAAGACACCTTTCTGAAGCATCTCATCTGAAAGAACCTTGGCCTCTTCAACTCTACCAACTTCAGCAATTGATGAAATTATTAAAAGTGCTAACATCAGGTGATATCCCTCTTTCTTTCATCTCATCCATCAGTCCATATATTTTGAATACCTGCTTTTTTCTTTCGAACCCCAAAATTAGTGAATTGTAACTCCGAAGGCTTCTGCTGCACCCTCTGTTTTACATTTCTTTCAGAACTTGAGAAGATAAGAAAATATTTCCCTTCATACAGAAACAGAGTACAAAAGTATCGTAGACAGAAGCATCAGGAATATTTTTTTACTTTTCATTTGAGCAAACTTCTTTTTAGCTTCATCTAACCTATCTGCCTTGCATGACCCACTGATTATGGTCGAATAAGTAATCAAGTTGGGTACGCATTTACTGCCGTTATTACTTCTGTCAACCAGAGTGGCAGAAAAATTTCCCACATTACCAAGAGCAGCACTTCCTTGAGTCCACATTGCATTCAAAGCCTCTATTGCCTTGTCCAGTTCCCCTCTCATGCACAAATTATCAATCACTAGATTACAGGTCACAGTATCCAAGCCAAAACCTTCCTCATTCATTTTAGCTAGCAATTTCTCAGTTCTGAATCTTACCCTCTTTAAAAAGACTGTGCAGCAAGATATTGCATATATAAGTATTAGGAGAGTAACCATTCCTCATCATTAGCTGGAGCATAGAGCTCGCTTGCAACACATCCCCTGCATTACAGTAGCCCTGGTAGTATAAGTAATGGTGTTTGGTGACACACTACCACTTCTCATCAAATCCACCACCTTCCTAGCATCAGACATACCATTTTCGCATAGCCCATTAATCACGATGTTGTAAGTATAAATACTAGGTTGAAGTCCTTTTATAATTTTCTCTATAACTTGTAATTCCTCCAAGAGTATCCCTTTCCTAATCAAACCAGACAACCATATGTTATAGCTCTGCAATGTCCTAAGCCCATATTTTTTCTTCATTGCATCAGGGAGTTTGTGGCTTCCTCCCACATGCCATCTTTGCAGAACCCCTCAAGAATCAAATTGTAAGTCAGCACATTGGGCTGGGGCAACTCGAAATGAACATCCATCTTCATATCTCTAAAAATCCTAGAAGCTTCAAGAACTTTGCCAGAACTGCATAGAGTTGATATCCTAGAATTCAAAGTAACAACATTGGGATTCAAATCTTCACTTCTCAGCCTCTCCACCAACTTTTCCTCTGTATCGATATTGCCTTTGTAGAAACTAGAGACAAGAGTGTTGTAGAAAACTGCATTGGGCACTACACCTGAGCTCCTCACCTCATCCAAAATCTCCAGTCTCTTCTTATTGAGCCCAGCTCGACAGTACCTTCGAACCATAATTCCCAAACTATACTCATTGGGCTTACAACCTTTGTCACGCAATTTTTCAAACAGGTTCCTGGCATCATCCACGCGACCCGCGTCACAAAGCGTCGTAGACATAAGCTGAAGGCGGGTTATCAGGAAACCAGTAACGAAGCGACTTGAATTGCGAGACGGACTTGTCGACCAGACTGGAATGTGCGAGCGCCGTGATGAGGGAAATAAGAGGAGACTGGTCAGATAGAGGCTGGGAGAGGAGGAGCTGATGGAGGTGGTCGAATTCTGGAAGCAAGTTGGCGCCAATCAGGATCCTGGGAATGATGGGCGCTGATCGGAGGATGCCGCCGTGGGTGCGCGAAGAGGAGGCGACTCGCTTGAAGAGGTGCCATGCGATGGATGTGTTGTTGATGTTCTTGTACAGAGTTCTAGCAAGTTCCGTACTTTCCTCCATGCAAATTTTCAGCTCTGTCCCGTTCCGTGGAGCTGCCGGCAAGACGAAGAAACTTAGCTTCCGTCGCAAATAAAAAAACATAAGGGGTAAAATAGTCCAAATAAATCATTTTTTTTTTCCTTGGGTGGTTTAGGAGAAGCCCTCGCCATAAATAGTAAAGTATTGTCTATAAATATTTTTTCATTTTTATAATCTAGCGGAGATTGAAACCAGGTCCTCACCTCTAAAATAAAGCATTAAGTTGTTCACTGCACCGTGACGTTTACACGTGGTGCAATTAATACCCAAATCTCCATAATCTTGATAATTCTGTCCCACTATGTTTAATTAAAATTTGTGGTTAAATACTAAATAATTAGCTGAATTTTTCTTAAAAGTGCAAATAGACAGCTAAACATTTTTATGAAGGAAAAGTTAGCCGAACTTTTTTAAAAGTAGCAGCTAGGTAGCTTTGTAATCTTTTGTTTAAAAACCAAATGAATTACTCACATAAAGAGTATGTGAGCGTCTTAAATTTGCGACAACATACTTCGTGACCAAAATACACTTGCACATTTTTTAATGTCCTGTTTTCTACAGAAACACTCTAAACATATTTTCTCTAAATGCTCTGCCAGATGAGGATTCTGGCCGAATAAGTAGTTCTCTGCATTCATCGACAATGAAAGTGTACGACATGTGAAGTTTTGTTGGTTATGTGTCATTACGTGCTTCTTATGTGAGAAATTTCATTAGTTTTTTTTTTTAATTAACAGGGCTACCTATTTGCTACTTACAGGAAAGTTCAATAAGCTATTTGCTCAAAAAAAAAATTAAATGGCTAATTGCACTTTTCGTAAAACTCCAACTAATTGTTTGGTATTTAAACTAAAATTAACTTGGTTCAAATTTCGGGGAAAGTATGGAAAAAATTCATATGTTTGCTTAAAGCATTTTTAGAAGTAACATATTTACGAGCGTGTGTTTTAAATGTAACATGTTTTGAAACGGTGGTTTAGATAAAACCGTTAATTTTCTGTTAAAATTTATGTTAACTTTATTGATTGTACAAAAATTCCTGGCATGGCAGTACATGATTAGTCAGTAAAAATGAGTAATACTTTCTTTAAAACAGGGGAAAACTAAAAAAATCGAAAAAATTCTGATTTTTTATTATTAAAGTATTAAATTTAAAATACCCTTTTCAAGCAAAATTTAAAAATAGTTTCTTGTTTTCAAAATTTAAAAATACTTCAAAAAATATTTAAAAATTAGTGAAAATATTAAAGTGAAATTATAAAAAGAAAAATATAATTTTGTTTTAAAAAAACTAGATATAAAAGGAACTCTTGAATTTTTTATTTTTTTAAATTCAAATTTTTTTAAGGATATTACGAATTTATTCATATTTTTTGGTAAATATTTACACTTTTCTTTACTATTTTCCCATGGTAATTAGTTTTTCATTCTAATTTTTAATGTTAGTATTTTATTTTTATTTTATTATTATTTGCATAGTTATAATTTCTGTATTATTTTTAGAATTTGTTTACTGTTTTTAGTATACAAAAATTAGCATATTTTAGATGATTTTTTTTTTAAAAAAAAATCTCATAAATATTATTATTATCTGTTACATTTTATTTTAATTAATTTTGTTTCTTTTAAATCTCACCGTTTTAGATTTTTTTATATACATATTTTCCATATTTTTCAGAATTTATTTTTCAATTTTTAATATATATTTTCTTTATAAAAAATAACAATTATTAATTTGTCACGTCATCTTTCCATCCGCCACATAATATTTCTTTAATTATATTTAACGGATTTCATCCATCCAAAACAACCAAAACATCCATCCAAAACAACCAAAACGAAAAAATTATGGTCAAACATTCTTTTCGTACTTTTCCTTCAAATTTCACCAATTTAAAGTAGACAGATACAAAATTGAAAATCCGTGAAATCTTTGTTTCGAAAGTCGAAGCAACTATATTTACCTTACTCCTATACAACACAACATAAAAAAGACCTATTTCTTTTACATCTTTGTATGTAAATCGTAAACCAACATTTGACTGTTTCTTCAGCACCAAGCAAGCAGTTAGATCAGCTCCGGCACGGGATGAACCGGCTTCGATATCGATGGCGGACCAAACAAACTCAACACCACCTGATAAACAAAAACAAATTGATGCAAATCTAGCTTCAACTTGCTTACTGCTGCACATTACCGTAATACGTAAAAATTATTTGCACGAACTTACCGGTAAAAACACGAGCCCGTGAAGAAACCCGATCAGAACCAGTGCCAGGTACATTTGGAAGTAATAAACCTGCAAAAATTATAGATGAACTTAGGCTTCCTTCATCTCAATGGATTATCTCATCCACGACTAACTTTTTTTTTTTCGTAACTAAGAACTCGGAAAAAACGAAAGATGAAATGAGACATACCACAAAGAGTTCTGATCTAGAGAAGCAGAGCACCATTACTCCGAACAACTTTGTAAGAGTTATGCCACTGCAAATAACAAACAAACTGTATTAACACCCAAATCATTTAAACTGGCAACACTACAGCTTGGTTGGATTTACGACAAATTTTGCATTTTTGTAAATTGAATTTACGAAGTGATATCTTATATTTGTGTGGTCAATGTGAAGGAAGTATCGTGTACCTGAAGACAGAAGCTCCCATGGTAGTGAGAGCCCCCTGCATCCTTTGGTCTCTATTGCCACGCGATACCTGTTCCAATAGCAGCATCGTTTTCGATCTCAAAGCATACTTGAGAAGGGCATATACGGCGCTGACATGGCACTGTGCCACATCAGCACCTGCACAATAAAAAAACACTAACCAAAAAGGCCTGCAGTATATGAAAGCAAAACTCGACGGCGATTCCTATTGACATGATGAGGTTAACGACAGAGACAGCGTTTAGTTGGATGTTCAGAACCGCCATAACTCCCTGCCATCCAAAAATTAACCGCGATTACCAATAATCAAACTGTTACGGAACTAAGTGAAGAACGGATAGTCGATATATAAATGAAAAATGTACCATTAGATCTATGACAATCATGGCCAACACTATTAACACGATCACTGAACTCCATAAGCTGTAAACAACAGGCAATTTTGGTCATTTTTTCAGAAAATATTACCTTAAGAATACAACGGAAATTATAGTTACCAACCTTGATGTGATCACCCAACACACAACAAATATAGCAGCTGCAGAATGAATGAAGCAAAGATGTAAATTTATTGTTTTGACGATTAATAGATCTGTGCAATAAGAATAATATAGGCTTCTGCATAAGGTGACATACCGAGTGCTATAGTAATGTTGGTCAGAGCTACACTCCATATGTCCAGGTATTGTTCGAAGAAGATATAGAAGACCGAATAAGGGAATATTTCCATCTGTTCAAGCAAATATTTAATACGCATCTCATTTTTCATAGATATTAATCGATAAATAATGTTAGAATAATAATATAAGGTAGCAAATTACACATTAAGGGTTACCTGAAGAGAATTTGAAACCCGAGCACTGAAATCTCTTGCAGCACGCATGGAACTAACAAAATCCCCCTGCAAAGTAACTCCACAACACATAAATATCGGTTCTGAGATGGTAGTTGGAAATTTAAAGTATCTGTTGTCTTACTTGTTTATTCAGCGGTGTATGATATGTTCGAAATTCCGATGCTTTTATAACACCACCCTCATAATCTGCAGATAATTTACCAATAGCAGGGGAAAATTAAAAGGCTTATATTTGTGACACTAGTGCAATTTAACTGGGAAAATGAAAAACTCATAATTGAGAACAGATATAACTACAAACCATTCAGGTCGACGCTGCTTGTATAAGCTCCATGACCACCCTTTGCACAGTCAGCGGACGGGAGGGCATCAAGGAACCAAGGTAGCTTCTCCTTGAACTGTTTTGTCGATGGCCGACCGTGCACTAAATCTGATCGCCGGAAGCACTGGAATGATCCAAACAAGTTATTTGAGGATAAAGTCAAACTAAATAAGAGTTTAAGGATAAAATAAGACATTCGGATTGACTTTGAGGACCAAAACTGACTTAACCAATTTAATTAAAACAAAGATTTTCAGACATTTTGAAAAGTAGACACATCCAATTTTGACGGAAAATAAGCAACAACAAAGCATAATCAATTAAAAAAAAATTAAAAAGGGTGCAATCCTAATGTTGGTCCAAACATAAATATTTTTCCGGTTTTATAGATATTTTGGATGGTAATAATATGCAAATTATCTGGATTTACACATTCTAATAATTTTATATCAAGTTTTACAGAGACGAATTTACCGTTGTACAGTCTTGGCAGGTGGTGCTCAATCCACAAGAGCCTTCTTCTGGATCACAACATGGAGGCTGCAGTAAAAACATATAACTTACAGTTTAGATATTTCTATGAAATTATTAAAATTATTACATGAGTTCTGTATGAAATAAGCAGAGACACCACTTGCCTGATCATCTGGAGGACAATAAGAACCGTCTATGAATTTTCGGCAGCAACCAAAAGCCTCGGGAGAAAGCCATACCAAGAAATCATCCAACCAAGATGCTGCCGGTTTAGCAATATAGCTCGATTCCGGTGTTAATGATGCTCTTGATATCTGAAACCATGAATTAGTCCAGTAGCTTAACACCCAATGCCATTTTAGCATATTCAGACATAGCATTGACATGCAAATTCATTTATGTTAGAGAGCCTTAAATAATAATAATAATATAGATGTCAACAAATACTCGATTCAACACAATAGAATAAATATTTCACTGAGATCTTTATAACACCGACATAATAGGATTAATTAACTATAATATATATGCAGTATGCTCATCAATGATCCGTGTGGTGCTTGGAAATTTTATTTAAATTAATATAATATATTAGAAGAGCGTCTGGTCTTAATTAATTTGTTATAGTCATGTACATAAATGATAAATCAGAAATATATGATATCAAATGTTTTAAAAAAACTTCACATCTATTTAAAAAAAAAAAAAAAAAAACAGTTCGTAAATGAGAGTACCGACGAAAATGTTATATATTATTTATTACAACATTCAGATTTGGAAAATATTATAGTGATTAAGATTATAAATTTATCTATAGACATTTAAATAATAAAAATATAAAATTATTTAATGACATAATTTTTTTGTGTTTTAAAGTGCATGTTGCTTGTGTCATTATCTAACTTAATCAAGCAGAGTTATATTTCTCATATATAATATACCATATAATTGTTTTACCTCATTCAAGAGAGAATTGGAATCACAATTGCTGATGGAGCACAATTTGTTGGTATCTCCAGATTTTGTACTGGATAGAGAAAAGCATAGCGTCAGAGTTACTATATATCGAAACATTACATTACATTGATACGGAGTTGCATATTCGGTACCTGTAGTTGTAATCTTTAACAACAAAATATACCGGTGGTCCGATTCTAAGATACTCAGATACATTGTTGAAGTACCCCTGAAGAGAAAATGAAGCCGTAAGACCGATTTAAAAAGAGATCATTTGACATAAATGCATAAACCATGACGAGAAGCTCAACCTGTAAGTAGGAGTCCCGAGGGAGAACAATTTGCTGCTCCAGTCCTGCTTCTAGCCGAGAAAATAAGGCCTGTATGCACAAAAATATGAATCAAACCGTCCAAATACAAAAACTGAAAACCTCGAGCAAAACAAAAAGGGTCAATAACTAAAAAACTGTCCAAGGTTTACCCTGTGTTAAAATTAGGTGTCTGAAGTTTGATATGTTAAAATGGAATGTCTCAAGTTTCATTTTTGTTGAAATTTGGTGTCTCGGTGTGATTACTTTAGAGAAGTCAATTCCGACGAAACCGTCTGTCAAATTCGAGCTCTCATACACACTCCCTTCTTGTCATCTTGCCAGGACCGTCACCTAAAAAGTTGGTCACATCCGGGCAAGTAAATCTCGCTCCATTGTCATTGGAAAATGGCTCCACACCATTCTTCTAGAAACTTTTTTTTTAATGTTCAATTTTTAGGTGAAATTTGACGATTTTGTGAAAAGTAAAGAGTGATGGATTATGAGTGGGTTGGTGGGTTGATGAAAATGATTGAATGTAGATGAAAAGACGTACAAGGACACTAGATTTCAACAAAAATGAAACTTGGGACAGTCCATTTTAACATTTCAAACTTCAGACACCTAATTTTAACATAGGGTAAACTTTGGACAGTTCTTTAGTTATTAACCCAAACAAAAATTAATCACTGTAAATAACTATAAAAAAATGTGTGGTTTGTTACTTACAGTGCTTGCTAATGTAAATCCAACAAAGACAGCAACCACAAACATTTTAACTCCCCAAAGTCCGAGTATTGGAGCATGAATTTCCTTCACAAAAGTGAATCACTTTTAGATGAACGGATATAACAAGTATATAAAGTAATTAAATTATCAGAAGGAAATCATTGCATCAATATCTATGCTGGAATTTTACAAACAGTAATCCAAAATGATATATACCTTCATATACCGGACAAGCAATCCAGGTTTTCCTACATCATTCCGTTTTATGTGAGTCCAGATGAAAAAAGTACTAGATACATACATTTATATATAATAATAATAATAATAATAATAATAATAATAATAATAATAATAATAATAATAACTTTTAAGGCAAAAGGCAAGGAGTTGCTCCAACATAAGTAGGCAAGTACCTTCATCATTTTCCTCGGATAAACTGAGTCTTATGCACGGAAAACAATCGATCCTACTATCCTGAGCCCTTCTAAAGTCGTACACTATGAGTGCAACAAATGCAGTCACTTGAAGAAGGAAGTCCAGCAGAACAGCCATTGCTGCAGGAGGAAACAACATCTTGATGATAAACATATGCTGATACATATATTATGTTAGCTATTCTAAGACTTCTTAAAGGATTTGTTCAAAACGGTCAAATTTACCGTCCTGATATTGAATGACTGACATAGTTGCACAGTCTACTTCAGGTGTCAATTTGTTATTGTATTTTGCAACTACTTACCAGCAAACATTGAGAAGACACGACATGCTGGCATAGGAATGAAAGCTCCCACTGCAAATGCCAAAACCTCGGATAAACTAGCTAATGTTATAGATGGACCGACTTCAGCAAGGGCTTCACTTATTCGCTCCTCTAATGGCAAATCGGATGGTTGTCGTTTAACCGCGTGAACCAATATGCACATATTATCCACTCCAACCTTTGAAAAAATAAAGAAATATACTGTGTCACGGAAACATGCATAATTGAGACCCTTAACAGCACAACTTCAACTGTACTAAAAGAAAATGGAGGGGCTTTCATGAGTTACGGACATTAAGTAAACTAAAAATATGTTGGAAAAGCATAACGGATGGACCAAAGGATTGTGGAGAAAGGAAAATGGCACTTTTAATTAACCAAGAGGTATAGAAAACTTACTGCCAAGACTAAGAAAGGAATGACCTCCATTATAATTAATGTAGATTTAACTCCGAAGGCACTGAAAAGCCCAACTGAGCCAAGGACAGACAGCAAGACAATGAGAACCCCTGAAAGTCCAAGTAGTACCTACAATCCCAAAAACTTTATTAAATCAGTAGACAAGACATAAGAACACAATCAAAGAAACGCGCATTTGGATGAAAGATTACCTTTGACGAGATGTAAAAAGTGGATAGCCTTGGTCTATCTCCCAGTGTCACGGATATGTAAGCAAACATGACTAGATAGCTCACCTGATGCACATTATAAATGAAAGAGTAAAACAATGAGAAGTCCATTGTCTATTAAAAAAAACAAATGATCATGCTGTCAACAACTTACGAGGATTGTCACAACATCTGCAGTACTTTCCCTTTTTAGTTCTTCCTCAATTGAGCTTTCCGAAGAAAATGATAAGGTTAGATTGTTGGATTGTGCGAGTGGCAACAACTCATCCTGTCAGTTAACTTCAATGTTAGCTATTTGGGAAGAATCTGAATGAATGATCAACAAGTAACTGATTAACCACAATAAAGATTTGATTAATCCCAAATAATACAACAGAAACTGAATAAGAGATAGACGAGATATTTGCACGATCAAACCTTCACTAGTTGAATGAAAGCTTTCTCCCATGCCAAAGCTTTTCCATTACTGCCAACCGCATCATCTATTGCATTATTGACTGGATATGTAACAACAAATGCCGATGCCTGCAATTTGAGTAAGGTTAGTAGTAGGTGCTTGATCATAAGAAAATATTGCCTCAAAAAATGGTTTTTCTTTCTTCAATTCTATGTCTCACCTGAGCATAGTCTGTTCCTGAAAAACCTCCAAGTGCAGTACTTGGATCAAGTGGGGCCTTAAATGCACTGAGACAAGTCTCGGCAGATGTATAATGCTAGAGGAAGGAAAACGATATACATATTATTAATCCCGAGAAACTGCAACATCCTTATTTTATGCAATTATGTGAAACTTCACCTGAAGGCAATACTCGACATGGATAACTCCTCCATACATGTTGAAGTACTGCGGGTCCATTTTGAAGTACTGCAAAATGCACAATAATAGAGATTTTTAGTACGAAAAAACAAAGAAGATGATTTCTTTAAATTGTTGCAATCTAGTAATTAGCTTTTGTTACTAAGAGTAATAAATTGCATCAATAAAAAAACCAATGACTAGATTGCAACAGTAAACCAAAGGAGGCTTGATACAAACATCTACAAAGTCAAAAAAATGGAGCAACAACCAAATGTTCAGTCCCCAAAATGTAAAATGATAATAATGTCGGGTACCAATTCCTCACATAGTGACATGCAAGGTACAGCAAATAATTTTATCCCTTCTTCATATTTACCAAGTTAAAATGATTCTAAGGAATAAAACTGTGCATAAAAGTCACAACAAACGGGTCAAACCTGCAGTAGGCTTTGAGTTGCACAATCTTCGCCTAGGGGCTTCAAGCAAATATCAGTCAAGGACACCATGGAACCAGAATAATTGGCACGAATTCCATCTATCTGTAAAATCAAAATGAAATACAAGAATGTAACCATAAGGACCGGAAATCACACAATTAGGACAGTAATCTAATGCACTGAAATTGGTGTCTACTCATATTCATACGATAAACTCAGAGCAGTTACCTTGTTCTGCATTTCAAAGAGTAACTGGATGTTACTGTTTGTAATAATACTAGGCTTCTCACCATTGTCAGCATCTGGGACAGTTGCCAATATGAGCTGAAACAAGATAAATATTAATATCATGACATAGCTTGATAGGGTTGTTTAAATTACTAATTTTTATATTCCTTTTAAAAAAGTCTGGACTTTTAAATTTTGCTTGCAAACGGAAAAGGAGTACCTGCTCAATTCTATAAAACGGGGCAAGATGGGTGTCGAAAAATTGCTTCTCTTCTGCTGCTTTACTCTCTGGGCCCACCCATAACTGCCATTGCAATTTTATAAGACAATAGTAAATGTGAAGGAACAGAGTACGTAGTGGGATCCACATTTAGAAAGATTCAAAAAGAAGAAACATAATTCACTGACATTGACATATCAAGATAATGACACTTATTTTATACCTTGTCCGGTCGAGTCTCCACCTCAAAAGAGACCAAACCCATGCAGAGCATGAGAACGATGGCTAAGGACAAGCACAACACGACTGCTGGGTTTCTGGCAACGAATATACCGTGCCGCCTAATGTACGAGAAGACTATCAGTATGTGCCATCACAAACATGTAAAAGTACAAATATAACCCTTTTACCTGTAAAAGCTTGATATAGATCCTTGAATAGATGAAACTTGAATGCTCTCTCCCCTTCCAGATTCCTACACCCAAATAGTGAAGTCAGTGTGCTTTAGGGGGGATCATATAGTGAGAATTGGGGGACAAAATGTCCCCCGTTATCTGCAATACATATAGGTACTTTATATGTATTCTTCATAATAAATAACGGTGTAAAATACAGGGTCTGAACACCATTTTTCAATTAAAAAATATATATATTCTTTTACTGTTCATTTCGTTTTCATGCGGAAACCTTTTTTTTCTTTTGGCCAAGTAGAGAACTCCATTTGAAAAATCCTAGAGCCGCCACTAGTGTGCATGAACATGGAATAACCACTGAAACTTGATAAATCCTGGATGGTAAATTCCAAGGCCAATTTTTGTGTAAAATTGGAGTGGAATTGTATTTTTTCATGAAAGAACAAGAAACCTCCAAAAACTCGGTGATAGCCAGAAGCCTGAATTTTGTTTTTTCCTATAAAGAAAAAAAAAGGACAAACAATAACAAGAGTATGAGACAACCTTAATGGGTACGTCTCCCTTTCCACCATCCATTGAGTCAGAATCCAACAGCGGTTTTGTGGTGGATGAAGATCTTGTCCTTTCACTTTTCACGCGAAACGCAGTCCATCCAAAAAAAGCAGCAATTATCACAATATACAGGAGAGTTAATGAAAACTCCACACATCCGACCTGCAATCAGAAGTTCAAACTTTGATCAAACTTCTAGTCCAAGAAAATGCATCAACTTGATTACAACAGCTGCAACCTGACCTTAAGGGATCCAATTTTGATAGAACAAGAATCGTGTGTATGTGGAACAGGAGGCTCCACACTAGCACAGACTGGAGATTCTGGGCAGTCTCCACAAGAGCAGCCCAATGAAGTGTCACCACATGAATAAGCAGAGACATTCATTAGCTTCATTTTTGATGACCCGGGTCTGCTCGTTCTGAAATTAATCGCATAAGGTGACCCCGGAAAACCAAGATCCGCTTTCATCCCAATAAATTCAAACCATTCTGACAGAAATAATAAGATCCGCATTAGTTTGACAATTATATGTGTATATGTATTTGGTATATCAAGCACCAAATAGTGAGTATACCTTCATAGTTTGTTGCACCAGCACCAATGAATTCTATTGCCCGTGTATTCATGGTTCCAAACTTAACCTCCTTGCAAGAACTAAATAACTGTTCTCCAAAATCTTTGGTCACAAAGTAGTCAATGGCATCAACAGTTGCGTTTCCATTAACCTGAAAATTGAATTATTGGTGGCTAAAGGGAAATAACAAGAGAAAGTATTTTGACCAATTGACAAAATAGTCTTAAAAACGGGGATGGGAGAATCACATACCTCGGACACAGATGTGACATTTATGAATAGACTTTGGTTTGGAGAACAAGAAAGCTCACAGAACAGATTTAAGAAGTTCCTCAAGCACGCTGGACATCCAACAAGAAACGGAATTGCCTGGAAAACAAAAAAAAAAACATTAAACAACATTTCTAGATGTTTGTAATGTCAAGCAAAACTTACCTGTTGAACTTGGGTACGAAGAGTTTCAAACTGGGCTTCAGTGCAGCAAACATCACCCGTTATAGTTGGACATAAGCTTTGGACTTTAGCAGAGAACAACTCATCAGGCTGCAATAAAGCAAGTTCAATTTCTTAGCATGTACTACAAAAATCATAGCTTTACATTTCTAGATAAATGTAAAATAATAGTAACGAAATAGAAGTGGAACTAAATATACACCTTAACCGATGCAGTGCCGTAAGGACAATTCAAAACTTTCCCATCACTGCGCTCTCCACAGATATCGTACATTGCACAGTAACCACTAGAATGTTCATCTTTCACCAGTAAATGAGAAGCGCTTCACAAATCACCAAGTAAACTTTTAGCATTTCAGGACTTACAAAAAATTTCTTATTAATAAGCTTATATTGGGAATTCACTTATATCAAGATAGTCAAATTCATCAACTATCTAATTGGTACATCAACCGCGTCAAATGTGGTCCCGTGAACACTACAATTATATTAGTGAGAAATGACAAATCAGTTCTTTATGAAATTCAAAAGAGTGTTGTATGCTGCAAATATATACATATATACTCAAGAAAAGGATAGGTCCCACATAACTGCTTCATAATTAATACTGCAAGTTCAAGCTATCACTGCCAACAAGCTGTTCAGTACATGTATAAGCAAGACTTACATTTGGGAATCCAGAAGAACCTTCGAGTCGATTTTCTGACAGTTGTGCACTGATGCAAAAAACATCACCTGTAAAATAACCAACCAGAATGAAACTAAAGCTTCACATATAAGTTAACTGGACTTTAATCCCAAAATTTCCAGTTCCTAGGTCTTTCCCTGATTACGGTCTTTAACTTCAATTCGAGCCATTTTAAGTAGAAATAACCATGACCTACCATATTTATCCTTGAATAACAGCAAAAATTACCATTTTCCAGTTTCTGGGTTTCCAAAATCATTTTCTTATAAGTCATCATATAGCAGCATAAGAGAGTAAATACCACCACCACCCAACAGCATAAGAGGAAATCACAAGATCATGTCTTTAATAGTCCCTCCTTTCTGGGTTTCGGTTGTGGGTAAATTACAGATCAATTTGATGGTCAAAGAAACTAAAAGGAATAACTTGCCTGAAGCACAGAAATGATCGCCAAGAGAGCGTAATTAGATGATGGCGCCATCTTCTTCATTCTCTCCGGAGAGAGTCGTACGCCAAGGGGATCCAACTAACAAGAAATTATAGCAGCGGATAAATAAGGTAAGAAAAGAGTTGGTTGGGTGGGTAGAGCGAGACAAACAAAACGTCAGTGAAGTGAACGAGTAAGGCACGGCAGAAGAAGAAGATGAAGCAGGAAGTGGGATAAGTCTTAATTTCTTGCTTGTTGCAATTAATGACTAAACGGACACCAAGAATTAATGCCCGTGGATAATCTGTCGCTTAGCAACTTACTAATTCAACACTTGTTCTGCTCTTCTATTTATATAGACCACACAGGGGTAATGTCTTCCTCAAATTTATACGGCCTTGTTCAATACTGTTTCACTAAAGTAGTGTAAACCTGTAGAAATTAGAATAATGTTATGTGTGTTCTTGACTGATATAAAAATGATAAAATTTATATTATATTATATATATATATATAGTTCCAAAAGGTGAGAAAGAATGAAATTGCCTGAAAAAATTGTTATATTTAGGATTATGTAATCACAAGACATAAGATAGTATTTTAAAATTTCCTTATTTAAACTCTATTATTTTAACTCCTTGAAAAGTTAATTCAATGTCTATGAATGTTTATATCAAGAAGATGTAAAATCGATGGCCAAGTGGTGATAGAGAATCAAAATCGAAGAGCTAAGTAGAACGAATAAAAAAATAGAATAATTTATGTTATTATTATGACACTTTGAGATTTTTATGATAAATCTCAAAATGATAGCCTCAAAATTTAGTTTTTTTTTTTTTTTTTTAGTTATATGGAATTGCACTTTATTTACAAACTATGCAACTATGAGTACTATGCTATTTTTTTATTATTATTTTTTTACATAATTTGATTAATAGATAAAAGTACTATGCACTTTATTTGTACTTTTTAATTGTTTGTTTAAGACTCACTGTCATTACTAGAATCACTATCATTGAGGTGAGGTTGAGAGCAGATGGGTAGGTACTTGCAGTTGCAAAAATGAAATGCGTTTTTGTTTCTTCTACATCATATCATGTAATGTTGTGAGGAAGATTTACCTTGTATTGACTCCACTACGCCTCTCTTATTGCAGGCCTCGTGGGCATTTACAAGGGAAAACGAGTTTCCGGAACCATAATCACCACTAGCGCATCTCGGAAATGCGCCAGAAACATGGCACATCTGCCAAATGCGCCACATTTAATACATGGCGCATTTCCCAGATGCGCCACAATTAATAAGCATTAATTACCCGTTTTTCAAATTATTTAATTCACTAAAATAGTGCTACAAACTAGAATCGAACCCAGGCCACCTAGGTGATAGACATGAATACTGACCACTACACTACAATGTCTTTTGTTGAAAACTTATTAAACTTTTTATACTTAATGTTAGTTTAACGACGAAAATATCGTCACTGAGAATTTAACACTAGTCACCCGCATGATAGGCAAAAATTCTTACCACTACACTACAATGACTTTTGTTGATAATTAATTAAAATTAGTATATTTATTTGTCTATGTAGTTTTATTTATTGTTTTGTGATAATACATTGTTTAGTTACATACAATTGCACCATGTGACCGAATGATTAATTTTTTGAAGTGATTAATGGTTACATACATTTCAGAATATGAGAGAATCGTTCAAACTTATTTTATTTAATAATTTATATTTAATCAAATGTGATTGAATTTTACAAAATAACTAAACATAGGTAGGGGTTGAATTTTACTAAAATCGTTATTTAACTAAAATTCAATCACATCTGATTAAACATAAATTATTAAATAAAATAAGTTTAAACGATTATGTCATATTCTAAAATGTATGTAACCATTAATCACTTTAAAAAAGTAATCATTCGGTCACATGGTGCAAATGTAGGCAACTAAACAATGTATTAACACAAAAAAATAAATAAAATTACATAGACAAATAAATATACAAAGTTTAATTAATTATCAACAAAAGTCATTGTAGTGTAGTGGTAAGAATTTTTGCCTATCATGCGGGTGACTAGTGTTAAATTCTCAGTGACGATATTTTGGTCGTTAAACTAACATTAAATATAAAAAGTTTAATAAGTTTTCAACAAAAGATATTGTAGTGTAGTGGTCAGTATTCATGTCTGTCACCTAGGTGGCCTAGGTTCGATTCTAGTTTGTAGCACTATTTTAGTGAATTAATTTGAAAAACGGGTAATTAATGCTTATTAATTGTGGCGCATCTGGGAAATGCGCCATGTATTAAATGTGGCGCATTTGGCAGATGTGCCATGTTTCTGGCGCATTTCCGAGATGCGCTAGTAGTGATTATGGTTCCGGAAACTCGTTTTCCCTTGTTTTTGTGTTTGAGTTCTAAAATGTGGGTAGTTTAGTGATTTTTCCGAAAAGGTGTATATGAGTCACTTGGGATGTCTCGGGGCTCCGCTGACCCGCGACCCTGACTCGGTTTTGCCCCGCTGACACGCGGGTCACGGGGCGGGTTTAGGGGCACGGAGCTTCGTAGACCGCCTCGAAGTGCCTATATATATATATATATATATAATTTACTAAATAATATGGTTAATATAGTACCTATATAAATAACAATGACCAGATTATCAATAGATGTATATTTTGATTATTAAGATTTGTTAATTCGGATTTGGTGTTTGGATTTGGATTTGTATTTTATGATGTGTTTGTTGTTTATATTTGATTGGTGTTAGATTTGTGGTTTTAATTTATATATAATGTAATATTTTGGCAAAAAAAAAATGTAATATTGAGAAGTAAAAACAAAGTTCACGCGGCGGGGCGGATCGACCCGCTGAATTTTTTTTCCAGCTGACCCTCCACGGGAGGTACCCTGTCCGGGTCTGACAGGCCGACCCGCGGAGCGGGTCCGGGGCTGCGAAAACCCGCCCATTGCCATCCCTATATATGACATGTCCCGGTGGTTGAAATATTTTTCCAACATTACCAAAAAAAAAACATGAAGATAACATAACAATAACTACAAGGGATCCCTAACTATAATTATAAGGGTTAAGAACCTATGAAAGGTCTGAACTATCACCCATGTTAACGAGAGAGGTCTGAAATTTAAAAAGTTAATAACAGAGGTCTGAAATTTCAATTTTGTTGATTTGAGGTTTTCCGTCCATTTTTAGCGTTAAATTTAACAGAATTGTGTGAAATGACATTTTTGCCCCTTTAATATTTTGTTTTATTTAATATCTTATTTAAGGAAATGTGAAATGACAATTTTATCCCTAAAGTCAAATTAAAACCACCCAACTCCGGCCACCACCACCCGACTCCGGCCACCACCACCGACTCCGGCGACCACCACCTCGACTCCGACGACCACCACCTCGGCTCCGGCGACCCGACTCCGGCCAAAAAGCTCCGATCGGGGCCAAAAAGCTCCGATCGGAGCCAATAAGCTCCGATCGGAGTCCAATCGGGGCCGGTGGCTCCAATCGGAGTCCAATCGGGGCCGGTGGCTCCGATCGGAGCCCAATCGGGGCCGGTGGCTCCGATCGGAGCCCAATCGGAGCCTTGGTGGTGGTCGCCGGAGTACGGTGGTGGTCGCCGGAGTACGATTGGTGGTCGCCGGAGTACCGTGGTGGCTTCAAGGGCATTTTGGTCTTTTCACTCCAAGCATGTGAGGGGCACACTTGATAGAAGGGCATTTTTGGAAATTTATTTTATTTCCGGTCACATGCCAAGCATGTGACCAATTTCCGTTAGTTTTAACGGAAAAAACTAACGGAGACCGCTGTTATCAACAAAACAGAAATTTCAGACCTCTGTTATTAACTTTTTAAATTTCAGACATCTCCCGTTAACATGAGTGATAATTCAGACCTTTCATAGGATCTTAACCTAATTATAATTTCTTTTGCCAAATTTATGTTCAACCAGCTTTTAACCCCGAAATGGGGAAAGCAATAAATAATTCAGACTTGAATCTTTTCCATTCCGGCTATATAAGTTGTTTGTTTTTCATGAAAAGAAAATATATTTTGTTCGGAAGAATTAATGTAGGAGAGGAGATCCTAAATTATTGACACTACAAAAAACAGGTGCTGCTTAAGAAGATATCATAGCGTGATATAGACAAGCCGAAATACATTTGTTGAGTGACGCCCAATCAAACAAATACATGTTACCCCATTATTATATCATAATAATTAATAGTAACAGTGCATAACGGTCGGATAAGCAACCAATCAAGATCGTGTTTTAGACACATCATTAAAGATACCTACAATTGATGTGATCAAACATGGTCGATCCATGTGATGTGACTCGCATGCTATACATCTTGCCAAATAGAATATATACTAAAATACATAAATAATCTATTTTTTATATATAAAAAATACGTAATATAATGTAGCGACTTAACTATTTATTTATTTTTAAAAATATTTCAAATTTAAATCATGCCGAGCTCTGAAAATATAGTAATATTTTAGTCTATAATGTTTGACCACTTTTGAGTTTTGGTCATGATGTTTTTTTTTGCCTAGTTTTGGTACTATATGTTTGCAGATTTTCTAGTTTTGGTCCGACCGCTACATTCCGTCTATATTTTCCGTTAAATGACATGTGCAAGTCACGTGATTCACCATTAACTTTTGATTTTGTTCAATTTAGTCATTCTAATATTTCCCTAACTTTTTTTTGTTCAGTTTAGTCCTGAAGTTTCAAAATTTACCCCAATTTGACGACTAGGTCCAATTGACCCAGCACTGGGTTAGACCGGGGTCGGACCCAGCCAAGGGCTAGGTCAATTGGACCTAGTTGTCCAATTGGGGTCAATTTTGAAACTTCGTGACTAAATTGAACAATAAAAAGTTAGTGAAGTATTAGAGGGAATTGAACAAATGCAAAAGTTTAGGGGATCGCGTGATTTGCACATGTCACTTAACAGAAAATATGGACGAAATGTAACGGTCGGACCAAAATAAAAAATCTGCAAACATATTGAAAAAAAAAAATTATGGATCAAAACCTAAAAGTTATCAAACATAATTGACCAAAATACATATTAATCCTAATATTTATGATCAGAAAGTGATCCGGCGGTAAGGGATTTAACCCTATATCCGCGAAAAAAAAAAAAAAAGAGAATGTAAAAATAAAAAAATTATCATCACATCAATTCGCACTTTATTCAGATTCAAGATTCAAATGCAATGAAGTAGTCACTATCACGACCGATTCTCATGCATCGATGTAGTTGTTGGACAGCGACCTTTACTTGACCTATCAATGGATGCTTTGTACCTTCCCCAGCAAGGAACCTACATAACTTGTTGTTCAAGTAAACCAAGCTATACCCTGCAATTACTTTGACACCTCTATCCTTCCCTAACTTTCTCATTTTTGCAGATTCGCCCCATGAGCCTTGAGCCGCGTAGATGCTCGATGCGAGCATATAATTCGCAGACTCTCGTGGTTGAAGCTCAAGAACCCGATCAATGCTGGTCTTAGTGCGATCGCCATTTCTTGAGGAGCTCAAAATCGCCCCCCAAGCACTGGGACCTGCTTCGATCCCTCGAGGCATGTTCTCGATCAAATCCATGGCCTCATCGAGCTTACCTGCTCGACCCAACATATCGACCACACACGAGTAGTGCTCGGGCCCGATCAAACTGTCGGGCCCACGAACCAACGACTCAAAGATTGAGAGCCCTTCTTCGACTAGACCGCCATGGCTACATGCAGAGAGAATTGAGAGAACGGTCACATTATTCGGTTTCAAACCAAGCGATCTCATTTTCGAGAACAAGGCAAGGGATTCTAGGGGAAGACCATTCATCGCGTACCCTAATATCATCGCGCTCCAAGCTATGATATTTTTAGCAGGGATTAGATCAAACGCCCTTCTGGAGTGGACGATGGATCCGCACTTGGAGTACATGTCAACAATCGCGGTCCCTACCGCTACTTCTTCGGTTAAGCCTATTCGCAATGCTATTCCATGGGCCGCCTTTGATGGCTCTAGTTGAGCGGAAACCGAGCATGCCTCGAGCAAGTTAATGATCGTGACGAGATTTGGCTTTTCTTGAGCTAAAATCATCTCGTTGAATACTCCAATAGCTTCATCAGGTTTACCATTGTGCGCGAAGGCTGCGATAATCGTGCTCCATGACACTATGTCCTTCATCTTCAAACTCTGGAAGAGTCTCCAACCAAGTTCGATACAGTTACACCTTCCGTAAGAATCGATCAAGGAATTGATTAGAAGATCGTTTTCTTCATATCCTTTTCTGATAGCCACGGCATGGATTGATTTCGAAGGATTTGTGTAGTACTTGCAGATCTGGAGAATGTTCACGAGAGTCACTTCATCGAACCCGACCCTTTCCTCTATCATCGATCCGAACAATGACAGAGCTTCTGAAAACTTCTCGTTGTAAACAAGACCAGAGATGATGGTGTTCCACGAAATGTGATTCCGGTGATGCAGGTTTCGAAAAACCTTAACTGCAGATTCAAGGTCTGAGTTCTTCGAGTACATATCTATCAGAGAATTCTCGATGAAAATATCGGAATCCGAAATCTTACGTATCACAAACCCATGGATCGATCTTCCGATCATTAGGTCCCTGATAGCTTTGAGAACACCGACGATGTTTTTTCCGTCAGGTTCAACGATCCCCTCCGCAGACATCTTTCTAAACAAGTTGAGAGCATCACGAGCAACTCCGTTGTTCACATAACCCTGAATCATCACGCTCCATGATATAACATCTCTGTCAGGCATTTCATCAAACAGTTTCTGTGCAGTCCCAATATCAGTATCTACGTAATAGCAAAGAAAGGAGTTCTGGACCGAAAGAACACCCCACAGTCCGATCTTCGTAATGTAGCTGTGAATTTCTTCGGCTCCGATGACTCGACAGGATTGAATTAAGAGGACTACAGTGGAAATATTAGGCTCGAATTTCGCAGCTCTGGCGAGGTTGAACCACCGTAGCCCTTCTTCTCCTGAATCTCCATTGTTGAAGAAGCCATTGACGATGATGTTCCACGAAATTGAGTCTCGAACCTCCATGGATGTAAATAAGCTCACAGCGGAATGCAGGTTCTGGCATTTTATGTAGAAATCAAGTATAGAGTTAGCCACAGATGGTGAAGAGGCTAGTCCGAGTTTGACACTGCAGCCATGGATCGATTCAGAATGCGACATAGACAGCCTAGACGATGCTTTGACGATGGAGGAGAACACGGTTGGGTCGGAGACTTCGATTCCTGTCCTTCGGAGTTGGTTGTAGAGAGAGAACAGTTCCTCCCATTTCCCAGTTCTTGATAGCTCCTTGATCCTCAGTGAGAACTCTGTTGGTAGCAGTCTCATTGCAACGGAAAAAAGGCATCACCATTCTCAGCTCGTAATAGACATAGATATATATTCTCACTATTAAGACATTTTTCATTGAGGCAGAAATCAGTTTGAAGTTTGAACTGAGCTAAGATCTCTTTTATTTGATCAGAAAAATGGTATGTGTAAGTATCTACAGATGAAGAGCAATATCCCGGAACAGGATGTAAGAGACTAAGATAAGAAAGAAGTTATTTTAATTTCTTTCTTCTACTAAAAAGAATACAGTACTAGCTAGGGACTAATTAAGGAGAGGCAAGAATCATTCATTCGTTAATGTCGCAGATGCGGAAATACGGGTTGTCAAACTTGATGTGTTTCGACCAGTACGGTTGGTACTTGGAGACAGCCAAATCCAACCAGGGCTTGTAGTTTCCGTTATAGTGAATGACTGCTCCATTTTCTATCTCTGTTTGGTTTAGGGCGGGGTCGTAACCGAGCCCCAACACGTGCCATGTCCGATCGAGGGGATAGGTCAGGTTGTAGAAGGTGATCAGTCCAGGTGGCAACGTCCCGAGCTTCCATAGAGTTCGATCTTCATTCTGTGTACACAATAATTACACCGTATTAGCAAAAAAATCATAATGTTTTAGAATCTCTATGCATAGACCCAACAGAAAAGTAGACATTTTTACCATATCTTGCCACCGATGGTAAATTCCGGTGATATTCCGCTTCTTCCATTCCTTTAGGTCGAAGATATTCATACCAAATGCCCACCCACAAGCATTTGGATCGAAATTATCAGAGATTTTGGGATTAGAGAAGTTGAGGTACTTATCAAATCTATGGAAGCTTTCCTTGCAGGTCTCAACAGCACCATTCACCATTCCGTGCAGATCAACAGACCATAGAGGAGTAAGATCCTTCTGAACTACAATATCATCATCCAAGAACAGAATCTTGTCCAGTTTTGGATAAACTTCAGGAAGGTAGAACCGAAGATGATTCAGCATTGACAGATATTTAGGGTTTCTGTACTTGAGATGGTCAGCTCCAGCTGAAAGAGAGGAGGCTTGATTTGCTTTAAAATAGTATTCTTTGATCTGTGCAGATTCGAGCTGCCTTAGAACAGAGCAGTACGAAGAATTAAGCCACTTGAAACTATCGATGTTCTCTACATGAATCGTTGCTTTTGCTGGGGAATTGACCAGAAACCACATCTTCATTGCTGCAAAGTTAAGCTTATCTGTGACGATATGGAAAACATGTTTCTCAGGTTCAACCGCATGCTGCACTGTAGAGTTGACCACCACAGAAGTTGCCAAGACATTATCTGAGAAGATTGCGTAGTGGTAAAGAGAAGGATTTTCAATCTTCTCCTTGTTACCAACCTCCATGCTTTCACGACCTTGAAAGTAGTAGTAGTAGTCTGTTGCAAGCTGCAGAGAAAGGCAATGCAATTGACTCGGAACTGTTTTTGCAGCTAGCTGTATCAAGAACCCACTCTTCTTCTTTACAGTATTGACATTTTCTTCTGTAGACTGTAGCATAGCTCTTAATATCCTTGCAATTACAAGGCAATCGTATAACTGATCCTTTGCAAGAGAAAGCATGTGACCCATGGCTTTTGCTTGATCAAGCGCACTGGAGAAATTTTGCATGGAGGTGGGTATGTTAGTTGCAGCTAAAAAGTTCCATGAAAAGGAAAATGAGAAAACTTTATTTGTTTACCTCGGGTTGAGATCAATATCAGTAGTTGCTTCACCAATAACTTGCTGATTTTTCCTCGACTGTGCGATCAGAGAATTGTAGAGATCACTCTTGTTCTTCTTAGACTTGGCAATGGTAGCGTAAGCTTTTGCCATTATGATTTGGTCTCTCATCAGTCTCAAAGTTGAATCAGAATTAGGGTTTTCATAATCTCTCCTCCATATGCTATACTTTCCCTTCGCTGTAGTGTCAAGACTTTTAGCTCGTTCAATTGCTGCAGTAACCATCTGCTCATCCTTTTCTTTATCTTGCTGAATCAACTCTGCAGTTCTTCGCTTCTTTCTTTCCTGCCTCAACATCTGCAGGAAAAAAAGCGTTATAGATCGAACCAGTTACGCAACTCACTCTACTGTGGTCAATCATGTCTAGAAATATTTACCCAGCGCTTGAGCTTCACAGGACTGAACGATGAGGAATGTTGATTTTGAACTCCACCTTCAGATTTGATCCCAGATTGATTGCTTGGGGTTGTTTGCATCTGAAGCAGACTTACTATCAGTTGCTACTCTGATTAGGAGAAAAAGGAAATGGGTAAAAACAGAACAAATTGTTAACTGAAACTCACTATACTCACTGTCCGATTGTTTTGTGAGGATGGTAGAAATTTCCTCGGCTTCCCTTGATTTCTATCAACTGGATTTTCCCATACCCAGGAAGAAGATAAGTCTTTCATTTTCACAATACCAAGGCGAATGGCACCAGATGTGTAGCTGTATGTTGCAACAATATCAATATCCTGTATGAAATGGATGAAGATAAGAATCATATATGCCTTCTGCTAAAACACAGCATTCCCTTACACACCTCTTTTCGTGAATTGCCAACATCAGCGCCGGAAGAACTGTCACGTTGTTCCTGACCAAGGTAGAGATCTGATATTAGGACAAGAATGCAATTGACTGAATAGGCTATGATTCATTTTGCATGTATGAAATAATATGATGGTTAAAGCCCAGCATCTTGATTCGGGTATGTCAGGTAAAAGAAAACAATAAAGAATCATAGATTCTGTATTCAAGAGTTAGCAACTTGAGAACAGTATGCTTCATCCCAGCTTTAGAATTCTGGAGGTTCAGTTCACATTTGATGAAAAAGGCAAATGCTAATTTGATATAACTATCAGTTATCATTATAGTTAGAATCTCCTTAGTCCAGCTTGATCAAAATATACTAAACCACGTTACCAAATATTATACCTTTTGGCGAAATATATTTACATTGTATGATTAAGAGAAATCAACTGTGAAACACTGTATCCAAGAGAATAGATAGTGAAAGCATTTCTATGGAAAGGACTAAAGAGCTTTACCTTTCTGCCATTACAGCGATCACAGTCGTAAAAGAAAGGGGATTTTATGAAGTCTCTCTGACTGGAATCAGAAAATCACAAAGCAAAATCATCATAAATTGATTGAATAGATAAAGATCTCAGCTGAAGCATCACATAATGGATAATTGTATCAATCGAGAAGTAGAAATGAAACTGAAGGTGGTTTTTCCAATGATCTTACGTGGTCATGGTGTCTGATCCGTTCGCTCCAGCATAAGAAATATGAACGAGCATCTGCATGATGCAAAGAAAAGAAAATATCAATCGGAAACTTCCATCTGGAGTAAATGATTGTAGAAATGAACACGCAGCAAATGCAACTCTTAAGGATCTAAGGAATCCTTCCGATCCAAATAGTAGAAATGCTCGCTGAACCAGCTACGAATGAAAACTTCAATCAATCAGAAGAAGATACGTGACGGACCAGTAACAAGCAGGCGACGAGCGGAGATCTCGAAGTCGAGAAGGCTCTCGAAGAAGCTCCCATGGCGAACATACATGTGTGTAGCGTCAGAGAACGAGGGAAGAGCTCCGAACTGCCTGATTCGTCGGCACGGCAATGCGTATTGGCCCTCAGTTCAGTTCTGGAGGAGGAATTGAAGTGGAGATGGAGAAGACGATGAAGCAATGCCACCCTTCTAGTTCTGCCCAGTGTTATCAGAACCGGACCGGACCGGCGGCCCGACCGGGTTCGAACCGGAACCGGTGCCTCCAACGGTCCGGTTCGAACAATTCCGGAGGATGTAAGCGAATCCGGTTCGATAACCGGTTTTATAGAGAACCGGCCGGTTCTGAGTGGACCGGGCGGTTCTCCGGTCCACCGGTTCGATTAAAAAAATAAAAAAATAAACCCTAATTTTCAGATTTCATATCCGCCGCCGTCAAGGATCAAACACCATGGACACCATCAACCCGTAGATCCGTAGCAATTCAACGAATGCTACTGCGAAAGATGCTCCACAAATCATAGAGAGAATGGAGACATGGATAGAGATCTCAGATCTTCAGCAGCAACTCTCGGTCTGCCGGCGATGTCATAGAAATCGAGCTTCGAGACAAGACAGTTGAGTTTCATCAGAAGGACAAGATGCTGGCCAATGCCGCCGGCGGCTCCAAGCACAACCAACTTCCGCTCAGGCACTGGACTGGAGCCGTAGTCACGGGCTCACGGCTGAGGAGCCTCCCGTTCTCGATCGGATCAATTTCAACATCGACTCCCTCCCTTTGTGTAGATGCTTCGATTCGCAGAAGGTGAAGAGGTGGAAGATGGAGGCGGAAGGTTAAGGTGGAAGATGGAAGATGGAGGCGGAAGGTTAAGGTGTACTGTGAAAAAAAAAAGGTTACCACTTACCAGTGAAGAAGTTGGAGGCGTAAGGATAAAGGTGTTGCTGCAAATTCACAATGGAAGCTTCTGGAGGAGGTTACCACTTACCAGTGAAGAAGTTGGAGGCGTAAGGATAAAGGTGTTGCTGCAAATTCACAATGGAAGCTTCTGGAGGAGGGACCTGTAAAATAAGTGCTGCTGCGGACGAACCGGGTTCGAACCGGGTCCGACCGGACGAACCGGGAACCGGACCACTCTCCGGTTCAGCGACCGGTCCGGTTCTGATAACACTGGTTCTGCCCTTCGTCGGTTTTCTTCAAGGCAGCAGGCCATTGATAGCAGAGCCATGCGCGTGGGGGCATATATATCACGCGCCACTCGCGCGAGTGGTGGTTTCCCTCCATTTCTCACCACCGACTCCTCAATATAGTTAATAACTAGGTTCTGTACCCGCGCGCAGCGCGGGTTGACATTGTAAATATTTATAAATATATATAATAATATTTGATAAATTTGTTGTAATTAATTTTGAATAAAATTAAGTTGAGTTAATTATATATATAGATTTTATTGGTGGTTAGTGTTGAGGTGATAGCGTGAAGTTATTCCTCTTAACCTTATATCATCATAATTAGTATTAGAAGATTTTAGTATTATATCTTAGTAATGCTTTTTTTAACTGAACGAAGCTTTTATATAGGTATTTTTTATTAAAAAAATATTTTATTAGGTAGTGTTTTATTATTAGTTTGATGAGGTGCTGTGGTGAGGTGAACTTGCGCTATGCGCAGGATGACTATATATAATATAATTAATATAAATATATGTAGAAGAAAATGCATAAAAGAACATAATACATTTTTTTAGTTGGATTTAGAAAACAAAGGCATTTGTGACTATAATATAGATTTTGTTTCTCAATTAGGAAAAAATGTGTGAAATATATAGGCATCATAAATTTATCCATTTAACAAAAAAAATGGATAATAATAATAATACTAATAATAATAATAATAATAATAATAATGTGAAATGAGCAATTTTTTGCTAAATTGATACATAAGTAACTTGTGGAAAAAAAAATACATAAGTAATTTTGCTGAAAAATCATAAGTGATAATCGGGTAAAATAATGATAAAAGAGATAAACTATAAATGCATTATTTTAAAACCGATTTATGCGTCTTACTGGTGATGTAGTTGGTTTCCAATATGTACGGTTCGTTGAAAAATATTTTTTTAACTCGACCTAAAATTAATATTTTGGAATCATGATTTAGAGTTGAGACAAAGTATATAACTATTATAATTTACAAAACGAATAATATAATTTATTAAAATAAAAGGTCTTTTACATTATTATGTAAATTAATGTCAAATAAATGTATTTGTCATTGAGATGAACTAACTCAAAATCTATTATTATTATTATTATAAAACTGAATTTAACCTTGCAGAAATAATATAGAGAACTTAAGGTTTAATTACTAATTAATTTAATTAGAAAGTAAGAATATGCTTGTACATTGCCTAGCCCACTTCGAACTCCACAAGTTTTTTTTTTTTTTGAAAATTATAGCAAAATTAAACTTGACACTTGACAGAATACCACTCCCCTTATCCCTTACATATCGTACCTCGACTCTGTAGAATTCTCCAATTAAGCATCAATCAGTCATCGGTTGATGGCTTCACCTTCTAGATCAAGATGTCATCGAGGTCGCCTCTTCGTCGTTTTTTCCGGACTTAGATTTGAGTGCGTAGGTTCAATGTCAGACCTAAAACGTAATATCTGGGTCGATTGAGCCCGTCCTGATGTCTCTGGGTTTGATCTCGAACTCAGAAACTTCAACACCTTTAATTATGTTCACCAGAGGGTTCGTAATCTCGCCATCAAGCAGCAACTATCAAAATTCCGGATCTGTTTGAGTCAAGAAAAAGTTATACAATCCGAGGGCGAATCTGAGATACTTGCAACTACAACCCCTTATTATGGACACCCCTCCCATTCTCAGAATCTGACGACAATCTACCACTACTTCCTCCGATATTTTCCTGAGATCTCTTTTTGATTTGTTCTTTAAGAGGAACGACCTTCTTGAAGAAGAATTTATATTAATCGATGAAGGTATTCCATGATTTAAAGGTAATTGAATTAAAGGTGGCCTCTTCTCATCTACGTGACGCTTCGGTGACCTCCTCGTCGCATCAGTTTTGTTTAATAAATTTTGAAACCTCCATAGTAAATTTTAAGTAACTGATTGTAACCTTTAAGGAGGTTTAGGGTCTGAGTTTTTTTTGCGCTTTATTTTGGCCATTAAAGCTGATGTGGAGGCTTGTGATTAACTCTTACTATCACACCTTCCAAATTAGTAGAATAGAAAGAATAAAATAAAATATTAATAATAAATAGGTATATTAAGTTATTTAAGATAAGATAAACATTGTTACGTTTTAAATTGATTGCATCTTTATATTGTTATAATTAAATTGATTGCTTAAATGGTGATTTTTCATTGGTCAAACATGTTGATGTGGCATCATGAGATTAACCCTCAAAGATAACCCATCAGGATTAGTATATATTTAGATTTAGATTCTATTGCACTGAGCCATGACCTTGACAAAAAAAAACAGAGTTGGAGTTTGCACCCCTCACTTTTCTTGATGTGGCTAGGGATACCCTAGAACTTGGTGAATAATATTGCAATGTACACGCTGTGAAGTTTTAACCACAAAATATAGTTAAGAAATGTATTTTATTTTATCATAAATTATAACTATTACAAGTTGGAGATGGCTATAGAATACTATTATTACTAGTCATCATCATACATTAATTTAAGTATAAAGTAAAAACATATCCTTTTTTCTGCCTAAATAAATCTAAACTAAAGTCCTCCAAATGTTACAATGACCTTTTCCCTCAGAAGACTGACCTAACAATTGGGGCACAAATTTCTCTATACAGAAGAAAACCTTACAAAGCTACAAGTACAACCTACATGTTAACACCATCATCGGCTCTTGCTCTGTATAAACCTTACTCTGGCCGCGAAAATCGTGATTGGCATAATTGTAATGCAACCCGAAATCATGAAAATGTATGGATAATTCAATTGTTCTCAAAGCTGCAATGCTAAATCTGGTTGTGCCGATTCGCCCCTAGCTGCAGAACTAGGGGGAGAGTTGAACCTGACATTGAGATCTGGTGGCGCTGAACCGGATCTCTGCTGCTCTCGTTTTTGCTGAAAAGCATTATAGTCTTCCTTGTCCGAACTAGGGTTTGGGTGATGATGCAAACCGAGACTAGGAGGCCTCGCGCCTCCTCCAATCAGCTTCCCCATATGAGCTGCTGCAATGTTATTGTAACTCAATGAAGTGTTGTTAAATCCATTACTCCCCGGGTGGATTACATTCTGATAACCCTGAGGCCTCGACATGATTAACCCACTTCCTTCTACAGCTTCCTCTTTGGGGCGAAGAGGCTGTGAAGATTTACGTTTTAGATCATTGCTCGGTTGGGCTTCCACTTTTTCTCTTGAGTCAATGACACGGCTGTGAACCTCAGTGAATGAGGGCTTGGCATCAGGTTCTGAGGATGGCTGCAGCCGTGGAGGCACGAGGTCGTTTTCTCCAACCCACCCAGGCCCGAACTCAACTCCTGAAGGCAGAGACTGCTCTATCGTTTTCGAAGCCATTTTCCATGCAACTGGACCCAAGTCTGCTGCAAAACGAGCTAGGCTTCTTCCATAACCATGATCTGAATGCAGACCAACCTGGAAAATGCAGAGTTTGGGAGCAAACTGTGAGAAACTATACAGTTTCCTGACATAGTCACATACTTCACTTTCCGGTAAAGTTCATACTTCATATATAGCTTTAAAATATGAGGACCACTTGAACTACTGTCCTAACTATAGGCTCGAGTTTGTAAATTGTAAGGGCAGACATGATTCTATATTATCTTCAATAAACTAAACTAAACTAGCATTGCACTATGCACATCAAGGAAAGAATTCCGGATTTGCATGTTTGAAAATGCAATTTATACCATGCCTCGGATTCTTTTAAAGGCTATCTTTACTAACATCTGATAGATGAAACTTATTCTGTCCAAATATTCAGCACTGTTACATACCGTCACCAGCTGCTTCCGCTCCCTGCTAAAGGTAGCCAACACAGACGGCTCGTGACCAGAATCAAACTGATTGTATGTGCTACGTCTATCCTCATCAGTTATTGCTTGTATCTTCCCCCATTTCATTGGACTGCCCTTTGATGAGGAACCTGCAGAAATAACAGAAATTCTATTTGAATAAACACAAAATATATTATAGATATATGTTGAGGGAATTCTGTCCAATCTCATTGTCAATTACACAAACCAGCATTCACGTCATTTCGGTCATATCTATACTGTGATACCCAATTTGCATAGATATCATTAACTCGAGGTCTTCCAGAAGAGTTTGCAAGACCCGATTTGTCTATTTGAAATTGTGCCTTTCTCAGATCATAGTTTCCGGAGACTGCATTTTCTCCCCCAGAAGCAAGAGTAGCATCTGAAGAAGCATAACGATCCAGTGGTGGCCTTTTAAGATTTTTGTTCGGTGGTCGGCCTCTTCTTTTTGGCTCTGGGGCAGCAATGTTACCTTCATCATCATCTTGTCTTAGATTTTCAAAGCTCTTTTTCGCTAGCTCTTGTATGGCCCGTGCCTATTAGTAACATCATGTCAACTCAGATACACAATATATGATATCTGGGAAGCTGAAAATAGGAATGTAAGAATACCTGTCGGAAATATACAGTTTCGGGAGCATTGTACTGCATTCCATTGGAGCAGATCAAGAAAACATCACTCTGCACAGCATTGTGTCAAATATTAAGTATTTGTGCCAAAGAAGATGGAACTTAAAAGTACCTATTAACTTATACCATAGAAATACCAAAATTGCACAACAATGCGAATCACAGTACACTTCAATCTAAATCAAGCCCTTCCTATGAAGGGATGAAATTGAATACAATAACTGACTCAAACCCACGTTGCAGTTACTAAAATACTAATGCAGAAGGGTAGAGAGACAACAAAAGTGCACATTCGCTTCTGGAAGAAAGACATTTTGGAAAAGTGTTACAAGAACCAAACATACTTCCATTGGTATTAGCAGCTTGTTTAAATAAAGCAGCAAGACAGATTTAGCAGCATAGACTACTCAGTACAAAGCAGAGACGAACCTCGAATTGCTCCAATTTGACATAAGCTCCACTGTCGAGTTTCTTCCTCACTGTTCCAAAATCCATAGGGTGCTCGATAATTTCATGGTAGTCCGGGAGCTGAATATAAAATCATGATGAAACTGCTAGTCAGACAGATAAAAAGACAGAAAAGGGAACAGTAAAAGGGGATACATGTCTGAGGTAGCTAGTTAATGCATCATCACTTCCAGAACTTACTTCTTCGGGGTCCACTGGTTCAGAGAACACACCATATGTGTCCTTTCTGAAATCGAACCAAAAACCAACTCAGCAATCTGAAATTCAGAGCCGCACGAAAGTAATAGAAGTGACACCTAAAAATAGCCAATTACTCACTTTTGAATCCTGTCAAGTACAGAATGTAGCAGCTTTATGTCGGGTAAAAGACCTGAGACTTTCGAATCCAACTGAATCCCTGCTAAACAACGTATGACTAAAAACAGTTAAATCACTGTTCCAATAAAACAAGGAATTGGACAACATGGCCAAGATATTAAAGCCGAACCTTGGTCTGTACTGACGGATTTGGACAGGTTTACTCCCTGTAAAGTTTAATTAAACTCCGGTTACTAGAAAATATAGAAACAAAAGATAGAGCTGGAGTGCTTTACTCCTGCTATTACGGGTAACGATTATAGAACCATGGAGAAAGTTGCAAAACTGTGAACGACTATAATTATTTTTAAAGATAAGACAAAATGTAAAACTTTTTGCTCTGAAATTTGACAGTCGAATCATTCATTATTCGATTGTAGTATATACATATATATATATACATAAATGTAAATATTGGATTAATGTTAAAACATGCAGCATAACGTAAGACAATTACAGTTCACCAAATTCAAAGCTTTCCATATTTGTTGGAAGTCAACTCCCTCACACTGCAGCTTAACTGATCTAAAACCTCCCAGTTATTATCAACGTGTAATGGCCCGAATTTCAAGGACAGGTTTTTCAAAATGTAGTCATTATATATTTTCGCGAAGTACTAAGAAACGACAAATTCGCATTATATCTGAAATAAAAAGCTTGGGACAAGCCATAAAAAGCAGAAATGGTGCTTTATGATTCTTGATTTCAGTAGAAGATAAACCCTCTTTTGGTGCGGAATTGCCCTAAATTGGAGCAACTTACCTTTTCAATTTCAGCACCACCAGATCCATACCCAACTGCCGCGATCTTGCGTTTCTTCTGATTCTGCGTCGCATCATCCTCCTCCTCCCCCTCCGAATCGGATCCTCTCTGTTCAGCAGAGCTCGAATTCGGCAACTTGAGGACGAGCTTGAGCTTCTTCTCCCGCCGGCCTCTGTCAGATGACATCTCCTCGCCGTATCCATCTTCGGCGGACGTATGCTCCGGCGAGGAGGAGTCCGCGGCGGTGTTTTGGCGGGAGGACCTGCGGGGTGGAGTGGGAGTGGCATGGTTGTAATTCTTCGTGGATTTGAGGGCTGAACTGTCTCGCTGCTGCTTCTCGTTCTCCTCCTGGATTCTACGCTGCTGGAGATCCAGAAGAGAAGGTCTACCCTTCTTCTTCGTCTTCTTCTCCACTACCTTACCCATTCTCTCGCTTTCTCTCTCCTCTCCGCTGCTTCTCTCTCCGTTGGAGAGCAAGACAGGAGATTATTTTCTTTTTTCTTATTAATAATTATTACAATTTCAGGCCCAAACTCTCTGTTTCACTTGATTTGCACCCAAAATGTTTTGTTTGTGTCATATACTTACTATATAGTATATACCTATATGAATCCAGGGCTGATAATTCATGCATGACACGATGAAAATAAAGTTACGGATTCGAATAAAAAAAATTCATGACGAGTTAAATTTGTATTAAAAAGTTTCATGTCGTGTTTTATATCTCTAATACGACTCGACAAAATACCACAATAGTTATATATATAATTCTCATTGAAATAAAATGATATAAATATGGAATGATCTCATTTTACAATTGTACATCCTAAAATTTGGATTGACCCATTTATATTAGGTAATTCTTAAATTTTAGTTTTCTTTTTTTGCCGAATCTTTAAATTTTTGTTTAAAAAATTATTACCTATGAATTTATTATGCAATTTACTATAGATAAATTTTTCGTGCCGCTTTTTTCTTTAATGTCGTACCGTGTTGTGATTTTCTCGTGGTGTTTTATACTAAACTAAATTAATACTCTTTTCATGCGACCTGTGTCAGGATTTGGATGAAAGCACCATTCATATTCTGAGAGATTGCATTAGAGTCATATGTATGCGGGAAGAAACAGGAGTGCCTTCCAGCATTTCTAATTTCTTTTCCTCTGATCTCCCGACTTGACTTGAAGATAACGAGAGAAGTGACACCATTCATCAGAGTGGATTACATTGACAATCTATTTTCTCATATGCACTTTGGACGATATGGAAGAATAGAAATAATTGGGTTTTCTTGGGTACACCTTTGACTAGTAATATTTCTGCGTTTGTTGTAATACAGGCAACTCACTTTGTGGAAGCTATGAGACAGGAAGCAAATGAGAAGAGAATGGAAACATTTTTTGTTTTTTGGAAACCCCCGGATGTGGAATGGTGCAAACTCAACACAGATGGATCTTCGGATTGCAACTCTGGAAAGTCTGGAGCCAGGCGAGTTCTTAGAAATACTAAGGGGGTTTGGATAAGAGGTTTCAGTAGAAAGTTAGGATGGACCAATAGTGTCTCTGCTGAGCTATGGGGTCTCAGAGATGATCTTATCATGGCTGGCTAAGAACCTCCAAATTGACTATTTGCACATAGATGTTGACTAATTGACTATTTGCACATAGATGTTGACTATTTGCACATAGATGCTATGTCTCATAGAATTGGATGCTATGTCAGTTTGTCGTATGATCATTAATGAGAATCATAAGTTCGTCGTTTGATCATTAATGAGAATCATAATTCCTTTGCACGGAAACCAATTATTTCTGAGTTCAAAAAATGTCGATTAGACACAACTATAGAGAAGGAAATGCACTTTGTTATTTTGATGATCTACATTCACAACTATAGAGAAGGAAATGCACTTTGTTATTTTGATGATCTACATTCTTTTGTTCGTAGTCTGATTATAATGGCACTGTGATGCCTAGATTGGTGGCTTCTACCACTTTGTATTAAACTTGTATAATTGTTTTTTAATTCTCTAGTGATTCCCTTGCTTACCAATTTTTTTTCCTAAATCACGACACGAACTTGAAACAAAACACACCGAACTTGAAACAAAACACACCGCGCAAATTGCCAAACGCATATGAATCTCACCTAAAGAAATTAGTTTATTTTTTTTGCTCAATCGCCTGAACACGAAGAGGTGACTATTGAACATCGTGGTTGTTGGTAGTGAAAAGAATGTTATTATATAATATAGGAGCCAAGACAAAAGGGTAGAAAATAACAGTTGGGCTTGGCTGCACATAGAAATTTCGCTCTTTATTAAGTGGTGATCAAGATCCACGGGACACAACATAACACATACCGACTTTATACTATAAGTATTCATTAATTAATTAATTAATTGGACATATAAACCTTGAGCTAGCTAAGAATTACAACCGTCTAGTACTTACTAATTTATTATTTATAACACATATCATATATATAATATATATATTTGAAGATGAGTATTATACAGACATGCATCCATATCAGGCAGCGCAGGAGGGGCAAGAACAGGCTGGTCCGCAGTTGCAGCTGCCGTGCTGCTGATCAGAAGCGGCGGCTGTGTTCTTGGTGCAGGAGCAGGGGTTGCAGCACCCCTTGTTCTTGTCGTGCCCCCCTGTCGACGCAGTTGCTCCCCCCTCCTTATTGGGACCGCACCCGCAAGCAACGCCACCGGGGCAGGGGACGGGGCACCCACACTTGTCGTTGCACACCATCTTCTGTTTATTTACTCTTTAATTTTTGCTTGGGATATCGAACGATTTTACTAGCTAGGAGAGAGGCGTACGTGAGGATGAAGAGAGCTTAAATAGGAAAGCATCGGTCGGTGCATGCATGGATATGCTTTGGTGGCGACCAAGCCGCGCCTACGTGTCCATTAATCGCATGCACTCGTTGTCCTGTTACCACGTTGTAAACCATTTTCAATGGAAGTGTTCATGATTTTAAATTTATTATTGTTGAGATTTCTTAATTTTAAGTGTTATTTATTGTTAGTCCCTACTAGTAATGAGTAAGTAGGAATTTACATTTCCAATGGGAGTGCCTTGTTCCAAAATGAGAGTTTTTAGTTCCAATTTTTGCCACCGGACGTCAATAGGCTGATTATGGTTACAAATATTATTGTTTTGTCATTATCAAATGGAGATAGAAGTGTCACAGTGCCTACTAGTAGGAACTTCCATGTTACAGTTCATGTCGGTGTACCAACTTTTTAATATTTTTTATTCAATTGTTTTGCTTCTATCTTTAATTGTATATATATTCTGCTACGCTAGGTAAGATAATGACATGAGTCGTAATTGTTCATTTTAATTTTAAGTACGTTAAATAATGACACGAAACAAAACTACTACTTTTTAACTTCGAATCAATTTCAGAATTTCCACATCCAAGTTGTTTATATTTTATCATGTTGAACAACCGTCAATTCTAAATTTTGAAATAGTATAAAATTTCATATCACTACAGGAGGAGCCTAAGATAGAGGCTCATATTTATTTAGTTAACGGCTCAATCTACCTTCAGCCGCAAAATGAGGTGTCGCAAAAAAATAACGGCTTAAAATGTGTAGGGCCGTTATATTCGCGGCTCAAATAAAATTGAGCCTTTATGATTATTGAGAGTTGAGACGGCTTAGTAAAAGTTCCGGCAATTTAATTGTAACGGCTCCAAAAAATGTGTCGTCTATATAATATTTTTCTTAAAAAAATTATAGCCAATTTTTTTCCCATAAATAATTAAATAGTGGCAATAATGCTGGGATTTAAAATTCACTCTCCTAAATAAACTAAGCCTCACAGTATGTATTGGATTGATCAGAAACGATAATAACTTATGAATTAAGCAAGAACACACAGATGAACTTAAGAAAACTTGTATTACTTGATAATGAATAGCTGAAAATTACAACAGGATTAAACAGAAAATGTCGCTAACTAAGCTAACTAACAGACCCACTAACTGGATTGACTGATTAGGCTGGGAAAATCTGCAAATTGCAACAGGAAGATCTCTGTGTATCTTCTTTCTGTTGAAGGTGGCTGAACCGGTCTTGAACCGCTGCAGAGGACATTAACGACTGGACCGGTCAAGTTTAGAAACGCCTAAGAGACTTAACTAACCTGCTTTTCGAAAATGACAACTTTAACACTCTCCCCTAAACTGAACTTGAATGCTTTCAGTTCAGTTTAACTACACCTAATCTTGATCTGAGATCTTCAAATGTGCTTCTCTTCAATCCTTTGGTGAATATATCAGCAAGTTGCTCCTTGCTGGTGCAATGTTCCACTTGAATTACCCTTCATTCACCAAATCTCTAAGGAAAAACATCTTTACATTGATATGCTTGCTTCGACCATACAACACTGGGTTTTTGGAGAGTTTGATTGCTGAATTATTGTCACAGAACAACAAAGTAGGCTCTAATTGTTCTTGCTTTAGAAAATGTATGATTCTTTTTATCCAAACAGCATGATAACCAAACATGAACGCTGCTACAAACTTAGCTTTTGTACTGGACAAAGTGACAATAAGTTGTTTATTTGATGTCCAGTAGATAGCAGCTCCACTCATCATAAAAGTGAAGCATGTTGTGCTTTTGCCATCATCATTCTATCCTGCAAAATCACTATCAGTATAAACAATAAGACCTGGACTTCTGACCTTTTTGTATCTGATTCCTAAGTCTCGTGTTCCTTTGACATATCTCATAACTCTTTTCTCTTAGAAGATGCATTTCAGTAGGGTTTTCATAAAACGACTTAATAGGCTTACAACATATTGAATGTCAGGCTAGTTGCAGTTTAGATACATTAAAGATCCAATCATTTGCCTATAAAGAGTTTTGTTGACCTGTGGACATGACCCAGCTCTTGTGAGCTTATTTCCTAGCTCAAAATGTGTGATGACTGAGTTACACTCCTCCATTTGAAATCTGGTTAGTAATTCACCAATGTACTTCCTATGACTGATTGAGATCCCCTCATCACCTTGCTTGACTTGATTCATCAGTAAGGGATTACTCTGCTTTCGTAGAAGATACACCAGGACATGTTTTTTGTGGCTACTAGAAAGGTCACAAAAGACCGCAAAACAGTCACATAATAAATCAGTGACCAAAAAAATGTTTGTCACAGTGTGGTCACAGTAGATAAAGTTGCTAAATGAAATAGTGACCAAGTGAAAAACTAGCCACTAAATAAAGCAGGAATTTGTGACTACGCCAAAGAGTCACTAATCATTAATTATGATATTAATGATGATTTTTTTTTTTGGTAAATAAAAGGAATGAGCTAGTAGTGGCAACCCTATGCCCATCCCGTTACGTAATGTCCGGACTTTCGTGTTCATTTGCGAGCATATGAAGAACCGGCGAATGCACTGGCCCCGTCAACGTAACCCCTGGAAATGATTTTAATCAAGTCGCTGGGGGGATTCAAACTCGTGACCTCGGAGCCAAACCACATGAGAGTCAGCGCTCTCAACCACTAGACCAAAACTGCTGGTGGTATATTAATGATCGAAGCAATACATATATCTATATAATTTTTTAAAAATTAGTATTTATGTGTTTTTTATTTATTAGTTTTCTAATTAAAACTAATAAAATAAAATATTAAAGAGTGAATGGTTTACAAATTACTCTTAATTAAACCATATCAACATACTTCCTACCATGGAGTATTCATAATTATTTTATACCAATATAATTACATGTATAAAATTATGTACTCTAATAAGAGACAACTCCTAAATAATATCTCATAGATAATCTTACAACATATAACTCCAAATAAATGGTACAAAATATACGCAAAATTATTTTGATAGAATATACACATGTTAAAGGAAGTAGGTGACATTGTCAATAAGTATAAATGATTCTATATGTCTCTCCTGAATTCATATGCATCTTACTCGATAGAATCCTGCAAAACAATGAAGAACATGACGACGATGACACGCATGGTAATCGTGAAACCCGACATGAGATATTCGACAATCAATTTCGTATCCATGACGGTTTTTTATTCAAATTAATATTTAGATATGCTAGATAGATCACGTTGGGATCCAAGGGATAGAGAGAACCGAAAATATTACCTATGGAGGTACTGCGGAAGCCAGTGACTGTCGCTACCACCAACTTCCAATTATATAAATTCCAATGTATGCACCCTCAAAATTGAATTCTTAGATATATTGATCGAGAAATTTAGAGAGGAAAAAGAGGGAACTGCAAAAACGCATGTGGCTGGAGGAGATTGATGAAGATCAACTAGAGATTCTAGTGTTTTAAGGAATATGAAAAGAGCTTTCACTTACACATGCATATGGAATAGATGGAGACTTCAACTGCTAGGGAGCTCCCATCTTGTGCGATGGCCTCCCACTTATCACGAGATTTGTGAGAAATTTAAGGGAGATTGAATAATTGAGATAACTATAATAACAGTTTTTTGAGATATTTAAGGAAAAATTTAGGTCAGATTAACCGTGAGATAAAGATAGAATGATCAATCATCTAAGGAATAAAAAACTGTTTTTATTTATTTTATATATTTAATTGCTAGCTAATTTGTAAATAATTTATCTTATGTTCGGCCAAAATAAAAATAATAACTTATTTTCTATTAATTAATTACTTGTTCATTAGTAGCATTTTTTTTCAAATATATTCTTCTACTACTAAATAACTATAATTACTATATCATAAAATACATAAAAAATGATAAACTATATTATTATTTCTTAGAGATTAGTTATAGTTAGATACTTTTTTTTTTTTTTGGCAAAATAGAAACTATTTCTCCAAACCAAAGTTATAAATGCCCTATAATATTTGTGAAAATTAATAAAATTATCAACTTAAATTCAACTAATTTTAAATATTTGGTAAGAAAACAAAATGGTGTAATATACACATATCGAATGGTAGGAATAAAACGAACTAATATTTAAACGTTATTTACAATTTTCTAACTAGATGAAAATCATCACATATTATATATAGCAGTGGTACCTGTCCAAACTAATATTTAGTAACTAAAACTTTCAATTATCGCCATGTGTTTAACTAATAGATACATGTTTCACTTTGCTTTGGACACAAATTGGTTGTGATTAGCAACTAAATATTAGTTCATCACTAAATAGTTTCACGAATATATAATTTGTGACTAAATTCATACGTAGCTACTAAAAAAATAAAATTTTAGTGACTAACTATATTATGGTCACAAAATATTCATCACTAAAAATATGTTTTTTTGTAGTGCATATATCCCATATCGTCCTACACCTGCAAGTTTCTGCCTTTCAGATAACTTCTCTTAAGTTGCATGCAACATCCAGTTGTCCTTGTGCGTCTTTCTCTGTGAGCTATTTCAATTTGTATAACTACATTTTTGCTAGCAGTTCTACTTTTGGAGCAATTATATATGGTAATGTTGCTTTTACTCACAGAGCTGACGATTGCGCTCATATTCTTCAATCAACAGCTTATTCTTCCATCAACAATATTAGAAACAACTGTGGTGTATAATGAATCTATTTGCGAATAAAATATATTAAGTTCTAATATATCTTATTCTCTAATAGAATCAATTTTTGGTTTTAACTCATAAAGCTGACGATTGAGCTCATATTCTTCAATCAACTGTTTATTCTTCCATCAACAATATTAGAAATAACCGTGGTGCATAATTAATAAATAATGTGTGCTAAATGAATGTCTATTCATCCGTCTTAGTCTATATCTATTTTTTTTACTGTTTTAAAAAAAAATTACAAACATGTTTCAATTATACTAAAGTTATATGATTTGTCTGGGGTAGAATTAAATTGGTGAGAGAATTCTACAGTGGTGGTAGATTTAGGGTTTATTTGCACTGATAAATTTTTTGAATTGACTGGATCTAATGTTTGGTACGATAGGGATTTCAACGGTATCTTATTCATAATTCACTCATACGGTAAGTGTTACTGTTGCAAGTAATTTCATCTTTTGTTCAAATTCGATGACTTTAGCACATATTCATTGTTTTGATTCTGAAAATTGAAATATTGATGAGGCCTATATGTATATTTATATCGTTTTATCTATCTAATTAATATTCAACTTTAGGGTTCAACAGATCCTGCTGCCTAAAGTTGCTAAATATGAGTCAGAAATTGGTGTAATCGGTAGAGTAGTGGTTGTTTCATGTTATTTCAAGTTGTATAACTGCAATTTGCTGGCAATTTTATTGTTTCGAGCAATTATATATGGAAATTGTTGGTTTTAAATCAAAGAACCGACGATTGAGCTCATATTCTTCCATCAACTGTGTATTGGTCTTCTTACACGTTCAACCTTTGCTTGAGATTACGGTCAGGGATGAAATGATGCAATCACCATGAGTAAATCTGCTTGCTTTTATGTGATTAGTAGTCTGAAAAAAATTGTTCTTTTAATTGTTAGTTTAATCTGCAAAGACTATAGGGTAGGAACATTTGATGAACTATGATAACGTGTTATTGGAGACAAGATAATTACTGATTAATAGTCAACTTTAGGGTTCAACAGATTGAATTGAAGTGATACATTTTTGTTGAATGCCCATGCTCTTCTCGTATTCAAATTACAACCATGTTTTTTTTATTAATAAGTTATCTATTAATGTATAGGATTTGCTTTAAAAAATTACCGCTCATTAATCATTATTTCTTTGAAATTAACGATTATTAAGGATATCTATCTGTTAATGTATATAATTTTCTTATTAATCATCATTTCTTTGAAATTGTTTGGTTTCAGAACGTCAAGTTATCAAAGATCGAGTTTTTAATATGAAAATACAGAATTCATTCACACAGTAAGTGTTACTGTTGCAAGTAAGTTCATATTTTGTTCAATTCGATGACTTAAGCACGGATTCTTTGTTTGGATTCTGCAAATTTAAATATTGATGTGGCCTATATGTATTTTTTTATCAGTTTATCTATCTGATTAATATTCAACTTTAGGTTTCAACAGATTGGTGCAATTGACATTCTCTTCTTCTCTCAATTTATCGATGGATGCTCTGATTGATAGGAGTTTTGGTTTACTGAAAAAGATTAAGTCCTGATGCACTCTGGTTCGCTGTCTGAAATTAATGTAGTGGGGATTTGGTGCTCCTTTTGCCGGAAAAAGAACATTTATAAAAATTTGAAGTATCTGATCAAAAAGACTAATCCATCCCGTTCATATCAGGGAGGACTCGAATGATTTGGTCTCTCTTATTAGCGATGTTTAAAGAGTTTTTCACTAAGTACTAATAGAGCATGATTGATTTATACTGTTGCTAATTAATTAATTAAGGAATTGAAAATATATTTTTATTTTTATATGTGTTGTGAAAGTTCATATTTGAGTATAATAAAATAGGTTGCAATACAATTGTTGTATTATTAGAGGATTAAAATCAACAAAATTTCAGTTTTTTACATGCATATCTTTACAAAGAGAATCATTTACCAAGTCGCGTAGAGTTAGCACCTGTTATAATACTGACTAAGCGGCGCAAGAGAAAATGCCCACATGTTGTTTTGGTTAAAAATTTATATTTATTTTGGCAAAAAAAAATGTTTTGGAAAAAAAAAAAAAAACTGATTCGTATGATGTACGGTAGTGCTGAAGTACAACAGCCTAATTTCGGTAAAGCCTATCCACCTGATAGGGCTCCTATATATATATAGAGTAAGCAAGTAAGGAACCCTAAGTAATTGCATTTCCGCCGCTGTGATTGTCCTCAGCACCCCTACAACCGCTGCATTTCCGAGTTACAGACCGTAAGTAATTGGTTTCTTTCTTTCTTAACTCTGTTTTAGTTTCAATTATCAGTGTCTATCCATTGGTCTCGTTTCCTGCAATCTCAGAGGTGGAGTTGAAATTGCTTAACGAAAAGTGAAATTCCTATATTGTATGGTAAAACTCTCCTCTCCTGCGTGTATCCCGTAGCCTAAGCAATATTTCAAGCTTAAATACACCATTCACCTATGTAATATCTTCTTTTGCTTTCAAATTTTCGCCCCCAACGCTGAAAGTTTTAATTTTGCATACTGTAGGTGGAGATTAATCGCACCGGAAAGTTTAAGTCTGTTCGAGATCAAACAACCGTACCTATTTGTCATGGTAAGCTGCACATAGTATGACAACAGATCTGCTTCAGATGATATGCTGCTCAACTATTGCTCAAATGTGGCTGAGCCTTCATTAGCTATTCATGCTTTCTTGCCTTCAATTGATCAAACTTCCGTTTCACATTATATGCAGGAAATAGATAGTGTAGATGAAGAAGACCCATTATGTCAAAATCATAGTGAAAAGGAAAAACACAAAGGAAAAGGACAACTTGAACAAAGGTTTGTATTCAACCCTATAAACTTGTTAAACTTGAACAAAGGTCATTTAATACTAGAGTCGATCACGACTAGAAGTGTTTTTGTTAGGCGTACTACTTCTTTCAAGTAGATTAGAATTGATTTTGCTTGTCAATTTTTCCATGGAAGAATATAAAATGTTTGTACTTTGAATATAAGTCATAAGTATGGTAATCTATATGTAGGAAAAATCACTTATCTAACTAATATTTGCAACTCAAACACAAAAATAAGAATAAACGAGTTTCCGAAACTAGAATTACTATCAGCGCATCAGGCAGACGCGCCATCTGTGAAATGCGCCATGTAAATTTAATTTGCTTGATGCGCCACAAATCTCTATATAAACTGAGATCTGAGAGTGGCAAACTCTAATTGTGTACAGAGAAGACTCATTCTCCTTATGGAGAGAGTCGTTTCTTGTTCCGGAGAAGGAGACAATTCCTCCTATGTGGAGGGATTCGTCTCCTTCTCCTTATAAAGAGGAGACGATCCCTCCAAAGAGAGGATCCTCTCCCTCTCTGTGGAGAGGAGACGATCCCCTCTCCGAGGAGAGTGTCGTATCCCTCTCCTTGGAGAGGGTCGTATCCCTCTCCTTGGAGAGGGGACGATCCCCTCTCTTGGAGAGGGTCGTCTCCCTCTCCTTGGAGAGAAAATAATCTCGCCTCTCTTGGAGAGGGTCGTCTCCCTCTCCTTGGAGAGGGAATAATCTCCCCTTCCTCTTTCTGGAGAGGGCTTGTTTCTTATCTTCGACCGTCTAAAGGGTCACTTGGACCAATTAGTGGAGATTACTATCCGGTTCTTAGAACGATATCCATCAGCCCCCGATGCCGATATAGACTTTGTCTGCATTAGGCTCTATCCTGTAACAAAAATTCATCAAATATCTTCAATATATTCCGTCTTTCCCGATATAAGTGTATAAAAATATACGATAATTTCTTGATCTGTCGTTCATTTTTTGAGAAACTTTCTCGTATTTGCAATATCTGTCAATATCTATGTGTAAATGAGTTTTTCTCTTTTAATTCCATCCTTTAGATTGAGGAGATCCAACGATCTAGATAAAAACCCTAGGATTGAGAGGTATATATATACTCTTGTTTTACTTTGCCCCCATTCACTTTTCACCACTCCTCTCCAAAATTACTCTCTTTTCTCTCTAGATAGATGCTCCCATTCAAGTGAAAAGGAGGAGGCCGGCCGAGGTTGAGGAAGTGACTGACGGAGCGACTGCCGAGCCCGCCGGTGGTATCGTCCTTGCTGCGTGGAGGTCGTCCCCACTATTGTCCACACCGTCGTCATTTGGGAATTGACTCCGTCGCCGTCATTCCGGGTTGTCGAGGTCGTCCGTCCGGAGTCGTCCCGGTGGGCATGTGGATCGTCCCGGGTTGTCGAGGTCGTCCGTCCGGAGTCGTCCTGGCGGGTCGTCCGTCCAGGTTGTTGCGGTCGTCGGGGGTCGAGGTCGTCCGAGGTAAGACCTGTTTTTTCCGGAATCGAGGTCGTGGGGTTGAGGTCGTCCGTGCTGCGTTCGTCCGTCCGGAGTCCAGATCGTCCAAGACCACTTCCTCGTGGTTAATACCCTTTTTGCTCTAAAATTTGCTTTTAATTGCAAAATTGATGACATATCTTGATGCCTTTACTTTTAATGTATGAAACATATATAGTTGTCGGCTTGAAATTGAACGTATTACTACCCTTATGATTGTTTTTCAATTGGATTGTCTAAAAATTACAACTTCTAATGTGTAGTCATAATTTTGAATATATGGTTGCACATGCTTAGTTACTCTCGAACCATTTGTAAAGTTGTGAGGACTATGCCCCCGAGCAAAATTTTGCGAAGTAACATAGGCGTTATATATAGTAAATCCAAATGATAAACGAATTGTTACATGTCTTAGCAAATTTTGTTGGGTGTTGTAGGTTGTGAGTAACGCCTTCGTCAAGCTAAGTCTGAAGTTTGATCACACCGGTGGTGTAGGAGACCGTTCATCAAATTTTTGATCGAGCCGACACCCTAAACCTTCCAATCTTTTCATTGGCTTCTTACTATACAGTAAGACCATGGGTGAGTCTTCTTCCTCTAAGAACTTTTTCGTTCCCCCGGATTTGAAACGAAACAGGCTTGTTAGTGTAAATTATGAAGAGGCTGTGGAGCTTATGAATGTTGACGGTACTCTTAAATGTCGAAACTCTGTTGAAGTAAAAAATCCTCGAGGTGAAGAACTTATCACCGAACCTCGCGAAGGAGAATAGTGTACTGTTGCACACACGATACATGTTCTTGGTCACTTCGTTGTTCCAAACAAAAGTTGGGATGTTGGGAGATCACGAATGTGGGCCCACCACATTCATGTGTAAACAGTACTACAGCCACCCAGAACAGGCTACTTGATAGTCGCTTAATGGAAGATTTGTTTTATCCGTTCGTTAAAAATAACAGCGCCATAACGATTGTTGATTTACGCGGAATTGTAAAACAAGAATACAAAGTGTGGCCAACTTATCAGAAAGTTTGGTACGCCAAATGTCATGTCATTGAGAGGATATACGGAACTCACGAAGAGGCTTTCCAGATATTTCCACCTCATATGGTCGCAATAGCGTATTACAATCCCGGTACGGTTTACCGGTTTGAATTCAAGACGGTGAGAAATCAAGCTGATGGAGAAACGGCATTCGACAAATGGTTTTGGGCTTTCAGGCCTTCAATATCGACTTTTAAACACTGCAGACTGTTAATTAGCATTGATGGCACACATTTATACGGCAAGTACACAGGCAAACTTCTTGTGGCTGTGGCATACGATGATAATAACCAAATCGTACTGTTGGCCTTCTGTTTGTGTGACAAAGAGCGTGACGAGACGTGGATATGGTTTTTAGAGCAACTACGTGCACATGTGACGCTTGATCGACGTAAGGTATGCATCATATCTGATCGTCACATCAGTATATTAAAGGCGGTCAAACAAGTGTACGTGCAAGAAGACAAAGGTGTCCACCGATACTGTGCTCGTCATTTGTTGAGCAACTTCAATACCAAGTTTAAGGACGCGAAGCTAAAGCGACAATTCGGCGATATGGTTTGGACTCCCTCGAAGAAGTTGTTTAAAAAATTGTATGCCTAATGGTATGAAGCCGATAACGGAAAGTACAGACCATTCCTGGAAAGTTGTGGTGAATTTAGTACGTGGTCTCTATCGCATGACGAGGGTTGGAGGAACATGACAACGAATCAGTCTGAGTGCTTCAACAATGTGTTGAAGAATGCAAGGTCCTTACCTATCACTGTGATCCTTATAATGTCATTCGAACGAATGAATACCTATTGGGTGGATCGGACGAAGAAAGTGAACACACAAATTTCTCAAGGACATTTCTATCTTGAGAATGTTGGACTTTTTCTAGAAAAAGCTGAGGAGGCGTCCAGGAACTTCACTGCTAAGACATATCACTAAGGCGTAGAGTACCAAGTTTCTGCTCACGGTTGTGAAGCTAAGGTTGTAAACATAACGACAAAACAATGTACCTGCGGAGAGTGGAAGTTGTATCGCCGACCGTGCAGACACGCCGTGTGCGCTTACTGAGCAGTGAATACAAGTTACTACGACGGTGTTAATGGTTATTTCAGGATAGCAAACTATAAGCTGACATATTCTTATTCATTTCACCCACTCCCTGACGTAGATGAATGGCCGCCCTGGACGGGCCCCACCGTTGTTGATCCAGCCATGATGGTCTCTCGGAAGGGACGTAAAAATAAAAGGTTGACAAACGAGATGGATGAGCGCGAACCCGGCAAGAAGAGATAGTGCAGTATCTGTAAAACTGAAGGACACAATAGGAGAAATTGTCCACAACGGGTAGTCGAACCACCGGCTGATGATGATGTATAAAGCTATTGTTGTAATGTTATCATTTGTATTTTTCTATTTTAAATGTAACTTTAAATCTTGGTATTGTAATGAACTTATTTTAAAATTCTGAATTTTATATGTTGCTAATTTGTGTTATTTTTGCAATGTGTTTGACTATTACTTAAATAAATCTTATAATATTTTATACGGTCAAAAAAACTGTTTTTCCTATGTTATATATTTATGCTAATATATTTTTGTGACAAGTTTTGTGTGGTCACATAATATAGATAATACGTGATAAATCTTAGTTCATCACTTACGTAATCTAACCGTGAACTAACTAGTGACTACATTAATATTTGGTCAGTAGAAAATATATGATACTATCACAAAAAAAAAGCATTCTTGTCTGTGAGCCGACCAGACCAGATGTCAACATCTGGTCCGGACCGGTCACTGTAGGCATGCATGTGCATGCCGACAACTTTGCTTTTTTTGTTTTTTGTTGACCGGCAGCTTTATGTTTTTTTTTTTTTTTTTTTTTCGTTTTTTACTCTATAAATCACCTCATTTATTTCACTTACATTTCATATTCAAACTATCTTACTCTCAACATACATTTCCTACTCTCTCACTCAACAAACATCAACTATTCTCAAATTATTACATTAAACTACCTTAAATGGCTAGTGGAGAAGGCAGTTCGAGTAGGAGAGGTAGTCGCGGGAACCGGCCGATGGTCTCACGTGCGCCTCTTTTATATACCCAAAATACGCACAAGTCTCAAATTACTGAACAAGATACTGTAAGTTTTAATTTGTGTTATATATATATGCAAACTTTAAAATTCTTTATGAAAGTAAATTTGTAAATAGTATTTAATTTGGGAAAAACTGTAAAAAGAAATTGATAATTATATAGAAAAAGTAATACAAAAAATTAAATTTTATGTATATATATCTTATATATATGTACGATGTAATATGTGTTAAGTTATATTTTATGATTTGTAAATAGAACTATAAAACGCTCATTCCAAAATAATAATAAAATTTCTACCTAATGATAATTATTTAGAACATTTAATTGAAAATTGAATTTCATGTATATATATACAAACTAATAAGTAGGATGTTAAATTTTTCGGTTAATGAATTAGTTGGGATGATTTACGTATACTTTTACCTAATTATTAATTGTGTTATTGATGATGATAGGTTAAAGACCCTATAATGAAACAGTCCAAGGTCCGAGCGGTACGTATGTGGAAGACTAACGTGCTAACCACAAGTTACATCGAAATGGCGGGTTTTCAGTACGCAGGCAAGACGTCCGCTATAGAGTTAGATCCTGCATTGTTGCATGCACTAGCAGAGAGGTGGCGTCCAGAGACACACACGTTTCACCTTCCACAAGGTGAAATGACTATCACGTTACAAGACGTGCCTATGATTTTGGGGTTACGGGTTGACGGTCTGCCGCTAACCGATTCCTACCGGCAATAAATTGACGAAGATGTTAATGTAAACAGTAACACTAAGGATGTATTCACTAGTCTCTTCCACGTAGTGCCCGCAAATGAAGATTTAAAAAAAAATACAACTGAAATGAAAGTAACTTATTTGAAGAACTGGAAGGTAGAAGAACATGATCGCGGTTTTAAGACGAACGACCACTTTGTAGCACAGTGTAGGGCGTATATAATGATCCTCTTAGGAGAAACTCTTTTAGCAAATTCTAGCGCGGGGTATGTACCTCTTGAGTACATATATTTCTTGCGTGATTTTGAAATGTGTAGTCAATACAGTTGGGCGTCAGCTGTATTGAGTTGCACATATAGAGGTCTATATAGGTGGGTGAGTAAGAAAAATCAAACTGACTCCCTATCTGCGGTGTGCTCCTACAGGTATTAAGAATATTTTCCAATTGAATCTTTACCATCTGTATTTGATGGGTTGGTTACGATGGGTTGGTTATAGCGTGCTAATTTTCCACTTAATGTAGGTCTGGTGTTGGATGCGTATAGGAGTCGGTAGACCGAAAATGCTGACCCCACATATAGAAGGTGAATCAGTCGGGTGTTGGTGGGTGGGAGCGAAGACCCGAAAAAAAAAAAATGTGGTACCTGGAATGCATATATATTATCGGGATCAGATGAAGTTGTTAACAAATGATGGGGTAACATAATATTTATCTTGTTAACAATTTCAATTTGAATTATTTATTGTTATGTATAAAATTAGTATGTTATTGTTAACTAGCAGATTACTTGGCGGCCGTATTCGGAGGCTGTGAAAAATATTGTGGCGTCCATCTGCAGTGAAGCTTGGGAGTTGTCTGAAATCCAGATGCCACTGATCCACTTCAATTGTGTGGAATGGCAAATGGCTGATCGAGTTTATAGACAGCTTGGATTGCCTCAATCAATCCCCGAAGACTGTCCCAAGGATCGACAAGAATGGGATAGTCTCCATAGGTGCAAGAGGTGGATGAAGAACTGGAAAGATACTTGGGAAACACTTCATGAAAGGTACATTGAAGTGTGGAACAGACGTTGGGAAAACTACCGACCTCCTGCTCCCATAAGTGCAACATACAAGGAGTACATGCAATGGTATGAATCTGTTACCCATAACCTCGTACATTACGATGATTTATCACCAGTAGAGGAAGATGTCGAAGAAGAAACGCCGCATGTCCCGACGCAAGGCCATTTTGAAGCGCTCAGAAAGTCTCACCTAGTGATGGTACGTTGTCTTTTCGATAGTGCATATCGTCATAACATTATATTGGTTTTGAATAATAATTTTGTGTAATTGTCATAGCTGAAGCAATTCGAACAGATCTTGATAACAAGTCGGAAGATGCTGAGTGAAACAGAGGATTTGTACATTCAGAAATGTGCAAAATCAAACATCAAGGTTGTTCGTGTTGCATTTGAAGAAGTGGGAAAACTGTGACAATTTGAAAGTTTAATGTCGCAAGACCTGACCCGAAGTAGCGACGAGAAATGTCAAGAAATTGATCAACAACCTCGTAGAATGAGTATGGAGCCTCCAGACGTTACACAAGAAACACAGTTGAATTGGGATTCGTTTTGCCGGTCAGCTCCACCTGATCAAGGATCATGGCCAAATCCTAATACGGTGTATCCTGATGATTCGGGTTATAATCCGGGTTATACTCCGGGTTATAATCCGGATTACAATCCGGGTTACAATCCGGATTACAAATTTCATAATATTTGTAATAAAATTTCCAAATTTGTATTGGCAATTTCGGGGTGTTGGGGGGGGGGGGGGAACATAACTTTGGAAAAATTCGTATAAATTCCACCAGACTGCAAATTCATTACCGTTTGAGCCGTCAAGTTTCTTTAACAAGTTAGAATTTAGAAATGTTCAAAGAAATTTGGAAAAATTACAGATACTTACTTACATAATAACATGACTAAAGTAGAGTTTCGTTGCATTTGGAGTTGTCGATAATCGGCAATCATCCGTCAAAGTTAGATCATTATTCGACATTTTTCCGTAACTTTGGTAACGTCATATAAATTCTACCCAAGTCCAAATTTGTTTCCGTTTGCACCGTTGGCTTTCTTTAAAAATTTTAAATTCATATTAATTATTTCATATTTTTTAAAATATTTTCCAAAAAAAGAGTTTTGGTTAGAAACTCCGTTTTAGGGGGGGTAGAACACCTTTTTTGGGGGAGAAAACCTAAAATTCGAAATAGTTAAAAAAAAATTAAGAAAATTACAGAATGTTAATTACGTTATAAAATGCTTAAGTTTCGAGTTTCGTTGTGTTTGGAGTTTTCGATAATCGGCAATCATCCGTCAAAGTTAGGTAATTATTCGACATTTTTTCGTAACTTTGGTAACGTCATATAAATTCTACCCAAGTCCAAATTCGTTTCCGTTTGCACCGTTGGCTTTCTTTAAAAAATTTAAATTCATATTAATTATTTCACATTTTTTAAAATATTTTCCAAAAAAAGAGTTTTGGTTAAAAATCCCGTTTTAGGGGGTAGAACACCTTTTTTGGGGAGAAAACCTAAAATTCGAAATAGTTAAAAAAAAATTAAGAAAATTACAGAATGTTAATTACGTTATAAAATGCTTAAGTTTCGAGTTTCGTTGCGTTTGGAGTTGTCGATAATCGGCAATCATCCGTCAAAGTTAGGTCATTATTCGACATTTTTCCGTAACTTTGGTAACGTCATATAAATTCTACCCAAGTCCAAATTCGTTTCCATTTGCACCGTTGGCTTTCTTTAAAAATTTAAATTCATATTAATTATTTCATATTTTTTAAAATATTTTCCAAAAAAAAAAAGAGTTTTGGTTAAAAATCCCGTTTTAGGGGGGTAGAACACTATTTTTGGGGAGAAAACCTAAATTTTGAAATACTTAAAAAAAAATTAAGAAAAATTACAGAATTTTAATTACGTTATAAAATGCTTAAGTTTAGAGTTTCGTTGCGTTTGGAGTTGTCGATAATCGGCAATCATCCGTCAAAGTTCATACAATTCAACTTTTACAGTTCAAATAACACAACAGACATTACAATAGAAATAGTACATAAGAACAAGTACGATACATACATAAAATCGAGTCCCAGATGACGATGCTCCTGTTTTAAGTGGACATGTTGTCTTATTGTGCCCTTCCTGCCTACAAATCTTGCATTTTTTCTTCGCTCCAGGCTGACGCCAATCCATCTCGTTAGGCACCCTTGTTTTCCTTCGCCCCCGTCCGGATATTAGCATTCTAGGATCAACAACAACAGTTGGACCCGTCCACGCCGGCCATTCAACTGATGGACCCAAAGGTTGAAATCCATGGCGGTACGTTTTCCTGTATTTGTTTATCCTAAAGTAACGGTCAACACCTTCGATATAGCTTGTATTCGCTGCACGGTAGGCGCACATCGCGTGCTTGCAAGGTCGCCCGAAAACAGTCCATTCATTGCACGTACAATACTTATCTTCGAGCTCGACGATATACGTGCTTCCAGTACGGGAGCAGACTTCATATCTTGCTTTGTTTACTCCGTATGCGTACTTCGTTGCAGTAAATTTCTTCGAAACCTCTTCTGCCGTGTTTAGAAGGTCTCTTATCTGTTTGAGAAATTTGTGATTCTGAGAAATTTGACGTTTGACCTTCTCGGTTCGCTCCGTCCAGTAAGCATTCATCTTCTTGAATGATTTCAGAAGAATAGCAGTAACTGGTAACCCCCCCGCTTCCTTCAACACAGCATTGAACACCTCCGCCTGATTTGCTGTCATATTCCCGTATCGGAGACCATCATCATGAGCTCTACTCCACGCGCTAAGCATTCCACATCCATCCATAAAGCGTTGGTACTTGCCGTTTTCAGCATTGTACCACTGATGGTACTCTCGTTCAAATACATGTTTGTTTGACGTCCATACCAGATGGCCGAATGCTTTCTTCAGCTCGACATTCTTGGAGTGTGTATTGAAGTTGCTCAACAAATGTCGAGCACAATACCTGTGAGAACCAACTCCCTCTGGATACCGCTGCCTGATAGCTTTAAGAATACTAACGTGTCGATCAGACATAATACATACCGGGCGCTTATCCTTTGTCACATGCGCCCTGAGACGCTCCAAAAACCAACTCCATGTATCATCACTCTCTTTGTCGCACAAACAAAATGCCAATGGAACGATTTGGTTATCGGCATCGTACATAACTGCCACAAGAAGTTTACCGGTATACTTCTCATACAGATGTGTGCCGTCGATGCTGATCAAAGGTCGACAATGTCGAAAACCCTTAATAGATGGCCCAAACGCCCAAAACCATTTATCGAAAGTAGCAATCTCACCAAATTGACGCTTCCACGTGTAGTCAAATACCGTGCCTGGATTATAATGCGCAATTGCCGTCATGAGTTGTGGGAAACGTCCAAACGCCGACTCGTGAGTGCCGTAAAGATCATCAATGACTTGCTTCTTTGTGTACCATATCTTACGGTAACTTGGCATCTCCCTCCATTTGTTTCTTACAATTTTTTGCAAGTCAGCAATCTTTATCTTGTGATTATCTTTTACGTGATCGTAAATACATTCGTAGATAATCTTGTTATCTAGATTGCTATTCTGGGTGATCATCTTTTCATTCACACATGAGTGGGGAGGGCCTAACGACTGTATCGTCCATCTACCAAGTATCTTCTTCGTTGCATATAGAAACCACGAACACTCATTGTTCTTGCATACGAATCAGATCTTAGTAGTACTAGATGTAGGAGTTCCACATTCTCGGGCATTCTTGATGTGCCAGCCTTTAACAACCTCTTGGAGTTCTTCTTTGCTGTTGTATTTTTTTTCAACTTCGAACTCGTTCACATCATATGATGCATACCCGTCTTGAACACTCCAATCAGTGCACTGCAGTTGTTCGTCCAAGTATCCCTCATTCCAATCCTCCGGGCAATAGTAGTCTAGCTCTTCGCCATTGCCCTCATCGTCATTGGCCTCATCGTCATCCGCAGCCAAAACAGCTTCGAGTTCTCCTAAATCCACTATTTCTTCATCTACCCCAACCGGCACTCTAGCATTACCGGATTCTCCTTTTTGGACAGTGTTGCTGCATTCACCATCAGCATCAGTAGGATCACCCCCTAATAACCCAAGACGCGACATATGGACTACTGGGTCATAATCTGCTGGATCATACGACCTCCGTTCAATGTACACCTCTTCAACCGAGTGGACATCGTCATCTTCGTCCCCTATAGGCCTGGGTAGGACAAACACTTTGACCCAGTCGGTGGGAGTGTCCATCAGAAGGCACTGCCACCACTCCTGACTATCTATTTGGACAAATAGTCCTTCACGTTTACGCACCAAAGCGCTGGTATCTCAATACCAGTGACATTTATGCAAACAACTTTGCGTCAATAAAGGTGAGGTCTCGTTCAATTGGGAACTCGGCCATTATACCATCCATGTACTCAACCCTATAACTGCCAACGTGAACCCATCCGCCATATCGAAACCGTATGGTAAACACATCCGCCATAAAGATTCCCTAATGTTGATGAAATGTTCAACCACAAAATAGTTAAATCGATATAATAAAAAATAGAATCAGCGGATTCTAAATATTTGTTTCATATCTCCATGTATAGTTTAACCACTATCATTGTTAACAAAATTATCTTACACGTTTTCTTATTCTGAAAAAAAAAACACGTAATAATGTTGATATTATAGCATTCAAATCTACGTACGCAAAAAAAAAAAAAAAAAGAATCAATAATTTCAAAATATTTGTTTCATATTTCCATGTATAGTTTTAAAAACTATCATTGAAAATAAAATTATGTTACACGTTTTCTTATTTTGAAAAAAAAAACACGTAATAATGTTGATATTATAGCATTCTAATCTACGTACGCAAAAAAAAAAAAAAGAATCAATATAATTTCAAAATATTTGTTTCATGTTTCCATGTATAGTTTTAAAAACTATCATTGACAATAAAATTATGTTACTTGTTGTCTTATTTTGAAAAAAAAACACGTAATAATGTTGATATTATAGCATTCTAATCTACGTACGCAAAAAAAAAAAAAAAACAAAAAAGAATCAATATAATTTCAAAATATTTGTTTCATGTTTCCATGTATAGTTTTAAAAACTATCACTGACAATAAAATTATGTTACTTGTTGTCTTATTTTGAAAAAAAAAACATGTAATAATGTTGATATTATAGCATTCTAATCTACGTACGCAAAAAAAAAAACAAAAAAGATCAATATAATTTCAAAATATTTGTTTCATGTTTCCATGTATAGTTTTAAAAACTATCACTGACAATAAAATTATGTTACTTGTTGTCTTATTTTGAAAAAAACACGTAATAATGTTGATATTATAGCATTCTAATCTACGTACGAAAAAAAAAAGAATCAATATAATTTCAAAATATTTGTTTCATATTCCCATGTATAGTTTTAAAAACTATTATTGACAGTAAAATTATGTTACACGTTTTCTTATTTTGAAAAAAAAATCACATAATAATGTTGATATTATAGCATTCTAATCTACGTACGCAAAAAAAAAAAGAAAAAAGAATCAATATAATTTCAAAATATTTGTTTCATATCTCCATGTATAGTTTTAAAAACTATCACTGACAATAAAATTATGTTACATGTTTTCTTATTTTGAAAAAAAACACGTAATAATGTTTATATTATAGCATTCTAATCTACGTACGCAAAAAAAAAAAATCAATATAATTTCAAAATATTTGTTTCATATTCCCATGTGTAGTTTTAAAAACTATCATTGACAATAAAATTATGTTACACGTTTTCTTATTTTGAAAAAAAAAAACACGTAATAATGTTGATATTATAGCATTCTAATCTACGTACGCAAAAAAAAAAAAATCAATATAATTTCAAAATATTAGTTTCATATTCCCATGTATAGTTTTAAAAACTATCATTGACAATAAAATTATGTTACACGTTTTCTTATTTTGAAAAAAAAAACACGTAATAATGTTGATATTATAGCATTCTAATCTACGCACGCAAAAAAAAAAACAAAAAAGAATCAATATAATTTCAAAATATTTGTTTCATGTTTCCATGTATAGTTTTAAAAACTATCATTGACAATAAAATTATGTTACTTGTTGTCTTATTTTTAAAAAAAACACGTAATAATGTTGATATTATAGCATTCTAATCTACGTACGCAAAAAAAAAAAGAATCAATATAATTTCAAAATATTTGCTTCATATTCCCATGTATAGTTTTAAAAACTATTATTGACAATAAAATTATGTTACACGTTTTCTTATTTTGAAAAAAAAAAACACGTAATAATGTTGATATTATAGCATTCTAATCTACGTACGCAAAAAAAAAAAAGAATCAATATAATTTCAAAATATTTGTTTCATATCTCCATGTATAGTTTTAAAGACTATCACTGACAATAAAATTATGTTACATGTTTTCTTATTTTGAAAAAAAACACGTAATAATGTTGATATTATAACATTCTAATCTATGTACGCAAAAAAAATAAATCAATATAATTTCAAAATATTTGTTTCATATTCCCATGTATAGTTTTAAAAACTATCATTGACAATAAAATTATGTTACACGTTTTCTTATTTTGAAAAAAAAAAAAAAACACTACATACTTCCCAAAAAAAAAATCAATATTTTCAAAATATTTGTTTCATATCTCCATGTATAGTTTAACCACTATCATTGTTAACAAAATTATCTTACACGTTTTCTTATTTTGAAAAAAAAAACACGTAATAATGTTGATATTATAGCATTCTAATCTACGTACGCAAAAACAAAAATAAAAAAATCAATATAATTTCAAAATATTTGTTTCATATCTCCATGTATAGTTTTAAAAACTATCATTGACAATAAAATTATGTTACATGTTGTCTTATTTTGAATAAAATCACGTAATAATAATGTTGATATTATAGCATTCTAATCTACCTACACAAAAAAAAAAATCAATATAATTTCAAAATATTTGTTTCATATCTCCATGTATAGTTTTAAAAACTATCATTGTTAACAAAATTACGTTACAAGTTGTCTTATTTTTTAAATAAACACATAATACCGCATTTCCCTAATTCACCGTATGAAAGATAGAGAGCGATTACATAGATAGATAAAATTAATAAAATTCTAACAAACACATAATAATATGATATATGTTCTTTTATTTGGATATTTACGCATAATGAAGTTGTTATATACGTACGCATCATACTTATTATCATTATATCATATATGTACATCTACAAACTTTATAAATTTACGTATAAAAAAAACAGATTACCTCAAGTAAGCAATGCACCAACAGACGTTTGAAGAAGAGTATGAAATATTTAGAGTGAGTAGTTTAGAGTGGTGGAAGAGAGTTTGAGTATGTGAAAGGAATAGGTAATTTATAGAGTAATAAAAAAAAAGTCGGTCAATTTTAAAAAAAAATTAATTAAAAAAAAAAATACAAAGCTGTCAGCATGCACATGCATGCTGACAGCGACCGGACCAGAACATTTGGTCCGGTCGGCTCACACCGGTTGGCCAGTTGCCAACCGGTCCAAAAACCGTGCTTCCTAACCGAGATTTCACATCTCGGTTTGGATGAAAAAATCCAAACCGAGATGAGAAATCTCGGTTTGCCTTAGATTTGTAAATATTTTTTCATGCAGTCTATATTTGTATTTGGTTTTCCATGGAGGCTTATATCGGTCAAAACTCTATGATTTGCCTGGGGTAGAATTAAATTGGTGAGAGAATTCTACAGTGGTGGTAGATTTAGGGTTTATTTGCACTGATAATTTTTTTGAATTGACTGGATCTAATGTTTGGTATGATAGGGATTTCAACGTTCTCTTATTCAGAATTCACTCATACGGTAAGTGTTACTGTTGCAAGTAATTTCATCTTTTGTTCAAATTCGATGACTTTAGCACATATTCATTGTTTTGATTGTGAAAATTGAAATATTGATGAGGCCTATATGTATATTTATATAATTTTATCTATCTAATTAATATTCAACTCTAGGGTTCAACAGATCCTGCTGCCTAAAGTTGCTAAATATGAGTCAGAAATTGGTGTAGTCGATAGAGTAGTGGTTGTTTCATGTTATTTCAAGTTGTATAGCTGCAATTTTGCTAGCAATTTTATTGTTTCGAGCAATTATATATGGAAATTGTTGGTTTTAAATCATAGAACTGACGATTGATGAGTTCATATTCTTCCATCAAATGTTTATTGGTCTTCTTACACGTTTAACCTTTGCTTGAGATTACGGTCAGGGATGAAATGATGCAATCACCATGAGTAAATCTGCTTGCTTTTATGTGATTAGTAGTCTGAAAAAAATTGTTCTTTTAATTGTTAGTTTAATCTGCAAAGACTATAGGGTAGGAACATTTGATGAACTATGATAACGTGTTATTGGAGACAAGATAATTACTTATTAATAGTCAACTTTAGGGTTCAACAGATTGAATTGAAGTGATACATTTTTGTTGAATGCCCATGCTCTTCTCATATTCAAATTACAACCATGTTTTTTTTTATTAATAAGTTATCTATTAATGTATAGGATTTGCTTCAAAAAATTACCGCTCATTAATCATTATTTCTTTGAAATTAACGATTATTAAGGATATCTATCTGTTAATGCATATAATTTTCTTATTAATCATCATTTCTTTGAAATTGTTTGGTTTCAGAACGTCAAGTCATCAAAGATCGAGTTTTTAATATGAAAATACAGAATTCATTCACACAGTAAGTGTTACTGTTGCAAGTATGTTCATATTTTGTTCAATTCGATGACTTAAGCACGGATTCTTTGTTTGGATTCTGCAATTTAAATATTGATGAGGCCTACATGTATTTTTTTTTTTTCAGTTTATCTATCTGATTAATATTCAACTTTAGCTTTCAACAGATTGGTGCAATTGACATTCTCTTCTTCTCTCAATTGATCGATGGATGCTCTGATTGATAGGAGTTTTGGTTTACTGAAAATGATTAAGTCTTGATGCACTCTGGTCCGCTGTCTGAAATTAATGTAGCGGGGATTTGGTGCTCCTTTTGCCGGACAAAGAACTAATCCATCCCGTTCATATCAGGGAGGACTCGAATGATTTGGTCTCTCCTATTAGCGATGTTTATAGAGTTTTTCATTATGTATTAATAGAGCATGATATATTTATACTGTTGCTAATTAATTAATTAAGGAAATGACAATATTTTTATATATGTTGTGAAAGTTCATATTCGCGTATAATAAAATAAGTTGCAATACAATTGTTGTATCAGATGTTTAAAACCAACAAAATTATAATTTTTTTACATACATATTATAGCAAAAAAAAATCATTTAGCAAGTCGTTCTACACGTAGCGCATGGTCAACACCTAATATAATACCGACTAAGCAGCGCTAGAAAAATGGCCACATGTTGTTTTGGTTAAAAATTTATATTTATATTGGAAAAAAAAAGTTTTGAAAAAAAAGAAAAAAAAAACTGATTCGTATGATGTACGGTAGTGCTGAAGTACAACAGCCTAATTTCGGTAAAGCCTATCCACCTGATAGGGCTCCTATATATATATATAGTAAGCAAGTAAGGAACCCTAAGTAATTGCATTTCCGCCGCTGTGATTGTCCTCAGCACCCCTACAACCGCTGCATTTCCGAGTTACAGACCGTAAGTAATTGGTTTCTTTCTTTCTTAACTCTGTTTTAGTTTCAATTATCAGTGTCTATCCATTGGTCTCGTTTCCTGCAATCTCAGAGGTGGAGTTGAAATTGCTTAACGAAAAGTGAAATTCCTATATTGTATGGTAAAACTCTCCTCTCCTGCGTGTATCCCGTAGCCTAAGCAATATTTCAAGCTTAAATACACCATTCACCTATGTAATATCTTCTTTTGCTTTCAAATTTTCGCCCCCAACGCTGAAAGTTTTAATTTTGCATACTGTAGGTGGAGATTAATCGCACCGGAAAGTTTAAGTCTGTTCGAGATCAAACAACCGTACCTATTTGTCATGGTAAGCTACACATAGTATGACAACAGATCCCCTTCAGATGATATGCTGCTCAAGTATTGCTCAAATGTGGCTGAGCCTTCATTAGCTATTCATGCTTTCTTGCCTCCAATTGATCAAACTTCCGTTTCACATTATATGCAGGAACTAGCTAGTGTAGATGAAGAAGACCCATTATGTCAAAATCATAGTGTAAAGGAAAAACACAAAGGAAAAGGACAACTTGAACAAAGGTTTTATTCAACCCTATAAACTTGTTAAACTTGAACAAATGTCATTTAATACTAGAGTCGATCACGACTAGAAGTGTTTTTGTTTGGCGTACTCTTTTAAGTAGATTAGAATTGATTTTGCTTGTCAATTTTTCCATGGAAGAATATAAAGTGTTTGTACTTTGAATATAAGTCATAAGTATATGTAGGAAAAATCACTTATCTAACTAATATTTGCAACTCAAACACACAAAAATAAGGATAAATGAGTTTCCGAAACCAGAATCACTATCAGCGCATTAGGCAGATGCGCCATCTGCGAGATGCGCCATGTAAATTTAATTTGCTTGATGCGCCACAAATCTCGGAAAAATCACCCAAATAACTAATATTTGAAACTCAAACACCAAAACAAGATAAAATTTCGGCTGAAACTCAATATAACCATTGGAGCATCTCCCAGATGCGCCATTTTCCCCTAGGGTTAACGGTCAATTTTTTGACCATTAACCCAATTTTGGCTCAACGGTCAAAAATTTGACCGTTGAGTCAAATGGCGCATCTGACAGATGCGCCATTTGCCCCGCATCTCTCAGATGCGGGGCAAAATTGGCTTATAAAACCGGAGCTGCTGCGCCATTTAGAGCGCACCAGCTCCAAATTATCTCTCAAAAAACCTCTAATTTTTTTTTTAGATTTTCTGATTGTTGATATGCCGCTACCAGCAGATCCGTCACTTCTTTACAGCCAGACGACTCATATATCTCAGAATGCTACTTGGGACACGGTAATATTTATTGTTGTTAATATTAATGTATAAATTGTATTTAGACTTACATGCTGATAGGAATTTACATATCTGTTACTGCCTATAGGTATAGACCATAGATAAAATTGTTAATTTGATAGATTCTGAAAGGTTATGAATTAGTTGTATATTTTAATTTGTAGTTACCACTTAGAATTTCTGTGAATGCAAAATTAGTTTACGTTTAATTTTATAGATAGTTCTCCAAATAAAACTGTTAAATTTGAAATTTAATAGCCACTTAAATATTTTAAGTTATAGTTGTTTTGTTAGAATATTCTAATGTGAATTAGTTGTATATTTTAATTTGTAGTTACCACTTAGAATTTCTATATATGCAGAATTAGTTTACGTTTAATTTTATAGATAGTTGTCCAAATAAAATTGTTAATTTGAAATTTAATAGCCATTTAAATATTTTAAGTTATAGTTGCTTTGTTAGAATATTCTAATGTCAACAGCTGCCCCTCCCTAAACCATCTCCTGCAAACCAAACCAACAGAAACCACCTCATCGAACCGGTTCACTCCTCCCTCCAAAACCGCCCCTTTCCAAACCGAGTTAACAAACCGAGCTAGACCGCCGTTGTTGGACCCTCTCAAAATCAAGCCGGTTCGCATGGAAAATCAAAATCAACCCCCCGGCCAACCCAGGAACGATCCCCAATTCCGACCACCTCCGGTCTATAACTCGACCTTGAACAGGATGCTGGCTGGGAAACTGGTAACCACGACTAGGCCACGCACCGACATAGTCGAGAAGCTTGCAACTGAAGGGTGGAAATTTAATCCTCCTCCGAGGGTTAGTTACAGGACGGACAACTACTGGATCTTTGTCTTCCACGATGAGTTACACGTAGCTGAGGTAATGCTTAATGCACCCTTTCAAATTGAGAATGCACTGTTAGTCATGTTTGAGTGTAGAGAGTTTGGCATCCCTACCTCCTTTCCGATGAATGAGGTTGCAATGTGGATCGAACTTAGGAACTTGAACCCAAATATTGCTTGCTTTGATTCGATTACTACAATTGCTAGTACGGTTGGTACAGTTTTCCAAATTGAGCACTTGGATGCAATACTCACTGAACCCTATGCCATAGCTTACCCAAAGGTTAGGGTTGCCATCGATCTGTACAAAGCTGTAGTTTCGGGGGTAGTGTTGACTGATACACCCTACACTGAAGCAATTACCATCCGTTACCGTGGAGCCATGCCGTGTGGTATATGCGGGTGCCTCGGACACAAGGTCATGGACTGTAACAGGTCGGTCGAGCAAGCTCTGTCCCTTATCTCGGCGATGCAAGCTAAGGTTAACTCCTTCCCGGGGATCACATGCATGGAACAAACTGACGAGTTTTTATACTCCCACAAAGCCAATCGAGGTACTGGGAGTCTTTGCAAATGGATTAAATGGAACTTAGACGCACGTCTTAACACCCCGGATGGTAGGGAAGGGGAGCGTTTTAGGCCGCCAAATCGTAACACCACTCCAGCTGGGGCTGACATTGTTCAGGCAAACCCCAACAGGCCCCCTCAACCGAATTTCTTGACACAGGACACCCAGGGGGCACAAAAATTGGAATCCGAGCAACGCGATTGGTCGGAGCTGAACCGCATGCATCCTACATACACCCACAACTTCCAGGCATCCGAATCAACCTACGGAGAATCTAGCTCTCAAACCGTGTCGGCACCGCTGATCTCATCCTCCAGTTCATTGATTTGGGATCCATACGAACAGGTCTATGGAATGGTCCATCCAACCCTCACTGAATCCATGGTATTCCAAACCATGTATAACAGCCACTTTATACCGAAATGGATCGCGGCACCGGAGTTCACTGCTCCCCTCCTGGAAAATACCCCACATGTCATCATCACCCCCCCAGCCTCTCCGCTGACGGCTTTAGCAGGGAAACTGTCAGCCCAACTAAACCCCACAGGCCCGACACAGTGTCTCACTCCGGACCTCATTTTCGACCCTATCATCCAAGACGTGGAGGAAGAAGATACTAATGCACCGATGGATAGGGAGTTGGGGGAGGGCCCCCAACTATACCATCGGCCAGAAAAGGAACCGCTGCACATGGGATCCCTCATTGTACTAGACCAGGAAGACGAAGCCAGAAGCGGTCAGTTGGGGGAGGGCCCCCAACCGAACAGGAGGCCAGGGAAGGAACCTGCATTCCCCAACTCTCTTGAGGAGGATAACATCGGACCGCACAGGAAAAGGCCAAGGCTTATCACTCAGGAGCCACATATGGAAGGGACAAACGAGCGCACTCGCCGCACTCCAAGAATGTCCGTGGGCCCGCGTCCAGCTCGCAAATTCCTGAACCGCAAACACCCCACCGGACCGAAAGACCATACTGAGGTACAACATTTACGTTGCTAGAACCATTGTTTTCACTTCCAAGTTAGTGATTATGTTGGATTCCATACTTTAATTAGTACGGCCGACCCTAGCTGGGTTCGGTCGGAATCATTATGAGGATCCTAGCCTGGAACTGTCAAGGTGCCGGAAGCCTGTTGACAGTTCAACATATTGGGGTACTCCTTAGAATCCACAAACCAGATTTGCTATTCATTTCTGAGATCAAGAGCCAGGTACTTAGATTAAAAAGAACCGTTGATAGGACTGGCCTGGTCAATCAAGTCTGTGTAGATCCGGATAGTACTAGGGGAGGTCTCCTTTTAGCCTGGAAAGACAATTTTACGATTGTGACACTAGGTAGTGACCGAAATGCCATCCACACCACAATTTCTGCTACCAATGCACCCGCCCCTTGGGAGGCCTCCTTTGTCTATGCTCCGTCTAGACCTGAAGATCGGCCTCCCTTTTGGGAGAAGCTCCTACATTTTCGTAGCACTCGACCTCTTGACAGTCCTTGGATGGTCATTGGAGATCTGAATGAAATTTGGAATTTCGACGAAAAGGAGGGTCGTATTCCCGCTTCAGCCTCTCGTATCCTTAGAGTTCACAGTTGGAGCGATCAAGCGGGACTGGCAGATTTGGGGTTCACTGGCCAACCGTTCACTTGGACCAATAGGAGATCAGGAGAGGATAGGGTTAGAGAACGCCTCGACAGAGCTCTAGCCAACCCGAACTGGCAACAAAGGTTTCCACATGCCAAGGTTATCCACCTAGAAACAGTTGCCTCTGATCACTGCACTGCCCTATTATGCTGAATTCCACAACGGAGGCAACAAACGAGAACAAGTCCCGCCTTTTCCGTTTTGAAAATTTGTGGCTCAGGCACCCATCCTTCCCCGAGGTTCTCTCTCAAGCTTGGCGTAAAAGACAACAAGGCCCTCCACAACATTTGCTCAACCTAAACCTCACTAGGCTCAGATTTAAGCTAGTAGAGTGGAACCGATCAACCTTTGGGCACATCGACTTACAAATCAGGGACACCCTGGTTAAACTTGAGAAGCACAGAGAATGGATTCGGTGGACGGTACCACTGACCAACTGACCCTTTTTCTAAAAGAACTCTATCTTAACCAGGAAACAATGTGGAGGCAGAAATCGAGGCAACTTTGGTTAACAGAAGGGGATCGAAATACAAAGTTCTTTCATGCGTTCACTGTTGCCAGACGCAGAACAAATAGCCTCGACTGTATTTCTTTGCCGGATGGGTCCCAATTAACCAACCTGGAAGATGTGGTAAACCATATCCTGGAGTACTACATTGACGTCTTCAAGGCAAGAGTTGATCTACCCTGCCCATCCATCCCAGCAAGAAATTGTCTTTCAATCCAAGAGGAAGCAGCACAGAATCTAGGTGCTCATCTTAGTCCCCTCGAAATAATCGGGGTACTCAAGCAACTCAACCCGGACAAAGCCCCGGGGCCTGATGGTTACCCGGCTAGATTCTTCCAACATACGTGGGAGACTACCAACCAGGAACTCTGCAAAGCAGTCACAAACTTTTTCATCAGCGGATCACTGAGCTAGACCATCAACTCAACAAATCTAGTTCTTATACCAAAAAAGGCCAACCCCCAAGAACTGAAAGACTGGCGGCCTATTGGGGTATGCAACACAACATACAAGGTCATCTATAAGATTCTCACTAACCGGCTCAGAAAGGTGATTGCGAGATTGGTCTCCCATTTCCAAACGGCATTCGTTCCGGGGAGGAGCATTACAGACAACACTCTACTAGCCCAGGAACTCCTGCATACCATTAAACAACGGCGCCAAGGCAGAAAAGATTTATTAGCATTGAAACTCGACATGAGTAAAGCCTACGACCGAGTTGAGTGGGCTTTCTTAAAGGAAATTCTGTCCAGTATGGCGTTCCCCACCAACTTCATCAACTGGATCATGGAATGCATCTCCTCAGCCAGACTCAACGTAATCATAAATGGAAAACCTTCCCGGTACTTTAAACCAACAAGAGGCTTAAGACAAGGTGATCCCCTATCACCCTACCTTTTCATACTTGTATCCCAAATGCTATCTCAGGAGTTGTCATCGGCCCAACTACAAGGAAGATTGAAAGGGATCAAACCAGGAAGACATACACATGAAATATCCCATCTTCTATTCGCAGACGACAGCTTTCTCTTCCTGGAGGCGACCTTAGAAAATGTCGCAAACCTGAAGCAAATCCTTGACGAATACCAGCACGAATCAGGCCAGCTAATAAATTACAGCAAGTCCAGTATTCGTTTCAGCCCAAACGTCCCAAATGCGTTGGGAATTCAAATCTCAAATCTACTAGGGGTAACAGAGATGCTACCAGACGAACTATACCTGGGCCTACCCACAGACTGGGTGAAACAAAAAAGCCAGATTGGGCAAACGCTTATTCAGCGCACAACAGCAAGAATACAAGGCTGGATGACGAAGCTGCTTTCTCAAGCTGGGAAGGAAATCCTACTCAAATCCACAGCTGCTTCCATCCCTACCTACGTCATGTCATGCATCAATCTCACCAAGCAAACTTCAGCTAATCTGGAAAAACTACATCGACATTTCTGGTGGAATTCTACAGAGGAGAAGAAAGGTATGGCTTGGATCAGTTGGGAGAAGTTGTGTAAATCCAAAAGAGATGGAGGCATTGGTTTCAGGAACATGAACGCCTTTAACCTGGCCCTACTTACTAAACAGGCCATGAGGGTAGTTACCAATCAAGACTCCATGTGGGTCCAGTGCATTCGGAGCAAATACATGCGACATGCAACGTTCTTTACAACAAAGACTTACCCTCACCACTCACCTGTTTGGAGAACCCTGAACAAACTGCAGATTTTACTCGGAAAGGGCGGAAGATGGCACGTAGGAGATGGAAAGAGCATAAATTTTTGGACTGACCCTTGGGTACCAAATTTTGGACTCCTAAAGGACTGGGTTTGCACCATTCCCCCCCCCCTCCCCCCCTTGAGCAGAACACAATTAACAAACACCAAAGTCGACTGGTACATGGATAACCGTTCATGGGCCCTGGACAACCTACCTCAACAGTTACCACCCGTAATCAAATCCGCCATATCCCAGATCGAGCTTCCAATCTTCAACACCCCCGACCTCTTCCTCTGGCAACACATTGACTCAGGACTTTACTCAGTAAAGACGGGTTATCATTTCATTAAATCGCTACTCATCACAGAGCAGCAAGGAGATTCAGCCTCGACCTCTTCGATCGCTAATTCTTCCTTTTGGAATAAGCTTTGGAATGCCAAACTTCTTCCCCAAGTTAGAATGTTCATCTGGAAAGGTTGCAACAACGGCTTGCCTCTTGGTCAAGCACTTCATAGGCGAATTTCGTCCTTTAACCCCAAGTGCCATCTCTGCCATCACACCAGTGAGACATGGGACCACTTGATGTGGTTTTGCCCTTTTGCCCAGAGAATCTGGTTCGGATCGATCTTCGGAACAAGCACAGCAAACTCAAACTGCAAGTCTGTTTTGGAATGGCTCTTTAGTGTTACGAGTAGTACATTAGGAGTCTGTCTAGATGATATCTTTGTTAATAAATGCCTAGTTATGTGGGGTATTTGGCTAGAGCACAATTCTACTATCTTTAAACATAGAAGACCTAGCCTAGAAAACACTTTACGATGTATCCAGACTGTTATTTCCGATAATGTTGATGCGTTTGTTTGTAACTCGGGACACGGAGGCACCCCCTCAGTCCCCACTAGTGTAGCTCCCATGAGAAGACCGCCGTTACACACAAAGCCCTCTATAGTGTGTGATGGAGCAGTGAGGGCTGGGAAGTTCCTTGTTTTTGGAGGCGCAATTTTACTAAACAATAGTGGCGGAACAGTAGCGGCCTCCGTAGTTTCGGCGCCTGGAGATGACCCTCTTTTGTCGGAAGGATTAGCTGTTCGGGCAGGTTTACTGTTGGCTAGGTCACATCCGCAGGAGTACCACATCCTGTTCACAGATTCGACCAAGCTACTAAAGCAGATTGAACTCTCTTCGACAGGCTGCAACCCTTCCTTGTTCGGCATCGTCCCCAGTTGTTAATTTCAGTTACCTCGTCTGTTATTTATGCTGTAACTAGACTTCGGGTCTCTAAAGCACACAAACTTATTACTAGTGCTGCGAACTTATCTGTAACAGGATCTTGGTTAACTCAGGACATTCCGTATCCATTACGGGTGGACTAAGTGGGCCTATTCTATATATTATGGATGTTTTAAGACAAAAAAAAAAATTTAATGTGAATTAGTTGTATATTTTAATTTGTAGTTACCACTTAGAATTTCTATATATGCAGAAGTAGTTTACGTTTAATTTTATAGATAGTTGTCCAAATAAAACTGTTAATTTGAAATTTAAATATTTTAAGTTATAGTTGCTTTCTTAGAATATTCTAATGTGAATTAGTTGTATATTTTAATTTGTAGTTACCACTTAGAACTTCTATATAATTTGAAAGTTAATAGCAACTTAATATTAAATACGCTATGTCATTAATTTGCGTTTAAATTTATAGGTCGTCAAACCTGCTAACGAGATCACATTTAGAGATGCCAAGATGTGGGAGTTAGATGCCCGTACCCAACATTATGTTGACATCGCCGGATTTGGATTAGCTGGTAGAGCCTCCAATATCTACTTCGATAAGGCTTTACTCCATTCCCTTGTTGAGAGGGGACGTAACGAGACCCACACATTTCACCTAGCTCATGGTGAAATGACGGTGACGTTACTAGACGTTTCCGTCATTTTGGGTCTACCAATTACTGGGACGCCCGTCACCGACTTTTACCGGTTACTACCGAGGCTCGAGAGGACAACGATGGATCGCTTCACGTTGGACACATGTCATCGTCTCCTCGATATAACAGTGCCCAGAGAGGCACTAAAGGACAAAAAGGGCACGTTTATCAACGCCAAATGGATCAGGAGCCAGATTCAGGCACTCCCTCATGACACTGAAGAACAGGCACAACGAAAGGCACGAGGCTATATCTTGGTCCTCCTCGGTCAAGTTCTGCTCGCCAACACTCAAGGGAATCATATTCCACTTGAGTACATATTCTTTCTTGAAGATTTGGATAGGGTTCGAGAGTACAGCTGTGGCTCGGCTGTATTAGCCTATTTATATAGGGGCCTCTGCGATGTTGTTCAAAAGAAGACAAAAAACTGCTAAGGATGCGGTTGTCTTCTACAGGTATGCAAGATTTCTAGTAATGACAGTATTTTTAAATTTATATAGCTCTGTTTTAATTTGATTTTGCACATAGGTCTGGGTGTGGGAGCATTTCTCGGTTGGCAGGCGCTCACTGCAGAACTTGCCAGAACCTGGCCTTAGTCTCGGATGTTGGTGGGTTGCGCCGAAGAGTCAAAAGAATAACCCGACGTCGTTTTCCCACCAAGTATACCGAGATATGTTGGTGGGCCCCTCTGTGAAATCTGTAAGATCAACTATCCAAACTTAATTGATAATATTTAAATTGTTTTACCATTTATTGTAGCCTGATTATTTTTAACATTACAGGTGGAGTGGGACCCATATGCCGCGGAGCGGCGAGAAATGCTTCACGCCGTATGTTTCCAAGATGAGGATCTGGCGAAGAGGCGGCTGCCGTTGTTCCACATGAACATCGTGGAGTGGTACCTCCCCGATCGGGTCCCGCGACAATTTGGGTTGGCCCCGACGATTCCCGACCCTCCAACTGAGCTTCAACAATGGACCATCTCCATGAAAAGCGCACATGGGGTAAGGACGCGAGACCCCCTTATTGCGAACAGCATGGGGATCTTATCCAAGTGTGGAACAACGGCGACATCGTGGTGGTTCCAGGCGGCGTACCAGTGACCAACGAAGCTTACATGGAGTGGTACAACTCTGTTACAGTTACAATGTCGACTCCTCGTCAAGAAGAACCTGAACAGCTGCCTGGAATTCTACCCCCAAGACACCACGATAGAATCGGAAACAACGTTATGGTGGCAGTAAGTCTTCTATTCGACCTCTTATGTCAATTTTAATAATTCTAACAATTTTATTTGGTCCAACATATTTTCAAACTTTGCACATTTAATAGGCCAATGCGTTTGATCGTGCCGTGTTGCGAGCGAAGAAGATGCGTCGGTTAGCCACCACTGAGTCGGGAGTTAGTTGTGCTAATGCTTTCATTGAGGACTTCCGTATAGGGTATGATTCCCTCGACTTGGTTGAGCGTTTTGAGGCACTTATGGCCCGTCCCGATTCTCCCCCTGAGGTACCTCCCCCTGATGTTGGTGCAGATTTTGGTGTCAATGTCGAGTACGGTGATCTGATCTTTGGAGGTATGGATGTCGAAGACCTCGATACCATGTTAGATGACCCAGCACAGGGGATGTACGACGCACCTCCACCTCCCACTCAGTATACGCAGGCCGATGAACAGGGTCCTAGTTGTAGTAGGAACATCCGGACGAGACGCGGATAGAAAATTAGTTTAGTTTATTATTAAATAATGTAATTTACTAAATGTCGTGAAACTTCAATGTTAGTCTTAAAAATATGTCAGGAAACTATTTTAATTTTTTCATATTTTTTTGAGTATGTCGATTTTTAAGATTTTTTTTCAAAAAGTTTGATTTCAGGGTACCTAACATGCACATTGTTTGGAAAAACATTATTTTTCCTAACTGTTTAGAAAAAATTTAAAAAAACATAGCACATACTTCAACTACATACGAATACAAATCCGCAAACAGTTCAGTTACAACTATCTTCAAATAAAACTATTACAACGAGTACAACTCATCTTGGCCCCGAGTGTTACAGCTTCTTGCGTTGTGACCTTCTTGACGACATCAACTGCATCTACTCCGCTAGGGTTCTTTGGATGTGTCCATTTCATTGCGAATTCTCTTTTTCTTCCGTCCCCGAGGAACAATCAGCATCCGAGGATCTGCTACTATCAAAGGCCCTTCCCATATTGACCATTGCGACTGCCGACGCAGTGTTTGAAACGGCATACCATAAGTTTTAATACATCTTTTGTTCTTGAACCATTTGGGAACAAAATCTTTAAGACGACGATTCGAATGACCGATGGCTGCAATGGCGTGACAACACGGGTAATGAAATAGTCTCCATCTGCCGCAGTCACAGTCCCTATCAGTCATGTTGACCGTGTAGTTTTCATCATGTTCTGCAGCCGAAACATAGTACTTCACGCCCTGCTCAAAAGTTACAGTTCTGCAGAACCTCGCATTTTCCTTAGCCTTCTGTATCAACACTGTAATTTTCGGAGAATACTTTTCTTTACCAAAACAGCTTCCTCTGCAATGTTCTTCCGGTCAACCCAATATTTGACCATCTTCGAGAACGTCTCAGTGACTAATGCGGTCACCGGTAACATGCGAGCATCTTTTAGGACCTTGTTGAAACACTCTGAATGATTTGTTGTCATTACACCATACCTTGAGCCGTCATCGAAGGCTAATGACCAAACAGCGAAGTCACCACAACGGTCAATGAAAGGTTTATACTTCTGATCATCTGCAACCAACCACATATCAACCTCTTTCTGGAACCTCTCCCTGTTCACCTCATAAATCATGCTCGATAATTTCTTTTTCAGCTGTTTATTCTTGAAATGAGTATTAAAGTTGCTCGCAAGATGTCTGGCACAAGACTTGTGTGAGTGATTTGGCTCCGGATAAACCTCTGCTAGAGCACGCCATTTAAGGCGCATCTGGCAGTTGCGGCATTTTGGTTAACGGTAAAAAATTTGACCGTAACCGCGCCGGGGAAAATGGCGCATCTCCCAGATGCGCCCTAAATGGTGCATCTGAGAGATGAGCCATTGGTTATTTTAAGTTTTGGACGAAAATTCCCCTTGTTTTTTTGTTTGAGTTTCAAATACTGGGTATTTGGGTGATTTTTCCCTAAAACGCAGTGTTCTGGCAAAATCTCAATTTTTTTAGAAAAATTAGTACGAATTCTTAGTTATAAGGGAAGTTCAATTCCGCAAACGGATCCGAATTTGGAGTGCGGTAGAATTTATACAAGTTTGTCAAAGTTTAAAAAAAAAAAACAAATTAACATTTGAACTTTGATCTAGGACTACCGTTTATTTACAACTCCAAATACAATGAAACTCGAGATTTATTTAATTTATTATACAATTAACAGCCTGTAAATTTTTCAATTTTTTTTGAGAATTTCAAAATTTAGGTTTTCAGTAGGGATGGCAACGGGGCGGGTTTTCGCAGCCCCGGACCCGCCCCGCGGGTCGGCCTGGATGACCCGGCCCCGGCCAAATGGACCTTCTGGGGCGGGTCGGGTCGGGTCAACAATCCCGCGGGGCCCCGACCCGCCCCGTCATGTGAACAACATATATATATATATATATTTTTTTTTTTTTCACTTTTCAATATTAAATACAATTTTTTTTTGTCAAAATATTACATTATATATAAATTCAAAACATAAATCTAACACCAATCAAATATAAACAACAAACACATCAAATTCATTACAAATACAAATTCAAATCCAAACACCAAATTAACAAATCCTAATAATCTAAATATACATCTATTTGTAATTTGGTCCATGTTATTTATATAGGTACTATATTAACCATATTGTTTAGTAAATGTTAGATCATATTAACATAAAAAAAAAATAAAAAAAAATATTATATATATGCATTTCGGGGCGGGTCTACGGGCCCTGGGTCGCTAGACCCGGACCGGACCCGACCCGTGACACGCGGGTCGGCGGGTCAAAACCGGGTCGGGGCCCCGAGACCCGTTGCCATCCCTAATTTTCAGCACCGAACGGTGTTCATCCCCCTTAAAACGCAGCGTTCGGGCCAAATGTCGAATTTTTAGAAAAATTTGAAAAAATTAGTACAAATTATTAGTTATTAGGGAAGTCCAATTCTACAAACGGATCTGAATTTAGAGTGCTGTAGAATTTATACGAGCTTGTCAAAGTTCCAAAAAAAAAAAAACACAAATTAACGTCTGAAATTTGATTTAGGACTACAGTTTATTTACAACTACAAATGCAATGAAACTTGAGAATTATTGAATTTATTATACAATTAACAGTATGTGAATTTTTCAAATTTTTTTGAGAATTTCAAAATTTAGGGTTTTAAGCACCGAACGGTGTTCGTCCCCCCTAAAACGCAGTGTTCGGGCCAAATTTTGAATTTTTAGAAAAAAATGAAAATATTAGTACGAATTATTAGTTATTAGGGAAGTCCAATTCTGCAAACGGATCTGAATTTAGAGTACCGTAGAATTTATACGAGCTTGTCAAAGTTAAAAAAAAAACAAATTAACGTCTGAAATTTGATTTAGGACTACCGTTTATTTACAACTCCAAATGCAATGAAACTCGAGATTTATTGAGTTTATTATACAATTAACAGTCTGAAAATTTTTCAATTTTTTTTTAGAATTTCAAAATTTAGGGTTTTAAACACCGAACGGTGACCCCCCCTAAAACGTAGTGTTCGGGCCAAATGTCGAATTTTTTAGAAAAATTTGAAAAAATTAGTACGAATTATTGGTTATTAGGGAATTCTAATTCTGCAAATGGATATGAATTTAGAGTGCCGTAGAATTTATATGACGCTTCTAATTCGATTTATATTCTACATATAGGAAAATGTTTTACATTTTGTTTCGCTATGACGTCGAGGTCCTTAATAACTGGCATATTCATATACACGGCGATACATATGTTGAGCTACAATGTCATCGCGATATTACATTTTGCGATGCAAAAATCCATGCAATGCGACTCTACTGTATATCAAGGCCTCTTCTTGGGATCGTTTTACGGGATGGGTGGAATGCAATCACCACATTCGAAATGTGGGGAAGTATTATGTCTAGCTACCAGTCCCCGGTGGAGATCATTGTCGTTCCTAGAGCTGGAGTGGATGACGATGTAGAAGAGTATGGTGGGTATGATCTATCCCGTCATATGTTACAACTAGGATTAATGGACAGAGCTCCCACAGATGGAGAATGCAGCACCTCAATACCTGATCCAGATTGCACGAACATCATATTTGAAAGACTTTACAGGAACGCCAGACCTGATGGAGACTGCAGCAACATTGATGGTGTAGAACAAGATGCAGATGTAGGTGAGGTTGTCGAAAATTAAGAAGAAGACGATGTGCGCGGAGAGGAGGTTATGCAAGAAGAAGAAATTTACATTGAAGATGAGTCTCCTGCTCTAGTAGAATCCCGTGGATGATGGAAACAAGTTGAATGTCAAGAGGACTGGACTTCCGGTGACTGGTGTTGGGATCAAAATGACGTGGCCACAAACTTTACGGAATGGACTTCTAGGCTTCGCCTTGGACGTAGCTCTCTCGAGGACTTGATTTCCTCCGTGAGACTTTTAAGGTCGAGCACCTAAAAAGGGGTGGGGATGGCCCCTGATTCCACTCTGAAGCTTAAGTTAGTAATGTATTTGAGAGTGTAATATATAAGTATTCAGAGCAGATTGTTTTTTAATTGAATAAGATAGGCCCCTATTTATAGGGGAGAGTTACCGACTTATCAGTGGCGGTTATCTCCTTAGTGAGTTTTCTTTTGGAGTCGGCCAAGCAGGTGACAAGCAGGTCGCCACCACACTTTTACTTAGGAGGGAAGTCTTTTCTAAGACGGCTGAAGCAGGTGACAAGCAGGTCGCCACCTCACATTTACTTCGGGGGAAGGTTTTCCCTTGGAGACGGTGGGAAGCAGGTGGCCACCTGTCTTTACTTCGAGGGAAGGTTGAGCCATAAGTTGGAGGAGTCCATAAGTTGAGCCTCTTTATTTCCTGCAGTATTACTGAGGCCTCCCTTGTGAGGGGTGAAAACAATGTTGTGGATGCCTTGGGGTCTTGCTTGCTCGTTGGCCCTTGATCCTCCCTGTGGCATCCATGCCTGCCTTCTAGGTGGTTGTTGTGGTTGTTGCGGCTTTCCTTTTACTGGCTTGTTGTCTGGTGTATGGGCCTCATTTTCCTTTTTACGATTTGATCGTGAATGCTCCAAATCGATATACGCCTCGACTCTTTCAGCCAGCTCCTCAAGTGAGTTAATTGGTAGCATCTCCACATTGTCAGCCAGTGGCGCCCCTCGGCGTCCCAAGTTCCTTATGAAAGCATGCATTATCTCCCCCTTGAGAGTCCTGTTGCTATGTCAGAGATGTTCTGATTGAATTTTGTATAGTAGCTTGCCAGAGATTCGTCATATCCTTGCCTCACATCATCTAGGGCTGAGTCACCCTTTAAGAGCTGTCTCTCCCCTAGGTATTGCTGGATAAACTTGTCTTTCAGATCTGCCCATGAAGCAATTGATGCCTGAGGTAGACTGAAAAACCAATATGAAATGTTCCCTGAGAGAGTTGAGGGGAATAACATTGCGTAGTGATCCTTATTCCCAGTTCTCCCCAGAAGCGACGATTCATGTTTCTGAATGTGTTGTATTGGATATCATTTATCGACGTAGTCAGGAATTGGACGAGGTGCCACATTCGGTGGGATCATGACATGGATAAACTCTTGTGTGAAAGGATGTGAGGCCCTATCCCTTAGCTTGTCCATTACTCTTCCCTTGAACAATGAATAATATCTTGCAAAAGAATAGAGGAGACAAAAAGTTCTATAGCAAAGCATGAATATAGGGAAAAACACTACATAGTTGTAAAAACAACTTAGGCTTGGCCTCTCTTTGTTGGCATAAGCATTCCAATCTTTCTACAATTATTATTATTATTATTTTTTTTTTTTGCAAGTAGACATAAATGTTTAATAGAAGAACAAATTCTTTTCCAAATAAGAATGAAAAGCTTTGCAAAAATAAAGATTGGCAAAGAGTAAGACAATGGAACCTTTCTATAATGCTCTTGGAGCACCATGTTTTTGCCACTAATTTTTTTATTTTTCTATTGCCCTAAAGGTGAACCCCATAGGGAAATTGATATTATTAATAGTATGATACACATCTTAGGTGTAGTTAAAAAAATTCATACTTTTTCATATTTTTAAAGTTTTAGTTATGTTACAATTAAGTCCACCATAGTATTAAAAAACCAAAAGCATGGTGCTCCCAAAGCATAGTAGAAAAATCCAAGACAATGAGAAGCTGGCTTGTTGCATAATGGCTTTCCGCTCAATTTTAACGACAATCAGTGCAAACTGAAATAGTTAGGATAAAAGTAGGTCTGAAGTTTGGCCCTTGTTAATTTGAGATGTCTGAAGATTGAAATGGTGATAACTGAGGTCTGAAGTTTGGACTTTGTGGTTTTTATGTTTTCCATCCAAATTTTCTGTCAAATTTAACAGAACCGTGTGAAATGTCAAAAATACCATTTTGTAATATTTGAATTAATAAAAAGTTTAATTAATATAAAGATAAAATGACAAAAATACCCCTGTCCATAATTTAAACCTAACCCAACTCCGGCCACCACCACGGCTCCGGCCGGCCACCACCCTCTCCGGCGACCACCACTCTCTGGCGACCACCACCCTCTCCGACCGACCGCCACCACGGCCCCAATTGGGCCCAAATCGGAGCCACCGGCCCCGATTGGGCCCAAATCGGAGCCACCGAGCTCCGATCGGAACTTTGTGGCTCCTTTTTAGGCCCAATCGGGGCCGGTGGCTCCGATTTGGGCCGTTGTGGCGGTCGTCGGAGTTGGGTGGCGGTCGTCGGAGTTGTGAGTGGTGGTCGCCGGAGTTGGTTGGTGGCTGGCCGGAGCCGTGGTGGTGGCTGGAGTTGGGTGGTGGCCTTAAGGGCATTTTCGTCTTTTCATCCAATCATGTGCAAGAAGGGTATTTTTGAAATTTTATTTTATTTCTGGTCGCATGCAATGCACATGACCAACTTCCGTCAGTTTTAACGGAAAAAACTAACGGAGACCTCTATTATCTACAAGTCGAAACTTCAGACCTTTGTTAACACCATTTCAATCTTCAGACCTCTCAAATTCACAAGGGCCAAACTTCAGACCTCTCCCAGGTTATTAACAATAAGATTATATTGTTTTACAGCATGTACTTGATTTCCCGAAATTTTGTAGACTTCCTACTAATTACCTGCTAATGTTTGTTAGGTTAAATTGTCCACTGAACTGGTAAAACATATCCTCTTTAAAGTGTGGAATGAAATGAGGCATTTGCCTTACCCTCAGTAACAAAGTATCTGAAGTTTCAGGGTTATTAATTACTCTAATCCATCTTTGCTATCATACAGCACCTTGCTTTATGATGTAACCGAAAGTCTAGTCTCTAGATACTGATTCAGGTTGTTAAACCTAATTTCCCTTAAACACGGGTTAGAAAACATTTAACCATGATAGTAAAGTATACAGAATGACCATTATCTTGACAGACAATGAGACTCGACAACAAATGATATGGAATGATAATACTTGAGAAATATGTAACAAGCTCATCATATCAGTACTACATATCAAGCACTGCTGCGAAAGTATAACCTCTTAAATGAACATTTGAAAATGAAGACATTGAATACAATCAACATAGAGAGCACTAAATACATCCTTAGACTGTTGTTTTGAGATTTTTTCGATAACAGATTAATTGTTGTTGTCTGTGGACATATCTAATTACTCTTATTCCTTTTGTCGAGCATAGAGTTGAGGTATAATTCTATCGTGACAGACGCATGAGTAAAGTAAAAAATTGAATACCTTAAGATTGAGAGGGAGCCATAGTAGTGCCTAGGGCTGGGCATAAAAACCGGTTCGGGCGAACCGAACCTGAACCAAACCGGAACCGAACTAATACGAACCGGTTCTGACTGAACCGGTTCTTAAATGGTTCGGTTCTGATAAGGAATATATGGAGCGGATTTTGACTGGTTCAAAACAGGTTCTGAACCGGTTTTTCAGAACCACTTTTGTTAAATAAAGGCTTTATCTCACCCGCAATCGAACAAGGTAATCCTCTCCGTAATTCCATTGATCGCCACAGAAAAAGGTAGCAGTCGGCCTTGACAGGATCTGGTGCTGGACCTTATCATCAGAAACAAAGATTGTCTACCCAGGTTCACTGTTTATTTGGTGCATATCAAGAAAGAATCGTGGATTTGCTTTATCTTTCCATATTTTTTTTTCTCTATCTGTTTCTAATTCATTTTTGGTACTTGATTGATCATGCTTAGCTTATTTACATTCGCCTTTTTCCTGATAGGTATATGGATTCTATGATAAGTGTTTGCATAAGTACGACTCTGCAAATGTTTGGACTTTGCAGATACTACACTGATATATTTGATTATCTAATGTTTGTGATGTTTAACTCATCAATAGCATTTCTCTAGTTCTTAAGAATTAAATGGAACCTAACTTCTACATTTCTCTAGTTATAGATTGTTCATTAGAAGAATCATCTCAAGTTTCCAGTTGATGCAAGGCTGACACCTATGGATAAGGACTTCGTATGAACTGGGCTGCAGAGCTGAACAATGTGTGTATTTTGGAATTAAAAAAAAGGTTCGGATCGGTTCAAACCGGTTCTGTTATGGTTCGATTCTATAGCTTTCAATTCAGTTCAGTTCTTGCCTGATATATAGAACCACATGAACCATAAATTTGGTTCCGATTCGGTTCTAAACCGGTTCGGCTCAGAACCGAACCATGCCCAGCCCTAGTAGTGCCAATAAAATATCTCCTTCACATGAAGCTACCACATCCGAACCGTCCGGTCTAAAGTTTGACTCTTTCTTGCCCGATCCACCAACCAGGTATTTCATTCCGGTTCGGTTCAGGAGAAACCAAAATAGAAAGAAAACTGCCGCAGTTCGCCAAATCCCAGAGATTCATCATTCATTCACTTGGAAGTCAATTGCGGCGGTGCTGATTTACGAATTCATCGTTCGGTGGATGACGTCTGCCTCGTTATCTCTTACTGAGTCTGATTTTCGATCACCGAGCGCGTGAAAAATGGTGGTCTATAGCTCTCCTGGTTGAACGAGCCCCGTCTCAGTTGACTTCGACGAGCGGCTCAATTTCTAGTGGTTCTACCTGATTTGAAGAGAATCAAGGCGCTTTTCTGAGGAATTTTCCGTCATTGAGGTACTTTAATGTCAGTTTCATTTTCTGGGTAGGTCGTAGATTCTGATGAAAGACTGTCTGTTCAATGTGGATCAATTTTGGGGATTCATATCTGTTGAAGCCATTTTGCAGCAATTGAAAGATTTGATTGCTGGTTGATGCAAGGTTTTCTGAAATTTCTATTTTTTCTTCCATTGCAGTCAACAAACAGCTAATCTTAACTCAGATGCGTATGTTATAGTTATCTTATGGAAGTGGGTGATGTCAGATTTGCTATCTAATAATCTGCATTTGTGATATCTGGGTGTTATTTGAGTAGTCTTGCTTATCCAAAAGATTTGTGGCATGTCCATTGCTTCCATTCTTAAATAGTTAAATCTCATTGTCTTGTGTCTTCTGGGTGGTGATTGGGTGTTTCTTTAGCCTGATCCTCAATAGACACTCTCTATTCACGTGTATTCTATGATAAATTAGGTTTTCGTGTCCTAACGATTTCTCTATCCTACTTATTGTAAAAACACAATTACATAAGAGAAAACACAGGTTTGTTTGTCATGGTGCTACTTACATCTGTTGTTTCTTTTTGTCATCCTGATTGATACAGATTCCACTGAAATACGAGCGTATAGATACATGTGATACGCAAAATTGTTGGTGAATATGAGAAGGTTGAGATTCCCCAAACGCTACCTTATCGTCATTTTGACCTTCATTTGCACATCAGTCTGTTACATCGAGCGAGTGGGCTTCTCCATCGCATATACAGTTGCAGCAGATGCAGCAGGAGTCAACCAGTCTAGCAAAGGAACAATCCTCTCCACGTTCTACTACGGCTATGCACTGTCACAGGTCCCTGGAGGTTTGGCAGCTCAGAGATTTGGCGGAAGGAAAATCCTCCTCCTCTCCTTTATTTTATGGTCATTAACTTGTGCCTTTGTTCCACTAGATCCTAACCGAGTCACCACATTAGTTATCGCCCGGTTGCTTGTTGGTGTTGCGCAAGGTTTCATCTTTCCCTCAATCCACACTGTCCTTGCACAATGGGTCCCACCCCACGAACGATCCAGATCAGTTTCCCTCACAACATCAGGGATGTACCTAGGAGCAGCTGCTGGGATGCTGCTGCTCCCGAGCCTGGTGAAATTTAAGGGTCCTCAGTCTGTATTCATCGCCGAGGCAACCTTAGGGGCACTTTGGTCATTACTCTGGCTCAAGTATGCAACCGATCCATCTCGGTCTGAACATGCAAAAGCTTCCGCAGTAGGGTTTGGAGAGTCTTTACCAATCAAAGCCACCCAGAAGCTGAAGATGGAAACTGGAGGAACTGCAGTAAAAACTGGGACCATTCCATGGAAGAGAATCTCATTTAGCTTACCTGTATGGGCAATCGTTGTAAACAACTTCACGTTTCATTATGCATTGTATGTGATAATGAATTGGCTGCCCACCTACTTTGAACAAGGCCTCCAACTTAAGCTGCAAGACATGGGTTCTTCAAAGATGCTGCCGTACTTCAACATGTTCATATTTTCAAACATCGGAGGAATCATGGCCGACCACTTAATCACGAGGAGAATCTTGTCTGTCACTAGAACAAGAAAATTCCTCAACACTGTGGGATTCTTGGTCGCCTCTATTGCATTAATGGCACTTCCAATGTTTAGGACTTCTAGTGGGGCAGTGTTTTGCTCAGCTGTGGCTCTAGGGTTCTTGGCTCTTGGAAGAGCAGGTTTTGCTGTGAACCACATGGACATTGCTCCAAGATATGCAGGGATCGTAATGGGGGTCTCAAATACTGCTGGTACATTAGCAGGAATCGTTGGGGTTGAACTCACTGGGCAGCTTCTAGAAGCAGCAAAAACTAAATATTCAGATCTTTCAACACCAGAGAGCTGGAACACAGTTTTCATGATCCCTGGGGTGCTCTGCATCTTCAGTTCGGTAATTTTTGTACTTTTCTCAACCGGGGAGAGAATTTTCGAATGAAGTTCGGGTTTATTTTTACTTTTTTGTATATGTTGATTGGCTAATTTATTTGGCTAGTCATTATTTCACCTTAATGACCATTATTCTTGTAGTTGTCTCAATGGTGTTTCCGCTCCATCTTTAGAATTTAACTTGGATAGAACTCAAGAATTCAAGATGGCAGCATAGAGGGTAGTAGTCTTTTTATTATATTATTATTATTATTGTTATACAGTTTTCTACGCTAGTCTAGATTGGTTCAATGAATCTCAAACTTTTCCTTGTGTAATACCCAGTTTGGACTGGACTGGAGTGCGAGTTCAGATTTATTTTTCTTTTACTGCATAGTCTGATGCACTGGTATTGTACTGCATCAACTGAATAATAATAGTAATAATATGGTGGATTGTGTTCTCCCAAATGTTTGTGGTAACACTGAAACAACCTCGTATTCTGTCTGCTGAATTTTCTTTAAATGATTCATCTTTCTGCAAAGATTGTAATTTGTAAATCTGGGTCTGAGTAGATTCTCTCGTACGAGATCTTGCCATGCAGGAACCCCAAGCTTTTTGTCCGTCTCTCTTATGTATGTTTCTGATGGAGATGAAAAGTAACTACAAAGGAGCTGCAATGCACAACAGGTACTATTTACATCTTTTTGGGATATTGTCTTTCGAAGGCAATGTTGGGAATCTTAAACATTAGACTTTGGTTAGAACACTGTCAGCGACATTAGTGTAATGTGCATCGCTTCTGCTGACTGTATCAATTCATGGGCTGCATCTTTCGTGCGGATTCCTAATGTTCTCATTCAATTAATGTTGGTTCTAACTTAAAGTATCAGCAGTGCTGATCATTCATTGTGTAACTTGCAAAGAGAGGCAACTAACTATGAATGGAGGACATTAGTGAGCTTTTTGACCATTTTGTTTTCCTAGTTAGTGCACTTGTTCTTTTTGGCTTTAAACAAGGACAGACAACACTTTCATGGGTGTTGTCTTGATGAAGAGAATATTGGAGAATAGATCTCTGTCCCCACACTCCACCTTGTTGTTCTTTGCCACAAAACCACCCCATTTTGTTCTTCTTTGCCTGAATTTTTTTTTACATTAACTATGTAGGGCCACTGGCCCCTAACACTGTTCTACATAGTATAGTAGGGCTACTGTGGTCTCTAAAATAACGGATATATTGAGCATCAGTAACTATTTCATTAGCACGCGATGTAGTAAGGTATTGGCTTGGTGGACCATTTGAGTGCAGCCTAGCCTAGAATGTGAAAATGACTACCAATATACAAATCCCATATCAAGTGCTAAGAAGATAATGGCCATATGAATTGTTTGGTGCACAGTAGAAAAAGAGGAGATGAATATGCTATGTAATAAAAACACATGATAAAATTATTATTATTATCTTATTCCTTTATTATTACTTGATGTCTCACCTATTCGAGTCCACTTGATTATTTTTTTAAACATAAAACACTTCTTTAATAAATCAAGTTCCTAACAGTTTGTATCCAAAGTCAACTTGCAATAATTCATCATAAAAAAGTCAAATTGCATAAATTTTGTCAAATTGGACCATTAAACTATCTTCCTTATGAAACACAAGTTTCATTAGAGTATCACAAGTCTACTCTTTATGTTGCCCGTCATTGGCTATAGTTGAACCATGCCAACAAACATGGACTTACCAATGAGTTCATTGGTTCTTTGTTGATAGGAATATACAGATAGATAGTTGGTCTTCGAGAAAGACAAGAACATAATTTAAATGTGGAACATGTCCCACGTCTAACAAATCATTGTCTTTAACAAAAATTGTTTTTAAGAAAAATCTGAAATTCCAGCTCAGCTCAGGAATATGCTTAGCCGCCATTAAGACTCTGGTGGGAATTTTGATACTATACAAAGAAATGATCTTAAGATTAAGACTATAACTTGTATTTGAATATATAGAATGAACTATGTGGGACTTTCAACAAAAACCCCCCACTAAATTCCTTGTCCAACCCCAAAGATCTCCTCTTTCTTATTCATCCATCATTGTCAAGTTTGGATTTTTATTTTTATGACAAATGTTCTTAAAACTAATACCTTGTCTGTCAAAGACTGTGGAAAGTGTTTGTTCGTCATTCAAGGCAAGTCCATTCATCTCTCAGCTTGATTCAAGGAAGAAAGCCATTTGAGCAGGCTGTTCCCTTTTCTCCATCTTCAAGCAATTCTCTTACAAGTAATTTAAAGTAATGGAAAGACCTCAAAAACAGCTGGTTTGAGCTTCTACTTGGATTCTCTTTCTCGTGACCCTTTCTTGCCTGTGAGTCTCTTCAATCAAACCCCAAGTTTCTATTTTTTCTGCAAAAAGTGTTCTTCCTATCCATCTGATGCTATAAAGTTCCAACCTTTTGGGGAAAAAAAAATCCTGCAAGACAGTTGGGGTCTGGTGGTGTGTCTGAATTTTTGTTGCTTCTAACTGTGGTTTGTCAGGGAAGGAAATATTTTTGTATGCTTCGAACTGTAGTTAGGAGCATATTGAGGTGACCCAGTTGCTTCAATATGAGTAGAGCATCTTGTTGTTGCAGATTCGAGGAGGAACTGTCCTTGTCGTCTTTCTGAGTCAAATGTCTGCTTCCACCTCGTAGATATTCATCACAGTGGAGAAATGGTCGTGTTCTTGTTTTTCTGGGTTTCTCTTCTATATTGTTTAGGAGACTTATCTGAAGCTCAGACCAAATCCGACGTGGTCAACGTCGGAGCGATTTTCACATTCGGCTCCATCAACGGCCGAGTGTCCAAGGTCGCCATGAAGGCCGCCCAGGACGATATTAATTCCGACCCAACTGTCCTCGGCGGCCGGAAATTGTTCATTAAAATGCACGATTCGAATTACAGCGGATTCCTCGGTATCATCGGAGGTAATATACCATTATAGAAAACTCTATTTCACTGTATATCGAAAATTGAATCCGAAAATGTTGTACAGCGCTGCAGTTTATGGAGACCGACACGGTGGCAATCATCGGACCTCAAACCTCAGGGATGGCCCATATCCTGTCGCACATCGGGAATCAGCTCCATGTCCCTCTCCTGTCGTTCACCGCGCTGGACCCGACTCTCTCTCCTCTACAGTACCCGTACTTCATCCAAACCGCCCCTAATGATCTGTACCAGATGACCGCGATAGCGGATATGATTAGTTATTACGGTTGGGGAGAGGTCATCGCCATGTTCACCGACGACGACAACTGCCGGAATAGCGTGGCGGCGCTCGGAGACCAACTTTCCGACCGAAGATGCAAAATCTCGTACAAATCCCCCCTGCCTCCGGATCCCTCGGTTACTCGCAGTGACATCGTCGCCCAATTGGAGAAGATTAAGATGATGGAATCTCGGGTAATTGTTCTGCATACTTTCTCCAAGACAGGTCTCCTCGTGTTCGAGATTGCTAAAGAGATGGGAATGATGGAGCAAGGTTATGTATGGTTCACTTCTGCCTGGCTGTCTACGGTTCTGGACTCAACCTGGCCGGTGTCTGCAAAAACCGCAAGCAGCATTAGCGGAGCCATCACGGTCCGACCCCACATACCCGATTCGGAGGACAAGGAGAAGTTCGTATCAAGGTGGAAGGAGCTGAGTAACGGGTCGGTCGGGGTAAACCCATACGCGCTCTACGCGTACGATACCGTCTGGATCATCGCTCGGGCCGTAAAACTATTCCTCGATCAAGGGAACAACATTTCGTTCTCGGACGACCCGAGCTTGAACGGGATCGGGTTTGGAGCCTTGAACCTCAAGGCACTAAGCGTGTTCAATGGTGGGACCCAAGTGCTGACGAATATACTGGAGATGAACATGACGGGCCTGACGGGCCCGTTCAAGTTTAACCCCGATCGGGCCCTACGGCGCCCGTCGTTCGACGTTATCAACGTCCTAGACGGCGGGTATCAAGAAATTGGGTTCTGGTCCAACTACTCGGGCCTTTCTGTTGTTTCTCCGGAGGTACTCTACACAAAGCCCGCAAATCGGTCCAGTGCCAACCAACATCTGTCCGATGTGGTCTGGCCCGGTGGGACTCGAACTCAGCCCCGCGGATGGGTTTTTCCCGACAATGGTCGGAAACTCAGGATCGGTGTTCCGAACAGAGTGAGTTACCGGGCTTTCGTCGAGGAAGTCAATAGCACGGAGCGGGCCCGAGGATACTGCATCGATGTTTTCCTTGCCGCGGTAAAGCTGCTGCCTTATGCAGTTCCGTTCGAGTTTGTTCCGTTTGGAGATGGTCACCAAAACCCGAACTACAACGAGTTAGTGAACATGATTGCAGCGGGTGTGAGTACAACAAATTCGATCTCGACACGACACGACATTATCCACTTTTTAACCTTGTACTTGTTTTTTTTTTTACTTTTAGGTTTTTGATGCAGCGGTAGGAGATATCGCCATTGTAACGAACCGAACAAGGATCGCGGATTTTACGCAGCCATATGCGGAGTCAGGATTGGTTGTGGTGGCTCCGGTTAAGAAGATGAACTCAAACGCTTGGGCCTTCCTGAGGCCGTTCACCGGAGGAATGTGGGCCGTCACGGCCGTTTTCTTCCTGATCATCGGAACGGTCATCTGGATTCTCGAGCACCGGATAAATGACGAATTTCGTGGTCCTCCTCGGGAACAGATTGTCACAGTTCTCTGGTGAATGAATGAATATTACTGAACCTAAAACTCCAAATTTTGTTTTGTAATAATATGCATTCTCTATTTCTAAACCCTCTTTTCTGTTTGTTACTTTTTTTCAGGTTTAGTTTTTCTACCATGTTCTTTGCCCACAGTAAGTCTTTTGATCTTAGAATTTCTCCAAAAGTTCCCTCAAGTTGTTACTGAATTGCTACCGTCAAGACTTTACGTTGATTCAATTTTGGACGAATTTGCAGGAGAAAACTTGATGAGCACACTTGGTCGGATGGTGCTAATAGTATGGTTGTTCATTATCTTAGTGATAAACTCGAGCTACACGGCTAGCTTGACATCGATCTTGACGGTACAGCAACTATCTTCTCCTATCGCGGGTATTGATTCGTTAATCATGAGTAGTTCGCGGGTCGGATACCAAGTCGGTTCATATGCTGAGGACTACTTGATTGAGGAACTCAACATTCCCAGGTCGAGGCTTGTTGCCCTCGGGTCACCTGAAGAGTATGCCGCCGCTCTAAGTAACGGAACGGTTGCTGCCGTGGTCGACGAGATGCCGTATATCGATGTTTTCCTCTCGAGTTACTGCCACTTCAAGATTCGAGGCGAGCAGTTCACCCGAAGCGGTTGGGGTTTCGTGAGTATTTATTTCTCTGATATTCCCTTATAAGCAAGATATGTACTATTCGAGTCCAATAAAAATACCTTCTTTTTAATTACAGGCATTTCCACGGGATTCTCCGTTAGCAGTCGACATGTCGACGGCGATTCTCGCTCTGTCAGAGAATGGGGACCTACAGAAGATCCACGATCAGTGGCTTTGGAAGAAGAGTTGCGGGTCCCAGAGCTCTGGGGACGACTCGGTACAACTCCGCATTCAGAGCTTCTGGGGCCTGTTCCTCATATGCGGAGTCGCGTGTTTCTTGGCACTGCTCGCATACTTGTTATCGACACTGAGGAAGTTTAGTAGGCATGCGAAAAGCGAGCCTTCACTGCAAGTGAGCTCCAAATCGAGACGACTTCAGACGTTTTTGTTATTCGCGGACGAGAAGGAAGATCGGAGGAAGAGCCGAGCAAAGAGGAAACGCAGAGATGAAAGTCTGTTGATGAACGGTGTGGATACGTCGCCGCAGCTCGAGAGTCCGGAGGAGAGGCGAAATGGTGTTGCTTGGCATAACTAACTTGCGCTACAAGAAATGTTCTACAAAATGGCTCCCACTAACTTGGGGTACAAGGAGTTAGTTCCACGTGACCGAAATAGACACCACTTCCAAGTGCTCCACAATGTTCTTCTGTGTAAAGTTTTCCATTTTAGTTCTGTGTACACAGGTCATACGTAATGGAAGTCATACAAAATATAAAAAAATAAAAATAATTAGGATTAAAGGATCTTCGGTGCCATATCTTTGACTAGAATTAATTTTTTGTGTGATATTCTTTTAGACTTTTAGTGTCTTATGTTTACATTGTGTAGACTTTTAGGGCATCCGTTAGTTTAACATTAAATACACATGTCAAATGGGATATTATATTACACGACCACCACCAGATCGGAGCCGGTAACTACCAATCGAGGTCGGCCACCACCAGATCGGGGCTGGCCATTACTAACCGGACTTCAACTAGTGGCAGCCGATCTTGATTTGGACGGTGGCGAGCCCCGATCTAGTGGTTGCCTACCTCGATTGGTAGTGGTTGCCGCTAATCTGGTGGTGGCGGGCCCCAGTTGGTGGTGGTCAGTCTTGATTGGTGGTTGTCAACGCCGATTGGTGGTGGTCGGCGGCGTTAGATGGTGGCCGGCCCCAATTGGTGGTGGCCAGTCCTGATTGGTATTTGTCGGCTACGATTGGTGGTGGTCGGCGGTCTTAGGTAGTTGTCAGAAGAAAAGTAGCTGACCAGAGAAAACAATAGTTACTATTTGTTCAAAAATGAAACTTAAAGAGAAGTCACGTGATTTGCACATAGATACTTATCAGTTAACTAACAGATGCAGTAAACTCTACAAATGCAAATGTATAGCACCTTAGTCTAATAAAAAAAAATATATAACACCAGAAGTCAACTTTAATCAAACATACAACACCGACCAACATTTAACCAAAATAAATTATAAAGTACGGATTATTTCTAAGAAATTAATTTCTTTTCAAGTTCATGGCAGGCTATTTCTGCGTAGGAGCACCTAATTTGATCTTCAACTTTCTTAAACAAGTAAATCAACCCTTGTACTTTGAATCTTGGTTGAACCGAACCCTAATTCAAAACATTCAACAACGTTTTACATACTCCAAACGATCCGATGCCTATGTACACAGCTGCATCAGAGAGCAGATGAACAAAAACACACATCACAAGTCTAGAATTTGAAAAAAGAAACCGGAGATTTCAGTGCTTCGCCCCGAGCGAGAAGAACTCTGCAACCACTTCAAGAGGCATACCCTTTGTTTCTGGGACTTTAAAGTAGACAAACGCCCATGAAACAACACACACAGCACCATATACACCAAACATTCCTGCTAAACCTGCTGAGTTGAGCATGAAGGGGACTGTGTAGGTGACAATCAGATTCCCGACCCAAAATGCAATGCCACATAAGGCGACGCAGATGCCACGAACCCGGGTCGGGAATATCTCGGAGCAGAGTATGTTGGGAACTGGACCGAACCCCATCACGAAGAAGCACATGTAGAGCACGATGGCGATGATGGATAAGACTTGCTGTGTGGGGCCCGAGGCTAGGAGAGTGGAGAGGACCAGTATGATGAGGGATGCAATCAGCAATGGGATTGTTCCTAGCAGCAAGCTCCTGCATGCACCAATATAATGGAGTCTTCTCTAAGCAACCATTTGATATAGAAAGCTTGATTAACAAGAAAAGTTAGAAACTTCAACCTAGGTGAATGTTCAATGCACCCCAATCGGCTTTGATCAATTTCACAGTTGGAATTTGAACAGTGAAGAGTACTCTAGTACTTATATTCAGAATTGTACAAAGGGCTTTAGTAACGAACTTGTATACCAAACTTTGGACATTTTGCAAAACATACTGAACTAATTTTTTCAACAGATAGTAAACCTAACTTAAGCAGATTTTGCAAACATATTTTTTCAAATCAAATAAATTTTTATATGTTTCAGCAAAAAAAAACTGAATTAATATACTCAGCCAAATTTTCAATTATATTTGAGGTTCTGTTTAAACACAGAAAGGTACCTTATTCAAAATGAAAGAAAATTTTAAAATCACCTAGTTCTTCACCTAGTTAGTAGAAGACAGAATGGTCAGTTTCACTCTGACTCATCCCAAATTTCTGAATAACAGAGCTGAATTTTCCAAACCAGGCCCGTGGTGATTGCTTGAGTCCATATAAAGAGCGATGCAGCTTACAAACAAGTCCTGACTCCCCCTGAGCAACAAATCCAAGTGGTTGCTCCATATAAATCTCTTCTTCAAGCTCTCCATGAAGGAATGCGTTTTTAATATCTAACTGATGCAACGGCCAATGCTGGATAGCTGTAATAGAGAGAAGTAACCGTACAGAAGGAATCTTTGCTACGGGAGAAAACGTATCCCCATAATCTAGACCATAAACTTGAGTATAGCCTTTGGCCACAAGACGTGCTTTAAGGCGGTCAATTTGACCATCAGCTCCAACTTTGATAGCAAACACCCATCTACAACCAACAGTTTTCTTTTCCGGCGGCAATCGGACCAAATCCCATGTACCACTTTGCTCCAATGCCTGCATCTCGTCAATCATGGCTTGCTTCCATCCGGGATGAGCAAGCGCCTCACGAACAGTTTTGGGAATAGTAACGGAAGATAATGATGAAACAAAAGCAAAGTGGGATGGAGAAAGCCGATGAAAACTCAAAAAGTTATAAATAGGATGAGTGTTACGAGTGGATCTACTTCCCTTTCGAAGGGCAATGGGCAACTCTTCGGATGAGTCAGGCTGGTCTGTAGTCGGTTCAGACACTCGAGATGGAGTAGGAACTGTAGAGGTCTCTATTGCAGTAGACTGTCTCTGTCGACGTTGATATTGAAGAAGAGGCGGTGGATCAACCGATGAAGATGGAACTTCTGTCACAACGGAAGGAGATTGTGGAGCCTCTGACACAAGTGGAGGAGAGGGACGCATTTCTGACACAATCGGAGATGGAGTTTGTATCGGAAATGATGGTGGACTCATGATAGGAAGTGATAACACATCCAGTGTAGATGATGACTCAGCTATGGAAAGAGAGAAATATGGCGTGTCTTCAAAGAATGTGACATCCGCGGACATATAGTATCAGTTCTTGATCGGAGAATAACAACGATATCCTTTCTGCAACCTGGAATATCCTAAAAAAACGCACTTGATGGCACGTGCAGCAAGTTTGTCAAGTCCTGGAGAAAGATCATGAACATAGCAGGTAGAGCCAAATACACGGGGGTTCACATGAAATAATGGTTCCTTGGGAAACATAATAGAGTATGGAACTTTATTACCAAGGGAAGACGAAGGCATTCTGTTTATCAAATGACAAGCTGTTATAATAGCATCACCCCAATAACGGACTGGCACATTTTTATGGAGCAATAATGTGCGTGCAGTATCAATCAGATGCCTGTTTTTTCGTTCGGCAATACCATTTTGTTGCGGTGTATGAGGACATGTGGACTGATGTAGAATTCCATGTTGACTCAGAAATGATGAAAACGTTCCCGAGAAATATTCTCTTGCATTATCACTGCGAAGAATTTTGACTTTTTTACCAAACTGTGTCTGAATTTCAGCAAAAAAGGACCGGAATATAGGAAATAGCTCGGAACGTTCTTTCATTAAATATATCCAAGTGCAGCGGGAGAATTCATCAATGAAAGTGACGAAGTACTTATACCCAGTATGGGTAGGTACACGACTAGGACCCCAAATATCAGAATGTATAACAGAAAAAGGAGAATTGACCCTGGTTTCATCATGACTTCCGAAGCTAGATCGAATATGTTTCCCGAGTTGACATGATTCACATTGTAGTGTTTTGAGCTTATCCAGTTTGGGAACCATTTGCTGAAGTTTGGACAAACTGGGATGACCAAGACGATCGTGAAGAAGGTTTGGAGACTCTGCAGCACAAATAATTGAGGATGACTTAAGGTAGTAAAGTCCTCCTGATTCATATCCCACCGCAATTGTTCTTCCGGTACTAAGTTCACGTATAACAAGTGAGTCTTTACTGAAGGTTATTGAACAATTGAATGAACGTACCAGTTTGCTGACAGAGATGAGGTTGAAAGGGCAACCAGGGATGTATAAAACAGACTCCAAGGATAGAGAAGACATTGGTGAGACTTTACCAATTCCCTTGGGAGCAACTCTAGAGCCATTTGCAAGAGTAATTTGATGACTAGAGTTTAATGGAGATATAGAGTCAAAAGAGGAAAGGTTACCCGTTATGTGGTCTGAAGCACCTGAATCAATAATCCATAGATTTTGATTATTACCAGACTGAGAGATGCAAGCGGTAGAACTAGTAGTTGCGGATGCTTGAAGTTGTGCTCCCTGCATTTAATTTGTCTAAAGATCACAAGTCAGGACTTGATTTTGAGATTGAGGGAATTCTGAATGCTGGTGGGTTCATTCAAGTTGGCCGAGTCAATGGAAGTTTAAACCGCTGAGCTCTCTGAAGATGAATTCCTTGCTGTAGCTTGTGATGGGATATGGGCAGCAGCGGCGCGTGAGGCGGAATACGGCGAAACGTACTGGAATAGGCTATAGATCTGTTCTATAGGCTCGTACCTCCTTGTCCTTGAGTTCTCAAGAGATAGGAATCTAAGTCTGGTTGATGAACAGCGCCGGGCGGCCAGAGCGTGATTAACAGCTCCGGCAATGGATTAACAGAAGCGATGACCGGCTGCTTCTGAGATGATTATTGATGCCAATTTCGAAATACAAACCCTAAATCTGAATGGGTCTGTCTGAAACTTGGAGAAAAATTTGGTGTGACGGCAATAAGCAAAACTGAGAAACTAGGGTTTGAGTGGCCTAGAATCTCGCTCTGATACCAACTTACAATTTAGAGAGCTCTTATTCCTCGACACCTCTAGGGTTGAGCAGAGACTTATATATATAGTGTAGATCCTTATCCTTAATGATAGCAATAATATCTCTATCTCTAACAGTTCTTAAACCCATCAAATTTAATTTTTTTAATTTCCAGTTTTAAAAAATAGAATAGTTATGCCTTCAAAATCCTTTGAATTTAACAGAAAATGCAACAGAGTATACTGTATGCAAATTTGCTCAAGTTCAGTTTGTTATTTATCAAAAAAAATAGCCCAGTATGCTTTTTTGCAATTCATCGAAATTCCAAAGTTCATTATGCAATTTGGTAAGTAACTCTAGTTTCAAATGGTTAGTCATGCTTAAGATAGAAACACAGATTTTTATTAATGAAATGGAGTATTTTAGAGTTCCATGATGTTACCTTCTGCCCGATATATCCACTAGTCGCACGGCAATAGCGATAGAAGGAAGCATTAGCAAGGCTGCAATGGCACTAACAAGCAACGCAGCTGATTCTGATGTGATGTCAATGTCTGAAAGAAGAGTTCCCACACCCGCCTGCTCTAGTATTCTCGGTGTATAGAAGAGAACACCGTTTATTCCAGAGAACTGAATCATCATCATCACACATCAAAAACGAATGAAGAAAAGTAGCATACAGATTAACATCTTTTGAATTATTTACCTGCTGAAGTAGTTGAACTCCAATTCCTATAAACAACGCATGCTTCACGCCTGGTTCCGTTAAATCGCTCCAGCTCGGTCCTTTCATAGATGCATACAACGGGTGCACCATAGCTGGACCAACTTCAGGGTGCCTGACAAGCTCATCAGAGTATAGAGCTGCTTGACCCACCAAAGCAACCGCCTTGACGGGCCCCATCTTTGGGTCACCGGAAGGAATACAAGCCATGGTCCCACGAAAAGATCCTAAAATACCCTCCTCTTGGTGCAAATAAATTCTTCTGAAACCCAATTCCTTTTTCTCATCATCATTCTCTGGCCATTTCCAAGCAAGCTGCCACCCACCACCAATCGTTGTTGCCTCTACCTGGCCTTCCATTTCTGGGGCAAATGTGTCATGCCTCACATGGAAGCTGCTAGTTGTTGCTTGACGCGAAATTAACGGGGTTTGGATATCGTCATCAGAATCATCACCTGCATCAGAAGGGTACTCTTCGCCTTCTATGGCAGGGCTCTCCTCATCATAGTCTTCTTCGTTTCTCTGGTTGCCCCCAACACTGAACATGCTACCCAAGTGAGGAAATAGTGTGCTTCTCATGCCCCCAGTTTCCGGGAACCTCTCATGGACATTGGTGAAAAGGGTGACAAGAGGGTCCATAAGGGACAAGCAGTTGTTGGTTGGGCTTCCTTGCTGAGGAATGACAGCGAGGCTGTTCTGACCAGTGATCGGCCTAGCTGCTAAAGAAATAGTTTGGTCATGTCCGTAAAGCTTTATTATCGTATCTCCTTCAGTAGAAATATCGGTGCCATCAGCAATGTCATCAATGGGGGTGATTATGTATTTCTCTAGAGATGTTTCCTTCCCGACTCCTAGTCCTTCCACTAGCAATTGCATTTCACCTGTTTTGAGACAATAATTTCTTTTAAAATGCTAGCAAATAATCATGCTAGAAATGACAATTTCAATGTAAAAAAAATTGAATTTCAATGCTGAGACCATTTTTTTTACAATACTAGTAAACAGTCTTGCTAAAAAGGATGGGTTCAATGTAAAAAAATGATTTTACTAGTAAAACAATATTTTTTGAACTTTATTCAGTTAGTTAATGGTTAGGCAATCAACTATAGAGGTAAAACTAACCAGAAACATCTTGTCTGCAATGCAAAATCTGAAGAACTTTCTTGGCCTCAGTCATCTGCCCCTTACTCACAAGCCACCTCGGGGACTCGAGCAAGAAAAACACAGCTAGCAAAAAATACACAGCAGAAGGAATTGAAAGAAGACCAAGCATCAACCTCCAACTCGTGGCTTGCTTCATCGACATCCAAAAAGCTATGCAATATGCAATGAAGATTCCAAAAGAACCTATGAACTGCGGAAGGGTATTCAATCTACCCCGTGTCTCAGATGAGGCTATTTCAGAGATGTAAAGCGGAACAAGAGTCACAGCAAGGCCTACACCAAGACCCTCAATCAATCTTGCCAATAGAAGTATGTAAATGTTAGGAGACCAGAACATCATAACACTGCCAAGAAAATAGAAGACGGATGACAGTATCAGCATTGGGCGGCGGCCTTGCCAATCTGCAATGACTCCAGAACATGTTGTGATTAAGGTTGCTCCGATCAGTGGGGTGGCGATAATCAACCCTTCAATGGCTGATTCATTTTGCAGCTGAAATTCTCTCTTAATGTAAACTATAGCACCTATAGAAAAAGAAAAAAGTAATTGAGACCATAAAATTAAACCACAGTTTGTCCATAGATGAATTGCATACCCAGAATTTAGCATGTGAATCATAATCCAAGCACAAATTTGGAGGAAATACTGCCACAAGAATTGATTTAGACAACTCTGCAACAGATACCAAATCAGGATGGGAAAAGGCAATCCAATTTCACATTTTGAGAGCAACCGTCGTATCATCACACAAAACAAAAGAGCAGTTTCATCTCTACAACTAGAAGCATGTTACCAAGAGCAGTAGAATTACCGGCAATAGTGGCAGCATCCCATCCTTGGAGGAAACTCCCAAAAGCAGCAACCACGGCAAGAATTAGTGCTCTCTCCATTATCTGTCGTATATATAAATCGAGATTTTGATCGGTACAGCAGTAAATGGAATTGACCTGAAGAACCCTACTCAAATCAAGAAACGGCGAGTCTACGAAGCTGATTCTGCAGCGACCTTCCGATTCTTGGTAGTGTCAGATACCCATCTCTAGTTTCTGACGACACTTCTTCTCAGACTTTCTGTCCCGTCAGTAAGAAGGCGGCGGAGTGTGGTTGAAGCGACTCCATTGAGACAGAGTTCATTCGATGCAGTGAGCTCTAGATCTCGAGTGTTCGTTCACAGTTGTGTGCACTAATTGGGAAAACAAAAGTGCATAGATTGGGTTCACCAAAGGTCCAAAATACTCCGACCTATTGAACTGATGTACTTGTCCTCAAGTATTTGGACTCATATGTATAATGAGTCATAAAGTATTACACACTTTATTACCAAAAAAATTAAACACTATTCATAGACACGCTATGGGCGATATTTGTAGTCTTTCAAAAAAAAATTCTAATATTATTAATTTGCGAACTTATTTTTTAATTAAAATATATTAAACAAACATATTCAATTTATTGTTGATTAATTTGTTATATGTATGTAAGTTAAAAATATATGATATCGTATGTTATTTATATGTTTTCATCTATACTTTTATATGCAAAAAATTATTCGTAAATCAGAGTCACGTAAAAAAGAGCTGACTTTTTAATTTCTATATATCCAAAAGTAAATAATATTATAATAATAATAAATTAAAAATATATATAATATTATATATACATTGAAATTATAAAATACTATTTAATGATTTGGAAAAAAAATTGTTTCCTTATCTGCGGGGTGATCCTAGGAGGGACCTCATCAGGAGACTAGCACCTGTTTGTATAATGACGTTTTCACCATTGAATGTTTGTTTCACACCTAAACTAATTCTCACTCGAACTGAGTCAGTATTCATTCACAGTGTGATACTCAACACTCCCATGCACTGTAAAGGCTCTTTAACTAAGGCACCGATTTTCAAATCCGAAGATTTGTGATTTTTTTTTTTTTAAAGATAGAACTCTCACTTGTAAAAATAGTTATTTTATGTTGGCTCGTTGGGTTTAAATCTGCCGAACGTGGAATTTAACAGATATCATGATATATGATTTTTTTTTTAACTTAATTGAAGAAAAATATAATTATTTTCATTTCACCCAAAATATATTAAGTACATAATTTTGAGAAATGGTAAATAGAAAATATTCGAGAGTTTGTGATGATTTTTTTTTCCGAATAGAGTTTGTGATAATTGCATGTTGCGATAATGTGAACTTTGTAATATTATTATTCAGTGTTATCAGAATCGGACCGGGGCCTGAACCGGCAGGGCCACCGGTTCCCGGTTCGGCCGGTCGGACCCGGTCCGAACCGGGTCCGACCGGTTTTAGTAAAAAAAATGCAAATTTGCATATCCTCTTTGTAAGTTAACCCTTATGTAGATTTTAGTCCGGATCGGGGCCTGCCTCTCTATGAGTTTACCCTAAAAAAATTTTATTTTTTTTTTATTTTTTATTTTTATTTTTTTTAATGAAAAGAGTCCGAACCGGCGAACCGGTGAACCGCCCGGTTCGCCCAAAACCGGCCGGTTCGGTAAAAACCGGACTTCAGAACCGGGTTCGCTTACATCCTCCGGAAATAAGCAAACCGGACCGGTGAGGGGTCCGGTTCCGGTCCGACCGCGGTCGGACCGCCGGTCCGGTCCGGTTCTGATAACACTGTTATTATTATCAGACTCTATTAATGCTCAAAGGTAGTCCGCCTCTGATATTTTTCATCTAAGTTGTTAAAATATAGAGAATTTAAATTTCAAGGACTTAGGTAAAATATCAACATATTTTAAGAATCCAACTGCCACGTTTTAACTTTCAGATTTCACGATCTTCCTCTTCTAATTCATATAAGCTTCATGTATTGAGAGGATTGAAATGTAATGAAAATAATTGTATTAACCAAGTTGGTACTTATAAGGGAATAATATATAAATATATATGATACAACACGTAACTTATAAGGGAATAAAATATATTAGATATAAATATATCCAATTCTCTTATAGACACGTATAGATCCAGTGTTACATGAGACACGAACACGAAACACGGAATTTTCATATATCATGATTAAAATGTTAATATATACAGTTATATGTTTCATTTTGTTTGCTTTTCGGTGTTTCGGTATGATTATTTTAAAGAAGCAAATTCCGACGTAACCGACTATCAAATTCGAGCTCCCATGCACGCTCTCTTCCCGTCATCTTGCTGGGACCGTCATCTAAGAAGTTGGCCAGATCCGCGCAAGTAAATCCCGTTTCGGTCGCTATAAATCGTTCCACGCCACTCTATTGGAAACCCTTTCTTTTGGATGTTTAAGTTTGTGGGAAAATTGAGTGATTTTGTAAAGTAAAGAGTGATGAATTATAAGTGGGTGAGTGGATTGATGGAAATAATTGAACGAAGATGAAAAGACACGCGAATACACCAAATTTCAACAAAAATGAAACATGAGAATGTCTATAATAACATATTAATTTTGAGACACCAAATTTCAACATGAGTGAAACTTGAGACTATTTTAGGCTGTTAACCGTTTTTCTATGGGTTAACAGGTCTTTTGTTCCACGATGTTTGACAATTTTTGGATTTTGGTCAATGATGTTTTTTTTACCTAGTTTTGGTATCATATGTTTGCAGATTTTTTCTAGTTTTTTTCCGACCGTTACATTCCGTCCATTTTTTGACATGTACAAGTCACGTGATCCACCTTAAACTTTCAATTTTGTTCAATTTAGTCCATCTAATACTTTTCTAACATTTTTTTTGTTCAATTTAGTCCCAAAGTTTCAAAAATTCAATTGGACCTATTGTCTAATTGGGGTCAATTTTGAAATTTCGGGACTAAATTGAACAAAAAAAAAAGTTAAGAAAGTATTAGAGGGACTAAATTTAAAGTTTAGAGTGGATACGTGACTTGAACATGTCAAAAAATGGACGGAATGTAACGGTTAGATCAAAACTAGAAAAAATCTGCAAACATATGGTACCAAAACTAGATAAAAAAAACATCATTGATCAAAACCCAAAAATTGTCAAACATCATGGACCAAGATACCTGTTAACCCTTTTTCTATTGAAAACTGTAAACAAAAATCTAATTTTATGCTGCCAGATTGTAAATCAATGAAAACCGCGAAATGGGGCCTGGCTGGTTGGTCTAGAGATTTGATTTTCCTTTTGCCACTATAGAATAGAAACAGCACCAACAAACCAACTCCAAACCCCCCAAAAATAAATCTTCTTTTAATCACCTCAGACTCGGAGGGATAAGTCGACAGACACAAATCTATTATTTTCCATATTTGGGGTTATTCTTCTTTCTATTCTCCATACGTAATCTATCCCAGGTTCTAACCTCTTGCTGTTTATTACCAAAAAAATACCTATTGTTGTTTGAGTTTCTCTCCATGAACAAGCAACCCCACAAGCTTTTCTTGTCCTGGTACAAGAATCTCTTTCTATCCTTTTATTGTTGTATATATATAATTTTGTATTGGCATCGTCTGATTTTCATCCTTTTTTTTGGTAGAAATTGATTTCATCCTTTCTTCTAAAAGATTGTTTGTTTGGTAGATATATTTTCTTTTTACTCATTTTACTACACGTTGAAATTTTCTCCACTTTATCTTTACATAATATATGAATATGATACGACTTGGCATGCAATTTTTTTTTACAAAATGTCAAATGGGTTTCTTCTTTGTGTCTTTTATGAAGTTTATTTATCATATGGGTGTGCCTCAATTTTCTCTTCTTCTTTTTTCTTTTCTTGAAAATTTGCTCTTTTGTGATCTGGGTGTGCCTCAAATTCTTTTCTTTGTGTTCTTTTGTTGAGTTTATGTTCGGGTGTGCCTAAAAAATTTGTTTTGCTTTTTGCAGCTTGGGGATTCATTAGAGCATAACATATATTGATGAGGAAAAAATTGTGAAAGGAGTTTTGAAATTGCTTTTATGGGCAATTCATGTAGTGGAACTCCTGGGACGAAAAGCTTCGTGGGTTACGAATATCCCCACCACGGACATTCTGAGAGACTCGCAATTTCCGAAAATTCAAACTCAGATTGCTCTCTTTCCAGCTTAAACTCCCATATCCGACAAGATTCCATTCAAGATTCCTTCAACAAGTCTAAAGGGAAAGATTGTGTCATGAAAAGGAACAGCGATAGCCAATCTTGTTATGTGTTAGGCCACAAGACCCCGAATGTGACCGATCTTTACGTGTTGGGTCATAAGCTAGGGCAAGGACAATTTGGAACAACTTACCTTTGTACCGAGATTTCCACATCAAAAGAATACGCTTGTAAGTCGATTTCAAAGAGGAAGTTGATTTCCAAAGAAGATGTGGATGATGTAAGGAGGGAAATTCAGATAATGCACCATTTGGCTGGTCACAAGAATATTGTGACCATTAAAGGTGCTTATGAAGATTCCTTGTATGTTCATATTGTTATGGAGCTTTGTTCGGGTGGGGAACTGTTCGATCGGATTATCCAGAGGGGACATTATAGCGAAAGGAAGGCAGCCGAGCTGACAAAGATTATTGTCGGAGTTGTTCAAGCTTGTCATTCCCTTGGTGTCATGCATAGAGATCTCAAGCCAGAGAATTTCTTGCTGGTTAATAAAGACGATGATTTTACTCTTAAGGCCATTGATTTCGGGCTTTCTGTATTCTTTAAACCAGGTATAACTCAGAAAGTTTATTCCTTTCTATTCTTGGTTGAATTGTATTTGACTTTGGACATTGTTTTTAGTTGCAAGCATTTCCCCCCACTGAAATTGGATTTTTCAGGACAAATATTTACTGATGTGGTTGGAAGTCCATATTATGTTGCCCCTGAGGTACTTAAGAAACATTATGGTCCAGAAGCAGATGTATGGACTGCAGGTGTTATTTTGTACATTTTGTTGAGTGGTGTACCACCATTCTGGGCAGGTATAAAATGATAAAGACTCAATTTTTTTTTTTTTTAAATCTCTGTGTTGAAATACTAATTTTGGTTGTGTTTGTATTTCAGAAACACAACAGGGAATATTTGATGCTGTGTTGAAGGGATATATAGACTTTGAGTCCGATCCGTGGCCCGTAATTTCAGAAAGTGCGAAAGACTTAATACGCAAGATGCTCTGTTCTAAACCTTCTGAACGTTTGACTGCTCATGAAGTACTATGTATGGCAGCTCAACATCCTTTAGACTCTAGACCACATTTTTTTTCTTTCAAACTTACTCACAAAAATTGAAACCCAGGTAGATATTGGATTGTTTTGATGATGCTAATGTTGGATTGACTATCAATGATGAATCTAGAATAAAAATAAGATTTGTTTAATAAAGACTCGGTTTTTATTCTGTGAACTTAACAAAATTCTGCATGCTTTGATCTTTTAGTTCATCCCTGGATATGCGAAAATGGAGTTGCTCCTGATAGATCTCTGGATGCAGCAGTGCTATCTCGTCTCAAACAGTTTTCCGCAATGAATAAATTGAAGAAGATGGCTTTGAGGGTTTGAAATTTCAAATTCCTGTTGAGATTAACTTAAAGCAACAAGTTTTATTTATAGACATGAATCTTAGGTTGCTCTTTTGGATCATCCAGGTAATAGCAGAAAGTCTATCCGAGGAAGAGATAGCAGGTTTGAGGGAAATGTTCAAAGCAATGGATACTGACAACAGTGGTGCCATCACATTCGACGAGCTTAAGGCGGGTCTCAGAAGATACGGCTCCACAATGAAAGACACAGAGATACGCGATCTCATGGATGCTGTAAGAATAATCTTTTACAAGAAAAAAAAAAAAAAAAAGAGAATATTTTCTGTTTATCGATTGAAAGATGAAAAAAATGAGCATCACGGTTTGTTGCAGGCTGATATTGACAATAGTGGAACCATAGATTACGGGGAGTTCATTGCTGCTACGATACACCTCAACAAATTAGAACGTGAGGAACATCTTGTTGCTGCATTTCGCTACTTTGATAAGGACGGAAGTGGGTATATTACAGTTGATGAACTGCAGCAAGCTTGTATAGAACATAACATGACCGATGTTTTCTTGGAAGATATCATACGAGAAGTCGACCAAGATAATGCAAGTATCCAACAATTTGGAAATTTACTCTATTTATTTTCAGTTTCCAAATATTCAATTTTTATTTTGTATGTGCAGGATGGAAGGATAGATTATGGTGAATTTGTGGCAATGATGCAAAAGGGTAATGCAGGGATTGGGAGACGAACGATGAGGAACAGTCTGAATATAAGCATGAGAGATGCACCGGGTGCTGTCTAGCTCCCACTTATACAAGGTAATTTTAATTTTACTGCCTAGAATTGGTTTTAAAGCATCTGAATTTGTAAAGCTTCTTCTTATAATCATGTAAATAATGCAGTATTGCGCATGTTTCTGCAGAATACAAAGAGAGTACAGAAGCTTGAGAATCTTAAGATAACTTGACACAGGCGCTGAATGTATATATGTATGGTGGAGATGTCTGTTTATAGTACAAGTGGAATAGGTCAAATTGTTGCTTTGTTGAGGAATTGGATGTTGTATAGCTATAATGCTACTAAATTATTATTCATCTAAAATGTCCTTGATTATAAGAAGGGTTTGAATTTTAAAATCAAGCTGCGACCTGCAACAGCTGTTTCCTTGCTAAAAAAGAGTAGCTTTAATAATAATCATTGAAAAAGGTCTTTTTTTTTGTGTAATCATTGAAAGGGTTGGGCTAAATAATAATTATTAAGAAAGTTCTATTCTGGTTTCTTACAGAAGATCATTATTTAAGGTTTTTCCTACTTTACCCTTTTTAGAATAATATAGTTGTTCTTCTTTTCATTCCCTCGTTATACTTATGTTAGTTTTGGTGCAAAATCAAATTTTTTTAAGAACCCGGTTTGTAATTGATTAAATTTCAAGTTCTTGAGTCCAATTAATCAAAATCAAGAAAAGATGGAAGAGTAGAACATAAATAATGGAGGATGCAGTGAAGACATCAGAAAAATAATAAATGAACTACTTAATTAGACTACTTTGCTTGTGAGTTGTGACTTGATCTTTGCTGGCCATGATTGGTCTTTGCTTCCATCTGTCACCACCGACACACGCTTTACCACAAGCAGAATCACACGGTTGTTGGGTGTTACAAGGAACCAAAAGACAGCTGCCTGTTGCTGGTTACTCACTAGATTCCCATTGGGTGAAAAACATAGCAAACATCCAATTGATTGATATGAACAGATCATAGATATGTGAAGACAACAACAAAAATTATGTAAAATTCGAAACATTGGCAATGAGAGACATAGAAGTATCCTTATTAATTTAATTGATATTATGATACAAACATAGTACAACAGACAAACCACAAAACTGGAAAAACAGAGCAAAGAATGAAGAAATAATTCTACACATCAATCACCAATTCCTCTTTCCTTTTAACTCCTCCAAAGAAACCAACTTTCCATGATATCTATGGAAAAACTACCAAGTGATAATGGTTCTTGATCTTGAATTCGTTCTTCTGCAGCCAAGAACAGAGCTTTGAGCATACTGAGTTGTGTAAAAAGCGAAACTTTGAGCATTTCCTGAATCCAATCCGCCATTGATGGCTGCTTTTACTCAGTAGCTCCGAAACGTCTTCCCCTCGTCGAAGTTCTTGGCGTAATTATAAGAATCGTAACGACAGGTCTGTGGAAGGCCGACGTGGTCGGAGCGGACGAGCCGCCGGATCTCTCCCTTAACTTTGTAAAACACGTGGCGCCAGCTGCCTCGACTCTGAGAGCCAAGCATCTTGGTTTCTTCCTCGTTCAGCTCCAGATCTCTGGCGAAGAGGGGCTTCCTGGAGAGGACCCAGGCCCAGACAGAATCCCACCATGTCCGGATCGAGCTCCCAGCTTGGGCGCCGGCCGAGGAGACGGATTTCGAGCGTCGGATCGCCCATGAGGCGGTGGAAGCGGACATCGGCTTGAGGGAGAGGGAGAGGGAGGAGAGCCTGCGGCGGAGGACGCCGGCGTCGGTGGGGCTGTCGGTGTGCGAGAGAGGGAGGGATGTCTTTGTGGATGGGAATCTAGGGAGGTAGGAACGCTTGGTCTCGGTGATTGCAGCCATGGTGTCTCTCTGCAGAAGAGAGGAAGGTTGGAAATGGAGGTTGGAGTTAATGAAGAGATAGGAAGTGAAGAGAAGAGAGAAGAAGAGAGGAGAGGAGAGGAGTAGTAGTGGTCACAGCTAAGCTTATATTACAGGCTGTTTTATTCGACTACATGGAGGCCAAAGGGCGTTATCGCGTGCTTTTGTGGGGGCCGTCACCGTGGTCGGAATTTTCGTCCGCCGACGAGAAGACACGGTTAAGAATTGTTGCAGACGATTGGAAGTTTTGGACCAAAAAGTTACCATTTGGAAGGTCAAGGACTCGGATTATATGCACGATAATTAATATAAATTCTCAAATTAATAAAAGATAAACATTTAATAAAATAATATTTAGTTTAATTTTACTTTTAATTTTCTTAATGGTATTACTACTCGTATTGGTAAGAGGCATCACAATGTTTTCTATCACAATGTTTTCTATTTCTTAGAAATCTCCAATCCTATCTAAAAAGCCTAGCCGCCCTCTCTTAAGCATTCTCTAATCGTCAGCGCGGTCGTTTTTTATGGCGGCGCTAAGGTAATTTTTTTTTTAATTGCTTAGATTTTGATATAGGTTGTTCATAGCGAATGATTCTTTTAGTTCTTATCCTCCAATCTTGTGAGTTTTTCGTTTTCATATAATGGGAACTCTTCGTCTTCTCGTTATGATAATTCTTATATCCAGCGAGTATCTATCCAAGTTATTGGCAACACCGAATGAATTCAAAGTCGATTAGCTTGTTTTGGTGACTATTTCTGTGAAGTAAACTTTCTTATCAGACAGATTTAAGAGTTTATAAAGTAGATTTGGTTTGGATATGTAGATCGGATGTGGAATTTCACATTGGAGGCCTTTTATATGGATGGTGTTGTTTATCACGTTGGTTGGGTCAACAAATTATCGGTGAAAATGACTTCTTCTATGAGGCTGGCAAGGAGGATGGTTGGTGGTGCAGATATTCAAGAACCGAAATATCAAGTTGATTGGAGCATCAAGAACATCATCAATTTCATCAATTACCTTGCTTAGACAATATCTCGCATATACTGGAAATTTGTTCAAAAAAACGCACATGATGCGCAAACTGGGTTGCTGTGCAATCTAGAAATGAGATGTGTCATGTGGATCAGGTGTTGTTACCCCCATCTCCTCTAGTTTTATTTTTATTTATTGATTGTAATTGTGGTTTGCATACATGAATAAAATCTCGAGCATTTTCTTAGAAGAAAAAAAAACAATTTTTCTATTTCTTAAATATGTTATATACACATTTATGTATACTTTAAGGAATACATAAACTTAGGTAATATTTTATTAATTGTGTTACTACATGATTTAGTTACTTATGTTTGACTAATTTGATCAAATGGTTACTTTTGATTTTTGATATGATAGTTTGGTTACCTACGTTTCAGAATGTGATTAAATAGTTCAAACATGTTTCATTTAGTCACTTCTGTTTGACCCATCTGATTAATTGTTATAGAATGACGATTTTACACTTACCTTCAATCACATTCAAATGTTTTTCATCGTGTTTTTTAATTATGTTCTTCGTATTAATTATTATAACGATCGGTCAAGGTATTGATCGAAGCCATGGTTTTCTGACATTCCAATATAAAACAATTATATATTTTTCAACAGTCTCGATAAACTATTCACCTTTAGATTTTCATTTGTTTTTCAAATATATTTTTTTAACATTCTCTTTCAACTTTTCACCTTTGGTTTTTCGAAACTCTAATATACAACAATCATAAACGGGATGAGAAATGTCTCTAGTTGCATCACACACCAAGATCTGTCTACTTTTTACGATATTTTAGTTTCTGCATAATCAGTTCAATCGAACCAAGCATCAGTAATTATGTTGGGTTCAATCGAACTTAGTTGCTGATGGGTTCTAATTAGAACCAAACTACACTTTGAATTCAAATACGCTGTCTGATTTTGATATAATTTTAATTTTTTTTTTAATGAAAAACTTGATAAATTTGACGAAGAACGCGATGAAGAACATGTAGAACATAATGAAGAATTAATATAAAAATGGTATTTTAAACATTTTATCAAGATGTAACTAAACTGTCACATTTGCAAACATATGTAACTAAAAAGCACATGTTCTAACCAAATTGTCACATTGGAAAATGTAAGTAACCAAAGTATGTATTAACCATTTATAATTAAATCTTAACAACAAATTTAAAAAGTAGTTATGATTAATCTTGCAATCGTCCCATTACAAATGAGCCTTCATATTGAATTTTTTATTACTGAGATTGCCGAAATTGTATGTTTGTACCATTATTAATGGAGATTGCCTATCATTTTCAGAAGTATATATTTATATCCATTTCATTTCATTGCTTCAATCCTACATTATATAATTCAATGAGTTCTTCACAATTCAATCTGGTTGATATATTATCAAGTTTGACGAGCTCATTCGATGAAGAAGAAATATATATTGCAACATGGCATAGAAGTCGAGTCCAAGAAGTAGCTAGTTTAGTATCGATGATGATGCATCAAATGATACCATCAAGAGAAAGAATAAGGCTCTACATATAGCGCGAACATGTGAAAGCTCATCAACAATTATTTCGCTGAGAATTGTACTTATCCACATTAAATTTTCCATAGACGTTTTCGAATGAGGGGAGAATCATTTATGCGGATACTGAAAGATGTTGAAATGTTTGACAAATATTTTACTCAATTAAGAGATGCTACAAATTAGTGGATATGCAAAAAGCTTACGATCGAGTGGAATGAGCCTTTTTTACGGCGGTTCTTACAAAGATGGGGTTTTGCGATCAATGGGTTCAATGGATTCATTCTTGTGTATCATCGATCACGTATTAAATCATGTTAAATGGGAAGATAACTCAGTCCTTCGAACCGAATAGGGGAATACGACAAGGTAATCAAATATCACCCTACTTTTTCATCTTGATGGCTGATGTCCTCTCCAAGAAGATTGTGAACGCGGCGGAAGAAGGAGAAATTGAGGGTATCTGTATGAAAAGAAGCTTCCCAATGATACACCGTCTATTTTTTGCGGACGACTAAATTTTCTTCATCAGAGCATCCTCCCAAAATGTAGAGAAATTGACCTCCATTCTACAAGAATATTACAATGCATCGGGCCAAGGATTCAATTTAGATAAGTCAAACGTCTATTTTTGGTTCAATTGTGCGGGACGAAACCAAAACGACGGTTGAGCAAACTCTCAGAATTCGAGCAACACGCAATCTGGGGAAGTATTTGGGGTTACCACAGTTTGGGGACGCTCTAAGAAAGAGGCACTAGGCTATTTGAAAGAAAGAATAGCTGCGAAGATTAATGGTTGGAAATCGCTTTTATTAAACAACGTGGGGAATGAGGTCTTAATCAAAGCGGTGGTTATGGCGATGCCAACCTAAACTATGAGTAATGTTTCTTCTCCCCAAAACAAGGTGCACGGAGATCAATTCACTAATAGCTCGATTCTGGTGGGGGGTAACTTGGAGAAGAACGAAAGATTCATTGGAGAAGTTGGGTAACATTGACAAAACCAAAAGAATGTGGTGGAATGGGATTTAAAGAACTTCAAAGTTTCAGCATGGCTCTCTTGACGAAAATGGTTTGGCGACTGTTTAAGAACCCAAATGCATATTGGGCAGCAATACTCAAGGGACTTTACTTCCCGAGAACAAGCTTAGTAAATGCAACTAAGGGTGATAGAGCTTCTTGGGCCTAGACGGGTATTTTAGCAGGTCAGGACGTACTGATAGATAATGGAATGTGGCAGATAGGCGATGGGAGGAGCATTAATATCTATAATGATGTTTGGGTACCAGGGATCCCACAATTCAGGTTATCACCATCAGATGACTTACTAATTGGGCAGCTGAAACAAAATGTATAAAACACCATAGAAGCAGAACCACAACGATGGAATTTCCAGCCAGTAAATGTATAACTCTCAAACGACCAGAAAGTAGCAATTCGAAGGATTCCATTGCCAGAGCAAGCCAGACCTGATGAGATAATTCGGCATTATAGGAAAGATGAAGATCTAAGAGTCGGATCAGTTTATCGACAGTTAGTTTGCTAGGGCGAAAAAGACGAAGTAATTTTTCAGCATCCACGAAATGCACAATTGCAGATGAAATGGAAAGAAATATGGGCAATTAAATCGTTGCCTAAAGTCCATACTTTTGTGTGGAAGCTTGTCGTAAATGCGATTGTTGTGCTGGCCAACTTACAACGAAGAAGAATGCAAAGAGATACTTGTTGTCCTTTCTGCCAGGACGAGGAAACTGCAGAACATATGTTATACCAATGTGAGTGGACAGCTCCTGTATGGTTTGCAACATTGAATGTGAGACCAGAATTGAAAGTAGCTTCGAGCATCCCGACATGGCTCACAGCGCTGAAAGGAGACCTAGAGTGGGAAAGACTGACAAAAGAAAGAGGGGGGGGGGGGGGGGCTTAATTGGAAGGGTAACAGGTCTTTTGGTCCATGATGTTTGATTATTTTTTAGTTTTGGTCCATTATGTTTTTTTACCTAGTTTTGGTACCATATGTTTGCAGATTTTTTCTAGCTTTGGTCCGACCATTACATTCCGTCCATTTTTTGACATGTACAAGTCACGTGATCCACTCTAAACTTTCAATTTTGTTCAATTTAGTCCCTCTAATACTTTCCTAACCTTTTTTTTGTTCAATTTAGTCCCGAAGTTTCAAAAATTCAATTGGACCTATTGTCCAATTGGGGTCAATTTTGAAACTTCGGGACTAAATTGAACAAAAAAAAAGGTTAAGAAAGTATTAGAGGGACTAAATTTAAAGTTTAGAGTGGATCACGTGACTTGAACATGTCAAAAAATGGACGGAATATAACGGTTAGACCAAAACTAGATAAAATCTGCAAACATATGGTACCAAAACTAGGTAAAAAAACATCATTGACCGAAACCCAAAAGTTGTCAAACATCATGGACCAAAAGACCTGTTAACCCTAATTGGAATTGTAAGTTGGTCGATTTGGAAATATTGATATCGAGCAATGCAAAACAGTGACAGTCCAAGACCTCTACAGGTAACAGAACGAGCCTTGAGTGATTTTAATGAGCTCTGGGGAGAAAATAACAGATTACAGCAGCAGGAAAGCCCGAACCAGCAAGCTGCAACATTAGACCTGCAAGTTACAGTCAAGAACCAAACACCTTTAACTTCAAATCCTGCAGCAATAAGTCAGCCACCTGCAGACTCCAGAAGTTGAAAACCACCACCAATAGATTTGGTTAAAATCAACGGTGATGTATTATGGGAGGAAAGAACGCGATCTGGTGAAATTGGTGGGATTGCTCGTGACCACAGAGGCGAGGTTATAGCAGGTTTTGGCCAGTTTTCATCGAGGGGAGGGGTGCTGGAACTGGAGGTTTTACCTCTCTGTGAGTCTTCGCCCGCATGGCATTTAGTATTTGTTTTGCATATGGCGAAGCTATCATGGAGGGAGTGCAACTTGCAAAAACAAGAGGTTGAACAGGATAATCATTGAATCAGATTCCAGAGAAGCCATACAATATCTTCGAGGAGAAGTGAGACGAATATATTGGAGAGTCTCGACTCAGATCGAAACCATCTCGTTAAGCCCCACAACGATTCAAGAAGTCCATTGGTCGTCATTTCCTCGAAGTAACAACGCTTGTGCTAATTGGATTGCATCTAATCCAGAAAGAGGTCGTGTTTTCATAATCAGGTTCATACACTCCCACCCTCTTTTTTTTCTTTGATTGTAAAGGATTGGGAATTTATCCCGCTCTAACTGTTTGATTGCATTATTAATAAAGAATATTCTTATGGCCAAATATATATATACCACTATGGATGCTCTAACATGTTAAACTTTGAAAGTTGCATGATTTTTGTAGTTTTCGTGGTTTATTAAATTCGAGTTTTTTTTTTTATCTTGTATTATATTTTAATATTTTTTTCAATATTAAATTTTAGTTTGTTATGTAAGGAGCGACGGAAGACCAAAAGTCGAATGTGGTGATAGTGGTCGCGACAGACACAGCGGACGATTGTCTTGATCGGCGACAACGAACGAAGCAAACCGTGGTGGAGAATCTGGCGACGATCAGAACTCGGTTCCGGTGGAGGCAATCAGTGGTGATGAACTGGCCTTGGATGGACGAACTGATGACGGTAGTGTTCGGGGTCGGTGACGAGTGAGGCGGAACAGACTGAAGATGGATGGACTAATTGACGGTGGAGCTCTTGACCGGAGACGAGCGAAGCAGAAACATAGAGGAAACTTCGATCACAGTCGAACAAGCGACCTCAGCGAGTTAGAGCCATGGAGGTGGCGATGGCGGAAGGCGCAATCTGAGAAGTGATGGCTTTAATACCATTGTTATGTATATTGGAGAAGAAGGTTAGAAGGAGAAGAAGACAGTTCATTCATCAAAATCATAGCTAAATTCTACTACAGGATACGGGTATTTCGATCATGCTTCACAAGTACCATACTTTTGGTATTTTCTTTTGTATTTTTCTATTGTTCTAAAGGTGAACCTTATGTGGAGATATTATTAATAATAGATACAAATATTCGGTGTAGTTTACAAAAATCATACTTTTTCATACTTTAAAAATTACTTATGTTACAATTAAGTCCACTCTTGTAATAAAAAAATTAAAAGCGCACTATTTATTAGCTCCACTATACCCTAAAAACCATATACTTTTACAAATGACCAATATAGACCTAAACTAAACGACGCATAACAACTACAATCTATAGAGAAAGAGAGATCTTCAGATTCCGAGTTGAACGACGAGGGAAGAAGGTACTTTGCCGAGTTGATTCAAGGATATGGAGTACAGAAAGCTCAAAGATCAGGTTCTTAGCTACACTATGTCTCTGAGATTTACGCTTATATTCACTTGCGTTATTCTTAGGATCGCCATTCCTACTTCCTCTTCGTGCTGTGCTATTTTTCCTGTATTTGATAGCGATTTCCTTTTTAGAAGCTGTTCTTGTTGATCTTCTGATCTGATTGAGTAGCATTCAGTGTCAAGTTTCATGAGTTGTATATTGGGTTCTTGAATTATGCAGCTATCTAGTGAATTCTCAGGCTACAGTATTTATACTTGAGTGTGCGAAGAATGAGTGGAATCAGTACACTTATTATTTTTTTGGCCAAAACTAAGTACACAATTGACACCTTGTATTTTTGGCTCTCCATTATGTGGCTTGGATGCTGTAGAATTCTTTGTAGAATAGTTCAGTATTGCCTTTAGATTAGCCACACGGATTATGAGTCACAATTTTCTTTACTGGAAATCTGACTGCTTGGTGGTTAGATTCTGATCCCAGTTCCAGAACAGAAAGTGATTAAGTACGGTCTGAATCATGCAGGATAAAGACGAGGATTCGGCTGCGGATGATTTGGAGAGCCTGCATGGGAAGAGTCTTTCAGTTGGTATGCTTATGCTAACTTGATGCTACTTTTTAATGTGAATTTAATTTCATTATGAGGCTTCAAACTAATATGCATTATGTACTAATTTTTGCCTTCTCTCTGACCTGCTTCGTTCAGTGAACCCTCTGAGTGCATTAGGAGGCAGCCCTGTGGAGCGTTCAATGTGGAAACGCAAGTAAGAATCTCTGCAAGAGTCAGATGACTAGCGATCACAAAGCATTTTGCTGACTGTTGTTTTCTACTTGATTTAGGTCGCTTGTTACCCTTGCTCTGACTTTTCTAACGAGTTCTCAAGCAATACTAATTGTTTGGTCAAAAAGGGCAGGGAAGTATGAATACAGTGTCACCACTGCAAACTTTATGGTGAGTGGTGGAACAATTTTGTTAGGCCAGTTTTGAAGTTGGTCAGTAACAGAGTTATTACTTCATATCTATACTTGAAGCTATGTGCTTAACTGTCTGCTTGGTGGAACCAGGTGGAGACCTTGAAATGTGGATTATCACTCGCTTTCTTGATGAATATCTGGAAACGTGAGGGTGTCACGGATGATAATAGGTTAGCTTTTGTTGTTTTTAGTGTCAATATAAGCCATCATCTATAGGTATATAGCTGGGGAGGAATTTAAATATTCCTCACTGCTTCATGCATTTATTCTTTGCCGCTCTCTTGATACCATTGTCTCTAGGGTTCATCTAATTTTCATTTCTTGCTGATATAGATTGAGTACAACGTGGAATGAAGTTAGTGTGTATCCTATTCCTGCAGCTCTTTATCTCGTTAAAAATTTGCTCCAGGTTAGTTATGATGTTCAAACGTCTCTGTCAGTATAATAGTCTATATACTCATTTACATTTCTTGACATGAAGCAATTATCATCTCTTGTCATGATACACCTTCTCATTCTGGCATTTTCAAATTTCTTGCAGTATTACATTTTTGCATATGTGGATGCACCTGGATATCAGATCCTAAAGAATCTGAACATCATCAGTACTGGTGTTCTCTATCGGATTATATTGAAGAGAGAGTAAGCTCTTTTCCCTTTGGATATTTCCGATTATTAGAGGGTGCTGTCTTGGATATCATTGAGTCATTGACCATGTTATGGATAAATATATCTGATATATAATAGATAGGATTGAATATATTATATCTATAACTAGTGATAGGATTAAATATATATTTACTATTCTTATCGGCTAGAATATCTTATCTCCTTATATTGCACTTCTCTAGTCCTCTTTAAGGGACAAGTTTATGAATAAAACGATAAGCAGAAATTTAAGCTTTTCATTAAGCATTTCAGTTATTAGGTTAGGTTCCAAAGATCATGATTATTTTTCCAAGAAGGTACATGGTTTGTTCTCCTCTCAATGAGTTCGACTATCCACCATCCCACTATCCAGGCCCATAACATACCATGTTACTAAATAGAATTACGCTTACTTCCTTGGATCCTTTATTTTAAATATCACATTGCAATTTTGTTTTCCTTAATCACATCTATATATTGAGATTGTAACCTTGTGATGATTTAAGAAGGCTGTCAAGTTACTATCGGTTACAGTCAAACATGCCTTTTATCTATATCTGATTGCAGTTATTTTTCAGGTTAAGTGAAATCCAGTGGGCTGGTTTTATTATTCTATGTGCTGGATGCACTACAGCACAGCTAAACTCAAAGTAAGTGCATTCACTCCATTCCTGCTCGATCAGATGGTTCTTAAAAGTCCACTCTCATCTCTTGTTGGCTGGTTATGACCGCGTTAGAAATACCTTTAGACTGGAGATATGCTAGTTGTCCATCTCCTCTAGTGTGCTAGAGTGAGCTTGAGGCTACAGTTAGCAGATTAAACCATGAAAACAGCTCAGTTCTGAAATTGCTTTTGTTTTTGTATTGATTTTTAAGTTAGCTTCTTGTTTGTTCAGCTAGTTAACTCTTTTTTGGGGCCATGTTCAGCTAGTTAACTTGAAAACATTATCTTTTGCAGTTCCGATCATGTCTTAGAAACCCCAGTTCAGGGCTGGATAATGGCCATTGTGAGTAACAAACATATCTCGAGACATCTTGGTTTGACTTTTAAGAAATGAACTGAAAGAATTGAAGATTTATTGGTTTGGTAATGTACGTATCATTTCAGTGTACTTCTTTGTAGGTAATGGCACTTCTAAGTGGATTGGCTGGTGTTTATACTGAGGTAGGTATTAGAAATGCACTGTTTAAGGTTTTACAACGGTGAACCATCTGGCCAAAAAAGACAGTGAACCATGAAGTCAAAAGATGTTCTACAACAGCAATTCATATCCGTGGTTGTCTAACAGTTCTACCTCTTCATTTCTACTTTTTTTTTTTCGGCAGGCTATCATGAAAAAGCGTCCATCTAGGAACATTAATGTGCAGAACTTCTGGCTTTACGTATTTGGGATGATCTTTAATGCTATGGCAATATTGATTCAAGATTTTGATGCTGTTATGAACAAGTAACCCCTTCTACACAAATCATAACGACTACTCTTATATCCTTCTTTATTTGATCCTATTGTAATTATAAAACAAAACCTTTTCATATGCTTGTAACGTGGAAACATCGTGATATTGTAGTAACAAAGCTCTGAAGTTCATTGATCATTCAGTCTCCTTTTTTCTTGAATGTGCAGGGGATTTTTCCACGGTTACTCGTTTATTACAACCCTCATGATTTTCAACCATGCACTCAGGTACATTTCTAGTTTGCCTTTACTTTGATTACCATTGCTTGAGATGCTGTTAATTGGAATATTTTCATACATAAAAAATGCTGCCCAATAGAGTACAGTAACTTAATGTCGGTTTCACTTTTACTCCTAAATATTAGGGGTGAGCGGTTCCGGGTACCCAGTAATTTTAGGGTATCCCAGAACCAGACTAATACTAAACGGTTCCTAACTTTATTACCCAGAACCGTACCAGAACATTTAGGAACCGGAACCGTACCAGAACCGTTAAGAGTCAATCGGTTCCGGGTACCCGTTAAGGAACCGGTTACAAATTTTCAAACTAAATAATATAATTTTATGTACTAGTTGGAACCGGGTTCTCGGTAGCCAATTGGAACTGAAATTTATGTTATACCAAGTGAATCATAAAAATAATTATAACATTTTCCACAAACCAATTTTAAATTTGTTAAATGTTTAGTGTTTTTTTAATTTATATATATGTAACGGTTCCGGTTCTGGGTATTTGGGTACCCGAAAACTTATCCCGGAACCGGAACCGAAAATACCGGTTCTTGAAATTTAATCCCAGAACCGTACCAGAACCATTTACATCTACCCGGAACCTACCAAATGATCGGTTCCGGTTCCAACTGGGTAATTTGCTCACCCCTACTAAATATCATGATTCTTACTCGGGTTCTGTGTGCATCTGCAGTGGCATTGCAGTATCAATGGTGATGAAATATGCTGATAATATTGTGAAGGTACGCGATAGTCTATAACTTGAAATTGTAACTTTTCACTATTTTAGCACGAACTTAGATAAAAATCAAAGAAAGCAACTTTAAAAGCAAAGGGCAGAGTTAGGATATATATATATATATATATATATATATATATATATATATATATATATATATATATTGCTGATTGAACTTGATTACTTTATGAGCCAGGTTTACTCTACTTCAGTGGCAATGCTCCTCACGGCATTGGTTTCTGTCTTTCTTTTCGGGTTCCATCTATCCCTCGCCTTCTTCCTCGGCTCAGTGTAAGTAAAGAGGCAGTTTTTTTATTCAAAAAAAAATTATAGATTATTTCTGCAATTAAGCTGCTAATCTTTGTTCTACTAATCCTCCCTCATTTTATTACAGTATTGTCTCAGTCTCGGTATATTTGCACGCTGTTGGGAAGCCAAGGAGATAGAATTCCTCACCAAGCACTCAAAGCATATTGTTTTGTCAATTAGGCTAGATATTAAAACCATCTAAGCATATTGTTTTGTTATTTAGGCTAGAGATTAAAACCAAATCAGCTGTTGTAATTTCCATATTTATTGACTTACCAAATTATGTAAGCAATGCTACGTACCATGTCACAATGAATGCAATATGTTCCTACAGTGCAGAATGATTCTCAGAAATGTCAAAAATGAACTTCCCTTTCTTTTCCAATGTGATATTATATACCAGCTAAACTTGCATCACTTAACTGTACAACACAAATCTAACAACATTTCATGAGAATAACCGACTAGCAGTCGGTTCCTCATTCATTCAATCAAAATCATTAACCAGAAATCAAGGCATAATCCATTCATGTTACACAGAAAGAGTGGAAAAAATCAATGCATTTCAGATGAATAACCCTTTTCCTTTTTCCAGCAAAAACAACCTTCTTGATTCTGCAGACATAGCAAGATGCTAACAATGGGCTTGTCTTGTTTCTCGGTCTCTATTTCTTTGCCTTTGCAAATCTGAGGCATCTGTACTTCTCGCCGCTAACAGTAATCTCGAGCGCTCCATCTTGGTTATCTTGGTTTGATGCGGTTCCCATAAGCACACTCTTCTCCTTTTCGAGGTTTTCCTTCTCCATCTTCAATCTTGCTTCTTGTCTAGCTATCTCTGCCTGTTTATCAGTGACAAATGTAAATAAATCTTGAAAGATTAGATCATATATGATGCTATTATTAATCTCTTAAATTTGCAGACATGACAAAAGTCATCATAAAATGGTGCTAAAGCTCAAATTCTGTACTGTGAAAGATAAATTCCTGATTTTGTGAAGCTTACTAGGAAAACAAGAGTAGATACCTCTCTACGAGAAAGCTCGGCTTTCCAAGCAGCTTCGCGCTCAGCAACCTCGCGTTCGCGTTCTTCAATGTAACTCTGCATCTCCCTCTCCTTCATAATCCTGTCTTGAATGTCTGCATCTAGAGCTTCCTTCAGCTCATGCACAAACTTGTCTACCACTGCCTTTATCCTCAGTGACATCTCCTCCTCCTAATGATTATGCCTGTCTCTAACCAACAATAATTACCCACCCAGCAATTCTATACCGGAGGAGTTGCTTTTTCTTGAGCCTGCCTGCAAATGAATTGCTAAATAACTGATTTTGAACTAAAATCATCATTTTTAATATAAAAAAAGTTAAAGACTTTGGAACCACCCAGAAGATGAAAAGTAAAAATTTGAATCACCCAGAAGAGCTGGAACTGGAAGTATACTCATGAATGTGAATTTTTTTATTTTTTTTTTGCCAATACTCATGAATGTGATTAAGAGAAGGCTTAATGGCATAGATCAATCAAACTCCAGTCTAACAAGAGAACTGTCCGACTAACATGATATTTGAAAATTAAGAAATTCAAGCGCCGCAGGACAGAAACAGAGCATTTCAGGAGACAATATCAAGAAAACGACAGAAAAATTCCGAATTTGACAAGAACAAATAGAAGTTCCATAGCGCGAGAAACAAACCCAGGTAGTGGCGAGGAACAGGAGCTACACGAAGCAGAATCAAGAGAGAGGAAGAGACAGACACTGAGTTTTTGTTGTGTTCTTGATTGACAGAAGAATGAAATGCGATGTGATCTTGGGTTCAATAATAAAATGTTTGAATTCCGGCCATGGTGAAGGAGTACCAAGAGAATACGTGATCGAGGAGAAACCAATTTACTTGTCGAATATTACACCCCAAATATTTAAAACGTCTGTATAGAGATCACTAACATTCAAAGAATAACATTTTACACCCACTACGTTTCAACACAGCCATAACAGTATAATCCCGAGTTATTCTATCATACTCCAACAGCACCACACTTTTGATTTTTTTATTATTCGGATTAACTTAATTGTAACATATGTAAAACTTTAAAAGCATGAAAAAATATGAAATTTTTAACCACGTCTAATATTTACATCATAGTATTAATAATATAAATTTCCATCTACGGTTCACTTTTAGGGCAATAGAAAAATATATAAAAAAATTAATAATACAAAATCTTTTAACTCTATTTGGGTAGTCATTATAAGATTTTGGTAAGATATAATAACAAATCGCTACTCGAATTTTAATTTTTAAAATTAGCTATATAAATTAACAATTTCAGAGCAAATTGCTACATTCATTTTAATTTCCGTCAAACTGGATATAAAATTAGAATGTTCTGATCACATAGTGTCTTTTGATGTGTACCAAGATAGATTCGGTAATAAATTGTAATGATTGCAATAAAAAGACATTCATTTATACGCTCAATTGGACATTCAGCCAATTCGAACGGTGAATTTCAACTGAATGTCCAGTTGAATTGAATGTATTTTGTTGCAATACTTTCAATTTAATGCGTAACATATCTTAAGTACATATTAAAATACAAAATGTGTCAGAACATGCTCATTTTATGTCCAATTTAACGGAAATTAAAGTAAAGTTAGCAATTTGCTCTAAATTTTAAAATCCAGGTAATCAATAAAAAATAAAGTTCAGGTAACAATTTATAATTGCTTCATACTTTAAGTAGCAATATATTTATTAAGCCTTATGGAAATGAAATTTCTATTTTGAGTCATTAAAGAAATTGGCAAAGGATGATAAAACGTAAAAGTTTGGTGCGTGATTTTTTTTTGTTTTCCGTGGGGTACGTAATATTTTTCTTTTTCTATCATGCTCCAAGAGCGTTATGCTTTTGGTTTTTTTATTACTAGGGTGGATTCAATTGTAACATATGTAAAACTTTATATTAGGGAATAAAATATATTAGTAGATATATTTTATTATATCTAGATATATTCATCTAAATATAATAAGATATATTTATCTATAATATATCTTATTCCCTTATAGAAGAATGAGAATTGTATTATTGATATTATTTAAGTTGAGTACATGTATCTATATATATAGATACACGACTATATCTATAGCAATATAATAAGAAACATAATATGATAATATACTAAGAATATATCTATTCCTAATATAAATTTATCTAGATATAATAAAATATATCTACTAATATATTTTATTCCCTAATACGCCCCCGCAAGACGGACGTTCTGACAAGAATGCCGATCTAGATATGAAGAATATTGATGAATGCCTAAATAGTTCAGTTGTCATCAGTGGATGCCCGGAGAGGTCCAGTCGGCAACGGCGGAAGCCCGGAGATGTCCAGTCGGCAACGGCGAAAGCCCGGAGATGTCCAGTCGGCACGGCGGTAGCCCGGAGATGTCCAGTCGGCACGGCGGTAGCCCGGAGAGATCCAGTCGGCATCGGCGGAGAAGAATTGAGGTGGACATGTCAATAGTAGGGATTGTTAGAAAGTCTAGGTCAACGGGTCGTCAATCTAGAATTTATCTCCCACTAATGAAATGTCGGGTTCAGTGTTCCTAGGGCTAGTCGTTCTGATCCATACCCTTCTGTTCCCTTTGGGGTAGTCGTTCTGATATATGTCCTTCTCTTCTCTCCTTCTGACCTCCTTTCCTTCTCTCCTTCTGACCTCCTTTCCTTCTCTCCTTCTGACCTCCTTTCATTCTCTCCTTCTGACCCCCTGAGGCTTGTACTTCTTACCCCCTGGGGCTTGTCCTTCTGCTCTATGCTCTTCTGCTTCCTTGGCTCTCTTCTCCTTGCCACCCTGCAAGAGGGGTAATACCAGGCACAGAGGGGGGGTGGTGCCTGATGAACCCTCTCCGATGCCTAAGTTAGTACGGTTTTAGAGAGATAAAGCTAGAGAGATGTCAGAGCAAAATTATGCAACTTGCCAAGATGATCAAATGAATAGTGGAGGTGTGGTATTTATAGGCAACGGTGTCATTAAGGTGGCTTAATGACATCGTTAACCTTTAAACACAGTTAACTAACCTTTAAACACATAATTAAGACCTTAGGATACGGAGAAGGTTGGCGGAATAAACCGAGTGTAGGAGTCCAAGAATGGTGTCGGGGCCCTTGGGGGGAAGGGAAATCCGACCCCCAAGGGTAGGGGTTGGGTGAGGGCACCCAACCCCTCCTAGGGAGGATGGGGTTGGCCAACCCCTCCTAGGGAGGATGGGGTTGGCCAACCCCTCCTAGGGAGGATGGGGTTGGCCAACCCCATCCCCCCTAGGGGAGATCGGGTTGGCCGACCCGATCTCTCCTAGGAGAGATCGGAGAGATCGGGTTGGTCCACCCGATCTCCCCTAGGGGAGGTCGGGTGTGGCCACCCAACCTCACCTAGGTGAGTTTGACTTGGCCGGACGAGCGCTTCAACCTCGTCCGGGCCGTTGGTGTTCTCGCGAAGTGTTCGGGTTGAAGTTTCGATTTACAATCATTAGCGGGGTGATAAAAATACAACGATTCGGAAGTCAACGGGTTCAAATTGGGCGTATATCCATCACATGCCCCCGAGTCAACCAATGGCCTAACCCTTGATTGACTCTATTTCCGGATGGTATGACACGTACAATTTGAAACCGGGGTTTTACCTTCTTGTCTGAATGCTTGCGTACCCATGGATGCGTGCTTCTGACTCTGCCCCCTGCCTTATGAGATAGAGGAATTGTAAACGTTAGAGTAGCACGGACGTGTGCCTAGGCCCGCGTCCGTCTGAGGTGGAAATAATAAATTTAACACCGTCATGAGTGTGTGCTCGGAAAATGTATGCTCATGTGGAGATGCAACATGAACACAGCTAAACAAGTCCATGTTTCAATTTCATGCCGGGATAAGTCTAAGTGAAGAAAAATTTCAATTTTGGTCCGAAATTTTCTAAGTATGGGATACTAGAAAATATGCCTATAGGATGTTAACTAGGAGTGAACATGGACATATCATGAACATGAGGATGTGTACTAGCATACATGCAAGTAGGAACATAAGGATGGGAGTGAGTAGAGACATGCTGCGATTGTAGTCATGAATGTATGCATGAATATATGGCGGCCATGTACATGGACGTCTAAATGTTTGAACATACGAGAGTGTGTACGTGGGCATGCATATGAGTGCAAGCATGAACATGTATGTATGTATGGACGGGTTGTGGGTATAAGCATGAGTGATGACATTGATGTACCTGTAGATGTTAATCATGAATATGAGCATAAGTGCAAAGGTGAGAGCATAGACCTCTCCTTTACCTGAGAGTGGGAACTCTGTCACTCAATGGGACACAACGTTCCGCCTCCCTCGTACTAGCATGAGCATTGTCCATTAACCTCGACCTTCGGCATGTGTAATATTTTTCCTTCATTCGTTGGAGCGTGTGTATAGCTCTTGACCTTTACCCTGCAATTTGTTCCCCATAAAAGTGAGGGTGAAAATGCTTACAAGCTTTCTTCTTACCGCCGCGAGTGAAGGGGTCTATGGACATGTGTTAAGGGTTGACCCTTCCTTCGGATGTGTTGGAGCGTTGCTCCATTTGGGGAAACTAAAAGTTCGCCCTCTTCCCTTGGTGTTAAGGTTGCCCCCGTAGTAGGCGTATCTCGTCCCTCCATGAGTAAGGGCCGATCTTTGCGTTGGTTGCTCGTATAGATGACTTACTTTTGGGAAGCTTTCTTCTTCAGACAGGGAGACCGTTGAATCGGATGAGAGGGAAGAAACCTCTAGTTCTGCTTATCAGGCCAAGAAATTTTCTAAGTCAAGGAAGGCTGCTAATGCTTCCAGTATGTTCTTTTTCCCTTCTCTTTTCTTTGTGGTATATTTATGATTGTTCTCATGCTGCTTCCTTCTTGTTATTAGAGCGTTCTTCCCTGGTTACCGAATGGTTCTTGTGGTGGGTGAGAGTTCAAGTCAATCTAAATCTAAGGCGCGGAAACCTGACTCTGAGGTCGGGCCCTCGGCTGCCAAGGAGAAGGAAACCGCGATAGGCTCTCCTTCAAGTGCCCCCTTGCTGACTCCCTCCCATGATAAGGAGGTAGTGGTTGAATAGGAGCCCTCTTTGCTTGACAAAAGGAAGCAACCTGTGGCTGGCGATGGGGTGATCATAGGTCTTGATGTCTCTTCTTTATCCCCTGCCCCCCAGCCGAGGGGCCGAGTCTCAAGTTTATTTCATCTTCATGTAGATTTGACGACTTTTGAAGGTGTTTTTGTCTTTCCTATGGGTTATGTTATTAACCCCTGCGTTGAAGATTTTTCTTTTGGTGATGGGTGTGATCATCACCTTTCGTTGAGGTTCCTTTCTCTTGCCATGGCTCTGATTAAGATAGCAAATTCTTGCTTTGGAGTTTGGTGGAGACTGCTCTTGAGTTAGCCTCTACTAGTATCGTAGTTGTGATCGTTGTGGGGATCGTTTTGTTATATGCCCTCAATAGTGCTTGTCGTGATTCTTTGCTTCATGGTTGATTTCGTGAGATATGGAGGTTGTCTTCATGATGAGGACGTCTCCTTCCTGGTATCACCCAGTGGGTTGAAATATAAGTGCCTACCTTTGATGAGCGTACGAAGGGTGTTGTTTTTCCTTTTTCTTGAACCTCCTCCTAAGGCTAGGCGTAGCCTTTTGATGTTCGTGGTCGGGATGGTGTCTTTACAATGCATGTCTTTGACAGATGTTTTATGATGTGCTGCCATGATAATCACTTCGGGGTATGTGGACGTGATAGCCACTTCGTGATGTGTCGGAGTGATAGCTCTTCTGTAGTGTGTGGACATGATAGCCAGTTCAGGGTATGTGGACATGATAGCCACTTCAAGGTATGTGGACATGATAGCCACTTCAGTGTATGTGGACATGATAGCCACTTCAAGATATGTGGACATGATAGCCACTTCAGTGTATGTGGACATGATAGCCACATCACGATGTATGGAGTTGTGCTTTGGTATTCCTTTCTCATTGGAGAGCCTTCATTGCTATAGTTGCCTTTTGTTTAGGCTATGTTTGTTGGGTTAATTCCCGATGTCTCGTCTTGTCGGATGTTGTATCCTTTATGCTCTTTAGATGTCTCCTTCATGAGTTGTGCTTGGCGATGTTCAAGTCTGATACGAGCATAGGTCACGCGAGGGCGACATGCAAGACAATAACGTTCGTCGGAGGTTGATTTGTGCGACTTGTAAGGCAATTCTCTTTTTGATGGGTCGAGTTTATTTTGAGAGCCTTGAACTTTGGATTTCATGTCTTTGCTATCCTCCTTGGTGGTGTTGGGTTCCTTTGAGATACTTCTCTTGACTTGTGCTATGGATGGTAGGATAACTCGCTACTTTTCATGATAACCTCTTGTGCTTCTGTGTATGATCCTTTGGTCATGAACTTCTCCTTTGTATATGCTTTCCTTTCCTTATCTTTCTTTTGTGCTTTCCTTCACATCATACCTGCTATCTCATCAAGAAAAAACATTATGTGTTCTTTATACAACTTTACTTTGCAATTATTTTCTCATGGAATCCTTCTCAGTATGGTGCGATGATCTCTTTTGATACCCTTTAAATGGTATATATGGTACTGTTAGACCAAAGATACGCTCTTGGTGGGCGTCGAATCTGTTCACGAGACTGGCTCTCGGAGGGCACTTAACGTTTCACAGGATAGGCTCCCGGAGGGCACAAGTTAGACCAAAGATACGCTCCTGGTTGGCGTCGAAAACTGTTCACGAGACAGGCTCTCGGAAGGCACTTAACGTTTCACAGGATAGGCTCCCGGAGGGCACAAGTTAGACCAAAGATACGCTCCTGGTTGGCGTCGAAAACTGTTCACGAGACAGGCTCTCGGAGGGCACTTAACGTTTCACAGAATAGGCTCCCGGAGGGCACAAGTTAGACCAAAGATACGCTCCTGGTGGGCGTCGAAACTGGTAGTTTGAAATCTACCTCAAGATACGCTCTTGGGGGCGTCGAATCTGGTAGTGTTTTTTCTACCTCAAGATACGCTCTTGGGGGCGTCGAATCTGGTAGGTTGCAAATCTACCTCAAGATACGCTCCTGGGGGCGTCGAAATTCGTAGTTTTTGGAAATCACTCTCAAGATACGCTCTTGGTGCGTCGAAGGTCGTAGTATAGAAACTACTCTCAAGATACGCTCTTGGGGGCGTCGAAGGTTGTAGTATGAACACTACTCTCAAGATACGCTCCTGGGGGCGTCGAAATTCGTAGTTTTTGGAAACCACTCAAAAGATACGCTCTTGGTGCGTCGAAGGTCGTAGTATTGACACTACTCTCAAGATACGCTCTTGGGGGCGTCGAAGGTCGTAGTATGAACACTACTCTCAAGATACGCTCTTGGGGGCGTCGAAGGTCGTAGTATAAAAACTACTCTCAAGATACGCTCTTGGGGGCGTCGAAGGTCGTAGTATAAAAACTACTCTCAAGATACGCTCTTGGGGGCGCCGAATCTGTTCGCGGGATAGGCTCCCGGAGGGCACAGGGTTCGTAGTTTTAGAACTACTCTCAAGATACGCTCTTGGGGGCGTCGAATGTGTTCGCGGGATTGGCTCCCGGAGGGCTCATAATATTACCTTATCTTGTGTCCTTTCTCATGTAGGGTGCGTCTTTGGTATGCTTTTCGAGTCTTTACTTGACTTTTCCTTTTATGATATTGCATGCTACCACGCTTTTCCTTCAATGTGGGAAATCACCTCTCGAGGGCGATGTTTGTGTGTTGCCAACTTAGGACGAGTTCGTATAGGGAGTTGATGATGTTTTCCTCTTATGCGACCTCTTCTAGGAGAAGTGGTATTGCATGTTCTTGTGATCTTCTGTCTCTAATCTCTTCTTTTACACTTAGGTGGACTACCAAGCACTTATTCGTATGGTGCTCCCCAAGTTGCTTGGTGGTCATACCGCCTTTCATATTTGGCCGTTGAAGGCCCCTCGTTCATTTTCTTGGTTGGGTACCCCTTATGCTCGGGGCTCCCTTGTCTGCTTGTTTGAATGCGATGAGTGTCCCTTGTAGGATTTACTCTTTCTCATGCTTGCTTGTTTCATTCATATGCATGGTTTTGATAATGCCTTTGTCGGATGTATCTTTAGGGATTTGGTGGAGAGCTTTTGCTTTGGGTGGGTGGGGGTGATTTTCATTCTCTTGATAACCAGGATGCGGCAGTGTCTGTATCCTAGGGGTGCTTGTAAATTCTTTCCCCCCCTTCCTTGTGCTTTAGGTTGAAAAGCTCTCTCATAGAATGGCGTCTTGAGTTGTTAATCTCATAGGTGTGTTTCAGACTAGTCAATCTGATCCATGCTCTTTGCTCGTGCATGGGGGGGGGGGGGGGGGGTCTGACCGGGCTGTGATAATCTTGGAGTGTTGTGGCACTTAGTGTGCTTTGCCTTTTCCTTTACATTGGAGTATTCTTCAATGCCTTTAGGGAGTGTCACATTGGTCATGCTCCTCCCACCTTGAATCTTGATTATAGACTTCCTTTGAATTAGGACTTGAACCTAAAAAGGATGTTTTCCTTTAGGTTTGCAAGTGATGCTCCATGATTTTCCATGGGTTTGCCCCCGTATTGGCTATTCCTTGTTGGATAGCTTCATTAGAGACTGCATTTGTATTGCGTACGTATACGTGTTTGAGGTGTGTTGAGCTGACAAGTCCCTCCTTTTTCATTTTTTCATATCCTTCATTCACCATGTATTCGGCGTATGGCCTTAAAGGCGGGATATTGTTCTAGTGTCCCTTTTATCGGGGTTCTCCTCTTGATGGGATGCCAGAGTCAAATGTCTTATCATTTGCAGACAAGGTGGTTGATCGGGATGTGCGTCTAGTGTGAGGGTCGATCTTGAAACCTTACTCCCCAAGCTTTAGAGCTCTTCTTTGGTTGATCTTGTAGAACTATTATCCTGCCCTAAGGCTCTTGATAGGAGATGTATCTCCTTTTTCATACTCTAGTTGTTGCACTATCTCTTTTGCTAATCTTGCATCTTTAGAGTTTCTCTCTTGGTGCATGACTTCAATGACAGGATTTTCTACCGATGTTTATTCTATTAGGACTTGTATCCTTGGTTGCCTTCCTTTCTTGTGAGATGGCGAATGAGTGTTTGTGAACACTCCAATGTGTCGCACTTGGTAGAGGTATGCGCCTAATCTTTATGGCGCTGTCTTGAATCTTCGTGTACCTATCTCTGATGAACATGTTATTCATTACATATATAGTACGGAGTCCAAGGATCTCCGGGTTAGGATCATAGTTTGAGAGCAGAGACATAGTCATCTATTAGATAACCTCTTTATCTACGGAGTTTATTTTTGCAAGGATAAATGCAAGGATACTTGTAAGGATACTTGTAAGGATATGTGTAAGGATATGTGTTCCATCCTTATTCCTGGTTCATTTGCAGTGTCGTGTCCCTAATGGGTGTGTTGGTGTTCTGACCACCTTTACTAGTAGGGGGTCCTTTGGTATTAGGTATGCCTGACTCTTCTCTAGTATCATCAATGGTTGGTCATGGGAGATGTCTGACGGACTCCCTTCATGCACTATGGTTCTCTTCATGTCAAAGTTGGTGATTCCCTCCCTTATGACTAATATATCATTGTGTGGAAATACTATGTTTTCCATATCCCTTTTTAAAAGCTTGATGATGGTGTCACCATTCTTCCTTTGCTAGGCTTGGTGTCCTTGAGAGTTTTTGATGGAAGTGTATTCCATTACCTGGGGTGAGCTTACTAAGTGTAGTTGTATCTCCTGGCTATTTTATGAAATCATAAAGATTCGCTGGAGGTGTTTGCTTCTGATGGTGGGCGTTGCCCATGTGATATGGTTTCCTCCATTTTTGGAGGGATGTGTTCGCGGCTACCCCTCTTATGCTAATGGGCGTTTGTGGGGAGGGCATGTTGTAACTGGTGCCCCCCTTACATACCAATGCCCGATGGGATCCTTTGACGGACTTGGCCCTAGGATGCTTAGTGGAAGGTTATGGTGGGGGTAATCTTTTGTGACCTTCATGGGTGCTCAACTTATTTTTGTAAGTGAGCCTTCCATCTTGTGATCTTTCCCAGAAACTTGACCTTATAGGTGTTCTTTGGGATTGAGGAATCTGTTGCTTGTGCATCTCTTGATTGGCGATGGCCTTTTACGTATTCTTCTAGTGGTCCACCTGTGTATATATATATCACGGAGCCCGAAGGCGTCCGGTATGGTCATTCTTGGAAAACATGTTGATATCAAGTATCAAAATCTACCCCTTTTAGGGAGTTGACTTGTTATGCAGTTAAATTAAATAAGAGGATATGGGAAGGATATGAGTGTGGGGGTGTTGATATCCCCTGCTTCTTTGGTAATGTAACTGTTTTCCTCCATTAGTCTGTGTGTATTCCTTCCACTTGAGGAATATAAGGTCGCATCCTTGCAAGGCGGACTAGGTGGAGGTGTATCCTTCATGTATGCTATGTGCGATCTTACTCTACTACGTCTCTCCATGAGACTTCCCATTGTAGTAGCTATGTGCTAACGTAGTGTGGTACTCTATGAGTCCCCTGTTCAAATCCTTGTCTTTTCAACTCCTTCCCTGTCCTAGGGGGATGTGTGCCAAGGGTTGTCATGCACAAGGGGTTTGGATCTGTCGTGCTGTATCATGGGTAGGTGGTTGCCTTGTTGTGTTGTTGGGACTATGTTCCTCCCTTTTAGCTTTCCTTGATATGTCCCTTAGTCATGTCTGTAGTGATACGGACTGTATGTGTACATTGCCAGGGTGGATGTTGGAACTCCTATATCCTTGTTGGTCTGGCATGTATGTCCTCCCTAGTGCGGTGTATGTCCCTGTTGGGGTACTTGGTTGAATCCATGCCTCCTTGGAGGTCTTGCCTGTCTATCTGCCCCCAGAGGTGTGTATGCCCTGGCATCCTGCTGTGTCTGTTGCTGCCTTGGAGGCACAGACTGCTGCCTTCCCTCTGGGGGTGGCCTTTGGTTGTCTCTCCTTTGTTCTTCTCACTGCCCTGTTCGAGGGTGCAAGTGGTGTTCTTCTTCTGGGACTTGTTCTTCTTCATGCTGGTGTTGCCTTCTCTGCCTGTTCCTCAGGGTATCTCTATAGGCTAGCAGCTCATCCAATGCGTTCATCAACCTCGGAGTCACTGGCGGTGCTCCTTGCGAGTATGCGGGCCTTATGTTGGTTGTGTGGGCACGATTGTCGTTCCTTTGAGTCAGTATTCCATATGGACGCCCTTGAGGTTGTGCCTCATAGTAGTACCCCTGTGGAGGTGCCGTGTATTGGGATGGCACTCCTTATTGCCCCCCTGTCCCTCTGGTTTCCTAGTCAATGGAGTTGAAGCTGTGGAAGCCTCCTAGCCAGCTGGGCGTGAAGGTCCTCCTGCCTGCTTGTTAGGTTGGGGTGCCTGTGGGGCTACCTGAGGCTCTGGGTGTGCAGGCTTTTTCTCTGGGTTAGGCTGCCTTGCTGGAGGTATAGGCTGTCTCCCTCGCCTACTGCCCCCAGGTGGGCGGTTATGCCTAGATGCTAAGCTATTCGTCATCGCTCTTGTGATTGCCAGGCTTTCTGTTCGAAGCCCACGGACGGCGCCAAGTGTTAGGTTATAAAGTCTAGGTCAACGGGTCGTCAATCTAGAATTTATCTCCCACTAATGAAATGTCGGGTTCAGTGTTCCTAGGGCTAGTCGTTCTGATCCATACCCTTCTGTTCCCTTGGGGTAGTCGTTCTGATATATGTCCTTCTCTTCTCTCCTTCTGACCTCCTTTCCTTTTCTCATTCTGACCTCCTTTCCTTCTCTCCTTCTGACCTCCTTTCCTTCTCTCCTTCTGACCTCCTTTCCTTCTCTCCTTCTGACCTCCTTTCCTTCTCTCCTTCTGACCCCCTGAGGCTTGTACTTCTTACCCCATGGGGCTTGTCCTTCTGCTCTATGCTCTTCTGCTTCCTTGACTCTCTTCTCCTTGCCACCATGCAAGAGGGGCAATACCAGGCACAGAGGGGGGGTGGTGCCTGATGAACCCTCTCCGATGCCTAAGTTAGTACGGTTTTAGAGAGATAAAGCTAGAGAGATGTCAGAGCAAAATTATGCAACTTGCCAAGATGATCAAATGAATAGTGGAGGTGTGGTATTTATAGGCAACGGTGTCATTAAGGTGGCTTAATGACATCGTTAACCTTTAAACACAGTTAACTAACCTTTAAACACATAATTAAGACCTTAGGATACGGAGAAGGTTGGCGGAATAAACCGAGTGTAGGAGTCCAAGAATGGTGTCGGGGCCCTTGTAGGAGTCCAAGAATGGTTGGCCAACCCCATCCCCCCTAGGGGAGATCGGGTTGGCCGACCCGATCTCTCCTAGGAGAGATCGGGTTGGTCCACCCGATCTCCCCTAGGGGAGATCGGGTTGGCTGACCCGATCTCCCCTAGGGGAGGTCGGGTGTGGCCACCCAACCTCACCTAGGTGAGTTTGACTTGGTCGGACGAGCGCTTCAACCTCGTCCGGGCCGTTGGTGTTCTCGCGAAGTGTTCGGGTTGAAGTTTCGATTTACAATCATTAGCGGGGTGATAAAAATACAACGATTCGGAAGTCAACGGGTTCAAATTGGGCGTATATCCATCAGGGATCATCGGTGTGGTGTCTTCGTCAGTTGGCGCTAAATCAGAGGACCGGCGCAGAAGTCGTCGACACGGAAGAAGGGATTTATTGTCCTATTAGAAAAGAAAGAAAAAAAAAACTGAAATTAGAATTGGCCAGGGGCGGACGGCATGACATCTTCATAGTTGACACGGCGGTGCCGACCGCCCCTGGACAGCGGCGATTGTGGGCGGCGGCTTGTAAGTTTAACTCGTTGGAGAAAGAAAGGCTCTGATACCATATAAAAGAATGAGAATTGTATTATTGATATTATTTAAGTTGAGTACATGTATCTATATATATAGATACACGACTATATCTATAGCATAATAAGAAACATAATCTGATAATATACTAAGAATATATCTATTCCTAATATAAATTTATCTAGATATAATAAAATATATCTACTAATATATTTTATTCCCTAATTCTTTAAAAGTATGAAAAAATATGAATTTGTTTAATCACACCTAATATTTGCATAATATTATTAATAATATCAATTTCCCTCTAGGGTTCACATTTAGGGCAATAGTAAAATAAAAGAAAATTTTATCAAAAGCATGGTGCTCTTGGAGCATGATAGAAAGATCCCAATTTGTTTAATGGATGTTATTTAAGTATTTATCTTGATGGTTTGATGTGAAAAGTGTAATATTAATGTTACTTTTTGTTTAAGCTGAAAAATCGTACGAACTATGGAGATTTGTTTTCTAACATATGGTTTTAGAACTTTTTTTTTTTTGAAATGATCAAACAGAATGTATAAGTATTCGAGTGAGCTAAGTGAAAAATCGACCCGACCCGTCCGATTCTCCCATAAGAGGACCTAATATCATTATAATTTATAACTCTATCTTTTAGCATTTTAATATAAATTATGTTTTGATATTGCTATTAGTTTGCTCAAACATTCTCCTTATATCCATCCATCTCTAAGTTTCACCAATAACATTATTTATAGGGAGTATAATCAAATTGGTACCTGAGATAACACTCAAAAATGAATTACTACTTGAGATGATTTTTGTTAGAAATTGGTATCCTAAATAACTAAGGTGTTGCACCGTCAATAATTTCGTTAGTTTTTTTTTTTTACAGAAAAAAACAAATAGAATCAACCTTCTTTTTTCTTCCTCATTCCAATTAGGATTTTGTAGGTTCAATTTTTTTGAACTCTCTCCACTACCAGCTGTGATTTTCGTTGTACCACCTCAAATTGATATCTTCAATGGTTTCTAGTAGCTCGATGGCCAAACTCAGTAAAAAAAATGCAGTTGTGGACTGATTGTTGTAGTGAAAACCTCGGACACTTAGAAAATTTTTCAACAGAGGTTATACACGTGCTCTATATGGAATGTAAGTGTTTGTGTGTTTTAATTTAGAAAAGTTTTTGTTAATTACTCCACAATTACTGATTTATACTATTTGCATTAGCCGATTACAAAAGAAGAGTATTGTCTGTATTTCGAATGGTACGATGTAAATGTTTTTCCTCATACAAAGAGAGTTTCTGCCAATTTGAAAAAGATGATGAGCGCTGCAGATGAAAAACTTGAGAAATATCAACAAAATGAGAAGATGTTAAGTTGTTTCAAGTAGGTATATGAACTATGTTAAATGTTTCGTTGTGGTATATGTCATTTTTAGGAGTGTTTTAATGTGGTACTTGAGTGTGTGTAGTTTGCAAAACAGTAAACGGATTATGTTAACTGTTCTAATATGGTACACCCATTCTAGTACACAACATACCCCATTCTGGTACAGAACATTTGCAACAACACATCAGAATCTTCCATGATGGAACTAAGTATATGAAAACCACTATGTGTCAATTAAGTATCTGAGAATATTTTTTCTTAGCCAAGAGTACATGAGCAGTTGGTACTCAACATGATTTAAAATTGCAGAACCCAAATTCCCCCTCCTACACAATCTGATCGGACAAACCCAGTACCCTAACACCCTAAAACCAATCAATTGAAGTTAATTTCCACAGCAATTGAGCAGCCACGACAGAAATAAGCAATAAAAAATAAAAGAAAACACATACAAGAAGAGAAGATTAGTGGGTCTTCACCAAATTTCAGCTGAGACTATGATCTCCCAAGAAAATTCATTTCTTGAAAATTAAACCACAATTTTGACAAATCAAACTACAAAATCGGTGAAATCTGTCACAATTGCCGAAACCCTAAGAATTTTGGGAAAAGAAGATGAAGGGACGGTCTGGTTTTGGGGATGATGAGACTGGTTAGAGGGAAAATATGACGAGAAAGAAGGAAAATGAGGGAACACGAAGTGTTTCTTCTATTTTCATTACGAGAGTATTTTAGTAATTTCAACTGGACATAAAATTTGAATTTTTGCAAAAAATGGTCATGTGCGCCGCATGTGACCCATTATGTAAAAAACTAATGAAATTATTAACGGTATAACAATTGAGGTTATTTCGGGTACTATTTTGTCACAAAAATCATCTCGGATACCAATTCGTCTTGAATTGTTATCTCATATACCAATTTGATTATAATCCCTTAATTATATTATATAAAAAGATATATATTAATAAAAATCATATATATAACTGAAGTATAATATTGTTGGCTACCTATCGCTTTTATTTATGGGATGTGATATTTGGGACTAAACTGAAACTTATGGCCAATAAGATTTGAATATTTGTTTGCACTTTGCAGTTTGGCCAAAGATAGAAAGTGGGTTCGGTTCGGAAATGTGAATAGTAAATACCCACTAATTAACTAAGGATTAAGGAAAGGGTCTAAAGAAAAGAAAGATGAATCGGTGCCCGATTGCCTTGCCTTTCATATCGGAAGGAAGACAACAACTTCACTGCCGCTTTGACTCTTTCTTTCTTTCTTAATAACCAAACCCCCCTCTCTCTCTCTCTCTCCACCATTACTATTTATTTACTTTACTGCTGCTACTGCAACTGCAACTCTATTCTCAGCCAAATTTGTGTGTGTGTTATGGAAGCCGAAACGAGGATGAGGGAGTCACTACGCAAGCTAGCCCTATGGCACACAAGGACCTTCAAGCCAATCACCACCCACGACGAGCTCGAGCTCATCATGACCACCCTCGGCTTCACCCCTCTCCCACCCTCCTCCCCCTCCGCCGCCGCCGGATGGAAAGAATACGCCTACGCCGCCAGCGCCCGCCGGGAGAGGGACCTACAGCAGCCTCCGCCGCGGCCCAGACTGCCGTACCCTAGAATCGACGGCCTCCACACTTACACCTACCAGGCCTTCATCGACGCCGTCAACTTCCACATCCAGATGCCTGATATCTCCGACCTCTTCCATATCCGGTACGCTGCCTGCAACTCCCCCCCTATTTCCTCGCCTTTTTTTCTCTCATAAAGTTTCCTTTTTAAAATTAAATAATACAATATATATATTACCAAACAAACCGCGATTTTTTCGGCCGTTGAATGTAGTAGATTTTCAAATATAGAAATTGTTCGTGCAAAATATGTTTTTATTTTAATGATAATAACTATTTTAAATGCATTTTTATTACGCATCAAATATGACTTGTACTCGTATCTATCGCACATTCACATCATTTATTACCAGCCAAATATAATAATAAAATTGAATGATAGAATTGAAAGTTCATTTTAAACGTATAACTTATAAAAGATATTTAATATATTTTTTATACGAACTATGCGTTTTGTTACACTTCTTTGCCGCCACTTGGGCATGTGTTTATACTTATTGAGAAACAAATAAACATTACGTTTTCTAACCGAGTATTAATGGATTTTTATTATTATTATATCATGATTCCTGACAATGGAGCAGGCAATATATAGTGCTTCTTGGGTTTGATGTACATTAAAGGAAAAACATCTGGCCACGAAAAAAAATAATAACATGAATGTTTTCTTTATCCATTTTTCCTATTTTGTTGTCTATAATAATAAAGAAAAGTAATTGTTCTTAATAGCTGCTTATTATATATATATATATAAACCGAAAATGACCGAATTTGGGTTTATCCTTCCCGCCTTACATGATTCTTGAGGATCAAGAAATAAGGGGTTTGACTTAGGGTGACGTGGCACTTTGACTGCATAGTAGTTGAGACTTGAGAGTTGGGTCATGAGATTCGCAGCACCCACAGTCCCCGAAGCTGTTTGGTTTATTGGGCTTCTACTTCTCGTTGTTAGTTTAGTCCTGATGATTGGGGATGATGACTCTCAATAGCAACCCTTTTTTATTTTTCTTATTTTTTGAAAAAAAAAAAAAAAAATGAAAGGTTCTTTTGGTACCACATGTTTGCAAAAATTACACTATTCATACCACTAGTATTTTTTCGTACCGAATTGGTACCATATGTTTCCAAACCTTACTGTTTTGGTACCTCCGTTAGAGTTCCGTAAAAAACGTCCGTTAAATGGCATATGCCATGCACATGACCAGCCCAAAACTTTCAATTTTGTTACAATTTAGTCCATCTAATACATCCCTAACTTTTATTTTGTTCAATTTAGTCATAAAACTTCAAAATCAAACCATTACCCCAAATTGACCTAGCCGGACCTAACCATGAGCTAGGTCCGACCCTGTGTCATGGTCGCCGGACCCAGGCCACCCCGACCCAGGGTTGGACCTAGCCCTAGGCTAGGCCCGGCTAGGTCAATTGGGACCTAGCTCCAATTGGGACCCAGGCCACCCAATTTTTTTTGCAAATTGTTACAATTAAGTCCCTCAAAACTTAATTTAGCGTTGTAATGGAGTCGGACCGCCCTGTCCACAAGAGTCTCAACTAACTAGTAGTTTATATATACTTGTAGTTTACTGAAATATATAGTTTTGGGTTACAGGGGAATGCCATTGCAAAAGGTGGATTTATACAAGAAATGGAGGAAGATGCAAGAAGATGATAGTGAGAGTGTGTTTGTGTATAGAGAAGGAACCCTAGACCAATCCACCTATTATCACTACCATTTCGACAAGCAGCAAATTAACAATAACCTCAACTCCGACCACAACGCGGCTTTCCTTCATCGAAGCTTCAAGTCCGGCACCACTTCTTCACCGGGGTGCTTTGTTCCTCTCAAAGACATCATAGTATGATCATGATGGGAAGGAACGAAGGACAATTTCAGTTGTCCAATTTGGTGTTTTTTGAATTAGGATTTTATAACTAAGATCAAGTGAAATAATAATATGTATAAAGTTGGAAGTTTTAGTCATTGAATTTAAAAAAAAAAATTATTTTAAACTTAAAGGATTTCTTTTCAAATTCAATGACTTGAAGGCTCAACTTTAGGTACCTCCACTTTATTTTTATTCAATCTTTTACATTTATTTTTATTTAATTAAATACCAAATTCAATTAGTTGAATTTTATTTGCAACAATTTACTATTTAAACTTTTATTATTTATATGCAAAAAGTTAAATTTGTCTATTTTACATTAATTTTGGATGCAAATACTCTTAGGACATCTTTATCACATTTTATTAATACATGTATTAATTAAGCAGTGAATATTATATTCGATTCTTAGTTATTACAGTATTTAGATAAAACTTGTATAAACTAGGTGTTGTACCCGCGCTACGCACGGGTGACCTGCTACATATTTATATATATGTAGAATGTTAAAATTATGTTTCGATTTAGTTGTTAGATATGTAATACATCAAGTTTATTGCCGACTTTTTTTTTTATCTTATGTTAAAACTGAGTAAGCCTCTTTAAATCAGAGGATATTAGGGTGTCTGAGCTATATTAGGTTGTCTGAGTTAGGTGTTGTTCCCGCGCAGCGGGCGGGATTAAAAATAAAAGCACCGGGAAATTAATTTAAAAGTAGTTATAAAAAATTTGTTACTTCTAATATATTGTGATATATTTGAAAGAAAATATTAAACAAAAATATATATATGTGTATTGATATAATTATAATTTTTACTTAAAAGAATAAAATTGAATATCTTATGTAAAAATACTGTAAAGGTCAATTAAAGATCTATTATTTATCTATTGGCTATATTGAATTTTTTTCGAATATAATATTAACTCAATATAAACAAATAATAATTTTTTTTGACACATATTAAATCAGGTCGAATTGCACGTGTATTGTTGTGTTGTTCTAACTTCTAAGTATATTCCAACTAATATCACAAAAGCCTTATCGGCCAAGCCTCCTGTGTCGAATTTTTGTGCCAAGCCCATAAGAAAAGAGAGTATGCAAACAAACCTTAAGACCACTCATGAGCGTTTGGATTAGGGGTGAGCAATGGTCTAGCAAGACCATAACCGAGCCCAAGACCGCCCAAGATCAAGACCATTAGCCCAAGACCGTTTAGGACCAAGATCAATGGTCTTCTTTTATTGGTCTTAATTGGTCCTGGTCTTAATTTCGGTCCAAGACCATTAAGACCATTTGAGACCATTTAGGACCATTAAGACCATTGTATTATTAAAAAAAAAAACTGGAAATAATAATTTATAATAAAAGTTAAAACCTCCTGTGAGCGTCGAGAGCAAACTTGAGAAACATTAGATTAGCTGAATAATTAGGAGTTTTTGACCAAAATAGATTTACATGGACAACCAAATACAAATATAGGTTAGAAAAAAAAAACTAATTACAAATATAGGGCTGGCCGGGTTGGGGGAACCCGGCCAAGTGAGTTCCAAAATTGGACTTCACTTGGCCGGGTTCCCCCAACCCGGCACACTGAATTTTTTTTTTTTTTTTTTTTTTTTTTTTCGGGAAAAAAAATTGGAACTCATCTGGCCGGGTTCCTCCAACCCGGCAAAATATGTTTTTTTTTTTTCGTTTTTTTTCCTGTTTTTTCTGTTTGTTTTTTGTTTTTGCTTTTTTAATAGAAGTTGTAAAAATTAATGGTTTTGTAATTTTTTTTTCTAAAAATCTATTAGAGAATTTTGTTGTGGGTTGTTGACATCGCAATTAATTAATTTTGAGAAAAAAAAAAGAAACACTACTTGGCCGGGTTGTGGGAACCCGGCCAAATGAGTTTGAAAAAATATAAAATTAGTAGTTTTGTAATTTTTTTAACGAAAATTGGTAAACGGCAAATGTCTGTCAATTTGCCCTCTAGGGTTCACCATTTCCAATAGGTTTTTTAGAAAAAAATTTACAAAACCATTAATTTTTACAATTTCTATTAAAAAAAACAGAAAAAATTACATATTTGGCGGGGTTGGGGCGACCCGGCCAAGTGAGATCCAATTTTTTTTTTTTTTTTTTTTTTTTTCAGTTTTACGAAAAAAAAAAAAAAAAAAAAAAAAAATCAGTTGGCCGGGTTGGGGGAACCCGGCCAAGTGAAGTCTAATTTTGGAACTCACTTGGTCGGGTTCCCCCAACCTGGCCAGCCCTATATTTGTAATTGGTTTTTTTCTAGCCTATATTGGTATTTGGTTGTCCATGTAACCCTATGTTGGTCAAAAACTCAATAATTAGTTTATGAAGTTGCTTGCTACAGAGAGTTGAAAAGCTTATGTTTGTAAAGTGCAAAGTACCAAAACACTTTATCAGGTATTGATTACACCAATCTCAACTATTATATATAATTATAATAAACATATTTTCAATTTAAAATTATTACAAAATAATATTCGACAAATTTTAAAAAATTAAATTAAATTAAAAAACATAAAAAAAAAAAAAAAATGGTCCTAATGGTCTGGACCAAAACCAGAACCAAAAAGACCAAGACCATTTGTAAATGGTCCAAATGGTCCTGGTTTGATCCTAGACCATTTGGAGGAGGACCATTTACAAATGGTCTTGCATGGTCTTCAGGACCAGACCACGCTCACCCCTAGTTTGGATGGACGAAATGTGAGATTACTCGAAATGTGAAATTAGAAGTAGTGTGAGTTGTAATGTGAGATTACTTGAAATGTTAGATTACAATGGTTGGTTGTGGTGTAACTGGAGTGTAATGTTAGATTACAGTGTTTGGTATGTGTTGTAATGTGCATTGTAATATGACTTTATTATTATTATATTAATGTTGGCCGTAAGGCCTTTTTTGGTCTTAATGGGCTTGCCTTAGCCCATGTGAGGTGAATGACAATTGTCCAGATACATTGAATCCGAAAATTTATTTTTTGTTACAATTAATTATGGACAGAATATATTTCAAGATTAATGTGATGCAATTAATGCATCCAATTTTGGACAGAATTGATGTCGATAATATTCTGCTAAATCTCGAATTTAATGCAGAATGAGCATGTCTGCCCTATAAATACAGCATCAATCCTTCACATTTGAACAAACCTCACAAATTCATTCTCTCATTTTCTCTCTGAGTTTTCCTACCTCTCCGAGTTTATCTGCCACTGCATTATCAGGTTATAGTATCTGTTTATCTTATTCATTCAGGTTCTACAATCCGTTCTTATATTGATTTTCTGCCGTCGTCGTCGGCATCTCTATTAAAATACGGTTGTGTTCAGGTATTGAGTTCGGTTCGGTCAAGCGTGTTTCGTGCATAACACGATTTGACGACACTGTTGAATCCTGGGAGGTGATCGCCCCGTGTTTAAACTCCTTTGCATAACCCGATGGTGGAGTGGGGCGAAATTGCCTTAAGGAGACCGTGATCAGCACGGGCCTCGGTATTAAAATCACGTTTTCGTCTTTCTCGATTTTACGTGTAATTTCGGAGTTGTTAATATCTTGCATGATAATTCGGTATAGTTATATGTAAAAACTCGAAATTTGACTATTTACATTTAGTCCCTGAAGTTTAAAATATTGCAAATTGATCCCTCAACTTTTTATGTTTTGCAGTTTGACCCTGATATTTGCCAACCATTAATTTATAGAGAGTATATTATATCTTAATATGATAAGATTTAAAAAAGAAAATATATTTTGACAACAAATAACTTCTTAAAGTTTATGTTTTGTGGATAATACTATAGTCATTTATGAATTCAAAAAATAAAATATGTAAACTCAGTATGCACAATTATTAAAATTCTAATAGTTAAAATATCATATGTAGTTTTATAGAAAACTTTCATTAAAAAAATGCATTAAAAAGACTTTACTCATTTTATACGAACATCATGTGCATTATTATTTATTATAATAATGAGTTATGAAGTAGATAAAAAACAAACCAAAAAACTAATAATAACAACATTATTATCATAATAAATTATAATGATAATACAAAGTATTTTGTCTATTTGATAAATATTAATAAAATAATAACACTCTGTAATGTTGGACGTAATCTCACATTACATCCGTTTTTTGATGTAATCTCACATTACATCCGTTTTTGGATGTAATCTCACATTACATTGAATGAAGTTTGAATGTAATCTGAGATTACAATGCACATTACGTCGTTTGGCAAACCAAACAACGTAATGGTGAGGTAATGTGGGACGTAATGTGGGATTACATCCCATATTACATCCATCCAAACACCGCGTCAGAGTCTTCCTTTAACTGTACAACTCACCATCTTCCATTTCAATCTCTCTTCATCCATACGTCTCATCACGCCTCACAGTTCACCGTTAACCAAACTCTGCTCCATTTTACAGTATCGTGTCAGAGGCTCCATAATTCAAGCCACCAGCCTCTGCCTCCGGTTGTGTCCGCCTACGACTGCTTACGCTACCGGTCGAATGGAGATGCAACGATCAATCTCCACAACCTCTGATTTTCATATCTGTTCATCCGAACCCCGTCTCCACATTTCAATCGGGTTCGATACATGCATTCCGGCTCCACCTAAGCGGCTCAGCCTCAATGGAGATGCAAAGCAGCTTCTCTGACTGTCGGATATGCTTCTCTCTCTTACACACATGAATTCCGTCGAACAGAACCGAGCATTTGACCTCATGGTCGAAATGACATGCGCGGTATGAATCACGTGACATCGATACAACTGTTATTTAACATGTGTACGTGATTACGATTTCCGTTAACTTTATCTTTGTAATTAAATACCGACTGGTATTTAAACCATGTAATATATTGTAGCGGTTCATCGCTTCATCCCTTAAACAGATACCAGAAGTTCAAACCCCGTCGATGATCATGAGAATGTAAAAATATTCATGGCCAGCATACAAACTGGTGTTAGACTCTCTGCCTCCCTTCCGCTCCATTCCCCCTCATTCATTCCTTCCCTTCCTTCTCCCTTTCCCTATTTGCTATTTCCATTTGAAAATAATTTTCCAGGCAGCCGACCAGATTGAGAAGCACCAGATCTGAAGCAGCCTTCGAACAAAACTCTGGTACCGGTCAAGGGGATTCTTGGTTCTAATGAACAATGGGTACTGGGTATGCCACCGCAGGTCGGGCAATGAGGAGCTCGTACGGACAGCTAGCCACTAGAGGCCACGTGGTAGAGAGTCGGCGTGTCTTTTATTTTTGTTGACCAATTTTTCTCAACCATCACCGGGTGGACAGGTAAACCGGATAGTTCGCTTTTAAAATCAGTCGATTCATTTGAAACCGGTCGTCTGAACTTATGAGAGAGTCGTTCAAGAGAGAACAATGTATAACATTCTTCTTCAATCAATCATCTTCAGTTTAAACTGACATAACATTGTAAATGAAAAAAAAAAGAAAGAAAAATGTACGCGAGTACGATTCGCGTACATATGTTAATTTTATTTTTTAAAAGTTAAGTTAATTAGTTATAAACTAAGTAAATGATGCGAAAGGGAGTCGCGAAGAGCATGGTACACGAATGAGAGTCACATATTTAGGTATTTTGGCTAACAAAATTAAACATTCAGTATTTATGTATTTGAATATTACAAACTCATTATTTTGATAAAAGATTCAATTTTATCTAATAATTGTACTGCTACATGACACGCAGTAGCTGGTAAAAGTGTACCAACTTAGAGCACTCACAATGGGTAAATTTTGATGGACATTTACTTATGTGAATGAGAGAGTGAAAAACATTTTTTGCTTTTTAAAATAATTGTTCATATCCATGCTTATTCTCTCTCATCTAAGTTGTCAATGGACAATTCCAACTTTTTACATTTTCTTCATATTTTATTGACTTATTTATTATATCTCTATGACTTATTGAGTTATTTATATCATGTGAACATTTTAAAATGTCATTGTCAATGAAATAAAGAAGACATTTAAAGTAAATTTGATGTTTTCATAACAGTTCAAAAAGTTATAGTGATGTGATTAAAAATGAGAATCAAAATGATCATATGCTCATAGGAGGTGTTTGGATGGATGTAATGTGGGATGTAATCCCACATTACGTCCCACATTATATCAACATTGCGTTGTTTGGAAAACAAACGATGTAATATGAACTCTGTAATTTAATGTGCATTGCAATATGAGATTACGTCGGGTTGGTCAAAACCCGTTGACTTGCTCTCTCAACGTAATGTGAGATTACATCCAACATTACGTAGTGTTTATTATTTTATTATTTATTTTCTCTCCCACTTTTTTATTTCTTTATATTTATATGCACTATTTTTTTGTCACTCATTTTTTTTTTTGCAGTTTATTTAACTCTCAGTTATATATACTTCTACTATATATAGGGGTGAGCAAATTACCCAGTTGGAACCGGAACCGGTCATTTGGTAGGTTCCGGGTAGATGTAAATGGTTCTGGTACGGTTCTGGGATTAAATTTCAAGAACCGGTATTTTCGGTTCCGGTTCCGGGATAAGTTTTCGGGTACCCAAATACCCAGAACCGGAACCGTTATATATATATAAATTAAAAAAACACTAAACATTTAACAAATTTAAAATTGGTTTGTGGAAAATGTTATAATTATTTTTATGATTCACTTGGTATAACATAAATTTCAGTTTCAATTGGCTACTGAGATCCCGGTTCCAACTGGGTATCCAGAACCCGGTTCCAATTAGTACCTAAAATTATATTATTTAGTTTGAAAATTTGTAACCGGTTCCTTAACGGGTACCCGGAACCGATTGGCTCTTAACGGTTCTGGTACGGTTCCGGTTCCTAAATGTTCTGGTACGGTTCTGGGTAATAAAGTTAGGAACCGTTTAGTATTGGTCTGGTTCTGGGATACCCTAAAAGTACTGGGTACCCGGAACCGCTCACCCCGAACTATATATATAAACCATTAATTAATTGGCAAAAAAAAAAAAATCTTAACTCTTAATTTACAAGAATAACTTCTCTTTCAAGATTTCATGTTAGATTTATCGATTCAATTTATTACTCATTTATTATAAAGAATACTGCATTCAATATTATCATAAAATGAAATTCTCTCACGTATTTTTTTTTAAATAACGTAGCAAGTAATAATGAAAATTTTGCTATAATATTTTTAAATTTGATGTTTGAATATTAAATATAAAGTTTAGGGATCAAGTTACTTTTTTTTTTTTCAAAATAAATACATATTTAAATTTGCCATACTAAGATATAATATATTTTTAATTTGATTAATATTATAATAATAAATACATCACATTACAATGTACATTACATACCAAACCAAACACTGTAATCTGACATTACACTCCACATTACAGCACAACTAAACACTTTAATCCGACATTACACTCCACATTACATTGCTTATTACGAAACAACCTGTTGGGCCTCAACAATACAAGTAATGTGAGTTACGTAATGTAATGTTAGATTATATTGTTGGGTTGTGCTGTAATATTGAATGTAATGTTAGATTACATTATTTAGTATGTGTTGTAATGTGCATTGTAATGTGCATTGTAATGTGACTTTTTTTAATTGTTATATTAATATATATGCGAGTATATTATATCTTAGTATGATAAGATTTAAAAGAATATATATTTAGACAATAAGTAACTTCTTAAAAATTATGTGTGTTGTTAATACTATAATCTTTTATGAATTCTAAAGATTAAATATTTAAATTCAATGCGCACAATTACTAAAATTTTATTAATTAAAACACTATATATATTTTTATAAGATAATTTTCATAAAAAATGCAACAAAAAAGTCTTATTCATTTTATACAAACATCATGTGCATTATTATTTATTATAATAAAGAGTTATGAAGTATATTAAAAATAATGACAAAAATAAAATCTAATAATAATAAAATATTATCTTCATAATAAACTGTACAAATAATACAAAATATTTTATGTATTTATATTTAATAAATAATAATAAAATAATAACACACCGTAATGTTGGACGTAATCTCAAATTACATTCGATTTTGGATGTAATCTCACATTACGTTGAATGAAGTTTGAACGTAATCTCATATTACAATGGACATTACATTGTAATACACATTAAATCATTTAACAAAATAAACAACGCAATGTAAACGTAATGTGAGCCGTAATATGAGATTACATTCCAAATTACATCCAAGCACATCCAGGACAAACAATAATCTAATCGGGAGGAGGCGCCACGTGGCGGGTTGAAAGCTCAAAACCCAACGTGACGGGTATGCGACGCGGTAGCGCGTGTTTCACACGAACCTTCTCTTTCTCCTTCAGTCACGCATCTGTCGGCTCAGGCACCGTCTCCACCACCTCACTGAGACAAAGTCGTATTCTCATTTTTCTCTCTCGATCGAGGGAATGACAATCTGCACGTAATCGACGAATGCATCGATCCACTACTGATCGAGACCGGAAATGTCAGCCTCTCAAGCTCTAGGCGGCCAGTCGCGGTGCGGCCGCGTAATTGGGCCGTCACTCGATAAGATCATCAAGAACGCTGCCTGGAGAAAGCATTCTGCAGTTGTCGCTGCCTGCAAGGCCGCCCTTGACAAGCTCGAGATCATCCCAGCCTCTGATGGCCCTGTAGATCTGGCATCGCCTCTCGTCGGCCTCTCACTCGCCGATGCAAACTTCGTCTTGCATCCCCTTGTGCTCGCCCTCGATGCTGCGTACGGGAAGATTGCGGAGCCTGCACTCGAGTGTGCATTCAAGCTCTTCTCATTTAATCTCATCCATGCTGAGATCGTCGATTCCGGCGACCCGTCAGCTGTAACTGCCCCATTTAGATTGATTCATGGAGCCTGTAAGTCGGGCGGGATCGGGGAGGAGGCGGTTGAGCTAGCTGTGCTAAGGGTTCTGCTTGCAGCAGTTAGATCTCCTAGCGTTTTGATTAGAGGTGATTGTTTGGTGCACATAGTGAAGACTTGCTACAATGTGTATCTCGGTGGCCAAAATGGGACTAATCAAATCTGCGCAAAGTCTGTTCTTGCTCAAATCATGGTCATTGCTTTTGCTAGAGTGGAAGCTGATGCTATGGATGTTACATTTAAAACGGTTTCTGTCAGTGAGTTACTTGAATTCACCGACAAGAATTTGAACGAAGGGAGCTCCATTCATTTCTGTCAGAATTTTGTTAGCGAGGTTGTTGATGCAAATGATGGGGCTGTCGAAAACAACAATCTGGAGCTTAGTATCTCATCAGAATCACAAAATGGAGATGCTGCATTGAAAGACGATGAGAAAGTTCAAGTGAGTGAAGGGGAGCCGAATGGAGTGAAATCAGCTCCTGTTGGTAGTAAGATTAGAGAGGACGGTCATATGCTTTTCAAGAATTTGTGTAAGCTCTCAATGAAGTTCTCCTCACAGGAACAGTCTGATGACCAGATACTCTTGCGAGGGAAAATTTTGTCTCTTGAGCTACTGAAGGTTATCATGGATGTTGGTGGTCCAGTTTGGCGCTCTGATGAGAGGCAAGTAATTACTGTAATGTCAGTTCCACTGCAAGTTATTGGTGCTTTGGTTTTAGTTGCTTTTGCATACCTGGTGAAGGGAGTATGTTATCATGGATATGTTTTGGGTGCTACATGAGAGATCACTATTGGAAACAACATGAAGTAGTGTTATGATCAGTAGTTTTTATGAAATCCTATAATATGATGGTACATGTATTGATTTTGGCTTCCTTATATGTTTCAGGTTCTTGAGTGCTATAAAGCAATTCCTCTGCTTATCGTTGCTGAAGAACAGTGCATTGTCTGTAATGGCCATTTTCCAGCTGCAGTGTTGTATATTTATGAGCCTTTTGACAAAGTATAGACCAGGGTTGAAAGCAGAAATTGGGATATTCTTCCCCATGCTTATACTTCGGGTCCTTGAGAATATCCTCCAGCCTAGCTTTTTGCAGAAAATGACAGTTCTCAACCTTCTGGAGAAAATTTCTCAAGATCCACAACTGATCATTGATGTTTTTGTAAATTATGACTGCGATGTTGACTCCCCGAATATTTTTGAGAGGTACTATACCCATTTATTCATGCTTAAATTTGATAGATCATATTGAGTTCATATTTATGGTGATTGTTACTCTTAACAATGTAATCATTCACATTAGTTGAAATCTGTGGTTTCGTTTAGTTAATAATTATTTCTGAAAGTCCTAGTCAGTAGACATATCAAAGTAATGATAGAGTGGAGTTGTTGGGTAATTTATCTATAAGGAAAAGTTATAATGCTTAGTATAGAGTTATGTGAATGCTCAAGTAATACCATAATGAATAAGCCGTTTTTCTTTTGATACAGAAATGTTGACCACAAGAACACCTCAAATGAAAATCTTTGACCCAACGGCCCAACCTGCTAACCATATGATAGGATCTACGTATCCGACAATATAATCTTGTGATGAGTTGTTGTGAATTTCTAGGAGCTTATATTTAACTTCATAACACCACATTACTGGGGAATACTTGAGACTTGAAATGTGCTACTTTTGGCCATATATCGTCATCAGGGATTAAATGATAACGATACCTTCAAAGGAATTTGATGAATGGATTCCTTTGCTCTGTTACTTTAAGTCAGCGCATCTAAACTTATAACCCATTTGTTAGGTTATAATAGGAGTTTAGGATCGACAAGCATCCTACAAAAGCACAGTTATTCATTCATGGTTAATAGAATTACGTTATTCAGATAAAATATATTTTCTTACTGCTCCTTTTATAGGTTGATACTCTGTTTTCCTGATCCGAATGGAGCAATTCCATTGCCACTTATTTTCAAGTCCTCTCTGTTCCCTCCCATATTAATTCCATAATATAGGGTTCACATTTACATTATCTTAGTCATATATCATGATGATTATATAAAATTTATTAAAACCCTTATAATTCCATCAGATGATTGCAGGATTGTTAACGGTCTTCATAAAACTGCTCTGGGTCCCCCGGCTGGTTCAGCCACCTCTCTCTCCCCAGCTCAAGATATTACCTTCCGCTTTGAATCTGTTAAGTGCTTGGTTAGAATCATCATGTCAATGGGAACTTGGATGGACCAGCAGCTGAAAATAGGATATTCAAATCATCATCATCATTCAAGAAAAGTGTCAGAGACTGACCTTTCATTTGACAGTTTCTCAATTCCTAGTGGAGAAGACGGACCTGCTCTAGACTATGATGAAGCAAACTCAGAATTATCTGATGCGGCAACCCTTGAGCAACGCCGGACATACAAAATAGAGCTTCAGGTAAATTCCTTAAGTAAACATGCATTCTTATGTCATTCTTTTGATGCAGCTACAGTATTTTTGTTATAACTATCTCGTTATCATTTTTACCCTTTGGAGTGATTCAGTTCTATTAATTATTTTTCTGGCCCGGTGTTCAGTTAATACTTTGTGGACCAGGAAGTGCGTCTATTCTCTGTACTTATCACTTTTTTGGATTTAATGCAGAAAGGCGTTATGCTGTTCAATAGGAAGCCCTCGAAGGGAATTGAGTTTCTTATTAACACCAAAAAAGTTGGCAGTTCTCCTGAAGAAGTAGCTGCTTTTCTTAAGAATACTGCTATTGGTCTAAGTGAAACCACAATAGGTGATTATTTGGGTGAGAGGGATGATTTTTCCTTGAAAGTAATGCATGCCTATGTAGATTCATTCAATTTCAAAGGCATGGACTTTGGTGAAGCCATAAGGTTTTTCCTTCAAGGCTTTAGATTACCCGGGGAGGCTCAGAAGATTGACCGCATCATGGAAAAGTTTGCTGAGCGCTATTGTAAATGTCACCCAAATTCATTTACAAGTGCAGATACCGCATATGTTCTTGCCTACTCCGTCATAATGCTAAACACCGATGCTCATAATACCATGGTTAAAGATAAGGTTGGTTTTACGACCACTTCCTTGATTACTATTTGTTTTGTTTTCTTGTTGCGATACTTCTGTTTCAATTCGCGCGGCTCAGTTAATAATGTTGAATTCGTAGTGGTGCTTTCTTGGAGTAGTTAGAAACATGAAAAATCTTGAAGCTTAATGATATTTAGTGTATGAGCTTTTCTATACATGACCAAAACTACATCTCTGAGTTTTAAATTGCAATTCATATTTCCAGTGATAATCAGATGTAATTTTGGTCATATCCTTGGTTATAAGTTTGGTCATGCATTTTATTATCCTTAGTAGTATATTGCTGTTCCATTCGAGAAGGCCCTTTTCATGTTGCTGCATTTACAATGATAGCCAGTTATATGAATATCTTCAAGTTAACATGAAGTTTGAAGTGTAGTCCTTTATCTAGTCTTTGCTGTGAAGCTTATTTAAATTGAAATGCTTTATCGTTGTTTATGAAGATGAGCAAAGCCGATTTTATCCGTAACAACCGAGGAATAGATGATGGGAAGGACTTACCTGAGGAGTTTTTGAGTAATCTGTATGATCATATTGTGAGACATGAGATCAAAATGAGCTCAGACTCCTCAGCTCAACAGAGCAAGCAAGCAAATAGCCTTAATAAGCTATTGGGATTGGATGGTATTCTTAATCTTGTTACTGGAAAACAATCTGAAGAAAAAGCATTGGGTGCGAATGGACTCCTTATCAGGCACATACAAGAACAATTCAAGGCAAAGTCAGGAAAAACTGAGTAAGTAATAAATAAACTACATAAGTTGTAATAACCCGTCTTTTGTTAGTCCTGTCTGAGTAACATTCGAGTCTATATGGAAGTTGTGATGGATATTGTTTCAAGTATGATATTAGTTTTTTTCTTTTTTGGTTGTAGGTCAATTTATCATTCTGTCACTGATCTAGCAATACTGCGATTCATGGTGGAAGTCTGCTGGGCTCCCATGCTTGCTGCATTCAGTGTTACCCTTGACCAGAGTGATGACAAACTTGCTACTGCTCAGTGCTTACAGGGTTTCAGATTTGCTGTCCATGTTACTGCGGTCATGGGCATGCAGACCCAGAGAGATGCATTCATGACATCTGTTGCAAAGTTCACTTACCTTCATAATGCTGCAGATATGAAACAAAAGAATGTTGATGCTGTGAAGGTATGTACAGCTAAGCAGGAAGCTGAATCTTTCTTATCTCAGTTTCTGTAATTCCATTGCTTATGGATACAATGAAAAATTAATGAATGATGTTACCATGCTTATCATCCCTCACTTTGATTCATCTCGATGTAATTTGTCCTCAGGCAATCATAGCAATTGCTATTGAAGATGGAAATCATCTTCAGGAAGCTTGGGAGCACATACTTACTTGTCTTTCTCGAATTGAGCATCTGCAACTGTTAGGAGAAGGTGCCCCGACTGATGCATCATTTTTTACTGCAGCTAATGGTGATACAGATGAACGAGCACTAAAAGCTGCAGGGTTTTCATCTTACAAGAAGAAAGGGACTATACAGAATTCTGCAGTTATGGCTGTTGTTCGAGGAGGATCCTATGATAGCACAACCACTGGAGTGAATGCATCTGGATTGGTATCTCCAGAGCAGATTAATAACTTCATATCAAACTTGAATTTGCTGGACCAGATTGGAAATTTTGAGTTGAATCACGTGTTTGCTCATAGTCAGAGGCTGAACAGCGATGCAATTGTTGCCTTTGTGAGGGCCCTTTGCAAGATTTCTATGGCTGAATTGCAATCTCCAACAGATCCTCGTGTTTTCAGCTTGACAAAATTAGTTGAAATTACGTGAGTTAACTAATTATCTTATCTTGTAATCATATGTTGAATCTTCATATGCAATTTAATATCTAAATAAATCATATTTGAAAGTATACCATGTGAAATGGAGATCTTACATAATCGTTCTTCATATGCAGGCACTACAATATGAATAGAATCAGATTAGTATGGACTCGCATATGGAATGTTCTTTCTGATTTCTTTGTGGCAGTTGGGCTGTCGGAAAATCTCTCAGTTGCAATATTTGTTATGGATTCATTGAGGCAACTGGCAATGAAGTTTTTAGAACGAGAGGAGTTGGCAAATTACAACTTCCAGAATGAATTTCTGAGGCCGTTTGTGATTATCATGCAGAGAAGTGGCTCTGCCGAGATCAGGGAATTAATAGTCAGGTGCATCTCCCAGATGGTTCTAACCCGTGTAAATCATGTCAAATCTGGGTGGAAAAGCGTCTTCTTGGTACGTTCTACTTTTATTATTTTCCTCTTCGGATGATTCTGTATTTCTTTTGTTCACAAAAAGGGAGTTTTTTTCTTCATAAATTGGGCATTTAGTTGAGGGTAATATAACTGGGATAACACTGGGAAGAAATCTGATTAATCATGTAATTAATTTCTTCAACATTTGGAAGAAATGCCTTTCTTCTTTTCTCCAAAAAATTTCACCTCCATTAATTATATATGTTTCTTTCCAGATTTTTACAGCTGCTGCTGCTGATGAGAGAAAGAATATCGTCCAGCTGGCCTTCGAGACCATTGAGAAGATTGTTCGAGAATACTTCCCCTATATAACTGAGACTGAGACAACAACTTTCACAGACTGTGTCAGATGCCTGCTTGCTTTTACAACCAGCAGATTTAACAGTGATGTGAGCCTCAATGCCATTGCATTCCTTCGGTTTTGTGCGGTGAAACTTGCTGAAGATGGGCTTGCCTCAAAAGATAAGATCAAGGATATAGCCTCAGCTGCTACCATGGTCAGTGAGGTTGCCTCAGACAAGAAAATCATGAACGATAAAGATGATAATGCATCTTACTGGGTTCCTCTTCTTGCTGGTATGTACCCATAACCGATTTACCTCAAAGCTTGATCATATTGTTACCACATGTTCTCAAAATCATAAAAGAGCCTTTTCTGATCTCATGTCTTCAAATTGTTACTGTTTGTTCTTGAATCAAGACAACAGAATAGCTTCCCTTGTGTTCTTAAAGATTACAAAACCGCTTCCTTTCTATCCCCATCTGTTCTTTAAGATTATAAAGGAGCTTCATTTTATAATGATGGGTGGCATGGAATTTTGTAAACTACTATACTGATACCCAATTGGTATCTGGGCAATCTCAGCTTTAAACTGCAATGTTTTCAGGGTTGGCAAAACTGACGTCCGATTCAAGACAAGCCATAAGGAAGAGTTCATTGGAAGTACTTTTCAATATTCTCAAAGACCACGGTGATCTCTTCTCCACCCAATTCTGGGAAGCTATTTACAAATCCATTTTATTCCCAATATTCATATCTGCATCCGACAAGAAAGAGACAAACACCAACGATGAAGAAGAATCCTCATCATCTCCTCAAGCAGAAGGAAGCACATGGGACTCCGAAACCTCTTCTCTAGCAGCAAAGTTGCTTGTGGACCTAACTGTAACCTTCTTTCCTTTAGTGAGATCCCAACTGTCAGGAGTTGTCTCAGTGCTTACTGGGTTTATCAAAAGTCCTGTCCAAGGCACTGCTAGCACAGGGGTTGCTGCTATGGTCCGATTAGGAGACGACTTGGGTAAGCGACTTGGTGATGAAGAGTGGAGGCAGATATACACAGGTTTGAAAGAAGCTGCAGAGACGAGTGTACCGGGTTTCTTAAAGCTTCTAGGGTTGATGGAGAACATTGACTTGATCAATAATGAAGTGGATCACTACTCCGATCAAGGGATTATTGCTGATGAAATCGAGGATGACAACCTTCAGACTGCAGCATATGTGATCTCAAGGATGAAGAGTCACATTGCAGTGCAGCTACTCATCATACAAGTAAGCCTCTCTTTTTAACATTCTCGTGGTATTTTTCCGGTAAAATAATTTTTTCAGTAAGCATGATACAAAAACTAAGTTGGTCTGCAATATTCAACAATGGTCTGAAATGCAGTAGTTACTCGATTCTATCCAAGCTAATTGGACGTACATTTTACCCTTAAATCCTGCATAACATTTGATGTGGTAAAGTTGCAAAATTGATGTATCTGTGAAAGCATCCTTACTCTATCTCTTCTGTGTGTTTCTTGTTTCCTTAGGTTGTGGCCGATCTGTACACATCGCACCCGAAGTCTCTCTCCGAACATAACATCACCATTCTCCTCTCTCTGTTTTCCTCCATATCCTCCCACTCGAACCGACTCAGCTCCAATAAGATCCTCCAGAAGAAGCTCCAAAGAGCCTGCTCCATCCTCGACCTAACCGAGCCTCCATTAGTCCACTTCGAGAACGAGACCCACCAAAACCAGCTCACCTTCCTCAAAACCATAATCTTCGCCTCACCCAAACACATGGACATTGAATCTCAACTCATAACTGTCTGTGCCGAGATCATTAAGATTTACTTGAACTGCATCAGCTCTCAGTCCCCGGAGCTCGGTTCAGCCCATCGAGTCATCCACTGGGTACTTCCCTTAGGGGCTGCAGTGAAGGAGGAGCTCGCGGCTCGGACCGCACTCGTCGTGGCGGCTCTAGAGGTGGTGAGTGGGTTCGGTCGGGGTTCATTCAGGAGGCACGCACGGAGGGTTTTCCCATTATTGGTGGAGCTGGTGAGAAGCGAGCATAGCTCGGGTGAGGTCCAGGCTGTTGTTACTAACATATTTGAGTCGTGTATAGGTCCCATAATAATGGAGGAATCATAATGAGTTCTATACAACTGTTGGAATTTTTGCTGATTAAAGTTCCCCAAATTTTTGTTTTTGTTTTCTTTTAAAGATGAGAAGATTTATGACTGGATGTATAGTGATCCATGAGAACTGTTGTTTCTTGTATTTGGCGGATGTGGTTTTTATTCTAACTTTAACTAGTAGTAGTGTTGTGTTACCTGGCCTGCTCATCATTCGGGATTTAACTTTAATGAAAATTTATTTTATTACTTTTTTTGGTCAAGTTCTGCACGAAAATTTATTCTTACGTCTTGTTCTTGATTACTTGCAATTGTTGGTTGTGTTACAACCAGGTATTGTAGACATTCCCATTTCCATCCACGAGCATTTTATATTTCCTATTTATTGAGATTATAAAATAATAAGTGTTAACGGAATTAAATTTCTTTAGATATTTGTTATTTTACATTTTGAGATGAAATTTATTTTTAAATTAATAAATATTAAAAGAATGTGTCGTATTATATATATATATTAAAAATATATAATATCATAGGTTATAACGATACTCTTCATATTTATTTTCACGAAGAAAAAATATTTTGTAAGCATTCAACATCAGAGAAAAAGTTAACTCTTAAATTATAATAATTTGTTTTACTAACTTAATTTACAATACTTTAAAATTAAAAAAAATATATTAGTAAAAAAAGTACATGTATAGAAATTAAATAATAGGGGCAAAATTATTTGACAGTGTCGTGTAAATTCTACCGGACTCCAAATTTAAAACTGTTTGCAGCGTTGGATTTCTCTAATAAGTAAGAATTCGTAGTAATTATTTCAGATTCTTTTGAACATTTACCTAAAATCGAGATTTGGATGTGCATTTTTAGGGGGTCAAAGTGATGGTTTTAGGGTGAATAAATACGGATCAAAATAGATACATGCCAGGTAACTAATACGCAACGGAAAGGGTGCACATACCTATATTGCAATTCGTAGCCCAAGGATGTCAATGAGAGTTCACGGAATGTCGGACGGTGTCCTTCGTTTGACTCTTGTAAATGAGGCAATCCGAAGGCAATGCTCTCCACAGCAAAACCTCTTTCAATCCGGTAGCTGGATGGATCTCCGGGCTGAATTACTTGAAGTAATTCGGCACCTACTCTAGGTGTTATAGGGTTCGGCCGAACCTTAAGAGGGGATTTCTTTGTGACTACTAAAAGGGAGAGAATGACCAGCCCCAAGAAATCCCCAACACCTTCTATTTATAAGAGGAGATGAGCAAAATCCTTGGTGATTTCGGCCATACCCAAAATCTCCTATGTATCATACCCCCAATTATGCTTAGTTTGTTGGGCTTATATTAATGAGCTCCTATTACGGCGACCCATTTACTCTAAATGCCAACAGCTCCCACTCGCCGAAATGGGAGGGTGCCTATTAATATGTGTCAAACACATCAATACTTATTCATTTATCCAATCAAGTTCATGTATTGTTCATACGAGATTTGCCGTGCGACCGGCAGACACAACGAACTTGGCGCTACTCATCGGTTAAGAGTGTTGTAGCATCTGAGGAACGTTGATTCCCAACATGTTACTTCTCTGTGCCGTGATGTACCTCTGGTCAACCGTTATTCTCCTATTGCCTAGTTTCCCTTAATGAATACTTCTCCAAGGCATCCGTACAAGTATTCACAACCTTCTACTAATATTCGGCTGGTGGCCACATAGTGAATACAAGAGTTGGAGAATTACGGATGTGCATGATCATCCTCATTACTCATATCTTTAGTCAAATTCAACCCGTTCCCAAAACGTGGTCACTTGGTCTTTTTGTTCGGGCACTACGCTCGTACGCATGGGAGCGAATATTGAGCCCAACGTTGGACATAAGTTCTGAGTGCTAAGGGTACTTTAGGTATTGTTATAAGAGAATCAAATTAATCAGATGGTTGTGATACATATTTCATTTTCATTTCGCAATACCCCGCGTAGCGCAAGAATAGCTCACTAATTGATAAATATTTTTAGGCAAACATGATATTTATGTTCATTTTGAACGAAGGGAAAACTCATGATCAACATTTCATGAAGTAGCAACTATAAAAAGAAATTAAAAATAATTTTGAAAGGTACCAAAAAAAAAAAACACAACCCTTACGGATTAGAAATAATTTTGGAAGGTACCAAAAAAAACACAACCCTTACTGAATGGTTTTCGACCCCCACTTTATGCCAAATCTCGATTCTTGATAAATGATAAAAAAAAATATGAAATAATTACTAAGCATACTTACTTATTAGTGAAATATACCGTCGCAAATAGATCTGAATTTTTATACTGTTGGAATTTACACGATGCTGTTAAAGTTATACAAAAATGTCAATTAATGTCTAACCTTTTGATGTGCTCCAAGATGACGGACCCAAGGCCAAGTGTTGCTCCTACGAGTCGAAATGGTGGGCCAATCACTCGATCCAAGGCCCGAGTCACAAACATGGCCAATTGAGGGCCCAAAATGCTGCTGCAGATGCAAGAAGGCCCAAGAGACACTCAAGTCAATTAGCATTCAATGCTAATCCGCCCAACAACCAACCAACCTTGAGACTTGGGTTCTGAATTGTTTTCTTATTTTCTTTCCAATAAAGGCTGCTCTCCATGCGTGAGTTAGCCAATTTAAGTTTCAATTTTGTTTTTGCTGTAAATAGCACTATATTAGCTCTATTATTATGTTATTTCCAGCAGCTTTGATGAATGAAATTATTGCATTTGTGCTTCCCCTTCTTATCTAAGCAATCTGATTGTTTAGTGGCGAAACCTATCCGATTCTTATCCCTCATCCTTGAGTGTGGCAAATCAAACCCGGACGTCCTTACTTGTGGCGAGTTATCTTATCAAGCATTGGTAAACAGTTCTACCATCAACCCTTGAGTTTACCGACTATGCAAATCTGTGGTGGGATAATCTAAAGGCCCAACGAAGGAGAGATGGAGAATAAGAGGTTCGCAGCTGGAGACTCATGAAACGAATTATGAATAAGCGGTTTTTGCCTAATAATTACAAGCAAGAGCTCTACCTCAAGATGCAATCCACGCGGCAATGAGGTATGTCGGTAATTGACTATGTTAAGGAGTTTGAGATGCTATCCATGAGGTGTGAGCTGAATGAATCCCAGGAGCAGACCATCGCACGATTCATTGGTGGTTTGAACAATGAGATTGCAGATGTGGTTAAATTACAACCATATATATCCTTGGATGATGTGATCCAATTGGCCATCAAGGTGGAAATACAACGTGCTCGCAGTAGAATGAGTGCCACGCGGACTATAAGTTCGAAACCGGTGTCTGCAAGCACCGCTAATCTGAAACCGACTACTCGATGGAATGAGCCGCGCAAGGAGCTTGGAGATTCTCGCACGCCTCATGCTGAATCGTCCAAGGAAAATGAGAAGGTGCTGGACCAGAAAACTTCTAACCGAAGTCGAGACATCAAATGCTTCAAATGTCTTAGTTTTGGACATATTGCCTCAGAATGTCCCAATAGGCGAGTCATGATCGTAAGAGACACCCGAGAAGTTGAAAGCGAGGATGAAGATACAGACGATGAGGACGTTGGAGTTACTAATGAGAAGGATCTTGAACTTGCTGATGAAGGGGAGTTTCTCATGATCTGGCGCATTCTCAGCTCCGAAGTCAACATAGACGAGGACCAACGAGAGAATCTCTTCCGTACCAGGTGCATTATTCAAAATAAAGTGTGTGGGGGTGATTATTGACAGCGGGAGCCAAACCAATGTTTCTTCGACCACCATAGTTGAGAAGCTGAACTTGGCTACCACAAAGCATCCACGACCTTATAAATTGAGATGGCTCAACGATCAAGGAGAGGTACGGGTTACTCAACAAGTTTTATTTCCATTTTCGGTTGGGAAGTCATATAAGGACGAAATCCTTTGTGATGTTGTTCCCATGAGTGTTTGTCGCCTTCTTTTGGGGAGACCATGACAATACGACAGAAGAACAGGTCATGATGGGTTCAAGAAACACATACTCGTTTCTCAAAGACGGGAAGAAAATTGTACTATGACCACTCAGCCCACACGAGGTGCGGAAAGATGAAATTCAGAAAACCAATGACCAGAAGAAGGAGAGCTTGTTGGTGACCACGTAGGAAATAGAAAGGAGCTTGCTCATGTCCCACTTAGTTCTCGTCATGCTCATTAAAGAACGAGCAAGTGAGGAGGTACACTCTCTTCTTTCGCAATTCATGGCCCTAATTAAAGAGTTCAATGATGTATTTCCAGAGGAGCTGCCTGACGTACTTCCTCCGATTCACGGGATCGAACATCAAATCGATCTCATTCCTGGTGCTACATTGCCAAACCGACCTGTGTATAGGTGCAATCCCGACGAGGCCAAGGAGTTGCAGCGACAAGTGAACGAATTGTTGCAAAGAGGCTATGATAGAGAATCAATGAGCCCATGCTCACCAGCTCTTTTAGTACCAAAGAAGGATGGATCCATGAGGATGTGCGTGGATAGTCGTGCAATCAACAGGATAACGGTGAAATATCGTTACCCCATTCCTCGACTTGACGATCTGCATGGTTCCAAGGTGTTTTCGAAGATCGATATGAAGTGGATATCATCAAATTCGTATGAAGGAAGGGGAAGAATGGAAGACAACCTTCAAGACGAAGCATGGCCTATAGGAGTGGATGGTTATGCCATTAGGATTGTCAAATGCAACTAGCACGTTCATGAGGTTAATGAACCACGTTTACGTAAGTTCAATGGTCGATTTGTTGTCGTTTACTTTGACGACATTTTGATCTATAGTAAGAATCTTGAAGAGCATGTTGCACCTCCGACAAGTGTTTGAAGTCCTAAAGCAGGAGAAGCTATTTGGCAACCTTAAGAAGTGTCGCTTCTGCAAGGATCGAGTTACTTTTCTTGGATATGTTGTCTCCCAGCACGGTGTCAAAGTTGATGAGGAGAAGATCAATGCCATCAGAGATTGGTCCATGCCTACGACCATCTCTGAGGTACGAAAGTTCCATGGATTAGCATCATTTTATCGGAGGTTTGTGAAGAATTTCAGTAGCGTACTAGCTCCATTAACCGAGTGCATGAAGAAGGAGGCCGAGTTCAAATGGACAGAGGCAGCAAAACACGGCTTTGAACTCATCAAGGAGAAGCTGTGTACCGCTCCCGTTTTGGCATTGCCCGACTTCTCAAAAACATTTGAAGTCGAGTGTGATGCCTCGGGGATCGGAATTTGAGTTGTTTTGATTCAAAAGAAGCGCTCTAATAGCTTACTTCAGTGAAAAGTTGAGTGGTTCCTGCCTGAACTACTCGACATACGACAAGGAGTTCTATGCATTGATCCGGGCACTCGAGACATGGCAGCATTACTTACTACCCAAGAAGTTTGTCATCCACACCGACCATGAGTCCTTGAAGCACTTGAAGGGTCAGGCCATGCTGAACCGGAGGCATGCCAAATGGGTCGAGTTCCTTGAAGCATTTCCTTATGTCATCAAGTACAAGCAAGGGAACATCAAGATAGTGGCTGATGCTTTATCTTGGAGGTATGCATTGACGTCCCTTATGAATGCTAAGCTGTTGGGGTTTGAGATGATTAAGAATCAATATGTGGAGGATCTAGATTTCTCATCGGTTTATCTATCTTGTGAGAAAGGAGTTGTTGATGGTTATTTTAAGCATGATGGCTACTTGTATAAGTTTGATAAGTTGTGTATACCGGCTGGTTCCATTCGAGAGCTTTTGGTGAGAGAAGCACATTGAGGTGAATTGGCTGGTCACTTTGGAGAAAAAAAGACATTGGCAGCAATACAGGAACACTTTTTCTGGCCATGGATGATCCGAGATGTGCATCGCATCGTTGAACGGTGTGTCACTTGCAAGATGGCCAAAAGCAAGGAGAATCCTCATGGCCTCTACATGTCGTTGCCCGTTCCAGATCATCCATGGATTGACGTAAGCATGGACTTCGTGCTTGCCTTGCCCCGGACTCAGGGAGGAAATGACTCTATCTTTTGGTGGTGGACCGATTCTCCAAGATGGCACATTTCATCCCATGTCGGAAATCTGATGATGCCTCTCATGTTGCTGACTTATTCTTCAAAGAATTAGTGATAATTCATGGTGTTCCTAAGAGTATTGTCTCCGACCGTGATTTCAAGTTCGTAAGCTACTTCTGGAAAACTCTTTGGGGAAAGCTGGGAACTAAACTACTTTTCAGCACCACCTGTCATCCTCAAACCAATTGCCAAACTGAGGTGGTAAATCATACCCTTTCATCTCTACTTAGAACTGTTGTAAGTAAGAACTTGAAGGCCTGGGATAAATGTCTCGCACATGTTGAATTTGCTTATAATCGGAGTGTTCATGGCACAACCAAGAGGACTCCCTTCGAGGTGGTGTATGGTTTCAACCCACAGACGCCCATGGACCTGACACCACTTCCAATCAAAGATCAAGTTTGCGGTGGAAAGAATAGAGCTGAAGAGATCAAGGCAATGCACGAGAAAGTGAGACAAGAAATCGAGCGAAAGAATGCAAAGTACGCTCAAGCTACCAACAAGGGAAGGCAACAAATCTATTTCCAACTAGGTGAGCTCGTGTGGATTCATCTTCGAAAGGAGAGATTTCCAAACAAGCGCAAGAACAAGTTGATTCCAAGATCAGATGGTCATTTCCGTGTGATTGAGAAGGTGAATGACAATGCGTACAAGGTTGAGCTGCCCGATGACTATAATGTGTCTGCTACTTTCAATGTGAGAGATTTGACACCTTATTTAGAAGACAACGGAGATCTGGATTTGAGGTCAAATCCTTTCCAACCTGGGGAGGATGTTGTGCTCCAAGATGACGGTTCTTCGAACCCAAGGCCAAGTGTTGCTCCTACGAGTCGAAATGGTGGGCCAATCACTCGATCCAAAACCCAAGTCACAAACATGGCCAATGGAGGGCCCAAAATGCTGCTGCAGATGCAAGAAGGCCCAAGAGACACTCAAGTCAATTAGCATTCAATGCTAATCCGCCCAACAACCAACAAACCTTGAGACTTGGGTTCTGAATTGATTTGCTTATGTTTTCTAGTATTTGTTTTCCAATAAAGGCTGTTCTCCATGCATGAGTTAGCCAATTTAAGTTTGAATTTCGTTTTTGCTGTAAAGAGCACTATATAAGCTCTATTATTATGTATTTATGTTATTTCCAGCAGCTATGATGAACGAAATTATTGCCTTTGTGCACCCCATTCTTATCTAAGCAATCTGATTGTTTAGTGGCGAAACCTATCTGATTCTTATCCCTCATCCTTGAGTGTGGCGAATCAAACCCGGACGTCATTGCTTGTGGCGAGTTATCTTATCAAGCATTGGTGAACGGTTCTACCATCTACCATTCTTATCTTATCCGTTTCTGTCACTTTTATCCAATTCCCTTTCTTGAACTAGACCAACCAAAGTCGCTTGTCTCACATGTATGGGTCAATTCTCATTTGCAAGTGGTTGAGAGGCAATGAAATCCGAGGCACATCACATTTGAAAGAAGCTTGCCGTTTATCTATAACTCCAAATGCAATAAAATTCGAAACTTATGTTTTTTATTATGTAATTAAGAATTTGTATTTTTTTATTTATATTTTTAGAATTTTGAAAATTAGGGTTTTCAAGACCGAATGGTCTTCGACCCCCTTAAACGCACACTTTGGGCCAAATCTCGATTTTTGGTAAGTGTTCAAAAAATTACGAAATAATTACTACGATCTTACTTATTAAGGAAATCTTAAGCTGCAAACAAATCCGAATTTGAGTCTGGTAGAATTTACATGACGCTGTCAAAGTTATAGAAAAATGTCGATTAATTACGATTGAACTTTGAGGGAAGCTTGTCGTTTATCTACAATTCCAAATTTAATGAAACTAAAAATTTATTGCTTTTATTATGTAATTAAGTATCTGTAATATTTTTTAAATTTTTTTTATAATTTAAAAAATTAGGGTTTTCAACACCGAATGGTCTTCGACCACCATAAAACGCACACTCTGGGACAAATCTAGATTTTTGGTAAATGTTCAAAAAATTATGAAAAAATTACTACGGATTCTTACTTATTAGGGAAATTCAAAGTAAAAAACGGATCTGAATTTGGAGTTAGGTAGAATTTAAACGACACTGTCAAAGTTTTAGAAAAACGTCGATTAATGTCTGAACTTTGAGGGAAGCTTGTCGTTTATCTACAACTCCAAATGCAATGAAACTAGAAACATATTTATTTTAATAAATATTACGAATCTTTTTTTAAATTTTTTTTTTTAGAATTTAAAAAATTAGGATTTTCAACATCAAATGGTCTTCGGCCCCCTAAAACATATACTATTTTTAAAATATATCTTGAAATAAATAAATAAATAAAAAGACAACAACATATATTATTATACGTCCATACTAATTCGATTTATATGGTTTAAATAGGAAAATGTTTTGCATTTTGTTTCAATATGGCGTCCAGATCGGATTTAACGAGAATATTCATATATACGGCGGTAAATACGTTGAACTACAATGCCATCGTGGTATTACATTCTGCGAGGTAAAAATTGAGTCCGCGAGACTATGCGGTGCGTCAACGGCTCTTCTTTCGTGTTTGAAAATGGGTGGAATGCAATCACCATATTCGAAGGTTGGACCAGTATTATGGACAACTGTCGGTCACCGGATGGAGATCATTGTCCTTCCCAGAAATGGAGAGGATGACGATGTAGAAGAGTATTGTGAAGTTATTCATACTGACCAGGTGGTATGACCCGGCACATCATTTGTTACACCTAAGATTAATGGGAGGAGATCCTACATATGGAGAATACAGCAACGTCGGACATGAATGAGATTGCAGCAACGTCGTGCAAAAATGAGAATGCACCAACGTTGGAGGTGAAGAATATGATGATGAAGTAGAAGATGTGTGCGGAGAGAAGTACGTACTTGCAAGTACCTCCACCTTACATTGAAGATAAGCCTACTGGTCAGGTGGATTCCCGTGAAGGGTGGAAAGACTATCCAGAGGACTGGACATCTGGTGACTGGCAATCATGATTGAACTGTCATTATGGGTCATCATCCTCTGAAGTGGATGATTTTGTAGTTGGAAATACGTATGATGAGAAAGACGATTTCCAAACGACGGTGAAAACTTGGCACATCAGACATGGTCGTGAACCGAAAACGAAAAAAAATCTGACCAAATGCGCATCGTCTATCGTTGCAAATATGGTTCCTGTTCTTGGTCATTGCATTGTACGAAGCAAAATTTTGGATTGTGGGAGATCATGAGGATATGCCCACCACATTCATGTTTGAATATTGCTACCATCACGCACAATAGCAACTTGATAGCCGCTTAATGGAAGCCTTGGTTTTTCCGTTCGTTAAAAAGAACAACGAAATAACAATTGTTGATTTACGCAGAGTTATAAAAATAGAATACAAGGAGTGGCCAAGTTACCAGAAGGCGTGGTATGTCAAATGTCATATTATTGAAAGGTTGTACGTAACTCACGAGAAAGCATTCCAAATATTTTCACCTTTAATGGCCGGAATAACGCATTACAATCCGGGTACGGTTTACCGGTTCGAAATTTAAGGTGACAGCAAATCAAGATGATGAGGCTGCGACATTTGACAAATGGTTTTGGACTTTCGGGCCTTCAATACGAGCTTTTGAACACTTCCGACCATTAATTAGCACTGATGTCACACATTTATATGGCAAGTACACATGAAAAATAATTGTGGCTGTGGCTTACGATGCTAATAATCAAATTGTACCGTTGGCGTTCTGCTTGTGTGACAAAGAGCGCGACGAGATGTGGATATGTTTTTACAGTAACTACTCACACATGTGACGAAGGATAGACAGTTAGACACACATATGATCGTCACATATGTATATTGAAGGCTATTAGACATACGTGCAAAAAGGACAAGCTGTTCACAGATAATGTGCTCGTCATTTATTCATCAACTTCAATGTCAAGTTCAAGAACGCGAAGTTGAGTTGATCAGCGTCGACGACACACATCTGTATGGAAAGTACACAGGAAAATTGTTGGTTGTCGTTGGATACGATGCTGACAATCAAGTTTTCCGGTTGGCATTCTGTTTATGTGAAAAGGAGAGCATTGAAACGTGGACATGGTTTATGTCCCATGTAAAGGAGCATATCACTAAGAACCGTCATGTCTGCATCATTTCTAACCGTCATGTCGGTATATTGCGTGCTCTAGCAGAAGTTTATCCGGAGCCAAATCACTCACACAGGTCTTGTGCCCGACATCTTGCGAGTAACTTGAATACTCATTTCAAGAATAAACAGCTGAAAAAGAAATTCTCGAGCATGATTTATGAGGTGAACAGGCAGAAGTTCCAGAATGAGGTTTCAATGTGGTTGGTTGCAGATGGTTTCAAGTATAAGCGTTTCATAGACCGTTGTGGTGACTTTGATGTTTGGTCATTAGCCTTCAATGACGGTTCGAGGTATGGTGTAATGACAACAAATCATTCGGAGTGTTTCAACAAGGTCCTAAAAGATGCTCGCATGTTACCAGTGACCGCATTAGTCACTGAGACGTTCTCGAAGATGGTCAAATATTGGGTTGGCCGGAAGAAGATTGCAGATGAAGCTGTTTTGGCAAGGCAAAGGTATTCTCCGAAAATTACAGTGTTGATAGAGAAGGCTAAGGAAGATGCGAGGGACTACAGAACTCTAACTTTTGAGCAGGGCTTGACGTACTATGTTTCTGCTCCTGGACGTGATGAAGACTACACGGTCAACATGATTGATAGGGACTGTGACTGCGGCAGATGGTGACTATTTCATTACCTGTGTTGTCACGCCATTGCAGCCATCGGTCATTCAAATCGTCGTCTTAAAGATTTTGTTCCCCAATGGTTCAAGAACAAAAGTTGTATTAAAACTTATGGTATGTCGTTTCAAACATTGCGTCGGCAGTCGCAATGGCCAACATGGGAAGGGCCTTTGGTAGTTGCAGATTCTCGGATGCTGATTGTTCCTCAGGGACGGAAGAAAAGAGAATTCGCAATGAAATGGACACATCCAAAGAACCCAAGTGGAGTAGATGCAGTAGATGTCGTCAAGAATGTTACAACGCAAGAAGTTGTAACAATCGGGCCCAAGAGGAGTAGTATTCATTGTATTAGTTTTATTTGGAGATAGTTGTAACTGAACTGTTTGCGGATTTGTATTCGTATTTTCATGATGTATGTACTATGTTTTTTTCAGTTTTTTCTAAACAGTTTGAAAAACCGATGTTTTTTCAAACGATGCATGTTAGCTATCCTGAAATCAATTTTTTTGAAAAAAAATATTAAAAATCGACATACTCAAAAAAATATGAAAAAATTAAAATAGTTTCCTGACATGTTTTTAAAACTAACACTGAAGTTTCACGACATTTAGTAAATTACATAATTTTATATCATAATAGGGTTAATAACTAAAAAACTGTCCAAGATTTACCCTATATTAAAATTAGGTGTCCGAAGTTTGAAATGTTAAAATGGACTGTCCTAAGTTTCATTTTTGTTGAAATTTGGTGTCTCTGAGCGTCTTTTCACTTCCATTCAATCATTTTCATCAACCCACCAACCCACTCATAATCCATCACTCTTTACTTTTCACAAAATCGTCAAATTTCACCTAAAAGTTGAACATTAAAAAAAAGTTTCTACAAGAGTGATGTGGAGCCATTTTCCAAGAACGATAGAGCTAGATTTACTTGCCCGGATGTGACTAACATTTTAGGTGACGGCCCCGGCAAGATGACGATAATGAAGTGTGTATGAGATCTCAAATTTAACAGACGGTTTCGCCGGAATTGACTTCTCTAAAGTAATCACACTGATACACTAAATTTCAATAAAAATGAAACTTGAGACTGACCATTTTAACATTTCAAACTTCAGACACCTAATTTTAACATAGGGTAAACATTTGACAGTTTTTTAGTTATTAACCCTTAAACTAATAAAATAGTTTTCTAACCGCGTCTCGCCCGGACGTTCCTACTACAACTGGGACCCGAATCATCGCCATGAGTAAACTGAGTGGGAGGTGGAGGTGCGTCGTACATCCCATGCGACGTGTCATCAAAATCTAACACGCGAGCTCGACATCGACATCAAAATCTGCACCAACATCCGAGTGAGGTACATCGGGGGGAGAATCGGGACGGGCCATAAGTGATTCAAAGCGTTGAACCAGGTCGGTGTGATCATATGCTATACGTAAGTCCTCAATGATAGCATCAGCACAACTAATTTTCGCCTCATTAGTGGCTAGGTGACGCATCTTCTTCGCTCGCAACACGGCACGATCAAAAGCATTGAACTGTTAAATGTGCAAAGTTTGAAAATATGTTGGACCAAATAAAATTGTTAAAATTGACATAAGAGGTCGAATAGAAGACTTACCGCCACCATAAAATTGTTTCTGATTCTATTGTGGTGACTTGGCGGTAGAAGTCCAGGCAGTTGTTCAGGTTCTACTTGACGAGGAGTCGCCATCGTAACTGTAACCGAGTTGTACCATACCATGTAAGCTTCGTTGGTCACTGATACGCCACCTGGAACCACCACGATGCCGCCGTTGTTCCATACTTGGATAATATCCTCATGTTGTTCGCAAAATGGGGGTCTCGCATCCCTACCCCAGGTGCGCATTTCGTGGAGATGGGTCCATTCTTGAAGCTCACCAGGAGCGTCGGGAATCGTCGGGCCGAACCCAAATTGTCGTGGGACCCGATCGGGGAGGTACCACTCCACGATGTTCATGTGGATTAACGGCAGCCGCCTCTTCGCCCAATCCTCATCTTCAAAACATACTACGTGGAGCCTTTCTCGTCGAGTTGCGGTATATGGGTCCCACTCCACCTGTAATGTTAAAAAATCATCAGACTACAATAAATGGTGAAACAATTTAAACATTATCAATTAAGTTTGGATAGTTGAACTTACAGATTTCGCGGAGGGGCCCACCAACATATCTCGGTATACTTGGTGGGAAAACGTCGGGTTATTCTTTTGAGTTTTCGGCTCACTCCACCAACATCCGAGACTAAAGCCAGGGTCTGGTAGGTTCTGCAGTGAGCGCCTGCCAACCGAGATATGCTCCCACACCCAGACCTACGTGTAAAATCAAATTAAAAACGAAGCTATAAAATTAAAAATACTGTCAATACTAGAAATCTTGCATACCTGTAGAAGACAACCGCATCCTTGGCAGTTTTTTGTCTTCTTTTGAACAGAATCGCAGAGGCCCCTATATAAATAGGCTAATACAGCCGAGGCCCAACTGTACTCTCGTACCCTACCCAAGTCTTCAAGAAAGAATAGGTACTCAAGTGGAATATGATTCCCTTGGGTGTTAGCGAACAACACTTGACCGAGGAGCATCAAGATATAGCCTCGTGCCTTTCGTTGTGCCTGTTCATCAGTGGCATGCGGGAGTGCCTTAATCTGTGTCCTGATCCATTTGGCGTTGACAAACGTACCCTTTTTGTCATTTAGTCGCTCTTGGGGCACTGTTATACCAAGGAGACGCTGGCATAGGTCCAACGTAAAGCGATCCATCGTCATCCACTCGGGCCTCGGCAGTAACCGGTAAAAGTCAGTTACGGGCCTCCCCCTGATTGGTAGACCCAAAATGACGGATACGTCTAATAACGTCACCGTCATTTCACCATGAGCTAGGTGAAATGTGTGGGTCTCATTACGCCACCTCTCAACAAGGGAATGCAGTAAAGCCTTATCGAAGAAGATATAAGAGGCTTTACCAGCTAATCCAAACCCAGCGGCGTCAACGTACTGTTGGGTTAGGGCATCTAACTCCCACATCTTAGCACCTCTAAAGGTGACCTCATCCGAAGGTTTCACGACCTATAAATTTAAACGTAAATTAATGACATAGCGTATTTAATTTTAAGTTGCTATTAACATTCAAAATCAATCAAATTTTTAGTTTTATTTGGAGAACGACCTTTAAATTTAAACGTAAATTAATTATACACATTAGAAAACGTAAACTAATTCTACATATATAGAAATTATAAGTGCTAACTACAAATTAAAATATACAATTAATTATTAACTTTCAAAATCTATCAAACTAACAATTTTATTGATGGATCTATACTTATAGGCAGTAACGGGAATGTAAATTCCTATCAGCATGTAAGTCTAAATACAATTTATTCGTTAATATTAACAATAATAAATATTACCGTGTCCCAAGTAACATTCTGAGATATATGAGTCGGCTGGTCGTAAAGAAGTGACGGATCTGCTAGTTGCGCCATATCAACAATCTGACAATCTAAAAAAAAATTGAGATGTTTTTTGGAGTGGAAAAGAGAGCTGATGCGCTCTAAATGGCGCATCAACTTATATATACAACAAAAAGATGCATCTCTCAAATGCGCCAAAAATGACGCAACTGAGACGTGCGGGGTATTTGGCGCATCTGTGTGATGATGCGGGATTTTCGGCGCATCTCTCTGATGCGTCGGTTGATTCAACGGTCATATTTATATCGTTGAGCCGCTAAGGGTTAACGGTCAAAATTTTGACCGCTAACCCGCATCTGAGAGATGCATAATTGGGTATTTTGAGTTCTGGACGAACTTTTCCATTATTTTTGTGTTTGAGTTTCAAAAAGTGGGTATTTGGATGATTATTCCGAATACATGTGTCTATGGTATCCTGACGTTGTTACAAATTTCAGATTTATTATTTACGGATGAAAGAGTTTCGAAAATAATAAATACAGAAGAGAGTATTTTCATAAATGAAAATTTTTGAATGACGGTTTTCAATTTGGTTTATGTGGGGTGCATTTTGATGAAAATATTCGTGATTTCTACTAGTGCGACAAGAGAAATCACTTCTACGTGTGACGGGCAAAAGCACTTCAAGTTCTAGTAATTAATTGAGCAATGCAATGCAAGTTTAAGGGGTAAATGCAAACTTTTGTTCAAGTTGTCCATTTCCTTTTCAAATGGATTATTTTGACACAATGGATCTTCACCTATAGTATCTAGTCCCTGCATATAATGTGAAATGTACGTTTCAATTGCAGCCAAGAAAGCATGAATGAAGGCTCAGCCACTAAAGCCGGAGTGTTGATACTATATATGTGCAGCTTACCGTGACAAATAGGTACGGTTGTTTGATCTCGAACAGACTTAAATTTCCCGGCACGGTTAATCTCCACCTACTATATGCAAAAATAAGACAGACCATCAGCGTTGCGTTGGGGGGCGAAAATTCGAAAGTAAGAGCAGATTCATACATGCAACCAATGAAAACAGCTGCGACAGATGAATTAGGGTTGCTTACAGAAGAAGAAGAAGAAGAAGGACAGCAGCGCGGCGGCAGTTTAATTACTTAGGGTTGCTTACTTGCTTGGTATGTAGTCGCGCGGTTCAGCTACGGTACTTTGAAAGAATGGTGATTTCTTTTGTGGGACCGACCTATCATCAATTAAGAGAGATACAGAACATCTATAAACTTTCTGGAGGGACTAAACTGCAAATTCAATCTTATCTTGTAAAACCGATTTGATTTTATATTTCAAATGTTAATTAATTGTCTAGACATGATTATCGATTATTCTCTTGGCAGTTGGTTGTATTTCGATTCATGAACTTTGGTGCGTCATCACCCAAAGCATGCTGCTGGATGCATGAGTCGGGTCACATATATGATAAGTCTGCATACATATCCATATTGTGCATTTTAAGATATGTGATAAAACAAATTGTGTTAACATCTAAGAAACTGAGTGTAATTAGAGTTGGAAATGAAATGTATGTGAAGTTTGAACATTGTCAATGCACCTTAACAAATTGACGACATAGTTAAAGTTGCTTGTGTGGAAGCTACCAACACAAAATATCTTCTGATAGGTAAATGATTCAATATCATATTCAAACATGTATTTGATGGGTCTCAGTGATCAGGTTTGCATCCGGTTCCAAGTGTCTACACATGCCCGAATGGATAAATTGGATCGAGACTCGGTAATCTCACTCTGATACTTAAGTCGGTATAGAATAGACATATAAATGGATAGTTTGAGAGCCAGAGAGAGTCTAATATTCTAATGAGAGGGAATAAGAATATTTATAAATGTCCATTTCATTAGAGGTCTAAGCATCTCGGCTCGTTTGCGAATATTATGAACTTGCGTCTCTATCCTCCAATCCATGCATTGACCAGCTCCAAAGATACTTTGCATAGCCGCCTTCGAATTAGATTCTAGAATCACGTGAGTCTATCCCTTACTGATAGCTAGTTCAACCCCTTCATGTATTGCTAAAGCTTCCAGTTGTAGGCTTCCATAGATGGTAGATGACCTAAAAAAAAACCCAACCACTTCTCATTGGTGTTCTGAGCAAGCCTTCCAACTCCACCTTGTTTATCACGGTCGACCCACGAAGCGTTGCAGTTAATCTTTATAAAACCAATAGGAGGGGGCATCCATTTTGTAGCTGAATTAGTTTTTGTCACAAGTATGGGTGTCGCTGCAGGAGATCTCGTCAACCAGAACTCGTTACGATCCTTAAGAATAACCTTTGTAGTTCGTCTGGGGTCTGGGCTATCGTTGCTATACATGGCTCGACGACGTTCTTTCCAAATGTTCCAGCAAATCGTTTAAAGTAGTGACCGTCTTTTGTCCCGTTCTTTTTTGTTTAAAGTTATTGCATGCTTTACCTTGGCTTCCGGACTCCCCATCTTGCTCGACATAAAAAAAAAAAACTTCAACTCGTGATTTTGCATAACCTTTTGCAAGGTCAATCTTTTACTACTGGGAGTGCAATATTGATGTCTCGCATCTTCTTTTTGATATATTTACATTGCTTTCGCAAGTTCGGACCGGGAGCGTTAAGGATAAAGTCCTCCCCAAGGCGGCGTCTCCGGCGGGTTTCGACCTCGGGTCGCCCACGAGGTCGAAACCCGCATCCTCATTATGTTCATAGTCTCTCCATCAGTCAAATATACATTCATAAAATCACATACAATGTAGTTCTAAATTAGTACCAGATAGGAAGATCTATGGAATGATACTCCGAAATCCAACATCCAATCTTCAATTGAACTGTGAAATGCAAGCAATATTGAATCATGTACTTCTTCAGTAGCCACACATTAGCACTATAACCCTTAGTCTTTTTCTTGGAGTTCATGAATTTTCTCTTTATATGACAATCTCTGCCATAATTTCAAAAAATTTTCCTTCTGACTTGGCCTTCAAACGGGCCTTGATTTTGATCTTCCTCAATTTGAGTCTTTGTCGTGTGATCCCCCTCGCACGTCAACATTTAGGATTGAACTCGAACCCGAGCTATTGCCTGAATCTCTTCGGTTCTTTCTCAGCTAAGATTAAATCACAAATATCATACTTTAATTTTAATTTACCAACAAAATTACTAATGATCATTCCCACGAATTCCCAACTATTTGGTAATGATGTCAATGGTTTCAATGCACACACCTCATCATCAGATTCAACCTAAGACAATTTGTTTGTGATAGTTTTTTTTGGTAAATATCAATTTATTACTTGTCATCCTTTGATTGGACTACAATGCTGATGTGGCGACTTCTGATATTAGTATATTATTAAGATTATTCAGGTGTTACGTAAACTAATTTATGATCTGTCATCTTTAAATTGAATAACTTCTTCGTTCGATGTACATTATTAATCACTGACGATTTTTAATACATACTCGATAAAGCCGCCAAGAAACACAGTCGTCTTCTCCTAGATAACGTTGTGCGCTACACTTTTGGATAGAATCGAATCGCTCCTAAAACATACTAATCCAACAAAACTCAATCAACATCTTCCATCTTCTTTAGCTTCTTTCACGGTAGTGGAAGATGAATTTCTTCCCATAGAGTTAGTTCTCTCTCTTTATTCTCCACTAACTAAAATTTATGCAGTTAAACTTCTCGATTTTCGAGACCCACAATTCGTCTTCAGTCTTCTTCCTTATACCTAAACCTAGGCTTTCATACTAATTGTTATGGAAATAATTGAAAAATACATAACATAAGATTTTACGTTGTTAGACAAATTGCTTACATCCACTAAGTTGCAGGTGATTTTATTATTAAGAAGTATCAAAGTATTATACATTATATAAATTTCTGGAGGTTACCTATCTCTCTTTTTCCCTCGTGTCTATGATGTAAAATCAAAACCTTATATATATGAAACCCCACATAATATATATCTAGAAAACCCTAAATATATCTTTTACACTCAATATATATACTAGTTGTTCAGCGCATGCGTTGCACGCGCATGCTACTAAGTTTATAATTCTATGCACAGTAATAATAATAAGATAAAACTATACTGAAATATTCGATGTTAATGAAAGTCAAATGAAAAACATAGAAGTAAACAAAATACAAAAGATTCAAATTAATGAAAATTTGTTTAAGCTTTAATGTTTATCCATCAATAGGTTGGACATCATGTGCGACGAATCCGCTATTTTTTCAGGATGTTTCAGTCGACTTTTAAACCTGAATTATGAAAGTGAAAATGTTTCCATTTAAGCTGTCATCTGATCTTTTTTTTGGAATTAAAATCTTGGTTTTGACAGTGTGTTTCGAAAACACAAAGTTGTGAGAAAAATAATTATAATAATATTTAGGAAGATGCATATAATAATATTTTTTTATTAGTGTGATGTAATATAACTTAAATTATTTATAGAAATAACATTACCAATTCAGATGGAGGACATCCAAATACTTTTTTCGGCAATATCAAATAGTGTTATAGAAGCCATTTTTATGTCAGTCTTGCACATAATACCTTATCATAAAAGTTTGAAATTATAATTGTTTCATATAGTAGGAAGTTGAGATAGTAATTTTAGTGTACAAGATCTCATTTATTGGCTTTGATTAAGGATAGTGTTCATTACCTCTTGGGTACTTCTCCATTTGTGGCGCCGCATTATGTGCATTTAGTGGAGTCTGTTTGAACTTTCTTGTTGGAGGTATTGCACGCATTATACAAAGAGTATTCTCATTGATAACTAAACTGATTTCTCCCTTAAAACAATAATATGAGTGCAGAAAGTTGATTCTGTACAAATGGTTAGCATATATACTTACAATAATTTAGTCATAAGGGTTAATAATTAAAAAAGTGTTCAAGGTTTACTTCTCTAAAGTAATCACACCGAGACACCAAATTTCAACAAAAATGAAACTTGGGACAGTCCATTTTAACATTTCAAACTTCATGCACCTAATTTTAACATAGGGTAGTTTTTTAGTTATTAACCCTAGTCTAGACATAATGAGTTTATGGTACCTTAAATATTGTGAAATCAGAAGTGCTTAAATTATTGAGTTTGAGCTGCTCGTATGGTGCGATACGATCAAGTGGATATTATCGAGTGGATATTGATACAGTGACAAGTTTATTGAGGAACTATAATGTACATGGCCAAGCTTAGCAGCTTCAGCTTTGATTCCACCAACTCCCCAAGCAGCAATATTGAAACCATCAATCATGGTTGTGAGGGAATCTGTCCCTACCTCACTATCCGGATACAACAAGCCATTCATGTTGAAAAAAAAAACTCTGTCGAGGTATTCAAAGTTCACCTATAATTTGATTTCAAGAAACTAATTAAGACATTTACTTGAGCATAGTTAGTAAAGACATAAAGCACAATATTTTCACGATAATGAAAAATTGCATAATCAACATATACATAACATGAAAGGGATAAAGTACTCTTGCTTGATTTGCTTTTTTCAAATGAATCTGTTCTGAGAATATCTACGCTATTTCATGCTTCAATCGATAGCGCTATACCTTTGCAAGACAAACAAAATGTCTTTATTTATAGAAGAATTCTTGTGCACAATTCCAAATCCATGAGGAACCACAAGCATATTGTGGAATGCGTTTGAGAAAATCGAATCTTTCTCTACTATAGAATTCTAGTTCCATATTGGCAATTTGGCTTGCACTGAATTCTGTGATGTTGCCACATCAACCTGGATTAAGTGATCAATGACAAGATCCACATGAACCTGAAATAACAAAAATTGATAAATTTAATGAGAATAAGTCATAAGACTGAAAACTATACAAAATATACTTAAGAGTGCGTATCTTCTTGGTCTGTGAAACCCCATGCACGGAAAATTGAGATAACATTGCTGGCACCAACCAAGTATGTATCCAGCTCCAATCTCACATTGACATTATTACACTCATCTCTATCTTCCGCTTCCACAATCTGAATCCATCTCATTCTTCGTAAAGGGTCCACATTTTGTTGACTAACCTTGAAACTACCTCCATCAGCAGCCTTGACTCAGAGCTACTGAATATCCCACTCATCAAATCATAGAATATTTATTTTTGGCTTCGAAAAAAAAACCAGCCATTCATTCTGGATGAACCATAACCTATCAGGCAAGCTCTTCGAAACACCATATAAGCCTCACCATTAATACAATCAGCATGGCGACTTAACCAACCAACACACTCTGGCAGAACTAACTCCTCCCCTGCTAAACTATTTTGTTCAGCTTCTTAACACAACAAAAAAGTGCAATATGATTAACCCATCCCACATGTGTCATAATATATATTTGAATACTTATAATATCAATCAAGGATAAAAACATGCAATACATATGTATAGCATACCAATGAAAACCTTGCATCTAATATGGAAAAATGTCCAAATTTCTAAGTCTTGATGTCACCGCTATAAATAAATGAATACAAATATAGGTAAATATCTGTATTTTCCAAAAAAATAAAATGTGTTCCAAAACTCCAAAGAGAGTAGTAAGCAGTCCAATTAGGAAAACATGAATATTTGATTACCATGTAACAGATTGATTTGATATTCACGAGTACAAGCTTAATTTTACTGCATAATTGACATGCAAAATGAGGATAGCTACTTAAAATTATCATTGAACTCCAAATTTTTAATTGAAATAACAAGATGGATACCAACTAAATTTTGAATACTGATAAACTTAAATAACTGTAGCATGTGAACAATAAAAAAAAGTGGGAAAAACATAAGAGAAATGCTACTTACTCAAAGGTGAGTGTGAGATGTAAAGACCAACCATCTCATCCTTGTTTTACTCCCACGTCGACTGTGTGTGCCTCTTGTACAAAGCCTCTAGAGATATAAAGCATATCTCCTTCCTTCAGCAAAATGTGCGTGTCTCCTTCATATGAACTATTATCACATGTGTCAATATGTGGTTCATATAAGAGAGGCATCTTAACCTTAGGAATAAATATTTCTCACTCATTAGTTTCAATCAGCTGAACACAAAAACATAGTGATCGTCAAAATGACGTGCTAACCCTAGTGGATTAGGTGGTGTAAAATAGAGATTGACACCAAGTGATGGTTGACTGAATAAAGATGTCAATCCTTTAGTAACAACAGCAATGGACTTGCATTGGAACTCAATAACTTAATGCTATTGTGTAACATTTCTGCATAGCTTCTTCACACTGTGTAATATCATTACTTAAAACTTGATTGCAACCTGGCCTCTTTCTTTGGGGGAAATGGATCTCTTCCTTCAAATAATTCTCCACTTTTAGTACCCTATGAAATTCTGAGACTTTTTTTTGCTAATGGTGAATTACTAATATACCTGGAAATCTTGGTGTGAAATATTATTCCAAGAAGTTGTAGATACTTGATTCTTATCAATATAAAAGTGATAGCCCCGAACCTGCACAGACAGAGATTAAGAAGTAAAAAAAAAAATCTAAAATATATTTGTAAATTGAATAAGAAAATACTAAGATTCGGTGTTTAATATTAGAATAGAATGGTAGTTCTTGCGAATAAGGTTGTACTACCGTCTAAGTTTCTCAACAAGAGACATCCAACTGAAAAATTTAATCAATTAGTTGTATGCCATTCAGAATCCAATCATTAATTATTGAAGAAATAAAAGTCAAACTGATCTTAAGCTATCTCAACATCAGGTGGCGAGTTTGTTCAGTATACCCAATTAGGAGCTCATATGGTTGCTGATACATCAGTCTTCTTTAGTACGTCGAGAACGCCATTTGTGTGATTCAAAACAGTCAATCACATTTTGATTTAGCGCCATTGTATTCATAATTATTTTATATTGTTTCTTCACAAAGCATATATGTTAACACAAGTAAAATCTATTCATTCATCGATTCAATCTATTACTTACAGTTAGTTGTCACCATCAAAAGTTCCCATTCCAATCACCTCTATTCTCATATAGACGTTGGACTTGTTGTCACCTGCAATGGGATATAAAGGTTCTGGATATTACTCGTGCAATACAAATTTCATTCAAGCAAGCTGTGAACTGAACTGTTGATTCAATTTTGATAAGTGAAAAAAATTAGCTAATGGATATTGCTTGTGAAAAAAAAAAATCAAGAAAGTGAATTTGACTGCTGCTTCAATTTAGTTAAGGAAACGGAAAAAAAAAAAAAAAATCCTGCCAAAAAAGCCATTGTTGATCTAGTTGAGAATTAGTGTTATTTGTGTGTAACTATCATGATACACGACTTCTTTCTTGATTTGTCTTTCCTACATATTTATTGTTCTTTGCAGAAATGAAACTTCCATGTTTAGTGCGCGTATATGCCATTCAGAATCCAATCATTAATTATTGAAGAAATAAAAGTCAAACTGATCTTAAGCTATCTCAACATCAGGTGGCGAGTTTGTTCAGTATACCCAATTAGGAGCTCATATGGTTGCTGATACATCAGTCTTCTTTAGTACGTCGAGAACGCCATTTGTGTGATTCAAAACAGTCAGTCACATTTTGATTTAGCGCCATTGTATTCATAATTATTTTATATTGTTTCTTCACAAAGCATATATGTTAACACAAGTAAAATCTATTCATTCATCGATTCATTCTATTACTTACAGTTAGTTGTCACCATCAAAAGTTCCCATTCCAATCACCTCTATTCTCATATAGACGTTGGACTTGTTGTCACCTGCAATGGGATATAAAGGTTCTGGATATTACTCGTGCAATACAAATTTCATTCAAGCAAGCTGTGAACTGAACTGTTGATTCAATTTTGATAAGTGAAAAAAATTAGCTAATGGATATTGCTTGTGAAAAAAAAATCAAGAAAGTGAATTTGACTGCTGCTTCAATTTAGTTAAGGAAACGGAAAAAAAAAAAAAAAATCCTGCCAAAAAAGCCATTGTTGATCTAGTTGAGAATTAGTGTTATTTGTGTGTAACTATCATGATACACGACTTCTTTCTTGATTTGTCTTTCCTACATATTTATTGTTCTTTGCAGAAATGAAACTTCCATGTTTAGTGCGCGTACCAATTAGAAGCAGGATTGTGCGGACGGCAGAAGCATTGGAAGCGGGCTAAAAGACGGCTTTGTGCATTTGCCCCGACGTTTTCAAATCTTGGCGACCGAGTGCGTGCTGTTGTTGAAGGGGGTAGAGATGTGAGTGGTGGCCGGTGGGTGCGGGCGGGTGGAAGCCAGCGGTAGCGGCAGATGTAACGGTGTGTGGTGGGTGGCGAGCGGTTTCAGGTCTTTCGTCAAAACAGAGGGTGAGAGGCTAACGAGGTAAAATTCGTGATTTTCTTGGCGCCGGTGGTGTTCTACGTTGAATAGAGGTTTTGTTCAGAACAGGTTTGTTTTTTGGTGAAGATTATGATAACCCGGTCTGGAAACGGTGGTTTTGTAGCGTTTAGGCATATTCTGTTCGGTTCATGACGGGTTGTGCAGAAAATTATGACAAACCGGTTCAGAACTGTACCTTTTGAAGGGGGTTGGTGTCCTTTGGGGTGAGGACCCAAGACAAATAATATATTGGTAAAGTAGATAGAAGACTCTAAATATATATCTAACATCCAATATATCTATACATCTCTAGATATATCTATTATCTAATATATCTAGAAAACTCTAAATATCCGGACTCCACAAAACCCAACAATTTATTCATAGATTGAAACTTCAACTATCCAAGATTTGTAATTGGATCAAAATCTAGATATCAATTTGGTTATTAACCCGATGTATATAACAACTATGAGTTTAATTAGATGCATTGTATAAAGGGTCAAGAGCCTAATCACAGTCTCAACTTTGCACCATATTACTTTTAGGTGTTCCAAGTTTAAATTGTTGTTTGCAGGTGTTCTAGGTTTGCACAATGTTGTTTTTAGGTGTTCGGTTTTAATTTTCGTTACTTTTTTGTTTACCGTCTATTTCTTCTGTTAAATTATACGAATTTGATTACGAGTTTTCTTCAATTAATGTATATATATGCCAATTAAGTTAAAATAAACCTCAATTTTACAATAATTCTTTAATTTCTTTGTATGTACACACTAACTGATATAAGTTAAAGAGAAGTATAAATCATCTTTATTCTTTTCTCTTCTTTAAATGTTATTGATGCTGCATTTTATGGAGTCATTGACCAAAATCCATTAAATTTAAGAGAATAAAATAGACGAGCGAGTAAAAAAGTAACGAAAACAAAATCTGATACATATTAATAACAATTTAAACATAAAACAGTAATACGGTGTAAACTTTTCAACCGTGATTAAGCTATTAACCCTATATAAATGGAGTGTAATAATCTTATCTAAGGTAAGCATAGCATGCATATAGAGAAGATTGGTGTCAATATGTTTGTCGATAAGATTGAGCAAGTACCGATGTATCCGACAGTCCCGCGTGTCTGACATATCCTTCCTACGCTGCATGCGGCCTTTCTACGGTCCCCATGCTATTGCTTCCCCCTTTGACCCTTCTTTGACCTTCTTCTCATTTCCATCCAAACTATACATACATATATATCAATAAAATAATAATCTCTCTAGCTATGAGAAATGATACAAAATTCCAAGTAAAAAGTTTAATTGCAGTGCTATGGTTACTGCTGCAAGTCAGTCAATAATTGATCTTAGGGTAAATCAGGTCTGAAAATTGGAACTTGTGAATTTGAGAGATCTGAAAATTGAAATGATGATAACTGAGGTCTGAAGTTTGGACTTTGTAATTTTTAGGTTTTCCGTCCAAATTTTCTGTCAAATTTAACAGAACTACGTGAAATGTCATATTTACCCCTGACAATATTTTAAACAAATTAAAGTTTAATTAATTGAACATGAAATGTCAAAAATACCTCTTTCACTAATTAAAACATAACCCAACTCTGGCCACCACCACGGCTCCCGCCGGCCACCACCCAACTCTGGCGACCACCCAACTCCGGCGACCACCCAACTCCGGCGACCACCACTCACAGTCCGGCGGCCCCACCAAACTCTGACGACCGCCACAATGGCCACGATTGGGCCCCAATCGAAGCCATCGGCCCCGATTGGGCCCCCGATCGGAGCTCTTTGGCTCCGATCTGGGGCCACAGAGCTCCAGATCGGAGCTATGTGGCTCCGACCTGGGGCCACAGAGCTCCGATTCGGGGCCACCGAGCTCCGATCGGAGCTTTGTGGGTCCAATCGGGGCCACGGTTGTGCTCGCCGGAGTTGGGTGGTGGTCGTCGGAGCGGGTGGTGGTCGTCGGAGCTGAGTGGTGGTCGCCGGAGTTGGGTGGTGGTCGCGTAGTTGGTGGTGACATTAAGGGCATTTTCGTCTTTTCATTTAAGCATGTGAGGTGGAAGGAAATTTTTGGAATTTAATTTTATTTCTGGTCACATGTCAAGCACATGACCAGTTTCCGTTAATTTTAACGGAAAAAACTAACGGAGACCTCTATTATCTACAAATCAAAACTTCAGACCTCTATTATCACCAATTTAAACTTCAGATCTCTCAAATTCACATGGCCCAAACTTCATACATTTTCCAGGTTATTGACCCATTTAATTATTCAACTAATGATGAATGGAATAAAGTGTTTGCAACAATTTTATTGAGTAGAGACTAAATTAATGAAAAAATAATGCATCCATATATATATCTCCCATCATTGATCACTAAAAGACCCAATGTATAAAATCACAATATAGATGAGGAACATGAAATCTTCATATATAACCTACTACAACATGGGAAAGATGCAAAGGTAGATCATTATGGGGCCAAGTCACGGCTGCCCGGGAGTCTACATTGTAAATAAGGGTTTAACAAACCTAAAAGCAAATATACGTCGTGTTGTAATGATAAGGTGTTTTAGCCTTTTATTTTTAATTGTGATTCAGTATTCGATGTACCAAATTCGTTGCGCTTCACGTTTTATTTAATCAAAATCGACGTTAAAATTGACGGAACGAAAATCACATGACAGGTTTTTGGTCACATATCTGATACTACTTACAATACAAAAAATCTAGTCGTTTGTGAGAGGTTTATTAGTGAAGTACATATACGGTTATTTGTAAGGGAATATTGAAAATTCCTTACAAATACAACTTAAAAAACTCTTTAAAGAAATTACTCCTAACAAAAAGCTTGGCTAGAAATTACTATGGAAAATCTCTTACAAAATTTTGAGTTTTGTAAGGAATTTCCCTCGAAACTTAATAAATCCCTTAAAAATTCTTATAATTTGTGAGGTATTGCTTCATTTAGAAAAAAAAATGTCGTCACCAATTACCAAATTTTTTTATAGTGTGTGTCGAACAACCAATCACAACGAATCAAGTACGTTGAACATCCAATCGCAACAAAACATGTCACGTGATTTTGTTTCGTCACTTTAACATCGATTCTTGGATGGAGATATGAAACACAACGAATCTAATATTTCAGATAACCAATCTCAACAAAACAAGTTGAGACACCTAATCGTAAAATTACGTATACTTATACCGTTTTTAAGTTCTTAACTCTATTTTAATATCCTTGGTGTGCTAGGAATATCATCAAAATGATAGCATACTTAATACGTTTTATCCGCATCTATTATAAATAATCACTACCCTTACTAGATCAATTTGCAAATAGTAATACACTGATTAAGAATATTTTCTATTTCCGTTGCTCGAACTCAAGAGATATTATTGGCCAAAAAAAAAAACTCAAGAGATATTATATGTTCAAGCTCAAAACTTATTGGAATGTCTAATATAAATATTCCGGAATGTGGGGAATTTATGTTCTTTTTATCATTTCAAACAAATTATGTTTACAATTTTCAACTATATAATAATGTAGTAGTTTAACCTTTTAAGTTTTATCCCTTAAAAAAAATAATTAACTTTAAATTCTGACAATTTGTAGGAATATAATTCGCTAGAACATTCCGCTAGAAAAAAAATATATCTCTATGTGCAGATATGATGAAAACGTTGAAACATCTACACCGTATATAATGTGAAAGGTCCGAGTTTAGTGCTGGATATCATTATTATTTGTTAAAGCAAACATCATTAGTTCAAGTCCGAGTTTATTTTTTAATGAATCAAAGGGTAGAGCTGGTCTTATACATCAGATGTTCGAATGATATTACTAACTAAAAACAATTTTGTATTCATTGATTTATGAAAACGTAATGAACCCGTAATTGTAATTCACGCATAAATTACCACGGATATATCAATCAAATGAGTGTTATAAGTGTCAATCTATAAAATTTATAATTATTATTAATTGTTATATTTACTTTTATTTTTTTTATATAAAATTAGTAATTTATTCCTAACTAAATTATTGTTCCTGTATAGTTTGTTTATTTATATATTTCCCGCTTCCCTAAAGTAATTCATATTGACACCAAATTATTCGTAAATAATAAAATACTGCTACCCATAAATACATTTGCATTCGCAAAAATAAAATTCCAAATACATTACGTGGTTTGAGAAGCTTACTTGCCCTCTCTCTCTATCTCTAAATATCCTCCTAGTCCTCTACTCCCGCTCCACTTCTCTAAGTAACTACTGTGTTGCTGAAGAACACTAGATTATCTGAGGTTCTAGGGTTTCCTCGTCTTCAAGCTAGGTTTCACCTGAAACAGCTAGCTCGTCTATTCTTTCTTGTGTAGTACAAGGACAATCTTGTGACACAGACAGACGTAACGCATTGTTTCCAGTTCCTCGCGCATGCAAAAGAGACACACAGTTCTTGCAGTGGAAGGATCATTAATTCCCATGCCATAATCTCTTCTCTATACAAGGAAAAAACATGTGTGGTAACTGTCTAACCATTTGACTGGTCAAACCTTGTCCTCTGGTGAAACCTTCCTAAGCTTACTTAAGAAGTCAGTCAGAGCTGTTTCTGCATTTTCATGAATTTGGCTCTACAACCTCCTCCTACCTACTACATCCACCACTCTCATCGGAGAAGGAACCAATGACTCCGACGGCAGATCAGGACGCTACTACCACCAGTGGCGGCTCAGGGACGCCGTCCTCCTCCTCAGGCCGCCGACCCCGTGGCCGCCCTGCTGGCTCCAAGAACAAGCAGAAGCCGCCGATCATCATCGCTAGGGACAGCCCTAACGCGATGCGATCCCATGTGCTGGAAATCTCTGATGGGTCCGACATCGTGGAGGCGGTGACTAGCTTCTCACGGCGGCGCGGTCGAGGGGTTTGCATTCTGAGCGGGAGCGGCAACGTCGCCAACGCCACTCTCCGGCAGCCGGCGGCTGTTCCTTCTGGTAACGTCATAACGCTGCGCGGGAGGTTCGAGATACTGTCCCTAACGGGAACTTCCTTGCCGCCGCCGGCGCCAGTGGGGGCGGGAGGATTAGCGGTTTTCCTGGCCGGAGGGCAGGGGCAGATGGTGGGAGGGATCGTGGTCGGACCGCTGGTGGCGGCTGGGCCGGTGGTGCTGACAGCGGCTTCGTTTGCAAATGCAGTGTACGATAGGCTGCCGCTGGAACAAGAGGACGAGGAGGAGGCAGCAGCAGCAGCAGCGCCGGCATCCGCCGCCGGGACAGCAGTGCAGCCGGCGGTGTCACAGACTTCAACGGTGACGGCGCAGGTGCCAGTGGGCGGTGCAAGTGGAGTCCCGTTTTATAGTCTTGGGGTTGTGAATTATCCTTTTTCCGGCGATGGTTTTGGATGGGGCGGCAGCAGCAGCGGTGCTTCGGGGAGACCTCCATTTTAGGGTTTTCAAGATCTTTACTCATCAGTTTCTAATGGGTAACTATTTTCTTTGATCTTCATGATTAGGAATTGTGTGGGGGTGCATTTCATTCTTTTCCCTCCTTTTATTTTCAAGGACTGAAGGTGACTTGACTTTCCATTGTTAATGTTTGTTAGATCTTGAGACATGTTTTTTTTTTTTCATCTAATGTTTTTGCTTTCTCAATTTTAGTACCATTTGAAATTAATCTTCCTTTGAGCAAATGTTAAGAGTCAGGGCAAACATTTCTCTCTGTTATTAAGTGTTGAATGATTCGATTTCGAGACTCGGCTCAATAATAACTGATAGGGAAAACAATATAAATGGTCCTCAAACTTTACTCATTTTTCTATTTCTATCCTTGAACTTTATTTTTTTCTATTGATGTACTTGAACTCGTCATATCCATTCTGTTATAGTCCCGTCGTTAAATTTTACTGTTAATTGTGGGTAATTAGACGCTGATTAAGCAAAAAATATTGATGTGGACAAGCTAACATGACATATTTAGGATCACATCATATTTTTTAATATACATCAATAACTAAAAAAATGAATAAATAAAGAAAAAATAAAAGAAAATTAAAAAAAAACATGAAAATGAAAGGCACTAAACATGATGTGGCCAAAACTATGATACGTCAACTTGTCCATGTCAATATTTTTTGCTTAATCAGCATCTAATCACCCACAATTAACAGTAAAATTTTAACACGGGACTAAAAAAGAATGAATTTGACGAGTTCAAGTACATCAATAGAAAAAAATAAAGTTTAAGGACAGAAATAGAAAAATGAGTAAAGTTCGAGGATTATTTATGTTGTTTTCCCTAACTGATAAAATGCTTCGACTCTCTATCATAATTAAAATGAAAAAGAAAAGATTTTTTTTTTTTTAGTAGTCTTAATTATCGGTTTGTAAATTTTAGGAGTCTCTTTTTTTTTTTTTTTTTGAATTCTTAAATATTCAATATCAATCAAATATGACTTATTTATCTAGTTAGTAACTTGTTTTAGCCTGAATCCATTTCTAACATGTTCACTTATTTTAGAAGACTGAATTGAGCAAGTCTCATAACTCACCCTAATGGCTAAAACTCTAAATCGGCATTTGCTCATTTGGATGAGTTAGAGAGCTCGACCAGACAAGGACCTCTGTTAAATATAGTCTCATATATTAGATAAGCATGTTTGACAAGATATCAGACAAAACAAGCTCCTAACTATATGTCAATCGAATCATGACTTATTGATAAGTCACACATTGTATAATTAAGATTTATAATATATAAAATATATAAAAGTCTAAGACTCTTAAAACTCACATATAAATAAAATACTAAATAGTTGAGACTCTGCAAATGTTTTCTTTTTCTCTAATTATTAAATTAAAAAGAAAAATATAGCACAGTTGAACCCAAATTTATCTATTGGAAAGAAAGCGAGTAGCAGTGCTGTTAAATTAACTGAGTTTGCGAGCAATTTAGATGGGAATGCGATTTTAGGATACTTTTGTAATTTGGCCAAAAAATTGGATAATTTGGTAACAGAATTTTCCAATTTGGTCAATGTTTTTCCCAATCGATTCGACTGATCGGCCAACGTTTAAATGTGTGTAATTTATTTATGAGTACCATTTCAAGCCTCAGGTAGGGCTAGAGAAGGCCCAATACCTTCCGTTATTGGGCCAAAGAACAGCCCAAGAGCGAAACCCAAGATCCGCAAAAATAATAAATAACCACTAGCCTCTAGTCCTAAACTCATTTCCTCTATCTAATCCCCATTTACTATCCATATTATCTTACTTTTCTTTGTTTTTGCATAGTGTTTTAGGGGTGGGTCTCCTATTTAGTGAGCAACACCCGTAACTATTGGCAGATTATAACTAATATAATGCGACATATTAGCATAATTTAGATTTATATACAATACTTAAAATCAGTTACATATTAACTGAAAAATCATAACATAGTCGTAAAGTAAAATATTACTTAAACAAAACTTACTTCTACGAAAATCCTATAGACCGCGTCTTGAAAAGCTGATAATACATTTTCTCAAGGATTGTCATCATCAACAAATTAGTAAAATTTAAGAAATATTGCATCACTAACGAGCTCCTAATAGAATGTTTTTCAATTCAGTTTCGTGTTTTCATGAACTCTAATCGATTGGTCTACCATTATTCTAATAATATCTTCCAATTGAACACATTATAGAAATATTAAGTTCGTAGAAGAATCAAGAAAATCATAAGCAAATGGAAAATTTGTAGATAAAATAAATTGATAATTCTCACATCTTCAACATAAAAATTAGGCTTGCATTGAGTGGTCGGATCTTCATATGTAACATAACCTTATATATACACCATTAAAAGAGAGAAAGTGTTGAGGTTAGAGAAAGAATATGGCAACGACTTAAAATAAAACATATATAACTGATAAAAAAAACTTGATAAAAATCCTGCTGCTCATAAGTCGAGAATCGATTCTGGCATAATGTGAAAAAATATTGAGGGACTAAATTCAGAAAACACAAAGCTAAGTGAGTTTTCGTATTTATTTTGTCATTAAATCTGTACCGTTGCCTTACTGATCAAACGGCCAAGAAGTGCCCCGGCTGAGGGATACAAGCTAAGTCCACAAACACCAGATCTCATCCATCTCTCCCGCGTCTCTCTCCTCGGCTCTCTGGCATGCTGCTGCTGCCTTCCCTCTCCATTCGCCATTTTTGCTCAATTTCCTTCACTCTCCACACTCCACAGAACCCCTTCCTTCTGATCAATCAATTTCAGAACCAGTGATTTGGAAGCCTAGTGTGGTAATTCTTCGTCACCATCTCCACAAAGCCCTAGAAACCCTAATCAGTCGAGCATTGCCCTAGCGAAAGTCAGGTTTCAGCGTCCCTGCCCTTGATCACTCTCCGACACTGTACATGTCAGCGGCCTTTACTTGAATGCCCTCGTCCTTCTTGCTAATGTTCACTCGCCTGTAAAGGTAGAAAAGCTTCGACCTTTCTTGGTTTCGATCATGGAGAACGAGGTAATTGAGTTCGATATAGGGTTAGGAGGTAGTGGTAGAGATTTAGAAGATGATGGAATAGACATTGAGCATGCGGTTGACGATGAGGACATGATCGATAGTCCGTCCTTAAACGGAATAACCCATTTTGGGAACGGTAGCGGTGAGATATACCTCCCCGAGGGTGATTTATTAGACCTAGAGCCATATGAAGGGATGGAATTCGAATCAGAAGAATCTGCAAAGGCCTTTTACAATTCGTATGCTCGTCGAGTCGGGTTTAGTACCCGTGTTAGCTCCTCTAGACGGTCTAGGCGTGATGGAGCCATTATTCAGAGGCAGTTTGTTTGTGCCAAAGAAGGTTTTAGGAACTTGAATGAGAAGAGGACCAAGGATAGGGAGATTAAGCGTCCGAGGACAATCACTAGAGTAGGGTGCAAGGCATCATTGTCTGTCAAAATGCAGGATTCTGGTATGTGGGTTGTGTCTGGTTATGTCAAGGAGCATAACCATGAACTGGTTCCACCTGACCAGGTTCACTGCCTTAGGTCCCACAGACAGATATCTGGGCCTGCAAAGACATTGATCGACACCCTGCAGGCAGCTGGAATGGGTCCTCGAAGAATCATGTCTGCTTTGATAAAGGAGTATGGTGGAATCAGTAATGTCGGGTTTACAGAGGTTGACTGTAGGAACTACATGAGGAACAATAAGCAGAAGAGCTTGGAGGGGGAAATTCAGCTGCTTTTGGACTATTTGAGGCAAATGCAGAACGATAACCCTAATTTCTTCTATGCAGTCCATAGCAATGAGGATCAGTCGGTTAGCAATGTTTTCTGGGCAGATTCCAGAGGTAGACTCAATTATAGCTACTTTGGTGATACTGTTACATTTGACACTACCTATAGGTCGAATAGGTACCGTCTGCCATTTGCGCCCTTCACTGGGGTAAATCATCATGGGCAGCCTGTCTTATTCGGTTGTGCGTTCATTTTGAATGAATCTGAGGCCTCATTTGTCTGGCTTTTTAATACATGGCTCATGGCAATGTCCGGACGAGCCCCAGCATCAATCACCACTGACCATGATTCTGTCATTGAATCTGTGGTTGCCCAGGTTTTTCCTCAAACACGTCACCGGTTCTGCAAATGGCACATCTTTAAAAAGTGTCAAGAAAAACTCTCCCAAGTCTTTCTCCAACACCCAAGTTTCGAAGCAGATTTCCATAAGTCCGTCAACTTGACCGAGTCCATTGGTGAATTTGAGTCGTGCTGGATGTCTCTCATTGACAGGTATGATCTTCGAGACCACGACTGGCTTCAGGAGATATACTCTGCTCGAAGGCAGTGGGTCCCGGTCTACCTTAGAGATACGTTTTTTGCAGAAATGTCAACAACCCAGAGAAGTGACAGTATGAACTCATACTTCGATGGTTATATCAATGCTTCAACCAATCTAACACAGTTCTTTAAACTGTACGAAAAAGCACTTGACAGTCGCCATGAGAAAGAAGTCAAAGCAGATTTTGACACCATGAACACTTCCCCAACTTTGAGAACTCCATCTCCAATGGAGAAACAAGCCTCCGAGCACTACACAAGGAAGCTGTTTGTCAGATTTCAGGAGGAGCTTGTCGGGACACTTACATTTATGGCGTCCAAAGCTGATGACGACACTGACATCATCACTTACCAGGTAGCTAAGTACGGGGAGGAACATAAAGCATACTATGTTAAATTCAATGTCTTGGAGATGCGGGCCTGTTGTAGCTGTCAGATGTTTGAATTCTCGGGCCTTCTTTGCCGCCATGTCTTGACTGTGTTTAGAGTGACCAACGTGCTTACACTGCCGCCACACTATATAATGAAAAGATGGACAAGAAATGCCAAGAGCAGCGTCACATTGCAGGAACATCCGAATCAGGCGTATACTCATTATTTGGAATCGCATACCGTTCGGTATAACACCTTACGGCATGAAGCACTTAAATTTGTGGATGAAGGGGCAAAGTCACCGGAGGTCTATGATGTTGCTGTTGTAGCATTGCAAGAAGCTGGAAAGAAAGTTTCATTTGCTATAAAGAATGAGAGTAGAAGTATGATGGTGAATGGGCACACCAGAGAACGTTCAGTGAGGGAAGGGATTAGCTCGAAGGTCAGAAGCAGTGCTAGTAAGCCGAGCACAACCCGGAGTTCTTCAGAGGTATTATATTATTGTCCTATTCACTTATAATAATACTGGCAGCTGAATGCATTGCATATTATAGTCTCTTGTTGGGTTGATTACAAAGTACTGATTTTCTTTTTTGGAGAAATAACAATCTGAATAAAATTTAAAGGACTCTGTTAAAGTAAAGCTATATATGTCTTTTAACCGCAATATTATTGACTCGCGTTCAGTTTGCTATTTGTCAAGAATAAAAGTTCAGTTTACTATTTTTCAAGGAAAAAAAAAAGTTTAGTATGTTATTTGCAATTTGTCCAAATTTCAGTATGTGATTTTGTTATTCTCCCTTTGTTTGTATGCATGAATTTTTTTATACACTGTTTTTAAAGATCTATCTTGTCCTTGCTGATGAGATTTAGATGCTCTTCCTGTTAGCTTGGCTAATTGTTTTAAATGTTAAAGATTTGGCTGCTTAGATGATGAAGATCCTTGAATATTTTGAGATCAGATCACAACAATTAGCATATGATCTGAATTCGTGGCTGTGCTTTGCAGGATGATATGGATCGGAAAATCAGAGAACTTACAAATGAGGTAGGAGGTGCAAAGAGGAGGTGTGAAGTGTACAGAGGAAACCTGCTTTCTCTATTGAAAGAGATCGAAGATCATAAACTGCAGCTGTCGATCAAAGTGCAGAATGTGAAGCTCAGCTTGAAAGATGGCCTCTGAAAGGTCGAGACCAGATAGAAATGGAAAGAAAAATGCTTGCTTTTTTTTGCTGTTGTACAGTTTAGGTTGTTTAGCATAAGGGTAAGCAATAGATTTGTTGAAGCTCAATAATAAAATGGGGGTTCTGGTTTTGGGGTTGCTGGTTGTGTCTTCATGCATAGCAGAGAAATGACTTGCTGTACTGTACTGTAATGTAAATGCTTGATTTGTTGTCCAAAATAAGCATAATTGCTCTCGTCAATATCTATCTCTATACATAAAACGATACAACGTCAAATACAGCGGTGAAGTTAAAGTCTGCTACCTACCCCAACCCGAACTTATTCATTCTTTCAAGCTGAGCCTTGCATTCTGTACCTTTACAGACAATTTCAACTTCTGGTCTTCCATGTCTTTAAGTATAGCCAAGAGGTTGTTTCGGTACACCTCGCATCTACGGTTTGTGTTTTCTAACTCAGCTGTCAACTCTCTGATCCTCCTTTCCTTCTCTTCCTGAAAATGCCAAACCAAACATAGGTCTGTTAGTTGAAACACAATGATCAGGTTCATGTTTTGTTGATTAAAAAACAAATCATTTATACTACTCTACATGAAAAAACCACACATAAGTTTGTTACTTCAACCACAAGTAACATTAGCTGCATAGATGAACCCAGACAACTGTCCGCACATGCTTCATGATTGATACAGTTGATCAAGGAAAAGATAAGCATTTTCACTAACAAGATCGAGAAGAAACCAACATACCTTAGATTGAGATCCACTATCATTTTCTCCTGGTAATGGAAACTCTTGAGTGCCACCATTAGCTGTACCTTCATCTTCCATAGCTCCATGGTCATTATTTTTCAGAGCTGCTACCTTCTTTGCAGCCTCTTGCAGTGCCTCTGTTGCCACATTATATATATGAATAGATTTAGCTCCTTCCTCCACGTACTTGATTGCTTCTTGCCGTAAATTGTTGTACCTCACATTTATAGATTCTCGAGAATCATTTGGCGTATCAGAAGATCGTTGCTCAACAGCACCACCACTCTTGGCATTTCTAGTCCATCGTTTTAGCACGTATTGTGGTGGAAGTGTAAGTACATTTTTCGCCCTAAAAACCGCTAATATGTGTCTGCAGATTATTCCGGAAAATTCAAACATCTGGCAGCTACAACTTGCTTTCATCTCGAAAGAATCGAAACTAACAGTGTGTGCTTTGTGCTCTTCTCCGAATTTAGCAACACGGAAGATGCTGATAGTTCCAGATTCCTCGATCCTGGTAGCAGGATTGGCTAGGGTTTCCACCAATTCGTCTTGAAATTTCATGAAGATCCGTTTTGTAAATAACCCAGCCGCTTGCTTCTCCATCGGAGAAGGTGTTTTCAGAGTCGGGGTGGTACTGGTGGTGTCATAATCATCTTTCAGCTCCTTTTCGTGCCAATTTGCAGCAGCCTTTTCATACTGTTTAAGCATTGTCTGGATCGTGGTTGATGAGTTAATAAAAGCTGCGAAAAATGCATTCAACCCTTCATTTCTCTCTGCAAGAGATAGATCTCCAAAGAAGGAATCTCTCATGTAAACAGGAACCCACTGCTGCCGAGCATTGTATATCGAGTTAATCCATTCATTGTCTGCAATATAGTACTGCTCGAGCAGTGACTGCCAACATGTCTCAAACTCAGTAGCCGTCCCAGCCTCGTTCACACATTTTTTGAACTCAAACTCAAATGTGGGATGTGATTGGTAGACTTGAGAAAGTTTCTCCTGAGTTTCTCTAAAAATTCCTGATTTGCAAATCCGATGCCGGGTTTCTGGAAATACTTGAGAAACAGCTACTTGAATTTGTCCATCGAGATCAGTGGTGATGGAGACAGGGTACCGACCACCCATTGCATGGAGCCATGTCTGAAGCAGCCAAACGAAGGAAGATTCAGATTCGTTAAAGATCAAAGCACACCCGAACAAGACAGGTTGGCCATGGTGATTCAATCCAGTTAATGAAGCAAACGGTACTTTGTAACGGCTCGATTTGTAAGTGGAATCAAATATTACGGTGTCACCAAAGTAACTGTAGTTCATCCTTGCTGTTGAATCTGCCCAGAATATATTCCCACCAGAGTGGTCTCCATCTCCTTCAATTGCGTAAAAGAAAGCAGGATTTTCAGTCTGCATTCTTCTGAGGTAGTCCAATACATGTTGGCCCCCTGCTCCAAGCATCCTCGGTCTGCCCCCGTTCATCTAATCAATTATTAAATTCTGTAAAGTGCAGGTAAAGGACTAGGAAAAGCTTCATACAGTTATCTTCTGCAGCAATGCAACACAGTACGTGGTTTTCCGATTCCAAACCTTACAAGTTCAGAATCGGAAACACTTTCTCAAATAAAGCATTTCTGTGGCAAATATATCAACTCTCACGTAATTAAGCTACATCTAGATTTTTTTTTCCTACTCTTTGACGACGAAGGAGACACGGAAAGGGTTGCTATGCCCAATAGTTCAGCTTAGCGAAGGAGAGAGAATCAAAACGAAATTGCAATTGAAAATCGAAGGTCAGACCGAAAATTACGATCTGTAGCAGCTCCAAATCAGCAATTACAGCACTAGTGTGCGAAATTACAGTTTTCAGGTCATCAGCAGCGGGGAAATAAATCAAGAACAGCTTAATAAAGGATTCTGGGGAAGTAGGTAAAATGACCATTACCTGGTTGAGAAGAGAAGAGCTACCTTAAGGTTCTGTGGTTTTTCGAGGGTTCCGATCGCCACTCCGATGAGTCCCGGCCACCGCGTCACCTCTGATTTGCTTCCACTGAGCTCAGAGCTGATGACAGCCTCATAGGCAAAACAGAACCTTGTTCTGGGCCTTTGTCAAGAACGGGCCGGGCCGGGCCGGATCAGACAAATGAAAGCAGATTTCGCAATGTCAACAATATGGAGTCCATTTGGCAAAAAAAAAATAATATGGAGTCCACAACTTTTCACACACGTTAAACTATCCCCTTCTATTTTCTTATTATTATGCAATTGGTTCCTTGTTGAATATATATATACGGGTTAAATACCAATTAGCTAGCTGAAGTTTTACCAAAAGTGCAGATAGTTAGCTGAACTTTTTTTTGGAGCATTTAACTAGCTAAACTTTTTTTAGCTAGCAATTAGCTAGCTTTGTTCATTTTTTTATATAAAAAATAATGGAATTTCTATCATGAGAAACACGTGACGACGATAAAAAAAAAATCACACGTCGTACACCCTAACTGTCGGAGATCGGCAGAGACTGCTCATTTAAGAATTTCGTAAGATGAATCTACCGCTAGAAAGTGAATCGATTCAAAGAAAATAACGTTGAAGTGCGTCGGAAAAAAAATGATGCAATTTGGTTACGAAAATATGTTAGTACAAATTTCAGTCTGTCATATGCTCTTCACGTGAGAAATTCGGTTAGTTTTTAACAAAAAAATTAATAGAGCTATCTAATTGCTACTTTTGGAAAAGTCTGGCTACCTATTTCTTCCAAAAAAAAGTTTAGCTAGCTATTTGCACTTTTAATAAAAGTTCAGCTAGCTATTTGACATTTAACCCTATATATATGGATTTTTTTTATTTTTTTTGACAAAGTTCGGTTAAACTTAAATCAACTTAAATTCAATTTGATTTCTCAGCGGTCATATCAAGCACATCTAAATCTATTTATAAATAATAATTATTTATTTGTCTCTCCCCTAATATCTAATGTATTCTCTCCATATTTAATAATAGTTGAAAAACCGACTTAAATTTAAATCAACTTCATTTAGCCCATACCATCCTTTTGTTAATCTGTCTATTTTTTTAGTTTATGGTGAATGGATACCTTTGGATCATAATTCAGTTGAGACCAGTTTATTCCAGATTCTATAAAAATGGAATATAAAAATTATTTTTCAATTTTAGATTTCTTAACCCCCTTATCTTGGAGATTGATTGAAAATTCATAAACAACCCATATAATAAATTTTATTGATTGGATAGTGAATTTCTAGTGTGCACCTAGATCCACGATGATAATGAGAGACGAAAATTAGGGGAGCGAATGAGATTAAATGCCCTAGTAGTCCTAGCTGTAAATAATGGATAGTAGGCTATGTACGTATCAACCCGTACAACGTTGTAGTTAACGCGTTAACTATCCCGCTAGAGTGTATTAGGTTTGACTTTTTGAATCCAAAAATTCATGATAAGAAATTTGATGGACTTTGAACCCGAAGAAATATAATCATATTTTATTAAACAGTAGATAGTAAATGTCAGATTGATTGTTCACAAAAAAAATATGTTAAATTAATCAGTTTAGAGATTTAAAATTAATTTTTGAATTTTTAGACTAAATTTTATGATATTAATTTATAATTTTTTCTAATACGAAGTTATGGTATAAATAGTTTTTTTAATAAATGTTTATTCTATATTTTCGTATGATGTAATAGATAAATAATAAAATAAAATCATATAGCTGCAGAGTAATATATCTTATATAAATTTCTCATTTAAATTAAAACTTGTACAATGTGCATAAGAATAACTTCTTTTTTTTTGTTAAAAAAAAAGGGGGTTCAAAGTGTGCTCCTTCAAATAGTTGTCTTACAGGTTTTACATTGTGGTAAAGATATTTAAGAATATATTTCAAATATTAGAATCAATTCTTGCCACTATTCACCAGTTTGCAGTGGTTGAAAGCTACATGCCAAGGCCATGTTGCATGAAGATCATGAATAATTATATATTCGAAAGCATTATAACGTACTTAGTGGCCCGTTTTGTACGAAAATTGACGTGTCCATCAGTGACTTTTATTTTATAGCATCTACATTTAACTATTTTGCTCACTACACAGCTTCCTCATGCATCATCACAGGTTACATTTGGCCTTTGACTCGACTTTTTTATAAAAAAAATAAAGGAATGCTCTCACTGTTACGTACTTGCTTAACTTTAAATTATTTCTTTCAAAAGCCACAAAGAATTATTTATGTAATACTCTTTCAATTATTTAATAGCTCTTCTCAAGTTCTCATATTTGAGAAAGAATAAAATCCAAAGACACGGAAAAGTTTCCTATAATTGGTTCAAAATTGTTCTTTTTTATGATTCTCCTAGAAGTTTTTTTTTTTTTTTTTTTTTTAATACTGTCTAACTACTTGTTTATAATAAAACTAGTCATTAACATGTGTATTATACAAAATTTAATGTAGACGATAATTCATATTATAAATAAATAATTATATATATATACTTTTGTATTGTGATTTTTTTTAATGTTATTATATAATAATATTAAAAAAGAACTTATGCATTTTACTTTCGATGATTAGTTTTTTATATACATTAAATTACGTGTTTAAAAATATATAACGTTATATATCTTAGAAAGCTCTTCGCCACATATACTTTTACACAAAAATCTATTTGTAAATAAGAGTATCTTTTAAACATTATAACTTTTTAATTACAATATCTAAAGTTAAAAAAATATAACAGTAAATAAAAATAAAAAACATTATATTTATAGATATTAAAATAATATAATTATGTTTAATGGTGTATATTTTTCTTATACATTTTAAAATTCAAAATTTCTGATTATGTCATACGGTGAAATATTAGTAATTATGGTTACCAAGCTTTGGAATTAATTTTACACCACTAAATCACCTATTTTCACACGTGTCATTGCCTTAATAATCAAGTAAAATTATATTTTTATATTATTAGATTTTTTTTTTGCCAAATGTAAATATAATTATAAAATCACACTTTTTTGTGATCAGCCCTGGAGGTTGCACCTGATTGCGATTCCTTTTGCTATTTGCGTCAAGCTGAAGGAGAATATATGAAAGCGACACTAGACTTGATGCAAATCGAACTTGCTTTGCTTCCTATCTAATAACTCTTCTGATTTTGTGCTTCTTAATTAATTTCTTATACTATCGAACTTGTAAATTTGTAAATGAAGACATTTGATATGTATGTCTAATCATATTTTAAGAACTTATTCTAAAACATGTGAAAGCTAGGCAAGTTAATTGTCTTGTTCTGAATAGGGGAGCTACAATACTATGGGGTGCCCTAAATGCATGATATTCTCTGTATATTGGTTGCAACTTTATATTCTATGTTTTCATTCTTCTTCACTTCATTATTGAATTTGTTTATTCTTCTTGTCCCTACACATGAACACATTAAAAGTCCAGTCAATGTCATGATGGAGAGGCATGACAAGGCATTAGATTCTACCAATAAAGCTTTGCTTGATCCCCCATGTACTTACTAATCTTATCTTAGGGTAAAAGTATGAATCTGTGCCATTGTATTAATTCTCAGAATGTAATTAACAAAATTGAATATGTTTTAATTGTACTGATATATATTTTAAAAATGTGGCAATTAAACCTTATTATTTTCACATGCCTTCCAAATGTTTCCCATTAAATAGTTTTAAAATTGAAAAACAAAAATGAATTATTTTTTTATGATGCAATTAAGCCTTCAAGAACTTTTACTATCATTACTATTGAGCCATTATTCGATCGAGGCATGATTGAAAACCAATCTTTTCCCACTCAGATCGAGCCTCATTCGAGTCATGTCTCAATTATAAATGTAGTCAAAGTTCTTGAAAGCTTAACTGTAAACGCATTTGAACAAGCATTTTGTCAATTTTTAATGGCATATTTGAATGTAAGGTTTAATTACCACATTTTTTAAAATATTTTAATACAAAATCATGGAATAAAAGATCTTATTAATTAAGTTAATATTTTTACAAAATATCAGGGGTAACACAATATAATAATTTCTCATATTCTTAAATAGTTCAACAAAACCAAAGCTAATTCCCTAGTGCTATCTATTTAAAGCAAGGAATCAATATAGAACATTATATTGTGGACATGACACTCCTTTTCACCATAGATACACATATATCATGCATGTTACTATATATATAGTTTGATGCACTTCCACTTCTCTCCCTTCTTCCCTTCCCAATATATAACATCTTCAAATTCAACATATATACATGAACTCCATGAATGGTGAGAAGGACATAGTCCACCCTACCCATCCCCACCACAAACTAACCCTAGAATACACAGAGACACCTTTCAACTGCGACGGCTGCAAAGAAGCCGGAATCGGCCTCACCTACAACTGCCTCCACCGCGACTTCCAGCTCCACAAAACATGTGCCCTAGCACCACCCACCACCACCCACCCTTTCTTCAACAAATGCAACTTCATCCTCCACCACCGCCCCCCGGGCCACGTCACTAGGGTTTGCGATGCATGTCTAGACGACGTCTCAGGCTTCGTGTACCATTGCACCCGGTGCGGGTACGACCTCCACCCGTGCTGCGCAACCCTACCTAGGGTTTTGGACGACGGGGCCCGCGACCTCTTTCTGTGCACCAAGATGTCCCGGTCGTGCCACCGCTGCGGGAAGAAGGGTCCCGGGTGGTCGTACCAGTCGTCATGCAAGGGGTATAACCTCCACGTGTCGTGCGTGAAGGAGTTGCTTGTGGAGAGTTGGCAAGCAAAGTACTTGAAAGTGGATACGGATAGGGTTAGGGACATGCATACGAGGATCCCTAGCTTGAGGAACGCGACCACAAGGAAGAACAAGAAGAAGAAGAAGTGTTGTGATGTGGCTAAGGGAGCTTTGACTATCATCGTATCTACTATTCTCGGAGACCCCATCACCGCCATTATTGCCGCCGTTGTTGGCTTGTTCGTGTCCAAGTAAAACCATATGAAATTTACTGTTAAGATTGAAATGTCGCGTAATTGTCACCTTAATTAAGTTTGGACATTTTTGCATGTTTATGCGGGATTACGAGGATTTGTAACTGCTCCGACCACTAATGAAACTAATTTGATTGCAGTACTCTTAATATTTTTTAGAGATTTAATTATAACAATTCAATAATACCTTCTATCGAAACTCTCTCTCTCTCTGCAACCTTAGTCGCCGCTCACCTCTGCAATCCTTTAATCGCAGGCTGGTCGTCTACAGTGGCCGCGCCAAGTAAACGGTTCTCTCTTCAATAAATATTAAGTTAGATTATTATCTTGTGGCGGCTGTTGACATTGGAGGGTTCTGACAGTTGCCTCTTCGTCCTTACATATTATGAACTTTTCGTCTTTTTGTAATGGAGAAATTTCGTCTTCCGTTATGAGAACTCTTACCTCCGGGGATGGCGATTATCTATCCAAGTTATTGGCAGTACCATACGAATTTTTAAAGTCAGTTTGCTCCATTTGACCACTATTTCTACGAAGTAAACTTTTATATCTAGTAGATCAAAGAGTTTCATTGGGATCTGGTTTGAATCTGTAAATCTGATGTGGAATTTTACATTTGGAGGTCTTTAATGGCTTTGGTTGGGTCACCGAAATATCAGGGTAAACGACGTCTTTCGCGAGGCTGGCGAGGAAGATAATGCTTTGTGTGGTTGTTCAAGGATCGACATATCAAGTTGATTGGAGCATCGCGAAGATTATCAATTCTATCAAACACCTTGTTCAGATTGTACTTAAAAAATATTTGAAGTTTGTCCGAAGTTATACATATATAGATGTCTTAACTGGGTTGCTATGCAATTTAAAAATGAGACGTGTCATGTGGATCAGGTGTTGTTATCTCAATTTCCTCTAGTTTCCCTTTTATTAAGTGATTGTAATTCTGGTTTGCATGTTTGAATAAAATGTCGAGTATTTCGGTGGCAAACTAACAAAATTATAACACTTAAAAAGTACTTTGGTTCTTTTTGGAAGTTTTTATATGTTTCATAAGCACAATACTTGTAGTACTTTTTTTTTTGCATTTTTATATTGCTCTAAAGTTGAACTCTATAAGGAAATTGACATTAATAATGTTGGAAATTGACACTAATAATGGTGTGATGCGTGTAGATAAAAAATTATACTTTTCAAATTTTACTATATTACAATTAACTATTCCATCATCTTTATACCAATATAAAAAGTGAAGGTTGTACTCACCCCCAATAGGTACATTTTCAACATTTTATTATTATTATTATTATTATTATTATTATTATTATTATTATTATTATATAATATTTAGTTCAATAACTTTATAAAATTGATGATTTAGTCCTTATTATCTTTGAGACTCATCTATTTATCTTTACTATATTACTTAAAAATTATTTCGTTAAATTTTTATTTTTTATTTTTAAAGTTTGCTTAATTGACAGGTTGTCGTAGTTATTATTAAATTATCAATCCAATAAAATTATCAATTAGTGATGCATATCTCCTGCCCCAGTATTCTTGTTCCAGATCGTGTCTCACTGTTAAGATTTTGACACGTGTTCTGTGTGTAATTAATTTTGTGGTTTTTTTTTCTCTAAAACCCTACTGGGATTGGTGAAACCTAGAAGGAAAATTAAACTTAAGAACACGTGTCAAAATCTAAATGGTGAGGCACAATCTGGGGCATGAAGAGTGGGCAGGAGATCCGAATCCATCAATTAGAGTCAGCCTTAACATATGATATGCATTCAATATGTGCAAATGTCGGGTGCATGCATTGTTTCATTTACCATATCACTGATTTGGGGATGTTCCGGCCGTTTACATTTTTTTTTTATCACATAAATCAGTCACTTGCCAACTCATATAACCTATCAAAATATGGATCAACCGTAGTTCCTGAAGTTTGACTTTACATATACCATGTTACTCAATGTCCAATACTTATTGACTCGAACTATTGATTTAGTTCTTGTGTCTGTAAATTCAATCAAATTAGGTATATCCTAATTAGTAGTTGAATAAATATTTATGGTGAATTCAATAAACATCAGACATTAGTGATTTAAAAAATTGATGATTTAGTCCCCACTATATTTGAGTGTTACTAAAATTTTCATTAGTTAAATTGCATTAATTTTTTTACTAAGTCGCTTAACTTACATGTTACATTAATTATCATTAACTTCTTAATGCAATATACCTATAAATTTAAGTCACCCCCAAAGTATAATATGTATTCAACTCGTCTACAATTAGAGTACATGTTGAGATTTTTTGTATATGTGTCAACAAAGGTTCTTAAATTTTGACCTTTTACAGTTAACATATTACTCATCGTCCATCATTTAGAGTCTTTAACTATTAATTTAGTTCTTCCATCTGTCAATTTAATCAAATTGTGTACAACCTAATTAGTATTTAAATAAGTAATTGACGTAAAGTCAAGTATAAACTTTTGATTTTAATGAATTGAATTTTTCTTTAGCGTTAAATCAATTTTTGTTGGTATTATGGGATAAAATTGCATGGAAAGTGTATAGTTACGTTTGTATAGGTCAAACTGTTACACTAATGACTCTAAGTGGTTAAGTAAGGGTTTACATTCTTCACTTCTCAAGTTGATGAGTTAGTTACAACTTTGTCGTTAATAACTCACGTCATACGCTATGTAACTCATTATTAGTTCTAACCGTAAATATATATAAATGTAAAGCTAATTTAGTACCGTAATGGAAAACAATAGTTAATTTTGTACCTAATTATCGTCTTTCTATTTTTTTTCGTTGTGAATTACATTGTGTCGTTCTTTTTTTCTCCCAGCCCCTCAAGTTGCCAATGTATTAATTAAATATTATCATATTAGAAAGCTTAAGATATATTATATATCTTGAAATTTAGACGACCGATACGCGTGCAACGCACGCGTTAATAACTAGTAATAGTAAAAATAACAAAAACATAAACATAATCTTTCACAAGCGTCTTAGAAAATCCTATTCTTTTGTTAATTTTGGTATCATTTTATCAAAATTGTTTTCATGTGTTACAGTTGAGTTTCAATTTTTTTCAAGTGTTGCGATTGAGTCCCTAACGTTACGTTAGCTCTGACAGGAAGGAACAAAATTTGAAAATAAAAAATAAAATAAAGAGATTTCCGTAAAACGCTTGAAAATAGAGGGACAAATTTTACCCAAAAGTTAATAGTATTTTCACTGCTTGAAAACCTACAAGCCTAGTCGTTTGTCAAAGATTTATTTGTGAGTGATATTAGGGCTGAGCAAGAAGCCCGAAAAGTCCGAAGGCCCGAATATCCCGACCCAAGCCTGTTCCGAAAATCCCGTCCCGAGATGTAGCCCGAGCCCGGTCGGGCGGGATTTTTCTTCCCAAGTCGGGCTCGGGCTCGGGCTTTTTCTTAAAAAGCCCGAAAGTCCCGAGCCCGCCCGAGTATATGTATATATTATATATATTTAAGTTTAACCTAAGTCTACTAACTATAATTTAAGTAACTTTACTATAGTTAAAATGAAAAAAAATCCTAGAATTAGACTATGGATAATGTTTGAACTTATTGAATTTTGTATTGATGTGTTGAACTTGCATGTATTTGAAATGGATGGACCTCATATTAGGATTTTTTTTTTTTTTTTGGTTCAAATTCGGGCTAGCCCGAGCCCGAGCCCGAATCCTGATGTCCCGACTCGGGCGGGACATTTCCTTTAGGTTCGGGCTCGGGCCAAAAATAGGAGTCCCCAAATTTTCGGGCTCGGGCTCAGGCAAAAGCCCGCCCGTCCCGTCCCGAGCTCACCCCTAAGTGATATATAATCTTATTTGTAAGAGAATTATGAAATCTTTTACAAATATAAATAACATTCAATTTTTTTTAATAAGGGCATGACTTCTAATAAAAAGATTGGCTAGAAAATTCATTGAAAATCCTCAAAACCCCGGAAAATTATTATAATTTATGAAGGAATTTGTTCCCTTAAAATATGATCTTTCTATAATACTCCAAGAGCACCATGCTTTTGGTACTTTTTTTTGTATTTTTCTATTACCATAAAGGTGAACCTTAGAGGGAAATTGATATTATTAATAGTATGACCGATATCTCCCTATTGTTTCATTATGAGGTAGTTTTAGTTAAAATTTAACAGTTACTTGCTGAACAAGTAATACGAAACAATTCAATCGATCATTTTTGCATATACCCTCACTACTGAACATTTCTTGGTAGTCAAGTTTTCAATCAAGTTTCAGAAGAAAATCTATTTTAACATTTACCAGCTCAAAGAACCACAACATAATCTTAATTAGTTTATCATAACTAATCACTAACTTGCAGTACAAGTAATTGTGAAAAGACCTTAACCGTAGCAAAGCATTGTAGAAAAATCCTTAAAACAGTGCTGTCACAAATTATAAATTTTATTGTAGTGAAAAAAAAATAGTATCTTCATTCATACTCAATATTATTTGGGTTAATTATTAAACTTGTTGGTGATGTTTGACATCTATACTAATATTTGATCAGTGTAGATGCTAATTTTAATTGAGAAAGAATAAAATGGTAAATCTCACATTGATACGACAGTTTTATTGGCGAATGAAATCGTGATATGTAAATCATTCATAAACATATTATTTGTATTTCAAAACATACAATCACAAAAAAGAAAAAATCATTCATATTCTAAAATATACTAATTTATATCATATAATATATAAATCATTTATATTCCATCAATTAGATAAATACCGATATACTTTATAGAATTCACTTTAAGAAACGGTTATTCAAAATAAATATCCCAATTGCTAAAAAAAACCTCTATGAAAACACCATATCAAATAAAGTCTTTATTAAAAAAATGTCTTCACATACCTTAAGAGGCAGATAAAGGTGACGTGGTGTGGTGTGGACATCAATCGAGTCTGTCATAAACCTGCGGATGTGGGTCGTAAAACGAATTGAAGTGGGTGATGGGTAGGGATGGCAACGGGTCACGGGTACCCGTCGACCTGCGGGTACCCGACCCGATGACCCGCCGACCCGCGGGGCGGGTTCGGGTTTTGGTTCACGGCGACCCGCCGACCCGAGCTTTCATTTTACATATATATTTAATATATGTATATTATATAAAACTATACGGGTAATATAACACATAGTTAAAATAACAATTATTCTAATGAATGGGGTGATTTATATTTGGATTATGAGTTAATTTAATAATTTATGATTTAAATTTGGAGTTGAATTTGGATACGGTAACATAGAATTTAGAATTTAAGATTTAAAATGATAAATTATACCTCCACGGGTCGACCCGACCCGAAAGTGCATGGGACGGGTCCGGGTCGACCATATTGACCCGCGGGGCGGGTCCGGGTCTGGCAATACTCGCCCTATTGACATCCCTGATGGGGCTCCTCGTCTAAGTTACAGTTGGGGGTGCATAATTTTGATGTAAATATCTTAAGAATTATATATATATATATATATATATCATTCTAGAAAAATCTCTTAATTTTTTTTTTATACATTTCTTACGGTTTGTTTTGTTTATGAGTATAATAATTACCGATATTTAATTTCACTATATGTTTGTTCTTTATAATTTTATTCTTTTTGAATCTTTGTGATTTTATCACATTTCATATGGTGTGAGGACAACCCCTAAGTTATATTTTATTTTGAAATGTGTTGTGCGTAGAGTTTGCATCTACTTTAAATAAATTATAATTGAAATTTTATTTAAACATTTTACTAGTTTAAATTTTATATATATACAAATTGTTAGCTCCGTTAAAATTCCGGTCTAATCTAGACGAAATGGTTCATGTGCTATGCATCTAATATAAAAACAGTATATTGCAAGTTGATGTTTGACATTCGAATAAATTGTTAACTCGTGTTTGAGTAGTCGAACAAATTGTTAATTAATATTTGGATAAATTGCTAACTATTTTCTTTCTCACCTGCCGATTACATCTAAGAAAGACGAAAATCCTAACGGATCCACGCATGAGATGTCCAAAATAAAATTTTGGACTAACAGTTGGTTGGACTCCCCAAAACACCAGGTACCAATTTTTATAATTAACCCACATCATTACTCGGTAGTCTAGGTCAATGGTCATGGATCCTAGTTGATTTATTTTAAAAAAATATCATTTCTTTAACTCTTGTATTCCTATAAGATCTATGCCTATAATTAAGCATTCAGTTTGTTATGAAACTCTTTTGTAATCCTGATAACATTAGTATTTGTACTTTTTTATTCTGTCCCATCCCATGGTAATTATTAGTAAGGAAGCATACCTGAACCACCTATATTATGTAGGCTCAATATTTTAATTTCCTGTATGTATTCTTGATTATTTCGTTTATTGCTATACCAACTAATATCTATCTATATCTATATATACAAGTTATTCTTCTGTAAACACCCTATGTTAGAGAAGATCAAAGAATATAATATAAATTTATTGAGGGGTTTATGATGAGAGTTGAATACCACACCTACATCACATGATCACATATACATACATACATCCTCTGCTGCAATGTGTAAAAGTAATTACAAAGCCAAAGAAATTAAAGAAGCAATTGCAATTTATTGGATGTCTTGAAATAAAGCACCCTGAATTTGTTTATCCCTCACTCCCAATGAACTCTTCTTCTTCTTCTTTTGGTTCAAAATAAGTCAACTTCCATGGAATTGGAAAGTACTCCATCATCTTCCCACTGCACTTCTTTGGCTTTAGGATCTTTCTCAATCAACTCAAGAGGTACTTCTAATGGTGGCGGATTCTGCATCATCATCATCATCACCATCATATACAATATACATGTCAATTAATACCTTTTCGAGTGTTGCAAAAAAAAGAAGATGAGAAATTATTACCATGCAGCGAATGAGAGGCCAGTTGATTCCACGAAAGAATGGATGTTGCTTAATGTCATTGGAACCATTGTTGGATCCTAACCTACTTGCCGGATCTCTCTGCAACAATGCATTCATCAGTTGCCTCGCTGCCAAACTCACCTGTTGTAATCACAATCCAACAAACCCTTTAAGACTGTAATCAACTTAAAAATGTCATTTTTAACATTACTAAAAGTTGAGGGTGGTCAAACTTGATACATACCGTAATGCTGCTAGGAAAAGTGAGATCTTTGTACAATATATTTGCAAATGTCTTCTGTCTGTTCTTCCCTCTAAATGGTGTTCGACCATACAACATCTCATACAGCAATATCCCTGAAATTAACCACAAATTAGGTTATCCCTACTAAAAAACATCCAAAAGCAGGCTAATTGCATACTGAATTTCGCTCAATGCTCTATTTGATCCCTCAACTTACCAACAGCCCACCAATCGATCGCGCTGCTGTGCCCTGCCCCGGTTATTATCTCCTGAAACCAGGAAGTGACCCAGTTAAGAACAATACCAAACACAATAACCTTATGGTTTAATTTTATTTCATCTATGCTACTACGAAAAATTGTATAATAAGCAGATGAGAAGTGATGCATACAGGAGCAATATACTCTTCGGTACCAACAAAGGAATTTGATTGAGCCACGGGCTCTGCAACAAACATTGGTGGTGGTTGGCTTCTCGATCTTCGTCTTCCTGAAACCGGCTGGTGTATTATCTGCAACAAAAAAGAAGTGATATTTAGGTATCTTGATTAAAGAAAAAAATGGACTTTCTTGACTTGGGGTGTAAGAAATTTACTTGTGGTTTGCAGTTAGTCAAGAATGACAGGTCGAAGTCGGTTAACACAACGTGCCCATCCTTCTCTAGTAAAATGTTCTCGGGCTTCAGGTCTCGGTATACAATTCCTATCCATCATGATCATCATTAATAACAACATGCCAAAACAGCATCTTTGTATCGAATCAGAACATCGAATGGAGAAATAATGGTACCTAGACAGTGAAGATATTCCAATCCAATAACCACCTCTGCTGCATAGAACCTGGCAACAACATTAACTGTCAAAAACTGTTCCTTGAACAAAATCAGTTATTGGTAAAAGCTACAACCTTGCGGATTCTTCTTTGAATATCTTCATGGGTTGCTTGTCGAGTAGTCCGAAAAGTTCTCCCCCAGGACAAAAATCCGTTATCAGACAGACATGAGTAGATGTCTGAAGAAATTGCAGATAAACCATAAAATGAAATCAACATCTTTTTTCAAAATCAGAAAAGCAAATTTTTTTGAGAGTTTACATTACCTGAAATGAAGTGTAGAGTGTTGGAAGAAAAGGGTGATCCAATTGGGAGATGATTTCCCTCTCAATGCATGCTCGATGAACCTTGTTGCGATTCAGCATCATCGACTTTTCCATTGCCTTCATAGCGTATAGCTCACCCGAACCCTTCAGTTCTACCAAATGCACACTGCAGCAAAGAAATGAATTGTGTCACTCGAGATGAAAAATCAAGTCTTAAAGAAGTTGTCTTTCTAAATACGCGTACCTTCCTGTATCACCGCACCCGAGAGGCTTGATGGGTTTGAAATGATTTAGCCCGATTTTCTCACCTCGAGCAGTAATCTGGTTAACAATGCAGTGATGAAGACATGAACATGATATCATGTCATCAGTGTTGTTTTAGATAAGTAATTGCCTTTGTACAAACCTTTCGTATTGCTACCCAGTAAGGATTGTCCCTTTTGTGAGGCAGCGGAAACGCGGCTTGAGAATGGATTGCCCACAAATCCTCCGGTCTCTAAAAGATTCAAAATATGTAGTTTTTCATCAGGTTTGATCAGAAAAAAAAAATGTTTTTTTTTTTTTTGGAAATGAATCCAGAACAACATTATTATTAAGGATAAAGAGGAATACCTTACCAGGTTGGCATCAGGGAGTTCCCGGACAGCTTCATCGACATTTTCAGCCGTCGCTTTAACCTGTTTAAAGCAAGATAAAATTCTGTAAGATGTCAATGATAAGCACTCAAAGAAGAAATGGGGTTTACCAGTTTTGCGCTTTGTTGTTCTGCTGCTGCTGAAAGACGGTTTTGCAGGGGCTCGATATGGTCACTTCCGTCTAGTTGGACACCGATGAAATATTGAAGCTCTCCCTAGAAGAAATAACGAAACAAGAATCAGATTGCGGTATTTACCATGTAGCGACATAAATGACATATTTACCGACCTTTTGGTCACGCATAGGCTGCAAATGGAATAAGTTCCAGAACTTCTTCCCTGCATATCAGAAAATCATCACAATTTTCAGATCCATGAAATAATTTCACCATTTAAAAAAAAATCCAGACTTGCTTACCACTCTTTGTGTAGTTGATCAACTGGACAGTAATCTCCCTTTCTTCTCGAATGGCATCTCTGATCTTCTGGACCGTAGACATATCGGTTTCTGGACCTTGAAGAAACCTGCAAAGAAAAATGTGCAATTGAGAAATCTCTTCTTTTAGCAACAAAAGAAAAATTTCTTAGTAAAAAGACTATATGAAGTATCTTCGTTCTTACCTGCAGTTTCTTCCTAGAATCTCCTCCCTTGTATACTCAGTCAATTCAAGAAAACTATCCGAAGCAAATATCTGCATGATCAAACAATAAAATTGCAAAATATCACTTACTTGAATGCCAAGTAACATTGAAATGACGAAATTTTAACGAAGAACTAGACTTACAATTGGACAATCTGGAAGTCTAGGATCAGAAATCACAAAGTTCTTCTCGATACGCTCCAGTGTCGTTGCCAAGTCGATTCCTTGGCGAATATCCCTATCTCGGTCAGCAAGACCCCAACTGTCGGTGGGTTCTAAGTCTTTAGTCATCAACACTTCTGGCTCGATTCGCAGTCCCTCTTCTTGCTTTCCTTCTAAGCTATGCCGCTTCGATTTAGACCTGCAGAAAGTTATAACAAATCCAAAATTTATCTCATTTCTTGTCAGAATTTCGAGCTAACTCGAGAACAACAATTAGTTTACTTGCTGTTGAAGATAAGTAACAGTTAGAATTATATGAATAAGACTTACGCGGTAGAAGTACGTCCCAAGTTCCTAGCTTTCTTTCCTGGTTCGATACTCATACGGGACACAGAAGCCACCGGATCTGCTTTAGGAGTTTGTCTAGCAGGAAGATACGTGTCGAGATTGAATTTCTCGACCTCTTCATTGATACTCGTCTCTTGAATGTGAGACCGAGGATGCTTCACAGTTTGGACAACCTCTGTCATGGAATCAAGAGCTCGTTCCTTCTGTCGAGCTATTTAAACAAAAATGCAGTAAAAGTTAGAACACAAATCAAAACAGAGTGCTCTGTTTCTGCAAATTTATAGCGAAGATGCTAACCGTCGTATTTGATCAGTGACTGCGGTAATCCGTTCGGTCGTATTGCCTTGTCCACAACACCTTCAGTGTATTTACTAACTTCAACCTGCATTCTGCCATGAAAGAAGAAACAATCCACCAATGAGACCGAGTTCTCAACCGAGTTTAACCGAGTTCTCAAGGTAAAATGAGACAAACCCAATAAACTTGATGGTGTTGCCATTGTCATCCTTGATTGGGGTAAGAGTGAAGAGGTTCCAGAAAGGAGTTCCATCCTTCTTGTAGTTAAGCAACCGGCCGCAGTAACTCTTTCCACTCTTCACCGCAGTTCGAATCCGATCCACCTCTTTCTGGTCCGTTTCCGGTCCTTGAAGAAATCGACTGCAACAAGATTCGATTTTTATGCAAAATGTTACTTCTTCTCAATGGACAATAGGGGATTATGAATTGACATTCAAATAAACGTCACTAAAAGAGGATCTTCACTGACGGTTTTATAAGTGTCGCTAAAAAAGCTCACCAGTTCCGACCGATAACTTCCTTGGAGGAGTATCCCGTCATGGTGAAGAAGCCGCTGCTCGCGTACATGATCGGACAGTCAGGTTTGGTCGCGTCCGACACAACGAACGTCTGTTGTAGAGTCGACAGGGCAGTCTTCAGCTCCTGCGACACGCGCGGGTACGCGCCTGACTCCCTGCCGACAGTAGAGTCCTCCGAAGTCCTCGTCGAGTCTCCGGCGAACTTCTCCGACGACCGCTTGCTCTTCTCTCCGAGATTGGTCAGGAACTCCGAAGAGCCACCTCTGCCGGTGGCGTCATCCGACACCCTGACCTTTAGGCCCCACTCCGCCGTCCTCTCAGCTATCTCGGTCAGGACCCGATCTGGGTTCGACCCGTTTTGGTTAGAGCCCGAAGCGAACGCCATCCATTTGTTTGCTGGCTCGCTGCTGCTGCTTGAAGAATAGGCGACGAAGGCTCTCCCTGATTCTTCTTCATCCTCTGGATCAACTGGAGCTCGGATTTTAACGAAGGCTCTCCCTGATTCTTCCATAGTTGTGAGTATGAGTGGAGAAAAACAGAGTACCCTGTTTCACCAGTCAAAAAATAATCTTCCTCCATTAATTAACGGATGAAAAGAACTCATTTTAGTCTCAATTTCCTTGAATTGAAGAACCTGATTTGATTCTGCAAGTAGAATCAGCTGACAAAAGCTAGAAACCAGCTCGGTTTATTGGATTCTTCTATTATTATTCATTTGAGGGAAGAACTGAGCTGTGCTCTGTTTCATCAGTAAAAAATTGATCTTTCTGCCATGAACAGGTACATAAACCTCACTTTTGTAATCATTTCCATCTCATTGTCCCAAAGTTTGAATCATTTATGGAAGTTGGTATTGGTTTGTTCGGAAAAGTAGATTTGGCAATAAAAGGCAAGAAACCAATCCACTTTATCTTCGCTGATAGATTATTCCATTTTTGTTCATTTGAGTGAAGGACAGAGTACTATGTGGAATCAGTCAAGAAAACAATATTTTTATGCATTAACAGATTAAACAAAGACTCATATTTACCCAAAAATATCAATCTCTAGGTAACTTGATTTGTAGAACAGAGAAACGAGAGCAGAGCAGAGCAGAGCAAAACTGTTGAATAGTTGGAAAAAGAATGAAACTGCAATGTGAGAAAATTACTCGATTGTGTGTGATCAGTGGCTGCTTGGAGAAGAAGCAACGTTCGAAGTCGAAAGCATTAATGGCCAACTTTGAAAGAGAAGCTTCATCTTCTTCTACTTGTTCTTCTTTGGGTGTTTAAATGCAGAACACCATCTCTCACTCTCAAAATCTTCTTTTTTCTTCAAACAGTGAAGTTGGCTGTAAAGACGATGAAACAGGTGGAGAAGATAACGTTTCAGATGGCAGAATTAATATGTGTCCCTAGTGTTCCCAACTTCAGATTCCATCACTAACCCAATATTCATTCGTAATCTCTTCTATTTTTCTTGACCGTCGATTCAGATATCTGGGTACCTCTCATCCATGCTTGTCCCTCGATTTAACCCACTTTTTGTTTATTTTTTTTATTTCAATTTTTTTAATATATATATATATATATAACTTGTACTGAATTGACTTAATGTATTACAATGGAGATTGAGAATATATAACTGAATTATACATATAAGGAAATAGGAAATAAATACATATTATAATGTACAAAGTAATCTAATAAAATATACTATAAATGAAACATTATATTTGAACTTATATTCCTAATACGCCCTGCAAGAAAGACGTACCATCAAGAAGTCTGATATTGTCACGAATTTGTTTAAATCGCCCTCGGAAGAGTGGCTTTGTAAGAGTATCAGCAAGTTGATCATTTGTTGAGATATGAATAACTCGGAGAGAGCCTTCTTGGACTTGTGCTCGAACAAAGTGATAAGCGACGGCAATGTGCTTCATTTATATATATATATATATATAGTTTCGATGTTTAGTTGAGTTTCTTTTTACTGTAATTTCTTTTCATCTAGTGTTACTTTAGGGTGTTTTTTTTTTATTGTAAAAAAGGAATGGGCTAGTAGTGGCGTCCTTAGACCCATGTAAATAGCATGTAATTTCAATATTATTGTAATATTATATTACGTCTAAACATTATTTATTATTATTATAATGTAAAATTACATTAAAAAAAAAAACTGAATATAATGTTAACTTCCATCCAAGATATGGGGTATTTTTTATTTTATTTTTTTATTATTATTATTATTAAATAGATAATGTACTTTATCCGGTTTTTATAATTTATTACGATATTATTACTTTTTTTAATCTAATTTATGACACGTTATTACAGTATATAATAATGCATAAGAAGTTTGTTCAAAATGTGTAAAATGTGTAAGCATTAAACACAGTTTATGAAGTATGTTGTTCTCAAAATAAAAAATTCGTTTAAATCTTGTTATATACTAAGATATAGTATATTTTTATAGGGTTTAATATTATAATAATAAAGTTTCGTTACAAAAACATATAAAATAATATAATTTAACGTTACACTTTATATTATAACACAAACACTGCAATCTAACATTACATTTTCTTTTATCTTATCTTATCTAACATTATATTACTTAATTTACATTACTTGTAATCTCACATTTTAAATAATCTTAATATAAAATTATACTATTTTTTTTGTTTTTTTTGTTTCAATGAGCTTGTTGAGTCCATTTCGGCTGGAGCAGGACCGCAGAAATTAGCCTCGCGTTGCAGAAGGTCTAAGCAAACTCTTCTACTGTAACTATGTAAGTACAACTTATTTGAACTAAAAATGGAAATATTCATTCTCAGCTCAAGTAATTCATTTCTTTTTGGTGTGATACTACTACAAATTTAGGGCTTCATAAAAAGTTTTAAATCGATTTATACACCATAATCCATATATCAGGAAAGATATTATATCAATTAGGGTAGTAGCACTGTCAATTTTCGTGCAGTGTTTGTGCGAAACAATCGTATTCGTACAATTGTATGAAATGAAAATAATAAAAGTATGAACACGATGTAATTTTGGTGCAATGTTCGTACTTTATATATTACTACGATATTGTGAGAAAAAACAGCAGGTTTTATCGAAGACTAAGTTTTCTTAGAGGCAAAGAATGCTGCAATATGTCCATATATAGATCAAAACAGAGTACAGCGTTTTATAGAAATGGGAAATAACAACTTCAGACTTTTTAGCCACTAACTAACCAACTAGAATGACTCTCCTAATATTTAGCTAACAGCAGCAACAGAAAGATAATGACTGAAAAGTGACTAAAAATAGCATAACGAAAAAATAACAGAAGTAACTTGCAGATCAAGAATCATCTTCCAACACTCCTTCTTGATTCATGGACTGCTAACTCCAATCCTATCCTTCAAGATCTCAAACCTATCATTTGGTAATGGCTTGGTGAATATGTCTGCCAATTGATCTTCTGTTTTGCAGTAGGTCAAAACCACTTCTTCATTCTGCTGGAAATCTCGAACAGAGAACAACTTGATGTTGAAGTGCTTGGTTCTCTTGTGGAAGACTGCATTTTTTGAGATTGAGATTGCAGCCTTGTTGTCAATGTGAATTGTTGTGGCTTCACGCTGCTCCATCTCTAAGTCCACAAGTATTTTCCTCAGCCAAATAGCTTGATTCACTACTTCAGACGCTGCTATAAATTCAGCCTATGCAGTAGACTGGGCCACAGAATTTGTTTCCTTGAGCACCAAGAGAAAGAGCCTGACCCGAGTGTGAAGCAGTAGCCTGCTGTGCTTCTATAATCATCTGCACTTCCACCCCAATCACTGTCCGTGTAACCTTCCATTTTCACATCCAGAGACTGAGTCTTCTCAAAATTTGACCCCAAGATTCATAGTGCCCTTGATGTACCTTAACACTCTTTTTGCAGCAACTAGGTGTAGCTCACTTGGACAGTGCATGAAACGGGACAGAATGCTTACTGCAAGTTGAATGTCTGGCCTGGTTGCTGTCAAGTACATAAGGCAGCCAATTAAGCTTCTGTAATAGCCTTCTGAGACTTTTTCTGACCCATCTTCAGTGCATAGCTTCTCCTTTAGATTCATTGGCGTGCTGATTTCCTTGCACTTTTCCATGGAAAATTTCTTGAGGATCTCTTGAGCATATTTCCTTTGACTGATGAAGATCTCCTTCTCACTTTGTTTGACCTCCATTCCTAGAAAAAATTTCATCAAACCCAGATCAGTCATTTCAAAACTCTTTGTCATTTTTCTCTTGAACTCTTCGATTTTTTCTGTATGGCTCCCAGTTACCAAGAGATCATCCACGTACAGAGAGACAATAGTGATGCCATCTTCTGCAATTTTGACATACAAAGTGGCCTCAGAACAGCTTTTCTTGAAGCCCAGTTGCAGCATGTCATCGTCTATTCTGCTATACCAAGCTCTGGGAGCTTGTTTGAGTCCATAGAGGGCCTTTTTGAGCAAATAGACTTTATCTTCAGCTTCTTCAACCTGAAAGCCATGAGGTTGCTCCACATACACTTCCTCCTTCAGCACACCATTTAGAAATGCTGACTTTACATCTAACTGAAATATTTTCCAGCTTCTATGGGCAGCAATAGCAAGTAGTAGTCTAATAGTGTCTATTCTAGCAACTGGAGCAAAAGTTTCTGAATAGTCTACACCAAATGTTTGAGCATACACTTTTACTACTAACCTTGCTTTGAGTTTGCTCACAGTAGAATCTGCATTGAGCTTGGTTTTGAACACCCATCTTACTCCAATGATCTTCTTGTTTGATGGCCTGTCCACGAGTTCCCAAGTGTGATTCTTTTGAATCATTTGCATCTCCTCCTCCATGGCTTTTCTCCACTTAGATGACTTGAGAGCTTCCTCTGGACTTGCAGGCTCACAGATAGCCACGAAACACCTTTGGTAAATTTCAGAGAGACTTCGAGTCCCCCTTACTGGTGTGTCATCTACAGTTTCATCCTCCAAGTTCTCATTCAAAACAGGTTCGTTTGGCAAGTCCTGTGTTGAGCTTGGATTCTGCCAATCCCACTGCCCATCCTCATTGAAATGGACATCCCTGCTGATTGACATCTTCTTGGTTTGAGGATGGAAAATCTTGTAAGCCTTTGCTGATGTGCTATAGCCTACAAAGATGCCAGGATCTGCCTTCTTGTCTAGTTTGTCCCTCTTCACATCAGGAACATGAACGAAGCACACACACCCAAATACTTTTAGGAATTTAAGAGAGGGTTTATAACCATACCAAGCTTCAAAGGGAGTTTGACCATGTATTGCCTTGGTTGGCAATCTATTCTGCAGAAACACTGCAGTATTAGCAGCTTCTGCCCAGTACTCCTTTGGCAAATTCTTCTCATGCACCATGCACCTGGCCATTTCCATGATGGTTCTATTCCTCCTCTCACTAACCCTGTTTTGTTGAGGTGTGTGTGTGGCTGTGAGCTGCCGTTGGATTCCTTCTTCCTCGCAGAAGTTCTTGAATTGATCTGAGCCATATTCAGTGCCATTGTCTGTTCTAAGCACTTGAATTCTGCAGTTGCTTTGATTCTCCACTACTCTCTTCAGTTTCTTGAATTCCTGAAAGACTTCTGACTTAGCCTTCAAGAAGGAGATCCAACACATTCTCGTGTAGTCATCTATGAAGGTTACAAAGTACACACTTCCATGAATAGATGGTGTCCTTTGTGGTCCTGATAGATCAGAGTGGATTATCTGCAGCTTTTGAGTTGCTCTTCTCACCACCTTAGGGAATTTTTTCCTGCTTAGTTTTCCAAATTGGCATGCTGCACAGTCTGGAATAGTGTCTTCAAGACTTGGTAGCCCCTCTGATATATTTTTCAGAGTTTGGATTCTTTGAATGCTGCAGTGGCCAAGCCTTTTGTGCCAAATCTCAGAGTGATTGACTTGAGCAGGATGTGCAGTGTAGTCCTCCTCATTTGGATTGAAATAGAAACCCTTCTTCTTCATCTCAACCTGCAGAACTTCTCTTCCTTTGGCATCTTTGATGGTGCAAAATCTCCCCTTGAAGGTTAATGTGAGACCCTTTTGAGCAAGTTGACTCACACTCAAAAGATTTTGGCTCAGATTGGGAACGTATAATACATCAGTGAGGTGCCTTGTACCTGAGTTTGTTGTCAAAGATACGGTCCCTTTTGCTTTTGCAGTCAGTCTTCTCCCATCACCAATACGAACATAAACATCTCCACAAGGTTTGAGGTCCTTGAAGAGTGTTTTGTCGTATGTCATATGGTTGGAGCATCCACTGTCGATTAGCCAAGACTCTGATTCTTCACAGGTTGCAAAACACTGAGCCACAAAGATCAAATCCTCTTCGTTTTCCTCCTCTACTTGAGCAACAGCACCTTGCTTCTGGTTTTTGCAGATCCTCGCCTCATGTCCCATTTGGTTGCATTTGGAACATTGTGCATCAGGTATCTTCCAACATTCGAAAGGAGCATGGCCCTTCTTCCCACAGTGTTGACAAGGTGGAAAGCTTTTCTTCTGCTCCTTCCCCTTCTGTGTACCCTTGCTACTCTCTGCACCAGATGACTTGTTGCCAAAGTTCTTCTTTTTAACAGCTCCATGAGACTTTGCAAGCAAGGCTCCTTCTGTTCCCTTGTCTTCCCTCATTAGACGTCTTTGTTCTTGAGCTTGCAGAGCATTGATGAGCTCTGAAAGCTTAAGAGTTGAGATGTCTTTGGTGTTCTCCAAGGAGGCTATAGTAGCCTCAAATCTCTTAGGGACTGAAACCAGAACCTTCTCCACTAGTCTGCTGTCAGCCATATTGGTCCCAAGAGCACGAACTTGGTTTGCAATCCTCACAAGTCGATCAGAGTATTCTTTGATTGACTCTGATTCCTTCATGCTGTCTCTTTCGAATTCTCTGATTAAATTCAGAGCCTTCATGCCTCTGATCTTCTCATCACCTTCATACTCAGCTTTGAGAAAATCCCAAATCTCTTTTGCAGATTTGAAAGCCATAATCCTGCTGAATATTGCAGGAGTGACAGCTTGATATAGGCAAGATCGAGTCTTTGCCTTCCTTGTCTTCTTCTCCCTGTGCACCTTCATTTGAGCAAGCGTAGGATTGTTGGGAAGATCTGGAATATCATAATCTTCCTCAACGGTCTCCCACAGATCACCTCCTTCCATGAAAGCCTCCATTTTTACTGCCCAGGTTTGATAATCCTCACCATCGAATTTTGGGAGTGACAAGCCTGATAATGAAGTGTCTTCCATTGAATTGAATTTTTCGATCTTTTTGGGTGGCTCTCAACCTCACGGTCCCTCAAGACAACACGCTCTGATACCAGATGTGAGAAAAAACAGCAGGTTTTATCGAAGACTAAGTTTTCTTAGAGGCAAAGAATGCTGCAATATGTCCATATATAGATCAAAACAGAGTACAGCGTTTTATAGAAATGGGAAATAACAACTTCAGACTTTTTAGCCACTAACTAACCAACTAGAATGACTCTCCTAATATTTAGCTAACAGCAGCAACAGAAAGATAATGACTGAAAAGTGACTAAAAATAGCATAACGAAAAAATAACAGAAGTAACTTGCAGATCAAGAATCATCTTCCAACAGATATACATGTTAATTAAAATAAAACTGTACTATCAAATCTAATTTTTAAAACTTTTGTGAACAAATTTTATTTAATAGTTTTTATAATTCTAAGTAGATTTTAAATTTTAGAGTTTGTCAATTCTATATTATGCACTTATAAAAATTTAATATAGGAATTTACGTTGGAACTCAATAAGAACTCTCAAGATAATTCTTATTGAGACAAATTGTAATAACTAATACAAGTTCAATATATAGGCATATAATCTAAGTAACTTATCGTCTAAATGATTGTTTCCAATCATATGTCTTTAACTGAAAATAAGTTATACATTTTATTCATAATTATAACAAACTAATGATAAATATAAGATCTAGAGCTTGGTTTATTATTGGAAGATGTTACTTCCTTCAATTTATAATCTTACTAAAAAAGCTAGTTATTTTAATATTTATTTAAAAGATTTCGCACGTTGATGGACATACGCGTGATCCGGGCTCGGTTTTAATTATTCGGACCTCATGCACGTACGGGACTCACCGCAAAAGCCCAAATTCAAGCTAACCGGGGAAAACCGGGCAAGTTTTGAGCTTGCCCGGCATCCCCGGGGGGCTTACCCGGAAATTCCGGGTAAGTCTAGCTTACCCGGAATTTCCGGGTAAGCTAGGCTTACCCGGAAAATTCCGGGTAAGCTAAGCTTACCCGGAATTTCCGGGTAAGCCTAAGCTTACCCGGAATTCCGGGTAAGTTCCACACCCGGGGGGTGTCGCGCACACCCCCCATTTTACCTCGGACGTATACGGAGACCCGATTTTTACACTAACTCCTATGTGTCCGAGACCTTTGTTTCAGAGGCGCGCGCGTCCCGTGCATGACAGCCGCCTGAGACGTACGTCAGAGCCCCTTTTCCCAGAGCTTACCCCTGCATCCCGGTTCACATTTCCCCATTGAACCGGGTCAAAACCGGTTTACGGTCCAAGGTTGCCTATAAATAGCCACCTTGGGGGTGAACAATTCAATTCATTCCAAAATCACTTTGGGCAAGCTCGGGAAAAAGCTCTGACTTCTCTCTAAAAACCCTCTCTTTCTCTCTCTAGAAAACTACTGATGTTGAGCGTCGGAGTGAGCACGCCAAGCACCCCCCCCCCCTCTCCACAGGGACTGCTTGGTAACGCTCCTTTGCAGGTGCCGACGGACGTCCCGCTAGAGACCCGGAGAGACTTGCCCTCATTCGGAAGACAAAGCTAAAGCCCGCGCGCAACACTAGAAGGCGGATTTAGCTCACATCCAACTAGAAGACCTCGACAAGTTATCCGGCGGACAGCCCGCAATAACTTGGTCGAAACACTTGGCGCCGTCTGCGGGCTTCGAACAGAAAGCCTGCGTTACTCAAACAAACAAGCAAGATGGAAAACACATACACCATACACGGAGGCTTCAGTGCAGGGGGCGAAACCTCTTACGCAAGGGAGAGGTACGCCGCCGGAGAGAGTGAAAAACCACAGGAGCCAGACAGGGAGGACACAATCATGGAAGACGTCATTGGTTTCTTAGCCAAAGACAAAGAACACATAACGTTCCCCCACAATGACGCCTTAGTCATCCAAATGACTATCGATGACGTGGAAGTAAAGCGAATTCTCGTAGATGGAGGATCCGCCCCAAACGTGCTAACAAAAGACATTGTCTTAGCACTCGGAAGAAAAAAGGCCATACAAACAATGAACTCACCTCTAGTGGGATTCATGGGAGATGCCAGCTACCCGCTGGGTACCATTACCCTTCCAGTAACCTTGGGCGAAGGAGAAAGACGTCTGAACATCGACATACTTTTCATAGTTGTCGAAAAATTAAACGCCTACAATGGTATTCTCGGATATGCAACCATGAACGAATGGAGAATGGTACCTTCAACGGCCCACCTGAAGATCAAGTTCCCAACCATTGCAGGTGTGGGAGAAGTTAGTGGAAACCAACAAGTAGCAAGAGAATGCCACAATGTCGCGCTACAACAAAACCAAGTGGGAAACATGCCAGTAATACCCACCATCGACGAAGACCCAAGAGATGACTACGGGAGGCCTACTGCGATGGACGAACTCCGCGAATTCAAAATCGATGAACCAGAAAGAATGGTGCGCGTAGGAGCATCATTATCAGAAGACGAAGTGATTGAAGTCACAGCGCTCCTAGCAGAATACAAGGACTTATTCGCATGGTCCCCAAAGGACATGCCAGGAATAAGCCCAGATGTCATTTGCCATAAACTCAACATCAACAAAGATGCTCGAGTGGTGAAACAAAAGCTAAGGGCGATAGGTGGGGACAAGAAGTTGGCCATTCGCGAGGAAGTTAGCAGACTGCTCGATGCAGGCTTCATTGAAGAATCCAAGTATCAAACTTGGGTGGCCAACCCTGTAGTTGTGCCTAAGCCAAATGGCAAGTCAAGAATGTGCATCGACTACAGAGACCTCAACAATGCATGCCCAAAAGATTCATACCCGCTTCCACGAATTGATCAATTGGTAGATGCAACTGCGGGCCATGAACTGATGACAGTTATGGATGCATACACAGGATACAACCAAATCCCGATGTTTTGGCAAGACGCCCCACATACGGCATTCTACGCTGACAGCGAAATCTATAACTACAAAGTTATGCCTTTCGGGCTAATCAATGCGGGGGCAACATACCAAAGGATGGTCAATCTCATTTTCGGAGATTTGATTGGCGACAAAATGGAGGCGTACGTGGATGACATGGTCGTAAAATCCAAGAAAAGAAAGAATCACGCAGAGGACTTACGCATAATCTTCGAGAGAATGCGAAAGTATCAAATAAGACTAAACCCCGCAAAATGCGCTTTCGGGGTGCGGTCAGGCAAAATTCTTGGATTTATGGTGAGCGAAAGGGGCATTGAAGCAAACCCTGAGAAAGTGAAGGCAATTGAAGAAATGGCCTCTCCAACAAAGCACAAAGAAGTACAACAACTCAACGGGCGCCTCGCAGCCCTGAACAGATTCCTAGCCAAAATTGGAGACAGAGCCCTCCCTTTCTTCGAAGTGTTACGCGCAAACAAGAAGTTTGAATGGACAAATGCTTGTGAAGAAGCATTCCAACAACTCAAACAACACTTGAAAACGCTCCCAAGACTAGCAAAGCCACTTCAAGGGGAACCTCTCTTTCTCTACATATCAACTAGTAACACGGCGGTCAGCTCTGTGCTAATAAAGGAAAAAGGAGGAGCCCAACTCCCAGTTTATTACGTAAGCAAAACACTGGCCAAGTATGAAGTCAATTACGTACCAATAGAGAAACACTTGTACGCGCTCGTGATAGCCGCGCGCAAGCTAAGGCCTTACTTCCACGCGCATGAAATAACGGTCCTGACAGACCAGCCTCTGAAGCACATCCTTGCAAAACCAAACATGTCAGGAAGATTGACAAAGTGGTCTGTAGAGCTAAGTGAATTCCGCATTCATTTCGCTCCGCGAACAGCCATCAAAGGGCAGGCCTTGGCAGACTTCATAGCAGAATTTACAGGGATAGAGCCCGAGCCACAAGATGAAGTCCAGACAGATGTCCCACTCGCAGAAGTTTGGGAAATGTACACGGACGGATCATCCAACACCGGAGGCGCGGGGGCAGGATTACTACTAATCCCACCCGACGGCTCGGACCCCTTGAAGTACGCTTTGAACTTAACATTCAGAGCGACAAACAATGAGGCAGAATATGAAGCCCTCATAACAGGCCTCAGGATAGCCAAAGGTGTTGGAGTGGAACACTTGCGAGTAAAGTGTGATTCACAACTGGTCGTCAACCAGGTCAAAGGGGAATACACTGCAAAGTCCGAAAACATGCAGAGATACTTGGCACAAGCAAAAGAGTTGGTAGAAAGTTTTAAAACTTTCAACATAACTTCCGTCCCACGAGAAGAAAACCAGGAGGCCGATGCCCTAAGCAAGTATGCCCAAAGCAATGAACAAGACAAAAAGACACACTTTGTGGAAAACAGGATAATATCCGTCATAGACCAATTGGAGGTAATGGCCATTGACGAAGAAGAAACTTGGAAGACACCAATCCAAGCATACCTCGCTGGAGGGATCCTACCACGAGATAAGACTCAAGCAAACAAGATCGAAAGGGTAGCCATAAACTACGCCTTGATCGAAAGGCAGCTCTACAGAAAGGGTTATTCTACACCCTACCTAAAGTGCATCACAAGCACAGAAGGAACAATGGTACTAGAAGAACTCCATGGAGGAATGGCTGCCTCACACGAAGGAGCTCGCGCGTTGATCCGCAAAGCATTGAACTTAGGCTACTATTGGCCAACAATGAGAGCTCAAGCAACAAGCATGGTGGCAGAATGCGAAGCATGCCAGCTATATTCAAGGAACATCATAGCTCCAGCAGCAGAATTAAGCCCAATTGCAAGCGCATGGCCATTCGCACAATGGGGCATCGACTTGATCGGCCCACTCCCAAAGTCAAAGGGCCAAGCAAAATTCATAGTCGTCGCAATCGACTACTTCTCAAAATGGATTGAGGCCAAGCCACTAGCACGCATTACAGACACACAAATCATGGACTTTATCCGAAACTACATAGTGGCTCGCTATGGTGTCCCGAAGATACTCATTAGCGACAATGGTGCCCAATTCAGAAGTGGAAATATGCAAAATTTCTGCAAACGTCTCAAGATAGACCACCGTTTTGCATCAGTGCACCACGCACAGACAAACGGCCAGGTTGAATCAGCAAACAAGATAGTCCTGGATGGACTAAAAAAGAGAGTTCATGCTCTAAAAGGAGGTTGGGTTGACCAGTTAAGCAGTGTTTTATGGGCTGTGCGCACAACTCCCAAAGAGTCAACAGGTGAAACACCCTTTAGCCTGGTCTACGGAACCGAGGCAGTAGCACCTGTCGAAATCGCCGTCTCTTCATACAGAACGACGCATTTTAACCCCCAAGCCAATGAGGAACAAAGACGCCTTGACCTTCAATTAGCAGACGAACAGAGATGGAAATCAGAACAAGTTCAAGCAAAGATGCGCTTAGCCACATCCAGATACTACAACAGAAAGGTCAAGGCGCGACAATTCCATGTGGGAGAAATGGTCTGGAGAAGAAACGAATTCTCACATTTGGACCAGATCAACAAGATGTCCCCCAAATGGGAAGGACCTTACAAAATAGTTGCGGTTCCGTACATTAACGCTTACCGCATCCAAGATGTGGACGGGAACGAATTGCCCAACACTTTCAGTGGGGGGCACCTGAAGAAGTTCCACCCATAAAACTAAAAGCTGTCGCATCAAGCTCTTTAGTATTCAGTACTTCAAAAGAAGGAGATATGTAACTCCATACTTACGCATCAAACGAAGTTATGTCTAACAAATTTCATATCTCTTGTAGGCACACTATTAACTCACATACAACGCCTAAGCTTACAACCAAGGCATCAAAACAACAACAGTGACGACATGCCAACTAATACAAGGCTCATCACTTCACACCAAAACAAAGGACGCTCGACGCATTCAAGAAGTTGAAGTATCCTCATCAAGGATGTGAACGTACCAATCTATTCACATCCTTGCAAAAGTCGGGGAATAAACGGATCATTGGGAATCCTCCCTCGCAAACAAATGCAAGTGTCGGACGTACTAATCTATCCACACTTCGCTATATTACAAGGATGTGAACGTACTAATCTATTCACATCCTTGCAAAAAACCGGGGGATAAACGGATCATTGGGAATCCTCCCTCGCAAGCAAATGCAAGTGTCGGACGTACTAATCTATCCACACTTCGCTATATTACAAGGATGTGAACGTACTAATCTATTCACATCCTTACAAAAAATCGGGGGATAAACGGATCATTGGGAATCCTCCCTCACAAACAAACGCAAAGGTCGGACGTATTAATCTACCCGCACTTTACTATCCTATATTATAACTAAAATAACAAGGAGATATTCAGATATCACGTCTATCTAACGCATTCATGTCAAGCATATATATATATAAAATCAAACAGGTCTACGATAGCAAAATCAAACATCAAAACGACAGGCAGGCTCTAAACAAGTCCTTCGCCAAAATACTACGCATGCAAAGAAACAAACATACAAAAAGTCCATATCGACCTAGTCGAGGAGATGGCGCACGTCAACCTCGCAGTCATCAGTAGCAAAGGGATCACAGGCAGGAGTATCACCAAAGATATCAGCATCCCGCTCAAAGCTAAACATCGGCTCACCATCCGCACTAATGGTATCCTCCACTTGAAGAGTGGAAGCCCCCCCCAAATCGCTCAAACCAATCACACCAGGAGTATCCAACTTCTCAAATGGAAAATGGGGGGCAAGTCGATGCATCAGGGGAACGAAGTCATCAAGAAACTCCTTCTTCAAAGATCCGTAACTCGCCTGAACGGCAGAAAGGAAAGGCTCACTCTGAGGGTACCGCTTAAAAGCGCCGGCCTTGCCTTCCGATATGCCATCCTCCCTCGCCTTTTGCAACTCGGCAGCTCGCACACCCTCGCGAAGGGTCATCCGACCTCTCACAGCAGACAGCTGATCTTGGATCTCGGCAACACGAGACTGACTCGAGGCAAGCGCTTCAGATAGTATGAGAAGCTCACCAGCATGGCCTTTCGCATCCTCAGTCAAAGAGACTTGCTCTTTAACCAGCTCCTCATGGCTCTCCAAAAGCTGATCCTTCTCATCGGATAACTCGATGACAAAAGATGATAAGTTGGCAATATCAGCATTAACCTACACCAAAAATAGCCTAATCATCAAAACAAGCGCAACAATGAATGAATCAACTTCAAGAGGAATAAACATTCACCGGAGCGAAGACACCGATGTTCTCCTCCACAAAGGCGCGCGCACTAGCAGAATTCGGGGGGCACTCCTTCCGATCAGCAGGAGGAACAGACCTCTGCACCACCCGAACGCCAACTTCAGGAATGCTCAAGGACGCATCCTTAGGAAAGCGAAGGCGCGTACCCGAATAAGGCACCCACACACCATCTGTAACGTCACGTTCAAAACGACGAACAAGATCACTTCGACGAAGCGAAGGAAGTGGAGGGATATCTGCAAAGCACAAACATAAGCAATCATACAAGCAAAGCACGCTAAGTACATAAAAAGAGATTTCACAAACCTGATACAGGGAGAATCTCCCCTTCCATCGCATGCATCGGCTCAGCGACAGGAGGGACGCGCTCACCAACATGTTTCCTCTTGTCACGCGAAGACATACGTGAACCTGGGAGGACCTCGTCCGCCGTCCCATGCCTCGGCCCGGGGGCAGAAGGGACGCGCTCAGCAACTTGCTTCCTCTTATCACGAGAAGGCAAAACAGACGTCCCCTCAACTCTCGAGCGCTTGGGATCGCCCGAGGCACGCGCCGCAGCATCGGTCCTTTTGGTGGAAGGACGCCGGGAAGAGTCAGTAACGGGCTCCGCCCGCTCCCTCTCAGCAGGCATACGACCTACAAACAGGGAAAAGAAAATATTGGAACTACAGGGAACCCTCGCGCAGCAGAATACAGCCAAGAATGATAAGAAGGAAGGAGTATTTTACCCATAGGTCCCTTTCCTCTCCCATGACGAGACCTGTCAGCAGAGGCCGGAGCAGCAACAGGGAGCCCTCGCGCAGCATCAGTCTGCAAGGCCGGCTGCTTGTTAAGAAACCAACCTACAGGATAACATAAAACAAGGTTATAAAAATTCGAAAGCATACCAAGACACCCGGGGAAGAAGATACAATGATGCCTGCGGCAAGCAACTCCTCTTCAGAACCCTGAGTCAAAGGGACTATAACCCCCGCCTGATTGTCGCGAAAGATCTCGCGAAAGGCCTTCTCATCCTGAGGGGTATACTCGGACAAGGAAGGAACAGGGTCACGCTCCAGAACATGACACGTCTCCCACTTGGTCCCGACGTCGCTCACAAAGAAATAGTGATTTTGCCATTCCTGCGAGCGAGGATAAGGGGTGGCAAACCGCCCGCTCGGTTTCCACTTGGCGCCCCCAAGATCGAACGAGGAAAGGCAAGGCCACCGACTGCAGAAGGTGGACAACCCAGATTTGTCTCGTCGCTCCAGACGGTAAAAGGTCCGGAAGAGAATCAAGGAATAAGCCCACGAGTGCTTCTGACACTGAATGCGAAAACAGGTCCACGCGTGAAAAGCAGCAGGGGAGAGGTTAAGGGGCGAGATACGGAAATAACGACACAAGCGGACAAGATCCTTGCAATAAGGAAAACGCAAACCCTCCTCTATCTGTCCAGTGTACACTACATCTAAATCCGCAGGAGGGACGGTAACTGAGCCAACCTCGACCTCTTTGCATACGTCAAACGGGAAGTATGCTTCAGAAATAGGACAAACCCCTGACTTATCTACGCTCTCCACAAACTCCTCCGTCGTAATGCGGTTGGGAGGATAGGTCTGAGTCATCGCGATGGCTTCATGGCTAACACCTGTCCCGGGAAAATCGAGTCGAAGTAAAAGGGGGGTGTCCTCGCTTATCGCCAAACCATCACAAGAAAAGTAATATGTGCAAAGGAAGGAATCGGGAGACTCACTCATGTCAGCGGTTCGAGAATGACAGTTTCTGAGAATATCCTAAGTATCAGAATCGGGCGCCTGCAAGCTCGTCAACCAAGCCCTGCAAAATCCATACACCAACTCAATCAAAAACCAAAGCAACACACCAACCACACTCATCAAAATCCTTTGCAAGGACATTCAACCCAACGGACCGACTGTCCGCATGCAAACGGCTAGGGACCCTCCCGCTCGGGAGTCAAAAATCCTTACGCTCATCAAAGGCCTAGGCCACCTACTAATCAAATTTTCATATATTTGTGCAATGTGTCACAGGTATTCAAGCCCTCTAGAAAGCAACAAGTTCAAGAGATAAAGAAATCAAAGGCATACAAAGTTGGTCATAATTACCAAAATGCCATCCGACCACCTTTTGATCAAATTTCATCCTTAGAATAGCTCAAGGCTCCGGGGGCACATACAACCAGTTAAAATGCACTCAAACAAGCCCGTTGCACACCACGAAGGGACTTACCCCTCTCCGAACAACCCGAAAAACACTCGGGTCAACCAAGCCACTAACGAAGGCAAACTACCAAGCATTCACCTAAGCTCCGGGGGCACGGCAATCCACTCACAAAAAATCAAGGGGGCTTTATCACAATAGGAAACATCATGTCAAGTTATCCATATCAAGAAACAAGGGGTCAAGCTTTTCGCTCGAAAAACTCCGATTTCGAACCCCCACGATTTCCCCTCGGTTGATCGGAACCTAGGGACCACTTCACAAAGGGAGTTCGCTATCCCTAACTCTATCTATTTACACCTAGAGCTTAGCCAAAAGCAAATTTTGAAAATCAAGCAAAAACTTCACTCATGCATTTTATCAAACACCTACAAGGCACCTTATTGAAATTCAAATGTGCAGCCCTATAGGTCTATTCAACCTCAAGAAAAGTGAGTGGAGGATGTTACCAATCGATGCTCGACAAAAGGGACTCGAAATCGGATCGAATCGGGCTCAAAATCGAACCACGAAATGTTGCAGCCGCCCCCGCCACAGCCGCCAGACCCGCCGCCTGCCGCCGCCGCCTCGCCGCCGCTGCGCCGCCCTGATGTCGCCGGTGGTGCTCCTGGTGGTGGCCGGCCGGAATGTGGTCTCCCTTGCACCCTAAAGTGAATTCCCAAAGTCCCTACCTTAGCTCCTCCAAAACTCTCACCACAACCAATTCAAAAGTTGATAGTTTTATAAACTATCAAGGAGGAGAAGGGACTACACAACATGGTAAGTACCATACGTCAAGGAGGTACATTCCTACCCACCATTCATTTTTTAAATTATTGATGGCTTGGATCTTTGACTATCAAATGACTTGGATAAATTTAACTAAGTCATTTCAAATATCCTCAACTTTTTGAAAACGTTGAGATTATGATTTTTTCATATTAGGGCCGTTGCATGTGATTTTCCAAAACCCGGCCCTATTTCACCCAAAACCGTCGTCTCGCCGTCAAGACGGCCGTCTCGGACGATAAGCTCCCAAAAACTAGCGCATTACATGAAAAACATTTTTTCAAGACTTGCATGATTTATTTTGATGCATTTAATCATATCATGAATGTTCCGTATTTACTAGCTCATCGTACGAGCTCGAAAAATTTCATGCGTGCTCGCTCGCACCTTAATTCTCCAAACAATCATACTTTTCATATTATTCGTAGTCTGTTATGCTACTAACCCTTCATGCAGTTACTAAGCATGATCATCTCTAAAACTAAGGCAAGGAATTCGTCGGAGCCACGCGCGTCCACCCGCGGTAGGTTAAAACTCAAGGTGAGCAGACGGCCCGAATCACGCATACGCCCTATCTTATAATAGAGTTAAACAAAGGTCAAGCCATTGTTTAACTCGGGGGCAAGTGATGGACATACGCGTGATCCGGGCTCGGTTTTAATTATTCGGACCTCATGCACGTACGGGACTCACCGCAAAAGCCCAAATTCAAGCTAACCGGGGAAAACCGGGCAAGTTTTGAGCTTGCCCGGCATCCCCGGGGGGCTTACCCGGAAAATTCCGGGTAAGCCCCAGCTTACCCGGAATTCCGGGTAAGTTCCACACCCGGGGGGTGTCGCGCACACCCCCCATTTTACCTCGGACGTATACGGAGACCCGATTTTTACACTAACTCCTATGTGTCCGAGACCTTTGTTTCAGAGGCGCGCGCGTCCCGTGCATGACAGCCGCCTGAGACGTACGTCAGAGCCCCTTTTCCCAGAGCTTACCCCTGCATCCCGGTTCACATTTCCCCATTGAACCGGGTCAAAACCGGTTTACGGTCCAAGGTTGCCTATAAATAGCCACCTTGGGGGTGAACAATTCAATTCATTCCAAAATCACTTTGGGCAAGCTCGGGAAAAAGCTCTGACTTCTCTCTAAAAACCCTCTCTTTCTCTCTCTAGAAAACTACTGATGTTGAGCGTCGGAGTGAGCACGCCAAGCACCCCCCCCCTCTCCACAGGGACTGCTTGGTAACGCTCCTTTGCAGGTGCCGACGGACGTCCCGCTAGAGACCCGGAGAGACTTGCCCTCATTCGGAAGACAAAGCTAAAGCCCGCGCGCAACACTAGAAGGCGGATTTAGCTCACATCCAACTAGAAGACCTCGACAAGTTATCCGGCGGACAGCCCGCAATAACTTGGTCGAAACACACGTTGACGTATACAATTGACTAACTTTACATTACACTATAAGATAAAATGAATATGCATGAAAATGTATATGGAAATGTATATTGTGTTCGTGTTATATTTAAATATAACACGATTATTGTATCGTCTTTATTCATATTCAACAAGTTTAACACGAATAATTTGTTAATACATAATAATTCGCACGTACACGATTTGCCAAACCCTAGGCCTACTCGATAACTCCGAGTTGAGATATATGTTTTGGAAAATTATAAATCAGAATGATTTGTGAGGCCACGAAAGAGCGTATGGAGTTGTTTTTATATGATGGTGATGATAAATTTCTCTATCACATATCTCCATCACATTTAATATTGATATTGTCTGCTTTTCGTGGTAAAAAGAATATATTGTTAACTTAGGGAACAATAAATAATAGATATGCGTGCTTAATCGAAATGTTAATAAATTCAATTGGGGCCAGCATTTGTACGGTATCTTTGAGTTCCACGTCCTAATGTTGGTATATTTAATGTGATCTGAGACAGATTTGAATTTGATTAGGGTGTCTTGAAATGGGATGTAATGAAATATTTATTGTTATGCTTTGAATTTTTTTTTTTTTTTTTGTTAAAATCAGTTAATAAATGAATCAGATTTCAAAAAAAATAAAAGAAAAATGATTTAAACTGAGATTTTTCTTGTGAAATTTATGCCGAAAGTGAAACATGCATGACGTGTGATGTGAAGTGCAACTTCCAATGTAGGATTCTATTTTACTCTCTTCCCATATTTACCCTTGTTCAATCAACACTATTTTTGGCTAAATTCAAACAATATAGTTATTGGTGAACTAATACCATATTTCCACTTGAAAAAAAAAACATATTTCTATAAATACAATTTGAAATGGAAAATAAAATAGATCTACATTCCTATGGAATCTATTAAATTAAATGAGGTAATTGTATTAAATACTTACAAAAAAAAAAATTAATATATAATCTATTTTTTAGCCAAAATGTATAATCCAATTAAAGATGTATTTTTGTTTAGTTAAATTAAACGATCGATAATTCACATAGCAAAGCCGATAGTTCTGATATGAAAAATAAATTTAGATTTTTTTGTACGAAATGTATAATTGCACCACGTAGCACAATTGATAAATCTAAACTTTAAATGCTTTAGAAAATCCACGTTATCAAATAATATTAGCAGTAATTTTAATGTCTATAAATATGTTTTTTTTTTCAATTTATAACTTTTATGAGTTAATTAAATTACATATATTTTACCTAAATAAATTTTGCTAACTAATAATACCTAAATATTCTTCATTTATCAAACCATTTTTAGTTGAATACGATAGGAACAACAAAATTAAATCTTTTTGTATATCCATTTTATTTTTTATTTTTTTTTATTTCAAAGTGAGTCAACCTTATTATTATTTAATAAAAAATGAGTCAAACTTATACACATAACTACTTCTATATATATACTTTTTTTAATAGATTGAATGAATAGATATTACTTACACGTGTATTTAATTTTCTATATTTATAAAAAAAATTGATATAAAATATAATTTCCAAAAAAAATACGAATCAATAATACTATAAGATAAGTTTTCATCTTAGTAGTATCGAACAAATCATCTTATTATATAAAAAAAGTCAATAAATGTTATACTATAATATATTTTCCTAGTATTATATTATTCCTTAATACTTTTATTTAAATTAAATTTCGCACAACATACACGAGTTAATAATTAGCAGAATAAAAAAGAATTATTTACTTGATGAAAAAATTCACTTATTTAACTTCGTACATGCACATGCTTATTTTTTATTATAATTAATTATTATATTTTTATATATTTGCTTAGTCTAACAATATTTTGTTATAAGTAATTTGTGGAATTGTAAGATAAAAAAAATATATTGGTAAAATTGAGTTAAATGTGCTGTGCTCTATCGAGGGTTATACTGGGAAATATAAACAAAAGATGAATTAATTAATATTTATTGCTGCATAAACTGTTAGTGGGTCCCGCTCTCCCCGTACCTTCACACTTTCGGTGGAACTTTCACTTAAAGTTTCGTAGGCTTTAGCATTGCCCAAAATAAAAACTTATTCATATCGCAGTCTTAAATATATATAAATGTGTATAATCAAACTGTTAGTATTTCGACCGCAATTTAATCTAAACCAAAAAAAATATTGTCATGGAATATTATTAAGGACTCTTTATTTTGACAGAAAATAAATGACATTCCTACAATGTTTTTGGAGCACCATGCTTTTGCCACTAATTTTTTTATTTTTCTATTGCCCTAAAGGTGAACCCCATAGGGAAATTGATATTATTAATAGAATGATACACATCTTACGTGTAGTTAAAAAAATTCATACTTTTTCATACTTTTAAAGTTTTACTTATGCTACAATTAAGTCCACCATAGTATTAAAAAAACCAAAAGCATGGTGCTCCCAAAGCATAGTAGAAAAATCCGAAAATAAATGGTTCATTTCGGAATTTACTTTTAATAAATTTCTTTTGGTACTAAAGTTTTGCATTTTGTACACTTTTCATATAACCGTTAAAATTCCGTCTTATTTGGTCATGTGTCATGCACTTTTGATTTTGTTCAATTTAGTCCCTTTAATATTTTTCTAACTTTTTGTTCAATTTAGTCCTAAAATTTGAAAATCAAACCATTGACCCAAATTGACCTAGCCGGACCTAGCCCTAGGTTAGGTCCGGCTAGGCTAATTGGGACTTAGCCGGGCATTAGGCTAGATCCGGCTAGGTCAATTTGGGTCAATGGTTTGTTTTTCAAATTTTAGGACCAAATTGAACAAATTAAAGTTAGAAAAGTATTAAAGAGACTAAATTAAACAAAATCAAAAGTTTAGGGCTGCTCACGTGCATGGTACATGATACTTAACGGTCAAATCGAACAGAATTTTAATGGTGATATGAAAAGTGTACAAAATGCAAAACGTTAGTACCAAAAGTGTACAAAAAAAAAATATGATATCAAAAGTGAATTTCGGTCAAATAAGTGGTATGAAACGAACTCTTATCTCTTATCTTGACGATTCGTTAATTTTTTATTTTTTTTTCAAATTGTTAAAACATATTAGATAAACATTTTAGCATGAAACTCCATTTCAGTTATATATATAATAAGAAGCTAGGTAGGTAGTTGTCAATTTCTACTCGAAGCTTGATAAATATAATAGATAATGTGATAGGATGTTATTATGAAAGATAATAAATAATATTGTTTGTATATATATATCCGACGAAAATAAGTTGAGAGGCTAGCTAGCTAGCGTCCAGTCACCGGCATTGTTCCTTTCCCTACGCAATATATCTCAATCTACTTCAGCAGACCAGACGACAAGTCAGGAGGCCGGGTTTGATGACGTGTCTAATCATACCATGAAGAAATTATTGGTTACTTCGGTTTTAATAAGTGGAGGCCATTCGATAACCCTCCCTCCACTCTCGTAAGGATACATATGTATGTATAAAGGGGTATTTGGATAGATGTATTGGATGGTCTCATATTGTATTTACATTACGTTGTTTAGTTTATCAAACGATGTAATATGCATTAATGTAATTTCCATTGTAATCTGAGATTACATCAAAACTTCATTCAGTGTAATGTGAGATCATCAAAAAACGGATCTAATGTGAGATTACGTCTAATATTACAGAGTGTTATTATTTTATTTACATTTATTAAATATATAAAATATTTTTGTATTATATTTATAATTTATTATGATAATAAAATTGTTATCATTATTAGTTTATTTTTTTTATATACTTCATAACTCATTATTATAATTAATAAAAAAATGTACATGATGTTCGTATTAAATGTGTAAGTCTTTTTCATTTCATTTTTAATGAAATTTATCTTATAAAAAAATATATATTGTTTTAATCAATAAAGTTTTAGCAGTTGTGTGTATTGAGTTTAAATTTTTAAAATTCATAAATGACTTTAATATTAAACACAAACATACTTTTTACGAAGTTAGTTGTTGTCAAAATATATATTTTTTTAAATCTTATCATATTAAGACATAATATACTTTCTTATATATTAATATAATAATAAAGTCACATTACAATGTACATTACAACACATATCAAACACTGTAATCTAACATTACATTCCATATCACAGTACAATCAAACAGTACAATCTAACATTAAATGACGTAGTTCACATTACTTGTAACATCACATTTCAATTAATCTCATATTACGTTCATCCAAACGCCCCAAAATAATAAAAATGAGAAATTTGCAGTGACAATTGTCACTTTCGGATTGTTAGAAGGGTCGTTAGGTGATTTCCACTAGTTAGCATCGATGTATCTTATAATTTCTCATCCTATCGAGAGGAGAGAGGGAATTAAATAAGCACACGTGGCAGGAGGTAGAGCGCACAGTGTGGTTTAGTTGAACTTGTGGACGATGTTTGCTTGGGTCGCAAGAGATATGGATGGCAATGGCACCACCCAAACGCCAAACTAACAACGACTTCTTGTTGCATGTGCTGCCCCGTGTCCATCTTCTTCATGGACCACCCCCACTCTCTTGTTATTCATTAACATTTCCCATTTAACTCGTAATCATCATCTTATAGTAAAATATAGTTAAAATATGAATAAGAGTATACCGAATATTGTTACTCACAATTTCGAGATTATTGATTAATTAGTTAAGACGTATGTCTTATTCCGAATAAATACTCCATCTTCATTCTCGTATACGTCTTTACCCAACTATATATAAGTATCATGTATGATGTAACACAACAAGTTTCGGATTTAAACATCGTCGACTATTCAAATTATGTGAATGAACAAATATTTATGAGCATTATTGATGTGGTTGAAGTGTCGGATTTTGCCGTATGAATATAAATTTTCGTGTGGAAACGACGATCTGAGAAATACCCATAGTATACTATGGTGTTTGACGGTTTTAGACCAAATTCCTTCGTTTAAAGGGTCAAAATTGCAGTTTTATGTTTCTTTCGGTCTTTTTTATGATTTATCGGTTTTGTTTGGTACTTTATTGTTAATTTCGGATTTAGTATTAGGGTTAGGATTTTAGATTTCTCTATTTAAACTTTGTTAGCCGTTCTTTACATTCAGTTTAATTGATATATGAAAAAATAGAGATTTTTCACAACATGCGTTAATTCTTCGGTATTCTGCGGAATCAACGAATTCTTATGTCTCTATCCAACAAATTCTCGACATTCTCCTAGAATCAACGAGTATTTGATCCCAACTATCCCATCACGCTGCATCAATTATTTTATCCATTAAATGTAAGATTCAGTTTGAAAGTGGATTATTCTATAAGTCGAGACAAAGTATTTCTAGAAAATTCAATTATTAATTTTTTCCATAGGGAACCCAAAAAATTGAAAAAGGGCTTGATGAGCCGTAAGAAACCCGCGGCCACAGAGAAACGGAGAAAAATGGAGCACATAAATACATACCCAACTGAACCAGATCGACATCTCAACAACGTCTAATCAATGTTGGGCCAAAGCTCATAACTTTGTTAAAGCCCAATGGGCTAGGCTCATTTTCAAAATTATTGGCAGAATTTCACCGGGTGCCCCCTATTCTTTGGGTCGGCTTCACTTAGCACCTTAAACTTCACGATGGATCGCTTGCATCACGTAGCTCTCGTTGTTCTTTTTTTTGCTAAGGTAGTTCACTAGTCTTGAATTCTGAGCTAGACACTTGGACCAACAAAAATAGGGGACTAGACACGCACACTATTTGTACCGCGTTACTATAAATGTGAAATGCGTTTCATGGCATACTACATTATTATTATTACTAAATAATTGATATGTACTTTGCATAGTAAATACTTTTGTATCTTTGATTTTTTTTAAAAAAAAAATTAGGTACCATATATAAATAGAAATATGAATATAAACAAATATAAGTTTAAATAGGATTGTGAAACTTGTCCACACTATCAGTAGAGTGTAAAATTTTACTTGAATTATTGATATAATAACAATAAAAATTCAACTCGTTATAAAGTTGAAAATGTTATTTCGTAGTTAAATGGTCATAAATTTTTTACGGTACTCTCATTCAACATCTATTTCTTCCATGTGAAAAATGTTTAAAGAGGCAAGTATTATCGTATATTTTCACACACATACAATACTATAATAAATTAATCATAATAAAATGTATATAAACTTTTAATGAAATGATTAGAAAAAATATTACACGCAAACTGTAGTTATTAACTATTATAACGCAATTTTGGTTTGGGTAATATTTTGCACAATAGGTAGGTCAATGAGTAGTATATATAGACTAGGAATTTTAACTTAACTAAAACTTGCATTGTAATAGTTATTATTGAAAAAACATATTCATCTTATTTTTAATTTATTTTTTTATAACTATAAGTAAATTAAAATATATGATATTATATTTCATTTAAAAGCTTTTCATATATATTTTCATACAATAAACTGTTCATAAGTAGCATCGTAAAAAAATTTGATTCTTTGATTACAACGTTCAAAATTATATAATAGTATATAATAATAAATTAAAGTAAATAAATATAGTTATAGATATTAAAATAATATATAATATTAGGTATATTTTTTAGTGGCTTTTAAAATTTGTAATCGTCGATTGTGCCACATGACGATATAATATGCGTTTGCACAAAAGTTCTAGAATTAATTTTAAATTTCAAAACTATTAAATTCACCAGTTGACGTTCAAATGCTTGATTTAACCGACCCGACAAGAATTATATTTATAATATTTTAAAGCTTTCCACATATATTTTCACATAATAAAATGGTTCATTAAATCAGAGCATAGTAGAAAATTTTGATTTTTTGACTACTATATTTAAATTTATTATATAATAGTATATAATAACAAATTAAAGTAAACAAATATAATTATAGATATTAAAATAATATATAGTATTATTTAATATGGTATATTTTTGTAGTGACTTTTAAAGTTTTGAATCGTCGTACACAATTTATATAATATGCATTTGCACCAAAAGTTTAGAATTAATTTTAAATTTCAAAACTATTAAATTCACCACTTATCATTTAATTGTCTGATTTAACCGACCCAACAATAATTATATTTATTCATAGTATTTTATCTAATGACGTCAGATTTTTAGTAGGTTTTGAAGTTCAAAAATACCAGCCACTTACATACACACATAAAATGTAAGATTGGTTTTATATTTCGGAATTACTAGGCTCACCACAAGTCATTCTTTATACGGGCCAGTAACCAAATCACCATCTAAGTTTCTAATTAAAAAAATTATTATAGGGATTTTGATTTTTAAAACTAATTACTTGAACTTTTAATTTTCCAGCAAATTGATAATTTTGTTACAACTTCAAATTAGACAGAAAGTGAGAATATTCTGATCACTTTTGAGGTTTTTAATGAATTCATTAAGACATTTAAGAGATTGCTACGAAATGCCTTCAGTCTGATGTTCAATTGATAGGCACTGTTAGAATTATGAGATATCTACTTGAACGTTCAATTCAAGACATTCGCTGCAATTATTACAATTTAAAGTATTTCATTGCAATTTTTTCAATTTACCACTGTCTAATACAACGTACGTAAACATAATCGAAACATGTTCATTTTATAAATAATTTGACGTGAATTGTAATAGATATATCAAATTGCTCGAAAATTAAAAGTTTCAATATACCAATTTTTTAAAAATTAAAATTCGGATTAAATTTACAATGAATTTAAATTTTAGATAAAAATTTGGTTACATACTAAGTTGAACTATATTTCTCTAGATTAAGATATATATATATCCGCTAATAATATTGATATTATATATATATATATATATGTGAAAAACATTACAAATAAGCTATATATTTCAACTACACGATTCACAACATTCATTCATCATATATAAGGGCGTCTCCTCTTCACTTACCTGCAGCAGCCAGCGACGTTTGGAATTTGCTTTCCGTTCTCCCTCTTCGTTTCTCCTTCTCCTGCGCATCACTCTTCTTCGTATACGCCGACAAGGCAACGATCCGCCTCTCCGCTCCTTCCATAGAGAAATCCAAACCGACGCCGGGTAAGTTCTGCGACTTTATACAAATAAACGCTTAACAGTAAAAGTCTACCATGGAAATCTCTTGTTTGGTCCAGAACTCTGTCTGTTGTTTCCTTTCAGCAGACTAATTTTTTTCCCCCTAGATGTGCTTCTTCCACTTCGTTTTCTTTTTCTGCTATGTAGATCTGTTTTTAGTCTAATTGCAAATAGTTGCACATTTTTGGTTCAATTCGAGACGTAATGTGTAGTAAAATCAGTTCTTTTGGTGTGGATTCAGATCGTTGCTCTCACCCTTATGTGAAAATCTCCTGATTTTGTGTTAATTATGTATTTGGATATGGATGTCAATGACCCTTTATTGTGCTCTATGCTAAGAATCATCCGATTTAACCGACTGATTCTTTAATTTTTTTTTTTCTGTGTTTTTAGGGTTTGAAACTCAATTAGGGTTTTTGAGGTGAAAAGGAAAATAAAATGGACAGTACCAGTGGAGGCAATTCTCTACCTTCAGGCTCGGATTCGGTTAAGAGAAAAGTGTGCTATTTCTACGACCCAGAAGTGGGAAACTACTACTATGGTCAGGGTCATCCAATGAAGCCACACAGAATGAGAATGACACATGCCTTAATAGCACACTATGGCCTGCTTCCACATATGCAGGTTCTGAAGCCGTTCCCTGCACGAGACAGGGATCTCTGTCGATTCCATGCCGATGACTACGTTTCTTTTCTTCGGAACATTACTCCAGAAACACAACAAGACCAACTTAGGCAGCTCAAGCGGTTTAATGTTGGGGAAGACTGTCCTGTCTTTGATGGCCTATACTCCTTTTGCCAAACTTATGCTGGCGGGTCTGTTGGCGGTGCTGTCAAGTTGAACCATGGTCTTTGTGACATTGCTATCAACTGGTCTGGTGGACTCCATCATGCTAAGAAGTGTGAGGCTTCGGGCTTTTGCTATGTGAATGATATTGTCCTTGCCATCCTCGAACTCCTTAAAAATCACGAGGTTAGATTTAATGATACAATTATATACGACTTTTAATTGCCTGATCTGGTGCATAACATTTATTTGCTGGCTTTAACTTGCTCCTATTAACTACATAATTGTTAATTTTGCAGCGCGTATTGTACATTGACATTGATATCCACCACGGAGACGGAGTTGAGGAAGCTTTCTACACAACAGACAGAGTTATGACCGTTTCGTTTCATAAATTCGGTGATTATTTCCCTGGCACTGGAGACATACGCGACATAGGGTACTCAAAAGGAAAATACTACTCCTTAAATGTCCCACTTGATGACGGGATCGATGATGAGAGCTACCATCATCTCTTCAAACCCATAATGGGGAAAGTCATGGAAATTTTCAAGCCCGGTGCTGTTGTTCTTCAGTGTGGTGCTGATTCTTTGTCTGGGGACCGATTAGGTTGCTTCAATCTCTCAATCAAGGGCCACGCAGATTGTGTTAGATACATGAGATCTTTCAATGTCCCGCTTTTGCTGGTTGGTGGCGGTGGTTATACCATTAGAAATGTTGCTCGGTGTTGGTGTTATGAGGTACGTTTTCAAATTCCTGATATGCTTTCCCATCTGTTTAGCTGACTATTTTTGACTGATGAATGTGAATGTATGGCAGACTGGAGTGGCTCTTGGAATTGAAGTTGATGATAAGATGCCGCCGAATGAGTATTATGAGTATTTTGGCCCTGACTACTCTCTTCACGTTGCACCAAGTAACATGGAAAACAAGAATTCCCTAAGGCAGTTGGAGGAAATTAAGGCTAAGCTTCTTGAAAATCTCTCCAAGCTGCAGCATGCTCCCAGTGTCCCGTTTCAAGAACGGCCTCCTGATACCGACATCCCAGAGGTACATTTTTTTTGTTTTTTGTAAAAAAAACATTTTTTTTCAAGAAGGACGTCATCTGCTGAGTGAATCGACTAATAATGCAATCATATTGTTGTGTGATATTTAGGATGATGAAGATCAGATGAATGGAGATGAAAGATGGGATGCAGAATCAGACATGGAGGTGGATGATGACATGTAAGTTCATTTCCGATCCCTCTTCTCTAGCAAAGCACTGTATCTATCTATCTATCGACAGATGCTTACTAGTTAAGTTTGTGTTGGGACAGGAAACCGTTGCCAAGGCGAGTGAAGAGAGAATTAATGGAGGGCGAGGTGAAAGATCAAGCTCGCAGGGCCGACCCAGTGAAGGAGGAAACTGCATCATCCACAAAGGTAAACAAGAAAAAGTGAAAAGAAGCAAAGTATTAGAGATTGGTTCCATTGCCTAAACACCATATAATGTATTGTTGTTGGTTGCAGGCGTCGGATATAACATCATTGATGGCAGTGGATGAACAACCTCTGAAAGCAGAACATGAAAACTCGGTAAAGCCATCTTGAAGAACACAGATAGATGGTGTCAGGCTGATAGTATGAACCAAATCATCATTAGTTGCTCTTAGTGTGGGATAGTTTGGCGTTTCGAGCTAATTATATTGTTGATCTGTATTGTAGGATACTATCTTTATTGTACCCCTTTATATTTAGACAATTGCCTGGAATGAACTATGTTTAATGAGCTATTTATTGTACCCCAGCTTGAGTTTTATAGGTTTAGTTATGGTCTTGTCTGTTCGCAGATTAGGCTAAATTTATATTATAGATGGGACTGGGTCTCAATGTAGGAGTTTGTTAAGTTTACCAACATTGTTATTCAAGTTTGTAAAATTTATCAGAGTAAGTGACACTTAACGACATGATTAGTTCACATGAAATGAATAAAAATAATGACAAAATGAGAAATAGAGAATGAATAATACGGAAAAATATGTTATTTGGTTAATAATGTTATAAGGAATATGAATTTGAAATACATGGTTTTGATGGATGTAAAGATATTTGTAATAGAAATAGAATCATATGAAATAAAATGTCAAAATGCTTGCACTATTATATAACACTTACTATAATATATAGACAAATGTATTTGGAAAAAAAGATTAGAGAATTGTTTTGAAAATAAATTAAAATTTTAGTAATTTATATTTAGATATTAATTAAATTATGAAAATTAAAAAAAAAAAGTGTTAACATTTTTTAAAATATAAAAAGCTATAAATTCATAAAAATTATAAATATAGTAAAAAAAATTAGGAATTGCTTTTCCTTTTTCAATTTTTCATAAATATAAAATTTAACTACTTACTTTTTAGGGTTTAAATTTAAGATTTATTTATTTATTTATTTACTATTTTTACATAGGGCGAATTTGTTACATTCCCATATTCACACCATTCTAAAGGTATATGTAGAAATAGTTGGATGAGTGTGTAATATAAGAGATAAGGGGAGTAACCAAACATAAGAAAACTGAAAATCAGAGGAATAAGTGATATGTATTCACTATGTAATCAAACAAAGGAATGTGTTACGCCAAACCAAACGTGCGGTTGACTTTTAACGACGCTATAGAAGTTTGTAAGTTTATTACCATAGAAGCAACCGACTCTCAAGATGTAAATGAAAAAAAAAAAAAAAAAAAAAGACTTTACCAATATTGAAATTTGTAACTTTTACCATATATATTTGTTATGATTAATATTGGTAACTTGGCAATCAAACAAAAACTAGAAATGGTGGCCAGTATCTTGGGCATCAAGCAACTATAGAGAATATGCAAGTGTAGCAAGGCGAGCACAAATATGTCAGTAACCCGAACAGCATAAGTTAAGGAGCAAGACATGATGGAACTCAAATCTAACTAAACCCACTACTAATCACAGGAATGCGTCTTCTTGAAGAACCTTCAACACCTCTTCCTGGTTGTTTAGCTTTGCGACATCCAACGGAGTCTTCCCGTCGAGGTTCTGAAGAGTTCTGAAAATGGAAGCCAAGTAATCAGATAAACGGAACCCTTTTCTTGGAAACCAAGTAACTTCAAAACGAAGCGCCGAATTGGAAATACACTTACACAGCTGCACCGTTCTCGAGCAGAAGAGCCACACACTCTTTCCTTCCATAGCCAGCAGAGTAATGAAGTGCAGTGTTCTTATTTTTGTCTACTGCATCCACAGCCGCACCGGCTTCAATTAGTATCTGAGCACAATTTACCTGAAAATAAATGAAGGAACTTGGGTTAACAGTCTAAACCCGAACACCAAATTATAATCTCTAACCGCAGTTTTGTTACCTCGCCGTAGCCACATGCAAAATGTAATGCAGTCCTTCCTTCTGAATCCGCTTCGTCCTTGTCAGCACCGTTAGCAAGCGCCTTCTTCAAACCCTGCAAAGAAACAATGGTCAATACCTTGCCAAATTAAACCCTCAAGCATTCACTTAAAACTTATAAGTAGAGTGTAATATAAAGAGTCAGATAATGACACGCGGTGAAAACGAAAATTCCTAAGTTTATAATTAATTCTAGAGATTTTGTGTACTATTCCTTGATATTTCACACGTGGCATAACCGACAATTCTAAACTTTATAATGTGCCAGAAAATCAACCTCATTAAAGAATATTAGATCATTCTAAAACATATAGATATATTTGGGTTCTTGCATTTACTATCATATTTTCGATTTTCATTATCATAATTAGAGAATTACAACTTTTTTACGATATTTGATTTACGAAATATTTTCTCTCACGTAAAGAGTTCTCTAATGCCATATGTTTCTTATTTGTGTATTTCATTGTAACGAAATAATCACATGCACAAATACTTTTAGTATATTAATTTATAATAAAATTCATGTTTAAGTGTTAATTAACTGTTATTAATACAAGTTCTCATTAAGTAATATCTCACGCAATGTGCAGGTAAATGACTAGTTTTAAGAATATCATGTTCGTGATTTTCAAGAAAAAAGAAGAGCAGCAACTCAGGAAGTACCTCTACATCTCCTGCACTAGCAGTTTGGTGCACGACCGGTTCATCCTCATTACCAAAATCTTCGTCTTCATCGTCATTTCCTGCCCCAAAAACACCGGCTCCAAAAGCTTCTCCAAGTTTTGTCAACACCTCCTTATCATTCCAGTACCTAAAACAAAACCCTAATTCTTAATACGAACGACTCACTAACTATGAAATATCTTTAACGAAAGAAACACCTCATCATTGCAGCTGGACCGCCCGACTCTATCTCATCTAAAATTGGTTTCATAGATGGATCTTCTTTTAGGCGTTTCATCCTTTCCTCGACTTCTTCCTTCTGTGCTGGATTTGCCAGATTCTGAAGCATGCTTGACATAGAAGGATCCTGGTCAAAAGAAATCAAAGCATAAGATAAGAACACTCATCTGCTACAAACTTAGTTATCACAGATGGAGAAAAAATATTACCTGCATCAATGCATAGCCAAGGCGCTCGGCCATATTCATGAACTGAGGATTCTGCATAACTTGCTGCATAGTATTGAGATACTCATGTTGGTCAAATTGAGGAACACTTCCTTCTTCGGGGGCACTTTTGAAATTTTTTGTTAGCTGCTCTGCCATCTGGCTGAACGAAGGGTCCTTTGCTATCTGCTCTGCTAATTCCTTGATGCTAGGATCCTAGGAAAAAAGATAAAAAAAAAAACCGGCTTAAGATAGTAAACTCTTTTCATTCATGATCATATATACAATTTTGTTCTTTTCTGGCAAAAAGAATGCAAAATTTTGATTATAAGAGAGAAACATATACGTTCAGCATATTGGTCATTGCTGAAAAATCAAACGGGTTAGGAGCAAATCCCGGCCCTGGCAGTGATTGCCCTGAGGAGGAATCAGATCTTGAAGGCTTCTTCTCCTTGCCTGAATCTTCAGCGAAAAATAATAATAACATAACCGAAGTGCCCAGATAAGAAATAGTTCTCATGATACCCTAATCAACTTAGGAATTTACAAGCACTTTCGACCCAACACAAAAAATACATTATGCTTAACTATATATATATATATATATATTTGCACCTACATATCAATAGCATACATAATTATGAAAAACCTATTTTCATGAAAACTTGCAACTATTACTGCACATTCCACCACATGACTAATTGATAGAAGCAGGATATAGAAATCAGATTATAACACATAGACTCTAATAATTCCTTCCACTGACTGATCTCTAAACACAGCAATACACAAAGTGTTGTGTAACTGAACTCTGAAGTGCCTCCTTCCAGTAAATCTATATTCTTAGCAAAATATCCGAAAACTCACTTATTAGAACCTAAGAACTACAAAATCATCCATCAGTCATCCGCAAGTAAAATTGGAGTTTGAAAAAAATAATATAAATCAATGACGATTATCCAAATTCAACAGAAGTGCGACAAAGCTTACCAGCTGGGCCATCCTTGGGCGTGTTCTCTGCCATATCTGCAACCAAAAGGTAAGATTTTTAACGCCTACAGTTCTCAAGGGAAGATAACAAATTTCGAGCACGAATTGAACATTGCGACCTTCGGGAGCTCAAGGAGATTGTTCGTTTGACGATGAATAGAAGAAAATTGATTGTTCTTTTCTTCTGCTACTCTGGATTCTGCTGATGATCGAATTACTCGTAGAACCCTACTAGATTTAACTACTCGGTGGATACGAAACTCGCACGTGTCTCTGTTGCGTGTCTCTACTCCCTACGTAGATACTGATATACTTTTTTTTGGTTAATATATATATCTACTGATAAACTTCGTACTCATAAGATAATAAAAAAAAATAAAAACTTCATACTCATGACTCATGAGTCATGACGAGTCATAAATAATATTAGTATTTATTACCAAGAAAAACTCATGAACACGTCACAGTCAGAGATACCCTGATACGAGACCTTCCATACAACCGGTGTACAAGGATTCTTGAACAAACGGTTCCACACATTGAGCTCGATAGTCCATCTTAAAAAAAAAAATGCTATACAAAAATAAAACATATGATTTGAGATCTTCAGATACCAGGAAAAATCCTTAGACAATCTTAGACAACCTTGCAAGTTGCAAATATTCAGACTCAAGAAAGTGTAAATTTAGATAATCTTCATAAATAGCAGTGATTCCTATTCGGTCAATGATGATAAATACAAACTTCACTGTTGTCTAAACTTAGTCAAAAGAGATTATTACATAGCTTTCTTTTTGTATTAAGATAATGGATGTGGAGACTTCAACATTTCCAAAGAAACTTAAATCAAGAACACATCGCCTTCTCCAGTACTTCCTGCAGCTCCCCACTCTTGAATGCCTCTGCAGCAAACACAAAAACATTCCACTCAAACACCATTAGTTTCCATCCTCTACAACAAGGAAAACCCGTTCACCATCAGTCGTACTAAAGTCGCTACAAAATCCAAAATTTATGTTTTCCAGCAAGAATCGGCTTTCCTTAATGCAATTACTAAGAAAATATTCTTCAATTTTCAATCTTTTTGCATACTACCAAAAGGGCAAAGGCAGCTCTTTGTGTATGTAAGCAAAACTTACCAACCGTGATGTCACAGCCACCGAAGAATTCCCCATCAATGTAGAGCTGAGGAAATGTGGGCCAACTAGAATACTCCTTCAGTCCCTGGCGCAGCATCTCGTTCTCTAGAATGTTAAATGTATCAAAAGGCACATTTTGGGACTTAAGAATTTGGACCACTGTGTTTGAAAATCCACATTGAGGGAAGTCCTTGGTTCCCTTCATGAAAAGAACCACTTTGTTCGATGTCACCACCTTATCTAGTGTAGACTTGAGCTCTGGAGTCAATGCTGCATGCACAACAACAGCCGAAAAGAAATGTTGAGAAGATTTACATGTCCATACAGGCATACACCAAATAAGATGTAAGATTTCTGAAATTGTACCGTTCCTGATTTGGCCACACAAAAACATAAGTTTTTTGCCTGAATCTTGGAGGACAAAACAAAATTCTTATCCGACTCAAACACGCTTTCATGGAATGTGAACTAACCCAACATCTGAATTGTTGAATGACAAATAGATACGTATCTGAATCCAATTTGCCAGTTTTTACCCGAGTTACGAATTGTAGAACAGATTCTACTACCCTTAACTCTAAACTATGAGTGCTGGTCATGATTAGCACTCAGCATGCCAGAATGAACAGTTTTCAGACATTACAAAGACCAAATTCAGACCAATTATATGCATTGGTGGTAGTTGTGCCTTCGAGCTACAAGCACGATAAGCTCTGTGTAAAAAAATCTTCAAGACTTTTACTTTTGATTTTGTGGTAGTTGCTAACAATATAAATACAGAGGGCAAATCACAATTCAAAGGTATTTGATCATAGAAACCCTAGCAGTTCCTAACTTAGGCATGGAAGAAGGAATCGAGGCATGGTTCCAGAATTATCAGTAGGTACAGTGCACAGATTAGCAAGCTAGAAACTATACGACTACCAAACCTACAGCAGCCTGACCAAGAAAATACTGCAATTAAGGCCATTTTCAATTGAGCTAATGAATAAGCAGCACGAGGCCTATGATAACGACCATAATCAGTAATTTTCACATAGAAAACCTAATAAAGTTTAAACCTTGAAGCTCAAATCAATTACCCAAAAATTGAATTGAATCAAGAAACAGAGCACATACCTGAAAAGCAGCGAAAATTGCGGCGACTGCTCCTGGGACGAACACCTACGGGGTTGGCAACGACGGTCAACGCGCAGGCGTGGTTCCGGTGAGATGGGTAGCTGGGGATTTGCACTGAGATTGGAGAGGAAGTGGGTTTGGTTAAGAATAGCGGAGCTTCGAATGAAGAGAAGGTGGAAGTGGAAGGGATAGTGGCCGAGTGGAGAAGAGCCATTGTCGGAGGGAAAGGTTTCGTCTTTCTTCTTCCCTTCGTCTCCCTGTTCGTTCGTTGTGTCCGCAGAATATTTTACTTGGCTTGTTCTTGTTTGTTTTCAGCAAAAAAATTGTTCTTTGTTTCACGTTCCAATCGATCCAGTTTTCACTTTTCAACCCTTAGATTAGATTGATGAAATCATGAAATGAAGAAGAGTAAATCTTTAAAATGTGAAATTTCACAATTCAACAGAAAGTAAGAAAAAAAAAAGTAAATGAACAAATGTATTGGTGTTTGGTGGGTCCCTAATTCACTTTCTATGGAAATTTCACAGGAAATTTCACGGTTATAGCAACACCCAATGAAGAAAATGGCAGGAACAGGGAAATTTGAGGACTAGATTTGATAACACTGAAATTTTAGGACAATGAATGGCAAAAAGAGAGATAATTGTACAATAATCTAGGTAAAATCCTTAAAAAAATGCGTGGATTGATTAATATTAATAATTTAATGTCCTAATGGATTGTTAATTACTTTGTTGATTTTTTTGGCCGATAATTACATTGTTGATGATATTAGATTATTACTATGGAAAGACCACATAGTTTACCCTCAAAGTCCAAATAAAAAATAAACCGTAGATTTAAGGTAAAGTCAGCGTCTTTTTAGGGGGTTGTAGCTTGTAGACTATTTATATGTCTATATAATATTTTAATAAATATTCTATAATTATGAGGCATAAATTTTTATACCCTTAATTGTCAAGTAAAGATTTTTTTTTTTTTTTTTTATGGACTATTGTGGTGACCATAAACTTCAAAATTACAAGCAATTATGAAATTAAAGCTGCAACATTCTTCATGGAATCTCGTCACCAAAAGCCATATATATCAGAATAAAATAAAGAACTAATGGTAAACTTTTAGGTGGCGTTAGGTGGCGTTTTGAATTTGATGGATATAATATGGAAAGTAATCTCACATTACGTCTCATATTATATTTACATTATATTGTTTGGTTTGCTAAACGATGTAATGTGTATTGTAATGTAATATTTATTATAATTTGAGATTACGTGTCCAAACTCCATTCATTGTAATGTATGATTACATTTAAAAACGAATGTAATGTGAAATTACGTCTAACATTACAGAGTGTTATTATTTTATTATTATTTATTAAATATAAATAAAATAATTTATATTATCTTCATAGTTAATACGATATTATTATTATTAACTTTTTATATTTTATTTACTTCATAACTCATTATTATAATAAAGAATAATGCACATGATGTTCGTACAAAATGAGTAAAGTCTTTTTCGTCACATTTTTTTATTAAAATTATCTTACAAAATTATATAAAATGTTTTAACTAATAGAATTTTAATAATTATTACACGTATTGATTTTAAATATTTAGTTTTTAGAGTTCGTAAATGACTATAATGTTAACCACAAAACATAAAAAGTTTTAAAAGTTAGTTGTTATCAAAATATATATTATTTTAAATTTTATCATATTAATATATAATATACTCTAATATAAATCAATATAATGATTATAAAATCACATTACAACACATACCAACCATTCTAATCTAACATTACACTTTATAAACAACACAACCAAACACTGCAATCTAACATTATATTACATAACTCACATTACTTGTAATCTTACATTTCAAGTAATCTCGCATTACGTCTATCCAAAAATCCCTTGGAGTACATGAGAAATTTTGTGCAACACCCCAATGTCAAACGAGGATTCTCGCTTCTGTAAAGATTAAATCAATAGAAAATGGTGACTTTTGACGATATTAGGGGAATAAATTTGTGTTACATCAAAATCCAAGCAACGATCCTCACTTTTATAAGGGTCAAATTTCATTATTTCTGAATTTTTATCACCTGATAGAGCGACCACTCGGAAATTGCAGGGTCTATTACTTCAGATACCCTCGAAGTTATTTTCTATATCATATATTTTTTTTTTGCTGAAATTTTCTATATCATATATTGGAGTGTTACATTTGTTCCTTATTATGCAGAGGAACTTTGCCCTAACTATCAGTATATTCACAAAAATATAATAAAACTGGTTTAAAAAAATGTAATTCTCTTTTATTATTTGTTATAAGAATATGAAGGAGGGAACAAGCTCATAAATATGACTGCAATGCAGGAAAAGAAATTACAATAATCCTAGAGAACAAAATCATAAATCTCCCTCCTCACCATGAATAATAATGATACTACTACTCTTAACTTAACCAACAACAAGACACAAAAGAAACAGAGAATTGCTCTGTTCTCCTTTGCTCCTCTCTACATTATATGGCACCCCACAGTGTTGTCTTCATTGAAATAGTTCTCCACCCGACCAAACGGCGCCTCAAACACCGACGGCCGCTCGTATTCCCCTCCAAAACCCGCCTGAGGTGGTGACGGCGGCAGAGGAGCAATATACGAACAAACCGTATAATAGGGCATCGGAACCTGGTATTATATTTAGATATATTTATATTAGGAATATGTATATTCTTATTATATTATCAGATTATATTTTCCTTATTATATTGTTATAGATTTAGATTGATATAGTTTTGTATGTATATATATAGGTACATGTACTCAATCCTAAATAAGATCAATAATATAATTATCATTCTTTTATACCTGGTACCCAGGCTGGTCGGCGGGACCCACCACCATGCTCGGGTACATCGTGTACTTCACCTCAACAGATTCCTCTGCGGGGTTTAAAGATGTTTCTTGAAGATTCTTTTCCAAATCTTTCTCCTTTTGATCTTCATTTGTTGTAACCTTATTGTCTTTTTCGTTGTTGGTTGGAGACATGTCTTTTTCCCTGTCCTTGTTGTGATCTTTCTGCTTATTGTCTCCATCTCCACCTGCAGAGACTTTCAAGATTTCGGCTTGTTTGCCAACTTTGTGCAGTTTCTTGATCAAGAACTGGGGATCTACATCTCCAACAACTGTCACCTTCGGCTGCATCGGGTCGAGCTCGATCTTCGACACTCCTGAAACCCATTTTGATGGCTTGGCTTGTAAGTCACGGTACTGAGCTTAATGATAGTACGGAAAATTAAGCGCATTGATTGAAGAAACAGCGCCGTGTCGATCGTGGTACCTTGGATGTTTTGCACTAGCTTCTTCACCTTTTTCTTGCAGCCATCACAGCAATCAATAGATACCTTGAGCTCAACTTTCTGCAGTACTAGAAATGTCAAAATCCAATCTTTTGACATGAAGATCATGTTAAAAACGATGAAACTTAATGGAAACAAATTGGAAAATTTAAATTTGTACGAACCGGTAAGAAAATAACAGATTGATTAAATAATTAGTATTTTTAAACGTAGTGATGGATCATATGAAAAACATAATAATAAGGTAATAACAGAGTGAAAAGATTCATTTTTACACTTTAAAGAAGTGATGGATCATAAAACATAATTAGACAAAGATGGATCTACCTTGAAATCAGCTTCTTTAGCCATGCACAGTGCACTAAAAATGGTATAATAGAAGAAGAAGAAGCAAGAAGATGATCTTTTTTGGGTGTAAATTGTTGGAAACAGTGGAGGGATGAATTTATATGAAGAAAAGGTGGGGACAAGAAAAGAGGAATAATTTATGTTCTTGTTATTAGCCCTTGCTTTTACATTGAATCATTGTAGGGCTTCTTTTTCATACACAACGCAAAAGCCGTCGTCAAAAGCTTTTCTTCATGACAACAAGGATTATAACTAATTAACTTATTTATTTATATAATTAATTAATTAGTTAAAGAAAAAACCATGGATCCGAATTGGTTCGGACTCCCTAGAGCTCTTATTGCATGCCTCAGGAGCACCGTGGGTCCTATTTCCCGGTGGTAATGAGTAGTGACCAATGGTAATGAGTAGTGACCAACACAATATTACGAATAGGTGGATTTCCTGCTATAAGCTTACATCGTGATGATAATATAAATATATTATCATGCTAACTTCGTTAATGACTTCGATATACAAAAATAGAGTTTATTTAAAAAATATATTAAATTATACTACGTAAAATAAAATAAGTATTAAATTTTTTAAGTTAAATGCTCGTACAATTAAGAGCAATGAATTCAAATATGTAACAATTAGTTGGCAAAAAAAAAATGTAGGAATTACTGGTATAATTGATTATTGTGTATAACTTTTATAGAAAATGTCCCTAGTTCAACTCTCCAATAAAACAAAGTGTAAGAATTTTAGATTTTCTTTGTTAAATATTGAGTATTGAGATATTTCAATAAATACTTAACTTAATTACTATATTAACTTATTCACCTATTTTAATAATAATATTTGTATAAATTTAGAAATGATGGTGATAAAATCTTTTTTTTTTTTTTTTTTTATAATATAGACATATGAAGAAATTTCATGAAGAACCAACCTTTACGATCATGTATACTGTATAGTATAAATACTTGATATGGTAGTGGAAAAATAAAAATCCTTTATATGGTAAATTAGGTCCAATTTATTTTGTAGGGAAGCTATTGAAAGATAACCAGAGCCGAACAAGTGGATGCAACATCATTTCATTTTTATAAAATATATTGTATCGTATCATATGTGAAAAGATGAAAAAGAACAAATGCAGATGCAGTCTTAGCTTAGCTTATGTATATAATTAATAAAAGATATTCCATTTGGCCATTTGTTTTACCATTGGGTTAAAGGTGGACGTGGTTGTCTATTTATCAGAATGGTGGTTCCTGGGCTTACGATTAGTTGGATCGCTATTGTATATATATTCTTCTTCCATAAGCTTATACTTATGCTTACATAATATAAATGTAAAATTTAATAATGTTTGTTTATAGGTGCACCATATGTCCACTCACACTTATATTTACAATGAGTCAAAATTCATGCGGCAAATTGACAACGTCTCTTTTTAACGACAAGAGAGAGATTCGGTTAATTTGAACAAGTTGGAATATAGATAGTGTGTCGCCACACACACATTCTCACGCTATATATCTTTTTGAGTAGTGCTGCATGCACTCCATCGAGTTAATTACGATTTTGTATTCGTTAATCATTTGCTAGACGGGTTAGATTAGGTGTGAATTTTGAAATCATAACCGGTGCATGTACATATAAGTGCAAAAATAACTCGCGCATCATGTGAAATTTTACTTGAATGAAAAATTATCTTATAATTCATGTTATTAACTTGTGTTATATATATATATATATATATATTAGAAAAACTTAAACATTTTATTCTTGATTAATTTTTTTAGAGTAGTATATGTTAGTTAGAACTTATATGATATCATATGTCAATTAAAATGTTTCACATGTAATTTCATACGATTTTTTTCTTCCATGAACAATAATACGGTAGAAAAAATTGCGACTATTAATTACAATAATTAATAGTACATAATATTATATAATAGATAAAAGTAAATAAATATATTTTTAAACATTAAAATTATATAATATTATTTAATTATGTAAAAAAAATTAGTGCATTTTAAAGAATCATCGTAATCATAAGTTGGGTATATATATGACATGATAATATGAATTTATGATCAGGAGCAGGGGTTGATATAAATATATATTTTCGTCTAGATATATTTTTTTATTCATATTACACATAAATATATATAATGACTAATTATATGTAAAATATGCAATTTGAATCCTATTTTTTATTTAAATGTATGATTTTTTTTTAATTAAAAAAATATTGAATCTGGAATTGATCAGAAGCTTTAAAATTTATATGAAACTAAATTATTATCGGTTTGGTTAAGTGTTATTACATATATTTAATTAAAGAAGAATTATAACTTTTTTTAGTTTAATATTTAATATATAAAATAGTTAATAAGTTATTTGGTACAATATGTTTGGACTATGTTATCTTTTGGTATACCATTTTTTTTTTTCATATATTCGAAACGTTTGAAACTTGTTGTTTTTTGGTGCATCCATTACTATTCGTGAACCGTTAACTTTGACGGCTAAGTATCCACATAACTTGCATGTGACTGACCCCAAACTTTTATTTCGTTCAGTTTAGTCTTCAATTTATATCCATAACTTTTCTATGTATAGTTTAGTCCCAAAGCTTTTCCGATCGAACCTGTAGTTCGATTGACCTAGGCCGGGCCGAGCCCATGGATAGGTCCAACCATGGTCAAGGTCACCTGACCTAGCCAACTCTAACCATGGTCGAACCTAGCCCTGGACTCGACCCATGTTAGGTCAATCGAACAAATGTTCTGATTGGAAAAAACTTTAGAGACTAAATTATATATAAAAAATAGGTTATAAACGGGGATTAAACTGAATAAAATAAAAGTCTGAGGCTAGTTACGTGCATCGACAAATCTAGAAGATAAGTTGAGGGGGGGGGATTTTTTTTGTAATAAATATATTATATAATAAAATAATTTAAAAATTAATTTAATTTATGTTGACAATTTAGACCTCAATATTATTTATAAATTATAAAATAATGTAAATTAATTTTCCTAAAATTAATAGGATAAGTATATTGCAAAACTCCGATGAATTGTGGTACCTATTTTAATTTTTTCTTACTTTTGCTATTAAGTTTATTAGCATATATATATATGTATGTTAAATTATTTATAATACACATAATAATTAAGTAAAAATGCAAAACACTAGGCAAAATAGATGGCTTGAATAATTTGGACAACAGTGCAAATAGTTTAACTGTCTCACTATGCAATTAACGAAAAGAAATAAAATATATTTAAGCATTGTGTGTCGTGTGGGCTATAAACAAAAGCCCAACAGGCCAATAAGCCTTGAATTATATTATTATTATTATTATTATTATTATTATTATTATTATTATTATGGTAATAAAAAGTTATTACATTATATTTTTCTCTCTTATAGCTGTATTTTTCATCTAACAATAGTATTACAGAAGAATGGAAGAAGAAAAGGCTGAAAGCTCTTTTACGTTTCTTCTTTTCTGTTCAAGATTGCAGCTCTAAATCGTAATTGTTGGGGCAAAGATACTATCATTGCATATTTTCAGGGGGATAAATGAAGTTAGTCTAATCTTTCTTTGAACTTACCATGTATATTTTGGAGGTTCTATGGAGGATTTGCCTCCTTGTGCTTCTTGCCGAGTACTTAACGGCTAAAATTAACGGTTCACTAACAGATGCATAAAAATTAGTAAATTCCAAACGTTCCACATTGAAAGTGTGAAAAAAAAATAATTGTATCAAAAGACTACATAGTCCAAATAATAAATATATTGTACAAAAGAACTATTAACCTATATAAAAATAGTTTGTCTACCTAATTAGACATTTTAAGGACAACCTTCAGAATCTAATGCTTTGAACTCTATGAGATTTAATATTACTAATAGTTATAGGTAGCAGAAATGTTGTTTGTATCATTGTGTTAGGAATTGGATTTTCTATGTTATACCTCAATTTTTAATATAATAATTTTTTTTTACATTCTGATTTATTATTTAATCTACATTTTTCTCCGTTATTTGTCTAGTCAGTTTATTTGTTTGGTTCAAATTATGCAAGTCTTTCTCTAATGCTTATAACAAAATATAATAGTTATATTAAACTTCATCAAAATAAATAGCTTCCCTCCTAAAGTAAGTGTTTTTCAGGAATCTATAGACAAATATTATATTAATTATATACATACATGCATATAATAAAAGGCTGAAAATGGTGGCTATGTGGATTGGCCAATCCATTTCCAATCCATACAAACGCAAAATCATTTATATTAATAAATAAATAAGAGAAAAACCGAACACTAGTTTCTGTGGCATGTGGTAAGTTAGTATTAGCATAAGATGGGGAAATATACAATAATAATAATAATAAAAAGGAATATAAAGTGAGAAAATGTGTAGGAAATGAATTACAGCATGGCAGGTTGGGAGCCATTCATGGATAAGAGGAGGCTATCCATAATCTCATCCATCCATATACACCAAAGACCAATCCTACCTAGCCTTCCTTCATCACTCACCACCACCCAATCACACTTAGCTTGTCTAAACAAACATACACTACTCATTTTCTGCTTCTTCATAACTGATCTGCTTCTTCTTCAGTCTGTGTCTGAGACTGATCTTTCCTTCCTTCACCAATGGCTGCTGCTGCCCTTTCTGTAGCCAAGCCTGCATCTCTTAATAAGGTCTTTCCCTTCCATCATTCTTCTTCTTCTTCCAACTTCCATATATCAATTGATGATCACTTCCTCACAATTAGCTAAAATTCTTCTTTAATTTATTTGCAGGCTAATGGAAAAGGGTTCGCAGAATTCTCGGGTTTGAGGAACTCGTCGACTTCTCTGTCGTTCGGCCGGAAGAACTCTGAGGATTTCCACTCTGCCATTGCCTTCCAGACATCCGCTGTAAGTTTGACCACTAACTTGCTATCTATCAAAAACTTTGAGGACCTTCACATTTTCATTTATATATAGATTGATCAAAAGAGATATTGGAGCTTAGATTAAAGATCATCATTCGTAAGAGAAAACATTTGGATTCATTCTAGCTTGTCAACCACGTAGACTTTAGTTTGAGAGACTACTGGTCACTCATTTTTATAGTGAGACACTTGATTAACTGACTTGAGGACTAAGAACAATGTCAGATCAATATGTTTTAATGTTTATAATGAGGTATATTATGTATAAAATTATTAAAAATAATAATAATATATAATGGTATTTCACTATTTTTGGTTATATATAACTTTTATCTGTTTAGAAAAATTATATAAAATATATAATATATTTGAAAAAGATGATTTAGGGTACTAAGACGTTTTAAAATGTACATGTTTCAAAAATATAATAATTGGCACTTCCTTCCATCATCTGTAAATTTTATCTTAAATACAATTCAAATGTACAAAATTAATTGACTACTTTTCATAGTATTACACTAAAAATTAATGACTTGTACAAATGAGTCAAATCAGATACGAATTGACCGATGATTAGTTGAGTCTCAATCAGGTCGGGACACTACTGTAATACTAATATTAGTTATTCAGTCTTGATTTTAATATTTAGAATCGCATTTTGTTAATTCGGTAAAGTCAAAATGTAGTTGTCTAACAATTTTAGAAGAAAGAACCAATTACCCTTATTTAGAAATATGTGGTACATTTTTTAACATGTTTGTATAAAAAATGATCATTTTCAAACATATTATATTATTTACATATTTTTTTCTTATTAATTATTTCAGTGGGATATTAGATTAAGTAATTACAATTCATACTTTAGTAAAAGATAGTTCAATAATAAAATTTACAATCGTTCTATTCAAGCCAAAAGCATATAACTTAAAATCGATAAGTTTTTATTTTATAAATTGAATGTGAGTGTTACAAAATAATAATAAAATATTAGTGTCTTACATTAAATAGTTAGTTCTTACACCAAAATAGTGAGGATTCATAGTATATATTCTTTCAAGAATAAATTCCGAGTCTCAATATAAATAGTCGATAATAAGGTATTATTTATCATCCCATTTTTATATGCGCCTCTGCTAACTAAGATGGGTCATAAAAGCTACAGTATAAAATTACTTAAAATGTGAGAGTACAAATAAATTACAATCGAAATCGGTAACTTAAATGACCCGTTAATACCAATTCATCACAGATATCGTCGATGATGAATTTAATTTGCTGACCGAAATGAGAGATTTTTGGCACTCAATTTTAATTTATTTTCTTATTATTAATCTATCAATGAATGGTTGTTTGACTGAATTAGGTGGGGAAGAATGGAGGGTACAGCAATAAGAGAGTAGTGGTGGTGGAGGCGGCGAAGCTGAAGGTGGCCATTAACGGGTTTGGTCGGATCGGAAGGAACTTCTTGAGGTGTTGGCATGGACGTAAGGATTCTCCACTTGACATCATCGCCATTAACGACAGCGGAGGTGTGAAGCAAGCATCTCACCTCCTCAAGTATGACTCCACTCTTGGAACCTTCGATGCCGATGTCAAGCCCGAAGGTGACAGCGCCATCTCCGTCGACGGAAAGATCATCAAGATCGTCTCCAACCGTAACCCTCTCGGTCTCCCATGGAAGTAACTTCATTTTCAAACCCTAACTAAATCCTCAATTAATTAATTGAATATATATATATATATATATATTTAGGAAAAATAACATATTTAGTGTTTCAAGTTTACCTCATGTGTCAATTTGGTGTCTCAGGATTAAATTGTTACTTTCGACTGTCCCAGCTTTCAACTTTGTTGCTATTTGGTGTCTCCGTCAAATTTTGGGTTAAATTTTAAAGAAACTGGTCATGTGCTGGTCACATGACCGAATGAATTTGAAAATTCCTAAGTTACCCCCAAAATGCCCGGAAACGCTGTAACTGGGTCAGCTCAGAATCGAAGTCGGGTAGCCGGAATCAGACGAGTGGTTTTGAAAAAAAAAAGTATAATGAACAAAATTGTCTTTTCATCTCAATTTGTCAAAATTAACCCAGCATTGGACGAAAAATCAAATCACAATAAAATTAAAATCTGAGACGTCAGATATTAACAATTTAATCCTGAGACACATGATAAATCTGAAATACTAAATAATTCGTTTTCCATATATTTAAAATGAAGATGAAAATACTAGACTAGTTATTAATTAATAGTGGTGCATGTAGAGAACTGGGGATTGATATTGTGATAGAGGGGACGGGAGTGTTCGTGGACCGTGAAGGTGCCGGGAAGCATCTTGAGGCCGGAGCCAAGAAAGTGATCATCACCGCTCCGGGGAAGGGTGACATTCCGACGTACGTGGTGGGTGTCAATGCCGAACTTTACACCCACGCCGACTCCATCATCAGCAACGCCTCCTGCACCACCAACTGCCTTGCTCCCTTCGTCAAGGTCATCGACCAGAAATTCGGTCCGTCTCTTTCTCTCTGTATATTTTTTCTTAATTGCAATACTATCTAGAAATTTTAAGAATATACGTAAACATATATATATATATAAGCAAAAAAAAAAAAAGCCTCGTAAATATTTTCTATTTGAGTTTATAAGTATCAAATTGCTAATTTATATTTGTATTTGTATAGTCGAACAATCTATTAGTTTATGCTTTTGTTTATGAACATCATGTTATCTTAGGTTTCGTACAAATTTGTAGTTCTGTTAAGATTTCCGTCTAATTTGGACATAATGTATCATCCGTCCACATAATAAACAAAACACACAACAAATTGCTATTTGATGCTTGAACAATTTACTAGTAGATGTTCGAGCTCAGTCGAACAAATGGTTAACTATTTACTTAATTACATGAGTATCACGCGAGTGTTTCCGTCTAGAAAATAAAGAAATCCTAACGAAGCTAATAGCAAACTGTAAACACAAAATAAATAAATTAACAAAATATTAGAAAAAAAATCAACTAGTAATTTGTTTTGATTAGCAAAGATCTACTAGCAATTTCATAATTAACCCAATTAACCCTTTCTATTTAAAAAATACTACTAGTTGTTTGTACATTTTTCTATGATGATATATAAAAGTGAGTGACTGATTACAAACCCAATTAATTAAAATGTTACTACTACGTACAGGAATCATCAAGGGGACCATGACAACAACCCACTCCTACACCGGTGACCAGCGGCTCCTTGACGCCAGCCACCGTGACCTCCGTAGGGCGAGGGCAGCAGCTCTGAACATCGTCCCAACCTCCACCGGCGCGGCCAAGGCCGTGGCCCTAGTCCTGCCAAACCTCAAGGGAAAGCTCAACGGAATCGCTCTTCGTGTCCCAACTCCCAACGTGTCGGTGGTGGACTTGGTGGTCCAGGTCACCAAGAAGACATTTGCAGAGGAGGTCAACGCCGCCTTCCGTGAGGCGGCCGACAATGAGCTCAAGGGCATCCTGTCGGTGTGTGACGAGCCCCTGGTGTCGGTTGATTTCCGCTGCTCCGATGTTTCATCCACAGTTGACTCGGCGTTGACCATGGTGATGGGTGATGATATGGTGAAGGTGATTGCGTGGTACGACAACGAGTGGGGTTATTCCCAGAGAGTTGTGGACCTGGCCCACATTGTCGCCGACAAATGGGAGTAAGTAATTAAACCAACATATTATTATGTAATGTATGGAGCACAGCTAGCTGAGAACTTCTTCTAGAGCTACGAAATTTAATAATCAATCGTACGTGTATCTATGCAATTTTTTTTCGGGGCTGATAAATCTGATGTTATTTCCTTTTTTTAAGTTTGTTCATGTAATGAGATCTTGCGGGACAATATGTTGGTTATGTGCATTTATCATCAAATCAAATAAAATTTTAATCCATGGCCAAAAAATAAATAATAATAATCTATTCTTGCGGGACAATATGTTGGCTGAGTAATGCTGTAACATATAGAAAAAAATTGAATTTCAATAGAAAACACTTTTAGGTCCATATGGTAATACATAATAACATTCTCTTTCCACTTTAAGAACAATCATCACTTAACATGTATTACTTGACTTTCTATATATTTTTCACTAAATATTTAACACTTTAAAGATTTTGTCATGAAAATTAATTAGGGACTAAAAGTCAGTTCTGAAATCATGCTACCGTCTTGGATGTGCGTAACGTGAGATTATTTAAAATGTGATATTTTAAGTAACGTGAGTTACGTACCGTAATGTTAGATTGTAGTGTTTGGTTGTGCTGTAATGTGGATGTTAAATTACAATGTTTGATATGTCATATATGTGTTGTAATGTGACTTTATTATTATTATTATTATATTAATCTATATGATAGTATATTATCTCTTAATATGATACAATTTAAAAGAATATATATTTTGACAACAACTAACTTCTTAAAGATTATGTGTGTGGTTAATACGAGTTATTTATGATTTCTAAAGACTAAATATTTAAACTCAGTACGCACAACTATTAAAATTGTATTAATAAAAAAAATTGTATATAGTTTTATAATATAATTTTCATTAAAAAAACTCAATGAAAAATACTTACTCATTTTATACGAACAACATGTGCATTATTATTTATTATAATAATGTGTTATGAAGTATATAAAAAATAAAAAACTAATAATAATAATAAAATTATTATCATAATAAACTATAAAGAATAAAGATAATACAAATATTTTATCTATTTAATAAATTATAACACTCTATAATATTGGACGTAATCTCATATTACATCTGTTTTTGGATGTAATCTCATATTACGTTGAATGAAGTTTGGACGTAATCTCAAATTACAATGCACATTACGTCGTTTGGCAAATCAAAAAACATAGTGTGGATGTAATGTGGGACTTAATGTGAGATTACATCTCACATTACATCCATCCAAACACCTCTCTAGAGAAAGTACGAGCGCTCAAGTCCGAACTCGAATTAATTATAGTTGATTATCATTTAAAAGTTAATTATAATTAAGAAAAACTATAACTTTTAAAAGTTTTTATCAAATGTGCAATTTTTAACAATTGATACGTGACTTGATATAGAAAAAAAAAACGCCAAATGAAAAATAAAATAAAATAGCATAATAGTGTAAATGTAAAACGCCAAATTCAACTACACTTTATAAAATTTAGCTAAAAATTTGAAACAATTAATATTAATATATATGAGATGAAGATTAAACAAGTACTAAACATACACTTACAGTCTAAATGATAATAAAATTGGAGTTTTATATTTAATTTTGAAATTTAGGTTTATATATATTTATTAATTAATAATAAAATATTTATTTAAATATATATTGTTATGTAGATATTGAATGGAGACAGCTATATATACAAATATACATTATATATATATATATAATTTAAATAGATATAAGTAATAAAATAATTAATATAGACTTAATAACATATATGTATATATGGTTACATTCCTATCTAATGTTACACTCTTATATGAATAAGTTTCTCTGTAGAGTGTTTCTGCTTTTACAGAGACTCTGCCGCATTTGTCGGCAACTTCAAATGAAGTACCAAATATCAGTAAAGTGGTGCTCTAATTTTACAAGGGATTGAATTTTCAGTCAGATCTACATTTGTAATTAATTGTTTATATGATTTATATGTGTATTTTGTTGTTCATATAAGTCTACATCGGTCAAACGTAAACAATAATTTTAAGGATGTGTAACTTGCACTACCTATGTTTATTTAAATGTCTGAATGTGTAACTTTCATAATGTTCATTAATATTAAAATGCAATTACATTTGAAGGATTTTTGCAAGTGCCATGCCATCCCTCACTTGCATGTGAGTCTATCACCAACAAACATAAGGTGATGACATTCGTATAAACATATTTTCATTTTAAAATAAAACCTCCGTAAAATGCGAATTAATAACTACTGAAAAAATAATTTTGATCAAACTTTTGGAATTGAAACTCGTTAAATAATTTAACTTAGCAAGGGTTATTTACGCATCAGCATGATTTTAGAGGACGACATTCAGATTATTTAAGATCGACCTGATCTACTACGGTTGAACCACACACCTCAACGTGGGACCAGACCGGTACGGTCCGGCTCATGAACTCTTTTCTTGTGGCTGCGGAGTTTCTTCGGGTGATTATGCGGCGTGCATCTGGGTTGCTCTCAGGGAAGACGACGACGACGACGACGACGACCTGAAACTGAGACCTTCTCCGTCATGGCGGCAGCAGCAGCAGCAGCTTCAAGAGCCTTCTTCCTCTGCCATCCTGTCCACACTCATATCCCCATTTCCCCTCTTAAAAACTCGACTTTTCTGTTCCGCAGAATCAACCATGGAGCTCGTAAATTCTATCCAATTGGCTCGTCCTCCGCCTACTCCACCCACCAAACCACCGCCGCATCTACGCCGCAATCCGCCGCGCACCCCAACGTCGTTGACATCCTCGAGCAGAGAGGCCTGCTGGAATCAACCACCAGCGAGACCCTACGTACGGCTTGCTCTTCCACCACCCTAAGAGTCTACTGCGGCTTTGACCCGACGGCGGAGAGCCTCCACCTGGGGAACCTACTAGGCATCATCGTGTTGTCATGGTTCCAGAGATGCGGCCATCGCGCTGTCGCCTTGATCGGCGGCGCCACCGGCAGAGTCGGCGACCCCTCCGGCAAGAGTCTCGAGAGACCCGAGCTCGATCTCGAAACCCTAAATCGGAACATCGCCGGAATCACTGAAATCGTCGACAAAATCTTGGGTAAGGCTGATTCGAGTGCCGATTCCACCAATTTCGACATCTTGAACAACTACGATTGGTGGAAAGATGTGAAATTGCTCGATTTCCTAAAAAATGTCGGGCGATATGCTCGAGTAGGGACAATGATGGCCAAGGAGAGCGTCAAGAAGAGATTGGAATCCGACCAAGGGATGAGTTACACTGAATTCACCTACCAATTGCTTCAAGGTTACGATTTCCTCCACTTGTTTGAATCCGAGGCGATTAATGTTCAAATCGGAGGCAGCGATCAATGGGGCAATATCACTGCCGGAACCGAACTGATTCGAAAGATTCTGCAGGTCGAAGGAGCTTATGGTTTGACTTTCCCTCTCCTGCTCAAAAGCGATGGAACCAAGTTCGGAAAATCCGAGGACGGTGCCATTTGGCTCTCTCCGAAAATGCTTTCCCCTTACAAGTTCTACCAGTACTTCTTCTCCGTCCCTGATGCTGACGTCATCAGATTCCTCAAAGTTCTTACCTTTCTGGACATGGAAGCCATTGATGAACTAGAGAGAGAAATGCAGAACCCGGGTTATGTCCCCAACACAGTGCAGAGGAAGCTTGCGGAGGAAGTAACTAGGTTTGTTCATGGGGAAGAAGGTCTGGAAGAGGCTCTGAAGGCGACTGAAGCTCTCAGGCCCGGGGCAGACACGAAACTAGACTGGAAGACCATTGAGGGTATTGCAGAGGATGTGCCATCTTGTTCCTTAAAGTACGATGATGTCTTAAACCTGTCTCTTATCGATCTTTCGGTGAGTTCTGGGTTGCTTGATAGCAAATCAGCTGCTAGGAGGTTGTTGAAGCAGGGAGGACTTTACTTGAACAATTGCAGAGTGGATAGTGAGGGGAAGAAGGTTGAAGCAGATGATATTGTTGATGGAAAGGTACTTCTTTTATCAGCAGGCAAGAAGAACAAGGTGGTGGTACGGATTTCTTGACTGCATCTTTTTTGCTAATCTGGGTTTGAGTTTTCGGGATCTTGATTAAGTTACATTGTTATTGAGATGTATTGGTTCCTAATTTGCAATAAACAGATGGAGCAAGAATTTTTGTCTAATATTCCCTGCATAGAAAAATTCTCCAAAACTTCAATATATTTCCCAAGAATGTAGAGATAGAGAACATTATTTATTCTACAAATAAATATTTCTAACAAAAACTCAGATTGAAAAACGCAGCAACACAATACATAATATTCGGTATCTAGATATCACTCATAATGAATATATCAAGTAATTTGTAGCAAAAAGAGTTTCATCTATTCACAGTAGTAGAGGTACTCATGCTCCAGTATAGTATGCTGCTGTTGTAATATAAATCAGCAAGAAATATGCATATTCTCTCCTTTAGAACAGCCAATGCTTCTTTTTCGGCTTGCGGTTGATTGGAGCATCTGCAGAAGGAAAAGAGACGGACCAAATGTTATATACAGCCACTACGTATGTTGTATTAATCGTTGATAAGTAAATTGCAGCACCTCGTAGCTCGTATAGAGAATTGTAATGAACCTCAGACCAGAAGCTCAACCAAAATTCTGCACCATTTAGAGGAAACCCAGATTTGATAAGGAATCATCCATTTTATTTTTCTTCATGCACTTAAAGAACAGCAAACTTACCGCGCTTTGGTGGCTCGGCTCTTGGTGTGATCTCTATGAAGCATGTTTCTCTGAATGAGGTCAACAGGCATATCTTTGCTGCAAACTGCATATGAAAGCGCAGATGGATTCAACACAGTAAGCAATAAATTCTGCCCTCTGAATACTACAAGATACTTATTGCTTCCAACTCGATCTTCACAACCAAAGATTTAATTTTTGCCATTTTTCTAGTGAAGAAAAAATGGTTGACAGAAACTGTATACCTTATCAGCTGCAGCTTGTAAAGTAACATGGTCTCCCCATTCTCCAGATCTGTTTAACAGAAACATCAGTTTACCAGCAAAGCGAAAAACTGAAAGATGAAAGCAGCATCACATACTTGGTCATCTTTCTGCAATAGCTTTTGTACTTCATTGGGACATAGCTCTCGTAAAGAGCTCGGTGGTCTTTTAACTGAAATGGAACAGTTAAGTCCATACATCATTAGCCATGTTATTTAATTATCATAATCACCGTGACCAGCATATCACCATCAAATCGAATCATGAATCTGCTGAAAAAATGGATTGAACTACTACCTGTTTCACAATATCTTTCCTCACATGTTTGTGATATTCAGGCGATTTGTAGATTTGATCTGACAAGGCACGGAACTGCAATATACGTGCTCGACATTAGCAACGGTTGCATCAATAATGCTGTTGAATCATGTATTCAGTAATACCTGACAATTGCCATCCCCAGAGACCTTCACTTCATATAAGCTATAAATCTTCAGCCTAAAGACAGAAGAATCGACTGAGCTTTATAAAGTTGGTTTTTTGCTTCAGCTCGACAACTTTATTTGAGAACAGTAAAAAGATAATAAAAAAGCACAAGATGCCACACCAATCTCCTCTTGATCAGGGATCTTGCAGGAACATTATAATAGGAACTCAGAAAAGCTTTTATTGCATTTGTCTTAATTTCCAAATAAACTATATTAGTTCCTGCTTTCTAATATTTGCGCCAGTCACAAAAAAAGAAGCTATATCCTTTTAGACACTTGCAGATCTTCAAAGAGCAAAGTGCTGGTTAAAGTTAAAATGTTACCTTTGAAGAAGGCGCTGGTAATCTAAGCTTGAGTCACTTATATTTGGGATGTAAGTATTAATCTTGGGGACATGCTGAAAAATGAGAATCAGTATCACTATTAGAACAACAAGCACCTTCATATTAGACAGAAAAAATTTAGCCAGAGAAGCAATGAAGCATAAATCACATAGTGCCACTTAAAATTACTGTTAACCAATGTAGATTTTCCACTTAGACATTGTTCTAACCAAGATTGTGTCACCTATTGATAAATATTGGAAAGTGGTACCAGCTGAAGTGAGCAAACCTCTATAGTCTATACAATAAAATCATCCTAAATAGGAAAAGTGAAACTCACTGGGACAGGGGCGAGGTTCGAGAGGCGCCTTCCCACTGCACCATCTAGTTGAGCATATTCCTCTGAGAGCACAGCAGCAATCATTCGATCATCCTCGATGTCCTGCTGGCTGCTTAATGATGTTGAGCTAGAACATTCACCCGTATTTTGAGTTGCATTCCATGCAGTGTGATTTTGCATCCTTTGTAAGCCACCTAGGTATCACTTGATAGCTTATTATCTGCTGGAAATGAAAACTATATCAACATATGCGAACAAATAAACCAGAACCATGCTGCTGAAGATCAAGAAATGTATAAAAGTGATGCAGTGGTCATCGGGTCATATAAGGTGCAACTAAACATTCCAATTTCCAGTTCATGAATGAAAAAACAAGACCAACCAACAATCTTGAAACGAAATTTATACTAGTAAAACCATCTGGTAATATATCAATCCCCAAACCCCAATTTCTATGCTCATTGAATCCACAAGAACATAACATATCCATCCAAATTGTAATCTAATGCGCAACAAAATTCAGTTGATTGTTTATCATTGTTCCACATCTAGAATCACACTTCGTATATGTTCTTGGAACGACTACAATCGTGTTCTTGATCTGAGTAGCTGATCGCATCAAACTCAGATGGAGCCCATAAATCAATCGAGCGAGTTGACGTAGAAGAACGATCCGGATAGAATTCTAATTGAAAATGAAACCGAGTAACCAAAGAAATTACCTCGAAAGAAGCATTCGATAGAACAGACAACAGAGCAGAAGGAAACAGAGGAGACCTAATCAAGCAGCTCTGATATCCTCGTGAACCTTTTCTCTCTTGCTGCTAACATTGTTGACATTTAAAGAAAACGCAACAAAACTTTACTTTTTTGATTGATATTTATATTATTTGCAGAGAGAATAGAGAAGAAAAAAAGAAAGATATTTAGTGTAGATCAGTCAATTAACCGTGAATTTCTTATCCAAAAAATTGGATTACTATAGAGTATGCTGAAGACAGAACAGCCCGCAAAGTTGAGAACGAGAGGAGTTGGTTGGATTTCGCGGTCTGTTGAAAGAGACACCCCCAATCGGAGTGCGCCACGTATCATTCAGGCGGTTGGTCTACCTTTACGCGTCGAAGTTAATTCCGTCAGCACAACCAATTCCGTAATTTTTGTTCAATTTAATCATTCCTTTTGATTAATTTTGATTATTTGCTTCATAATTAATAATTAATTAATTAAGTGACGATGATTTTTTTCGTCAATCCCATAATCACTCACAAATTAAGCATCATACTCCAATCCATAAATAAACAAATAAAAAATTGACCGTCAACTAAGACCATTTAGAAGATACAATAAATAATGGTCATGGTTTTCACAGCAGTATACATAAAGGTAGAATTACTGAACTATGCCACTGTAAAAACTGGTCCTTTGTTTAAGGGGATGAGACTCCAGTAAGAACCCTGAGCATCCACACAGCAGCTATGCCACTTCATTCTGTATGTACCAATTGGGAACCCAGAAACATCAACCAAGCAACTTGAAAACCCTTCCCCTCTCTCATTTGCTTCCAACTCCACAAATACTTCAACTCCTTCACCTTTTTTATTACTTTCCCCACGTTTCATCACGTGGTGATATAGCTTTTCATTCATCTGCAGCATGTCATCAACCTCCTGGCCATGTCCTGCAGTTGGGTCGAAAGAAACCGAACAACAAACAATGCAGTGCAGCTTGATTGGTTGAACAAGGAGGTTCAGTGGAATGTTCCTCACTTGAACAGAAAGATCCAGTGACATGCAATAGCCTTGTGAGATCGATACTTCAGTTGATTGCTGCTGCCACGCATTTGTGTTCACAGCGAAGAGCTCTGACCCCACGCAAGGCCTGCAATTATTGAATTTTATAAAATCATAATTGAAAAATATCGAATTTAGAACAAAGCATGAGAAAAAGGAGTAGAAGATTGCTAACAGTATCGATTCACCGTACCTTGTCTTGAATAAATGTTTGGGAGTTGCAAAAGGAATCCGCAGCCATGCCATAGTGGTTTCCAGCAAGATACGTTGACCATGTTCAGTTACTTGCGACATAAGTTTCTCTTTATCTGTTTTCTTTGCTCGATCATGCAATTGAAGAACTCCACAAACAGCAGTACGACAAAGAGATAGAACCTTTCTTGCCTCACAGCCCATACCGATCCCTACATTCTTGGATAGGAAGTGGGAACCACTCTCAGGCTGAAGACCAGCATCTAAAAGTGCATACAGACTCGTACTAGTCTCATTGTCTAGATGGCCCAGTCGCCCAAGCAAATTCTGAATCAGCAATGCCCCTGACAATCCTTCACTCTGAAAACCGGTCGCCAAAGTTTCAAAACTAGGGAGTTTTGGAGTAAAAAGTGCAAATCCAGCAGTAAAGGAGAGCAGTGCACAAGTCAAAGCAAGTGATGAGATGACATTACAACTTCTTCTGTCCATGTCGATGAAGGATGCAACCATCAAATCAAATTCATCAGATAACCGCTTAAATCTGACAGAGAGTTGAGTAAACTTCTGCAAGGTTTCGGTGAATCCAACCATCTTATCTGCAGTTGCATTAAGGCTGCCACTGTCCATGTCAGCAGCTATAATCTCGATCACACTTTCCAGAAGCCTTGCACGCAAAGCTAGGAACCATTTCTGGAAGTAGAAGGTTGGTGATGACATGGAGTTTAACATTTCCAAATATAGGCTCATAGAACTATTTGCATCAAACAGATTTTTTAAATAATCCGATGAATTAACATATTTTCCAATCTCTGCTATTTCATTCTTGAAAAGTGAATCGGGGATTTTGATCAGTTCTAAACATTCAATTGCCTTAGATCCTTGATTTGGCAGAAGAAACAGTTGGATTTTCATTTCACTGATAGAGAGTTCAGCTAAGGAGTTTAACCAGGTACGGCAAGAAGATGAAGATACCTGGGTCATAAGGTTAGCAAATACTAATGTTGCAGTACACCATGATCCATGACAAGCAGCCTGAGTCCCAACTCTATATGCAGACCAATTATCCCTCGCAATTAACACTTTCTGTGCACACATAAGCATAGATTTTTCAGATTCCATCCAATAATCATATGATAGCCTCTCATTGAATTCTTCATTTGCATTCACCATGCAATCCCAAATTATCTGAGAGTGCAACAACAGCGAGTACATTGTTGGTATGCAAAATGGGAGTAACTTACAGTTGCTTATGCAATGCAGTAGACTCTTCAGTTTTTCATACATCTGACCTTTGATGGCATTTACTTCATCAAGAGTGTCAAGGACAGCTGCCAAAAACCGATAGATCATTAATAGTAGCTTTGAACTGATTCTTATGCATTTTTCCTTTGATGAAGGCATAAGATTCTCAAGTTGATCTATTAGATTTCCAGTAACCAAATTTAACTTATCCAGCAGCAGAACTCCAACATCAGCATGCTTGCCAACTATATGGAGAAGGATACTCAGTGCAGTTTGGATTTCAACCAACAATGTCGCCAGTTCATCCTCAGAAAGAGCCAACAATTGCCTCAACAGAAGAATAATCCGATCTGCTAGTGATGACGCAACATCTTGTGGTATAGAGAACAAATTCACGGTGCATTCTGTTTCTGCCCTCCCACTTATTTTGGCACATATGTTTGTTAAAAGACGCATTGCTAAGAGATTCTTTGACTCTACCAGAGACTGGGCTGTCTTGGTAAAAGTCAACAACTTATCGAGCTCTAGCTTGTCAACCTCTGATATGTTAAAGACTGAATATAGAACAGCCTGCAAACGTAGATGCGTTGTCAATGTGAAAAAAGTGCACTTAATCAATTATGCAATATAAAAAAGGTTTTTGCAAGAATGACCTGGTTCAGAATTTTTAGTGCTTCACATTGCAAGGCAACTGGAAACTCAGGGCCGTTTACTATATTGAATAATGACTTTGCAGATGTGCCGTCAAGCAAGTGGCATTCTCCTCCTGTAACCATATGATGCAGACATCTTAACGATGTTTCTTGCAATTTTAAGGTTTTTCCCTCACTAAGAAATGAGAAAAGCAACTGAACCTGCATGCAATCAAAACATAGTACGATATTATATTCCTGAAACAATTCCATGAACAGACACGAGAGGCAGATATAATGATGGATTTGTTTTAGAGATCTTTAATAGCACCATTTCAGAGGTTTACGACAAGCTAATCAATATGTCAAGTTACATTTAAAGAGATGGTGGTTGGCTGGTTGCATTATAAACAGAAGTATGGCATGTTGGTCAACAATCTGAACCCACTAAATAACTGAGGCAATAGTTGAGAACATGTATATGGATACTAAGAGCATACAACTGAGCTACATTGTTCACACAATATCATTAATATATCTGCAATGTTCCTCTACACAAATTTCCCGTAAAATCAATATGAGTCTCGTGTCCCACAAAATATATTGAATAATCAGTTGGACAGACCTGTTCTGAAGCATGTAGAGGTGATATTCGAGAAAGCTTTGATAGTGGAAATAGCATTTTAGCCACAAAGTCCTCATCTGATGAGTCCAATAGCAGCTTCAGACCTGTCTGTAGTAATATTAGTATTTATATAATCCAATATAAACTCATAGTTTGGCCAAAAAAAATATAAACTCATAGTTAAACAACAAATGCAACTGAAGGGTCAACACTCCTATAACTAAAGAAGAGTTGTCTACTGAATCTTAGGTCTACAATTCTAAGTAACACATCCTCTTCATTTCTCTAGCAATGCTTACATACTCCTACCAGAGTATTTGCTTAACAGGTTCGATTTAGTCAAGTTTCATCACACAGAGGAAGGATTGAAGGTCAATTAGTATATATTTCACCAGTTCTATATAAAAGCATTTGCCTATACTAGTAAAAGTCAGCACAAACAAGTCTAAAAATTGGCCCATTGTCTACTTGGAGAAATCAAGGCCCTAAAAAGTTTAATTTTCTGATGGTTCACACAAACTCTGGGCGATTAACTACATATCTGAAACCAAGAATGGTTTTGAGCAGCATAAGAAGGCACCTTGTAAGCTCTATCAGCAACGAAATGGGAGGACTCCATTCTTGAAAATATGTGCACTCCAGACCACCTTATGGCTGGCGGTACATCGGATGAGGTCACCACATTAACAAGCATTTCCAGGAAAACAGCTGCAAAGTCAGTTGACAACTCACAGAAGCATCCAGCAGCAAATAGAGCTGCTTTTGCCTGCAAAACCAAAGACGAGCATGAGTATTACTTCTTGAAGTTCCATGGTCACTGGGAGTTTTGTCTAGAAAGGATATCAAAACAAGAAATCATAGGAGCATGCTAAATAAAGACTTCCACAAAATGCTATCCAAGGTTCAACGAGCTCAATGTATCCATTTTCCTTCTTTGCTACAGTAGATGACTAAAATATGCAACTTAATGCTTAAACTTCAGTTGCAGCCAATTTCCGAGTGCAAAATATACTTAAATGGCAGCTGATAGGTTGATTTATGCAAAAGGTACATCAAGACCCGAAAATGTTCTTAATCAACAAAGTTTAGCATGGTGCTGACTCACCATATAAACTTCAGAAGAAACCACACTGGAGAGTATCAGGTACCGCATATGAGCACTATCTTTCGCAAAATCAGCCCAACATCCAACGAGAACAAGTGCCATTGCTCTTGACTCAGCATCCCCACTATCAAACACGACCTTTACTCTTCTCATCAACTCAGCATAGTTACTAACCCGATTATTTGACAAGATGCCATTTTTAAGTTTATTTCCACTCTTCTTACAGCTGCTACGGAACCTCATGAAAGCCCTCACCACAGCGAGCTTAACATCTCTCCCCTTGTAGACAAAAGCATCAGCAAGCCGCAACAGAATCGCATTAGCAAAGAGGCTGTCCTCTCCTGGCACTAGCTTGTAGAGGTTATAGACAGCCATAGTGGGTTTAGCCTCTCGATTCCACTGCTCCAACCTGCAGCCAACCTGCATTATTGCTTCAACTGCTCGACCTGAAAATTTATTTTGTTCGTCAAGAGTAACAATGCACACACACAGCCACTCCACATCAGCCAGCTGAATCGAAAGCACCAAAAAAAAAATTAAACATACTCACTAGGAAGATTATTGAAGAACTCGAGTAAAAATTTAAGCTTACCAGGAGCTTTAGAGCGAAGAGCTTTCTCGAGTTCGATGCTCCATTCCATGCAGCAGGTCGCTGATAGTTTGTCCATCAGCGTTTCTCCATCGAAACCTTTTTGCCGCTTAGCTCCGGCCGGAGACAAATCCACCGGTAATTCAGCTTCCGCTCGTCGACGGAACTTCATCGAGCTGTAGCACAGTGCGTCAGTGTGGATGATTCGAGCTCAGCATATCAAACTTAACGAATCAAGAGACGGATACAAACCAACCCCTAAATCGTCTTACAAAATACACACACACACCCACTCCAACTTTTGTTCTCAAGCAAAGGTCTTTCAAAACCTTCAGTCTCGCTCCTGGTGTTGGAGTACTGATTGACAAAGTCTCAATTAGCTGTAGAAATGAGCCACACTAGTGTTAGAGTCAATAACCAAACTCAGATTTATTAATCTTAATAATATAAGGTCATAGAGAAGCTTATTTACTTCACGGTTGACACCCGAATCAGGACGGAGTTCTGATGCTGCTGCTACAAACTCCTCCCATATTTAGTGGTGAACAAATTCATAATAATGAGAAAATCGGGTACATCTGAACATCTTGGGCAGTAAAAATGATTGACGCTATTGCTTCTAGAAGATCAGAAGGACAATCCCTGTTTGGAGTTGTTAAATGATATTAAATATTAATATATCATATAGGTGGACAATGATATGATCCAATCGATAGATATAGAAGATGAATCAGGTCAAGAACGGAGAAGATGGCTAGATTAGGATAGGAGAAGATAGGTTGGAGAAGATCAGATCAGATTAGACAAAGAGAGAGCAAAAGCTCCATCATATTCATTCATACATTCCAACATAGCCTCTGTTCTTCCCGTAAGAATATATGAACTAGAACCACTAACCCTTTTACCCTCTGAGTATTATAAAACATTACTTTAGTCTCTCTACTAATCCAATTTTGTGCGCCGTGGTAATCTGATCTTTACCAACTGGAAGATCAATCTCAGCTATAATTGCATCTAAACATGGTATTTCCACTTCATCATTAATAACTGCACTCAAAGGATGGTTCAGTTCATAACATGATAACACACCATGGTCTATACCATTAAGAGATGACAATTCCGCACTATTTGTATCCAAATATGCAATTTGAAACTCTAACTGAGTATCATCATAAAAGTTATCACCAAAATCAGTCTCAAGAGTAGACACACACAACTCATCTTCTATAATAATGCCTGAAATAGTAACTGGTTCCTCCTCGAATTTCCAATGAAAAAACTGAACCTGAAGTCGACAACAATTATCATAGAGGCACTAACCATTTAAAAATCGTTGGGCATCCGAGATTGAGTCAACAAACTCAACTGCAGAATCGTAAGAATATTCCATTCTTTCCACCGAGCAATGCAAAAATATTTGATATAAATCCTTGTCAGAAACTGGATGTTGAATCTGTTGGCACTTATGAATTGTCACAAAGAGGACTCGGCTTGGCACTGTAACTCTATTAAAATCCACACATCGGTTCCAGAGAAGAAATACAAGTTTTCTTCCATTGTAAATGGAGAGTCTAAGTGTAGGTATGGCTTTTGGAACTGAAAGGAGCTCATATAGAAACAAAGGAAAACCAACAGAACAGCCACATGTTCAAAAAAAACAGACACCAGCAGTCAATACTTTCTAACAGACATTTCTACGAACACCTTATGGACGCAGATGTACTCTTGAGCAGAAAACACAAAAACTAGCAACATCAACAGCATGGAAGTAAAGTGCAGCAGCAGGAAGAGAGTGCCATGGCAAATAGATTTCCAGTGTTACCTTAGATTAATTGGTTCATGGTTTTGTCACTGCAATGGAACCAAACAGAGACGAATGGTGGAAAACGGCCAAGACCAATAATAGGAGCAGCAACGAATTGAATGGATGTGATGATGAGCGGCCGACCGGTGATCGGAGCAGACGGATATCGGCGGCTGGTGGACAGAGTCACAGAGGCGATTGTGGTTGTTCTTATGAAATATAAATTAGTTAAATAATATGAATATGAAATAAATAAAAAGGATATACTAACTAAATATTTATTTATGGCAAAAAAAAAACTAAATATATTAAACTAATTTAATTGATTTTTTAAAATCTTATGTTAGTTTTTATTTTTATAATCCTACGTCTCTTTACACGCTTAAAAAAAACTCAAGTATTTATTTATCTTTACATTTTATGATCACTTATAATTTATTTTTCACATATTTTCTTTTTAAATATAATTCTCAAGTATTAATTTTTATTTTTATTTCGTTTTATATTTATTGCCTTTAATATTTTTCAATTTTTTCCTTATTTTATTTGTACTATATTTGGTTCATTTGTAGCATACTATAAACTTCAAAATACAAAGTAAAAATTAAATTATTAAAATATTTTTAGATAAAGTAGCTGCCATGTAGGATAGAGTTAGTTTAGTTTTGATTAATTTTGAACGAGTCTAGTTTGAGAATAAGTTTGATAAACTAAACTATTTTGGAAATTCACTCCATATATTATATTATAAGAAATATATATATAGTTATTGGTGATAATATATATATATATATAAAGAAATAATATATTGTGACTATGTATCTTAGTAAATCTATACCTTGGAAACAAATAATTTCCTCCCCTATACAAATAGGGTTCGGCCGAAACATGTATTACGCACAGTGTTATCAGAACCGGACCGGACCGGCGGTCCGACCGGGTTCGAACCGGAACCGGTACCTTTAACGGTTCGGTTCGAAAAATTCCGGAGGATGTAAACGAACCCGGTTCGATAGCCGTTTTTTTGGAGAACCGACCGGTTTTAAGCGGACCGGGCGGTTCTCCGGTCCACCGGTTCGATTAAAAAAAAACTGTGAACCCTAAATCTTCAGATCCGCCGCCTCAGACTTCCGCCTAAAAAACAGGACACCCGTTCTCCGGTTCCACTCCAACTTCCACTTGAACCTTCTGCCTCTTCACCTTCACCTTCCGCATCCGATCGAGAACGAGAACTGTTGCTGACCTGACAATGAACGGGAGAACGGTGACTGCTGATCTTCGACCGCGACCGTGACCCGTTCTCAAGTGCCACCTCCAACGCGGGGGAATACTATTAGATGTACATATTGTACATACATTGATAGGTACTCATACTTGTATAGATACATGGTACCTTAGGTTGACTTGTATAGTTGACTAGTTAGTTAGGATTGATCTCCTATATATAGTGGCATCCTAACATGTAAATACTTGGTTGATTCATTATACATACTTGATTATTATACATATGAGTCAACCCCCTCTCTACACTATCTAATATGGTATCAGAGCCATGGTATTTCCAGGTTCGATTCATGATTTTTCGAGAGGATTTTTCATCGATTTGAGCTTGGATCTTGAGGATTTCAGCTTCGATTCATTGGATTACTTGAAGATCATTCAGTTGCTGATGTATATCGTGAATTTGCTGATCAATAATTGCTGTTTGGATTGAGGATTTCAGCATTACTGGATCAGTAGTTCAGCATTTCGGTTTCAGCATTTCAGTTTGCTGCATGTACTGTTTCATCGATTTGGAGTTTGTTCATCGATTCTTGATCGATCCTGTGATTTGGATTCGATCTGGTGTTGTACCACGAGTCTAAGATCGATTGCTGCTGCTGGATTGATCGATTCTTTGCTCTGGAATTTGGATTACTGCTGCTGCAATTCAGTTTTCAGCTTGCGTAGAATGTTTGATGAAATCTGAGATTGATTCCTTTGATTCGCTTCTTCGTGCTTATTGTTCCCGTGGAATTAAACCAATTGCGATCATTTATGTGGTGGTGCGATTGTCATATTCGTTGCGGATTTACGCGGATTTGGATTATTGCAGCTGCGTTTCTGCAATTTCTAGTCAAGTTTCTGCTGGTTTTGGCTGGACTTCAAATCTGCAATTCGAGGTTTCATTTCGAGATTTCTGCATTTCATATGCTATCTGAGCATCATTGCGAAGTTTTTGTGAAGATCTGAGCATCATTAACGCTTCTTGGAGGTAATTGCAATTCGATTTTCGTTTTCGCGCCTATTTTGCTGCTGGATGTTCGATCTTCGATTTCGAGCTTGTTTCTTGATCATTTGCTGCGATTCGAATTGCATTGGATTCGCATTTGATGCTGCTATTGATTCCAAGCTGCAATTTGTTAATTTCTGCTGTGGATTGGATCAATTTGATCCGTTATTGGTTCGACTTGGCTGAGTTCTTGGTGCTGTAGTATTTTGACTGCATTTTCTTCAAATTCAACTTGGATAATCGATTATTTGCTGCGTTATGGATTGGTTTTGATGCGCCGTATGGTTCCTGCTGGATTCGAGGCTCCAATATGTCGATTCAAGTTATAGGATTGTCTTGATTTGGCATGATGCCATCCTATGATCTGGATTTCAGCAATCTCTTGATCGAAGGAGTTCTTTGGATCGATTCTTCAGGATTAAGTGCGCGATTGAGGCAGCAATTGGTTATAGGTTGAATTGTTGATTGTTTGCAGCGATTTTGAATGGATTTCTGGGGTTCTATGAAGAACACCTGGGAATTATGGTTGAAGATTTGAAGATCTTCAAAGTCTGCCCAGGTTTATATAATCTGGAAATTGCTGCGTCTCGCTAGGATTGAACCTGCGACCTGTTGCTTCAGTAAATGTGTGGATATTTTTGCGTCTGCGTGGTATCGAACCCGCGACCTCTGGCACTGTGTTGTGCTCCCTCCGTACACCGGATTTTTGGCATGGAGTTGGCTCGTCTCGTGCACCCCTGTGCACCCTCATGTGCTCTGTACATGCCTAGGCCTCTTTATGCGACTTTGTGCGAATTTGGGGGCTGATTTTGAAGTTTTGAAGACTTTGGGGCTTCTTTGCAAGCTTTTGGAGATTTGAGGCTGTTTTATGCAGTTTTCAAATTTGGGATGCTCTTTTGAAGACTTTGGGGCTGTTTTGGAGCAGTTTCGAAGTTCGGAGCATTTTTGCTGGATTTGTGAAGTTTGGGGCTATTTTGAGGATAGTTCTGAAGATTGGGGCTGTTTTGAGGACAGTTCTCAAGTTGGGGCCGTATCCCGAAAATTGGATTTTCGAGGGGCCGTTTTGTGAAGACCGGGTTTGTTGGACCTTGGCATTTTAGAGCGGGTTTTAATTTTTCCCATGGATCATTTGAGCGGGTTTTGATTCCCTTGGCTCATTCTGAACGGGTTTACCCTTGGCTCTATTTGACCGGGTTTTAATTGGACCTTGGCATTTCATTCATCATCGACCTGTTCTCTCAAATTTTCCTTTTAATTCTTTAGAAAGGAAGAAGAAGGAAAAGATGGGGGAATATTAGATGTACATATTGTACATACATTGATAGGTACTCATACTTGTATAGATACATGGTACCTTAGGTTGACTTGTATAGTTGACTAGTTAGTTAGGATTGATCTCCTATATATAGTGGCATCCTAACATGTAAATACTTGGTTGATTCATTATACATACTTGATTATTATACATATGAGTCAACCCCCTCTCTACACTATCTAATAAATACGGGAAGGGTGGGGTGGGGTGGGGTGGAGGAAAGGAGGTTGGACGAGAGATGAAGAGAGAGAGAGAGAGATGAAGAGAGAGAGATGAGAGGTTGGAGAAAGAGAGGAGATATGAGAGTTTGGAGAGAGAGAGGAGAGATGGCAGATAGATAGAGTGAAAAGTTGGAGAGAGAGAGAGAGAGTCATGACATATGGAGATACAGGAAAGGCCGAAAGGGAGTTAAATGGTCAGAGCGGGCGGACCGGGTTCGAACCGGGCGAATCGGAAACTGGACGCTTATCCGGTTCGATGCCCGGTCCGGTTCTGATAACACTGATTACGCACTCATTATTGTGCAATTAATCATTCACCCTACCAACAATAAGAGAGTGCCGCCTAGTAATCCCTTAGCATACTTCATTCCATTCGTGATATCTAGTTCATGGAGACTTGTGCCCTCATTTCTGTTTGTGAGCTTGAGAGATCCTATCCAGCGAGCCGCGAAACAGCATCGTTTAAGAATCTTGGGGGCAAGGACTGAAGATCTAAGAGTAGAGTTAACTACAAATGTGGGCTTCTTCTACGAGTCTAGGACCTGCGTTGGATTTATTTCGCTACTACCGGTTAGTATTTGTGATTTACTTATGACACGTTAGTGATTTATCCATGTGATTTCCTACAAGAACCATGATACAGATTCCGACGATTGAGATTCCGAGGTTCCGAATTTCTGCTTCAGTGGCATGTTGTAATTATCATCAACATTGATGGCATTTACTATCTCTCTCACACATCGGAGGATAGCGGAACGTGAAGTCGGATTCTTTATATTTTCCCTTCCTACAAAAGCTCATATGTTTATCTGATCTAACAAATAATGTGTGTTGATAATGACACTTTATGTGTCATTTATGCTGGAAGTAGATCTCAAATCTATGTTACCAAACACAAGGTGCTTGTTTCAGTCTATACAAGAATTTTTTTTAACACCTTATTTTCATGCCTTTTGACAACAAGACTAGGAGTTTGATCTACATAAACCTCATCTTCTATTGTCTTGTATAAAAAAGTTGATTTCACGCTCAATTGGTATGAAAATCATACATTTTAGGCTGCTAAAGCAATGACTAATTTGATGGTATCTAATCTGGACACACAGAGACATAAGCTTCTATGTAGTAAACTCCAAACTATTATTTATACCATATGACTAGTCTTGTCTTATACTTATCAATCTCACCATTTTTCATAAGATTAGTCTTACCCATTTGACTATTATAGTTTTATGACATTTATGCAAGTCAACTAGATCCTAATTTTGATTATTCTCTATTGAAATTATTTTTACTCGCTTACCCATTTTTCATATTTAATAATCACTCATAACTTACGGGATCACAATATACAAACAAATAATAACGGGCATAAAACTCAGAATCTTTCCTATGAATAGGGACAATTCTAGCTTCATATTCATCCAAGTAATATGACATCTTGACTGATTTTCGAGTCCTCCCCTAATTGGAACTCCCTGCTTCATGAAGATCAAGCATATTTGCAGTAGGTGAGGCTTCATAATCCACCAATTCTTCTTCATATGCATTTTATGCACCTTTTTGATTCTATTTGTGTGATCTTCTATAATGTCATATGCATGCCCTTTAACTGTCTTCCATGGTGCTTTTACCATTTCTCAATGTGGCTCTTCAACAACATCATCGTCTTCAATTTACAGATTTTCATTAACTTCGCCATTTTCAAGGATAGATAACTTATGTGTAGAATTGTTTGAATTCCATGTCCATGACTTTGCTTCATCGAATGTGACATCTCTACTTGTCACTATCTTCCTAGTTTCTAGTTTGTAGAGTTTCTAAGCCTTTAACACATTACTCAAACCCAATACGATGCATTTCTCTGATTTGGGATCTAATTTTCTTCTAATAACATCATGTACTTTTGCATATGTTACACATCCAAAAATTCTAAAATACTTCACTGATGGATTTCTTCCACACCAAGTATCATATGGAGTATTGTCAGAAATTGAAAAATTAGGTCATTATTCAAAATATGGAAACTCCATATCACAGCTTTAGGCCAAAAACGTTTTGGAACTTTTCTAGCTATCAACATATTTCGTATCACGTTCTCAACTGTTTTGTTCTCCATTTTTGCAACTTCATTTTGCTGAGGGGTGTGTAGAGCTAGTTTGTGTCGAATGATGCCTTATTCTTGACAATAGTACTCAAACTACTTGGAATAAAACTCTCATCCATTATCAGTTATAAGCACTTTGATTTTATTACAAGTTTCATTCTCAATTGCTGCTTTGAAAATCTTGAACTTATGAAGTGCCTCATATTTTTAATTAATATTGTCACTCAAGTTTTTCTTGTGTAATCATCAGTAAATAAGATAAATAGTCTATTTCCACCATTATATATATGTTAAGCTGGTATGTCCACATATGTCGGAATGAATCAACTGATCTTTGGCCATCTATTTTGCCTTCATTGTAAAATGACATCGTTCATACTTCAATCACACTATCTTCACATAGATTATACTGTATTGTAATAGAAGACAAACCTTTTATCACCTGTAGCTTACTGAGGGTGTTAAATCAATGAAATTCAGATGGCCAAATATGTTATGCCATAGTATGAATCAACTTCTATTTCTGCATTGGTTGCTTTCACTTTTTCTTCCGATCTTCCTTTCGATTGTTGCCAATCTCATCTTCGTATTCTCAGCCTTTAGTGGATACAATCTGTTAGTTTTCATGAAAATTTGCATAATTGAAAATTTCTTGTCTTCAATTATTTCACATGTGTCACCATTCATATTGAAAATTTATTTTGTAGTAATCGGTCAACAATCAACATATTTGTTTTCAGACTAGGAATATACAAAATATCAGAAATAGTCTCAACGAAACTATTAAGAGATCTGAATTTTATACCACATTTACTTTGCACTCGAATGAATGAATGGTCTCTAAAAGTTACAGAGGACCTGTAGCCTTCATCAAATTTACTGAACACCTTCTTACGAACAATTATATGGTTACTACAACCAGTGTCAATAAACCACACATCTGCTGATATTAGTTAATGAGAAATTTTTACTGTCGTCATTTACACTTTCTTTTCCTCATTCTTCTTCAACCTCTGCAAAATTCATCCGCTCATTATTATCTTCAGGCAATCTTGCCCAATATTATGTTTGATAATGGTCATACTTGTAGCATATGTGACACTGACCATTTGTTTTGTAATCTCGTCTTCCTTTGCCGCGACCTCTTTTATTGCCGCATCTTCTCTTCATTGATTATTGTTGTCACTTTGCGTCTTCCTTTGCCACGACCTCTTTTATTGCCGCATCTTCTCTTCATTGATTATTGTTGTCACTTTGCTTGGTTATACATTCATGCTTTGAGAATGTTGTTCCTGCCATTCTAATGCTCTTATACTTCAACATCCTCTCAACCATTTTTTTTAATAGGAGGGAAATTAACGGCTTCACCATGAATCGATCCCGTGAGCTCTGATACCATATAAAAAATAAAACGTGCACCATAACCAACTGTCCCATAAATCCAAACTTATGAATGCATGATTTAATCTTTATACTTCAATATTCCACGTTTGGACTTCCTCGATCTCTTCCTTTGAAACCACCTCTACCCCTATAGTTGTAGTAGTTTGCTTGACTGAAACTACCACTATCAGCCACTACCTTTAATACAGTGACATCACTGTTGAAAGTCTGTTCAACTTTTGTTATGTACAACTAATCAACTATGTAGTTCATCAAATATTAAGGAGTCAATGTCTTTTGACTCCTTTACTGTACAAATTACATGATCAAACTTAGGACTTAGGTTTCGCAATATCTTCTCCACTACTGTCGTATCACTGATTGATCTCACTGAAAAGTTTCATCTTATTATTGATTTCAAGATTTTTGGACCCATATACCATTATTTTCTCTCCTTCCTTTATTTTGAGAAGTGCGAACTCCGCTAATAGTTTTTTTCCGGTGAATTTTCCTTTGAACGTTAAAAGTAGTTTTAATTTACCGGCCAATTTATATTTTTCGCCGGCAAAAGCATGAATTCTTGTAGTGATGCACTATTGAATCAAAGTTACTCAAACATTATTATTATTATTATCACTGCAGCAATAATGTCAATGTGTATGCGCATAGGCATATTATGCCCTGTCGTAATACATATCGAAAGCTCATAAACTTAATGTGGCCACTCTAGCCTTTTCAAGTTCGAAGAATTATGGTTCTGCATCCTGAGTTGGCAATGAAACCTCTGAATATACAAATCCGCCACGTGGTCGATCTCGTCCTCGAGCTTGAACTCCTCGCCGCACTCTTCCCTCGAGCTCTTCACCATCTCGATCACCGACTCCGTCCCCATATTGTCCACGTCATCACCACCCTCTAAAAATCCGTCTAGTTCCTCCTCCTCATCTTCCACCATCGAAGAATGATTCATCATCATATCCGGAAACTTCACCTCGAAATCATCCTCGTCGTAATCCTCACCACCTTCTTCCTCCTCGCTCTGCGCCATTTGACGCCGCATCCATAGCTTAAAGCTCGAGGCGGGCCCGCCTCGGCTCTCTTGGTAGAGGACAATGGCTTTTGTCTTGTCTTCTTGATCTAAACCACCTTTGTCGTGGTTGGTTCGTAGAAGGTTGTTATTGAGTTTCTTAGAGACGGAGGCCATGTTCATTAGAAGCTTCTTGTTTCGGAGCATGGAGATGAGGGCGAGTCGGGCTTTGACGGAGTTCATGGCGGCCAGGACATGTTTTATGAACTTAGAAGCTCCTTTCTTCATCTCATACACTTCAAGCTAGACTAGATAGGGTTTGTAATTTCTGCAAATAATTAAACTATGGCGTTGGGAAGATATTTTGCATGGAACAAGGGGTTACGTTCAAGGGTTTTATATACTTAGCTTAGCTCGTTAGCTTCCATTTGTGGTGGTTCCTGTGCTTTTCCTTTTACCTTTGCTTTTTTTTTCTTTGTGCCTATAATTCTTTTTCATATTTTTTTGTCAATGTGGATTTCATCACTACTCGTTTTCTGTCTCTTATTTTATATATATATATATATATATATATATATATATATATATTGCTTCTCAATTATCCATCTATTTTGTTGAAAAGTAGCTAGAAATCGACCATTTGTATAAATACAATAATAATACAAAATAGAAATGAACATATATATATGATATGAGGCAATATTACATTTTTTGTTATGTGTTTCATTCTTTGATATAGTATGAAATGCACCCTTGATTGCACATTCTCATTTAATCTAAAGTGAAAGAAAATAACACTATGGGCATCACTATGACTTAAATTTAAGTTATATATAGTGATATATTTATATAAGCAACTACCTAATAATATAACCTCCAAAAGTAAAAGTAGGAAAGGTATATGAGAATACCAAAGTGGACATTTTTGGTACGTTAACTTATTGGTTAAGTGTAGGGAAACAAATAGAGAGCCGTGCCCCAAAAGTAGTGGACCATAACAAATAGAATAATACTAATAACAATAATTAATGAGAACAAATTTATGGTCAGATCCACAAAATCTGCTTTAGTGCTAGCTAGCTATAGTAGCTAGAATAGATAAAGAGAAGCAAAGCAGAGACGGAACGGAACTGTTCCTTTTAACATACACGAATTCAGTCAGACGTAAGAGAGTGAAAAACAAATCAATGGGCGCCTCTCTTTCTCTTACGCATGCAACAACACAAATGGAGATTGGAAATTTTTCACACAAATAACCCTTAATAGAAACCAAATATGAAAATAGCGTTATTTTAAAACTATATCTAGCATGCTAAAACGTGTCATTATTGTTAACAACATCGTGCTAGTTACCTTCACGAATATACGGCAACTAGCTCACCGTTGCTGACAACAGCAGCAGAAACCAGTGATATCAGAAACAGACCGGACCGGCGGTCCGACCGGCTTCGAACCGGAACCGGTGTCTCCAACGGTCTGGTTCGAGTAAATTCGGAGGATGTAAGCGAACCCGGTTTGGTAGCCGGTTTTTTAGCGAACCGGACGGTTTGGAGTAGACCGGCCGGTCTAGCGGTCCGCCGGTTCGTATTAGTAAAAAGCAAAAAAAAAAAAAAGAAGAAAAAAGAATGCAAAATCCTAAAGCGAGCAACGTGATGTTGGATTCGGCATTCAGAACTCGGATAGGTGTTTTCGGCCTTGCGAAAATGATTCAGCGTAAAGAAAATAAGGCCCACCACTCGACGGTGGAGATCGCAGGGACTCCAGGGTATATGGCGCTGGAGAGTTTTCTTTCCGTAAAAGCGACGGTGGAAATGGTCATGATTTGGCGACAATCTTCTTCTCCGGTGAACCCAGCTCAATTTCTTCTCCGGCGACCCACCTGATGGAATGAGGGAGAGAAAGAAACGGGAATTGCAAAGAGAGAGAGAGAAACCATGTAACAATGGTGTGGTGGTTCAGCGCATCATCCCTTAACCAGATGTCAGGGGTTTAATCCCACTAGTGACCATGAGAATAGAAAATTGTTCATAGACAAGAGAGAGAAAGATGGGAAAACTAAAAAGTAAAAGAATTGTTTTATATAGTATATTATATGCAACGAAGGTTGAGTCAACTATGTATCTGAACCGGGTTCGAACCATCGAACCGGGAACCGGAGCACTTTCCGGTTCGATGACCGGTCCGGTTCTGATAACACTGCCAGAAAATGTTACCGTTGAATAATAACTGTGTTATATAACTTATAATAATGTTGGGAATAAGTACGTTATGATATTGGGTACAACCTGCAGGAAAGTTATAGAACACCGTAGTTCAATATATTAAAATAATAAATGTATGATGTAATCTTATATTACATTTTTTTTTTATATAATCTCTCATAATAGTGAATGTGAATGTAGTTTGGACGTAATTTTATATTATATAATAGACTTCACATATAATAGATTACATAAAAAAACAGATGTAGCGTGATTTTGCATCTAACATTACGAAGAGTATTTATTATTTTATTATTATTTATTAAATCGTTAAAAGTAATTTTATTATTATTATTATTATTTAACTTTTTATCTCTTCATGAGTCATTATTATAATAAAAAACAAAGTTCGTGATATTCGTACAAAATGAATAAAGTATTTTTTCATAGCATTTTTTACGAATATTATTTTATAAAACTATACAAAATGTTTCAATTAATAGAATTTGAATAGTTATGAGAATTTTGTTTTAATATTTGATTTTTATAATTTATTAATAGACTATACTTATTAAACACAAATATAAAGTTGAAGAAGTATATTAGTTGTTCTCAAACTAAATATTTGTTTAACTCTTATCATATTAAAATATAAAATAGTTTAAAATAATAATAAAGTTGTTTCGTTATTTCCTGAATCCATAGACCCCCATGGGGGGGGGGGGGGGGGGGGGGGGGGGCAGTCTCCCAAAGTGGTTGCTAACCGGTTCTCGGGTTGTCGAATCTTCGAGTTGATTGTTATGTAGAGTCCTAGTCGCGGTGTCGGAACCCGTAAGTGTTAGATTGTCGATATGTTGTACTGTTGGAATATTGGTATGTCGGCTGTCTTCAGGCCCATAAAATGGCTAAGTGTTTGAGCGTCCATACATATGGTTGTTTGCATGTTTGCATCTCATATTACAATTGACTTCACATTACATTGTTTGGTTTGCTAAATGACGTAATGTAATATTACATCTCAAATCACATCCATCCAAACACTCTATTAACGTAAAATGGACGTAATGTGAGATTACTTGAAATGTGAGATTACAAGTAATGTAATGTTAGATTGCATTATTTGGTTGGTGCTGTAATATGGAGTGTAACGTTAGATTACATTATTTGGTTTGCTTTGTAATGTGCATTGTAATGTGACTTTTGATGGATATATGTCTAATTCGGGTTCGTATTTACATTCCGGACTTTGCAAACACGTCAAAATCACCCAGAAAGAACAAAAACACGTTACCGAGGGTCGAAACAGTCCCGACGCGCGACACACGCGTCCGGACCTCCGGATTGCCCAAGACGTCCCGAATCGCGTCGGGATTGTCCGAACCCGACGTGATCCGAGCCGAGTCGTCGTCTGCAGCGTGCGCGTTACATTTGTGTTCTTACACCAAGTTAGAGTTCTCCAATAGCCAACATTGATCAAACCAGACGATGGTTCATACTTTCCTTTAAACCGGCGTTGAACCGCACAAAAACCGGGATCGGTTCTACATTACATTACTTGTAATATCACATTTCAAGCAATCTCACATTATGTCAATGTTTAAGTATTTTCAAAATATTTAATTGTTTTCAGCTGATTTTAACGGAAAAATATGCAACAAAATTATGTTTTAAAATATAAAGGAGTATAATACACATAAAAATCTTAAAAGAGGACAGTCGTAATTTTGGTGCGTATGTATTAATCTAGTACTTTCCAATAGCCAACATTGATCAAACCAGACAACGGTTCATACTTTCCTTTAAACCGGCGTTGAACCGCACAAAAACCGGGATCGGTTCTAACATTACATTACTTGTAATCTCACATTTCAAGTAATCTCACATTATGTCAATGTTTAAGTATTTTCAAAATATTTAATTGTTTTCGGCTGATTTTAACGGAAAATACGCAACAAAATTATGTTTTAAAATATAAAGGAGTATAATACACATAAATAAAAATCTTAAAAGGGGACAATCGTAATTTTGGTGTATATGTATATGTGTTAATCCAGCACTTTTTCCTAAATAATATTATATAATTTTAATATCTATAAATATAATTATGTAATTTTATTTATAATAATATTATATATACTCTGATTTACGAATAGTTTTTCATTGTGAAAATATAGATGAAAACCTTTCGAATGACATATAATATTTATATTTTTAATTTACATTGACAATTGTAACAAATTAATCAATAATACTATTCATATATATATTTTTAATATATTAATTTTAAACATGAATTTCTATATAAAACGCAGATTTATATATAACATAATTTTTTTTATGAAAATAGAATTCCACTTAACGCTCGTCTTTATTAAACCTTGACACTAACTACCACCAAGTAAGTTATACATAGAGTAATCTGTTTTAGTGTATATGATTATATATATTGAAGAATTGGCATGCATTGACTAGAAGGAAAAGAAACTAGAGCCACAAAATGTGTTATTTTAAGCAATTAATAATATATATATGTAGGTACACATTGGCTGCTGCTTTGGCACAGCTTTATTGTTGTCATACCATAATATATGTTCAAAAGCAAAAGAAGATCCATTAGAAGCAGCACATAGTTAGACTTAGACTAGACATAATTGGAAGAAGAGGTTAGGAATGATAAAATCAGGATGAAATTAAAGCAAATAATTAACCACATGGTGCATATGAAAAATATGGATGAATTCCAAGACCTGCTAGGAAATTGCCATTTGATCTACCGTCCTGAGAATTACAGCCAAGATAGTAGAGAATATATTAAGCATTATAATATTCAGTTATTATTAGGGTTTTACTGGCCAAAAAAAAAATAAATATTTGTGTCACTTTTAGCATTTTCAGTAGGCTTTTAGATTTTTTTTTTTTAATGCTTGTCAAATAAAATTACTAAACATTTTAGCATTAAAATTGCTTAAACATAATTCTTAGGTGAGTTTGATATTTATACCAAATTAATTTAAAAAAAATCGTGTGTTCAATTTAGTCTATATATGCTTGATTCAAACTTGAGACAATAGAAAAACAAAATCACAAAATCTACTAAATATTTTATGGGTAAATCTTTAAATTGTGAAATTTTTTGTGAAAAATCTATAAAAATTATCAAGTAACACATGTTAAGTAATGATTGTTTATAAAATGGAAATAGAATGTTGTTATGTATTGCCATGTGGACCTATAAATAATTTCTATAAATTTTTCGCAGTTTTTTTTTTTCATGTTCTAGCATTATTCAGATTTTATACGCGTTTATTGAATTGATTGATGTACATATATTAGATACCATATTTACCTAAACTCGTAGAATTTCAAGGATGGAGCCACACGGGTACCGAATTAATAAATCATTTTCCTACTAATTTTGATTCATTATTATTCTGTGGTGTATGAACTTTTGCATGCGAGGTGATGATTGCTTCCATGTTGATATATATTATTGAACTTCTTTTTTGGTTAATAAATAACTAGTGGATTATATATCCAAGCAGATAAAGTATATGAGAGAGTATCTATCTATCCTACACCATAATAATCTAATAAAGAATTATAATTCCGTCTAATTCCACCCAAATTAACTTAAAAGCATACATGAAATAATCGCGAATTCAATCTTTAAAATTTATAAAAATGAGTATCAATAACATACAAAATAAGTTATTAAAATCCGAAAAACTAATACGAACCAACACTACAAGAATGTAGGGTCAATTAACTCGAACTTTGACACGGGGTGTTTCCCCGTGTCAAATTGCCACGTAATTAATTCGGATTTGACACGAACTTTTAGTTAATACGAACTTTGCACGGTATTTTGCCTCGTGTCAATTTGATACGACCTTTAACACGGATCTGACACAAATATAATGTCCCGAGTTAACTTCGTGTACAATTTGTGGAAGAAAGATTATTGAACATGACTTTGATTCGAATTAGACACGAGGCACAATGTTTTAATTTATTTTATGAAAATAAAAGTGTGTGTATGAAGATTCGAACCAACAACCTCACGTTGTATAATAATAATAATGCTAATAAATCACGCATTGCCACTTGACAAAGGAATCACTTTGCCATTTAATGTTGAATAATAAACTTACCTAAGGTTTTCTGAAGGTTAAGGATTTTAGTTTATGATATATTAGTCATCCATGTATAGGAGTTTTACATTCTAAGTACGTTTAAAACCACAAAATTAATCTTAAAGCACACATCTAAAATCACAATATTTAATTCTAAAGGTATATTTAGGGTCACCATATTTACCTATAAAATAAAACACACATTTAGAATCAATAAGGACTATTGACCCTCATTTATAATATAATTTAGGCTCTTATAGTTATTATCATAAAATAATTTTTAGATAGAATAAACATTTTACATATTTGGTGGTTGTTAGAAATACAAATCTATAATAAAAATGAATGTATGTAAAGTTAAAGTGTTAAATTTAATATACAATAATAATTATATAAATTTTAAAAATAGGATATTATCGAAAAAAATAAAAATAGGAAAATAAACTTTAAGGTTACCATGTTGACCCTAACACGAACTTAGAATCAAATTTAACCATAAAACAAACATTTATAGCTACATGATTAACCATAAAATACTTGTAGAAACAATAAACTCATATACCGTAAACCAATATACCCTAAATCAACATACTATAAATCTCGATATCCTAACCCATAAACCAATACTTTAAACCGCTATACTCTAAATCAACATACCATAAATCACTATACCTTAAATCATAAACTACTATACCCTAAATCACCATACCTTAAATCACTATACCCTAAATCATAAACTACTAACCATAAACCACTATACTCTAAATCACCACATCCTAAATCACTATACCTCAAACTATAAACAATTTGATCCTAAAATACGAGTTTGTAATTTAAGTTACCTTTAAACACACTGTTGGAATCCTCATATTAATTTTAGCAAATATAAACAATATGATGTTAATTAATATTTCTCAACTTCATGGCCAATATATATATATCCCAACTTAATTTTAAAGGCGATAAACGTTTATTGTTATAATACATAACACACATTTGTTACATATGTGTTAAATTTATCTAGTAAATTATCAATTCATTAACAAATAGTAAATAATGTTGAGTATATATGTATGCAATACAACATATATTTGCATGCTATATTTTATAATACTGATTTTTTCGATATAAATATTTATATTTTAGATTATTCATACTTATGGTTAACCCTATAATATGTTAGCGTATGGTGATTGGGCGCCATAAATGGAAGCTCATTAATATGTATATGTTACCTTAGACAATTGGGTAAATGTCGCATTAGGAAAATTAGGCTAGACCTAAATCTCAATTGACGTGAGAGGCCCAAAATTGGGCCTCCCTTATACACTAGGCCGGTCCAACTAGTGAGTGGGCAAAGTGGACTTTTGTCCACTTTGCTCGTCTTATAAATATAGAGTGTTAGGGGTTTTATTAGGGTAATTCATATTCCTCTTTGTGTAATTTGAGAGAAAACATTCCTCCCAAATAACCCTAGTTTCGACCGAACCACCTCATTCACCAAGGGTGTGCCAATTTGCTTTGAGCAAACACTCTGAAGATCTGTCTCTGTCAAGAATCGATCAGAGGCTTTGCTGTGGAGACTATACCGCGTTGGGCTTCCTTAATAAGAACCTCTACGCGTTCCGTCCGGTGGATCGAGAACTCCCTCAGCAAGATTTTGGGACTACGAAAAGCGATTAAGGTATGTGCACATCTTCTGTTGCGTAATTGTGTTTATTCCTATTAAACTCTATACCACTATACCATAAATCACTATACATTAAATTAATAAATCCTAAACTCGATACCACTATACCATAAATCATAGCATTGTATATATATTAGGTAACTGGAAATTACAAAAGATTTTTGTCTCATATTTTATGTTTTATGTTAAATAAAGAAACCATCTATATAAATAAATAAACAAATAATTAAAATTTTATATTTAAATGACAAACTTATATAGTTTGATAGCTAAAAGTCTAAGACCTCTACCTACGAGAAATCACTACTTCATAAAAAAAAAAAAAATTAAAAACTCATTATTCAATATATATATATATATATATATATATATATATATATATAATGTAATTACTAAATCAATAACATAAAACATATAGTATAATTAATTTGATAAAAGTTAAAAATTAACAAATGTATAAAAAGTTTATATATATATTTGATGTATATTCTTCATATTAACAAATATAATAATACTATGGTCAATTCTTTTGTTGATTTTATTATGTTAATAGTTTTATATTCTATATATATGTACAGAAGATCCACTTAAACTTATTTATACATGTACTAAATTTTAGTTAGTGATTGGATTTGAAAGTTTAATCAATTACTATTATATTACATCGCAATATACTTTTTTTTTTCTCAAACTGGACCAAATATATATATATATAAACAAAATTTGTAAGTGATATATTTTTTCAAAGCCCAAACCTTTTCTTAAAGCCCAACTTACTATTAGCCCTACTATATATAATGTCTGCTAGATGTATGAGTGCGTGACTGTGATACTTCCGCTAGCTAGATAGAGTGTTACACAGCTTTGCCGCATTCGTGCCATTTCTTCCATTAGCCAGGGTGTTCCTCCACCAGTCGAGTGATTGAAAGATTGTACGGTTTACTCAAAGTCTATCTTCTTCCACAGTGATCCTCAATTCAATAAACGAACGAGAGTTATTGCGTGAGATCGTAAACCTAGAAGATTTGCCTCGGTATACACTGAGGGTTTCCATATTTTTTTGCCCGAAATGGTTTTAAATAGTAGTTTTCTTATTTGTTCACTATTCATCGAATAAATCTGATATAATTGCGATCCTTCATTGGTTTTAACATATTATCCGGTTCTTAATTATCGTTTATTAAAATTGGACATATATATATATATAATATATATATATATAGAGAGTAAAGTAAAAGTGGTGTTTGAACATAAATACCTCCTCTAATACTACCCTTTTTTTCTGTGGTAAACAAAATTATGCTTATGTAATTTGTTGATATATGTGAATTTCTATTTATGTATCCCGAACCATCAACTAAAGCTACTCGTGATTAACATCACACGCCGATTACCATTTTCTTCTCTTCCATTTCCAATTGAATTGAATTCAATTGATAACCATAGTCGTTATGTTTGCATCTAAACCTAGGGTGTTACGTATTTCGAAGCTTGGATACAAGTATGTAAATAAAGGACATCAACCATCCCAAAAAGGAAAATTAGTTTCTCTAAACGACAATTTCCAATCCACATGAAGGAGAATTAGTTTCTGTGGTCATTCTGATGCGTTGTGAGAGTCGGACTCTGGAGGAGCGGTCGGAATTGGAGGGCTTAGAGATGGAGAGGGACAACTGTAACCGTATTGTGTCATAGTATGGATACATGTGGTTCATAAAATTTTAAGCGGTTTATGGATTGTATGAAAAAGTATGTAATGTATATATGAATGTAGGTTTTGACCCATTATGATCCCTTGACCAATGGATAACTCCTATTGCTTTGTTTTCTCTATGTTGGTCTCTGGCTCTAGGGGGACATATTGGATCTGGAACGGTTATTAAGTGAAGTTACTACGTTAGAACTTCTTGTTGTGTTTATGTGCATATTAAATTTGTGGTAATTGATACTATTTTATTGTTGGTGAAAAGCACTGCTTCAATTCAAGTGTTGAAAATAGGTGATTTCCCATTTGACCAAAAAAAAGAAGGTGATTTCCTTATTTAGATCTGATGTAAAATAAATTGCAAACCAAAATTGATGACAAGAACACAAAATTTGACTTATTCACATTTTTATTTCAAACTTATTAATTATTAATTTTAAATTCCTCCTTCACTTTTAAATCATTGACGTAAACTTTTTATTTCAAATTTTTTATATTGAAATAAAATAAAAGCATGATTTGATAGTTCGCATATATAGAGACCTGACACTAAGACTGAGTATAAACTAGAAGAGTCCGAGGTTTCGACGATCCCGACCTGAGTCCGTCTCGAAATTAGGTCCGATTCCGAATAAAATCGGGCTCGGGCTTTTTAGTCAAATTCCGAAAAGGCCAGATCCCCTCCGAGTTTACTATATATATTTGTTCCACCTAACTACAATAAAGTTAATATCTAACTATGGTCATAAATAAAAATAAAAGTAAAAACCTACGCCTACCCCTAGTCGTCCTTATCTATTCACATCTGTACCTAGTCTATAAATTACAGAGTAGTTATAGGATTCTTCTATTATAGGTTTTTAATGTTGGATTCCAGGTTTAAACAGTATTAAACATAAATACATGCACATGCTTGGTAAACGAATTACGCAGCGTAAAAGTGTACATACATATTTTGTCGATTAAGCAATTTGTAGCCCAATGAACGTCACAAGGGAGTTCACGATCTGTCAGACGGTGTGTTGCGGGAACTCTGATTAAAGAGCAATACACATGCAATGGTCTCCACATCAAAGCTTATTCAATACGATGTCAGGATGGATCTCCGGGGTGAATTGCTTATCACAATTCGGCACCTACTTGTGGTGTTAGGTGGTTCGGCTGAACACTTGATGTAAAATGAATAAGATATTTTTTTGTGACTACTAAAATGGAGAAAGTGATAAACCCCAAGAAATCCCTTAACACATTATATTTATAAGAGGAGGTGAAGCAAAACATGTAGGATATTATGGGGATAGTTACTACGGACAAAAAACACGTGTACATGCCAGGTAACTAATTACGCGGCGGAATAGGGACACATACCAGTTTCTCCTTTGTCGTAGTCCCAATATATTGCGGGAGTTCGCGGTCCACCGGCCGTATCCTGTAGTGATTCTTCTTAAGGAATGACCTACGAAGAATGGTCTCCACAACAAAGCCTCTTGTCGATTCCTCGCGAGATGGATCTCCGGGGTATATTGCTCGAAGCAATTTGGCACCTCCTTCTAGTAAAGGGTTCGGCCGAAACTAGCTAGTATAGGGAGGAGTGATTTCTTTGTCTCAACACTTAAGAGAAATGAGTGATTAACAATTAACATTGGAGAAATCCTGACACCCCCTATTTATAGGAGGAGGTGGGAAAATCTCACCTCCTAATTTACATAGTTCGACCGACCTAGCTTAGGAAAGGGGAGGCCCAATTTTGGGTCTCTCATGTCAATTGAGATTTTAGGCCCATACCAAAATCCCTAATATGACATTATCCAATTATCTTAACTGTTGAGCTTATATTAAATGACTCATATTACGGTGGCACATTCACCAAATGTCAACAGTTCCCACTCGCCGGAATGGGAGGGTTCCTATTAATATGTTGTCGACCAACACATCAACATTTGTTCTTCGATCCATGCCCTGCTTCGGAATAATTCATACGAGGTTTGTCGTGCGACCGGCAGACACTACGGATATCGTGCTACTCATCGGTTAAGAGTATTGTAGCGTCCGCAGAACGTTGATTCCCAACATATAATCAACTTGTAAACATCTCTGTGTAACGTTGCATCAACTATCATTCTCCAATTGCTTAGTTTCCACATAGATAATAAACTTCACCAGTTTCGATTTCCCTAATTCATTTCAAAACAGAAACCAATTTTACAGGATAACTAAATTTTCTGCTAGAAGAAAGAGTTGAATGATTAATGTGGGTTTGGTCTTTGATATATTATTATTATTACTAGATTATTATGATTAGTAGGTGCATTTCCCGCGCATCGTGGTGGGGTGATTTATCAAATATGTATAGTTAACAAACCAATATTCGATAAAATTTATACTGACTATTAGTAATATGTTGAAATACTATTTTTAAATAAAATATCAGTCTAAAATTTGAAAAAGTAAACAAAAGACTAAAAAATTTGAACTATAAAATACTATTGCGCAAATTCACAAATAAATTTTAGATGCCCGTACCGCATGCTACATTTGGTCGTCGGATCCGTGTCAAGCGTCTATTCTTCAACAGATATGGCTTCGATGACCCTGGCGATATCTCGTCGGATATGGAGATGGCTCTACCACTGAGACTGTCTGCCGCCCGTACTGCCTGAAATCAACGAAATTTTAATTTCTTTTAATTACATAATTGAATCTTGAACGGTCCGAAATTTTAATTGCGATTAATTGCATACATTGAATCTTGAACGGTTCGAAATCAGAGAAATTTTAATTGCGATTAATTGTATACACTGAATCTTGAACAGTTCGAAACTTTAATTGCGATTAATTATATACATTGAATCTTGAACGGTTCGAAATCAGCGAAATTTAATTCCGATTAATTGCAACTTAAAAACCCTCTGCTCCCTAGTACAATCAATGCTATAGAGTTAATGACTACAAAACCATTAGTTCAATTTTCATAAATGTATCAATTAATGTAAAAAATAAAATTTTCAGCTCCACATTTATTCTGTTATTATCTTTATAATATATATAGATTATCCTATTTATTATTATTATTATTATTATTATTATTATTGTCTGTATAGTTTAATTTATTAAAAAATTCCTCCAACAATAAATCAACCTATGTACTGCCAATAAATATAGGATGAAAAAGAAAGTGGAGTCCAAGTAAAGGACTTACTAGATAATAGCTTTACTAGTTTGTTTATGTATGTATCCAGATAATGCTTAGTGAGATGTGAATATTTTATGCAATTCTAATTCGTATCACTAAGTGGCATATTTTATAATTAAATAAATTTGATTTTTTATCCACATAATAAACGATATATATATAAAAAGGTATAAGTTTTTAAAATGACCGTTTTACCAACAAGAAGAAAAAGTTATAACCATTTATTGGGTTAAATGGTCTTTTGTGTGGTCATATGTTTGACTACATGACTTTTGGTGTCATATATTTTATTTTGTAGGTTTTTAGTGCCATATGTTTGTATTTTGTAGACTTTGGTGCATCCGTTAATCAACGGTTAAATTTGACCGTTAAATAGTTTTATTTTGTTTAATTGAGTCCCTAATCTTTTTACGACCACCTCCCAAAATATTATGGCCACCACACAAGGCCTTCGGCCACCACGCAAGGCCGCCTGAACCCATCCAAACCTATCAGCGACCACCAATCGGGGCCAGACGGCTCGACTAAAGCCGTATGTCCCCGATTGGGCCATCGAGGGCTCCGATCGGAGCCACAGAGCTCCAGATCGGAGCTCTGGTGGCTCAGGTCGGAGCCACAAAGCTCCGATCTGGAGCTCTGTGACTCATGTCGGGCCACATAACTCCTAATCTAAAGCTTTGTGGTTCTGGTCTGGGCCACAGAGCTCCGATATGGAGCTCTGTGGCTTCGACCTGAGCCACAGAGCTCCAAATCAGAGCCTTCGGTGGCATAATCGGGACCAGACGGCTCTAATCGGAGCCGTCCGGCCCTGATTGGTGGTTACCGGTGGGCTTGGATGGGTTCTGGAGGCCTTGAGAGGTGGCCGGTGGCCTTGTGTGGTGGCCGGAATATTTTGAGCGGTGGCCGGAAAAAGATTAGGACTAAATTGAACAAAATAAAACGATTTAACAAACTTAACCATTGACTAACAGATGCGCCAAAAGTTTACAAAATACAAACATATGGCACAAAAAACTTACAAAATAAAACACGTGACACAAAAAGCCAACAGTAGTCAAACATATGACACAATTAATAACTTTTGGTCTTTTGTTTTAGATGCCAACACGGAACCCGCACGACCCAGAACAAATTAAAATTTCGCTGATTTTTAACAGAAGCTTCGCGGAGCCGACGAACGAAGATATCAGGCGGTACGGGCGGCTAACAGTCTCAATGGCAGAGCCATCTCTATCTCCGGCGAGATATCGCCGGTGGTCATCGAAGTCATATCTGTTGAAGAACAGACGCTTGACACGGATCCGACGATTAAAAGTAGCATGCGGTACGGGCATCTAAAATTTAGACAGTAATTAATCCGACGTCAAAAAGTTTGACTAAAATCCGACGACCAAAAGTAGCTTCGCGTCAAGCGTCTGTTAAAAATCAGCGAAATTTTAATTTCGATTAATTACACTGAATCTTAAACGATCCAAAATTTTAATTGCGATTAATTGTATACATTGAATATTGAACGGTTCGAAAATTAACAAAATTTTAATTGCGATTAATTGCAACTTAAAAACCCTCAGGTCCGTACTGCAATCAATGCTATGGAGTTAATGACTACAAAACTCTTAGTTCAATTATCATAAATGCATCAATTCGTGTAAAAAACAAAATCTCCAGATCCACATTCACTCTGTTACTATCTTTCCTTCATAATTTATAATATATATAGATATTTTATTTTTCAAAAAATAAGACAATTTCATAAATATTTATTTTTATCTTTAAAATTCATTGAGTAGTGTCTCAAATTTCTGAAGAGGGAGGTCCAGTCTCACTCTAAAATAGGGCTGGCAATTCGTGCAGGCTGTGCGGGTTCGTGTCGTGCCAGTTTCGTGTTGTGTTCTGGGTGTCAGTCCAAACACGACCCAATATGAAAAACTGGCACAAAGAGCCTATAGTAAATTGAATAAAAAAAATTAATATTTAACCATTTTAGTTTAAATCATCGTATTATATCGTGTTATCGTGTCGTGCCATGACAATAATATCAAACTCAAATCCGTAATTTTCGTGTCGTGTTCATGTCGGCCCATAGTGCCGAGTCCGAATTGCCAGCCCTACTCTAAAAGAGATTGAGTATATTGTTAGTTATTATTAATAAACTAAATTGCGCGTATTAATATCGGAGAAACATGTAACCATTTAATAGTTTTAATTTTATATTAGCTGAAAATAGGGGACTTGTCCCGTACTTTATGCTCATATATATGCTTCGCAGATGTACATCAATACCTATATTTTAAATCATATATTTAATTAATTAAAAAAATTATCACAAATAATCATGTATTTATAGTTTTTTCGTTGAAAGTTTGTTAATTTGAACTACTTGTAAAACTTTGGTTAAAGCAAACAACTACTGCATGCGTATATAAATAAATAAATGTTTATAATAAGGTTTGAATAGATGACATTTTTGGCCAAAAAAATAGATTATATTTGAACCAATTTTCAATTCTTCATGAATATATTTAATAAATACAACAAAATAGGGTTTTTGAGACGAATATTATGGCCGAGGAGTAAAAAACTGTCATAGTGACTAAAATGAAAATGATCCAACGTAGTCACAAGAGATAGTGGCTAAAGAGTTTAGTGACTAAAACATAGTTAATCATCTAAGTAGAAATAGTATTTGTGACTAAGGGAAAATGGGACATTTTGTCCCGATTTTTTTTATATATTTATATATATATATGTATATAATAAAATGTACTTAATTTTAAATAAGTTAAGAAATGTACTAAATTATTTTTATTAAAGTGATTTTGTAATTTGTTAGTTTACATTTGAATATTTTGATAAATTGCTAGCTAAAAGCTTTTTTTTTTTTTTTTTTTTTTGTAGAAATTGTTAGCTCCGATTTCACTGTGGACAATTTACTAGCTGAAGATTTTTTAAACAATTCGGTAGCTCAAGTTTCACTTTGTGTAGAGTTTGCTAACTCTTGTTTTACTTTGTGGACAATTAGTAACTAACAAATGATCCACAAAGCGAAACTCGGGTTAGTAAATTGTCCGTAAAAGAAAATCTAAACTAGTAAATTGTACACAAAACAAAATATGAGTTATGAAACTGTAAAAGAAAAAAGAAAAGTCAACTAACAATTTGAACCTAAACTAACAATTTGTCCCAAAAAACTCTAGGTAGCAATTCTTAATAATACACAATTATGAATTAACAATTTAGTTACTAACTGTTTCTTTTATCTTCAAACTTTATAATTAATGTATTAAAATTTAATATATAATATGACTATAAAATTTTCAATCATTATTTTTCGATCAACGAGACACTAGTCCCGCCTCTATTAGTTATAGCATCGCAAGAGACATCACAGTTTATATATATCTTGATGAACTCTGCATGAGACTTGGACAATCTCACTATTTCTGTCGTCCGATGTGGTGAATTCCGCGACGCCATGCTGCCGAACCCGTTTAGCTACCAACCCTGGCTGAATTTGGCCTCTCCTTTTTGTAGATTGCTTTCCAAATTTCTGGTTTGCATCATCAGTTCAATGTCTACTATTTGCTGTAAAACTATAAAATAAAATAAAATTATGAATGTAGCTTTCACTAATTTTTAATAGGGTCAATAATATGGGAGATGTCTGAAGATTGGGCCTTGTGAATTCGAGAGGTCTAAAGATTGAAATGGTGCTAACTGAGGTCTGAAGTTTGGACTTTGTGATTTTTAGGTTTTCCATCCAAATTCTGTAAAATTTAACAGAACCACGTGAAATGTCATATTTACCCCTGACAATATTTTAAACAAATTAAAGTTTAATTAATGGAACATGAAATGACAAAAATACCCCTTTCACTAATTAAAACATAACCCAACTCCGGCCACCACCACGGCTCCCGCCGGCCACCACCCAACTCCGGCAACCACCACCCAACTCCGGCGACCACCACTCACAGTCCGGCGACCCCACCCAGCTCCGACGACCGCCACAATGGCCACGATTGGGCCCAATCGGGGCCGCGGTTGTGCTCGCCGGAGTTGGGTGGTGGTCGTCGGAGCCGGGTGGTGGTCGAGGGAGCTGAGTGGTGGTCGCCGGAGTTGGGTGGTAGTCACCGGAGTTGGTGATGGCATTAAGGGCATTTTCGTCTTTTCATTCAAGCATGTGAGGTGGAAGAAGGACATTTTTGGAATTTAATTTTATTTCTGGTCACATGTCAAGCACATGACCAATTTCCGTTAATTTTAACGGAAAAAACTAACGGAGACCTCTATTATCTACAAGTCAAAACTTCAGACCTCTATTATCATCATTTTAAACTTCAGACCTCTCAAATTCACATTGCCCAAACTTCAGACCTCTCCCAGGTTATTAACCCTTTTTAATATTGGATATAAAATAAATTGTTATAATTACGTATTCATAGCAACTATTTATTTTCCAACAAATGTGTGAATTTTATTAATGATAATCAACTAACGCCTGGGTTACAATCAAGTAAAAATAACGAGACTAGAGGAGATGGGAGATACGAGTACCCGATTGATCGGACACATCTTTCTTCTGGATTGAATAGCAAACCAGTTTGCGCATCTGTTAGCACTCCTAACAAAACACCAAGAAATAAACGGTATATTCCTACTTCCTAACAACCTATAATATCGACGCAATTATATTATCCAACCTCCAATCTCGCTCTCTAACCAACCGGTTGATTTGATTCACCAAATATTCATAGCAACTAAGTATTTGTGATTGTTTTAGTGTGGTCACAAAATATGTAGAATCAATCAGTGACAAAATTAACGTATGCTTTCTTGTAGTGTAAGTCGATGAATATAAATGTCTCATCGTGTCATTGTCTACACACAATTACCACCTACTTCGATCCAGCCTTGAAGAGGAAGGAGGTGATTGATAGCCAGATGATAACCATTAATTAATTAATTAATGTTTCATTATCGTCAATTAAGTAATGACAGGTCTAAAAATGATAGGCCCTATCAATAATAAATACATGATCGAGAAACTGAAAGACAGTAGTACCACAAATTAAGCAACGCATCAAATAACACAAACACGGTCAAGTTCGAATACATGTTAAACCCTCAAACTATCTTTAACATATCTTAACATGACGTAGCGGTCGGTGCTTCATCTCTTATCCAAAGTTTTTAAATTTGAATTCTATAAGTAAAATTCTTTCATAACCAACATTTTAGTTCTTACGAACTGATCTAAAGCATGTGCTGGTGTAGATTACTTCTAAATGTGTAAAAAAATGTCAACAATTTTCCATCCTTATGGATTCTCTTTAAAATACTACCGAAAAAAATGCTAAACATAAACCCTTCACTATATAAAATGGGGGTAATTCAAGAATATCAATCTTAAAAATAGAGTATGATCCATAATTTAATTCTATAAATGTGTAAATTGTAAAATATGTGTTCATAAAATTTTGTAAAAATAATAAATAGTTGATAATTTAGAAAAAAAATATATAATTTAAACTCAATATTTCCATCTTAATTTACCTTATTTATGTATTATCTATATATATAATAGGGTTAATAGGTGTTTTGGTCTATGATGTTTGACGACTTTTGGGTTTTGGTCTATGATGTTTATTTTTTCCTAGTTTTGGTCTCACATGTTTGCATATTTTTTCTAGTTTTGGTCTTTCCGTTGCTTTCCGTTAATATTTTCCGTTAAGTGACATGTGCAAGTCACGTGATCCACCCTAAACTTTTGATTTTTTTCAATTTAGTCCCTCTAATACTTTCCTAACTCTTTTTTTTGTTCAATTTAGTCCTAAAGTCTCAAAATTGACCCAAATTGGAGAAGTCGATTTTGAGACTTTAGGACTAAATTGAACAAAAAAAGGTAGGAAAGTATTAGAGGGACTAAATTGAACAAAATCAAAAGTTTAGGGTGGATCACGTGACTTACACATGTCACTAAACGGAAAATATTAACGGAAAGACTACAACTAGAAAAAATATGCAAACATATGAGACCAAAACTAGGCAAAAATAAACATCATGGACCAAAACCCAAAAGTCGTCAAACATCATGGACCAAAACACCTATTAACCCTATATAATATAATTGTGTTAGATCATAGTTTAAGAGAACATAAGGTCGTCGACTGGCAAGTCGGAACCACTAAGGTCGGGACTCCAAAAGTTGACGACCGAAGAAGTCAAACATAAGAAGATGAAGACAAAGGTCGACGACTCTTTTACAAAAGAAGACTCTTTTACAAAATTCGACACCATTTATATCAATGACTACGAGAGAGATTATGGCGGCCCTCAATGAAACTCACCCTCTTAAAGTGGAGAGGCGATGACCCACTCCTCGACGACGTCAGAAGAAACTCTTCCTCTTAAGGAATGGTGAGGTGGCAACCTACTTGTCATCACCGCCTGAAGAAACTTTTCCTCTTAAGGAATAAATTGGCGACATGCTTGTCATCACCGACTGAAGAAACCTTTCCTCTTAAGGAATGGTGAGGTGGCGACCTGCTTGTCATCATCGCCTGAAGAAATCATTCATCTTAAGGAATGGTGAGGTGGCGACCTGCTTATGCCGACTCTTATAGAACCTCTTCTCACAAGGAACAATGAGGTGGTGACCTGCTTGTCAGTCACCTACTCTAATCGCCACAGAAGAAACCATCTCCCAAGGGTCAAACGCCACTCAAAGTCGGTAAACTAAGCATATAAATACTAAAGTATTTCTCATACATAGATATAGACACATTTATCATTACTCTCATGATCAATTACTGACTTAAGTTTCAGAGTGGAATCAGGGGCAAATCCTCACCCCCTTTTCAGGTCCTCGCCACAAAAGCTCATGAAAGGAAACTAAGCACCCACCAGAGGGTAAAATAGATACCTAAAGAAGAGATATCAAGGGCGATACATCGAAGTCCATTCCCAGAAGTTAGGCCAGATGATCATTGATCCAATATTTGACGTCGTATGTGGGAACGATAAAAAAATTCATAGCCCCATTGAAGGATGAAATCAAAGTCATGTCAGAAAGAGTCGAATAGACGAAAAATCCATGTGGAGACCCCTAATGGTCCCACCAAGATGATGAAGTAACAAGACAAGAGTTGCCTCAACAAGGTAATGGTGTGGCAGATAAAGAGTAGAACCCGCAATCTCTGCCACTACCAAACCTATAGGGAACGAGGCCAACTCCTATGACTGTTCCACCAGAGGTACTAGCAGCCTTTACTACTTTTTGGAACCAGACTCAGATAGGGGTAGTTTCGCTCCCTAAAAATCCAACTCCAGAAAAATTTCGTTCAGAAGAAGAGGCATCGAGTGTTAAAACAACGGGAACAAAGCATCCAGCTCATGTTGTAACGAAGAAGGCAGAGTTAGTCGACGCCGCCATGGAGGAGCAAATCATGTTCACTTTGGAACAAGTGGAAGAGTTGTTGGAGAAAAGAAGAAAGGGAAAAAGCGACATGCTAACATTGAGGGATCACACCTCTCACAATTTTTCTCAAATGTTATTTGATATTTGAGAGCCGCCAAGAAATCTTTGCCAGAAAGATTGACGACTATACGGGGGAAGACGACCATGCACTACAACAAATCAGGTAATCAGTGACAATTGATTGTGACAAATTTACAATCATCACAAAAAAAACTTGCACTAGTGACATCAACGCACATAACTCTTCTTTACTAGGAAGATGAGCGACGTCGGAACACTATGCAGTGCTCTTCCTGACCACCCTGGTTGAAGAAGCCTCCACATAGTTCTATGGACTCCCAGATAAATTCATAGATTCATGGGAAAATCTGAAAACAAAGTTCATAGAGGGGCATATAGGCCAGCGCCAACGCCTCAAGAATATGGAATACCTAGATAAAATTGAGCAAGGTCCCCAAGAAACCTTAGCCAATTATTATAACAGGTACACAAGACGTTACAACAACTAAGTGAAGATCCCACCGATGGCGAGATCGTTAGAGCTTTCTGGAGAGGATTGGGATCATAGAGCCAAACCCTAAAAATAGCATGAAGAAGAAGCCTATTAGAAAGCTCGAGGCCCTCTCTGCCAAAGTAAAACGATACGTCGATCTCGAAATATCGCATGAGAAGTCTCATTTAAATTCCGGAAAATAAGTGGTTGCCCCCAAGCGGGAAGAATATGCTCATTCTCCAAAACTCAAAGAAAAGAAGACAGGCAAGATGGAGATAGAAGAGGCCCTCGACGAGATCAAAGACAAGATCACAACGCTTACACTTCTCTAACCCGAAATATTTATGTGGTGTTAATGGAAATTGAGAAGTTGAGTCTCGACAACCCTCCCCCAATGAGGAATAATCAATGGGGCAGCAGTTGAACAAATATTGTCGTTATCATCGTGTCAAGGGGAATGATACTGACGACTGTATCGTTCTCAAACAATACATTGAAACCCTTATTCAAAGCGAAAAGTTTCACAAGTTTGTGGTAAAGACCAAGAATTAGAATAAGAGAAGCAGAAGTCTGAGGCGACAGTCTAGGTCTCCCCCGCCAACTGATAATCCTGCTCCTGCCCATAGATGGACATTTAATGTCATAGCAGAAAAGTTCGCTTCAGGGGAGAGATCAGTGCCGTCAGGGAGGTTTACGCTACTCAAATTTCTACTGCGGCTATAATGGGAAAGAGACCTAGGGAGTCCGACAAAGTCGTCATCAACTTTACAACTGATGATTTGATGATGGTAACTCTGCCTCACAAAGACGCCTTAGTCATCACAGCAAATATGGTGGACTTTGAAGTGAAAATGACATCATCGATGGAGGGAGCTCAACATATATCATTTTTTACGAGGCGTTCTTAAGTTCGGGTCTCACCAAAAAAGACTTAAAGAAAGTCGACTTCCCTTTGGTAGGTTTTGCAGGAAGAACAAATTACCCCATGGAGCTATCTGAATACCCGTGATGCTAGGCAAAGGATGAAAGACTCTCAAGTTCAACATATTTTTTGTTTTTGTAGACGTTTCCTCCTCTACAATGCCATTATCGGAAGGACTACTCTCAACCAATACCGCAAACAGTGATTCATTTAGATTTTTGTTGTGTCATTAGTTTGCGGTCAAAGTTTAAACACTAGAGAGCGTGAATCGCACTCTCTTCTAAAGAGGGCGTGAACCACACTCACTTTAGAACAATACCGGGGGAAACCGTGTCTATTAGCCACACGATTTTGTCAGACACGGTTCCTAACTGTCAGTTTTTTTTACCATTAGGTTGCGTTCTCTTCAAAAGAGTGTGCGATTAGAAAACTCTAATCATGTCTAATTACATATTATGAGCCTAAACACTGAATTAAGGCATCATGCTGGGTTTGAAAAAGCGCTCGGCTGGCGCGCGCGTTCCAAAAGAGCGTGCGTCAACATATAAGTGAACGAAACTAAAAATCAGATATATGTGTATTTGAGTTACCAAGACTGAATATTAGACAAAAAATTCCTTTTTTTTTTATTTCTTATACTCAATACCATTTGTTAATTTTAATATTAAATATATATATATATATATATATATATATATATATATATATATATAAAGTTTACGGTTTAGCTAAACGCAGGGTCAGCCCTTGTTTAAATGAAATCAAAATAATTATGTTCAACGATTTAATTAAGTAAAAATTTATTTTTTAGTTAAATTTTCATTTATGAAAGTATAAATTTGTATGTGATGCGCACATTAATGATTAGTATGTAGAAAATAAATTCATAAAGTCTTGATATGATGAAGTTATAGTCTAGCGCGAAAAAAAAGTCACATTCTAGTCCTTTTGTATTTCCAATAAATAGAATAACGATGTTTGTAACTGATATAAACAATCGAGTAATATGCTTCTTTACATATTGCTTGATTTCATCTCCCATTTATCTTCTCATCTCACGTATCAAATTCGTTCATTTTATTCAAGAAAACTTCTTATTAAAACATCTAGTATCTTAAATCGTCAATATATTTTTTTATAGCAAAGCAAACATAAAATTATATGTTCAGTTATTCTCACATTTGTGATCGACCCGTTATTGTAGTTTAGAGGACGCAATTTTAATAAAAATATAAATAAATAAATAAAATTGGTGGGTCAAATGAATGATGTCTCCCACCAAAAGAAAAGGCGGGGCCATGATTCGTTTCCTTGGCACATAATAATGATAGTGCTCATACCCGTTGAGAAAAGTAGCAGCTGCACCCAATTAAACTGAAATAAATATATATTCAAAATTCTCCGACCAAACGGTCCCAATAAGGCAAAAACACCACCACTCATTTTTATTTATTATTATTATTATTATTATTATTATTATTATTCATAGAAAAAACACCGTCGGTCGGTCGTAGCTGTTTTAGACTCGAACCCGGCCTCTCGATCGCTTCCTACCATAAATTATTATATTAAAAAATATTTTCATATTAAAGCACACGTAAATGATGGAGAAAATGGAAGAAGCAATATAGATGAATACTTGACTATTATTATTTTCCACCCGTTAGTGTAGTTTATTTCCTAGAGTATTTTTAATTTACTTTTTAAGATATATAATTGTGAAACTAGTCATAGAAGGAAGAAAAAAAAAACTAGTTCAATCCGTTCATTGCACGGAAATATAATTTTTTTTTATGAGAACACAGAAATATAATTAATTAAATAAATAATTATATTATAAATATAATATTATATTTTTTATATAAATTCATTTTTAATTAATATATTAAACGAATACATAATTTTTTATTGATTAATTTATTATATTATCGATTTTGCAATGCGTTATTATCTAATTTAACGAAGCGGGATTTATATTATATTAAATTAAATGGTGGTTTTTATTAATTGTATAAACATTATTGTTATTGTTAAAATACTTTTGCATAATGGGGGTAGGAAGCGTTGTTTATTAGATGGGGTCTTTGATAGAAATTGCAATTCAGTTTAATATTTCTACCGGCCAAAAAAAAGTTGAATATTTCTATGTAGAGACGACGTTATATTTCTTCCTAGTTAGCAGTTGTTATCTACACACATGATTTGGCTAACCTAAATGTAAAGTTATTTAAAAACCTAATTGGAGACGTCATATATATGAATTAGAAATACGTGCTTCTTTAGTATTGTTGCTATTGTTGTGATCATTGTTATTGCTTGTTTGGTGCATCAATCTGGTACTTACTTAAAGGAAGGAGCGGTTGTTGTGTGTTGGGTCCATTTATTTTTTCTAAATTAGTAACGTTGCTTTCTCCCCACCTTTCTCACTTTCTTTCAAATTATAATTTTCTTACGGAAAATATTGAATTAAAAAACCCCTAAAAGAAACATAATTATATTTATGTACTTTTGAGAGTTTTTAGATTTATTTCTTACTTTGATAAGGATTAAGAATCAAATCGCTCTAAAATTTAATTCAAATAGCTAATTTTGCTGAGAAATTATTAGATGGATTCATTTCATTAGAGAAATATCTTTCGTTTCTCAATTTTGTTGATGGTTGTTTTGCGTCTCATTATATTATATTTTTGTAATTAATAGTAGTAGTGCATTTTCATATTAATCAAACCGCTACTGAAATTTTATTCAATTTTGATGTTCGAACTTTAATTTTTTTAAATTAGCTACTTGAACTTTCAACTTCTAAACAAACTGCTACTTCCATAACACTAGGATAGAAATGAGCATGCTCTAAACACACGAGGTATTTTAATGGGTACCCAAAATTGATAAGATTGTAGCGAAATACCTTCAAATGGACGTTTAATTGAAATACCATGTTGGAATTGGGAAGATCCAATTGAACGTCTAACTGAAGCATTTAGTTGCAATCATTTAAACTGAATGTCTAATTTATCATAAGATACACATCAAAAGACCCCACGCGACCGAAACATGCTCATTTATATCCAATTTGACATAAATTATAACAGATATAGTAATTTGCTTAGATATGGAAAGTTCAGAAAACTAATTTTAAAAAATTAAAATTCAAAGAGCGATTTATAATTAATTTAAAAATTAGGTAGCGGTTTGATTATTAACCGTTATTTTATTTATTTATTTGTTATAAAATGAAAATGAATATACATGCGCTCCCTTAGTTTGTACATCACCGAAAAATTCAAATTAAAAAATGGCCTTTACCTACACTCATCCTCATACCATATATATATTTCCTTGTTATATATAAGACTCAAGCACTTGTTCATATCCTTCAATCGGGTTTTCTCTTCTGCGAGGTCTAACCACCTCGCAGAACAAGAAAACCCATCAAAACCACCATATAATTCTTTATCGTAATAATTAATTACTTTCTTCGTTTGTGTTTCATTTCAGATATGGATTTGCAGTACAGTAGTAGTCGATTAAACACCACCATGGCCAAGAGGCTATGGCGGATCTTGAGGGTAACCTTCTTCATGATACGGAAGGGAATGATCTCCAAACGGAAGCTCATCATGGACATGAACTTGATGATGAAGAGAGGGAAGCTCCTGAGGAAGAACGTCACCAACCTCATCTTCCACCACCGCCACATGGCGGCGGCGACGGCGGCGGCGCGGAGGTCCGGCTACGGCATACAGGAATACGAGTTCTCATGCAGTAACAGTCCTAACCCTGTTTTTTTCCGCGCGCTGAAGAGGAAGCGAGCAGCTCTCAGTTACTTCCCTTGCATGAACCCGCCACGTGTCATCGAAGAAGAAGAAGAAGATCATGAATGGAGGAGGAGGAGGAGCTCTGCAACTGCAGGTTTGAATAATAAGTTGAAAATGGTGGTGGCCGCTAAGACGATGAGTCCAGAATATAATTACTACCATGCAGATGGTAGCAGCAATAGTCTGTTGGCATCTCCGTTTGCGGTTAGGGTTTCGAGCTTTTCATCGGAAGATGAAGAAGAAGAAGATAATGGTGATCAGTATGATCATGGTGTTGATGACGAGGCTGAAGAGTTTATTCGGAGATTTTACGATCAGTTGAGAACTCAAGGCCGAACACAGTTGCTTCAATATGCAGATCAAGATGATTAATTAATTAATTATTATGTAATGTAATCTTGTTGTCTAAATGATCATGGTTTCAATATTTCCTTATATATATATATTTGATATATATATATATAGACATTCATGGGAATATACATATTTGTTTTGTTTTAGCCGAGTTGGATGGAGAATCGAGTATAATTAATCTGCAAGTGAGTTCTCCAATGAAGACGACTCTTTGGAGCGTGCATCCATCTTTACCTGCAGAGTTCTCGAATCTAAATCTAATCTAAAGAAACGTAATTATGCTTGATTAACTTATATAATTAACAAATATGTGATGAAATTGACCATTTTGCAATTTAAAATTAATTTTATATCTTTTAATATCAAATGTATATTATTACGTTACGTGAAGAGTAACACGTATCATTAAATAATATTTTGTAATTTATTGTCTAAAAATTGATTTATTTACTATAATATTATAATACTCTTATATATTTTAATTAATTAATTGGTCATAACATTTTCTACTTTATTACAATCTACGGCTTATTTTTCTATATATATGAAAAGAGATGTGAAGGAATTTTTAATAAATATAATGGGTTTATTTTTTGGGATAAAAAATGATGGTTTTATATTGGTTTAAAATTAAAGAATTTAGTAATGTATGGGCTGAAAATGAATCTATTTACAGTTGGGTTGGGTTAGGTTAATAATTGCTGGAGAGTTGGGCTTGGGCTGGATTCTGTGAGATATTTTTTTTTTTTTTCCCATAAATTCTGTGAGAATCTGCTATTACTTACTATTGGGAGCTAAGACGTAACAATGAATAATTTATGTTAGTGGGTTAAAACTCTTAAAGATCTGATTATCTCTCTGAAGTAGGGCAAATTAACTAACTAAACTTTTTTCAGTAAATGAATATAAGATTTTAATTGGTTATTAAATAAAAATTAATACTTTTTTTTTTCGTTTTAAAAATACACACTTCAAAAGTTGAGAGTAGGAAAGACATTCTCCCCCGATTTCAGGAGAACCAACAATCCAATGATTATCATCAGTCTGAATGATAATACTCAGTAGCGGATGTAGAATGGTTTATTTAATTAATATATATATATATATATACTTAATAATGACACAAATATTATATTTTTCTAAAAAAAACAAGCGTTCAAATTTTATATTTTACAGATTTTTTTTTTGTGTGAAATGGTTTACAGCTTAATTTAGTTTATCTATGCAGAATATATATATATATATAAGATCAAAGTACTAAAAAATAATGGGTGAAATTTACCAACATATTTGGAAAATATAGTTTTTAGTAGCAGTATATTTTAAAATATACAATATATTTCAAAACAATGGTAATTGAAACAACCTTCGATAATTTGTCCAAAATTGTTTTAAATATATTGTAAAATTACAAAAATAACGGAATAATCTAACAGAGACCTAATAACTTATATTAATGTTACAATATTGTCTCGTTTCGATTGCGACTCAATTGATCTTCAATCGGTTAGAGTTTGATTTGATTTAATTGTAATACAAGTATAAGTCATTAGGATTGTCAGACACACTCATTTAGTTTTGTATCTTTAAAATGTATCTAAAGGATAATAAAAAAACAATTATAATAGTTTTGAATGGTAGATTTTAAAATATATTGATAAAAAATATGTGTTGGTTTATTTTTCATACCTTTTCATAAAAATAATTTACGTCGGCCTCTAGCAAATTAGAAATGCTTATGAACAGAGAAAGTCCAAAAAATAATCATGAGGTCCATTATCTATTGGATTAATTCATTTTTAGGATTTTATATAAAACAAAAAAAATACGAAGTGACTTTGGTATATAAAAACTATGATAAAGTCCTAGTAATTTCATATGAGTTCAAGTTGTAATCTAAATTGCTAAAGTAATTCAAAGTTCAAAACATATACCCACCTGCTTGCTTAGAGATGAAAATATACATATGCTACATAGTTTTCTTTTTCACTTTAACAAATACAATACTAAAATGAAACGGAATGATCATGGCACCCAACCTAATAATGTTGTTATTCATGCTACTATACTAGTCTAGTAGTAGCCGCACCATCAATCTTCCGCCACATCAATGACAACAGGTCCCATAATGTCAGACTCTCAGCTCCTCCGTAACAAGGGAAAATTCATATCACGTATGTCATCAATGACGTCACTTCACCTGCCAGTCCACGGCGGCGCGTACGGATCTTCTCTCCTCCAACCTTCTCTCTCCTCGATGGAGTTCCACCGTCCACCGTCGCCCATGCTCGGGTCGTGGCCCCATAAATGATGGTGATGATGGTGGTGGTGGTGGTGCATTGCCGGTCCCGGCGGCCATGCCGGCGGCTGCGGCGGCATTGGATAGATCGCTTGCGGCGCAGGCGGAGGCGGAGGGGGATAATATGAATCAAGCGTCGGATAATAATTGATGGCCGGAGGCGGCGCGGAGTTATCGAATTCTTCCAATGTAGGGTAGGTAACGATTCCCGTGTTCGGATTCTCCGATTCAGCTGATTCTTGGTGGTGGTTCTGATCAACAATCGAATACCCTGTGACCCCACTCGAAATGGAACCGCCGTGGCCGACTCCGTTGAGCTTGTAAGAGAAGGTCAGAACTCCATTCGGCTTCCCATCGGGGCCCTTCACCTACCAGATCGGAAATCGAAATCAGTCTCTCCAAGTTTCTACAAACTGTACGATTTCAACACCGATTCGATCGATTGATTACCTGGTAGCTGACGAACCTGACGACGCCGCCGGCCTCGTCGGTGAAGTCCCTCAGCGGGACGCGAACTTGGCCGATGTGCTTGTCCCCGAACATGACGCCCTCGTGGTACAGATCGAATCGGAGGAAGACGTCTTCGGACAAGTGGGGGATCCCGGCGAGGTCGAATCGGATCTCATGGTTCCACTCCGGCGATCCGTCTCCTTCCTTGTCGGCGGCGGTCCGCTGTTTCTGGGCCTGGTTGAGTTTCTTCTCCGGGTCGTCGGAGGTGAGAGAGACGGCGGTGTAGATAAGGAGCTTCTGGAAGAAATTGAAGCCTGTGATTCCTTTACCGTACAGGATCTTGAGCTCCAATGACATTGACGATTCCTCCATGGCAATTGAAATTGGATTCTCCTTAAAAGATAGGATTTTTTTTTAATGGAGGATGAAAATTGAATGAAGAATGAGTAGAGAAAAATCTTGGTCGACCAGTAGATAGCAACAGTGAGACGAGGAGTAAGAGTCAGAGAGACAAACACGCTTCATAGTCGGTCGGTCCGTTATATTCAATTTAGTCCTCAAACTCGCAACACTGTAACAATTCGAAACATTAAAAAAAACAAAACTAATTTCCGTTGCCGGGACTTGAACCCGGGTCTCTCGGGTGAGAGCCGAGTATCCTGACCAACTAGACTACAACGGAATTTGAATACAATTGCATAAACACAGTATTTGTATGTATTACAAGCTGCAGTATGCTTAAAAAAACCTCACAAGGTTGCTAATCTGTTGGGCTTATGCAAAAGATGCTATAAAGATAGAAGATTTTTACTTGCTCCTTATTATGTGTTTACATTTCTGTTATATGATTCGCTAGGAACTACTCAAGATCAGGTAGTTCTAGACTAGTTTGTTCTTGTTGGTCTTTTTTGCCAAAAAAAAAAAAAACACTGAGACAAAAAAATTGGACCACAAACAAGAGTAAAATTCCTTCTCTATATTTCTAGTTAATAAAGTGGGTTACTGTATACAAAATACAACAAGAGCAGCAAAAAAGCCTTAAGGAAAATGTGTTGAATACACAGCATACTAGATACAGGAACCTTGTTACCTAAGCAACAATAACATGGGTTCTACGATTCATCGTGTATTATTGCCTCTTCATCCATTGAGATCTTGCTCCACCCGAAATTTCTCATTGAAAGAATCTTAGACCTGTCCAGTCTACTCCCTCTGAAGCCCGTGATCTTCGATGAAACCATCGGCATCACAAAAACAGCAGAAGCATTGATCGAATCGTCACTAAACCCGAGTGACACTGCACATATGTTCTGCAAAAATAATAATAATAATCAGAAATGATGCTGATATATTGTATATGATTTTTACCGACTTAATCTGCAGAATGCGGAAGCCATTGACAGAGCAAACTTGATAAAAAGCTCTTACCTTTGCTCGAACAAGCATATATGTTGTCTTTACCAGCATGTCTTGTGAGAATGATCTTGTTGCTTCCTTGGTCTGTAAATCAACCAACCTGCATCCAATCACAAGTATGTTGGTTCATGAATTTGTAACTCGGGTCTAAATCATTTTTCTACAACATGCTTGGTCCATTTACTTTATCCCCACCTTAACTTTTAAGATTTCACCCACAAATCACTGAATCTTAATTATTTAAGGCTTTCGATAGAAATATTGCAGCAGAAACTAATGACATAGCTTTAAAAACGTCTTCTTTCAATAACGGTTGTGAAAACTGCAAATTAAGGCGTAATCTGCCATGAAAAGTAGTTTACACTTTACAGTGTATGTTAAAAGATAAAACTTGAATGATGTAAATATTGATGAGTAGTTCTGACAAAGTATAAATATTGATGAGACAAAGGATGCCTAATTTACCTGTCTGTCTCACTGGAAATGCTTGGAGATGTCTCAGACTTCAAACCTGAATCGTCTTTGCCGTCACCACCTGATAAATCTTCAAAATGGGTCAGGTATGTCAAGGAATATACATATATATAGAATCGTATAAAAATATCAAAATACCTCTAGGTTCTTCAGGTGCCAGCAAGGATATTCCTACGAACACAGACAGCATTCCTAGGATGAACATAGTTGTCCTCAATGCATCAAAAACCTGTTCCGAGGAAATTATCAAATATTCTATATATATATATGCATATTTATATATATCAGAGAAAAAGACGGACCTGGAATTCTTGAAAGTAAATAAATCCTGTACAAATGGAAAAGAAAGTCCAAGCAATCTGAAACATGGGAACAATGAGGATCGCATCATACAATGACAACCCTTCATTCAATCTGGCCATCTGCAGAAAAGACGACTATATTAGTATTGTCGGCAAAGAAGATGATTTGGGCGGTTAAAACATATCAAAATATAATCTTTACCCAAAATCCAGCTGTGCTGAGAAACAAAAGAAGCAGGGAATATGTGAACCAACTGTGCAACTCATAGCTGCTAGACATGGCAAGCCTCAACAAATTTGAGCTGCAAAACAGAAGACCCGAGAAGGATATCAATACAGAACAAGATCCCAGAAGCAATATTTACCAAATAAAAAGCTCACTTACAGCGATTTAGCGAACAACACTGAGCATGAGCCTACAGCACCTGAAACTATGGCATATGAAAAGGGAAGTAGCATGTTCCAGTATGGCTTGAGCTCATTTCCAGCTACAGCAAGAAGTAGTTCCCCTCTCCTGTATTTTAGTAAGAAAATCCATTATTCAATTAATTAAATTGAAGTTGGCCAAAAAAAAAATTAATTAAATTGAAATCTTAAAAAAAAAAAAAGGAACTGATTACTGCATCTGCACCTGTAAAGTGTGTGATGGACGGCAACAATCACAACCAAGATCACACAGTAAAGAAGAAATGTAATGTTGCTATACTTTTCGGCCAACTCCTCTGGTGTATATACTGAAAGAAGTAGTGAAAGGGCAGCATGAAATAAGCCTATATCATGGAGAAAGCTATAAAAAGATGATATATTTAGAAAGGCTACATGAAGTATTGCAATTTGCACTAAGATGCATCTTCTCTTGCTAATCAGTATTTGGATTATAAATCAGGTTAAAAGGAAGTATGCGGGATATTATAGATTATCTGTATCATACCAGGTGACTGGTGATTGCCAAATGCAACAAGAAAAACATTTCCGAGAACAATGAATGTTGTTGCAACCAATACTCTGCAAGAAAACAATTTCTGCAAAGTTTAAGAATCAAAGCAAAAGACAACTGAATCCCATAGCAACAATAAAGTAAGGTCTTGTGTCGGAATAACATACTTGACCGATACCATTTTGTTCAATGCAAAGTACGCAAATGCGATATTGGAGACGAACTGGACAGACCCCAAAGCTGCAAGAAGTGACTGCGTATGAAGAAGGAAAAGAAAGTGAAATAAGACAGTTGACAAAATTAATTGTGTAAGGAGAATTTTTTTTGGTAGTCCAAGTTATGATTGTTTTCTAGATGATTTGACATCTTCAGATGCAAAGCCCTCAAAGTGAGATAGATAATTACCTGGGCAGCATATCCAAAGGATACAAAGTTTAGGCAATTCCCCAGGAAGAAAAATACCATACCTGCATTTAACAGATAGCATATAGCTTAAGATATATATAGTACAAAAAAGTGACTGAAAAATATCTTCAGTATTGAGGCTAGAATTTACCAACTCTCCATGTTGGGTAGTATATTATTGGTTTTAATGGAAGCTTGCCACTTGATCTATCAAGATCTTGAGAATGTCTTTCTCTCTGAAAGTAATAAATATTAAGTGTAAATCCAAAGAGGTGGAAAAACTTCCACGGCTTCATACTTGTTGCTTCTAGAATGTTATCAACACATTAATATAACATTACATCTTACATAATGCATAACCGTACCCTATTCCCGACAAATAAACTAAATATTTAGTAACATCACATCTAAGTATTGCTATCTACCTAAAGCCTAAAGAGTCATCCTTTATTTGCTCATATAGAGCTTAAAGGGGAAATTAACTCTAGCTAGCATAAGCATACCTCATCGTGACCCAATTTAAGAAGATTTGTTCCAAAATTGATGGCAATGCTGCCAAAGAGGTTGATACAAGCTCCAACGATCCACTCCCCCATGGGATTAAAGGAGTCAATGATACTGCAGATGCAGCATTTGATGCACTTCAAAGTTCGACCTCTATCTGCTACTAATTTTCCGTAGCTTCCAAAGTCTTATATGGGTAAGTTCTTCAGAACTGAACCTCGGAGCTAGAGAAAGCTAGTCAATCTGGGAGTTGTAACTGCAGGCAATTGAGAGCAGCAGAAGAATCAGCACTCTATAGCTGCACCACTTAAGAATCTACCAGAAAGCTCTGCTTCATCGTTAAGCTTGCTTAGCATTTTCCATATATGGAAACATAAATTTGATTGATGGAGGTAAATCCATATAAACTTCAAAAACATTAACGTAACATATCTGTACAAACTACAAAGACCATGAATCATCGAAAACTCCTATTTTACTGGAATAGTATAAATCAAGTTGCTTTCAGGTGAAGCAATCTAGCATCTTCCCCGGAACATATTAGAACCAAACTTTAGCTAAGAAGCTACAGATCAAACATGAGATTGAAGTTAAAGCAACAAAGAAAATGAAACCTGATACCATCCATTAAAAATGTAATTCAGGATCCTATTTCAGGAAAAAAAAAATCAATACATTCATATATCTCGAAACTTAAACCCAGATGAAAGATGTTCCCAGCTCCGTGCACCCATATCGATCTACATTGTCCCCAGGAAACGATATTTTGGCATTTCACCAAAGCAAGCAAGTAAGAGAAGTGACAGAACTGTGGTTACCTCTGCTTGGACACGCCGATGGGCAAATGATACTTCAAGGCACGCAGCAGATCCAAAGATATTAAATAAGATAACAAAAAAAAAAAAAAGATTTTTTTAAGAAAGAAATAATTACACCGACCCTTTTTGTCTGAGAGACAGATAATAGGAATCGGAACAGTGTTGTACTAGTTGGAAATGAAAACTTGGAAAGATAAAAGAAGAAGACGAAGATTGGAGTTGTCGGGTCAAATTGCTAATGGACGTGATATGCTACCCACCTCAATTCCTCTTCTTCGATTCAATTGCCGTCCCCGTACTCCACTGGAAGACTGCGATCTGCTGCAGCGCAGACCACGGCAGTATCGTGATCCGCCTTGATTCGTTGATAGAAAACCACCTTTGACTGGCCATTACGGAACAGACTTCGACGTCTCCCGCAAGATTCAGTATTTTGTTCTTGGGCCGAAGCTTAGGGCCCGGTTAAAGCTACGGCCTTTACGTCTCCCTGGCGATGAACAATTTGCTTTTGCGCCATTTGCCGCGCTGATCCACCAAGTTCAAGTGTTTGACGCAGAAATCCTCCAGAAAGAACGGAGCTTCGGCGGTGTAGGCTGGGAAATGTGGAATTCTGCAGGTTCATACACTGGTGAAGGACTCGAGATTTGTTCAGATGATCGAAACGAAGAAGACGGTTGCGCATTCGATTGCGGTGGTGGATCTCCAAGAACCTGCTTGGAAGACGATGAAGGGTTTCCTTCCTTCCAGCTCCTAGGGATGGACGTCGGTGGCGGGGAGTCTGCTGAAGATGACGGCGATAGCTTTGCTTCGAGTTTCTACAGAGGCGGAGCGGATTGGTCTTGCCTGCAAACGGAACGTGAGGAGGAGCAGGACAAGGTTGCTCGACATGTGACGCCGTTGATGGAGAGGAAGCTGAAGCAGGCTAGTCTGCTTCAGGTTTGGGGATTGAAGATAAAGGAGGTTGATGGTGGATTGAAGAGAAAGGAGATTGATGGTGGATTGAAGCAGACTAATCTGCTACAGCTTTGGGGACTGAAGAAGAAGGAGGTTGATGGTGGACCTTGTGGTGCTTCTTCAGCTTCTTCATTACCCACGCAAGCTTTGATAAAGAAGAAGAAGAATGGTGGAGCTGCAGAGACTCGAACTAGGGCTTGCCCTTTCTACAAGAAAATGCCTGGTAGTTCTACCGTCCTTAATCTAAGAATCATCTAACAGTGATTTCAAATTTAGGGTTATGTCTATATGTTGAAGCTTTTAGTTTCAAGGAATCATTAGTCAGAAATACACCCCCTTCCTGTAGTTTTGATTACCCATCACTCTAACAGTAGGAATTAGGATGAATTTCATCACTGGAAGTCAATGGTGAGAACTTCTGTTAATGCTAGCAGAAAAGTAGATGATTGAAGTTTGCAGCCTCTGCAAAGAATTTTATTGAATGTTCTCCTGATTTTGAATGTTATCTACAGTATGAGGCCAGTCGGTGAATTTTTTTAGCGTTTTTGCATTCAAGCAGTTAAAAAGTTCTCAAAACTTGTTTCTTTTTCCAGTATGGCTGTATGAATTGGAATTTGCTGATGATATATGTCCCTTACCTGGAACTTGTTTTCCGGCTAATACAGGAACACCCTTCACAGTCGATGCTTTCCGCTATGGCTGCGTTGAAGGATGCTCTGCATATTTTCTGACCCATTTTCACGCTGATCACTACGGAGGCCTCAGCAAGGGATGGTCTCACGGCCCTATATATTGCAGCCCCATAACTGCTCGTCTAGTCAGAATATGTCTCTATGTAAATCCATCGTAAGCACTTCAAAAACCTGCTCTTTTTTTCACTAGAGGGTGAATGACTATTTACTCTTTCATCTTTTGCTGTCAATACATTTGCAGATTTATTCGTCCATTGGAACTCAATGAAGAACATGTAATTGAGGGAGTGAGAGTCACTTTACTCGATGCCAATCACTGCCCAGGTGCCGCCTTGATCCACTTTGGCCTCGCAAATGGACAGTGCTATCTCCATACTGGAGATTTCAGAGCATCTAAACTAATGCAAGAATATGCTATTCTTGCAAAGCATCGAGTCAATTTGCTCTATCTGGATACAACCTACTGCAATCCAAGATATAAGTATATCACCTCGCTCCGTCCTTGCTCTAACATCTAAGATCTCTCACAAATATAAGAACACTGGTATAAAGTATGAAATTCGGCATAAAATTGGAAACTTTGACTATCTCAGTAAATGCTTTTTTTTCTTGAAAAGTTAACCTTTGTCGCTTTCATACCAAGTTTCATCCTCTGCAGAATGCTCCAAAGTATTATGATATATTTGTTTTCCTCAGGTTCCCGGCAAAGGATGATGTATTGAATTACGTCACCAGAATTACCAAGAGCTATCTCAAGAAGCAGCCCAAGACCCTTGTTGTTGTTGGTGCATATAGCATAGGAAAAGAAAGTGTCTATCTCGCAATTTCAAAGGCTTTAGGGGTATGTGGATATAATCTCAAAGAAATCAACTTAGCACTTATGCCAAACTGTTAGTTTCTGCAAAAACAAGGAAAATTTTATGATATGATTGATTATACTTTGTAGTATTGTTATGATGTCTAGGTACAGATACATGCAAATGCATCTAGGAGAAGAATTCTGCAGTCTTTTGAGTGGCCTGAACTTTCTAAGAGGATCACCTCCAATCCAAAAGACACCTTTCTCCATGTTCTACCGATGTCCTCTCTGCGGTTTGAGGTCCGATCCAAACTCTAGTCTCCTGCAATTTTACTTGCCTTTTGGTTGATGGAAAATATATGTTGTGTAGAATCTTACTGCTTACCTGAAGACATACAACAATCAATATGTCGGAATCTTGGCATTCCGCCCTACAGGTGATAACACCGATTTCATTAATGATCTGTCGATATTTCACCCTAAACAGATGAACAATATCGGGATGTGACTCGGTTGAGTCACTATCTCTTACTTGGACAGGGTGGACATTCTCTGAGACTGTAGGAAACGATTTGGATAGGATAAAGCCCAACTCCAGAGGCAATATCACCATTTATGGTAAATTTGACATTTATTATTCTGCTATATAAGTTTTTAGTGCATATATGAAACTTTGATTTGCTCATCTTCTTAAATTTGCAGGTGTTCCATACAGTGAGCACTCTAGCTTCACTGAAATGCAGGAGTTTGTTAAGGTGTGTGTATGTTGCTCTAAATTAATTAAGCAATTTCAGAAAACACAACTATTGCCTTTCTGCTTGACAAACAAGTACCTATGATGTCAGTTCTTGAAGCCAGACAAGGTAATCCCTACTGTGAATGTCGGAAACGCTTCTAGTCGGGAAAAGATGGAGTCACATTTCCGGGAATGGCTCAAGAAGGGATGAACATCAGATTGAAATGAAACTTCCTCAACCTTCCAATCACAAATGAAAAGTATAAGATTTGTGGGTCCTGATAAAATGGAATCACCATGCTCTAACTTTACACAATTGAATAGCTCGTTCAATGTTGTATTCAAGCCAAATGGAGTTTGCCATTGTTCTGTCATTTTAGTTCTTATTATGTTTTAATACCAAGAAATGAAACTTGATAAGATGCATAGTTTAATGTCAATATTATTTTTGCTTATAGAACTCTCTCCTTTTCTCTCTTCAAAGTGTATGTTGATGTTTGTGTTAACTTGCAGAGTTAGTTTAACTAGTTAAGAAGAGTCTTGGCATGGCTGCAATAGTGATATAAAGATTCATCAAGTGGGGCCAATCAAAAGCATCATTCAATTTCACAATAGAACAAGAGCTACAACTATTTTCACTGTATGATAACTTTAACTATCTACAAAGAAACCAAATGAAACCCATCAAAGATCACAACTTCAATTTCAAGATTCAAGCTTGACTTCCTGTGAATGATTTCATCTGGATATGATTATTACTGTCTCTATCCTTTTCGATGCTAATCGGCAATGGCTCGTAGGAGCTCGATTTCCTAACACCAGCACTCGATGCAACAGCAGCATATACAGCTAAAATTGTGATCACCACAAGCATGACATGAAGAACAAACGCCATGTCCAGAATCGCCACTGCCCTCAATTTCGATTCATCAAGATCGCATTTTGTTGATCCTTCAGCTCCCTGGGCGATATCCAATAACATGTGGCAGCCTTCAGGGATGAATGCCTCAACATGGAGAGAGAGCCCTGTCTGCAGAACCCAAAGGCCCTGGAGGTAGAGTGAGGCCCCCAGTCCGAGATCCGCCACGAAGAGCTTGGGGTTGACGGCTAGGGCTAAGCAGAGGATGGAAGAGAGGGCGTAGACGAGGGCGGAGGTGGAGTCGCACCTGGCTTCTAGATCGGACGTCTGGACGGCCGCGGAATTGGCAGAGACGGAGTGCTGAAGGAAGAAGGCCGCGGCGGCGAGTGCGAAGAAGAGATCGTGGGGGATCGGGAGGAGGGAAGGGAAGGAGTCGGAGACGAGGAGGGATACGGCGAGGAGGAGGAAGAGGAATAGGACGGCGGCGGACTGGAAGGAGTTCACGCGGTGGACGGGAGTGTGGCCCTTGATGAGTGGGTCGGAGGTGGCGGACGAGACGGCCTGGTGTGCGGCGGCGATGAGGAGAAAAACGATAAGGAGGTAGAGCTGGAGCTGCTTGAGCCAGGGGCGGTGGGAGGCGGCCGGGAAGAGGTGGAAGGGCTTCGCCGAGTATGTCTGCGGCGACTTGAGGTGGTGGCGCGTGGCGGAGATTAGGTGGTAGAGGCCGACGCAGATGAGGGATATAGATGCAAAGAGGTGGTACATCAGAGCTGCCATTGCTAGAATCTTGATCTTCTTCAGTTGTTCCCCGCCCTCCCTACGCGGAAGCTGTCTCGCACCAAGAATTTGACTCCGTTTCAGATGATGCTGGAAATGGATTATGCGATCATGTTGAAAATGACGATGAAGAAGTGAAAGTCGTGGTCGTCACTGAGATTGTTGACGGAGAAGACGAGAACAGAAATGGGCTCCAACTTCTTCCCTCAATAACTTTTTATTAATGGGCTGAATTTGCAAATGGTAACCCCGGCCCGGTGGTTAGGTGTATTGGGTGATTTAAACATGATGCTAGTATTTCTACTGTATACAGTGTATACCACATCATAATAATAATAATAATAAATAAAAAATAAAAAATAAAAAAAACCATCAACATAAAATCAATACTATTAGAAAATTTTCTGCAGAATCTGACCTAACAAATCGAGTGCGTTAAAAATGATATTTAAAGAACCCTTTTCATATAAAGAAGCTCTACAATATAAGCTCGTGGAACTTGTTTTTATCATACAAAAACTTCATTAACCTATAGATTTTGTTTTATTTTTCTTTTACAATGAAGCCTAAAGGTTAATCAACATATACTTCTCCCAATATTTCATATAAAAATGAAGATTTCACATTCAATTGGAATAGATACAATCGATTAATTAGTACAACAAACATAATAATAGTAACAGCATAAAAAACATACTTCTCGACAAGCCTTAATTATTTAGTAAGTTTACTAATGAATGAATGAATTGCAAATTCACTATCCATCCTCACAAAAACCAAACCGAAATTCGCATCGAAACAACCATCACGGTTACGAGCAATGCTGAATACGCAACCCTACGCTCCCCAGAAGAGCTTTGATTCGAGTTCCTTGCAGTTGGCGACCCTGAACATAAAATTCAATTTCAATCCTTAATACATTTTGCATAGTATAACGTAAAATGCACCAATATATATTTCGCATTAATTACCCGCGATACAAAATAGTGGATTAACGTGTTGGCCGCACCTCCCAGGCAACTCTTGAGCTTCGGTCGAGTTGATACCGATCATATTAGCCGCAAACGCACCCTGGTTACTTATCATGTAGCAAATGCATTGCGGGTCCGACTTTATCATGTCTTTCAACGGGTCGCAGCATGAGTCGGGTGGGTCCCGTGTCGCATTGAGGTAGTTCAGGCACGGAGACAGTTGGTTAAAGCACGACATGTCTAGTTGTGCTTGGGCGGCTAACAATGTTGAGAAGAAGAAGAACATCGATAGGAAAATCATTTTCTCCATCTAACTGGCCCGATTAGTGAGAGAATTGGTGAATAAGAAGGAATATTGGAAGGTTTAATGGATAAATTGATTGGCTTGATGATGAAAGTTTATATAAGTTTGTAGAAAGGAAGAGGTTGTTGACCCAACTTGTAGTTATGTTATAGTTCACTAGTATGATGTATGTACTTATCTTACAAGTAGCTACATAATAATACTATTATATATTATTTTAATTAATGTATATATGTTAATTTTTTTACTTTTATATTAAAAAAAAATAACTTTAAATGTCATAATAAAAAAATAATAAGTTTTATTAAAGTAATCAGATTTATAAATTATTACTTTTATTAAGTAAAAATAGATTTGAGGTGATTTCTAATCATGTATGATACTATGTATTCCTAATTTTTTATATGCGCAATTACGAATTAACTAAGAATAAGACACATAAGTATTTAGTATATATTAATTAATAATTAATTGGCCAAAAAAAAATAATTAATAATTAATAAATTCTCGTACAAATGGCGAATTTAAAACTAATATACGTTTTTGTGCTAAGGCACGGGAAATTACCTAATATAACTATATATATATATATAGAATTTAGACGAGGAAATGGTCTTCCAGAGATAGAAGGTGACGGTTGGAAGAAGGCGGAAACGGCCGTTGGTACAGGTGAAGCTACTCTTCCTTGCTTTCTACGGTAAAGCAGATACACTGATTAGGTGGCAAATAAAATACCTACTTATAATATATACTTAATTACCTTTCTTGGCTGAAAAGTTAATTCTGTATGTCAAAAACGATTTATTTTAAAGCAAAAGTTGGCCAAAAAAAAAAACCGGAAAACAATGCGATTGATATCAAAATACCCTGATGTCCCAAACAAACCGTATATTACATGTTCTGTAACATTTACATTGTACAAACTCCGAATACCAGCAGGCAGGCAATATATCTATCTCACAATTAGTCCAATTTACAAACCAAAGTATTATTACGTATTCTACAATAAACTCAGATCCGTAACCCAATAGGTTCCAAACTATATATACATTAGACTTAAAAACTATCTCTTCCTTGTGCTGCAAGATAAGGAGTTAACTTCCACAAGCAAACCCCTCTACCCGTAAAATAGGCTGCAATGTTGCAGAATCATCATGCTTATATGCCATATCACTTTGGCTGATAAAGTGTAAGTCGCGTACTAATGGATTATCCGTGCGCAATGGAGGACAACACTCCTCAATTAATCCCTCAAACTCAAATTTATCCTGAAAATCAGATAATTAATTGGATAACTTAAATCATGCATATGTTTCCTTAGTAACCATATATATATATAACATCAGTATGTTATACGTACCTTGTGCAGAAATAGGTTAAACTTCTCCGGGGTCGGTTCTGCAGAACGGCCTGCCCTGTTCCTATGGAAGGTAGAGCAATGTGTATAACAGTATAAGAAAGCTGATAAATAAGCACAAAACGCCCAATAGGTTCCAAACTATATATTACTTTTGACTTAAAAAATATCTACTTTGGGAAACTGTTTTTTATTTTTGGTAAACACTTTGTGAAACTGTCGACATACTAATGTGTTGCTATATTTATTTGTTAAAAGGTTTAATTGTAAAATTGATAAATGAAGTTTGAGCACTGGATAATAAATTATTATTTCTGTTAAATAATTCTTCTAATTTGAAGAAGATTTGAGGACATGTGATCTGCACGTGATTAAATAAAATAAAACCATGAAAATAACATAAAATGATGATATTTCTTTCATCCACACTTTACAAGTCGATATAATCGAGATTACAAAATCAGCCATAATATATGAGAAGAATTTCAGTAATAGTATTTTTCATTAGGGTAATTATTCGGTTAATTTAGACAATTTTCCATTTATTTTTTAATTATTATATAAGAGCTACATAACCAATTGTATCCAAATTAAATCGAATATTCGACAGAAATAACAACAACGTAAGCTTAACTAACAATTTGTAAAACCTAAAAATAACAGGAGTATATATATATATATATATCAAGGATGTAGCTAGACCTTGTTTGATTCCTGGAAGAAGAGCTGTGGTAGGGGTTGTCAAAAGCATCATCGTCAGTTATAACATAAAAAGATGGGTAACTGGAAAAAGCAGAAGCAGGTGGTCGACAAGGTTTGGGACATATGATTTCTGCTTTGTGTCTTGTTTTAGAATACAGCTCACTCCAGCAGCTTCCTTGTTCTTGCCTAATTCCATTCTCCAGGTGGCCACCCAAACTATTCTCAACTTTCAACATTCTTCTATTGCAGACCTCCATCTCTCTCTCTATATTGTTGCAGAAGCAGCAGCAGCTATGACACAATTAAGGGGCGTCTCTAGGTCCGACAAGGTACGATATATAGTGGAGTGGAGGGATTTAACGGCACCGCTTTGCCTCATCAATTTTATTTTATTTCAGATAATATTTGTTGAAGAAAGGAAGAGTAAATTGGTTTTATATATAGAATAGAAGAGGAATTAGCTAGCGGTGGTGACCGCGGCCATGGGAATTATTTATGGTAGTCGGCGCCGCATTTCTCAAGGCCTTTTGTGGTGGTCTCTGTGAGGTGAGGAAAGGTCGGTTTATCTATTGACTGTGTCGTCGGCGCCGCCTCTGTCTACTCTTTCGCCGCCTTTTCCAACATCTTCCCAGTTAAGCCAAGCATCAAGCATGATGAAGAAAGAAAGAAAGAGATGGCAAATTTTATTACTCTTACTGGAAATGCTACAAAATTGGGAATTTTAGCACAATTTTATAGCTCAACAAATTGTTATTTTGCGGATGGTATTATTCATGGGACAATGATATATATATTTCTAATTTAATAGGGTTAATTAACAAATTGCTAGCCAAACTTTACATGAATGTGCAATTTGTTAGCTAGATTTTTTTTCGTAATAAATTGCTAGCTTTCTATATTGTGCAAAAAGCTAGCTCCTTCAATTTTTCTGTTAGTTTTGGATGGAAAATATTTTAAATATTGTTAAAAACACCCTAAAGTCTTAGTATGATAATATAAAGACATGATGTTTATATAAAATCAAAATAATAAATGTTAAAAAATTATATTAAAGAAAAAACACACCTTAAAAATGCAAAAAATTAATTTATTAAAATATTTTTAAAAATGCTATAAAAATATACAATTTTAAAAATAATTAATTTTAATTTTTTGAACTTTGGGATTATATATTTAACTTATATATATTTTTGTATAATATATATAATTGTAAATTTTATTCTAGATTTATATTTGCTTTCATATAAAATTTGAGGTTATTTTACAATAATAGTAAAGGGTATTTTTAGTAATTTTAGAAAGTATATTCCGTCCATAATTAACGGAAAAATTGACGGAGTTAGCAAATTGCACATTATCAAAAGTTCAGCTAGCGATTTGCTATAAAAATAAATTCGGCTAGCAAATTGCACTTTCACAGAAAATACAGCTAGCAATTTGGTAATTAACCCTAGGTGTCATTTATTACTTATCTTCCACTGATACGGTGTCATTTACTATTTGACATATATTATATTATTTTCTTTGGGCCTAAAAGTTAACAAGAAAATATATGTTCGAATTCAATCGAGTTTCCACACGTTAGCACGGGACAGATTATATCTGTAAAATTAATTCTACTTATTGGGCCGCCTATAAGAAATTTGGGCCGGTCTTTAACTTCATGTAAAGACACAAACCCAGAAGCCCAAATGAAAATTAGCTCAAATGATGTCCAACACTGAACACCCTTTGCCCTTTGGTTGTTACATTCTCTTCATTCAAAAGTGACCTTTCCTTAACAGTACTATTATTGTGCGTCAATATAAATAAATGTAAATACATTCATAGCATAAACATATATATAAAATACGAAGAAAAAAAATTTTCATTTAGATAATAATAATAATATAATATTGTAACAAAGAAGAGATTATACTAAGTCGGCCGAACAATGAGCTCGTTTCAGGCACGACATTCTATAACAATATGCATAGGCTTAGCATCAGATCAGTGTATCCACCACTGAAAAATCCACACGATAAAATGCTGTAGAAGCACATGGATGAAAACGACGTCGTTGAATATATTTTAATAACCAAATAAAATGTTTGACCGAATTCGGCCCATGTGACTCGCCGCCTCAGAAGAAGTAAGATGACGAAGACCCCAATTCGAAATTCTCCGGAGCCGAGTCCGATACCGCCGGCATCCGACTGAACAGCGGGCTGTGCACGTAATCCGCACTCGAGTCGAACCCGAAGTACGAACCCGTCGTGAATCCACCATTCGGGTCGGTTAACCCGCTCGGGTTGCCCCAGCTCCCCTGGTCTGCCCCGTACCCGCCCCACCCAGCAGAAGCGTCCGACGACCCGTGACCCGAATAACTGGACGACAGGTCAGAAGGAAATGGCGGGAGCTCGTAGTTGTCGGAAGAGTAAGTCGACCCACCGGAGCAGCTATTGTTACCGTTACCGCTCGACGACCACCCGGTGGCGGCATTTCCGGTGGAGAAGTCGCAGATGTAGCCCTCCTGCGGGGGTGGGTCCGACCGCGGCGGCGCGGAAAACAGCGAGGCGAGGTTGCTGTGCTGCTCCTCGTCGGGGGAGACGATGGAGGTGACGGAGGATCCCGCCGGCATGTCGGAGTAGACGAAGTTGGTCCGGGCACGTGTACCGCGCATGGTCCGGGCAGCTCTGTCGTAGGCGAGAGCGGCCTCCTCCGCCGTGTCGAAGGTACCCAGCCAGTGGCGCTCCTTGGTGGAAGGGTCCCTTATCTCAGCGGCGTAGCGTCCCCATGGACGCCGCCGGACGCCGAGGAATCGGCCAGTGGAGCTGCCGTCCGGTGACTGAGCGGTGGCTTGCTTGGTCTTCTTGGCCTTGGACGGTGAGGGGTTCATGTTGAGAGAGAGAGAGAGAATGTGGAAGAAGAAGTTTCGGTTTGAGAATCCAATTGACTGTTGGAGTTGGTTGGGATGAAGGTGTTCTGCATGTGATTGGGAACAAGCTTGTTTCCTTGCTTATATATAGAGTGGGGGAGAGCTTTGTCTTGTTCCTCCCATGATGTTTCAACCCTCCATCTTCTTTAGATTTACAAAAGTGCCACTTTCTTGGTGATGGTCCCATCTGAGAAGAAATTTCTATAATCCCCTCGAAAGATATGGTAGTAGTAGAAGAAGAGTTTTGTAATGCAACCGAAAACTAACTCAATCTTTGACCCTATCTGAGTCTCTGACAATGTGCAATCCATGTTACTTAACTTAATCACTCCCTTAAGTATGAAAAGATAATGACGATGTTGAAGCATTGAATCCGGACCCTTTAATGATTTACAATTACACTGTGTTTTTGTCCTTCATTTTATTTATATATAGTTCATGGTTAGGTTTTTTTGTCAATTTTTTTTTTCTTTAGTTAATACATGTTTGGATATATTATTTATCGAGCGGAACGACTAACAATGGTTAAAAAAAAAGTAACGTGGTCAATAAAAATCTAATGTGGTACTATTCAATGTTTTTGTGAATGTCTATCTTCAAAAAATTCATTTCTTTTTTTAAAATCAAACCTAAAAGCATGTCTTCTAGTTATAGATCGATATTATGAACTTTAAAGGTTTTTTTTAGTTTCAAAACGAATTTCGGAGGTTGCTTTTACCTAGAGGCAACCTTCTCAATTAGAGTTAAGTTGGCCAAAAAAAATTAGAGTTAAAACTAGACTAAGAAATTTTAAAAAATGCCATTAGTTTAAAAATAACAGGATGAGATTGAATCATAATGATAAAAAGATTATTTATTTAAACTAATATATTTATTTGTCCACTTCTCTCTTCTTTTCCGTTGTGTGACAATGTCACGTCAACTTTGACGATGGACGGAGAATTAAAAAAGACACTAATTCATAATGGTTCAACGTCTCATTTTTTAATCAAATGTTAGAGGTTTAATCCTGCTAGTGATCATGAGAATTGAAAAATATCATGACCAGCACTTTATGCGTATGTGTTACATAATTTAATGTCACAACAAAACTTATCCTGAAAATATGTAAGATGGTAAACTTTAAGTCGGCATATAAACTTCATCCGTCAATGAGATCGCGTCACGTAAACAATTTGTAAATTACTATTTTTTTATTCCAAGTAAACAATCACACTCATAATAAAATAAAATAAAAATGAATTCATTTTCTAAAACATACTCGTTTATATCCTATAATGTATAAACTGCGCACATTTTCATCACATAAATAAATAAATATTAATACACCATATAAAGTCCACTTTAAGAGATGGTTATTCAAAACACAACAATATCCAAATAGCTAAAAAAACTCATTGGAAACACTATGTCAAACAAACTCCTTATACCAAATGTTTTTCCATATCTTCGGAAGTAGATGAATATGAAAACCAACGAGATAGGTCAGGTCGAATATGTCCGATGAATGCAGAGACATGTCGAAGATTGAATATAAATGGGACAAGGGCTTCTTGAGTCGGCTTACAGTTAGAGGCGCATAATTTTGAGATTGATTTATATATATATATAAGAAAAATCCGATCTATTTTTTTCACAAATTTATTATAATTTGTTTTATTTATATGTGTAATAATCACCACTAATTAATTTCATCATATCTTTTTTGTTTTTTAGAATTTTATTCTCATTAATTTTTTGTTATATTATCAAATCTTATATGACGCGGGAACAGCAACTAGTTTATATATACATTTAAATATTATTATTTTTCTCGTGTTATGCGCGAAATTAGCATCTAGTTCATATCATATGCCATTTTATAACTACCTATACTTCTTCTCTAAGTTAACTACTAACTAATCTAAAGAAATTTAAATATGTTTGATTACGTCAGATAATGACACGTATTGAAAATGAGATTCTAATGTTTAAAATTAATTATAGAGCTTTTGGACTCGATTTTCCGATATTTCGTCACGTGTCACAACCGACAATTCTAACTTTAACATGCGTTGTATCATTACTATCATATTTTTTAAATTTTACATTAAAGAGCCATAATTTTGTACGATACTCTAATTTACGAACTAATTATTTCATGTAGAAATAGATGCAAAGAGCTTACTCATAAGATATAATATCACATATTTTAAATAAATATATATATATATATATAACAAATTAATCATAAAAAATATGATAAATTAATTAAAAAGACATTTCAACACAAACACAAGTTAATTAACTATAACATAAGTTATTATCTTTGTTAAACTCCGTAAAACTTTTAATTAATGGAAATTATCTCCTAATATACTATTTTAAATACATGCAACATTTTAGGGGAAAAATAAGTACAAGTAATTGTTGGCATTTTTTTTTTTAATTTCTCGAGCTTTTTTTTTTTTTTTGAAAAAAAAAAATTAGAGTTTCGGGTTTAAGTAATTTTATAGTTTAGTTGATTTTATAATTTGAGTAACTTTGGGGTTTATTTAGTTTTATATTTTTTTTTTTCTAAATCCCTATTAGATTTGGTGAATATTTTGTCTATGTGAACTCTAGAGAGCTAAAATTGGACGGACGGTTTGACCGGGTGAATCCTAAATAACTAAAAATTGGTTCACCCAGCTACCAATTTTAGCCGTCTAGAGTTCAATGGTCAAACTGTTCGTCCAATTTAGCTATCTAGAATTTGCCCAACTCTACAGTTCACATAATCTAATAGTGTTAGAAAGAAAAAAAAATTTACTTAATATGATTTGTTAGTAACTAATGGAGATAATTCTAATTAATTAAACCGTTTTATAATTTGGAGATTTTTTTTTTCCCAAATATCACACTTGTATTAATTTTCCGCTCCACGTGATATAACTGTCACACAAAATATTTTCTCGTTTAAAATCCCATCATTCCCACCGTTCTAATTATTCAAAAATTAAATTCTAAGAAGATTAACACGTTTGATGAATTATATATATATCACTATTTTTTATGATTAACAAGTAATAAAATTTGAGGATTAATTATTAAATTGTTAACTTATGTTTGAGCACACGAATAAATTCCTAGCTAAAGTTTATTTTTAAACAAATTATTAGCTCGAATTTCTATTTATGTAGAAATTGTTAGCTTGGCTTTTTTTTAGGGTTAATAACTAAAAAACTGTCCAAGGTTTACCCTATGTTAAAATTAGGTGTCTGAAGTTTGAAATGTTAAAATGGACTGTCCCAAGATTCATTTTTGTTGAATTTGGTGTCTCGGTGTGATTACTTTAGAGAAGTCAATTCCGACGAAACCGTCTGTCAAATTCGAGCTCTCATACACACTCCCTTCTCGTCATCTTGCCGGGACCGTCACCTAAAAAGTTGGTCACATCCGGGCAAGTAAATCTCGCTCTATTGTCCTTGGAAAATGGCTCTACACCACTCTTCTAGAAACTTTTTTTTTAATGTTCAATTTTTAGGTGAAATTTGACGATTTTGTGAAAAGTAAAGAGTGATGGATTATGAGTGGGTTGATGAAAATGATGGAATGAAGATGAAAAGACGCACAAAGACACCAAATTTCAACAAAAATGAAACTTGGGACAGTCAATTTTAACATTTCAAACTTAAGACACCTAATTTTAACATAGGGTAAACCTTGGACAGTTTTTTAGTTATTAACCCATTTTTTTATATAGAATTGCTAGATTAAGTTTTGTTTTGTAGATAATTTGCTAGCTCAATTTCTCTTGTAGATAAACTATTAGCTAAAAAAAATTCCTCAAAAAAGAAACTCGGGCTAGCATATTGTCAACAAAGGAAAATATAGACTAACAAATTTTCCAAAACAAAACTTTAGTTAACCATTTTTTCAAGTGCTCAAATATGAGTAAGTAATTTAGAAAGAAAAAAAATTACCTAATATTTTTCTAACTGCTCAAATGTTAGATTCAGATGTCTTGTCCCATTCTTTATGTTCCAGATTGTGCATCAGCATTAAGATTTAGACACGTGTACTTAGATTTAAAATTTTCCTTCTAGGGTTCACTAATCCCAATAGGATTTTAAAAAAACCACAAAATTAATTACACCTAAGGTACATGTCACGATCTTAACAATGAAACACAATTTATAATATAAAGAGTGAGGCAGAAAATCTCTATCATCAAATATTAACTATCAATTTGATAATTAATCCTAAAACCCGAAGTACATGGAAGCTATGATTATAGAGAACTTAAGACTCATCATAAGCATGTTCTCTTAGATACCATGGTTGATGATTATTCTCCAATCAGAGGGCATCAATTAAATAGATAAATAAATAAAAATGATTTACAAATAAATCTATATAAAATTTGGTACATTTTGGGTCTCATGAAAGGGACCAACCGCCCTCACATGTGATACTTTCGAAATTATGGAATATATTGTGTGTGAATGAGGAGCTAATCATTGTCACTTGATCAAATCCATTTAATTTAATTTAATTTAATTTAATTTATGAATACTCTTCTTCTCCCCCACCAAACCCAAACAAAATATATAACAATTATTAAGTTAATTTCAATCGAAGTATTCACAAATGATTGCTCCTTTCGCTAATTAATGATTATTGCATATGCATAAAGGCTTGGGAAACTTGGAAGATCATAACCCCATCAAATTTATTAAGTCCTAAAGTTATTATGCTTATAATGCGATCAAGTGGAAATAATTTGACACCTCTACCTATCAAATAATCAATATTACTTTCCCATCAAATCATGAAATCAATATTTCAAATTAGTTTCATGTTTGACTATCTATCAAGGTTAGTTAACTTTACTTTTAATTAACTTATGGAGTTAATGAACACTTCTATAGTTTGAGCCTTATATATATATATATTTCATTTTTTTCTATGAGTAGATTTTTTTTACTGCATATGATAACAATAAAATTCACTGTATAACTTCATTTTACTAAGTTAATTTAACTAGAATAGTTAATTAATTATCTAACTACTTTTATTTTGTATATTTTGCCACACATAAAACTTCATTTTATTACACAGACTTAAGTTGATCAGCTCCGTGTGGCAAAAAAAAAAAAAAATGGTTCGCTCTTAATATCAATCAAAACAGAAAATGGAGGTAGATAAAATTATTGTTATTATAATAAAAAAAATTCATATAATTAAAATTCTACTCAACGACTATATCAATAACTAATAAATTATATAACTTGATAAATATCTAAATTATGTTAAAAAATAAAAGATACATGTATCTAACTATCTATCTATCAAATAAAAGAGCTTTCCATCTTTCTGCAGGTCTTCGAAAAGTTCATGATTACTAATATGCAAGCATGATTGAATCAATCATCAGTTCAATAAATAAAAAAAATCCTTTTCCAAGTTTATTTATATTGTTGTGTATAAGTTGAAGAGTAAATACTATTTATAATAAAAAAAAATGATATATTTATAGTTATTTACTTATACTAAAAATATAAAATACTATTTAATAATGTAAATTTTTGGTGCATTATAAGGTTTAAAATTGTCTATTGTATCATTTGACATAATAATACTCGTTTTGAGCAAAAACTTTAGACTTGCTTTTAAACATTAGAATTGTCGGTTTTACCACATTGAATTATATAATATTTATAAATCAAGTAGAATTATATTTTTGTTTAAAAAAAAAGTAGAATTATTTGTTTCCACTGAATTGTATTTATTTAATTTTGTACATTTTAGTATAGACCCTTAGCTCTGTCTTCTAAATATTTAGGATCATTTTCAGAATGTTTAATCACCATAATTGGTTTACCGAACTTTTACTGAACAAATTACTCTAAAAATGAAATTTATGTCTCTCTTGTTTTTTAAAATAAAAAATCGAATCACAGAACAATTAAAATATAATACACGATCATAAATGCCGGGACCGTATCTCCTAGAAAATATTTCATACTATTGACGGTAGCATATGGATTTTTTAATCTTTGCGGCATAAGTGAAATAGGATATGATCCACTCTATTAGGAATATTATTATTTATTATAATGTGACCACATTTAAATTAATCTTCACATCTTTAAACTGTCTATCAATTCACTTCCCACCTAGTCAAACAAATTTCGATGTGATATATATATATATATATAGGATCCATTCTTAGATTTTATTCAATGTATATGTATGCATGTCGGTTGGTTAAATTTATTCCCTATCGTATATTAATTTATTTATTTTTTGGCCACTTATCGTATATTAATAATGATTCTAATTTTGTTAATCCGTAATAATTATATTCGGCATTAACTAGATGGAAAGTCGGTATATATTTAATATATGTATGTATATATTTCCAATCCTCCACTAGAACCTAATCAAGATATCATGAGAAACATGACGATCATTACATTCATCATCTTTACTTAGATAGTGCCTTTATTTATATAATTAATTAATTAGTTCATTAATGCAAATAAATACTGGAAACAAATTAATTTTCAATTGAAATCGATTTTTTTTTTTTTATCGTACTAACATATAGTATAGATTATAAATAAATATATATATAACATATTCAAGATTTTATAATAATTAATATATAAAAGGTTGATAAAAATCAATTAATCACACCTTAATTATCTACATTATTATGGAACCTTAAATACCTAGGCAACTTTTTAAATATATTTTAAAATAAAAGAGTCATAAAAATCAATTAATCACACCTTAATTGTCTATATTATTATTATGGAACCTTAAATAAGGCAACTGTTTAAACATATTTTAAAATTTACAATTTATTAATATTATATTGTGGGGTCTAAATATTTGTTGTATATTTTATATATCTAATCCAAGTCCATGTGCAACCGATTTGACTATCTAAGAACAAAGACGACCCACATATTACTTGCCTTTCCTTTCCCTTCTTTTATATATATATATATAATAATTATATATATACTAGTTATTTGACTTGCAATTTGCATTTTTTAAAAGTAATGATATATTATAAGAATATATTGGTCTTATTATTATTAAATTATTACAGTAGTATACATCAATTAAAAATATAAGATTAGAAGGTTTTCATTTAGACTTTAACATGAAAAAATCAGCTAGTCATTCAGAATACTGTAGAAAAAATTATTGTTTTTCGATTATAATTTTCAAGAGAATATATCATTATACTAAAATAAAGAAAACATATATATTTTAGTAAAAAAATAAAAAAATAAAATATTAATTAATGACGTAACATGTTTGTTACTTCAGAACATTTTAAAGCTTGAATTCATTAATTTCGTCACATGTTATTTTTAGTTTAACCAACTAAAATTATCATTCTTTAGATTATATATATCATATGTTATAAATTTACTAGTCATTAACCTACTTAATATAAATGATAATTTATATTATAATATTTATTAATTACTTGCAATCAGTGAAGAAATTTACTTTGAAATTAATGTATATTAAAGTTAACTGTTTTATTCTAGATTAACTTTTAATATTAATGTACATGTATTCAAAATATATTATATTATATATTACTAAGAAGCTTTTAATATCTATTTTCACATGCAAAGAATAATGTTCGTAAACTTGAGTATCGTAAAAAAAGTTATGCTTAGTTATCTACAATATTTAAAGGTAAAAAAATAATAGTATACAAATAAATATATTTATAGATATTCAATAACATAAATCTATTTAATTATGTGAAATTTTATATTGTATTTTAAAGTTTAGAATTGTTAATTCTTCCACATGGTGAAATATTAGGAATTTGGATTCAAAAGCTTTAAAATTATTGATTTCATCCGTGTCATTATTTGATTTAATTCAGAAAATTATTCTTTAGATTAGAAAAGAATAACAATGATAAGTACCTAATTATAATGTAGTTATTTTCACATTATTATTAATATAATGCAATAATTTGTCAAATTTAGCACGAGAATTGATATTTTTTTTACTATTCAACTCAATGTTTTCTTTTAAAAAAAAAACCTAATTTAGTTTTTATAAATTTCATGTTACGTTTCGTATATTATAGTTTATAGTTGAAGTTTATTAGAATTCTTTAAAATAGTTTCTCACTTAATATATTAGCTATATAAGTAGGTGCACATGATATATGTAATTAAGTTAAGAAATTGGTGAGCATGTGATAAAGAAAGGTAATAGTGCATGCCTCTTTCTTGAAGAAATCAAAGTCTAATAGCAATGTGGAGGGCAAAAATTCTGAAATTAAGAGGGTTTTGACCAAATGTCCCAATTAATTTGGTATGCTTGCTTTGTCACTAAGAAACAAAGTCATAAAATATTATGTACCCAAGTGTACAGTTAGTTACACAGTGCAAATGCATTATTGGGCGGTATATATATTTGAAAATGGACTCCACCAACTGTTTTGTTTGATGATATATGGATTCATTCATTTGAATCAATTTATTAACATCAATATAATTTATTATTAGTAAATAACTTTGAAAGAGGATTAGAAATATAATGTAAGGATGATTTGATGTTACATTGAACAGATCAGAAGGTTATTATGTGCATTAATTACATCAAGCTTAATTAGCAGCTATGACTTTCATTCATTCAATAAATAATTTGGTCAAAGACCCTAGTTAGGGAGACTTTGAGGAGGTATATATATATATATATATGCTACTTACTAGTATCTTAGGGACACATGTTCAGATGTTCTTGTCAAGTAAGGATATTGTGTCTAATTGGGTTTTATTCATTTAATTAGGGATGAGGATAAAGTTAAGTAGTCTAATTCTGAGACCGATTTGAACTAATAAAACCCGATTCGTTTCAGAATTGAGTCCATTAGACTTATATTTTCAGCATTTATCGGTTATTAACTTAATTAATTCGGTCCAAGACCATTATGGACAATGGAGTCCCGAACCAAAGCAACTTTAAAATATATATTTTTTGAAATAAGAAAGAAGTTGCATATGTATATATGTGTTTGGTGGGTTATTTGCAAGATGAATTAGTAATTAATTTTTTTTTGTTAAAAAATGAGTGAAGCAAAATTTGTAGTCAATGTTTTAGTTCTTGTATGGAAGGTGAGAATATATTATTCATATGTAGAAAATATATATATTCAGATTTTTACTTGTATGTTTTCACTTGTATTTATTAGAAAAAAAAAAAAAAGAAAGAAGAAAATACATGATGTGTAAGAATGAGCCTAGTTTAAAATTGATCTTAGCCAAAAGCATTAAAAAAATAAGGGCTGCCCTAATAAGTCAATTGATTCTAAAGAGAGATGAGTAGTGTGTGTTTTGTTGCATTATGCAATTACAATATTTTCCTACCCTTTTAATGTAATCCAAGCACCTCGAAATTGTGAAGCACACATTCCCAAGTGAGACTTTTGTCAAAAGAAGTTAACTTGATCATGCAACACCCGATTCTAGAAAATACACAATATATAAAACTATATTCTGCTCAAAACATTATATCATGCCACACACGTTACTATTTTAATTCACACACATACGAAAATGAGTGATAACATGGATGTTAGGCACATCTTGCCTTGATTAATTAATAATTAAATAATTAAGAATGAAAGAATAGTAATTAGTGACAAAAAGGAAGAAGAAGCGTGGACGTGGACATTAATATCATGCAAAAAAGGGGGTATCTTTGGGGGGACACTAAAACCTCATAACATGAACCCTATGTTGTGGGGTTCTTCCAAAACATGTAGTAAAAGTTGCTCTTTTTCCATGTGCAACCAAAGTGGGTACCATATTTCTTCTCACTCTCCCTACCTATTTATCTAAAATGAACCTTTTATTTTAATAATATACTATTTTTTAAGATTCATACCTTCCTTTGATTATTTATTTTATTTTTTTAATTCTTATCCTAATCAAGCTAAGTAAAACCAAAAACAAATATACACTAGTCAATGAAGGACAAAATGTCTCTTATTTTTTCTTAAATTATATATGTACTAAATATACTATCTTTTTGCCACTATTATATAAATATAATAAAATAATAGTAAAATATGGACTTTAAATCCCCCAATATATTAAGGAAAAATCTAAATTTTGTACCATATTTTTAAAAGTGAATTTCATTTGAAAAATGTCGAATCAACAGCGCGTAAAACTCTAAGAGCACTTTCAATGGGCAAATATGTTATGACATTTTGCCTATGTGGAAGAGAGAGTGAATGACATTTTATGTCTTACCACTAATTGTCCTTATATAAACATTTTCTCTTTCCTCTAAGTTGTCCTAAGGACATTTGTGTTTCCAAGATAAAAAATTAATTTATTTATTTTTAATAACAATAAAAAATAACTTACAAATTTAATAATAAAAATGATGGTAACATTTGTAATATTAAATTGTTATATATTATATACCTAGTGGCCTCTTTACGTTGAAGTCTACTTTGAGTAATTAATTATGTAACTTTATTATTTAGTATAAAATTTAATGCAATAAAATTTTCTATTTTATAATATTATTAATGATTTAAATCATGTATTTTTTTTTAATATTTCATAGATAATTACTTGAATAAAAAATTGATTTGTATGTATGATAGTATAATTAGTTAATTAAAAAAATTATAAGTAAATATATTTTATTTATTTATATCATATAAAAATCATATAAATCCAAAATGGCTTATCTAATGTGTCCAAAATGACTTTTGCCCATTGTGAATACTTTGGCCAAATTCCATTATTCTCTTTCTTCAATGACATGGCGATGACGTGGCGGTAAATGTCCTTCAAAATGTCTTTTGACATTGGAAGTGCTCTAAAGGGACAAGGTGTGTAAGAGATTTGACATGATCCTTCTTGACAATATTGTTTTTTTAAGGAATGAATGAATTAGGTAAAAAAAATTATGGAGATATGAAAAATGGAATATATATATATATATATATATATATATATATATATATATATAGTGAGTGAATGAAGCCGTGGGTGAATGGTGGTCACACACACACGGCTTTAATTCCGGGAATGAGGTGGGGTCTTGTTGTTTTGGTGGGTGGTGTTCCACATGACTAAGTTTCATTCATTCTACTAACTTAGCTATCAAACACAACAAACATTTACTTGTTTGACCAGAAAACTTGTCTCTCTTCTTCTTCTTCTCTAGCTTGGGTTTCTCTGTCTTGCTTTTCCAGATTATCCTCGTATATAATATATATATATACACATAACATTGCATTGCATGGTTGTGAACAGTGGATTGGAGGATGAATAACGACATTTAGTAACTTCACAAGGTCAAGTAAAACTGTCCAAAACACTATGTTATTTTGTCTGGGATGGATGAGATGCATGCCAATAGGAGACATTTATTTTGTCTTCTGCTCTGCAATTCCCACCCCTTTTTTTATTCAACATTTTCTTTTTATTTGTTTTAATTTAATTCCATTCATTTTCCACTCATTTATTTAGATGCTATTTTCCACTAATTATTAAGCTTGAAATTTGTTCATTTTCTGGTATTTGCCAAAAAAAAATAATAATAATAATAATTATGGTTGTTCTTTTTCTTATTTTCTAATATCAATTTATTCGGTATTTGTTGCGATAAAACTAATTACTCACGACTATACTCACAAAATTATGTGGAGATTTGAGCCCGTTCCGACTTTAGGTTATATTTATATACTATGGTGTTTAAAGTATTTTGATAGATTTAAAATGGATCATAAACTATAAGTCTAAAATAATTTTTCGGGGTTTGAAATATAGTTTCTACATTTGAAATAGTGATTTTTCAAGTTTTTTTCTTTTTTTTTTTGGTGTTTGAAAGGGTATTTCTCTAATTATTTTGTTTAAATTTCGGACTAACTGAGTCCGTTCCGAAATCTCGACTCAGACGGGACTAATTTCTTAGCTCAAATTCGGGCATTTTCTGAAAAAAAATTATGTCAGTCTCGTTCCAAATTGAGCCCTACACAATATATATATATATATATATATATATATATATATATATATATATATATATATAAAGTCTAAATTTTAAAATTATTTTAAAAATCAGGCTGAATCATAATACAAATACCCTTTTACATATTTTTATTTTTCTAATATAGGGTTATGCGATATTACGTATATATGTTATAAAATTAGTTTCTGAGATTTGTGATTGTCAAACCCAAAACACATTCTTTTTCATAAGGATATCCCTTAACAATTAACATCTCTATAAAACCAATTTTAGTTGTATTCACACAAAAAATAATATTTTATTTTAACTTCTTTTTTTTCATAATATTTTACCCTTTTGAGTTTTTTTTTGACAATAATACCCTTTGACTCTTTGAGTTTAGCTAAGGTCGCCTTACTTCCTAAAGAAACCAACTTTACGATAAATAAATATATATTATTATTATTATATAAACAATGTGATTCCGGATCACTTTATTTCCAATTATTATTATTAAATAAATAAATATATGATAATTGTGTGCATCGCGCGAGTAAGAAAATTAAAGTAAAAAATTAAGTTTAACGTTGAAAAAAGTTCTAAAATAGTTAGGTTGTTTGAAAATGGATTTGAGAAATATTTTTTAAATGATTGTAATAGATATAATGTTAAAAAATCTAACTATTTTAACCATTCGATAAAACTATTTTTACCATAAATTTAAATACAATTGAAATATATTATAAACGAAAACTATCAATTTTTTGGACAATGAAGCAGAAAAACCTAATCATATTATAGCTTTTGGTGGAGAAGTTAGAGAAATCATTTGCGAGATCGTTTAGGTAGGTTCATTCACTTGACCATTTGTCACCCTAATAATACTAGTATATGGGAACTTAAAATGACACTTCAAAGTTCAATCTCATAATTTAAAAGTGAAGGAACGAAGTCCGAACACTGAAACAACTACAAAGCACGCAAAATAGAAGAAACACAATGAAGAGACTAAAACAACAATGAGTTCTAAAGAATTCCAACTTGCCAAATTGGTTATCATACTTCAGTAATCCCCATCAAGCTGTAGTGGTGATGCTGAGATTTGATGAAAAAATTAGCCAGTGGTTCCTACGTCTTGATGTCTTGAGTATTGATATCACTTGCAAGAAGTCTTTCACTAATAAACTGATAATCTAATTCAACGTGCTTTGTTTTCTCATAAAAGATAGAGTTAGAATCAATTTGTATAACAACCTTACTATCACCATATAATATAATGTACTGCTTTCATTCAAAGAAAATTCAAGAAACCTAAACCAAATAATTTCCTTGGTGACAATACATATACTGTGATATTCAGTCACCGTTGAGGACAAAGACCAGTATCATGCTGCTTAACTTTTCAATAAATAAGAGACTTACCCAATTTCACACAATAATTTGTCACATATCTCCTGGTTTCAATGCAGCCTGCTCAGTCGGAATCACAGTATGCAACAAGCTCATGAACGGTATCTGAAGGCAACAAGATTCTATTTATTAGTTCAATGTGCATGTATCGAACCACTTTAAGGGTTGCATCAAAATGAGACTTTTTTTGTCTCTGCGTAAACCTACTTAGATACTGCACATTGAAATTGATATTTAGTCTAGTTATTGTTAGAAAATAAAATTTCTTATCAGTCTCCTGTAAAGTGTGTCATCATATAAGACAGGGTCATCTCGATGAACATTGAGATGTCATCATATTATACTAGTCAATTTATATTAACATACATTGGGGTTTGAGCTACTATATATGTCACCAGCTAGCCCTACTTCAAAAACCAACTCTAATGGATACATTCTTTGACATGAAAGAGTCATCATTTTATAAGTTCTAGCTACTTCACTATCAAGAGAATTTTAAGTCGGCTAAATCTTTCATTTAAAGAATATAAAATCTTCACCTCAACAATCAAGTTAGCATTATTCTCACTAATGAGAATATCATCAACATAAGTCAATAAAACAACAATATTGTTCCCTTCTCAATTCTCATTATGTAAATACGGAATAATCTAATTAAGATCTTAAATAACCAGCTGGAAACAAAAAATCGATTAATTTGAAATTTCATTGTCTTGAAGTTTGCTTTAAACAATATATGAATTTGCGCAACCGACAAACCAAATTACCACCCCTCCCATGATTGACAAATCTTGGAGATACATGCATATATACTTCCTCATATAAATCACCATACCGAAAAGAATCAAATTATTATATTACTAGTTATAAACCTCGTGTACCATACGGGTGAACTACTAACTGCAACAAATAAAAATAAATTTAACGGCAAAAAAACAAAAAATACAAATTATACAACAATAATATATATTTAGATAATAGTTTTTGTCGAATATATATATATATATATTTGGAGATGAGCTCATTTTAACTTTTAAAGTCTCGTTATTTTCTAAACCTCTTTGGACTTGGCGCTAAACAGCCTTGGCAAAAGGGACTACGCAGTACGCACAGCCAAGCCAAGATGCAAGGCTCAGCTCGGGGAGCAGGTCTTATAGTAAAGAAAATAAAGTGAAAACCAATAAAATCATCTCTATAGCTTTGAAGAAAAGGCAAGTCCAACCAATACATAACACCAAGTTGACATAATCAATCAACACAAGCACTGCTCATATCTAAGCAATGCTGTGAGATATTAACAGTTCCCCTACTACTTTAACACAAAGTTCAAACAAGAAAAAACATCCATCTCCTTGTCATCTCAATCACCCTTTCTCCTGAAGGAGCATCCCTCAGTGAGCCTGGCTCGCCCACCCGTTGGCTGACACAGCACAGTCTGGCAGTTGCCGCACACAACAACAGTTTGAGAGTGGCTGAATACAGTGGTTCTGCATTTACAACAATATTAAGTTTATTACAAGTGACTACTTCCCTTTACTTCATCAGTTAAATCTCAACTTAGAACAGCAATTACACTTACATGTTGAAACACCCTTGGCACTTGACATCCTAACATAAGCAAAATGAAAAATGCAAAATATATATTAGTAATCAGAAAATATGCAAATAAATCTTCTAAGCAAATTACTTATAAATGCATGTATAGTATCAACATGCCGGAAGGCTTTCCTTTAAGAAGTAATAACTAGGGCTAATTTCAGTAAAATTTATGGTTAGTTTCATATTTCAAGTTCATAAACCAGAGCATTAAGAAGTGATAACTAGGGCTACTTTGGCTTAAATCTATGGCTGGTTTAATACTACAAGTTCACATATCAGCATCAACAGGGAGTTCATGACCAGCGAGTCAGCATCATGTGGGTGTTGGTAGTTAGTATTACAACTTATAAGGCCACTTAGCGCCTACTAAGTTAATACAACAAGGCCACTCAGCACATGTAAAATCAAACTGAGAAATTGCTTGGCAATTGTAACTAAATAATGCGCATAGCAATCTAGGATAGTTAGAAGTTCACATGTCAACATCCACTCGTAAGCGTATTGTCTGTTGTGTTAAAGATATAGATTTGACTCATATAGACGGAATTCAGGAAAATGCAAAATTACATGGAAAAAAAGACTGAATACACTCCTAATCATGATGGAAACCAAACGAATTATTCTTAGGCAGAAAACAAACGATACCATGAAGAAGGAATTAGGCGATTGTACAAGACGCTTGAGCTTGTGCTTCCTCTTCTCCAGCTCCGCCGGAGGGTTGAGCAGATCAATATCGTTCTGGAGAACCTACTCCCAAAACCAAAAGAACCACATCAACACAATGAATCATCATCCCCTTCGTCACAGAGATCCAGACGACACCAATCGAACAAAAATAGCAAAAGGCCTAAAATTAAAGCGGAAAAATCGACATCCTAAGGAAAACTAGCATCAGGTCGAAAAATCCAACAGCACATCACGAAAAGTTCACGACAACGAAGATGAGGAACATGAAGGTGTCAGAAGTACTCACCATTTTGCAGAATCGGGTTTAGGACTGGTGCACTTTAAAAACCCTAGAAGAGAGCTTCGCGGCGCAGAGGGGGAACCGAAGAGATTTCGCTGCATCTTATATAGAGCAAGAATCGGTGCCGCTGGAACGTTGGATCGTCCATCTCTAATCGTGACCCTTGCTTTGCTGGTTGACATGGGCTTTAGTGCTCCAAACAAATACGGCCCATTTAACACGAATCCGGCCCATTAACGAATCATGACTACTTGTGGTTACATTCGTTAATTGGCATTGCATTGTATAGTTGAAATATAAAACCACTTAACTATCGCTTTCATTATGACCAAAAGAATAGATTAAGAAAATTCAAGTTCCACCTCATGCAAAAAATTTCCCTCCAAAATCTTTATAAGGCAAGGGTTGCGAGGTGAGGCAACAAAACTAAGAACTCTGAATAAGGCAAAAACTCAATTTTATCAGCAATAACGATTCCGTAAAAGTTGCAACTAAAATTACTAACCAAATGAGGTTTACGCAAACTTTACCCCGTATGCTTTAGCATTGTACAACAAGAATGTGCTTAAGTACGCACCAAAAAAGAAAGACTTCTGCTTAAAGCGCCGCAACAAGGTGTTGTGAGGAAGGTTCGGACCATCATCCTCTTTATCTTCAATCTTCAGCTAGTAGCGTTACCTTGTGACGAAAACAATCATATAGTAATCTACTCAACGGGTGACGAGTTTATTCCCCAGTTATATATCATCAGTCTGCCCTCTGAAAATTTCAGCCATGTCTTGTATACTATCCCAGAAGCAAAAGAAAACGCAGAAATTGGCTATTCCAATGATAAACTTTTCTTCATCGCCTCGTAGACCATATACGTAATGCTTGCTGATGGAACCACCTTGAGCATATTAGGGAACAATCCTTTGTAAAAACCTCTAAGCCCTTCATGCTTTAAAGTTCTCCGAAATACATCCGACATGCTTCTGTAGGCTTCTTCTGGAGTGCTACGCTGAGCTTGCATTCTGAATTCAGTCCATAATGTCAATAGAAATTGGTGAAAATTAAGCCTAATGAAAACATGAAACTTAGCGTGAAAGTTAAAAAGTTTACATTTTTTTCTGGAAAAAAAGGGTGATTGATTCCAGAAATGGAAAATAATAAGTTACATGTGTTGAAGCATTTTTAAGAATAATACAGTAAGGAAACCTATAGTTAAAACGTACCTTGTTCTGACAACTTGTAATGGGTACACACACGTTGCACCAACAGCTCCAGACACTGTCCCACAACCCAGTTGCACAAGGGGCCCGGGTTCTGCAGAGAGTATGATCAAAATCACTTCTTTTTTCCTTAAATTAAGAGACGCTAGTCAAAATTGCAAGATAAAGGGGCAAAACTCAAGAATCTTACCACTGTCTTGAAGAATGTGTTTCCTGGACAAATCTTTTAATGTTTCATATGCAGCAAGATCGATTCCTGCATAAGGTATGATTCCAAGGAGAGATGGAACAAGACCTTTATAAAATCCACGAGTCCCTTCACGTACCCAAATATCCCTAGACATTGAACCAAGACTGGGAATTTTACCATCTACACAAACATGGGTTTGCAATCGGGTTTTCACAAGATCCATTGGATATACAGCAGTTTGAGCCAAAGCACCTGCCATTCCACCAGCAAGAAGCCGCCCAAGAGCACCAATTTCAGCCTTATCATGTCCACCATTAGCTCTGACTATGACACCTTTCAGCATTTCGTATGTGTAAAACCTTATGGCGCTCTCAGGAGCTACTTTCACAACATTTAATCCATTCCCTCGAAAAAATCCAAGTATACCTCCTTCCTGAAATATTTTTTTGATAGCTGGAAGGACATGAGCTTTTGTTGTCTGTACTTGCAAGATCACTTTCAATCTATCGAGAGGAGCTGTTGCTGTACGAGATACAGCACCAGCCACTGCTCCTGCAATAAGATACCTGCTAGCATGGACATGTTTGCTGATGCCTACTGGAATCACTGTTTGCTCACCAATATCAACTAGACATACCCTTTCTAGGTAATGATAGATGTTCTCCATAGTCGCTTCATGAGGATAGAGCAGAAGGAAATCCCTCCATTCTTCAAAGGTTATGACACCGTTGTTGTCCTTATCCACACGCTCAACAAAGCGCGCGAGCTCCTCGTCGTCAATCTCAATACCTAACAGAGGAAAATATTTTAGGCCTCAAAGATGTGACAATTCTGAAAACCAGATACGATAAAAGATGATGACTAGTTAACACCAGAGACTAAAGATCAAAGAAAAATTGGCACACAAGTGAACAAGCTACTGTGAACCTTGAACTGACTCAGCGAATTTAGATGTTGACCAAGAACTACTCATTAAGATAACAGGAAAAATTTACTTCTATGATTTATCCTTGTGAAATATGTTTATCTTTAGAGTATATCGTTATCTTACCTTTAGGGTATATCTATCTTTATCATTAGGGGTCTTGTAATCCCAATATATGTAGGGTATTAGTATTAATGAAAAAGAACCTTCCAACAATTAATCTTAGTCTCCGAGAGAGATTAGGGTTAACAACATGTAAAATGCTAACCAATTGCTCCTGAACTAATAGCAAGAAAAGCTACCATCGCAACTAGCAATTATCAGGTCAAACTCAACGGAGCTCAGTTTAAGATCTGAGACAGTATATGTTTAAGAAAGGAATGCTGATTCATATTCATGAAAAAAAAAGGCAATATGACAGTAGGCAGCACAATAATGTCATGAGTACAAGGTATATTAGTCGCAACTAAGAATCTAAAATGATAAGGATGGATTGTAGTATGAAAAGAATGAAAAGTGAGTGGGCTTTTACCTGCCCTGAGAAGGGCATCATAGAGCTCTTCAGGCAAAATGCAACCATTGTGCTCGACATCAATGGCTTGGAAGATACGATACAGCTCGAGCTCCTTAGCATCCATATAGCGCTTAAACTCCTGGTAATCTACACGCCCATCTTTGTTTGCATCAGCAACAATCAGCAAGTCCCTGGCATACTTATATTCAGCTGGAATCTGAAGTGCAGATAGGCCAACCTCAATCTGTGTGCAATCCAAGAACCCAACATTTGCAGAATCAAAGAAACTAAACATGCTCCTGATCCTTTGCTCCCGCTCTTCCTTTGTCTCTCTCGATGCCAGCAGAACATGTTCAATTGACACCGGACCTGGTTTCTGTACTGGGTTGCAAGGGTTGCACCCATCTGATATCTTGTCTTTATGTGCCGCCATTATATCAGATTCAGCACAGCCTCATAAATCAGACCATAAAAAAGAGCCGAAATCCTAAATCCCCGAGCTAGATCAGCTACACCAGGAAAAATGCAGCTGCAATCTACAATCAAATGATCCTAAAATAAGCTCCACGCAGAGCTCATCCGCCCGGAAATCCAACAATCCAAACCTAGGAGAATCCGAATTCCGCGTCAAAAGAAGTCGAACCGAAATCAACACGAAAACGACCGGAGTGTGAAAGAGTTTACCGTGGCGGTGGAAGAAGATTCAAAAGTTGAATTGTCCACGGGAGGCAAGAGAGCAGAAGGAGCGGGAGTGACGTCAGCGCCGGTGCGGAGACGATTGGAATCGCCGGCGATAGGAGGTTCGTCGACTGTGGAGGTGTGTGCCCATGGATCGATTCAGATGATAAGAATAATTTGCGGTTTTATTTTCTCAGAAATTGAGATCGCCATCCACTGAAGAGGGAACAAATTGCACAAGATTTTAGTTGAAGAGTTTAGATTTTTATTTATTTTCCATAAATAAATAAAATCCAATATTATATTTTAATTTATTATTATTAACATTCATTTATTTTTTGGCAAATGATATATATTATTAATTCTTTTCATTTCCTTTTGAACGTATATTCCTCAGTTCGGTACCGTTCTTCTGTTAGCGTTGCTTTAGCGCTTCTTCTTATAAAATTCTAAACTAATAAAATATCCGACAACTATGCGTGTATCCACCATATTCCATACATATTGTGGGCCGAGTAGGCCCAATACGAGGCCCATTTAGGCATTTACATATTGTGCGACTTATATGGCGGTTTCTTGTTATGAGAGCACTAGTAGGTAATGGAGTCATTTGCTCCTCTCGTGATAAGTGAGTGCACCTTTGGTGATAGATATAAGTAGGTAGTATGGAAGAAGAAGAAGTTTTTTAACATTTACATGTAATCAATCGTGTTTTAACGTTTGCTAGTGAATTGTGAACTCATGCTTGTGTTTTATATTGTATCACCGGACTCTTCTCCTAGCTCGTTGTTTGATTTTTTATTGGATATTACTAAACTTTTATCGGATTCGGATGTAATAGTTAGGTTTGTGGGTCGTCTAGGAGTTAATGTGGCCCATTGTTTTGATAAAAAAAGGGCTCATTTAGGTTTGAAGGGATGTGGTTTCATCCTCTAATTACTTATGCTTTATTGTAATGTGTGTTTTTTAAATAAATATGCGCTTCGGTATAAAAAAAAAAAGTAATTAATAGTAAAATGTGTGTAATGCCTTCTTAATATATTAATACCGAGAAATTAAATTTAATGTAAATCCTAAATGAATAACCTTATATTAATTATACAATAATATTTTTTTATAGCTCTACGGTACGGGGCTTCCGTTTTCCACTATATTGCAGAGATCATTGAGAAGTTTACACGTAGTCAAATTCCATTAATTAAAAATGGGTGTTTTGCAGCCAATAAATAAATCACAGGAGCCCACTACCCACGGTAAAACAATACGATGTTATTTTCTTTTAATCAACCAAGCATGGTAATGGCCAAACAAAAAAAATCAACCAAGTTAAGTTTTATTTCGACTGGTTTTTTTGTGTGGTAAAATTTTGACCAGTAAGAAGGCTTCTTTTTCTTTAAAAAAAAAAAAAGACCAATAAGAAGTTGTCGTATAAGCAAATTATACATAACAAATACTACCGAAATACACTAAAATAATTACATATATGAATCATGATTGAGTTAAATAATTTTTTTTGTTATTTTTTTTTACTTTTATTCGTTGAATATATCTCTTCAGTCTCCATATGATTATTTTATTTATATATGTATAATTTATTTTTTTCATCACTAAAAATAAATAGTTTGTGGTTTTTTTTTTTTTGTAAAAATCATTTAGGCTGGGTGAACCATAAACAAAAAATGCTACACTTGTCAGATCATGATTAGTTTGACGTTTTTTTCTTCTAAAACTCTATTGGGCTGAGTGAACCCTAGAGGACAAATGGAGGAACTGTCAGATCGTAATTAGTTTGGTATTCTTTTCCTTCTAAAAAACATATTAAGTTGGGTGAACTCTAGATGGTAAATGAAGCAGTCGTCAGATCGTAATTAATTTGATACTTTTCTTTCTAAAACCCTATTAGGCTGGGTGAGCCCAAGAAGGCAAATGGAGCAGTTGTCGGATCGAAATTAGTTTGATATTTTTTTTTTCTAAAACCCTATTGGACTGTAGGGGTGGCAATTCGTGCTATCGTGCGTGCTATCGTGCGCATCAGTGATCGTGTCGTGTTAAACTTACTGAACACGAACACGCACGATAAGCTTATCGTGCCACATTTTACAAACACGACACGGATATTTTCGTGCGTGTTCGTGTCGTGCTATCGTGTTGTGAAGGATATTCGGTTGTATATATATATATATACACGAGATCTTTGAGCAAAAATCAAAATAATTAACTTCATATTTAAAAAACCATGAATTAATATGTCACTATTCATAAGTTAGTATTATATAGTTTAAAAACACTAAATAATAAACCACTAATTGGAGGTAATAGATAAGATTTGCTCAAAAAATACTTAAAATTTAGTCTTATTAGCACAACTTTATCGTGTTATCGTGCGTGTCGTGTTAGGATACTCAAACACGAACACGGCACGGAAGTTATATCGTGTAAGTCGTGTTCGTGCTATCGTGTTATCGTACTGTCATATGCTAGCACGAACACGGTTTTTTTCGTGCGTGTTCGTGTCGTGCTATCGTGTCGTGTCACAAATTGCCAGCCCTATTGGACTGGGTGAACCTAGAGAGCAAATAGAACAGTTTTTAGATCGTAATTAGTTTTTTTTTCTGAATTTTAGGAACTTTATTGTTTAATTACAATTATTATAAGAGTTTTTTTTTTCCAAAATTATTATAAGAATTAAGGTTGAGGTTTTAGTAAGAGTAAAATGAGAATGAAAAAGAAAGATATATATAGGAAAGAAGATTATTCCATTTAACTTATATGGAAAAATAAAAACTCAGCGTGGGTTTTTTTTTTTTGTTTTTTGTGCCAACACTCTGCGTGGGTGGTTAACTCGTTTCCTTAACCGATTATTATAATTTGATTCCCTGTAACTACACCATTTTAGGTAGATATAATTATCCAATGTGTCAAACTGTAATTTGACTCTGTTTAAGTGAAGTAAACGGTGGCCCCGTATAGAAGTATTATTCTATTTTTTTAATAAATGGAATCTAAAAGAAATTTATTTATAGGCAGGCACAAGTGGAGCCAATTTCTATATATGTATCGTAAAATACAAAACCAAAATATATATAATAATAACTAAAAATAAGCAAACCCCACCAGAAAAGCCAAAAATGGATAAAGGAGAGGTTGTTTACTTTGCTATAGAGCATCTTCCGCTTTGGTATTATAATATGGCAACTTACCTATGTAGCGATGACCTACGCATCTCTCTCTGTGTCTAGTCTCTAGCTTATTCTGTCTAAGAAGTAAGAAAGAAGAGAGAGAGAGGTGAGTGTGAAGACAATGGAGACCAAATATGTGCTAAAGATGAAGGGAGGTTCTGGTGACATGAGCTATGCGCAGAACTCATTGGCTCAGGTGATGGAGAATTTCTTTATGCAGAATCTCTAATAATTATTTACTTTGCGTCGAGTCGTGTTCCAATCCTTGTCGTGTTACTATCAGTTGCTCTTCTTACCTTGAATACCTGCTCGAAGGATTGCGCCAGAGAAGGGGTGTCTCTGGCGAACACTCTCTGATACAGAATCGGTTTCTAAAGAGGGAAAGTAAAGAGAAGGCAGAGCTCATGCATGAAAAATGAAAGATCAAGTTGTAAATGAGGATATCTTCCCTTATTTAAAGAGTTTGAGATTTAGGCACCGAAGGGGTCCACATTTTCGGGTGAGACCCATGTAAAAAAGGGTAGTTTCATAATAAGAACAACCGGGTGTCAGTCACCCAAGCGCCGGGGGCCGCACGCGTCCCGCGTCGGCCCCGCGACACCTAACCTGTCCGGTGTCATGGTACCGGCTTAGCCCGGTTCTGACTACTTTGGTGTTTTCGACACCGAAGTAGTTTGGTCAGGAGGACTAGTGTGTAAAAGTAAAAGCCTCGGCTCTCTTACCATATTTGGGGTTGACGGCGCGACTTACAATATAGAGCGGTACAGTTGGGTGTATATATATCCATCAATGATAATCGAAATTAAATGCTGTTTAATTGTTTTGTTTTAAGAGTGGACAAATTTGGAAGGCGATTCCGGTGATGCAGCTATCGGTGCTAGACTTCTGCACCAACAACTCGGGTGACGTGAAGGTGGTGGTGGTGGCGGATCTTGGCTGCTCTTCCGGACCAAACGTGTGGACGGCGGTGTCCAGCATCCTGAGCAACATCCATGAATATTATGGGAGATTGGAGAGACCCTCTCCCTCTTTTCATGTCTTCCTCAACGACCTTCCCGGTAATGACTTCAACACTGTCTTCAATTCCCTGCCGGACTTCCTAAACAGAATGCAGCAACTGAATGGACCCGAGTTCGGGCCCTGCTTTATTGCCGGAGCTCCGGGAACCTTCCATGGACGCCTCTTCCCTGACAATAGTCTGCATTTCGTGCATTCCTCTTCAAGCCTCCACTGGCTTTCTCAGGTACCTCCGGAACTGAGTAGTATGTCGAAATCACCATCAGGAGGAGGAGGAGGAGGAGTTATAAACAAGGGACGAATCTATATTTCAAAGACAAGTTCAGTGGAAGTAGTGAATGCTTACACGAATCAATTTCGAAGGGATTTCTCCAAATTTCTCAAGTTACGGTCTGAGGAGATCACTGCCGGAGGTCACATGCTCCTCACATTCAAGGGCAGGAGACTCGCCGACCCTACCCATGACGAATCCTGTTTACTGTGGGACTACTTGAGCATCTCACTCCAACATCTAGTCAAACAGGTCTATATATACACTTTCTCTTTCTTCTTCTTCTTCTTCTTCTTCACAAATAATAACAAAACCCTAGCTAGCTAGCTAATACACACATATATATATATATATATATATATTAGGGTTTGGTGGATGAGGAGACGTTAGATGCCTATAATACTCCATACTATGAAGCTTACATCGAGGATGTGAGGGAAGAGATAGAGAAAGAAGGTTCTTTTTGGGTTCATCGTCTCGATACTGTTCAGGTACCGTGGGATGCTGTTAATGGAGGTGGACACAATAAGTGCGACCGTGCCAAGACAGCACAAAACATGGCCAAAGCCATAAGGGCCATTAACGAGTCCATGCTTCAAGCCCACTTCGGCACACAAGTTGTTGACCTATTGTTTCGGAGGTTTGTTGAGGTCATGGCTTCCGACACTAAGGAAGTGGAACATGTTAGTCTTGTCCTTTCTTTGGTCAGGAAATCCAAACACTCATCGTTTACTAAGTAATGCATACTCCCTCTTCCCCTGCAATTCCCACCGTGTTATCTACTTAATAATTTGATCATCTCTTAATTATTATAACGATTGTTGGCTTCTTATAAATTAATGGGTTAATAACTAAAAAACTGTCCAAGGTTTATCATATGTTAAAATTAGGTGTCTGAAGTTTGAAATGTTAAAATGGACTGTCCTAAGTTTCATTTTTGTTGAACTTTGGTGTCTTTGTGCGTCTTTTCATCTTCATTCCATCATTTTCATCAACCCACCAACCCACTCATAATCCATCACTATTTACTTTTCACAAAATCGTCAAATTTCACCTAAAAATTGAACATTAAAAAAAAAAAATTCTAGAAGAGTGGCGTAGAGCCATTTTCCAAGGACAATAGAGCGAGATTTACTTGCCCGGATGTGACCAACTTTTTAAGTGACGGTCCCGGCAAGATGACGAGAAGGGAGTGTGTATGAGAGCTCGAATTTGACAGCGGTTTCGTCGGAATTGACTTCTCTAAAGTAATCACACCGAGACACCAAATTTCAACAAAAATGAAACTTGGGACAGTCCATTTTAACATTTCAAACTTTTAACATAGGGTAAACCTTGGACAGTTTTTTAGTTATTAACCCTAAATTAATTAAGGCTTGAGTGCTGATCTGCATAGCGATTGGGACAGTTGGGCCTACGCCGGCGAGGGTATGGTGAGGGAGGGTATCACTAATACCATAATTCATACCATATTTTTATTTATTTATATCATAATGATCATAACCATAACTATTGTGGTTATGATTCTTCTTACCACAACCGTAACCATGGTTTTTCACCGCGGTTAAACCATTTAACCATAAACATTAAAACTAATACAACATCACTTGCTTCATACACGCAATCCAAATTAAACATACATTCATTCTTTCATACACGAAATCCAAGTTAAACATATGTCATTGTTTTATTTAATTAAAGAACATTTTTTCAATTGTCTATCATTTGAGATCCTCAATGGTCATCACTTCCGATAGAGGTAAGCTAATAATAAGAAATATACACATAATGCTTAGGCATATTCATGTAATTGAATTACTCTCAGTTTTGCTAAAAATTACTAATTACCTCAGTTATTGTTGATTCACCGTCTTCCTCTACATCATCAATTGATTAAGCTTTCTTTAACTTTATAGATGCAACTATAACAATGAAAGAAAAGATATGAATTAGTACACTTTCACAAAATGGTATATAAATTTCACAAATAGAGCAATTCTATAATATAGTAGAAGTTTGCATGTGCAAAATTATAACTCACTTTAGAAGGAAAATAATTTCTGAAGAAATATAAGTTATAATTAGAACTATAAACATTTCTGAGTGTTCATCTATATCCAATCTTGGGTACACAATGGTCAAGATACCGAATGAATGAATGGTGGGATCTTTGGTAACAAAGAAAAGAATGATGAGAATTGAGATATGTGATACTTGGATTAATACTTTTTTTGTTACAAGATTAATACTTATACAGTATAATGATGTATATATATATGTATATATATATATAGCGTTGATAGTTCTAACCGTGTATATGGAATTAATATCATAACCATAACCATTATGGGTACAAAACTCCATCAACATAACCGCCCATCACCAAATAGTGCGGTTAACCATTGCGGTAAATGGTGTGAATAACCATGGTTATTTGATTTTCACCGCACCATTGCCGACCCTAGTTGGGCCGCCCTTCATAGTAGCCCATTAACCAAACTCAATTGAGATGGAAGTTTATTAGAAATAACTAACCTTAATATTAATCCATAGTGCTGAAATATACATGGGTTAGGGTCTTATTGGACTTGTTCATTAACTAAAAGTATTAAAGTCCATTAAGTTGACTATTAGTGAAGTTTCAGCCGACCATATAGGAATTACTTGGTGGTTAAAGTTTAATCATATATTAATTTAAGAGGGGTGAATATATATTGAAACTATATATATATTATTGTCTATGGATGACATGTGATGATAATCTCGCCACTACCAATTCGTTTTCTTGTTTTACTTTATCAGACTGTTTGTGATTATCCTATTATTTCCTACAAAACTTCTGTTAGAAATTTGTTGGAATGTTAAGAATTCCAACATAAATTTATTGGAATGTTATGAAGTCCTCAGCTGCGATTAGTGAATAAATTTTTCTCAACGCTCGAGTTATTTATATTGTCTCCCAACAACATAATCGATGCTTACACATCGGTAGAAGTCGAGTAATATGGAAAGTCGCAATAAGATTAGACAAGAAGATAAAGGTAGACTTATATATTCATTTACTTTGTAGTCGTTAATTCAACCACATGTGCTCGCCTTGGTAATGGGGTTTTGCTGAACATGAGACTGAGAGCCCTAGAAGTTTTTTTTTTTTTTTTTCCACGAGGTGGTCTAGGGGCCCTCATCAGGAGGGCAACACCCGTAGCATGCTTGCTCCACACCTACTAATCCCCACTCGCACCGGGTCAGTCCGTAAGGGGTAAAGTGCTGACCATAAACAATTTTCCATTCTCATGGTCACTAGCGGGGATTGGTTCCCTAGAAGTTGATGCACATTGATATTTATTTTGAGTTTGGTTTATAGTTTCAACTTGTGATTCATTCTCAATATTGTTAAATGAGTTATATTTTTCCTTTGAAGGATAGTCTATATTTCTCATATGTTTTGATTATGTGGTTTACACATATATATGTTGGTGGAGGCAACCTCACATCGACTTCAAGTAAATTCCCTTCAGTAGCTAGATTTACATCATCATAATTTGGTTTATATTTGTTGAAGTTACATATAATTCATATGGAATAAATGCTAAGCTTTTCATGAAATCCAGCAAGGGGCATGCTAAGAAAATAATGATATATTTTGTGACTATTAATCATAATAATTGATATTTAAATGTTTTAATTTCATTTAATAAATGATGTTTTTTTTTATGGAATTAATTGTGAGTTTGTTCATTTTTATAATAGTTAGTATATAGGAGAATAACTTATTTGTTGTATTATCATATATATAAGTATTGATTTATTGGTAATATATATATATATATATATATATATATACTCAATCTTAAAAGTCGAGATAATCTCTCCAATTTATTAGTTACCTAAAATGCCCTATACCTCCTTCCACGATTCTATGCACCACACGCCCCTTCAAAAAACTTTTTCCAGCCATCATCACTAACTGCTTCCACCCTCGCTCAAACGCCATAACCGTCTTCTCTTCACTCACCCAATTATTTTACAAACTGCTTAGACAACACTACAGTTAAAAAGTAACGCTGGAGATATAAGGTGCATGAGCATAAGAAGGATGCTCGAACAAAAGTTGCATTACCATCACCAATACCTTCACCATCTTTGTTTCAATTAGGAAAAATTCACCAACGCAAATCCATGGGGCCCACCCAAACGGGAAATACCATCTGCGTCTGATACTTGGTTGCCTTTGAAATTTATTAATACAATCGCTCAGGTCTTTTTTTTTTTTTTGGTAAACCCGCTCAGGTCTGAATTCCATAGCATTTATAACCTAATAGGTAGTTTACCCGCGCGTTGCGCGGTTATTAATTTATTTATAAAAAATTTTGTATGTTATTAACCAAAAATGAATGTGTTCAATATCGGAACATGACCACTTGATATCATGCTCTCAATCTACTATATTATATTAATTCGGTACCGGAAGCCCTCTGACCGACACGTGGACAATCCATGTAGTCACCGTTTCCTAATTTAATTGGAATTTAATAGAGGTTCTCTAAATTTAGATACATAATATTGATTGGTTAAAAACTAGAAGTATTTTTAACTCCTAATTTGGTCTCTTTATATTAATTCGGTACTGGAAGCCCTCTGACCGACACGTGGACAGTCCATGTAGTCATCGTTTCCTAATTTAATAGGAATTTAATAGAGGTTCTCTAAATTTAGATACATAATATTGATTGGTTGGAAATTAAGAAGTATTTTTATCTCATAATTTGATCTCTACGCAATTTAAAGAAACAAATTAATTAAAAGTTTCATTTTAAATTCATTATCTATACAGTTTGGTACCGGAAGCCCATGGGCCGCCACGTAAGCAATGTATATAAATAAATAAAAAATAACGAGAAAATAAATAAATAGAAGCTATATAATTATCTTATACAATGAACATATACACGGAAACATTTATCATATAATAATAATAATAATAGGCGCACAAGGTGAATCACTAGATAATATAATATAAAAGCTACCTAAAATACACTAATAATTACATGAATATGCAATTTGCTAGCTAGACTTTTTTTCGTAGCAAATTGCTAGCTGAACTTTCTATACTGTGCAAAAAACTAGCTCCGTCAATGTTTCCGTTAGTTTTGGATGGAAAATACTTTCAAATATTGCTAAAAACACCATAAAGTTTTAGTATGATAATATAAAGACACGATATTTTATATAAAATCAAAATAATAAATAATAAATGTTAAAAGATATATTAAAGAAAAAACGCACCTTAAAAATGCAAAAAAAAAAATAATTTATTAAAATATTTTTAAAAATTCTCTAAAAACATACAATTTTAAAATAATTAATTTTAATTTTTTTTAAACTTTGGGATTATATATTTAACTTATATATATTTTTTGTATAATATATAATTATAAATTTTATTCGAGATTTATATTTGCTTTTATATAAAATTTGAGATTATTTTACAATAATAGTAGAACTTTAGGGTATTTTTAATAATTTTAGAAAGTATATTCCGTCCTTAATTAACGGAAAAATTGACGGAGCTAGCAAATTGCACATTAGCAAAAGTTCAGCTAGCGATTTGCTACAAAAATAAGTTCGGCTAGCAAATTGCACTTTCACGGAAAGTTCAGCTAGCAATTTGATAATTAACCCTTTTATTAAAAAAAACATTTCCTTGGGTACATGACTACATGTACAATAGAGGTGGGTTCGGTCGGGAAATTTGAAGAATAATTCCCGCCCACAAAAGTTCGGTTTTAGACTCGGGTTTGGGTTCGAGCGGGAAAATATGAGAAAAATTCCCGCCCGACCTCGGGTTTTGGGTTTTTCGGGCGGGTTCGGGTTAGATCAAACTAACAACTTATCAATAAATGTCTGCACAATTTTGCAGATTATGTTAATTAAAAAAATGGTAAGCAAACCGTAACTTGACTAAATAACCATGATTACACACATCGACATATTGACTAAGTAAACTGGATTATACAAAGCATAATCAGATTACCATTTTGATTCTTAACTACCTGGATTATACACACATCTTACTCTCATACACCAACATGTGCATCCAACCATCCATTTCAAATACATAAGTTAACAACAATCCATTACACAACCAAAGTCTCTAGGCAAATCAAAAAAACAATTTCACTACATAAGCGGGGTCGAGTGAAACGAGTTTTTCAGCTCAATCCGAATTCTCATACGGGAATTTTTAAATCGAGTTCGGTTTTTCAATCGGAACTGTTTCGGAATGGCTCTCCCCGGGTCCCCGGTTTTTATGACCACCCTAATGTACATGGCACGTTGGGAAAGAAAAGTGAATACACTGTTTTGGGGAGGGGGTGACGGCATCACTGCTGTCGAGTGTCTGTGTTGTCACTTCACTAGTCCTTGCCATTTATTTTCAGATTTTCTTCTTGAGGAAGTTGAGGTTTGTTTCTCTGGTACTGTAAATACTAAATAGTGTACTCCAATAATTGTCCCTCCCTTCCCTGCAGTTCGGACTTCCACACCATCTCCATTCATTCTCCAATCACTCATTTTGGAGGAGACCAACGATGGAGCCGAATCTGACGACCCCAGCGAGGAAACCGATTAAAAAGAAGGATACGTGCTACAATTGCCAAAAGCTTGGTCATTGGGCTTCAGATTGTCCGGTGAAGTACCCAAACAAGTTCCAGCCGGCGACGCCGGTACGGGCTAATATCCAGCTGCTCCGCTGCAATTGCGGCACCGCGTGCAATGTCCTAACTTCTCAGACCGTACATAACCCCGGTCGCCCATTTTACATATGCTCGGTAATTCAATCCCCGTTTTTCTCGTTCTGCACTTTCTTGGGTGTTTCGTGTTGAAGTCAAGTGTCCGCTTTGTCATATTTGAGCACTTTATAAGCATATTACTAATTCCTTTTATGATGGAACATGACTTGTATAAATGCTGCTCTATGTTGGCCGCTAAATGTAGATTTTAACATAGTAACAGAATTCAACCGTCAGTATTTGAAATGACTATATGCTGCTCTATATTGGCTCGTAAGGTTTGTTTCGGCAAAATGTAAAATTTAACATAGTATTAGAGCTCAACTGTCAGTATTTGAAACGTCTGCCTTAGTCAAAGAGTCCTCACACTGCTTGAGTGTTCAAGTCAAGTGTTGGTGTGTGATATTTGAGCAACATATAAATAAGTGAACTATCTCGTCTTATTAACAATTGATTTTAGGATGGAACGCACTTGTATAAATGTTATTCTGTGTTGGCCCGTAAAGTTTGGCTCAGTCCGATATGGAAACATTTCGTAATTTGTTCTTGATTGAGAAGTTGTTTGAGCTTTACTTGCAGACGAAGAAGTGCAATTTTTTCAAATGGATTGATGAGGTGAAGTGGGACGCTCCAGTCTGCCCTTGTCGTGCTGGAAAAAGCAGCATCAACACAGACCGCGGCCGTCGCTGGTACTTTGCTTGCCGATTCAAAAAGGTTATGTTTTGCCCTTTCAAAATTCCTGATTTTGTATCCATCACTCAGTAAATGGATATGCTGCTCATGGATCATTTCAACTTAGGCTTAGCAGTTACTGAGGTTGATGTAGTTGTCTCCTTATTCATACTTCTTGTTTGATCAGGGTTACCCAGACTTGCTGTTTCAAGATACCATTTTTAGGAAGAAAAAAAAAATCAATTTTTCAGCTAAATTGTCATCTGCTAGATTAGGATCCTTTGTATGGAATGCTGAAGATTGCCAAAAAGAAAAGTATGGAATGGTGAAGTGAAGTGAAGAGCAGCACTTTCCTTGTCAATTGTCAGGTCTTCTGTGAAATGGGATCCTACCTAAATCCGAACTACGATCTAATCTTTCTCTCTCATTTTTTTGTTTCTTAGAACATTGCATAAAAGGCAATTACTCTATGCTATGTTAGTGGACATTTTATATCCATTGAAGAAGTATAATATAAAAATAGAATGACTGGCTGGGTGGAGTTGTTCATATCTAGAGACGGAAACATTTAAGTTGTTCATCTTTTGGATCGATACAGGGACTCGGTGCATGTTCATTTACCCAATGGGTGGATTCTTACACTCAAGATAATTTCACTGTCACAAATGCTGAGGCTTGTAACGAGGAAACGCCAGATTTAATGCAGACTGGCCTACTGATTACAGATAATCAGAATTGCCCCGATGACCAAGAATTAGGAATGGAGGCTCCGATGTCACGTTACATGATGAACAAGAATTTTGATGAAATATCAAACACCAGATGCCCATCAGAATCTGAGAAGTCCTCTGAAATGGAAACAGGCGACGCAAATCTCATCCCTGATTGCAAACTTGCTATTCTGGAGGAAGATGAGCTTAGTTCTGAGGATATCGACAAACTGGACTATTTGACTGATGGAACTTCTGGAATCTCATTTAGGCCTTCTGTTCTGGAGATTTGTGAACGCCAGAGAGAATTTGTGAATCCAATTGACGCTGCTGAAGATGACCAAGCTGAAGGTACTTTTTTTAGTTTCTTCTTGCTTCTGGGTTTTGACTATAAAAGCTATATCAGGTGTTTTCATCAGTAAAAATATTGTTTTTGACGCAACCCTATTTATAAATGTTCATTCTTTTCTGATTCGAATGCATCTATTTTTCAAATTCCTTAATCTTTTGCACTTCTTGTTTATGGGTTTTTAATACAGAAGATATGTCTCGTGTTCTCATATTAAAAAGCTCGTTTTCAAAATTGTTGTTTATCTTCCCCTCTTCTTGTTTGTGGGTTTTAAAACCAGAACTGTATCCTCGCAAAAAACTCGATTTTGAACTAACTCATACAATTTGATTCTTTCTGATTTCCATGCCATCTAACTTTCTTTTGCTATGACTTCACATGAAGATGATAAACAACTAGCTCCTCGCGGTTCTCGTCTGAGGACAGCTGCTGCCGATCAAGCTCCTGAACAGAACTATGTTTCGATACTCAAGAAAGCTGCCTTTGATATTCAACAAGAGTTCGTCTCTCGTTTGGAGTCGAACAATATCGATCCAAGTGTTCTAGAAGAAGAGGCTACCAAGTGCTTTTCAGCCCTTGAAAACATTCGTCTCGACCACCAAGAATTCAAGACCAATGTGACACAATACATCAACTACTTATCGAAACTTACAACGATTGACGCGGACCCCACATTCCAGGACCTCGTGAATCGGCACTCTAGAGAGAAGAGGAAGTTTGAGGAACTCTGCTCGATCCAGAAGAAGGAAACTTGTAAATATGAGGCTTCTGGGGATAAGATTGAAGAATTGAAGGAGATGATGAAGAAGATGAAGCAGGAGCTAGAGAAATGTGAAGCAGAGAAGAGAGAAACAGAGCTGTGTCTCGTTGAGATTAACCAGAAGGTGAAGAGAGCAAAGAGGAGCATGGAGATGATGGACCGGGAGGTGGAGGAGGTCCGGAGGCAAAGGGAGGTGGAGAGAGCTGCTGCAATGGCAGCATTGGATGAAGCAAGAGAAGCTTTACTGCAGCAGTGATTAATATAACTTATCTGATTTAATTTAATCTCACTAATGTTGTAGAAACTAATGTAGTGTCTATGCAGTATGTTAGGGAGAGATGTAACCTGAACTTGTTGACCTCTTCAAAGGTTGTAAATTTAGTATACTAAAGAAATATAATTGGTCAGATTAAGTAAATAAATGACGTGAAATTGACTGTTTTGAGTAGTTTGCTTGAACAATTTTATTACTTATTTTAGAATATTTAGAACTTTGTATCTTTATTTTATTAATATAATATAGTTTTTATATATATTTCTAGTTAATAATTAAATTAAATATATTGTAGGTAAAATAGAAAGGCATATAATTACCTGACAGAATGAAACATAACCATATTTCCCTCTTTATATTAGCTTTACATCCTTCAAAGAGGCCAGTTCAGGCTAAACCGCCCTGACATATTGCGTAGACATTACATAGTTCCTACAGCAGATTAGATTAGATTAGATTAGATAACACCAGCTTGGCCAAAAAAATAGATAACATTAGAAATGAACAGAACAGTTGTATTAATCACAGAACAGTTGTATTAATCACTGCTGCAGTAAAGCTTGTCTTGCTTCATCCAATGCCGCCTTTGCAGCAGCTCTCTCCGCCTCCTTCTGCCTCCGGACCTCCTCGACCTCCCGATCCATCATCTCCATGTTTCTCTTTGCTCTCTTCACCTTCTGGTTAATCTCAACAAGACATAACTCTGTTTCTATGTACTCTGCTTCACATTGTTCTACCTCCTGCTCCATCTTCTTCAACATCTCCTTCAACTCCTCAATCTTATCTCCATAAGCCTTATATTTACAAGTTTTCTCCTTCTGCATCGAGCAGAGTTCCTCGAACTTCCTCTTCTTTTTAGAGTGCCGATTCATGAGATCCTGGAATGTAGGGTCGTCCACATCGGTTATTGCGAGTTTCGATAAGGAGTCGATGTATTTTGTCACATTGCTCTTGAAAACTTGGTGGTCGAGACGAATGTTTTCAAGAGCCGAAAAGCACAGGGTAGCCTCTTCTTCTAGAACACCTGGATTGATATTGTTCAACTCCAAACGAGATACGAACTCCTGTTGTATATCAAAGGCGGCTTTCTTGAGTATCAAAGCATAGCTATTTTCAGGAGCTTGGTTGGCAGCAGATGTGCTCAGACGAGTACACTGAGGAATTAGTCGTTCATCATCTTCATGTGAAGTCAGAGAAAAAGAAAGTTAGATGGTACAGAATCAGAAAGAATTAAGTTACTGGCTAAGTTCAAAAAATAGGTTTTTTGTGATGAAAACACGAGATATAGCTCTGCTTTAAAAAATCTACAAACAAGAAGTGCAGAAGATAAATAACTTTGAAAAGATGAGCAAATGCATTGGAATCAGAAATATGGTACTGGTGGGGTTTATTCAAAAACAAGTTTTTTTGCGATGAAAACACCAGATGTAGCTTTTATATTCGAAACCCAGAAACAAGAAGAGAGGAAGATATAAACTAAAAAATTTACGGTGGGTTTATTAATAAATGAGTTGTTTGCGATGAAAACACGAGATATAACTTTTATATTCAATACCCAGAAACAAGAAGAGCGTAACATAAAGATCGACGAAAATAAAGATGCAACGTAATCATAGAGAAAGAAAGAAAGAAAATTTACTGAGGGTTGCTTAAAAAACAAGCTTTTTGTGAAAAATGAAATCAGAAAAAGAAAATGAACATTTACTGATGGGTTACTACAAAAACAAGATTTTTACTGATGAAAACATGTTATAAAGCTTTAAACAGATGCAAAAAATAGTACCTTCAGATAGTTTATCTCCAGCAGCATCAATTCGATTCACAAATTCTCTTTGGCGGTCACTAATCTCCGATCCTGAAAAGCTACATGAGATTCTAGAATTTCCATCAGTCAAATAGTCCAGTTTGTCGATATCCTCAGGAGTAAGCTCATCTTCCTCCAGAATAGCGAGCTTGTGGTCGGGGCTGAGATTTCCGTTGTCTGTTTCCATTTCAGAGGATTTCTCAGATTCTGATGAAGATCTGGTGTTTGATATTTCATCAAATTTCTTGCTCATCATGTAACATGACATCGGTGCCTCCAATCCTAACTCTTGGTCATCAGCAAGGTTCAAGAAATTCTGATTAGCTGCAATCACTGGATCAATCTCCATTGAATCTGGCATTTTCTCACTAGAACTAGAAGCCTCAGCATTTGTGACACTAGAACTAGAAGTCTCAGCATTTGTGACAGTTAAATTATCTTGCATATAAGAATCCACCCACTGGGTAAATGAACACGCGCCGAGTCCCTGTATCGATACCAAACATTAAAAACTCCATCCAATCATTCCATTTTTATTTCAAGCTGCTTAAATGGATATAAAACGTTTTATGTAATGATGACTGTAAGAAAAACAAAAGGAAACAGCAAGATTAGATTGTAAATCCGATTTACGATCCCATTCACAAAGAAAGTACTGCTCTTCACTTCACCATTCAGTCTACTATCATAATCTTGTAATTGACAATTTAGTTGCATAAATGATTTTTTTTTTCCTTCTAACAAATGGTTTTGAGAAACAGCAAGGCTAACCCTGAGCAAACAAGTAATGGCTAAGGAGACAACTAACTACAACCACATCAATAACTGCCAAGTCTAGGTTGTATCAGTGAGCGCATATCCAAGAACTCAATTACAGATGGATAAACATTACCTTTTTAATTCGGCATGCGAAGTACCAGCGATGACCGCGGTCTGTGTTGATGCTGCATTTTCCAGCACGACAAGTACAGACCGGAGCGTCCACCTTGACCTCATCACACCATTTGAAAAAATTGCACTCTTTCGTCTGCATGTAAAGCTCAAACACATCACGCCATCCTCAATCAAGAACAAATCAATAAACACCGAATAAAGTGCAAAACTTGGAACGAGAAAAATGGATTGAATTTTACCGAGCATATATAGAATCCACGATCGGGATTATGGACGGTCCGAGAAGTACGAACACTGCACGCGCTGCCGCAATTGCAGCGAACCAGCTGAATATTAGCCCCTACCGGCGACGGCATCGCCGGCTGGAACTTATTGAGGTGATTCACCGGACAGTCTGGGGCCCAATGACCAAGCTTTTGGCAGTTGTAGCATGTATCGTTCTTTCTGGTCGGTTTCCCCGCTGGTGTCGTCGGACTCGGCTCCATCATTACTCTCCTCCGAGCAGTGTTTGTGTTTGATTGGAGGTGGAGGTGGTGGTGGTGGTGGAAGTCTGACCTGCGGCGACAATTATTGGACTTGATTATCAGCTTTTGAGGAAAGTAGTGGTATGTATGGACAAACATAACAATAAGCCAATAGTCGCAGAATTTTTGTTAGACCTATGTATATATTGGTGCTCTCGTAAGAGCACTCACTTAAAATGCTCTCGTTTATAGACATCACATTTCACACTTCACAGTATCTATTATTATAAAAATAGTAATATCATTTCAAATAGCTTCATTTTATAGAATGACAAACACAAACTCTATAATATATAATATAAATATTAGATAACTACGATGTATAATATAACACGGTTCAATATTTCATTCTTAATTAGAGAATATTAAGCTTTCAAATTCTACTAAGATTTTAGTAATAAAAAATATTCATAATCAAAACTTTACCACTTATAAACTGACCGGTGCGAATGATAATTAGTCTAAGTATACACACAAATCTACAAAATAAATTCTGCACACTATTTGCTTATTATGTTTGCCCGTACCAGTGGACTCAGTTAGGATCGAGCCTACTCAAACAAGGCTGTATAACTCGGGTGTCCCTAGTTATAGTCAGACCAAGTCAATAATTCGACTCTATCTGTATCAATTTTACTTTGCAAGTAGCAGAATTTCCATTCTTCAAGATGAATTCAAGCAATCAACCAAAATCATGATACGGAAATGTAACTTCGAGCTAATTGAAGGCACGCGATTGTAAATGTTTTAGCTGGAAGAAGATGATTTCAAGCCTATCAAACAGCAAAGCTATGGCTAGACAAGCTCTTGATCACAAATTTCAATTCGCAAGTAGCAGAAAATTTATCCATTCTTCAGATGAATTCAATTCGAGCTAATTGAAGGCAAGCGATTGCAAAAAAACAAAATATATATATATATATATATATATATATATATATATATATATATATATATATATGATTTCAAACTTATCAAACAGCAAAGCTATGGCTAGACAAGCTCTTGATCACAAATTTCAATTCTCAAGTAGCAGAAAATTTATCGATTCTTCAAGATAAATTCAATCATGATCAAGAAACGTAATTTCGAGCTACAGTTCTTGATTGAGCTTCGTACCTGGACAGAGTAATTGAACAGCAAGAATAGCAGCACTATCTCCCCGGACGATCCGATGAGAGATGATGAACCGATGCTGTTGTCTCCATAAGCTCCCGGAGCTGGTAACGCCAGTCACCTCCTTCAATCTCCAGGGCTCTGAAGGCGCGAGTAGGAGCTTTCTAGTTCTAGAAGATGAAGGGTTTTTCTTTAAAGAAAAAAAAAATGAACACAAAATTAAATTACACAAAACAAAAATGAATTATATTTGGAATTTTGGTGTATTGATTTGAGCCGTTGGCGGGATGTTATTTCAAATCCCTAAAATCCGACACGTGTTAACTTTTTTAGAAAGTATGATACTACGCAATTACTATAGCCTGACCTTTTGATCTACGTTGCGGTCTTTTTGGTCCTCCAACGTTTCTTGAATATGATTTCTGCCCTTTAGATTTATTCACTTTGCAATTGCCCTTGACCCTGAGTGAGTGATCCTCTTCTCCAATCCGTGAACCCTAGCATTAGCCGTTATAAAATGCCGCCGTCGTTGCCTTCGTCTCTCTCACGTTGAGCTGGACTAAACGAATGACGTGAAGCTCCCAGCAATGGCATTCTCATTTGGTTGTCTTCAACCTCAAGCTCAGAGGATCCCTAACCGAGTTTGCTTCTCGATCTCCAGCGAACTCTCCGGGGGAAGCGTCAGCCAAAGGAAAAGCAATCACGTATCATTTGCTTCTTCGAACAGTGAATCAGGACCTGATCTTTCTCTTGATGCTAAGGTACTGCTTTCTGGATCTTTCGATGTTCTTTGAATGGATCTTGAATCTGTTCTCAGCTTCTCGGTTTGTGATCGACTATCCAACCAGTTAGTACCTTCCCAGACTTTAGTCAGATTTCTGCCGAATTTGATTGGTAGGAGTCGTTACAAGTCTGGAACATGAAAGATAGAGAATAAAACCAGATGGATGGGTTTTCCGTCTGTCTGGTCAACCTTCTCTTGAAGGTGTTCATCGTTGCCCGGTTACACATTTAAAGTTGTTCTCGAGCTACATCTGGATTCCACATCCCTCTTTTTTAGCTGAAAAATAGTGATTGTGCATTGTAAGATGGATCCTTTCGTTGATTAGAATTTCGAAATATATTGCTCCATATGAATTTGGCCTCAATGTATACATCCAAATGAATCTCCAATTTGGATCCTGTGATGTGTGAATATAATGTGACAGGTTTGATTTAGACAGATCCGTCCAGAATGTTTGATTTTGGCATGACCTGAGTTGATTTACAGTACATTTGTTGTTTTGAGTACCAAACTATCTCGTTGATGCATATTTTTATCTGCAAGAAGAGAGCTTCAGTTTGTTTCCAAATTCCAAACATCGAATCCATACAAACTGAGAACATACTTCTTTGACCAACAAAACATGCTTTATGCAGTTGTGCCTTGAATATATGTTTCTGTCGCCTTTACAGCATAGTGGTGTTTATTATACCCTCTGTGTGTCGGAAGGTGACCAAATTTACCGACCCTTCATGCTGTCATCCGCCTGAAATATATTATGTCAGGCAGCAACAGAAGAGGAGGGCATATTATGATAAACTTGCAAACTATTTTTTCACAGATTTTTAATCTGCAGTGTGTTACCAACAAACACCTTCTGCTTTGTATACACTAAACATGGTAAATGGAGTAACAGTTAAAAGATGGTTGCAGGTTGAGACATTGCTGGATTCTGTAAAGTGGGATAATAAAGGTCTAGCCGTGGCCATTGCTCAGAATGTTGACACAGGAGCTGTGTTGATGCAAGGATTCATCAACAGAGAAGCTTTGGCTAAGACCATCTCCTCTCGCAAAGCCACATTTTTTAGCCGGTCAAGGTCATCTCTCTGGACAAAGGGAGAGACCTCCATGAATTTCATCAATATCCACGACATCTTCATTGACTGTGATCGTGATTCGGTGAGTTTTACTTTCTTAAAAACTCGTTCTCCCAAGTCTTATGCTATTTTATTTATCGATCTGAGTTATATTTACAACCTGTATAAAATGCAGATAATATATCTTGGAGAACCTGATGGACCGACCTGCCACACTGGAGCTGACACTTGCTATTACACATCAGTTCTTGATTCACTAGGAGACACTCAGGTTGGCAGCTGAAAACTTGCTATTAAGCCAAGTCATAATTCTGCTGTATTATGACAGCTAAAGTAAAATAAGATTAGGTTCTAAGTTATAACTTTTATGTTGTGGCAGGTGGAAAAAAATGAATTGGCTATGTCCACTCTGTACTCACTTGAGTCCACAATCTCGAAGCGAAAATCCGAAGTAGCAGAACCCAAAGAAGGGAAACCTTCTTGGACTAAGCGATTATTGCTTGACAGCAATCTTCTCTGTTCAAAGATCAGGTAATGGAGTAGTTTGTACTGACTTTCTTGGAGTTGAAGCAACTTGACTTGGTTCTTGAGAAACAAGAAAGTGTCTTGCATTATGGTTTTCTGATGGTAGTTTTGGATTAACTGTATAGGGAGGAAGCAGATGAGCTCTGCCGAACACTGCAAGATGATGAGGATAAGACACGATCGGCATCAGAAATGGCAGATGTTTTGTACCACTCCATGGTTCTGCTTGCACTAAAAGATGTGAAAATGGAAGATGTATTGGAAATTCTTCGCCATAGATTTTCCCGGTCAGGAATCGAGGAGAAGAGGAGTCGGAATCAGCAAGGGCAGTAGTAAAAGCTCAGTCAATCTCTATATGTAGATAGGCGACGCAAGAACTTGTGGTAACTTGGAAGAGAAGAATAAAGTAGAAATTGTGTTTTGTATTGTTTGTTCATGTATGTAGGCTCCCAATATTGTTTGAACTTTGGCAAAAAATAATATTGTTTGAATACTTGAATTTTCGAGTCAAGAACTATTTGGATGCGATAATGACTTCAATGTGCACCTCTTAACGGTTTTATATGACTGTTTTACTTTACTTTCGATCAATTCAAATGTTTTTTTTTTAACCTGATCCCAGCAGAGTTTCTGCTAAGTTTGGCTGAATCTAGCAAATTTGTTGCTGGTGGGTTCGAAATTGAACCTGCTAAATGACTCAAAGAACACGAATAATATGATGAAAATAAATATAAAAATAGTATTTTAAAGGTTTCATACTAATATAACAACATTTGTAAATATAATAAATAACTAAAATGTACATATTTACCAAATGTTCACATTAACGAAACGTGTATAATTAAACTATGTATTAAGTATTAACCCTTTATTAAATTAGAAAATCATAGTTCACTTATTCTTTTCATTTGTGTTACCGTATGGGGTTTACACATTACACGTTCTTTCATTGGAGACATTGGTTGTCTTATAATGTCCATACATCATGGCGGATCCAAACTTTTGTATTGTTAGGATTATGATTTCTTTTTAATGCAATTGTAAACAGCGACGGTTCAGCATCAGGGGTCAGAAGTGATGGATCTTGTGCTCATTTATCCAGTCTTTATTGCACCTCCCTTGTTCTCGTCGTACCTCTCGCCTTAGGAATCCTGCAAGAAGGGTAGTTCGAGGGTGTCACGATGAACTCTCTCTGATGACTAAGTCAGTTTCTGTTTTAGAGAAATAAATAAATAGAGTAATTATAAAGAAAGAGTGATTAATCTTTGAATGAAAGTAGTGAAGGGTATTTATAGGGATTTGGGTCACTATTCCCGGAGAGGAGTTAATCATGTGCGAGATAGTGTTATTTCAAAATAATTACCTCATTCACAGTGTATATGCTATGTTAAGCCTGTTTGGCAACGGATGGGCTAATGGCCCATGATAGGGTCTAAGTTGTTCTCCATGTAGATGTTGGGGGTTGATCCCCTTGTAGATGATGTGGGTTGGTCTCCTTGCAGATGTTTGAGCGTTGATCTTCTTGTAGATATTAGACATTTAAGAGGCCCGAACGGAATGGTCTCATCATTGTGTCTTAACATGTATCCCGCTCGGGTTGGCCAGAGCGGGTCGCCCTCCTGGTCCGAGGGAATTTTTTGTCGTACCAGGAGAGTCCCAGTCTGACCCGAGAGGCTCGAGGGGATGTTCCCGCTTGGCTCTCGGATTTTGGATGTGCGTGTGCTTTCTCGGGTTTTGAACCAAAATTTATAACTTTTTGTAGTTGGGTCTGTGGATGGTGTCTAATTTGAAACCGGGCGGATCCGTTGTAGAATTACTCAGTTGATGTCGAAATTGGGCGTATATTCATCATTTGCTCCCAAGCCAAGTGAATATTTCAAATTTACTTTGCTTTATTTTGTAGATAGGAAGTAGCCCAATTGAGCCATAGTTCTTCATTTGATGTCGAACTTGTTCTTCTTGATCAACCTCAGTGACTTAATGTCGACCATGGTATTTTTTGTCGTTGCTGCATAGTAGAAAGCATTCCATTACCCATGGTGACTCGCTGTTGACCATTGTGATTCTTGTCGCGTTCTTCGAATTAGATAACCTTTAATCACCCATGGTTGCTTGTTGTCGACCATGATGATTTTTGTCGTTGGTCTTTGGAGAAGATAGTTCTTGATCCCTATAAAGTAGTTCATAGAGTCGTTGCGTTCGTTAGACTAACTTTGTGGTTGATATACCTATGTACCACATGTAGTTTTGTCGAATGAATGTTCATCACCAATGACTTTGTTATCGATGAGTATGTATTATACTTTGTTTGTCCTCCATGTTTCTTTGGACGTATGCTATGATGGTCTTGATTCCTTATGATACGCTCATCACCTATGATGTTGGTTTCCTTGTGTTGCCCTAAGTACATGTATTGACATCATCTTGGTGACTAGATTTGTTTCCTCCTAAGGTAAGTGAAAGCACATCCTTCACATTGTCTTAGTGATGTTATGCCTACGTCACTAAAATTTCTTTAAAAATAATAATCAAGGGTCCTCCTAATAACTAAATGTGCTTCATTGAAAGACATGTTGTGACTAGCATTTGCGGCCGCAGAATTCACTACTTTTAAAATGGGATAACACGTTCGATAAGGCGTAACCATTCCCATGGGGTGGTGAAGGGAGGACCCCAATTGGTAGGAAAAAAAACTTGTAACCCTTTGAGGTTATCCGACACTTGGAAGAAGATGTAGAAATCGAAATAAATATAGTGATATTTTGATTCTTCGTCGCCGTAAAATGTAAAAAAGGAGGGGGAGTAATGCATTATGAAACGTTCACTCACGTTGTCGCTACTGGACGATGAAATGGATTTTGAAATTTATTAACATTCTTAAAAAAAATACTATTAATAATCCGGAAGGTACTGAAATCATTAAAAGAATATCCAATAACTTCAACCCTGAGTTCAATTCGATTATGGTTAGAAGCTATGTATGTATTTGTATTTGAGGATAATATTGATCATTTTGCAAAATTTAAGATTAAGTTCTACACTTATTCTTAATCTAAACCAAAGTATTTTCATTTATTTTTAAAACATTTAATGGCTAATTTTAAGGGAACATAAAAATGACAATATGTTCTGATGATGAATCTTCCTTTGAGATACTATTGGCATAGGGGACATTTTTAGGTGCATTTGGTATTTGTGCCGTGTCAGGTGTCACAAAGTGATTTGTATTTTCTTCTAAAATATGTCATACAAAAAACTAATGTCAAGATATAAGTGACGTTGTTATTTTGTTGGTTTTATTAAGTGAATACCAAATTGATTCGGTAATTATGGCAAAAAAAAAAAAATTGATTCGGTAATTTTCCTTGTCGTAGAGACAACACAGTAATGAATTAGGCAGTTCCCGCTTCAGTTTAGGGAGTGACAAACAATGTAACCAGACTTTGATGATTACACTAATCAAGTCTCTAAATTGTTAATATTATTGATTCTTAGCTCAAGATGAAAGCATGGGCTTGATATACATGGACTTGGTTCTACATTTTAGGGAACTGATCAATTTAGGGTGACTTAGAATTTATTTTAGGCAATTCGTAATGTGATTGAAATTTTAAAATGTTTTTTTTTTAAATGGTAAGACTCAATTTTATAAAACCATCATTCCATTCTGAATAGATAATGGTGAGTAATTCTTTAATGATCATTAACTACCTTTTTCAAACTTATGGGAATTATCCACTGGAGTTTTTGTTAACATCCCAACAAAACGGAAGACTTGAAAGAAAATACGGACACCTTTTAGATATTGCGATGACTTTGAAATTCTAAAGTTTTATTTCATGATAAGCTTTGGAGTCATTACGTTCTCGCTACCTGCTATCTTATTATCTTGATGCCTACTAGAATTTTCAAAAATAAATCTCATTTGGAAATGATGACGGGCATAAAACCCGATTTAAGCCATTTACGAATTCCTGGGTGTTTGTCTTATACAAAAAAATCTTGTGGTTTTAGATAATATTAGCAATACCCTCTATTTTTATGGGTTATTCCGAATCTTAGAAAGGATATCAGTTGAATGATTTCAATAAGAAAACAATTCTTTGTTAGCCGGAATTTGAAGTTTGTTGAAAATATTTTTTTTTATTTGCAAGCAGTAATACTTTAATTTTACCTTTTTTTTTATATAAGACTACACCATAAGATGTCCATAAAGATATTCCTGGGAACACATCTAAGATTATACCAATTGATTTGGATGATGGAACACATGAATGTGAATCACTGAATGATGCTAATGATAATTTTAACGCTGACAGCTATATTAGCTCAACACATGATAACAATGATATAGATAGTAATGTCTTGTCTAATGCACATATTGCAACAATATACCCCTCAATAAGGGTAAGAAGGACACCGATTCATCTTGAGGATTACGTTGCTTCAACTTTAATAGCCTTTATCAAACTATGTTAGTTATGATAATATTTCTTCTAAATATCGTTGTTATCTAATCTCTTTTAACAAGTTAGCGAAGCCATCTTCTTTTATTGAAGTTGAACATGATCCTATTAAGTTAAGGCAATGCAAGATTAGAACTTTGCTTTAAAATCTAATAGAACATGGGATTTGATTCATATGTCTTTAGGTAAAAAACCTATAGTTGTAAATGAGTTTTTAAGCTGAAATATAATTCAGATGGCTTATTTTGAAACTTTCTCCCCTGTTGTGAAATGAAAATTATTAGAACTATTTTGACCTTAGTTTCCATTTATAGTTGGCCCTTATATAAGATTGATTTTTTTCAATGTTTTCCTTCAAGAAGATTTATCAGAGAAATTTTATATGTATTTGCCTGAGGTTTCCATAATCAAGAGGAGTATGGTGATAATGTTATTTTGTAGATTAATGAAATCTCTTTATGCCTCGAGGTAGCATCTAGGCAATGAAATATTAAATTGACTGATTTGTTGGAAAAAGTCTAGTTAGCAAAAATTTCTACATGATTATTCATTGTTCACTAAAAAAGATGGGACTGAAATGGTTGTTCTTTAGCCTATGCAGATGACTTGTGATAACTGGTAATAGTGACTCATTGATTTCTGAACTGAAACATGTTTTACAATCTAGAATTAAAATGAAAGATTCTAGGCATTTAGAATGCCTGATTTGAGATATGTCTTGTTATTTGCCAACGAAAATATGCAATAGAGCTGATTTCAGAGGCAAGTTTGACATGAGCAAAACCTGCTAAAACCCCTATGAAATTTAAGCTACAGTTAACAAATAAGAAATATGATGATTTCATTAAGCTAATAGAATAACCATGTCCTAAATGATGAGTATTCTTTTAGAGGAATGATATGAAAACTCTTTTATCTTACTTTGACTCGGTCATATATAGTTTTTGCAGTGCAACACTTGAGTCAGTTTTTGAATTGCCCTAAAAAGTCTCATCTAGATGCTACTATGTGTATTGTGAATGTGAGCCTGGAAAATGTATAGTCTTATTTTCTTCCAACAAGCATGTATTGGTTTCTTATGGAGATTATGATAGGAGTAATTTTTTAGAGTCAAGGATATCCTTGACTAGTTAGTGTGTTAAGATTGGAGATTTCCTCATATTTGAAGCTGAAAAAGCATTATACAATGTCGAATTCTTCAAAAGATGCCGAGTATAAGGCAATTGGTTAAACGGTGATTGAGTTAGTTTGGTTGTGAGGTATTTTAAGTGAACTTGGGGTTTCATAATATGTGTCTTCTTTGTCATATTATGATAATAAAGTAGCAATTCAGATTCCAAACAGTCCTATTTTACACGAAATGATCAAACATATAGAAATAGATTGTCACTTTTCTAGACAAAATATTTTAGATAAAACTATGCATAATGCATCTGGAAACTAGAGAACAAGCAGCTAACATTTTTACAAAAGCTTTGGCAACAATGGAGCTTCATTACTTGATGACCAATTTGAATATGAAAAATATTTTTACTGCTAACATAAATTTGCAGGATCCTCCTTAAGATTTTTGCATGTGTTTAGCTTGAAGGAGAGTGTGGATATAGAAAGCTGGACCGGATCGGGTCGTGATGCAAGTTGGGATGGTTTTCTGAGTTGGCCTCTGTTTAGATTTTTTTTTTTTTTATATATTAACGTGCTTTCGCAATTTCAACCCGGGAGCGTTAAGGTTAAAGCCCTTCCCGAGGCGGCGTCTCCGTGAATGTTTTATTTTTAGTTAGTTAGGGTATAGATTTGATTGTTAGTAAAATGTGGACTCGGTTCCTTCAGTTGTGATTTTGTGGGGTATAACTGAAATATACGTTGGGTTCCTCTCAGTGGTTATTAAGGTGAAACACGACCAACTGAAAGACCTATTTTGATGATTCGTTCGTGTCTCTTTCACTTCTACATTCCAAAATTCTCTCCGGAAATTAGATTAGCAAAATCAAGAAACTAATGTTTCGCAGCTTAACGAACAATAATTTTTTAGCGTTAAGGTTAAAGTCCTCCCCAATGCGGCGTCTTCGGCAGGTTTCGACCTCGGGTCGCCCACGTGGAACACAACTCGCTTTACCAGTTGGTCCAACCCTTAAGAAAGTTTGTGATACCGTACACATATTTAAAAGAGAGTTGCTAGCGTAAAGGGCTTCTTAAAATGTAAAAATAGAGATCACTAATATATTGACATGCATCATTTATTCTAGATTTAAGGTGGGTGTGCCTCATGTAATTTTATTTTTTCTTCGGTTAACACTTTTTTTTTTCCTTTCGGGTATTTTATCCTAATTTTTTGTCGAGAAAATACATATTTAATTTTTTTGTCACAATTCTACTTTTTTATTCGGCTATATTTATAGTTTTTTTTAATAATAATTCTTATTAGTTAATTAGTTTTAGTCTAAATATATTTATATAACCATGTAATATGGTGTGGTGATTCAGTGTCTCATCCCTTAATCATAGGTCAGGGGTTCAATTCCCGCTAGTGACTATGCGGATGGAAAAATATTAATGGCCAGCACTTTACCCCTTACGGGCTGACCCGGTGCGAGCAGAGATTAGTATGGTGCTGCCCTCCTGCCATTTTATGAAAGCACATCTAGTCTAAGTAGAGTTTTTGTTATATGTTTAACGGTTCATCCAATTTTAGCCCTCAATGGATCATCCTGCCAAACTATTTACCCATTTTAATAGAGTTTTAATTTTTTTTATAAAACTCCGTAAACTCTAAATTATTTAAACACTAAACAAAAAAATAATTACGGCTAAGTGCATTCCCGAAAAATACTATATTTTGTAATTAGTGAACTTTTACAAGTTTGTGTTTGATTGTTCAAAATAGTGTTGTTTCAGTGAAAACTTTACAAATACATGTTTTATTACAAAAAAAAACTAAATTATTTTATAGATACTATCATATAACAAAAAATAAATGAAAGAAAAAAACCGGATCGAACGGCACGATCATATATTATGCACCCCTATAATAACATTAGATAAAAGATGATGTAGCATCACTTAATAGTCTCTATTTTTCTCTCTTTTTATGTTCGATTGGATTTGTTGCTTTAAATGATAAGGTACACCACCATTTAAAGACAGTATTAGGTTGTTATCACGTGTTTTTTTTTTTTTTTTGTTATTTTGGTTGAAGTTGTTATCACATTTTGCTACATATTCACCATCATCACATATTGCAATGTCGATTTATTGCAGGGCCAACCTAATAGTAATGTCACTAAATTAAGGGTTTTAGATTTCAATTTTTGAGAGGTCTCTTAATCTTTTCAATTTTTATTTTGGTTTGAAGGTATTATTCAGTTATGCTCATAATTAAGACTAATTAATTAATAACTAAGTAATCTTTATTTAATTAAATAATAATAGATTAATTATCATCATTAGTGACCAAAAAGTTAATTATCGTAATTTTTTTTGGTATATTTACATTGTTTTCGTAATTTCGGGCCGAGAGCGTTAAAGGTTAAAACCCTCCCCAAGGTAGCGTCTCCGGCGGGTTTCAACCTCGGGTCGCCCACAGAGAACACAACTCGTTTTACCAATTGGTCCAACCAACATTGGGTTGTTAATTATCGTAATTAATTTAGCTTTTAGCTGTGTTTGTTTCTTTTTCCGATTCCTCATTTAATTTCAAATTTTCAATAAGTTATCCACCTAATTAATTAATAATGAAAATACCAATAAAATCACCACTAATTTTTTATTAACTACTAATCTAGTAACCTACCTATCCTAATTAGTTTAACATCAAGATATATTTCATTTCTAACGTTTATATTTCATTTCCTCTTATAAATCGTTAACTCACTACATTGCAAATATTATACAAACCTTACTTATAATTATGAGATTAATACATTTTTTTCCCTCCAAATTCTTCAACTAAGAAGACTCTAAATAAAAAAAAAATTATTGAACAAATCAGGTATTATCGATTTATTTTTTCACTTTTACTATTTTTATTTATTTGGAAATGTATTTTTTTTAATAGGTCTACTAGAAAATCTGAACCCGATCATTCTTTTTTTGGCCGGAAAATCTGATTATTCAAAACTTAAGATAAATAGAAAGAATGAAACTCAAAAAATAATTTTTTAATAAAAACTTATAATGAAAAAAAAAAAAACTTTAAATGTTTGGCAAAAAAAACTTTTATTAAAGAGACCCCAAATTAAAATACGGATTTAGACTTCAATTTTCTTGATTCTACTTATATATATATATATATATATATATATATATATATATATAAATTCAAATGACAAGTATTCTCCGAGTCACACGTGTACGTTTTTCTCAACCACCGTTTCCTAATTTAACCACAATTCTATAAATTTAGATAAAATATTGAGTATATGCAAATTAAGAAAATAGTTCTCTTATTTTAATCTCTAAGTAAAATGAAAAATAAATAAATAAAATTTTCTAATTAAATGATATATCTAGACAATTTGATTGTGAAGCATTTTAGGGTCGCCACATAGGCGTTTCTATTTTTAATAAAATAATATATATATTTAAAATAGACAAAAATTACATAAATATATATAATATAAAAACTTACTACGACCAACTATATAAATATGATATAAATAAACGTATTATATATATAATCACAATAAATAAAACTACATAAATATAATATCTATTATATAAACTTATGTATATACAAAAACTTACTACAACCAACTAAAAAAATACAATATAAAACCTATATATATTTCAATTTTTTAAATTAATGGTTAAATAGTGTAAACACCCGATTTTGGACAGGGGTTGAAAAAATACCGTAACGCGTGGAACCGAACCGGGAATAATCGAGCGATTAGATAAAAAAAAATAAGGATTAAAATATTATATAATATATAGATATATTTATATAGTATTAGATAGTAGTAATTTTGATTAGATAATAATAAAATTAAAAAAAAAAGAAAAAGAAAAAAGGAAATTAGGCTTGGCTTGAAACCATCCACGTCCACCTTTGGACTTCCCTATGCTCCCCATACCTTATCTATCTGTACCCATCCATGCTTATCCTTATACAAATTGCAAAAATAATGATAAAAAATCTGCATCAACCTTCTATAAATAGTAGTACGTAACGATAGTTTATGGGGGCCTCATTTTTCATGAACGAAAAAAATCATAAGAGGGTCTCAGTAAGTGAACAAGGATCAGAAAGAAAATTACCTAGTGAGAGTGTGAGACAGAGAGTTTAAATATAGTGCTCGATAATTCGTGGTTCGGTTCCACGTGTCACGGCATTTTACTCGGAAACAACCCAATGTGAGTATTGCTTAATCAAAAGTTGTATTTACATTCCAAGCATAAATAAAGTGCAAGTTGGTTAAAGATCCATCGCTTTCAATGTAGCGTTTATTTATTTTCCGTTATTTTATTTCGCACTATATATATATATATATATATATACATATTACGTATTTCTATTATCTACAAGTTTTATATATATCTGTTTTACTTATTTGTCATTTATATTATATATAAGTTTTATATATATTATATTACTTATTGTCATTTACTTATATGTTTATACATTATTAAGTCTTATATTTGTTTATTTCACTTATTTGTCATTTATATTACCTTTAAGTTTTATATATGTACATATTGCATATTTCTCATTTTCTATAAGTTTTATATGTGTTTATATTACTTATATATCTCAGAACGCTGTTAAGTGTTAAAAATTAGTACAGAGAAGTTCATGGTCATTTTAACATGCTTCCAAAATTATTTTCAGTTCAGCCATGAACTTTTCGATAATTGCAAATTGGCCATGAATTTCTTGATGATTGCAACTCGGCCATAAACTTTTTGATACTTGCAGTTCAACTCTCAAAATGGATATTTTAGTGAAAAATTAAACAAGACAAGCCAAAGTACCGAAAGGGCGGATTTCTAGCTTGCGAGCTTTTAATACGTAATCAAATCCCCGAACCCGAACCTCTGGACGCAGACCATTTCAAGCCCTAGGATGTTAGTATCATGTACCCTAGGCAACTTTAGGATTTCGATTAGCCTTTAATTAATCGGTGGCGACTCTTTCTATTATCCCCGGTTTGGTCGATATTTCGATATTCGATATTCGATCGAACCCGCCGTTCGCCGATCCCAAATTAATATTTTCAAAACCCGCTCGTTTCCGAGAGCGGTTGGCCGGATCCGACGTGCGACATTTTGGCGACTCTGCTGGGGATTTCCATTCAGAGGGTTTAGGCTTATTGTGTTTGTCTTACATTGTTTAATTGAATTTTCTACCATATCCGTTTTGACCGTTTGTTCGTGTGTGCAGCTTCTGATCTCATATTTTGAGTGTTTTAAATCGCTTTTGCACACACACCACATTCAGTTACTATTCCTCGCCAAAAAAAATGGCATATAGAAACAGAGGGGGTTGAGTAAGAGAATACGGCCAGTAGCGGTCACAACCGCCGGCACGTCTCCGAAAGCCCAACTCGATGATCGAAAAGGGCCCGCGATCCCCTTAATGGGGTAGGGTACCTTTCGATTCGAGAACCTTTAGAAACTCACCTTGATAGAGCAAAGCCCAACACGGTGCATAGCCATCAACCAGTCGTATTAGTTCCAGATATGCTATTTTGCATTTTTTTCTTTATCCTGGTCTGATGTATAGGGGGGCATCCAGAAGCTCGCACACTTTTCTAAAATAGTCAAGGGGCATCCACAGGTCTGTATATCTCTCTTGATGCATTGGCTTGAGAAGGTAATGAACAAATTGTTGTATATTTGCTGGTGTACACGAATAAGGTATTTTATTTCATGTACTGCATCACGAATTTCAAAGCTATCAAAGCCATCAATTGGGTCGGTTTTTAGGTCATGGGTTATTTCTTCTCCATTAAGTAAAGTTGACTTTCCCGAGAATTAGGATAAGGACCGTGAATTCAATTTGCAAAAAAAAAAAAAAAAAACTTGAGGGAGATGATTTTCAAATGACTCATTTTTATGAGACCCTAAAATACTCCTCAACGTTTTAATTTCAAAAGTTTTAAAATCTAGAAATTCACGGTTGTTGTCTCGATTTTGCCAAGCCAGAGGTAGCTAAGTCATGTTTGTGCCCAATTTAAGCGGTCGATCGTCGGCCCGACAAATCAAACAACTGGTTTTAAAAAAAAAAAAAATCTCGGGAAGCATCAAAATTCAGAACCTCAGGGACTGACATTAATTGAATGAGAAGCAAATCGGGTGTAAAAAAAAACCTAATGGGTTAAGGGTTGGAAAATGAATAACCCGCGACTTAATTCTCCAAAAAAATTTCAAAACATTGAGGATCATAATCGGCATAATTGATGGTTGTATTTTCCAAATTATGCATCATTATTGCGTATTCTCTATTCTAATTGTCAGTTTTTTTCACAGGTACAACTGGCGCAAACAAGCCCTAAACTTACTGTGTGATCTCGCTCGAATGGAACAAATGGGGCAACTAAAAAGAGTCATTCGCCAGGGTTCCTAACTAATGTGATATCCAAAGGCTCCACCACCTCGAGAAAATGAAGAAAGGTTTATCCATCTAAAAGGGACCATGCGAGCCACAACCTTCCGAACGGAACAATCCATCTTCGACGTGGCCTCCTAGTTCAAGCGTCTTGTCGCTAGTGCCCGAACATTCATGGCCGTCGCAGTCTCCTAGACTTCGACATCTCGATTCACGCCCCGGCTTGCGATCTCAGCTTAATTAATGGCTATATTTTCTAAATCATGCATAACTATTGTGGATTCTCAATTTAGTTTCCATTTTTTTCGCATGTGCGTCTGGCACGAACAAGCCACAAACATACTTGTGACTTCGTTCAAGTGGAACAAACGGGACAACCAAACAAGAGTCCTCTGCCATGGTTCTGAACCCATGTGATATTCAGCGCCTCCGCCACCTCGAAAAATGAAGAGGGGATCATCCAGCTCGAGGAGATCTTGGGAGATGGGATCACAAAAACGAAACAGTTTCTCACCAACATGGCATCATAAGTCAACCGTATCATCGCTTTTTAGCGCCCATGCAGTCGTGGAGGTCATAGTCTCCATACTCCAACATCTCGAGTACATCTGGCGCAAACAAGCCCCAAACATACTCGAGATTTTGTTCGAATGGAACAAAATGGACAAACAAACCAGAGTCCTCCGCCATGGTTTTGAACCCATGTGATATCCAGGGTCTTCGCCACCTCAAGAAAATGAAGAGGGAATCATCCAGCTAGAAAAGATCAGGGAGATGGGATCACCCAAAACAGAACAGTTCCTCGCCGACATGGCTTCATAAGTCAAGCGTATCATCGCTTTTTCAACGCCCACGCAAGCATGGCCGCCGAAGCCTTCCAAAGTTCAAATATCTCGAGTCGCGCCTCCGCCTGCGACCTTGAAATAATTAATGACTGTGTTTTCATAATCATGCATCATGATCTGTGTTTTCAGTTCTAATTGACATTTTTACAGGTACATCTGGCGCAAGCAAGCCCCATACGTACTCGCGATTTTGTTCAAATAGAACAAATGAAGAAAGATGACAAGATTCATCTGTCTGGGTTCCTAAAACCCATGTGATGTCCAGCGGCTTCGCCACCTCGAGAAGGTGAAGAGAGGATCATCGAGCTAAAAAATACCTTGCGAGTAAAGATCAGCGACGTGACCTCCTAAATCAAGCGCCTCATCGCTTTTTCATCGCACATGCAGTCATGACTGCCGCAGTCTCCCAAAATTCAACATCTCGAGACACACCTTCGTCTGCGAAATCGACATAATTGATTGCTATATTTTCAAATTATACATCATTTTGTGTTCTTTCAAATTCTAATTGTCGTTTTCTCACAGGTACACTTGGCTCGAACAATCCCCAAACATACTCGTGACTTTGTTCGAATGGAACAAAATGGGCAATCAAACCAGAGTCTTCCGCCATGGTTCTGAACCCATGTGATATCCAGGGCCTCCGCCACCTCAAGAAAATGAAGAGGGGATCATCCAGCTAGAGGGGATTTGGGAGATGGGATCACCCAAAACAGAACAGTCACCTCGCCGACGTGGCCTCATAAGTCAAGCGTATCATCGCTTTTTCAACGCCCAAGCATTCATGGCGCCGCAGCCTTCCAAAGCTCAAATATCTCGAGTCGCGCCTCCGCCTGCGACCTTGAAATAATTGATGACTATGTTCTCATGATCATGCATCATGATCTGTATTTTCAGTTCTAATTGACGTTTTTACAGCGGCTCCGCCACCTCGAGAGGATGAATATAGGATTACCAAGCTAAAGGAGTCCTTGCGAGCAAAGTTCAGCCAAAATGAACAATCCATCGCCGACATGACCTACTAAATCAAGCGTCTCATCGCTTTTTCACCGCACATGCAGTCATTACCGCCGCAGTCTCCCAAAATTCAACATCTCGGGACACACCTCCTTATGCGAAATCCACAGAATTGATTGCTACATTTTCAAATTATACATCATTTTTGTGTTCTTTCAAATTCTAATTGTCATTTTCTCGCAGATGAGTCTGGCGTGATCAAGCCCCTTGCGTACCCATGACTTCAAAACGAATGTGGCAACTAAAGCCAAACTCCCCTGTCAGGGTTTCTAACCCATGTGATATTCAATGGCTCGGCCACCTAAAAAAGAGGATCAACAATCTGGAGGAGACCTCGCAAGCTATGATCGCCTGAACCGAACAATCAATCCGCTGAAGTGGCCTCCCAGGTCGAGTGCTCACTCTTTTCGGCACCCAAGAAGTCATGGCTGCCGCGGTTTCTCGGAATTCAAAATCCCAAGTCGTGCCTCAACTTGCAGTCCCTAAAAGCAGGGAACAAAATGACCCAGATCAAGCTTCACACATTACTGATGTGTCTCCCAGTCAAGCTTCAAATCTGCAATGCATCACTTCTCGGTCTGTCGCAAAGGATCCTGACCAAATATGTAGACATTCATGCTAGCTTGTCAAACTTTTTTTCAACAGTCATGAGATCCCTTAATGATGAGGTCCCTTCAGAAGTTTCATCTGTCTACTCGCCAGAAGAGAGAATATCACAAAGTGGATGAAAATGCTCGTTTATGCGCTTCCTCTTCGTAACGAGTAAACAATATCCAGAAATGGATGCATTGCCCGTGGGGCAAATGTCCGAGCCCAGTATTTCTGGAAGAGGGAAAATTCTTCATGACCATAATGAATTCCTTCTTTTGTCATTCATTGTGATCTCAATATTCTCTGTCATCATATGCATGATTTGACATTAACGTCAACCTCCATCTACTTCTTTCTTCAGGAAAAACTGCTATCCGGAACAAAAATGAGCATCGCCGTGATCGACATGTCTCTCCAAAGGCATCCATTGGTCACGGATTCATACCGGTGGCCATCGAATACTTCACCAAGTGCGCCAAAGCCATTACATTGGCATCTGTTACGGCAAAGGTGGTCGAACGTCTCATCAAGCGAGGCATCATCGTGCATACGGTGTCCAATGTCAATTGAAATTGACAACAGCGAGATCTGAACATCAAGTTAATCGACGAGTTGTGCGACCAATTCAAGATCAAGAACACGTACACGTCCCCATATCGCACATTGATGAATGGTGTGGTAGATGCAGAAAATAAAGGAAGATCATTGAGGAAATGATTGTCATACAAGGATGGGCACGACTAGCTGCCTCAGTCATTCACGGCATATGGGACCTCGATCCGAACATAACCTGGGGCAACTCCAGTTTCCCTGTCTACAAAACAGAAGCATGTCACTGATTAAAGCTGAAAATTCGTCCACTTGGTTCCTCACCTAGTCATAAATGGACGAATATGAGTGGGTGAAGCGCACTTACATGAGCAATCAAGCCTCATTGACGAAAGCGGCTCCCTGCACTATACCACGGGCACCTGTCCCAGAAGCGCATGGTTCGAGCGCTCAACAAAGGAAGCACGCTCCAGAGAATCACACCAAGCGACCTAGTCCTTCAGAAATTCCCCCGAGCCAATCCAGATTCTCGGGGCAAGTTCATCCGCAACTATGAAGGACCATGAGTCGATATTAAAAAGCTTAGTGGAGGAGCCACGATCATCACTGACATGGACGCACAAAGACTCCCTAGTCCAGTCAACATGGACAATGTCAAGAAGTATTATCCTTGAAAGAGCTTGCAACCAGAATGCGAGTTTTCGAATTTTGAGAGAAAATTCCCGCTAAACTGAAAACCCGAAAGGGCGGTTTAGGCAAAATTTAGGGAAGAGGGGCGTGATCGAAAATCCCTCAAAAGGGCGATCATGGCAAAAGGAGAGGAAATAAAATCCCTGCTAGGTTGAAAACCCGAAAGGGCGGCCTAGGAAAAAATTAGGGGAACCGAGAGGTGCGATCAAAAAATGATCGTAGCAAAAGGAGAGAAATCCGAGAGAAAATTAAAAAAAAAAAAAAAAAAAAAAAAAAAAAAAGAGAAAAAAGAAATTTTTGTGGACAACTGTAACTGTCACCAGGTAGCGATGAAGAATCACAATGATCAACATTGTCTGAGCTGCCCCTACCAGCTCACAGAGATGCACCTAGGCGGGCGGACAACTAAATGCTCTAAAATTAACTCAATCAAGAGATGATTTTCAGTCAACCCCGCTAGGAATACAAGCATAAAAGGCTCGACAAAAGCGGCATCAACATCAACTGGATATCTCAGCAATGAAGCGAAAAACAATATGCAGCACATCGCTGAAGGAAGTTCATTCATCAAAGAATGGGGCATTCTCATGCAAAGACGGCAAGCGGGACTGTTACAATCTGTTCTCGTAAGTCGCATTTCGAGGAAGTACCATTTTTGAAAAAAAAAAAAAATGGGTTTCCAAATTTTGAGAGAAAATTCCCGCTAAACTGAAAACCCGAAAGGGCGGTTTAGGCAAAATTTAGGGAAGAGGGGCGTGATTGAAAATCCCTCAAAAGGGCGATCATGGCAAAATGAGAGGAAATAAAATCCCCGCTAGGTTGAAAACCCGAAAGGGCGGCCTAGGCAAAAATTAGGGGAACCGAGAGGTGCGATAAAAAAATGATCGTAGCAAAAGGAGAGAAATCCGAGAAAAAAAAAGCAAAAAAAAAAAAAAAAAAAAGAGAGAAAAACACAGCACATCGCTGGAAAAAAAAAAAAAAGAGTTTATTTGTCAAGAATGGGGCGTTCGAATGCCTAACTTCCCAGAGTTATACGGAATCGGCAAGCGAGACTGTTACAGTCTGCTCTCGCAAGTCACCTTCCAAAGACGAGTAGGACTGTTACAGTCTGTTCCTACAAGTCAAACCTCATTGCTGCACCAATACAGGCACCGCTATCCAAGACGTGCATTCACATAGCCGCCCCAATGCTGGCATCACCGACAATCGGAACCTGTGGTCATCCAGCATTCCGAGAGTCACAACCCGACAAACGGAGCCTTTAGGTGTTCAGCTCCGCAAGTCACCACCGACAATCGGGACCTGTGGTCATCCAGCATCCCGAGAGTCACAACCAGACGAACGGAGCTTTTAGGTGTTCAGCTCCGCAAGTCATCACCGGCAATCGGAACCTGTGGTCATCCAGCATTCCGAGAGTCACAACCCGACGAACGGAGCCTTTAGGTGTTCACCTCTGCAAGTCACCACCGACAATCGGGACCTGTGGTCATCCAGCATTCCGAGAGTCACAACCCGACGAACGGAGCCTTTAGGTGTTCAGCTCCGCAAGTCACCACCGACAATCGGGACCTGTGGTCATCCAGCATTCCGAGAGTCACAACCCGACGAACGGAGCCTTTAGGTGTTCAGCTCCGCAAGTCACCACCGACAATCGGGACCTGTGGTCATCCAGCTTCCGAGAGTCACAACCCGACAAACGGAGCCTTTAGGTGTTCAGCTCCGCAAGTCACCACCGACAATCGGAATCTGTGGTCATCCAGCATTCCGAGAGTCACAACCCGACGAACGGAGCCTTTAGGTGTTCAGCTCCGCAAGTCACCGCCGACAATCGGAATCTGTGGTCATCCAGCATTCCGAGAGTCACAACCCGAAGAACAGAGCCTTTAGGTGTTCAGCTCCGCAAGTCACCGCCGACAATCGGAACCTGTGGTCATCCAGCATTCCGAGAGTCACAACCCGACAAACGGAGCCTTTAGGTGTTCAGCTCCGCAAGTCACCACCGACAATCGGGACCTGTGGTCATCCAGCATTCCGAGAGTCACAACCCGACGAACGGAGCCTTTAGGTGTTTAGCTCCGCAAGTCACCGCCAACGATCGGGACCTATAGGTGTCTAGTTTCCGAAAGTTGTATGTTTTATCTTGTATGCACTGTAATTAGTTAGCTGGGAAGACCCAAAATCAGTTGTTTTTCTTTGAACATACGTTCATTGGGCCACATCCATGAACACATGTCCAAAGAGGGGCAACTGTAAACACCCGATTTTGGACAGGGGTTGAAAAAATACCGTAACGCGTGGAACCGAACCGGGAATAATCGAGCGATTAGATAAAAAAAAATAAGGATTAAAATATTATATAATATATAGATATATTTATATAGTATTAGATAGTAGTAATTTTGATTAGATAATAATAAAATTAAAAAAAAAAGAAAAAGAAAAAAGGAAATTAGGCTTGGCTTGAAACCATCCACGTCCACCTTTGGACTTCCCTATGCTCCCCATACCTTATCTATCTGTACCCATCCATGCTTATCCTTATACAAATTGCAAAAATAATGATAAAAAATCTGCATCAACCTTCTATAAATAGTAGTACGTAACGATAGTTTATGGGGCCTCATTTTTCATGAACGAAAAAAATCATAAGAGGGTCTCAGTAAGTGAACAAGGATCAGAAAGAAAATTACCTAGTGAGAGTGTGAGACAGAGAGTTTAAATATAGTGCTCGATAATTCGTGGTTCGGTTCCACGTGTCACGGCATTTTACTCGGAAACAACCCAATGTGAGTATTGCTTAATCAAAAGTTGTATTTACATTCCAAGCATAAATAAAGTGCAAGTTGGTTAAAGATCCATCGCTTTCAATGTAGCGTTTATTTATTTTCCGTTATTTTATTTCGCACTATATATATATATATATATATATATATATATATATATACATATTACGTATTTCTATTATCTACAAGTTTTATATATATCTGTTTTACTTATTTGTCATTTATATTATATATAAGTTTTATATATATTATATTACTTATTGTCATTTACTTATATGTTTATACATTATTAAGTCTTATATTTGTTTATTTCACTTATTTGTCATTTATATTACCTTTAAGTTTTATATATGTACATATTGCATATTTCTCATTTTCTATAAGTTTTATATGTGTTTATATTACTTATATATCTCAGAACGCTGTTAAGTGTTAAAAATTAGTACAGAGAAGTTCATGGTCATTTTAACATGCTTCCAAAATTATTTTCAGTTCAGCCATGAACTTTTCGATAATTGCAAATTGGCCATGAATTTCTTGATGATTGCAACTCGGCCATAAACTTTTTGATACTTGCAGTTCAACTCTCAAAATGGATATTTTAGTGAAAAATTAAACAAGACAAGCCAAAGTACCGAAAGGGCGGATTTCTAGCTTGCGAGCTTTTAATACGTAATCAAATCCCCGAACCCGAACCTCTGGACGCAGACCATTTCAAGCCCTAGGATGTTAGTATCATGTACCCTAGGCAACTTTAGGATTTCGATTAGCCTTTAATTAATCGGTGGCGACTCTTTCTATTATCCCCGGTTTGGTCGATATTTCGATATTCGATATTCGATCGAACCCGCCGTTCGCCGATCCCAAATTAATATTTTCAAAACCCGCTCATTTCCGAGAGCGGTTGGCCGGATCCGACGTGCGACAAATAGATTAAAAAAAATTAAAAATTATATCTATGATAATCTTCAAAATATTTTAATTTTTCGAATCTTATTTCAACGATCTTACTTTTTTAAACTTCTTTTAACTTTAAATTCAAATTTTTAGTTCAGTTTTCTTTCTCGTGCAGTGCACGGGGTCATCATATATTAATATATTAATTCGAATGACATACATTCTCTGAGTGACACGTGTACGTTTTTTTCAATCATTGTTTTCTGTTTCGACCGAGCTATTGCGCGTTGCCCGCGGAATAGCTCGTCGGAGTCTTCGGGTTGGGTGCGAGCCAAGTCCGCCTTCTAAAGTCGCGTGCGGGCCTTAGCTTCGTCTTTTGATCGGCGATAAGTCCTTTGGGCTCTCTGGAAGGTCGTCTGTCTGCACCTGCGAGAGGAGCATTACCAAGCAGTCCCCATGGAGAGGGGGGGTGCTTGGTGCGCTCGCTCCGACGATCAACATTAGTCGACTTCTAGAGAGAGAAAGAGTGGGTTTTCTAGAGAGAAGTCAGAGCTTTTCCCATTCTCTCCCAAAGTGATTTTTTGAATGACTTTCAAATGTTTACCCCCAAGGTGGCTATTTATAGGCAACCTTGGACCGTAAACCGGTTTTGACCCGGTTCAATGTGGAAATGTGAACCGGGATGCATGGGAGAGCTTTGGGAAATGGTCTCTGACGCGCGTCTCAGGCGGCTGTCCTGAGCGGGACGCGCGCGCCTCTAAAACTTAGGTCTCGGACACATAGGAGTTAGTTAAAGATCGGGTCTCCTATACGTCCGGGACTAAATGGGGGGTGTACGCGACACCCCCCGGGTGTCGAGCTTACCCGGAATTCCGAGTAAGCCCAGGCTTACCCGGAATTCCGGGTGAGCCTAGGCTTACCCGGAAATTCCGGGTAAGCTGGGGCTTACCCGGAATTTTCCGGGTAAGCCTCCCGGGGATGCCGGGCAAGTTCGAAACTTGCCCGGTTTCCCCCGGTTAGCTTGCAATCGGGTTTCGCGCGTGTATGAGGTTCGAATAATTAAAACCGAGCCCGAATCACGCGTATGTCCATCACTTGCCCCCGAGTTAAATAATGGCTTGACCTTTGTTTAACTCTATTCTAAGATAGGGTATATGCGTGATTCGGGCCGTCTGCTCACCTTGAGTTTTGACCTACCAAGGGTGGATGCGCGCGGCTCAGACGAGTTCCTTGCCTTAGTTTTTTGAGATGGTCATGCTTGGTAACTGCACAAAGGGTTAGTAGCACAACGGACTACGAGTAATATGATAAATGTGATCGTTTGGAGAATTAAGGTGCGAGCGCACATGAAATCTTTCGGGCTTGTACGATGAACAAATAAATACGGAACGTTCATGCCACGACTAAATGTATCAAAATGATAATAAATCATGCAAGTCTTGATAAAATGCTTTTCATGCAGTGCAATAGTTTCCGGGAGCCCGTCGTCCGAGACGGCCGTCTTGACGGCGAGACGACGGTTTTGGGTGAATGAAATAAGGCCGGGTTTTGGGAAAATCACATGCAACGAACGTAATACGAAAAATCATAAACACAACGTTTTCAAAAAGTTGAGGACATTTGAAATGACTTAGTTAAATTTATCCAAGTCATTTGATGGTTAAAACCCAAGCCATCAACAATTTAAAAAATGAATGGTGGATAGGAATGTACCTCTTTGATGTATGGTACTTACTATGTTGTGTAGTCCACCTCCTCCATGATAGTTTATAAAACTATCAACTTTTGAATTGGTTGTGGTGAGAGTTTTGGAGGAGCTAAGGTAGGGATTTTAGGAATTCACTCTAGGGTGTTAGTGAGACCCCATTTCGGCCGGCCACCACCAGGAGCACCACCGGCGAGGTCAGGGCGGCGCAGCGGCGGCGAGGCGGCGGCAGCGGCGGGTCCGGCGGCTGCAGCGGGCGGCGGCTGCACCTCTTGCGGGTTGTTTTCGAGCTCGATTCGATCCGGTTTCGAGTCCTTTTTGTCGAGCATCGATTGGTAACGTCCTCCACTCCCTTTTCTTGAAGTTAATTAGACCTTTAGGGCTGCACATTTGAATTACAATAAGGTGCATGGTAGGTGTTTGATGAAATGCCTAAGTGAAACTTTGGCTTGATTTTCAAAATTTGCTTTTGGCTAAGTTCTAAGTGTAGATAGATAGAGTTAAGGATAGCGAACTCCCTTTGTGAAGAGGTCCCTAGGTTCCGACCAACCGAGGGGGAATCGCGGAGGTTCGAAATCGGACTTTTTCAAGCGAAAAGCCCGACCCTTTGTATCTTGATACGGGTGACTTGAAATGATGTCCCCTAATTTGGTAATGCCCCCTTGATTGTTTGTGAGTGGATAGCCATGCCCCCGGAGCTTAGGTGATTGCTTGGTAGTTTGCCTTCATTAGTGGCTTAGTTGACCCGAGTGTTCTTCGGGTTGTTCGAGGAGGGGTAAGTCTCTCCGTGGCATGTAATGGGCTTGCTTGAGTGCATTTGAACTGCTTGTATGTGCCCCCGGAGCCTTGAGCCATTTTGAGGATAAAATTTGATCAAAAGGTGGTCGGATGGCATTTTGGTAATTATGACCAACTTTGTATGCCTTTGATTTCTTTAGCTCTTGAACTTGTCGCTTTGTAGAGCGCTTGAATACCTGTGTCACATTGCACAAATGTATGAAAATTTGATTAGTAGGTGGCCTAGGCCTTTGATGAGCGTAAGGATTTTTGACTCCCGAGCGGGAGGGTCCCTAGCTGTTTGTATGCGGACAGTTGGTCCGTTGGGCTGAATGTCCTTGCAAAGGACTTTGATGAGTGTGGTTGATGTGTTGCCTTGGTTTTTGATTGAGTTGTGCATGGTTTTTGCAGGGCTTGGTTGACGGGCTTGCAGGCGCCCGACTTTGATACTTAGAAATTTTCTCAGAAACTGTCACTCCTGAACTGCTGAAATGAGTGAGTCTCCCGATCCCTTTCTTTGCACATATTACTTTTCTTATGATGGTTTGGAGATAAGCGAGGACACCCCCCTTTTACTTCGACTCGATTTTCCCGGGACAGGTGCTAGCCTTGAAGCCATTGCGATGACTCAGACCTATCCTCCCAATCGTATCACGACGGAGGAGTTTGTGGAGAGCGTAGATACGTCAGGGGTCTGTCCTCTTTCTGAAGCATTCTTCCCGTTTGACGTATGCAAAGATGTCGAGGTTGGCTCAGTTACCGTCCCTCCTGCGGACTTAGATGTAGTTTACACGGGACAGATAGAGGAGGGTTTGCGTTTTCCTTACTGCAAGGATCTTGTCCGTTTGTGTCGTCACTTCCGTATCTCGCCCCTTAATCTCTCCCCTGCTGCTCTTCACGCGTGGACCTGTTTTCGCATTCAGTGTCACAAGCATTCATGGGCTTATTCCTTGATTCTCTTCCGGACCTTCTACCGTCTGGAGCGACGAGACAAATCGGGGTTGTCCACCTTCTGCAGTCGGTGGCCTTGCCTTTCCTCATTTGACCTTGGGAGCGCCAAGTGGAAGCCGAGCGGGCGGTTTGCCACCCCTTATCCTCGCTCGCAGGAATGGCAAAATCATTATTTCTTTGTGAGCGACGTCGGGACTAAGTGGGAGACGTGTCATGTTCTGGAGCGTGACCCTGTTCCTTCCTTATCCGAGTATACCCCTCAGGATGAGAAGGCCTTTCGGGAGATCTTTCGCGACAATCAGGCGGGGGTTATAGTCCCTTTGACTCAGGGTTCTGAAGAGGAGTTGCTTGCCGCAGGCATCGTCGTATCTTCTTCCCAGGGTGTCTTGGTATGCTTTCGAATTTTTATAACCTTGTTTTATGTTATCCTGTAGGTTGGTTTCTTAACAAGCAGCCGGCCTTGCAGACTGATGCTGCGCGAGGGCTCCCTGTTGCTGCTCCGGCCCCTGCTGACAGGTCTCGTCATGGGCGAGGAAAAGGACCTATGGGTAAAGTACTTCTTCCTTTTTATCGTTTTCGGCTGTATTCTGTCTGTAGTTCCAATGTTTTCTTTTCCCTGTTTGTAGGTCGTGTGTCTACTGAGAGGGAGCGGGCGGAACCCGTTACTGACTCTTCTCGGCGTCCTTCCACTAAGAGGACCGATGTTGCGGCGCGTGCCTCGGGCGATCCCAAGCGCTCAAGAGTTGAGGGGACGTCTGTCTTGCCTTCTCGTGATAAGAGGAAGCAAGTTGCCGAGCGCGTCCCTCCTGCCCCCGGGCCGAGGCATGGGACGACGGACGAGGTCCCCCCATGTTCACGTATGTCTTCACGTGACAAGAGGAAGCATGTTGGTGAGCGCGTCCCTCCTGTCCCTGAGCCGATGCATGTGGCGGCAGAGGAGATTCTCCCTGTATCAGGTTTGCGAAATCTCTTTTTATGTACTTAGCATATTTTGCTTGTATGGTTGCTTATGTTTGTGCTTTGCAGATATCCCTCCACTTCCTTCGCTTCGCAGAAGTGATCTTGTTCGTCGCTTTGAACGCGACGTCAAAGATGGTGTGTGGGTGCCCTATTCGGGTACGCGCCTTCGTTTTCCTAAGGATGCGTCCTTGAGCATTCCTGAAGTTGGCGTTCGGGTGGTGCAGAGGTCTGTTCCTCCTGCCGATCGGAAGGAGTGCCCCCCGAATTCTGCTAGTGCGCGCGCCTTTGTGGAGGAGAACATCGGGGTCTTCGCTCCGGTGAATGTTTATTCCTCTTGGAGTTGATTCGCTCTTTGTTGCACTTGTTTTGATGATTATACTATTTTTGATGCAGGTTAATGCTGATATTGCCAACTTATCATCTTTTGTCATCGAGTTATCTGATGAGAAGGATCAGCTTCTGGAGAGCCATGAGGAGCTGGTTAAAGAGCAAGTCTCTTTGACTGAGGATGCGAAAGGCCATGCTGGTGAGCTTCTCATACTATCTGAAGCGCTTGCCTCGAGTCAGTCTCGCGTTGCCGAGATCCGAGATCAGCTGTCTGCTGTGAAAGGTCGGATGGCCCTTCGGGAGGGGGTGCGAGCTGCCGAGTTGCAAAAGGCGAGGGAGGACGGCATTTCGGAAGGCAAGGCCGGCGCTTTTAAGCGGTATCCTCAGAGTGAGCCTTTCCTTTCCGCCGTTCAGGCGAGTTATGAGTCTTTGAAGAAGGAGTTTCTTGATGACTTCGTTCCCCTAATGCATCGTCTTGCCCCCCATTTTCCCTTTGAGAAATTGGATGCTCCTGGTGTGATTGGTTTGAGTGATTTGGGGGGGGCTTCCACTCTTCAGGTGGAGGACACCATTAGTGCAGATGGTGAGCCGATGTTTAGCTTTGAGCGGGATGCTGATATCTTTGGTGATACTCCTGCCTGTGATCCCTTTGCGAATGAGGATTGCGATGTTGATGTTCGCCATCTCCTTGACTAGGTCAATATGGACTCTTTGTATGTTTGTTTGTTCCTTTGCATGCGTAGTATTTTGGCGAAGGACTTGTTTAGAGCCTGCCTGTCGTTTGATGTTTGGATTTGCTATCGTAGACCTGTTTGATCTTATATATATATGCTTGACATAAATGCATTAGATAGATGTGATATCTGAATTTCTCCTTGTTATTTTAGTTATAACATAGGATAGTAAAGTGCGGATAGGTTAGTACGTCCAACCTTTGCATTTGTTTGCGAGTGAGGATTCCTAATGATCCGCTTGTCCCCCGTCTTTTAGCAAGGATGTGGATAGATTAGTACGTTCACATCCTTGTATTGTGGCGAAGTGTGGATAGATTAGTACGTCCGACACTTGCATTTGTTTGCGAGGGAGGATTTCTAATGATCCGCTTATCCCCCGTCTTTTAGCAAGGATGTGAATAGATTAGTACGTTCACATCCTTGTATTGTGGCGAAGTGTGGATAGATTAGTACGTCCGACACTTGCATTTGTTTGCGAGGGAGGATTCCTAATGATCCGCTTATCCCCCGACTTTATGCAAGGATGTGAATAGATTAGTACGTTCACATCCTTGTGGCGAAGTGTGGATAGATTAGTACGTCCGACACTTGCATTTGTTTGCGAGGGAGGATTCCTAATGATCCGCTTATTCCCCGACTTTATGCAAGGATGTGAATAGATTAGTACGTTCACATCCTTGTGGCGAAGTGTGGATAGATTAGTACGTCCGACACTTGCATTTGTTTGCGAGGGAGGATTCCTAATGATCCGCTTATCCCCCGACTTTATGCAAGGATGTGAATAGATTAGTACGTTCACATCCTTGTGGCGAAGTGTGGATAGATTAGTACGTCCGACACTTGCATTTGTTTGCGAGGGAGGATTCCTAATGATCCGCTTATCCCCCGACTTTATGCAAGGATGTGAATAGATTAGTACGTTCACATCCTTGATGAGGATACTTCAACTCCTTGTATGCGTCGAACGTCCTTTGTTTTGGTTTGTAGTGATGAGCCTTGTATAGGTTGGCTTGTTGTCACTGTTGTTGTTTTGATGCCTTGGTTGTAAGCTTAGGCGTTGTATGTGAGTTAATAGTGTGCCTACAAGAGATATGAAATTTGTTAGACATAACTTCATTTGATGCGCAAGTATGGAGTTATACATCTCCTTCTTTTGAGGTAATGAATACTAAAGAGCTTGATACGACAGCTTTTAGTTTTATGGTTTCCACTCTTGTTTATGCGTGGAACTTCTTCAAGTGTCCCCCACTGAAAGTATTAGGCAATTCGTTCCCGTCCACATCTTGGATGCGGTATGCATTAATGTATGGAACCGCTACTATCTTGTAGGGGCCTTCCCACTTGGGGGACATCTTGTTGATTTGGTCCAAGTGTGAGAATTCGTTTCTTCTCCAGACCATTTCTCCCACGTGGAATTGTCGCGCCTTGACCTTTTTGTTGTAGTATCTGGATGTGGCTAAGCGCATCTTTGCTTGAACTTGTTCTGATTTCCATCTCTGTTCGTCTGTTAACTGAAGGTCAAGGCGTCTTTCTTCCTCATTGGCTTGGGGGTCAAAATGCGTCGTTCTATATGAAGAGACGGCGATTTCGACAGGTGCTACTGCCTCGGTTCCATAGACTAGGCTAAAGGGTGTTTCACCTGTTGACTCTTTGGGTGTTGTGCGCACAGCCCATAAAACACCGCTTAGCTGGTCCACCCAACCTCCTTTCAGAGCATGGACTCTCTTTTTTAGTCCATCCAAGACTATCTTGTTTGCTGACTCGACCTGTCCGTTTGTCTGTGCGTGGTGCACTGATGCAAAACGGTGGTCTATCTTGAGTCGTTTGCAGAAATTTTGCATATTTCCACTTCTGAATTGGGCACCATTGTCGCTAATGAGTATCTTCGGGACACCATAGCGAGCCACTATGTAGTTTCGGATGAAATCCATGATTTGTGTGTCTGTGATGCGTGCTAATGGTTTAGCCTCAATCCACTTTGAGAAGTAGTCGATTGCGACGACTATGAATTTTGCTTGGCCCTTTGACTTTGGGAGTGGGCCGATAAAGTCAATGCCCCATTGTGCGAATGGCCATGCGCTTGCAATTGGGCTTAATTCTGCTGCTGGAGCTATGATGTTCCTTGCATATAGCTGGCATGCTTCGCATTCTGCCACCATGTTTGTTGCTTGAGCTCTCATTGTTGGCCAATAGTAGCCTAAGTTCAATGCTTTGCGGATTAACGCGCGAGCTCCTTCGTGCGAGGCAGCCATTCCTCCATGGAGTTCTTCTAGTACCGTTGTTCCTTCTGTGCTTGTGATGCACTTTAGGTAGGGTGTAGAATAACCCTTTCTGTAGAGCTGCCCTTCGATCAAGGCGTAGTTTACGGCTACCCTTTCGATCTTGTTCGCTTGAGTTTTGTCTCGTGGTAGGATCCCTCCAGCGAGGTATGCTTGGATTGGTGTCTTCCAAGTTTCCTCCTCGTCAATGGCCATTACTTCGAATTGGTCTATGACAGATATTATCCTGTTTTCCACAAAGTGTGTCTTTTTGTCTTGTTCATTGTTTTGGGCATACTTGCTTAGAGCATCGGCCTCCTGGTTTTCTTCTCGTGGGACGGAAGTTATGTCGAAAGTTTTGAAACTTTCGACCAACTCCTTTGCTTGTGTTAAGTACCTCTGCATGTTTTCGGACTTTGCAGTGTACTCTCCTTTGACCTGGTTGACGACCAGTTGTGAATCACACTTTACTCGTAAGTGTTCCACTCCAACTCCTTTGGCTATCCTGAGGCCTGTTATGAGGGCCTCATATTCTGCCTCATTGTTCGTCGCTCTGAATGTTAAGTTCAAAGCGTACTTCAAGGGGTCCGAGCCGTCGGGTGGGATTAGTAGTAATCCTGCCCCCGCGCCTCCGGTGTTGGATGATCCGTCCGTGTACATTTCCCAAACTTCTGCGGGTGGGACATTTGTCTGGACTTCATCTTGTGGCTCGGGCTCGATTCCTGTGAACTCTGCTATGAAGTCTGCCAAGGCCTGCCCTTTGATGGCTGTCCGTGGAGCGAAATGAATGCGAAATTCACTTAACTCTACAGACCACTTAGTCAATCTCCCTGACATGTTTGGTTTTGCAAGGATGTGCTTCAAAGGCTGGTCTGTGAGGACCGTTATTTCATGCGCGTGGAAGTAAGGCCTTAGCTTGCGTGCGGCTATCACAAGCGCGTACAAGTGCTTCTCGATTGGTACGTAATTGACTTCATATTTGGCCAGTGTTTTGCTCACGTAATAGACCGGGAGTTGCGCTCCTCCTTTTTCCTTTATTAGCACAGAGCTAACTGCCGTGTTACTAGTTGATATGTAGAGAAAAAGAGGCTCCCCTTGAAGTGGCTTTGCTAGTCTTGGGAGCGTCTTCAAGTGTTGCTTGAGTTGTTGGAATGCTTCTTCACAAGCATTTGTCCATTCAAACTTCTTGTTTGCGCGTAACACTTCGAAGAAAGGGAGGGCTCTGTCTCCAATTTTGGCCAGGAATCTGTTCAGGGCTGCGAGGCGCCCGTTGAGTTGTTGTACTTCTTTGTGCTTTGTTGGAGAGGCCATTTCTTCAATTGCCTTCACCTTCTCAGGGTTTGCTTCAATGCCCCTTTCGCTCACCATAAATCCAAGTATTTTGCCTGACCGTACCCCGAAAGCGCATTTTGCGGGGTTTAGTCTTATTTGATATTTTCGCATTCTCTCGAAGATTATGCGTAGGTCCTCTGCGTGGTTCTTTCTTTTCTTGGATTTTACGACCATGTCATCCACGTACGCTTCCATTTTGTTGCCAATCAGATCTCCGAAAATGAGATTGACCATCCTTTGGTAGGTTGCCCCCGCATTGATTAACCCGAAAGGCATAACTTTGTAGTTATAGATTTCGCTGTCAGCGTAGAATGCCGTATGTGGGGCGTCCTGCCAGAACATCGGGATTTGGTTGTATCCTGTGTATGCATCCATGACTGTCATCAGTTCATGGCCCGCCGTTGCATCTACCAATTGATCAATTCGTGGGAGCGGATATGAATCTTTTGGGCATGCATTGTTGAGGTCTCTGTAGTCGATGCACATTCTTGACTTGCCATTTGGCTTAGGAACAACTACAGGGTTGGCTACCCAAGTTTGATACTTGGATTCTTCAATGAAACCTGCATCAAGCAGTCTGCTGATTTCCTCGCGAATGGCCAACTTTTTGTCCCCACCTATCGACCTTAGCTTTTGTTTCACTACTCGAGCATCTTTGTTGATGTTGAGTTTATGGCAAATGACGTCTGGGCTTATTCCTGGCATGTCCTTTGGGGCCCATGCGAATAAGTCTTTGTATTCTGCTAGGAGCGCTGTGATTTCAATCACTTCGTCTTCTGATAATGATGCTCCTACGCGCACCATTCTTTCTGGTTCATCGATTTTGAATTCACGGAGTTCGTCCATCGCTGTAGGCCTCCCGAAGTCATCTCTTGGGTCTTCGTCGATGGTGGGTATTACTGGCTTGTTTTCCCTTTGATTTTGTTGTAGCGCGGCATTGTGGCATTCTCTTGCTACTTGTTGGTTTCCTCTAACTTCTCCCACACCTGCAATGGTTGGGAACTTGATCTTCAGGTGGGCCGTTGAAGGCACCATTCTCCATTCGTTCATGGTCGCGTATCCGAGAATGCCATTGTAGGCGTTTAGCTTTTCGACTACTATGAATAGTACATCGATATTCAGACGTCTTTCTCCTTCGCCCAAGGTTACTGGAAGGGTAATGGTACCCAGCGGGTAGCTAGCATCTCCCATGAATCCCACTAGGGGTGAGTTCATTGTTTGTATGGCCTTCTTTCTTCCGAGTGCTAAGACAATGCCTTTTGTTAGCAGGTTTGGGGCGGAGCCTCCGTCTATCAGAATTCGCTTTACTTCCATGTCGTCAATAGTCATTTGAATGACCAAGGCGTCGTTGTGGGGGAACGTTATGTGTTCTCTGTCTTTGGCTGAGAAGCCAATGACGTCCTCCATGATTGTGTCTTCCCCGTCTGGCTCCTGTGGTTTTTCACTTTTCCCGGCGGCGTACCTCTCTCTTGCGTAAGAGGTTTCGCCCCCTGCACTGAAGCCTCCGTGTATGGTGTATGTGTTTTCCATCTTGCTTGTTCGTTTGAGTAACGCAGGCTTTCTTGTTCGAAGCCCGCAGACGGCGCCAAGTGTTTCGACCGAGCTATTGCGGGTTGCCCGCGGAATAGCTCGTCGGAGTCTTCGGGTTGGGTGCGAGCCAAGTCCGCCTTCTAAAGTCGCATGCGGGCCTTAGCTTCGTCTTTTGATCGGCGATAAGTCCTTTGGGCTCTCTGGAAGGTCGTCTGTCTGCACCTGCGAGAGGAGCATTACCAAGCAGTCCCCATGGAGAGGGGGGGGGGTGCTTGGTGCGCTCGCTCCGACGATCAACATTAGTCGACTTCTAGAGAGAGAAAGAGTGGGTTTTCTAGAGAGAAGTCGGAGCTTTTCCCATTCTCTCCCAAAGTGATTTTTTGAATGACTTTCAAATGTTTACCCCCAAGGTGGCTATTTATAGGCAACCTTGGATCGTAAACCGGTTTTGACCCGGTTCAATGTGGAAATGTGAACCGGGATGCATGGGAGAGCTTTGGGAAATGGTCTCTGACGCGCGTCTCAGGCGGCTGTCCTGAGCGGGACGCGCGCGCCTCTGAAACTTAGGTCTCGGACACATAGGAGTTAGTTAAAGATCGGGTCTCCTATACGTCCGGGACTAAATGGGGGGTGTACGCGACACCCCCCGGGTGTCGAGCTTACCCGGAATTCCGAGTAAGCCCAGGCTTACCCGGAATTCCGGGTGAGCCTAGGCTTACCCGGAAATTCCGGGTAAGCTAAGCTTACCCGGAATTCCGGGTAAGCCTCCCGGGGATGCCGGGCAAGTTCGAAACTTGCCCGGTTTCCCCCGGTTAGCTTGCAATCGGGTTTCGCGCGTGTATGAGGTTCGAATAATTAAAACCGAGCCCGAATCACGCGTATGTCCATCATTTTCTAATTTAATCACAACTTTATAAATTTAGATACAAAATATTGGATCTCTACAAATTAAGAAATTGTTTTTATCTCGTATTTAGTATCTACGTAAAATAAAGAAACTATCTATATAAATAAAGTAACAAAGAATTCAAAGTTTCTATTCAAATTATATATCTATACAGTTTGATTGTGAAACATTCTAATCTCACCCATAAACGTTTTTACTTTTAATCAAACAATATATAAATACAAAATAAACTAACATTACATAAATATAAAAATATATATAATATAAAAATTTACTACGACCAAATTCATAAATATAACCTAAATATATATTATATCAATAATCACAGTATATAAACCTACATAAGTATAATATATATAATATAAAAACTTTATTAAGACCAACTACATAAATATAATTTGAATATGTATTATAAATAATACATATATAATATAATTTTTATATGATAGCTATATAAATATAATGTAATAAAAAAATATTATATAAATAACCACAATATCCTATCCTAAAATACAAAAGGCGTTTATTTTGTAATAATTTTGCACTACTTTTAAGTTTCACTGAAAATAATTTAATGTTTCATTTATTTATTTTTTTTAAACCGTAGAAGAAAATTAAATAAATATTTATTTATTTGTGTGGTCACTTAAACTTAAAAGGACGATGATAAGTGATTAAAGCCCACAAATGGTTACTTTTGCAGATTTTTTTGAAAATTTATTAAAAATATTTATTTTTAAAGACATTCAAATATTTCCTCATAATAGCTTTCATTTGGTTATAGAATACACTAGTTTATATAATGGTGTGAATACTTAAAAACGTGTTCTTTTTTTATCTTATATGAAAACATGTTCAGTGACTTGTATAATTATGTTAATTTTTTTTAGTACTTTAAAATTGTTTCTGCAATTTTAAATCGTTCTAAAGTGGCGTTTTCTATGTGAATCGAACTTGTTTTATCCATGAAAACGTAACTCACTTTACCTCAAGTCAATTTTAAGTATTAATATAATTAGTTTACTTTATTTATTTTAATATATATATATATATATGATAAAAAATAAAAATAAAGTGGGTGAATGTTGGTGGATGGATGATTTTTTTACCCATTCAGTATGGACGTGACAGAAATGGCAGTTTTGGAAGAATAATAGAGAAGAAAAAAAAACTAATTAATGTTTATTGAGAAAGTGGTGATATAAAAAGTTGTCAACCTGGAGATTGAATTTTCGGGAGAAAATTCAGAATAATTTTTCACAGCTCTAGCACTAGTCATATATGAATAAGAGTTAGGTTGTCCTTGTGATAACTGAACTATACGGTCTCCTTGGGGATGGTGGACTGGTGGCTGCAACCTTTACATGTCCATGCATCGCCTCACTCACCAAAGAAGCGTATAATAATTATAGATTTCCTATACACGTATACATATAAATTTATATATAAAAAAAAATCTTATTTTTTCTTGTTTTACGTTTACCACGATAGCAGCAACGGCTTTTCTGGCAACTTATTAAATTGGTCCACTGCCACAATCACTTGGTTTGATCAATTGAATGAAAGTGAAACAATTGAACCGGCATATATTATACTCTTGAGTCTTGACATCATCTATGACTAAAATATAGTAGATCGTTATGTTCATAACTCAATTAAATAATCACCACAGTGAAAGCCATATATTAGCTAAATAATTCCTATATATATATACATTATTATTGAGTTAATTATTGTATAGTCTTTAAAGTGACGAAACAGTTACCAAGTAATTAGGTAATTAACTTCCCTAATCATGGAACTTTAACCATTGTTGACATTTCTTTTACAAACAATTACATCTTTTTTAATAGTGCATGCATACACTTTTTTAATTAATAGATGCATGCATACAATGGCCAAAAAAAAAAAAAATCGCATGCATACATCTATACTTTAAAATTAATTAAAATTTAGAATAACTTAATATGATTAATTTTTCATGATAGTAATTAAGGGAATTTTTTACTTTCTTTTATTTAAAAAAAAAAATCCCAACACTATCACCAAAAACTAATCAGATTAAGTTGGTTTTAAATTTTAATTAATTTTAAAGTGTATATAATTCTCATTCACCCGCACTATTTATATAAGATTTTACTTAGATCAGTATTTATATTGTAGTAAGTTATTATTCTTGGTTTTTTGGATAGTAATTTTATATAAATAAATATTCTATATATATATAAGCATTTTATATTAAGTTAATTTTACAATAATGTATGTAAGTACAAATATATGATAACATATTTCATTAGAAAAAAAATGTGCATATTTTTTTTTTTCAAATTCATAAATTATAGTACTGTAAAAAGTTATAAATTATAAACAATAATTAAAATTAGGTAGTAATATATTAAATAAAATAAGTATATATAACTAATTTAACGTGAAATTCTGAAACATATTTTAAAAGTTGATCAAATTGCTAGTTGTACCACAAATGGTGAAACATTAAGGAAGTAGGTTTAAAAAATCTATATATGAAATCTCAAAATTGCGAACTTGGACATATTATTATCTTATTTAATCAAATCAAATCATTCTTTTGATTTAAAAGTTAAAATTCTTAGGAAAAAAAAAGGGTTTTCTTTAAAATTGTAAAAATAAGAGCAGTCGGAAGTTTTATTTAACGAAACTAACCTACACATTAATATCCTATAATTGAAATTTATTACCCAATAATAAGATAAATTATTAGAATGCAAACCCACAACCGTTGCATACACAATATGTAGTATCTAAGGTGCCCATAAATAAAACACAGGATAGAAGAAAGAGGAGCGTAATTTCGTATTTTCTCCTTCTTCTATACTGAATAAATTCATTCATTCAACAAACGTGAACATGAATTCCTCCTTAATTAACCCACCCAGGGAGAGCAGTAAGAATAAAATAAATGGGATGTTATGTAATAATATGTGGATCTATACCTACCACGCCTTGCTGAAGCCTAACCCCATGCTCACGTGGCGCCAACCTGCCCGTCCATCTAACCTACCTTCAATCCGCGTATAAATCACCCTACCACCTCTCTTCTTCATTCACCACCATTTCCATTACTCATCAGCTACAATACAATAACACACTTTTCCTCCTTAGTGATCACCGGATTCCATAATGGCTACGACCACCGTGGAGGAGATCAGAGCCGCCCAGCGAGCCACCGGCCCCGCCTCGGTCCTAGCCATTGGAACCGCTGTCCCTAACAACAAGGTCTCTCAGGCTGAGTACCCTGATTTCTACTTCAAGATCACTAACAGCGAGCACATGACCGAGCTTAAGGAGAAGTTTCAGCGCATGTGTATGCATCATCCTTCTATTTTTTTACCTTTCTTTTTTATAATGTCTTAACAGAAAATTTAATGTAGTAATTTGCACTTTATTATGCGGTTTAAAGTTTTTTTTTTAAGAAATATAAAAAACGATCAAATTTTGAAATATTTTATAGTTAGTAATTAATATAGTGGGAAAAATTGAGTGAGTTTGTGTGTTTGGAATTGTCAGGTGACAAGTCGCAGATCAACACGAGGTACATGCACTTGACGGAGGAGTTCTTGAAGGAGAACCCTAACATGTGTGCTTACATGGAGAAATCCCTGGACGCGAGGCAGGACATTGTGGTGGTGGAGGTGCCCAAGCTAGGGAAAGATGCCGCCGTGAAGGCCATCAAGGAGTGGGGCCAGCCTAAATCCAAGATCACCCACCTTATCTTCTGCACCACCTCCGGCGTCGACATGCCCGGTGCCGACTACCAACTCACCAAGTTGCTCGGTCTCCGACCATCGGTCAAGCGTTTCATGATGTACCAGCAGGTAGCTGGCTACTTAACCCTAATATAGTTACTAGTATTCGAGCTAAATTAGTGTCGACTGAAATTTTAATCGGTATCTCAACTATTATATTAGACAATCGAAAATTGTATGTGACACGCTTATTAGTTTTGGTGTTTACCTAGATTTAATAGTTGAAAAATCAATTTTTTTTTTTAATCAACCTTTGAAAAATCGACTTAACTATCATGTTGGTTCTATTTTATCTGTAATTACTAAATTATGTTTTCATTGTTAATTATTAGATATTTACTATTGTCCAAACAAAGAGATTGTTCCAAAAATAAATATTTTTCAATATAAGTTACTAATTTTGGGATGTTAGCAGCTTTTTGCAACTGAGATTTTAATTTTTCTGACATTTTTTCAATTATTTATTATTATTTTGATAGGGTTGTTTCGCCGGAGGCACGGTCCTGCGTATGGCCAAGGATTTGGCGGAGAACAACAAAGGAGCACGTGTCCTTGTTGTCTGCTCCGAAATCACCGCCGTCACCTTCCGTGGTCCCTCAGACGCCCACCTAGACTCCCTCGTCGGCCAGGCTCTCTTCGGCGACGGAGCTGCCGCCGTCATCGTCGGTGCCGACCCAGACACCGCCATCGAGCGACCACTCTACCAGATCGTCTCTGCTGCACAGACAATCCTTCCCGACTCCGACGGCGCCATCGACGGCCACCTCCGGGAGGTGGGCCTGACCTTCCACCTCCTCAAGGACGTTCCCGGGCTGATCTCGAAGAACATCGAGAAAGCCCTGAAGGAGGCGTTCACTCCGATCGGAATCGAGGACTGGAACTCCATCTTCTGGATCGCGCATCCCGGAGGTCCGGCGATCCTGGACCAGGTGGAGCTGAAGCTAGGGCTGAAGGAGGAGAAGCTGAGGTCCACGCGCCAGGTGCTGAGCGATTATGGAAACATGTCGAGCGCGTGTGTGCTGTTTATTCTTGATGAGATGAGGAGGAAGTGTGTGGAACAAGGAAAGGCCACCACCGGTGAAGGGTTGGACTGGGGAGTCCTGTTCGGGTTCGGGCCCGGGCTCACGGTCGAGACCGTGGTGCTGCACAGTGTCCCGATCGTGTCTAAGTGAGTGAATCGAATCAATGTTCGGTAGATTTTAATTAGGGTTGGAGAATATTATAATTCAATAATAATAATAATAATAATTGCTAGCCGGATAAAGATAAATTATTTTAAAGAATACATCCAACCCTAGGTGGTGTGTGTGTGTGAGAATATAAGGCATGAATTAGTTAAGTAGATGTGTTTTCAATTTCGTTGCTTCAATTTCTGCAATGTCTGGCTGGCTTGTAATTCGATTTGGTACCGTTGATGATGAAATGAATGCAAGGGTTTCAAATTCCTTTATTATCCTCATTCTTGTACCTAACTAATTAACTAAATTATTCATTTATTTTCTTTATTATTATTAATCTAATAGTCAACAAAGAAGAATATTCGGCATCAAAGATGATCTCTTCTGCATTTATTTTTATGGCCAAATCTACTAGTCTATAGTTTTGACTTGTCAAGTTTCATAAATTTTGGGAAAATACTCGGTATTTAATTTGTTTGCTTATTTTTTTTCCCAACTATATCTGTAATTTGTTGATCGGTTGTGAAAAAGAAGTATTAATGTTTGAGATTTTGGATACCGTCATTCTATAATATATTTGGGTATATGTTAATTGCGCCAAATTCACATGTGTACGTTAACCACATTTGCTCACACATGTAGATAACAACCTAAAAAAGTCTGAAATTCCGTATAGGTCACCCACGCAAAAAAAAAAAAATCTTTAAGGCGTAATATAATTATTATTAAGTAAATATTCATGTTATTTATTCCAATAATAAAATATTGATTTAATAAATATGTAAATTTAATTTTTGATAATATAGTATTGTGTAGGGCTCTAAAATAGGAGTATAAAAATATTTTCTTATTTTGAGTCGTACATTATTACTGATAAAGTACTAAAGTAGCGCTTATGTGGTTGAAATAAAAAATGAAACGATCACTATTTACTGGAGGTTTTGCACCGATACGTTGTACTGATCTTGGGCTAAATGGACTGGGCTTTTTCTAAAAAAGTCCAGACCAATTTTAGGCTTACTAACTCATGACATAAAAAATAAAAAAAAATAAAAAAATAAAAAGCGAGGCGGGTTTCGTAATTCGAAACGAATAGCTTTCACTAATCCTTGGCCCAATAGCTTCCACCCACCGCCAATAGCTCTCACTCTCTTCTTCCACACGCCAACCCCGCCTCTGTAAAACGAAAATTCCTAATGTAAAGCTTACCTGATGTACTACTCTCCGAACCTCACCAACTATTTGCATGTCTTCACCTCTCAGCAACTCAACGAAACAATCCCCTCAGTGAGCATTGCTTGGATTTCCACTTCCGACTGTGACATTGCTTCCATCGTTGCTCCGGTCAACCAAATGCCGCTGTGCACCTCAATCAAATCTCCGGCGTCCTCTATTTCTACTAACCCGCCGCCTTGCGATCCTGATTCCGACCTGCTGCCGTCCCGAGGTTAGTCTCAGAGTCCACTCTCAGTTCACACTGCTTGCTAACCCTAGTGATCTGCCTGCAACCTGTTTGTGGAAATGCCTGAGCGAAGTTTGTTGTTGCAGGTACTTCAACAGATGCAACCCCACGCTCCGCCGTGCCTTCGTCGCCGTTTGATCTCCAGCGTGAGTACAATCACGCTCTCCAGTCATACTCCTACAACGAGATGTGGACCCACATCCAACATATCGGAGCCGATTATGAAGATCATGAAGTGTCGATCCATCATCAAGAATACGTCCAAGTGAATCGAGAAAGAGTTCTGCATCCTAATCTGGAGTCCGTCCTGGAGGCTCTCCGGGGCGCCAAAGACGGCAAGATGAAGCGGCTTGTCACCGCTTACTTCGAGGAGAGTGAGAAGATCAGCAACGTCTTCCTCCTCCTCTGGGAGGACGTCCATTGGGCCCGAGCAGTTTACTCACCATTGTTAGACTTCCTTTCTGCTTCTTCCTCTGCAGACCTCACGGAGCAGCAGTGCCGCCAAGCACACGAGATCTTCATTCAATTTGACCGCCATTTCCAGGAAAAGTCGTTCCTTTCCACCGATCCTGACGCCTTCAAGTCCTTGCATGACTGCTTCTCCAAATTGAAGAAGCTTCTCGATGATAAGACCAAAAAGTCGGAAGGCAGAGCCAATTTCATCCGCCATGCAACCTCACGCTCTGGCCTCTGCCTCATTGGAGCTGCCACCGTCCTGGTAGTTGCTGCAGTTGCTGCCACCGCTCACTTTGGTCTGGCCACGGCTGCCGCTCCTTGCGTGGCGGGATTCATGGCTCCTGGGAAGTTGTCTGAAAAAGAGACAACTCGTGCCAAAAAGCTCAAAGCTGCAGCAAATGTTGCATATGTAGTTGATGAGCACCTGAAGTCGATTAGCAGCCTGATTGAGCATCTGGAGAACGCAACAAAGGGACACAAGAGTCTGATTCAGATGGGGTTGGAGAGGGACAGCGATCTGTATCCGGTCAAGTTAGTGGTTGAGAGGCTTCGCCGGAACCCTACTGATATCCTTCAGCTGCTGAATCATCTTCAGGTGGATATCTGTCTCTGTTTCACTACTGTGAACAAGGCAAGGAAGTTACTTCAGGAAATCTGCTGTCCTGAATCGGCAGCTCCTTAACGATTTTTACTTAGTTGATAGATATAACAAGATGATTTTATTTACTTTCTGACCCTGATGATAAGTTAATTGCTGATCCGTTGATTTCTGAATGGTACTTAGGAGGAAAGCTAGCAGTTTATGTGGGGTTTTGAGTAGAAAAAATGTGATTATAGTCGCGCGCAGGGGTCGGATTATGGTATAGGGGTTGCCTGCAGTATTTATAAAAAGTATAGAGAGTTGGGAAAGTTTGGTGATTCTGACTTGTAATTGACGTTTGTACTTTGTTAATTGGACTAAGTAATTTGTGTTCATTATAACATTTGAGTAAATTAGGGAAAAAAATTGTGTCGATGTTTGCAATTTTCCCACAACATTTATTTTTAAGGTGTTGCTACAAACTGTCAAATTTCCTGTAAAATTTCTATAGAAAGTGATATAGGGTCCCACCAAACACCAATACGTTTGTTCGTTTATTTTCTCTTTCTTACTTTCTATTGAAATTTTACAAGAAATTTTACATTTTAAAGATTTACTCTTATTTTTAACAAACTCTAGGTCATGAATTCATGAAAAAGAAATCTAACAAGTTGCGGTACCGGTCGAGTTGACTATATAAACTTCCAAGCATAATGAAAACATTGAAATTGAAATTCGATTCTCATCCTATTTTGACATAATAGGAATACACTTGTAAACTCTTTACTTATCAGTTATCACTATAAGTTAGTCATAGTCAGTTTTTTTTTTGATAACAAGTCATAGTCAGTTGGCATATATAATAATTAATTAATTATTAAAAGTATTATACTATAAATACATACATAACTTTTAATTTTTTAAATTGGTTACCATAACTTCTAATTTTAGAGAAATACTATCTTCTTTATAATTTTCGTTAAATTTGATATAAACGAAAAGTGTTGGTCACATAATGTCTTCTGAAGTGTACCCAAATTGGATTCACATAATACCAGAGAACCTTTAATTGGACGTTCAATTGAAAATACAGTTGAAATTGGATGGAGATCCAATTGGGTATCTAATTGAAGGTACCTAGTTGCAATAAATTTAATTTACTGTCATATCCATTTTGGATACACATAAAATTTAAAAAAAAAAATTAAAAAAACTTCACTAGTTAGAACGTGTTCATTTTTTATATCTAACTAGGTATTGACTCTGCGCTACGCACATGGCTACTTAATAAATTGTAACATTTAACGTGTATGTATAATATTGAAAATTAAAAACGACATAGAACTTAAGAAATATGAATTTATCAGACGGGAATAAAAAATAAATGTACAATTTTTTTAGTTATATTTATCTTTACGTACATTGAGATACAAAGCTATAAATTAGTTGTTATATTTGTTGTAACTTGTAAATAGGGTTGCTGAAGAATATATATCGATCAAGGTAATAAGTATGATACGTTATGATGTTTGAAGTCATAGTTATTTTAAAATGAAGCACCTAATACTCTGAGTTGCATATTACGCCACATATAGCTTTTAGTTTAACCACCCCTGACAAAGCTAAGTTGGTGACTCTCATTACTGTTAATTCAATAAACTTTGAATCAACAGATTTTACTCCGCATATGATTGAAGTATGAAGAATATGTGACTTATTATATACGTATATAATTAAGAAAATCATGCTAATTTTTTTTTTCTCCTGCATATCACATAATCATTATTCATAAATTTGTTAATTTTTACCAAAAATAATATTAACTATATAATTATTATAATAAAAATGGTGATAAATAACCTTAAGAATGCAAAGAGTAATAACTTTAAGACATCAAATAGAGTACTTAGCCAACCTAATTAAGCATTCCAAGCCTATCTCTCATGCTCTCTCTTAATTAAGAATTAAGCTTTTAAACCTCACCAAATAACCTTTAAAAATAACATTGCTCACCTCTCAATGGAATTGCGTGTCAATGATGTGTTCTCTACAATTCTCGGAAATCAGCTACATCGACACATTTTTCTAACGTATATGTATAATTATATACAACGAACTGAAAGTCTCTGTATTAATTGCTATTATACATTGGCGCTCGAGTGTACGGCACTTCGGTGACCTGACTGTTTAGGAGGTTTAGCTTTTATTAAATTTAGTTACTCAAATTTTTTCAGTTTTTAGATTAAATGTAATTGTTGATATACATTAATTAAAATTCGTGTGAGAACTGAAAAGAGACAGCGAAACTCTTCAAATTACCATTAACTGTTAGAATTAATTTAAGAAATAAATAAAATTTTGGCAAGTGAAACGGTCATCAATTGTGCTGATGTGCCGAAATTAGAAGTAACGACGTGGCGAAATCAGAAGTACCCCTTAAATGAGGTTGCACTTGATGGAATGTTTAAAATACTGACGTGGCGGCGTAATATTTAAACACTACTATCTCCTCTTATTTTATATAATATATAAAAAAAATGTAATAGATGTAATAATCTGTTCAAAATATGTTGAAACTTTAATTAGCCAATTTTAATCAATTAAAGTATAAGTATCAATTTTTATAATTGAATCAGAATTGACTAATTTCTAAAATCGGGCAGTTTTTATAGAACCGGACGGTTTGGAGAGAAGCGTTCGGTTCAGCCTTAACTGTTTGAAACAAAAAACCTAAAAAGGATAGTAAATTAGTAATCGAAGCCGCACCGACCTCGCTACTACATTCTGCAACCTAGTTCTAGGGTCTTCTCCTTCCCGCCGAATCGCCGACTATACTTCTTCGCCGGCTACATCTCCGGCTTCATTCCGTCACTGCTGGTATGCTCCTAATTTTTCGCCGCAGATCATTTTATATTATTGTTTAAAGCATGATTTTCTGTTCCCAGTTCCTTTTTAAAGCTATTACTTCAACCTCCCACCTCCACCTCCACCTCCACCTCCACTAGCACTACCACCATTGCCACCGCCTGCTCCACACCTTGCATGCGCCGTAAGATTGTGCAGTCAAGTTGCTCCCGGCCTCCTGAAACCACATTGCTGATCTCTGCCTCTCCAACGTCCATTCCAGCCTCCCCTACTCGGTTTCCCTCTCGTGGCGGCGTTTACTCTACTCTCCCTCATTCCCTCTCTCTCTCTCTCTATATACGCCCTGTTCACTTCAACAGGGAGCTCATCGCCAATTCGTGATTGTGATTCGTGGATTCATTCTCGGATGTGGTTGGTTTGATGATTTCTCAATGGACGAACAGTTTTATTGTGTATGAGATGATCGAATTTATTGATAATATATGATTTACATGAAATTGTAACCGATTATATGGCTCAGCGTTTGACGAATGGTTTGATTTTGAGTCTTTGAGGATTGTTTATTTTGGATTTGGATTTTGGTGGTGGTATTTGTGAATTTATATGGAATATTTCTACTTTGATGCTGATATTTTTGAATTTATATGGACTATTTCTACTTTGGTGCTGATATTTGTGAATTTATATGGACTATATGTGTGTAGTAATATGTTATCTAGTATACTAGGGTCATTGAGCTGTTGGGTTTCAGCCTATTAATCTTTAGAAACCCTTAGATTTCATAGTTCGTCAACTTTTTCTCATTTGGCTGAATACTATTGTAGATTGAATATCGTTGTAGATGAGGTTGAAGAAGCAAAGGCGTCACCGTAAGAGCGTGAGGTTCTACACTGCTTGCTGTGGTTTTAGACAGCCTTTCAAGGTGCTCTGTGATGGAACCTTCGTGCACAACAATGTTGTCCATCAGATTGCTTCCCCCGAGGAAGCCCTCACCAATATCCTCGGCGCCCCGGTCAAGCTCTTCACCACTAGGTTCTCGCTCTTTTCCATTCTTCCCTTGATTTCAGTTAAAAGGAATCATTTTTGGATTTTTTTAATGGTTTCTGCCGTGTTTAATGGTTCTGTTTGTTACTCCACGATTGCAGATGCGTTCTTGAGGAGCTGAGGAGACTGGGAAAATCCCATTCTGATTCATTTGCGGCTGCCAGAGATTTGTCGATGGCAAGGTCAGTGTCTCCTCTTGTTTGTTTCACCAATGTTGATTAATTCGTAGTGTATCCATTGTAGTTGCATACTTGTATATATGGATTAAGATGACTGCTTCCTCGTGGTTGATGAGGTAAATAGAAGAGGATCTGTCTAACTAATCAAATACAATTCAGCTTTTACTGTACTTGGTAGAAATAACACCTTCTGTAACTTACTCCATGGTAGACTTGAAGAATTAAGAACATGTTGTGACTGCTGTAAATTGATATACAGGTGTGAGCACGATGCGAAGACAGGTGCTTATAATTGCATCTTGGACATTATTGGTGAAAATAATCCTGAACATTTCTTTCTTGGTACTCAGGATACAGATCTCCGGAGGAAGGTTCAGGAGGTAAATGGTTCTCGTTTGTTTGTGTTATGTACTTCAAAGTTGTTTCAGTTTATGATGCATTACTATCATTGAATTTGGGAGAAAACTCATATTTTTATTTTGGGAGTGCTCAAGATACTCATACTACTCCCCATGGAAGCATTCTGTTTGGATATTTGACCCCTCCTTTGATTGATACGTAATTTTCTATGTTAGTTGCATAAGCATAACTTTGTTATTTGCTTGCAGATACCTAGTGTGCCTGTTATATATGGTCTAAGAAATGCTCTTTTCTTGGAGCAACCACCATCTTACCAACGCCAATTCGTAAAAAATCTTGAAGAACAGCGCATGCATATGAATGAGACAGAGCGTGAAAGGTTAAAGAAGAGAACCAGTAAAATTTTGAAATCTGCAAACTCAAATGATGAACAAGACGATGATCTTGGAGATGATCACGACATAGAAACAACTTTGCCGAAAGCTAAGCGTGCAAGAAGTGCAACCGATGTTAAGGATAAGGTTCAGTTTAAGAGAAAAATACCAAAGGTACTTCTAGTTCATTCTCTAAGGCCCAGCCTTCATTTGTCTCCAGTTACATATTGTCATGCAATCCATCTACAGTAGATTGCATATGATTTTGTGTCCGACAAGAGCAGTTTTTAGCTTTTTACCAATATATATGTTTTTTCTTGCTGACATGGTAATTATGAAATGTATTCTTGCTTCTGGCCTGTATTGAACCCATAGTCGTGCTTGTGTAGGCTCCAAACCCATTGTCGTGTTTGAAGAAAAAGAAACGTGACGGCACCAAACCTGCTCCGCAGAAGGTTAGTTTTACTTTTGTATGCAAACTACGATTCCAAAGTTTGAATACTGTGTGATAGTATCAAATGAAACTGAATGATACCAAAGATAATGCACCTTTACGGCTTTGCTGAGTGGTTAAATGTTATCGTTACTTAAAAATATCGAACCTTTGGATGCAGGAGAAGGATGGTGACAACGGTTCTGTGAGAAGTCGAAATCGGAAGAGGAAAAGGAAAAGGTCCGGAGGTAACAATAAAGCTTCAGAATCAGAGTAACCATTGGAACTGGTAAGTGAGTAGCAGGCAATTGCTGCATAATTTTTGTTTTTGCATAAACTGGTTTGTGGAATATCCAACTCAACTCAATATAGTTTATTTTTTAAAATTATTTCTGAAATATGATTTTGGGTAAAAGAAATTGGCCATGGTGATTTTTCAGTCCCGTTTATTTGCTTAAGATCAAATACTCGCTCAACATATTTATTTATGGTTAATAGGATACACAATTTGAAAATCAGGACCAAACCAATATAACTGTGAGGGTGTGGCAAGATGAACAAACAAATTATCATCCGATGAATTTTTAAACATTTACTTGATAGACTGGCAAAATATTGATCAACAAAATCTTAGTCAAGAAACGTGCATAAGTTGTAATAGATGAATGCTATTCAACAACACAGCCCGCCCCACGATTTTGCTGCAATTTTGTACACTTAAGGGGGCGTTTAGATTGACGTAGATTACTTAAAATGTGAAATTACTAGTAATGTAAGCTACATAATGTAATGTTAGATTGCAGTGTTGTACTGTAATGTTAGATTATAGTATTTGATATGTGTTGTAATTAATGTGCATTGAAATGTGACTTTATTATTATTATATTAATTTATATTATTGTTATTATATTAATCCATCTGAGATTATATTATATCTTAATATGATAATATTTAAAAGAATATATATTTTAACAACAACTTCTTAAAGACTCAATACTATAGTCATTTTTGAATTCTAATGACTAAATATTAACTCAATACGAAAACTACTTAAATTCTATTAATTAAAACATTATATATAGTTTTATAAGATAATTTTCATAAAAAAATGCAACGATAAAGACTTACTCATTTTATACGAACATTATGTGCATTATTATTTATTATAATAATGAGTCGTGAAGTATATAAAAATAAAAAGTTAGTAATAATAACAATATTATGATCATATACACTATAAATATAATACAAAATATTTTATATATTTAATAAATAATAATAAAATAATAACACTTCGTAATGTTGAACGTAATCTCACATTACATCCGTTTTTTTGATGTAATCTCATATTACGTTGAATGAAGTTTGGACGTAATCTCATATTACAATGGACATTACACTACAATGCAGATTATGTCGTTTGGCAAACCAAACAACGTAATGTTGATGTAATGTGGAACGTAATGTGAGATTGCATCTCACATTACTTCTATCCAAACACCCCCTAGGGGGTGTTTGGATAGAAGTAATGTGGGATGCAATCTCACATTACGTTCCACATTACATCCACAACTTCAAACTTATAGACTGATCTGTTAAGGCTAATGATGACAATAGGTCAAAACCCGCGGTTTTAACCCACATCCATATCTGTACCGCATAATTTTCGTTTAATCTATATCCATGTAAAATTTTATGGATCGCCTGTATCCGTACAACACAATACGGTTACGCGCACCGTATTGTGTCAACGAAGTCAGTGGTGGCCGGCCGGAGTTGGGTTGTGGTAGGCCGAAGTTGGGTTTTTGCCGACCAGAGTTGGGTGGTGGTCGGCCGGAGTAGGGTGGTGGCCGACCGGAGTCCTGGTGGTGGTCACCGGAGTTGAGCAGGTTGGAGTACTGGTGGTGGTCGCCGGAGTTCAGCGATGTTCGGGAGTCGTGGTGGTTGCCAGAGTCGTGGTAGTGGTCGCCGGAGTTGGGCGTTGGTCACCTGAGTTGGGGTGGTTGTTTTCGGAGTAGAACGGTGGTAGTTCGAAATCTTGGAGGTGGTTGTCGGAGTTAAGTGGTGGCCGGAGTTGCAGTGAAGGCCTCCGGAGTTGAGCGGTGGTCGCCGAAGTCGTGGTGGTGGCCGCCATAGTTGGGCGGTGGCCGGTCAGAATCGTGGTGGTGGCCGGTTGAATTAGTGGTGATGGCCGGTTGGAGTCGTAAAAGTGGCTGATCCTAGGCGTGGCTGATCCTAGGCGTGGCTGATCGAAGTACGATTTTGATTGATTTTTGTTAAATTATGGAGATCCGCGGTTTATACGTATCAACCCATATCCAATCCACATCTATATGGATATATTTCAAATATTCATATTAGCTCCGCAGATTTGTGGTGCGGATATCCGCAATGAAATGTGGTGTGATTTATTTATGGATCGGGTAAAACCTATATTCATTGTCATCCCTAGTTAAGGTGTACGCCTTATTCCCTTACAAATCGTCTGACGTATTAAATTTATTATGTTACACTTTTCTGTCCAAATTGGCTTTAAAACTGGCAGAATGAAATCACGTGACAATTTTTGGCAACATATCTAATACGTTGGACAACAATTGCAACGAATTTAATATGGCGGATGAACAACGCAATAAAATCCTACTATGTGCAAGTGAGAGATCATGAGAGAGAATCAATTAGAATTAGAAGATATAAAATGTGTTTCTTACACATGCTTAATCTGATGGCTGAGAAATCGAGTTGAAATAAACACAAGTTTATTTTAGCTAAACCCTAATTTCATTCACTTAGTTTTAACACTAATTTTAGGATTAAAAAGTGAAACACAACGAACTTGATATTTCGAACAACCAATCCCAATAAAAAAAAATATATACCTAATCGCAACATATGGTTTACTTGAGATTGTTTGTACGTTTATAATCACTAGGTTAAGATGTCCAACTTAATAACATAAAAATTGGACGGGCGCCAATCACCATAACAAAGAGCAGTGCATAAACCCTAATTTAAGAGGGTGAATAATGAACATTGAACACCCGTGGAATAAGGACCAACCTGCTCTAATGGGCGGGCGATGGGAGGCGAGTGGAGAGGGCGGCCTACAGGAGGCGAGCAGAGCGGGCTGCCGACAGGAGGTGAGCGGAGCGGGCGGCCGACAGGAGGCGAGCGAGGGGTGGCCGATAGGAGGCGAGCGAGCGGGCAACCGACAGTAGGAGGGAGGCGTAGAGGACGGGTGATAAACTCTTTCATCATGGCTCTGTCGATTCACTCTGCTCTGGCTCTATTTGTATAGGTCATGTAGGGGGAGAGGTTTTATTTATTGAATAGGTGAAGATGTTTGGTGAAGCGATGTAACTGGACGCTCCTGGTTTCGAAACGGTAAATGGATATTTGACATCAGGACACCTCCAATTTTTAATATAGGTGTAGATATTTAGTAGTTAGTAATTACGAACGTCAAAACTGATTGAAGTCTCAAATGTAATAGTATTGAATCATTTTACAATTTATTTCTGAATATTTTGTGTACTATCGGATTAGTTATTGAAACTTGAACTTCAAAATCTTAGAAATAATTTCGTTGTATGTGACTATGTGCTATACTTTTCATTTTTATTTATGAATGAATGGAGAATTGGAAAGATCATAAAAGTATCAACTTTTGCATTTGTTATTATTTATTTTTCTATAAAAATATAATTTTACAACAACAAAAAGATGTTTGATTCGAACAGGCTATAAACCAGTCAAAAAATATTGGTTTTTCATAAAAAAAAAAAAAAATACATGGAGTGATTAGGTTCGCGATGAGGGTATGATGAGGTTATCACTAACATCATAATATTATCATATTTTTTCCACTCATTCCATAACTATAACAATAACATGATTATATTTCTTAATATCATAACTATAATCATGGTTTTTCACCACAATTAAATTATTTAACCATAACCATTAAACTAATAATACAACACCATTATTTTATACAAAAAATATAAATTAAACATATTTTCATTATTTCATACTAGAAATCCAAATTAAACATAATGTTATTATTTCATACAAGAAATCCAAATTAAACATAACTTGTTGGAGCAGAAACTAATGCTTGATCTATTGACCTAGGGCAAGCAAGGCTAGGAGTAGCCGAGTAGGCAAGCAGCGCAACTAATATTGCAAATGAAGTTAGACAATTAGATTTTTCAAATTAGTATATATTATAGAATGAATGGACGACTAGATATTTAGAATGAATAGTATTAACGGTCAAGATATGTCAATAAAGGTCAAGATTTATAGAAATGACCGAATGAATAGTAGCTAAGAAAAAATTAATTATACATATATATAATGACGGTGATTATAATCATGGTTATGAATCTAATATCATAACTATAAGCATAACTATTATAAGTACATAACTATAAGCATAACTATTATAAGTACATAACTCATTACAATAACCACACCATACCATAATGATGCAGTTATCTATTACGATAAGTGTCGCAAAAAAATTATAATTATTTAATTTTCATGGCCATTGGAGTAATTTAAACCTATAGAGAGCTAAACCAAATCTGAACCACTTTGTTTGGTTTGGTTCAGTTTAGTGCCGAACCGATTTTTACCCAATCCTATGGGTGATATTATTATTATTATTATTTTGGGTGCAAATACCTGTACTAATCAATTATGCACGTTCTTTATATTTTAGTTAATACTCTCAGCATACCCAGTTCTTTTTTGTGCAACTCATACTCAGTTTAGTTTTAGTTCATTCCAGCCGCTTAATTATTTCCATTATATTATATATATAAATTATAAATGCCGACAAGTTGTTCTTTGGTTAAATGAAGTGATACCTGAAATCAAGACTCAATTAATTGTTTAATTTCTATGTCTATCCACGGCTCTATTAACTATTAAGTACCAAATTAAATAAGATAAATAATATTTTTTGCCCAAAATAAAATAAACAATTTCAATACTTTGAAAACAACATGCGAGTGAAGTGAAGCGTGAAGGACAGTTTACCAAAATAAGAAATGTGAAGGACACAAATCATGTAATGTAATAGTGATTTAAGTTTTATTAAGTTCTGAAAATAAAAAAATATTTATAACTACTATTTTAAATCTTACAAACTAACTAATACAGACGATTATAACTTCTGTCATCTAACCTCACGTGGAAAATAAAAACTTATATAGGACAGATTATACTATATTAAAAAATGGAACTGTAGAGGACAAGAAAAAAAAACATTTGGTTTCAAAAAGAAAATAATTATTATTATTAAATAAAGAATACAAAAAAGACTGTGCATGTCCCGTTCCTTACGCCGGCTTCTGTTGTCATCTTCTTCCTCTTATTTTCTTTCTTCAACGACACTCTCATGACCATTGCCATTGCCCTCGGCATCCATGGATTTACTTTGTTCATTTACTTCTCTAATCTCTCTCCCCCATAAAAGTTATTTCTCTATGATGACAGAGACTGTAGGAGAGTGAAAGCATATACCAGTGTGAGATTTTTGTTGCCACTGGCTCGTCGGAGCTGCTCTTCTTGCTTCCGACTCCACGGCGGCGGTCGGCAAGGTTTGGGCCCTTTGGATCTTGCCGATTGGTTCCCTCGCTGCAACTTCTTCAAGGCAGCGATGGCAGCTCTTCCTCTTCTAGCTCTTGCTTTCTGCATCTGCGGCAGCCTCTCGAGACCTGCAGCAGCCTCAGTTTCCGACGACGCAATGTCGCTTCTCAGCTTCAAAAGCTCCGTCTCCCTCCGCCGCCTCTCCAATTGGACCGCCGCCACGAGCCACTGTTCCTGGTACGGCGTCACGTGCGGCGCTTCGTCCGACAGAGTAGTCGCTCTGAATCTAAGCGTGGTCCCGTGTACCTCCGGCGGCGAAATCGCCGGAACCCTACCGTCGTCGATTGGAAATCTAACTCATCTTCGTATTTTGTCTCTTGCTTGCTGCGGCTTGGCTGGAGAGATCCCGGAGAGTGTCGGAAACCTTAAGCTCCTTGAGGCGTTGGAACTGCAGGAGAACAACTTCTCGACGGCGATCCCCACCCAGATAAGCCAATTGAACTCTCTTAGCCTCCTTAATTTGTCTTACAATTCGTTTTCTGGTCCACTATTCGATCAATTGATTGGCTATGGAAGATTAAGCGGCATTGATTTGTCAAATAATCAACTTTCTGGTGGAATCATCATTGATAGAGCTAGTAATTGCAAGTTCTTGAGACACTTGAAGCTGTCTAATAACTTCCTGAGCAACACCGTTCCGCCCGAAATCGGAAAATGCGTGAACTTGAGGACTCTATTGCTTGATGGGAACATTCTTGAAGGTCGGATTCCTCCAGAGATTGGTCAGATTCGAGAACTCCGTGTTCTAGATGTTTCCAGAAACAGTCTCACTGATCGGATTCCGAATGAGCTATCGAACTGCAGAAAGCTCTCTATTTTAGTACTGACAAACTTGATGGAGTCTCATGGTGACAGCTTGATGAACAGCCTCCGAGGCGAGTTCAATGCCTTTGTTGGAGGTGTTCCATTCGAAGTATTCCACCTCCCGAATTTGCAGATTTTCTGGGCTCCAAGGTCGAATCTTGGAGGAAGATTGCCTAGAAATTGGACCAATTCTTGCTCGCTTCGAGTACTCAATCTGGGTCAGAACTATTTTTCCGGCTCGATCCCTAGAAGTATCAGCTCGTGCAAAAAGATAGCTTTTTTGGATCTGGGTTCGAATAATTTGGTGGGTTATCTACCATCAGAGCTGCAATTTCCTTGCATGGTGTTCTTCAATGTTAGCAAGAACAACTTAACTGGAGTTCTTCCTAGTTTTGCAGACAGCAATTGTGATTCAGGTTTGATTGACTATTCCGATGTTTTAGCTGCAGAGGATGTAGATATTTGGGGAACAGAACATGGATTTAATGCAAGAGCCAACCATCTCGGATTTTCCGTGGCCCATGATTTCAGTTACAACAACTTTGTCGGGTCTTTGCCGATGTTTAAAATTGGGGATTTGTTCAGTCCATGCTCGTACCAATTGCTGCTGAACAATAACATGCTCACTGGATCTCTTCATACTCCGAATTGCAGTACTTTCATTGAGCTTTCGATGAATGTGAGCAGAAATCAGCTGCAGGGTACTCTGTTTCTTGATTGTGAAACTATGACAGAGCTTGATGCGGCTCATAATCTGATTAATGGTTCGATATCTCCAAAAATCGGTAATTTATCGATGCTGCAGCTTCTTGATTTGCAAGGAAACAGATTATCGGGGTTTGTTCCAGATCTGCTAGGGCAGCTGCAGAACCTTAAATGGATGTTCCTCGGATCAAACAATTTATCAGGAGAAATCCCGTCCAGACTCGGCGAATTGGCATCGCTATTGTATCTGGATCTTTCTCGGAACTCTCTGACTGGCCCGATTCCGGAAAATTTGACAAGAATGTTGAGCCTGGAGACCTTGCGGCTCGATCACAACATGATCTCCGGTGAGATTCCGTCGTCTTTCTCAGACCTTTTGAATTTAACAAGTTTGGATGTCTCGTTTAACAACCTTAGCGGCCGGATTCCTCGTCTCCGACACCTTATCGACTGTGGTTCCTTCAAAGGCAACATTTTTCTGAATCCATGCCTCGATTCATCCTCAACCCCACCAACAAATCTCCCGATCCCGCTCGAGGTCCATAAATCCAGGTCCCGCTCGAGGTCTGTAAATCTCGTTGTTGCAGCGACAACCTCAGCTTCTGTTCTGCTCTGCTCTCTGTTTGTCCTTGCCATTGCCCTGTTTTACCGACGAAGAAACGGTCGTGGCTCGATAAGCAAGGTCTTGGTGACTTTTAGCGACGCTCCGCCCAATTTGACCTACGAAAGCGTCGTCAAAGCCACGGGAAATTTCAGCCTAGAGAACTTGATAGGGTCGGGCGGGTTCGGGTCGACTTACAAGGCGGAGCTCAGCCCGGGGCTTCTTGTGGCTGTGAAGAAGCTCTCGGTGGGAAGATTCCACGGCATTAAGCAGTTCGATGCGGAGATCCAAACACTAGGAAGGATCCGTCACAAGAACCTAGTCACTCTGATCGGGTACTACACGGGACCCGCCGAGATGTTCTTGATTTATAACTATCTCCCCGGAGGGAACCTCGAGACGTTCATTCACGAGCGGTCGGTAAAGAACATCGAGTGGGCGATGGTCCACAAGATCGCTCTTGATGTCGCTCAGGCACTTGCATACCTTCACTACTTCTGCAGCCCGAGGATCGTTCATCGAGACATCAAACCGAGCAACATTTTGTTGGATAAGGATCTCAATGCATATTTATCGGATTTCGGGCTCGCTCGGATCTTAGAGGTCTCCGAGACCCACGCCACGACCGACGTTGCAGGTATGTATGATCTATTAGGGAATAAATATATTAATAAAAAATGTATTTTATTATATGCTGATTAAGTTATATTAGGAATAATTATATTTTCCTAATATAGTCGGGGAATCAAATGTAGGATACAAATATTCGTGTCTAAATTATTTATTACTGATGATATCGTAGGTACGTTCGGGTACGTGGCGCCTGAGTACGCCACTACGTGTAGGGTTTCTAACAAGGCAGATGTGTACAGTTTTGGGGTGGTGCTCTTAGAGCTCGTGTCGGGAAAGAAATCGCTCGATCCCTCGTTCTCGAACTGCGGAAACGGCTACAATATCGTTGCATGGGCTAAGTTCTTGATCAGGGAGGGCCGCCGCTCGGAGCTCTTCTCTCCGTACTTATGGAACGGAGGTGGGCCCCGAGAAAGTCTCGTAGGGATGTTGAAGCTCGCTTCGGTCTGTACATCTGAGTCGCTCCCGATTCGACCCTCGATGGAGGTAGTCGTTCAAAGATTGAAACAGTTGAAACCCTAAATGGACAACCCTATGGAATGGGGATCAGAGGTGAAGTCACAGACTACAGACTTGAAGAGAAAGGTATTCAACTATATACTGATAGTTTGGTATTATTGCAAAATGTACAGAACTTAGATTGTTTGTCGCATGTTTATGCAGGTATCTTTCGGAAGCAGAACATGTTTCTTATATATATGGAATGTTTTTGGGAGGATCATTCCTTCGCGACTCGAGATACGCAATCGTGTGGAACGGAATCTACTGAAGCGAGGACGATCCGATGAAAAGGACGATTTTTTGTGTTGCTCATGTACAGAATTGCTTTCCAAATTGAAGTTGCTTCTTTAGTTCTGCAACTCGACTCCATTGTTTGAACCATGGAAGGGTGAGGTTTTGTTCGTTGATGAGATCAAGATCAGTTCGAAATTCAGATATTGTTTTGATCCTATTGCTGTTTGTTTTATTTGCACTTTTTCCAAGCAAGATTCGAAAAATGCAATTGTCCTCCAAGCATCGTAAATTCAAAACGTTTTTCCCGTAAATTCCGAGATTGATCATTTGATGGAACCAATTTGTAAAATCGAATTATGTTACGCCCGATAGAAATTAGGTGTGATGACCGCTATTCAATAGTAGTAAAACAACTAGTAGCAAAGCCTAAAAATCTTTTGTTTAAACATCAATTTGATATCATTCAAGTTCAAATACAAAAAATCTTAGGGCATTTAGAATCCAATAGCTTCTCATACACTAATAAAATGATTATGTCAATTTTATACTTTCGTTGTGCACTCTGATGTCATTCGAAATCTCGTACCTTCACATGTTAACTAGATCGTCCTCAGATACCGAGCAACTAAAATAGTTATAAATTTATTCTGAAATTGAGGGGTTGAATTTGGGTAAGTTGATGAGAAGCAACCTAATAAGTATTCCTCACACTATTCCTATCATATCAAGTATTTAGAAAATACTGATAGTAACTGAGGACACGTTGTATAATGTGGTAAAATAAGCATAACAAAATCAAAACTCAAACATGCATTGTTTTTTTGGCCAGTGAAAGGAATGGACTTGTAAGAGAGAAAATGCAAGGTTAAAAAGTTTCACGGAACATAAATTAGCAAAATTAGCGGATGATAATAGAATGACAACTTTTCGATATTTGAAAACAAATCAGAGTCGAAAATCAGTCAGAAACAAAAGTTTCGAACTTACTTAAGGTCAGAACATAACAGAGTCATAAGTTCGGAATCAGATGTTTCGAACTTAATTGAAAGTCGGAACAAAACAGAACATAATCAGAGTTTCAGAATCAGAAGTTTCAAATTTAATCGAAAGTCGAAACATAACAGAACAGAATTAGAGGTTGCTCTAGTTTTCACTACGTCTACGATACCTGCAGGAATGCTCTAATATTTAACATCATTCGAAGGATGCAGAGCCCATGTATGCCGCTGGATCGGCTCCAATGTTTAACACCATTAGAATGATATAAGTCCCAGACATATCCGCTGGGTCAGCCATAAGTGATAGATCTTAGTATGCATACGCCGGAGGGGCCATCGTAAGGGTTCAAACTATAGCTAGACTTGAGAGCACATAGATATAGACAGATGTCGGACTTCATAAAATAGGTTTCCAAAACACATTTCCATCAAAATCTTATATCAAAGTGTATTACGAAAACATGTTTGCAAAATTGATCATATCAAAACATACATATTTCATAATAGACCTTCAAGCGATTGATTTTAATTTTAAAAAGCATAAATATTCCATACACAAAATATTTCGTGATAGTTTAGAAATAAGGAATAGTGATCAAATCATGTAACGGCTAATCAAATTCCAGTATCTATATCCAAATTCATTATGTGTTTAGGTCCCATCTTGCAAATTTAATCGGTGTCCAAGACAAATCATAGTGCACATCTCAAGATGAAATTCTTATAATGTCAAAATATTCAGAACTGAGATCAAAATTCCTTTGTAAATACCCTAACAATGTTCTCAATATTTGAAACTTTGGTCCCCGACAACCATATCCATACTAGATCCACATAACTTCGTACTTTCAGTTTTCAATCAACTTAATCATATTTATAGTTTCTTATAAAATCACCTATGATTATACATCCAGTTAGAAGTCCAAATTTAAAGATGAAACATCAATCATACACCGATTTTTCCCAAACAAGCATCGATAATTCGTTACTCACTTTCGGATTCGCGGTAGAATTTCAGATTTGTGAGCCGAGTTCAAAAAGTAATAACTTCGTCTATACATATCTGCTTTACGTGATCTTGACATCCATAGAAAGCATATACAATGCAATTTAACGCTAAATAATTTTTTTTGGGAGACAAAAATTAGAAACATGCTCTTTTCTTCCGTGAAAAAAAATGTCCAGAGTAAATTGTAGCAACATACAGATTTGGAGAGTTAACTATTACAAGTCATAACTTTCTCTACACTGATCTGTTTATGGTAATATTAATGTCTCGGGAAAGATTAAATAACCTAATTTATTGTTGTACTATTATTTATGGTCGAATCCAATTGAAAATGACTTCTAAACAAGTATGGCCATAAATATTACAACACTTAACAGATTGCAGGTTCAACTTCGAAATGCTATAAATCCATCTCTATATATCAGATTCATATGAACTTAGTGTTTATAGAAAATATACTTGATATAATTTAAGGTTTATAACTTGTTCTTCCAGAAACCAAAGGAAAACATGTTGTTTAAGAATGTTAACGAATTTGTTCCAAATAGTGCATAAACTTTATAATGATACCCAAAGTTAACTGAATTGAAAGTTAGCTTATCTTTGTTCAAAAATCCTGAATATATTATTGATGATATTACTTCTAGCTACAAAGACGTGGGTGCAAACAGGACTTTAATCAGAGATAGGGTTAACTCAAACAAGCCATGTGAAGTTACAAACGCGAGTCAGTTCCAGCAGCTAAACTGCAGGCGATGTCAGCTTTAACATGCCATAACTTTGTGCAGATATCCAATTAGGGTGATCTTTGTGTTCATGAAAATCTAATATGACGTAGTTTAGTAATCTATAACTATTCCAGCCAAAAATGGATCAAAAATAGGTTTTAATTATCTTGGAACAACGATGTGTGGAGAGGCAACTGAAACTTCATATAGTTGAAACTTTAATTTGATTCTTCACCTTCAATTATACTGAATCCATATCCTTTCCATTGATTTCCAAGTCTTTCACTCTGGTATTTATCTGAATAATGAGGAGGCAAGTTAGAGTTTTCTTTTCCAAAAACTATCATGCAAGAGATGCTGTATATATATTTTTCGTGTAAGGGTTTGTGGTTTCTTTGTTAATAAATCTCCCATAGGTTTAACAAATAACTTCCTTTGTCCTAAAGTTTTGTCATTAGGTTGAATTAGTCTCAAATTTAATTTTCTTGCAAATTTAGACCTTAAGGATAGCGCAGGTGTTACAGTTAATAATTGCAAGTTAGTGTCTACAATATAGTAAGCTGGTAAACCGATCCCTAAACTGCTTCAATTCTGTAAGAACATGCATGCCCACTCGCCCTATAAGGGATTTTTCTAGCATGCTCCAAGAGCACCATGCTTTTAATTTTTTTTTATTATTAGAATGGACTTAATTGTAACATATGTAAAACTTTAAAAGTATGAAAAAAAATATTAAACTTTTTAACCACACCTATTATTCGCATCATCATATTAATAATATCAATTTCCCTCTAGGGATCACCTTTAGAGCAATAAAAAATACAAAAAAAAATAATAATAATAAAAGCATGGTTCTCTTGAAGCATGATAGAAAGATCCTATAAGTACGTATATTTCGGTTTCTCAATCCATCTTATTCATTCATTATCATGGCTGACATCACCCATTCCAGCTCTCCGATTGAAAATGAAATTAATAGAAAAGAGAATAAGCGGATAAATAGATAGATTTTAGTAGATTGTTGATCAAATTGTGGTGGTGTTTCCCAGAGACAGGACAACAATGTCAGCTTCAGATGACGAGAAGCAGGTGGATCCTCGTATTAATGCCATAAAATCTAAAATACGTGTGATACCGAATTTTCCAAAACCAGGTTGGTATTGCCCAACCCACCTTTTGTTATTATTATTGATCTTGCATTGTTGTTTATCGAGAAAGTGAAAATTAATTCCAATGTTTGTTGTTGAAAGGGAAAACAAGTTTGTGTACAGATAGATAGATATATATTCTGATTTTAAAATGCGTGCATGTATGAATGACGACAGGTATAATGTTTCAAGATATGACAACTCTGTTACTAGATCCTAAGGCCTTCAGGGACACGATCGATTTGTTTGTTGAGAGATACAAAGGGAAAGACATTTCAGTTGTGGCAGGTCATAACTCACGTATATAATAAATAGGATTAATAACTATTTAGTGTAACAGATTTATCCCACGTTAATTTTTTATATCTCATAATCAAATTGTTACTTTTGGATGTTTCAGGTTTCATTTTAGTTGTCTTTTGGTGTCTCAACGTGTCATGTCCTCTCATTTAAGTCATTTCCATCAATTCACCCACCCACCATAATCCCTCACTCCCTACTTTTCATAAAATCGTTCAATTTTCCCCTAAATTTGAACATCCAAAAAAATAGGGTTTCTGACAGAGTGTTGTGGAACAATTTCCAGCAACAACAAAGTATGATTAACCGGCGTGGACGCAGTCAGCTTCTTAGGTGACGGTCCCGACTAGGTAACGGGAAGGGAGCGTGCAAGGGAGCTCGAATTTGACAATTGGTTTCGTCAGACTTGTCTTCTCTAAAGTAATCACAACGAGACACCGAAAAGCAATCAAAATGAAACATGGAACAGCCAAAAACAACAGATTGGTCATGAGACACTAAGACAATATGGGGTAAATTTGAGATACAAAGTAGGTTATTAACCCTAATAAATATATTGTACACACATGTTTATTCCCTGTGTGGTAGTCATGTTAATGAAATGAAATGAAGTGTTGCGCATGCAGGAGTTGAAGCTCGAGGTTTCATATTTGGTGGGGTTATAGCATTGGAAATTGGTGCAAAATTTGTTCCCTTGAGGAAGCCAGGGAAGCTTATTGGTAAGTATATATTAATGAATTAGATAATATGAGAAATAATTAATATTGATGGAATGAAATGAAATGAAAGACAGGTCAAGTAATATCAGAGGAGTATGTATTGGAATACGGGGGGGATTGTCTAGAGATGCAGGTAGTAGGAGCAGTTGAACCCCATGACAATGTTTTGGTGATGGATGATTTGGTTGCAACTGGTGCCACTCTCTCTGCTGCTATCAATCTTATCGGTTCGTATCTTTATCTCCACGACTCCACTCCATTCTCCATCCTCTATCTTATACTTTAGTTTTTGGGTTAACAACCTATTTATCGTATCATGTTTACCTCTTGTTACTTTTTTATGTCTCGAGATCAAATTATTGTTTCTGAGTGTTTTAGGTTTCATTTTGGTTGCTTTTCATTGTCTCGGTGTGATTACCTTAGAGAAATCAAGCCCGACGAAGTCGACTGTCAAATTCGAAATCCCTTGCATGCTCCCTTCAAATCACCTTTCCAAAAACCAGCACCTGAGAAGCTGGTAATATCCGCGTCGGAAATTCCTCTATGTTGTGTCTGAAATCTCTCCACATCAATCTTTTGAAAACCATGTTCAACGTTGGGTGGGAAAAATTGAACGATTTTGTAAAGAGTAAAGAGTGATGTGAGCGGATGATTGAGTTGATGGAAGTGACTGAAGGGAGAGGAAAAACGCGCGGAGATACCGAAAGCAACAAAAATGAAACTTTAGAGACCCAAAAGTAACAAATTGATTTTGATACACAAAAAAAAAACAACAAGAGGTAAACCTAAAACACTAAATATATTATTAACCCCTTAGTTTTTTTTTTATTTGTTAGAACGAGTGGGAGCTCATGTTGTGGAATGTGCTTGTGTTATGGAGTTGCCTGATTTAAAGGTACCTACCTACCTACTTTATATCATCTTCATGAATTCTTCTAACTAACTAACTTGCAGATTAATTATTTTGTTTTAAATATATTTTTGGAGGGTCGAGAGAGGTTGAGGGACAAGCCCCTGTACGTGCTGGTACAGTCCCACTGCGATCGACATTCACCTAGCTAGCTAGCTAGCTAACTTTTGAATAGTATTGTTTAGCTAGCTAGAGTTGCGATTCGGAAACTCATATATTCTTGTATCATCCACATATTTAAAGTTTTTTTTTTGTTTTATCATCGCTTTCAAAAAAATGTTTCCATTAATAATCTATTTTATTTTTGTTTCAACCATATTATAAGGAATGTACCTTCCTATTTTGTTAAGAAACAATCTTCACTTTCTTTATCTATATTCTCCTCAAGGATATGTAACTCTAGAATCGAATACAATTGTTGTAACAATAATCTGCTTATGGTATCACTAGAAAAGTTGACCCTATTTTTTCCTTTATTATTCAAAGTCATTGCCAACACGCGCAATCTTGTTACCATTAACGCAACTACATACATAGTTTGCCTTTCAAACTCAGATAGCCCCAACAATTAATTACTACTCTACATGGCGTGACTAATTCAACGCGCTACTTTTTAGTCTCCGTCTTCTTGGCCTCGTCGATGGTAGAAAGCCTTTTTCCCAATAAGTTGGTTAGTGCACTAATCCATATTTTATTCTGGAAAGGACAAGATCTTATGCTGCTCCATGCAATCATGGCTTCCACATCCGATCAAGCCATGTCCATCATTGCATCGGCTCAGATTTCAGTTAGTTACCTGTTAAGTGTACATGTGACGTCAAGTGAACCACATCGGTTAGATTTGTAGAGTTGGAACACTATATAAGCTTGGTGGGCTACTCCTACTATTACCAATTGGTTTTAGTATGAAACCTCACTGGGCTTATGTAGTGGGTCTGGGCTCGCTCCCCAGTTTTATCTCCTAACAAATGGTATCAGCAGAGCCGGTGGCTCGGTCCAGGAAGTCGGGGAAGGCCCAAAGTGGTGAGTCCCGGTAAGGGCGGCGACACGTGGTACATGCTGTTTCGAGTGTGCTCTGGCTCGTTGCATGGCGTGGTCGTTCGATGGGCTGGGGAGCTGCGGTGGACTCACATGTAAGGGGGAGATTGTTAAGTGTACATGTACTGCGGTGGACTCACATGTAAGGGGGAGATTGTTAAGTGTACATGTGAGTCAAGTGTACCACATCGGTTAGATTTGAAGAGTTGGAACACTATATAAGCTTGGTGGGCTACTCCTACTATTACCAATTGGTTTTAGTATGGAACCTCACTGGGCTTATGTAGTGGGTCTGGGCTCGCTCCCCAGTTTTATCTCCTAACATTACCGTCAATATTGACTGTTAAATAGTTACGTGACTAATTCTAAATTTTTATTTTGTTTAGATTAGTCTTCTAATTTATTGCCATAACTTTTTTTTACAATCTGTTACTAAATATTTTTAACCGCACTCTAAGTTTAAATTGACTTATGCATGGTCCGACACATACTGAGTCAAACATATTGTACGAAAAGACCTAACCGCATGTGCTGCCTCTTCCAGATGCGTCGCATGTACTTCTTCCTCTTCCACCTTGGAGGCGCGGCACATCATAAACTCGTCGGAAAGGCATCCATCCTTGTCACGGCCATCACCCTCTCCACCCAAGTCAAGAACCCGAGCTGATGCGCCGCATGTACTTTACAACCCGTATTAATACCGATTTGGTTCATTATTTTTTTTTATTATTTCCATAAGATCGTACTAGGAACCCACTTAGTTGGGTTCCTAGATCCACCATTGCTTACTCTCTTCTTAGAGCATCCACAATGCAAGCAATTTTTTTAAAGACAACCCATTTATGTGGCAAGTTGTCTTATCTTGGTATATTGGAGGAGGTCTAATTTTTTTGTCCAACACCACCAAAGACGGGTTTAATCTCTCACATTTCACCATTGTTAATTTTCATTTTTTATGTTATTTTTCCTACTTTTTCATATTTACCTTTTGTTTTTGCTTAATATTTATTGATATAATAAAAAATATATTAACAAATGTTGGGTTAAAAAGTGTAGAGTTTAGTGACAAATAACTCAATTTTACTTTTGATGAAGTAACAATAATGATGTCCATGAGCTAGCTGAGGAGCCAGCAAGGCTAAGTTGGGAGTGAGGCTCTTCAACACCCATTTGAACGAAGAAGATGACGAGTCCTATGAAAATCGTGTAATCGAGGTTAGAAGGAAATAAGCTCTCTATTTATTAATTTGGCAGACCAAGGAGCATTCGTTCGTCGGACCCATCAAGACTAACGCATTCTTGATAAAATGCAACTGTCCTCCAAGCTTTGAAAATTCAGAACGTTAATTTCCGAGACCGACCAAAACCAATTTGTAAAAATGAATTGAGTGTACCGAGATCGAATCCCACGTAATTGTCACCTTAAAAAGGACTTCCGACCACAATCTTGTATACCAAATGAAGAAACGAGCAATACAATGAATTCACACTAAAACAAAGCTAAGATCACGATCGGTTACGGATGGATTATTATACACTCGAACAAACAAAAGAATGAAATGAACATAACGGCCTCCTACATGATACCTCTGGAGATCCATTCAAGGAAGAACACACACAATAAAGAAGAAACAGTTGCTTCCCTTCTCTAAAGAGCCATTAGGGTTTTGCTTTTTTCTGGTAAAGCCAAGCCAAGCCAAGCCAGTAGATCATGGATCGGTGCTGTTATGTTTAGCCTTGAGGACAAGTTCCTCTGTCGTGGTTCCGATGATATCATTGGCATGTTTCAGACTCACACATGAATATCTTCCAATTGTGTCCTGCCAACATTTAAACCAGGGTAGAATTGATCATCAAACACTCTTAACGATTTTTCAACGGAAAAGAATGAACTTGCTCTAAATTGCCCTGTAATTTAATGGGTTTTCGGTAGAACTGCAGAGATGCCCTTAACTGTTAATTCTGGTATCTAAAACCAAAATAAAGAATAAAAAAAATTAGAAGAAAACAAGGAGTCAGTCAGTCATCAGTCTAACCCGAGTAACGATGCCCAATTTCTCTAATTTGTGGACCGCATCATCAACATCGAAGTTACAGCTCTCATTAAACTCTTCCTTGATCAAATCCTCGCACCGAATATCCAAATCCTTGAAAAGGAAAGGAAACAATACAAAATTTAGTTTGTCGGACCGGGTCTAATGAATCTTTGTGGGTCTAATGAATCCCAAAGACATAGGACACATTCCAACACCAGACACTAACCTGTCTGGTAGCTTTGCCCTGTTCCATCAGTATAAAGTATGCTATTATAACTTCTTTCACCTGTCAAGAATGCCACCAGAAATGCAAAAATAAGGTTTCTGCGTTTCATAGTAAAGCCGAGACTTTTCTTTTAAAGAAACCGACAATGAAGTGAGTGAGTATTCTAAACATACTTCCTGTTGAATCACATCGTCACATAAATGTAGAAGAGTCCCCTTTCCACTATCCAGTTGCTTGTCGTACATGGACTGCGTTATCAAATTTTGATATGCAGCCAAATTTGCCTGGAACCTGAACCCACAATGATTGATGAAAGATTTAGCCAAAAAGAAACAATTCCTCTCTAAAATTAAAATATGTTTTTCAGTAAAAATGATTCTTTTATTTAAGAAAAAAAGATGGAGCAGTTTACGTGAAGTATGTCTTGGCACAATAACCGATCACTGTGGAGACAACAGCAAAGATGACAAAAGGGTCGGCTGATGGCATTTCAAGAGAACTAAAAACAGCAGCCTGCAGCATTACATGGATCAGTCTTACGAATCGGGCGAGCTTTTATATATTTGAAACCTTGACCAAATAATTGAGTAACTTACCAGACCAACTACAGCAGAAGCCAAGAATTTAACCCAATCCATTGGGGTTAATCCAGGATTTTTCTTTTCAGGCTGTTTTAGGTAGGAAAGAAGAAAAAGTCTGGAATTAAAGTACGACGAACAAATACAGATGAACTAAGACATGAATAACAGGGAGAACAAAATGCGAATTACAAGTACTATTTCCAAGTCTGCCATGGGAATATTTTTGAAGTGCTTTACAAATATTCCTCGTTCTTGTTTCGTTTTCGTACTTGCTCGCCTGAAAATTATATGACAGTGGCGATTTTCAGTGGTTGTCATATTCAAAGTTTATATTTATACCAGATTCTTCTTTCGAGAGTCCCAAGCAAATATATATCACGGTAAACTAAGAAAAGTAAGAGTCGAGAGTACCTGTAAACTACAATTATTCTATCGAATGTTGGTTCTTGAATAGTTTTCTTACCCAGGATATTGCGTAAGCTGTTCAATCAAACACGAATAACGAAGATATCAGAAAATAAATAAATTAATTAAATAAGCAGGCTAGAATTTCAGCATAAAGCACCTTACCTTAGTTCCATGTTTTCAAGACGTATACGTTCGACAGTTAACTCCTCCTCGGCCTCTAAAATAATTTCATCATCCTTTTTGGGGTCTAGTGTCTTCTTCTTTCTTTTTGAGGACCTTCTAAATCTGGACACGAGCTTTTCAATCCTGCATCGGGAAAAAATAAACACATCAATATTACAAAAAAAAAAGGAACTTTTTTTACTTTGTACTTATCTTGCCAAAAGAATACTAGCCTGGTAATGTTCAAAAGAAATGTCCATATACGTGAAATGAGCATATCCACTTTCTCCATGATGAAGAAATCTGTTGTTCGATCAATCCCAATTCCACGCCTAAAAATCACGTACTTTCAAGAAAGAGGAACAACAGATTATTGAAAAGCTTAAGAGATTAACATCCAAATGCAAGATAAAGCACATAATATAAAGGCAATAGTTGCATCAGCTGAAACCTGTCAGAATAGAAGAAAAAACAATCTACCTTATCTGAAAAATCTGGAAGGTCCTCATGTGGATGTTCTTCAAAGTATCTTTTCAGGACAGTCTTGTCAAGCTGAATCAGAAAAATACACATGTCCAGATCATGCAGTATCATAAATTTTGTTTAGTGTCTAATATTAGACGACTATATGCATGATCAAACCTTCATACCTTGGATTCATCAACAGTAATAGGGAGATTTAGAAGGTATTGACCCGAAAGTGCAACCTCAATCTCGTCATCTGAAGCAATCTTAAAGTTGCTCTTATCCATAATCTGCAATTCAGCATTCCGTAATATAGTGAACATTGAAAATTAAACACCTACTTACTTCTTCAAGCATTTTACTATGTATATATATATACCAAGCTAATCAGTTTTTGTGGAGATACCTGAAATAAGTAAGTGAGGAAATTCTGTTCAAGCACGTCAATTTCTTTAGAAGATAGGTGCTGCTGCTCCAATCTCTGAGCCCCGTGAACAGGGTCGAAGAGAGAATACAATTGCTGCAAGTATTACCAAAGAAAAATAATATTAACACTAAAGAATAAATTGTGATGCTATTATACTAATTTAAGAAGTGGGTGTTTTAAGGCATGAAACAAAGATGTATACCATCAAATCTTCAAATTGTAGGAGATACCAAGCTCGAACAGTGTATTCAACTCTCTTGCAAAGCTTCAAAAATTCTGCGCGATCCGTGCTACGCTCTGCAAGATGGAAATCCCAATCAATATTCAAAATTAGTGGCTGCCAATAGTAACTTTGTGCATATTTTTTCTTTGGCCTAACTGTTGATTTGAAAATTTAGGTTATTAATTGTTATAGTTTGACACTCTAATAGAAATTATTCCCTATGGAGATAGCTGTGGAATATACAGCAAGTTATCAAATTTTATCAGCTTGTCAAGTGATACTGATCATAATCCCAACATGAATTTCCCAAAACCAATTTGGTAGCAAAAAGGAGCAAAAAAATTGCAGGTGAGGAGGCTAAATACATAAATTTGATTCCCACCAAACAAGAAACATTATTTCATGAAATATTCCAAATGACATAATTTATAACTGAAGTAATCTAGTCTATCTATTCTGTAGATGGGCAAATCCAAACATAAGTTGCAGAAAGCAGCCAAATCGAGCTTTGAACCTTTCCGGCATACTGAGGTATAGATTAAACAAGTCGAAGCTATGGATAAAGCTTAATCGCCATTCTCAAGCAGCAAAAGAACTCCAATTAAAAAATAAAAAACTTGTATAGGGAGGAAATCAAGGGTTACCAATGAGATTGGCCAAGGTCATGATGATCTTGGGCTTAATAACAGGGATGACGGATTCGCGCTCCAGACGAATCACTTCAGGCTTCTTCTTGTCCGCCATGGTTGACCTAGTGACAGTTACTGATAATGAAGAGAATGGATGGAGATAAAGGGGGAAGCTGAAGCAGAGGCGGAAACTGAAGGAAGAGCCCGGAGGGATTCGAGAGATCAAATGGAGGATTAGAAGATGAAGGCAATTGATTCATGCCCTAAACCGCAACTCAAGTCATGAGGAGTAAAATGCTTTGCTTTGCCTTGCCGACAAGAGAACCAGGAAGAAACAAAACAAAGATGGTGTATTGTAACTGACGACAGTCCAAAGAACAGAGAATTGGAAAAATATCCAACTGGCCCGCGTTTGACGTTTTTGGTTAAGATTAATAAGCTTTTATCCTTTCCTTTAACTACTAACTTATAACGTTTACATTAATTTTTCTGTTTAATTAAGCTTGACTTATAGTTGAATACCTACATAATGAAAAAAAAAATATAGTGGGATTTTTCTTATAAAATGTCAGTGGCGTTGATCTGGCCAATATTCCCATTACTTGTCTTGTCATAAATTCCCATTACTTATTAGATTATTAGGATTAGGATGCTGAGAAAGTCGACTAAAACCAAATCTCATTTCAAATTCTAACTATCGATTATGTTTAATTATTTTGCCAAAAAAATAACTATGTTCAATTATTAAATCAAAAATCCTGCTGGAGAGGTAATCATTTTATGATTTAGTAGTTGTTGTACTCGCGTGCGCCCTTGGATGACTTAATATGTATTCTTAAGTAATTATAATAAAATTTGATAAAATTATAGTAATTTATTTTGAATAAACTTAAGTTAAAAAAAATCCTAATAGAAATTTAATCTCAGAGTTATATACACAATTTAAATGATTTTTTTATCGTGGGATGTTCTAAAAAGTTGCAGATGTAAGCATTTCAAAATGGGGATATTTTTTTAAAAAATTAATAATAATGGAAAAAAATCTATAACATATATATATAAATTAAGAGCTTTGATATAAGCTTCGACGGTTAAGTTCCGAGAAGAGCCGAATTACACACAATGGCATCTGATGTAAATTCTGACAACTCTTTAAGCATATTCATATACACTCTGTAGTCGGAATTTATCGGAATTCATCATCGGAATTTGTAACATTTCCGATAAATTAAATTGTAGTACTATAAAATATCTATATTATATAGCTTAACAACCATGTAAGATGTTTTACTGTTTTAGCACGTAACCGATTAACCAAGAAAAAAAATTCAGTCCAATTTTCAGATTTTTGGTATATTTCAATCTTTTAACTTTTGATGAAGCTTGTGAATTGAAATATAAGTAATTTAATGAGAATTGCTTTTTCGTTCGAAATTGTGTGTGCAATTAGGGATCTAAATTCCTAATTGCAGGCATAATTTTGCACGAAGAAGCAATTCTCACTAAATAATACTTACATTTCAGCTCACAAACTTTATCGAATATTAAAAGACTGAGACATACCAAAAATCCGAAAACTGGACTGAAATGTTTCGGTTCGGACTTTTGGTTAGATTCGGATCGGTTCAGTTCTCACCGGTTTTGGTTTCAAAACACCAATTTTTGCTGTTACGTCCGGTCAGCTCAACCTAAGTCAATAGAATCAGTTTCCACTTTCCAGGTTTCAATTATATATTACCCGCTCACAGCACGGCTCAGCCCTGGTGTTCCTCCCCCCACCGCACTTTAATAGACCACCGCCCCTAGGCCGCCGTGAGCAGCCGCTGTAGAGGCTATCAATTCCTCCCTGCCGTGGTTAATTCGACACTTTGCCCTCCACAGCTCCGCCTGATACCTTTCTCGACATGGCGGCTACGTCGCCTGCCCAGAGTAACATCGGCACGTCCAACGCCGCTGGGTTCACTGGAGGGCATCGAACGAGCACCCCTCCGAAGTCTCTTCGCGGCCTCAACAAGCCCAAGTGCAAACAGTGTGGCAATGTCGCTCGCTCCAGGTTATTGATCTTCGAAATTTTTCAATTCAAGTCGCTCTTGTGTTCGTTCCCTCAGTTTGGGGGTTTCTGTGGTATTAGGGAAATTAGTGTAAGTTCTGTGGTAATACATGGTCGGTATGGCTTCGCAATTGAAATTCTCTCATGAAATAAAGATCAATGGTGGTTTATGGCGTTGTTAAGTTTTGATTATGTTAGGTCTGGAATTCCATGCTGTACTTAAAATGGATAATTACTCAAATGTGCTTCAGGGGCTTCGAAATCTTGAATCTCAACTACATTAGTCAGCATGATGTGTTTTCTGTTTGTTTTCAATAGTCTTATGTTATGTACTCAAATGTTTATGCAGGTGCCTGTATCAGTCGTGCAAGAGTTGTTGCTCCAAAGCTCAAAATCCCTGTTCTATTCATGGTATTGACCTTTCTATCCATGTAAAAAAAAATCCAACTACTTAAAAAGATCTTTGATGTTCAGTCTCTCCTTGGTTTGAGTTGCAGTGTTTTATAAGAAATCTCCGTCGTTCTTTTTCTAAATCAATTTCTTTCAGCAGCGGTAATTGCACTGTTGCAGAATGGACCATTTAGGAAGTGTTTTTAATTCAATATTTTCTGTTCTGGTGGAACTTGGAAGTGATTTTTCTTTTCACTTCTGAAGGATTGGGTGATAAAACTTTTACTATATAAATGGCAATGCGTAGTAATCTCATACCGTTAATTGTTCCAATTTCTCAATCTATATGCAGTACTCAAAGCCAATGCAAATTTCCCTGACAAGGTAGCTGCTTCAAGCCCTCCTTTGTCCACTGAACCATCTACACCAGGGTAAGTTGAGATTTAGCAGCATTGCCATAAACATCTCTGTTGCTGTGAAAGTAAATATCTATAATTTATAAATCTGCCAGGGGAAAATAATTTGCTTTGTGGATGATGGTGTGTTACCAAGCACCTAATTACTGATTAGTAAAGTTTCCTTCATCTAATTCCCAGTTAAATTATACAAGTTACAGCAGAATTTGCTTGTACAAGTTTCTGATTCTGCTGTTTTTGTGATTCTACGCTATTAGCTTGTGCAGTTACTGTATTTGGTATTGAATTCCTTGAGCGTTTGTCTACTGCTAAAAAATCTCCATTTTTTCTGGATGTTTTTCCCAGGACTTCGCATAGATCTGTTTCTCTTCGTCAACTCTCCAGTAATTTTTCCCAGTTCAGCAATGTGCAGATGCCAATACGTTCTAAGAAGCCATTAACTCGAAAGGTATACTATTAGACTCGCTCTCTAGCCTTCTATGAATCGTTAATTCCGTTCTAACAAAAAAGTTCACTTTTTTTAAAGGATGCTGCAGTTATAAACGAATGGAGATTCACAAAATTCAAGGAGTTCCAAGACAGAAACATAGAAATTGAAAACGAGGCCTTTGATCGGTACTTGCAGAACATTAACCTTCTAGAAGAGGTCTTCTCTGCCAAATCTCTCATTAACGACGGGTCCTCTGCAACAAACCCTGATTCCTCCGAGGGCAATGGGATGATGATCCGGGAGATGAAACTTAGGTTAAGATCAAACCCAGCAAGGAGAGAGAATCTCAGAAAGAGGATCAAGAACACTATTGATGAAGGACTTAAGAAGCTTAAGAAACACGAAGCAGCAGGCAATGATGCCGCAGAGGATTCAAATCCCCTTCATGGAAGAGGGAAGTTGAGAGGTTGGGATGCAGAGAGGGTTTCGTTTTTTGCTGATCTTAACGATAAGCTAAACAAAGCACGAAATGAAGAAGATTTGAAAGCTTGTTTAGAGTTGAAGTCTAAGCTGCATAGAGCACAGACTGAAACTGAGGATCAGGAGATGGATGAATCTGGGTTGGAGAATGAACGAGGGGTCGATCAGGAATTGGCGTTTTGTCCCACAAAGATGTTTAGCTGTGCTGAAATTGATCAAGAAGTTATGAACTGCATAGAAGCACATTTTTCCTCTTTGGAGGAGATAGAAGACCTGTAAGCGAAAGTAAATGTCTTTTTTGTTGTACTAGTATAATTGGCCTTGTAGGTTCGCGATTGTGTAGTAGTTGGTCCGTGGCATATATGGATCCGTATGTATGGCATATTTCGGTGATCTTAATTGAAACATTTATCTACCCACCTATCTATCTTATCTTTGCTTTACATTAGGTCATCTTCTTCGGTAGGTATTGGTTTTGTCACTTGTGTTGTGTAGTAGACTTTGGTTCTCAATACTTGCAACTCACAAGAAAGCGTATTTGTAAAAATATAACTAGGATTAACTCACAGATCAGCCGTCTTAGCTCAGCTGGTAGAGCGCATGGCTTTTAACCATGTGGTCGTGGGTTCGATTCCCACAGACGGCGAATAATTGATTTTTCTTTTATGAAAACTTCCAATGTGCAGTTCATAATCTCTTCTTTAGTCCCACATCGTTTGCATAATGGTGGTGAAGCACTTAGGAACGCAGATAAAACGCCAACTGGAAGAATTTCAATGCATACCTTTCTCGGCCTTTTGGCTAAGATCAAGTGTAGTATCTGTTCTTATCAGTTTAATATCTGATACGTGAGCCATCGGTTCACACGATATTAAATTAATATTTTGAAGGGGAAAGACCACTACAGTAGCTTGCTGCTGGGTCTTTCAAGCATTGCCTAAGGCTTACACTACATCTTAGCCCCGGTGCACCCCACCAAACTTAGTCTAATTTACGAAGAAAATTTGTTATCCCTCAAAGTTGATGTGCCCTCAGAATGTTCTTTTGGTAAAGAGCAGTAGCAGAACTGCAGAAGTACTCTGTTCATCATCAACTAGAAAAAATAAGAGCACAATACAAATGGCATGTCCAAATAATAGCAATAGGTGTTTAAAAATGAATGAATGTAGCTAAACTGTAGGTTCATCAGCATTCATTACAACCATGACTAAGCAGTTCTCTGCCAAGCACATAAAAGTGGAATACAAATAAACTGTAACAAAAAATCAGTATTGACACCATGGCTTCCCTATTCTTTACTTGTTCTTACATTTGATTTCCCAATCTTCAACAGCCTATCAATCAAAATATAAAAGACTTGGCGATTTCAGATGAAAATGTCTGTTCTGATCATTTATTTATGATCAGGCTCTATTAGAACAGTTTTATAATAAAAAATGATAAGGCTTGTGGCTGATGATGCTGGATTATGATGGCTAGTAAAATCAAGATTGATAACCCATCCCTATCATATATCGGAATTCCTCGTATACACATAATCCCTTGATAGACTATTTGAAGAAAGTTGGACGCTTTAGCAATTTAATTTAGGGAAAATGACCATATCTACAAATATGTAGATCACATTTTTCAGCTTAGAAAAATTGATACGTATGGAGTAAGAAGCATGAGCCTAACCTTTATATCAAGAGGTATCTAACATTTGAAATTCTGAGTGGCAGACTCTGGAGCTCCTAGACCTCTGTGAACAAGCAGGATGTGCAGCATAAGCTAGCTGATTATACATAAGACATGGAAACCTCATACTTACTTTCTTTAAGGACAAGACTTTCGTAGGGCGTAAGCTTGGGAGGTGAAGCTCAGTTAGAGGGCATCAAAGTAGCTGGTGAAGAAGATGTGATTCAGATAAGCCGGCCGAATAAGAACCGCTTCTCTCTTTTGAAGGTGTTCTAGACCAGTATTGTTGTGTTATCCTAATGTAATTACATTTTATGAATGATCAAATAGGAAGATACTCAGAATATGTAAGAGATGAATTGGATGTTGTCCGTTGAGTGAGGGAGGATTTGGATTTGGAGTTTGCAACTTGTGATTGTGATGTTTTTTCTGTGTGCCCTTGTTCTGCGGGGGAGCAACTTATTAGTATTAATAAAAGCTCCTCGAGGGGATTTGAGTGGTGCAATTTAATGATTCCTATTATTTAACAACGGTTCTTGTCCTTGTGTTGATTGAGAAATGCTTCCAGAGAAGTTCAATAAGGTATAGCTTCAATATGGGGGGCAGCTCAGCTATTAATTAAGTCCTGTGTTTAGTCTGTCTTACCAGAATTCTATTTTGAAAAACCAACGACACATAAGCCTCTCAATCTTTAGTCCCACATCGTTTCGTCTATAAAAGTTGAAAGAATCATAGCATCTATAAAATGTGAGGCCCTTCACAAAATAATTCATACCTTTCTCGGCCTTTTGGCTAAGATCAAGTGTAGTATATGTTCTTATCAGTTTAATATCTGATACGTGAACCATCGGTTCACACGATATTAAATTAATATTTTGAAGGGGAAAAGCCACTACAGTAGCTTGCTGCTGGGTTTTTCAAGCGTCGCCTAAGACTTACACTACATCTTTGGCCTGGCGCACCCCACCAAACCTTAGTCTATATTGTTCTTTGTAGATGGTCTGTCCTTTACTAGACTTGGTTGTAGCCTTCTATATTCTTGTCCAGAATGGACTGCTGTAAATTTGCTACTCAGGAGATAAAGCTTTGGCCCTTGAGGCCTCAAACAGCATCGCAATCCTGTAAATCAATTACAATTGTGCCAAGTGTTCTTGTGAATTTTCTATATTAAATCATAAAGGTGAACCTGTAAGTGGTGGAGAGACACTCAGATAGTTTTTTAGTGTACCACCCATACCTAAGAAATTTACCTCAACAGTTTCTACTGTAAATATCACCCATACCTTCCCTTTGACCTTTGAAGCCTCAGGCAGCATCAAAATCCTGCATAACCCTTGGGATAAAGCCTAAAGGATTAAATACTCGGATAGAAACAGAAGCAATTCACTCTTCTGAGATAACCAAAAACATAATCAAACAGTGTGCATCTGGCCAGAATCAAACAGTGGATCTATAAAATCCAGTAGAACATGTCATATATATACAGCAGTGCAGACAGTAAAATCAATTTCAGTTGCAAATTAACTCAATCATCATCGACATCTGATGTGGTCCTCATCCGATACTGCCTCCCTGCTTTATGGGAAGTGCTCTTCCCATTACCGTGTGATGATTCGGTTTCATCTTCCTCCATCGCACAAACTTCATCTTCTTGGTTGTCCTCATCATCAATGCTAACAAGAGAGGCCTTTGTGTGCTTAAGCTCTTCTTCTTTCTCAGCCCTGGTACTGCTCCCTGATTTTGCAGCTTCACTTTTCTTTCTTGGAACAAAAGTAATCGACTTTGGCAGTTCTGCAGGGAGGCCATCTGAACTGTTCGAGCTCTTCAATGATTTGAGGAAGTCGAAGCAGGCTTTCCGATTGGCTTGTTCGTCCAAGTCATCGGATGAATCAAACACATACTGAGTGTACTTCGAAGGGTTCTTTAAATAATCGGGGACAGCTGAGGAGAAATCTCCAGATGGAGCAGCAGATACTTTCTTTACCACTGCAGGGGAAGATTCCATTTGGACATCTTCAGATTCTGCTGGGGGGTCCTCTATGAATTGAGGATCAAACCTGACACGTTTCTGGCTCTTGGGATCGGCTTTGTCCTTCCTCTTCAAAATTGACTTCACGTTCAAATCCTCTTCAGATGGCTGCATACCTACAGATTGTGTACTTGGCTTTGAGACCTTCAAAGGATCAATATTTCCGGCTGCTTCTTCATCTTCTTGCAATCTGATCTTTGCAGCCATGTGGTTAGCACGAGGGTCCTTGGTGGCATCTCTAAACGAGACTGGGAGCTCATCGCCATGATCCATATCTATTCCATATCCATTTATTTCATGCATAAATATCCTATCTCCAGCCTTCTCTTTACCAACTGCTACTTTATCATACTGATCCTCCTCCTCCTGCAATAATTAAAAGCCAATTAGCATTTTCACATCTAGATACTATGCATGTATATATGGATCCAAAGCATCAACAAGGGATGATGAAACACAAAATCCAAATAATGACCTGAGAAATACAGACCTGGCCCTCCTCAGATGAGTTTATTAATTTTTAATGAGAGTATGAGACAAAGAAGCTACAGAAATTCACAGCAGTAAAAGTTTTATAACTTGTATGAAGTCCAATTACCCTACCACCAAGTGAACAAATCTTGGGATAACTTTCGTCATATTGTGGTGCTTTGCTAAAACAACAACAAATCAGGCATCAATATTTGAATTCCTTGGTGATACTCAAAGATAACTTAGGGTTAGGACTAGGACTAGGAGCTCATGATAGAAAGACATGCTTATTGGAACTTATAAGCAGATATAGATACTTATGATATGCTATACGTAGGATTCTTAAAAAAATTTGTTAAACCCTTAAGCTATATCTTATATCTCACCCACCTATTGATTTCAAGTCCGGATTTTACAGTTCGTGGCTGTGATACATCCCAATTCAATCTTGGTAGAACAGGTACATCAAGAGAATTCAATAATTACAAGAAAAAGATATAATTTTAAGGAGACCAAACATGAGTTTTAAGGAGACTAAACATTCACTTTCAATAACAAATAATAATCATCCAGTCTTGTGAACAACTTGTTCTACTGTACATAGATTTGAGCCAATAATAGTTCCAGAATGCAATTTTTTGAGCCACTGACGAGCAGCTAAAAAAAACCAATAGGGATTTCTCAACAATCTGTCATTGTCTAAATCATGGAGTACTGGAACCAGAATTGTATTACCGCGTATTTTTATATAGACTATTGGAAATCCAAGGCAAAGGATGCTCGTTCTTAGTTCTTCTGCCACAAAGAGAGATGCACTCAAAACATTACAACTACGGCAGTGAATTGTCCATTACTTTATGTTGCTGCAAATTGCCTTTCAAATATGAAATTATACTACTCTACTGAAGAAGGTGAAGAACGCCAAATCTTAGCTAAGCCTCTCACATGCAAAAATCACAGCCAAGTAAATTAAGAGCAGACAATGAAAAGTTGCAGCATACCTCGTAATCAAGAGTACAGTCACGGCCAATCGAGGACCTGATCTCCCACTCCTCTTCGTTGTAATCATCTGGCTTAGCAACTTGACTCAATGACTCACTCTCCTCCTTGTCTTCCAAGTCCCCATCCCCTAGGTCCTCGAGATCTTTCTCAAGCTGCCTGCGAAAGTCCGCTGGGCCTTTCGATCGGCGCCCCGGCGGGGGGCCCTCAGGCTCGGGACTTCCTTTGTCCCGGTTCCACTCCTTCTTCTCGACCTCGTCGTCAGTAAGGCACCAGAGCGAGCGTAAGGAGGCATCCGTCGACGCAGACGGCAAGACCTTGGCAAATTGATCAGAATTGAAGATCCTGTCGACACGAACTTTGAAGGTGTCTTCCATGGCGGTTCCGAAGGTGGCTGGTAAGTTGAAGCTAGGGCTTCCGAAAGGACTGACGGTGGATGGTTCTGGTGTTGTCCGACGTAGAAAGCCGAAGCCGACTTCCTCCGATTTAGATTGGGGAGTGTGTTATAAAGCAACACGCCTGTCCGCCTAACGAACCGACCTTCCTCGGTTGTGGGCCGTTGAATCCTACCAATCTTTTTGGGCCAATCCGACCGTTCAAGTCAAATAAAGCCATGAGACTTAAGAGCCTTTACAATTGTGAACTTAATTTCTCATACCACGTTCAACTCATTAGAGTAGAACTATAACACAAAAATCTACACTAAATTAAACCATCCAATAGTAGATATTAATGTATTATGATTATTAAAAATACTCTTAATATAAGATTTTTTTCAAAATACTATATATAATATTTTATATATATAAATATAACATAACACATGAATGTGATATTAGTTTTTGACTGATTTTATATTAATAAAATACCGAAAAAATTGGGAATATATATATACAACTCTTAGCGTGTATTCAATTTTAGGTCAAATATTCACATTCCAACTTTGACTTACATGTGTGGTCATCTCGAAACTCAGCGCTATTAAGGTCATAGTTCACTTATTTACGTACTATAATTTTTTGAGATTGTAAAAATCATGCATTTCTAATTTTTAAATCCTAGACACACTCTTAAATGGTAAAATTAAAAACATGCTAATTTTTTTTTTTGCCATCGCAATATAAATCCACATAAATAGAGTAGGTAGATTGAATTAGTACAACCTTAACGACACAAACAACTTCTAGTTTTTAATTTTTAGATGACCATACATGTCGCTCAAAATTGTACTTTGAATGTTTGAGCCATGATTTATTAACTTTAAATAAGTAACAAATAAATAAAAATTAGATAAAAAAAAGTAGAAAACAATATATATTTCTTTCCTATTAATTACTACGTATATTTGTTTATTTTTTACGTTTTTTTTAAACACCATCATACTATTGACTTCTATTTTCGAAGTAAATATCAAACCCATAGAAAAATTATCAATTACATAAATTTTAGGATTTATATATTTCATTGACATACTATAATTTGGCTGTTAATAGATTTTTTACCGGGTAAATTTTTCCCCCGGTAAACGTAATATAAAAAATAAGTTAAGCTTGAAAAAAAAAAATTAAATTAAATTTTACATACAATATTTCATCGTGAAAGAAAAAAGTGATTTGAAAGAGGTGTGAATCGCTTATATCTTCTTAATCGACGTATATATGTTCTTCGCCGATAGACATTTAATGATTCATCATCAGTAGTAATTTCAGTTTTGTTATTATTTAACTTATTTAATATTAAAAATGAATGATTGCTGCTTGTGTTATTATCTGACATAATTATGCAAAATTATATATGTGTGTGCGCGCGCGTATACGTGTAAAATCAAAGAGAAAAGTGATACAGTTGAATAAGAAATATTAAAAGATTGGCACCATCATGAACAGTATGAGGTGAGTTCCTACTAGTGAGAACTATACCACTTATTTTTACTCGATAATGAAAACACTGCTTAACTCGACCGAGTTAGAGCGAAAAATTAGTCATTACCGATAATGACCTCATATAAAAATTGCAAAGGATCCAATATAAAAATTATAAATGAAATTACTAACATATATTGTTTAGTAGTTTAGTTGATATTGCGCGCATAAATTTAATTGCCTCATCCATGGTTAAAATCTCATCCTCACACTTTTCCTCAAGTTTTAAACTAAAATTTAAAAATATTTTTACCATCATTATAATAGGTTTTAATCTAATTTTTTTTTTTTTTATTAATTGTTGTTCATTTGCTTTAATTAATGTCTCATTCTTTATCTTCACATGTCATTGAAAAATATTTCTTCGTATTTACAGCAAGAACATCATTAACTTTTATTTATCTTAATTTAATTGATGTTTCTTTCTTTGACTGACCATGAACAATTGCAAATTTTATTATGTTCTTTATATTTGTATCTGATAATATCTATTTTGAAGTTTTTTTTTTACTCATTATTAGTATATATATATATAGTTATACTTTAACAGTTTTGTTAGAGAATTTTTGTTATCCGACCTGAAATTATATTTTATCCGACCATTTTTTGTAACTATAAAAAATTTATTGTCCACCCACTGACCACTAGATCCTGGATTCGTCACTGATCCTAGTTGCGCCTAGTGGCAACATTTTACAACAACGTATTATAAACAAAATATCTTCCTTTCATATGATATATAATATGACAAGTAAATTAATTTGAAATATATATACATTAAAATAATATATTTTTTTTTAAAGAATTATGTATTTAATAATATATATATATATATATATATATATATATATATATATATATATATATATATATATGAAATTTTAGAATATTTAAAATTTCGAACTAACGGTTGTCATATGATGAAAAAAAAAACGAGTTTGAAAACTTTGAAATTGATTCGGAGTTAAACGTAGTAATTTTGGTTCATATCATTATTTAACTTACTTTTTTTTGCTGATTAAACCTTCATTCAAAACACACAAATGTACCACACAGGGGTAGAAAGTCCTGATCATTAACAAAAAACATATAAAGATAGGGCGGGGGTGTAAACACCCAATTATTAGGACACGACTTCTTTCTAGTCTGGATCGCAATTCGCGAATTCATTCGCTTCACGTCGGACAAAAGACCACTGTAGTATAGGAACCCGCTCGTCTATGGACTTCAAATTCGCTACTTGCGTCGATATCCACCAATCGACATCTCGTTCCGTTCCCCGAAGGCTCTAGATCGCCAGTAGAGAGTCTGATTCGAATATAACCTTATTCCAACCTCGATTGATCACAATGTGAACACCCATTTGTAAGCTCGCAACCTCTAACTCCAACAACCCAGATATATCACTAGTTCGGTTGAACCTGTCAATGACCACACCATCCCATGTTCTCGCAAGTCCGGCCATGACACTCCGATTAGTTCACCAATCCCACGAAGCATCGCAATTTACCTTGATCACCCCTTCATGTGAAGGTGTCCATCGAGGGTTTACTGTATGTATCAAGGCCGTGCTGTCCCAGCCGAGTAACACGATTCTCACGAGTTGACCAATAGTCCCGAAAATCCCTTAGTCTTCTCAGAAGCACGCCTAGCACACGATGTTGCATTGTTATACATGACACTGCACCTCTCCTTTAAAATATCCCAACAAGTTGCCCCGATAATTGAAGGATTAAAAAATAAATTAAACAATTGCTAAAGAAAAATAATGCACGGAAGCACCAATAATTTAAAATAATGTTAGACAAACCTGCTAGAATCCTTTAAAAGTATCCATGCTTTAGATTTTTTTTTTTTCAAAATAATCTTCAATATAAAACATTAATTAATTGTTATGACATACTCAACTCAATTTATTGAGAAAAAAAAAGTAATAACGTAATACTAGCTTAACTCGAACAAAAGATATAAATATGTATCGAAATTTTAAAAGGTGATGTTATTTTAAATTACCTAAAATAATTATTAAATTCAAAATAATCTAACTTTGTCACTCAAAAAATATATATAAGAGCATCCACAATGGTTTTACATAAATTGTATTCTTTAAAGTTGCCACGTAGACATTTATGTACACTTTAAGTAATACGTAAATTTAAGACACGCGTAAAAAATATTTTCTCTGCAATCGTATTACCTAAATATATTCCTTAAATATATTTTATTATTAAATTTTCCAACAACCACCAATAAGATATTAGCATTAATTATAAAATGAATTAATTTATAATAAAAAATTGGTTACGTAATACATAGTGCATTACTTAAATTTAAGGAATGCTTTATGTAAAAACATAAATTTACGTGTGGGTCCCATCTTTAAGGAATGCTATGTAAAACCACTGTAGATAGTTTTTGTTGCTTTACTTAAATAAACATGTAGGGCCCACGTTTACGTAATCTTTACGTAATACCACTGAGGATGCTCTAAGAGACATTAAATGAAGTTAATTCCTGACTTCTTCATTTTTATGAATGATTTTTTATTAATTTAATCGTATATTTAACTGAGAAGAATCATGAGATAGTTTGACTAGAATCATAATACTTTAAGATTAAACACGGTTAAAATTTATAAATGATCTAGATTATTTAACTTTAGTAGGATTAGAATTTTCAAATATATTCAGATCGACATCTAATGAGTAATAACCTTGCATATATAAAGTTTAAACTATTTTGAATTTGTATAATCTTTTTATAGATAATTTATGGATAATGATCAAATCAAACTGACTTTTTCCTGCTAAATAAATAAATACTATATTATTATATATTTATATACAGAAGAACGCAGAGACTGAAGACGCACTCTTAGGCTAGCTAGTCGACGTACATTTCCACCCAACCCAAGTATCTCTCTTTCCCTCTCTCAACTACCAGACAAACGGTCCCCATTACGCCATTACCGATTGACATGTAAAGCTTCTTCACTTATCTGTCCGCAAAGCCTTTCACTCAAAGTTTAATTTACAGGCCATGGCGATTCAACTGTTCATTTTCCTGGCCGTGTTGGCCCTGGCCGGTGTAGAGTCAAAGTTCATCGCCTACGACACTTCCGCCGGAATCGATCCTCGGAAACTCAACGTCCACTTGGTTCCTCACACTCACGACGATGTTGGTTGGTTGAAGACTGTTGATCAGTACTATGTTGGCTCCAATAATTCAATTCAGGTCTCTTCTATTTCTCTTATCTCCCTGCCCTCGACGTGTTAGCTTAATTTGTACTTTCTGTTGATCATTCTATATCCTCTCTGACGAGGAGACTGCTAAATTATGTGAAGTGTGGTTCTAATTAGGAAATTTTTACAAAAAATGTACTAATACTGTCAAAACGTAATAATTCCAGTGCTGATGATTATCTGTTTCGTGTTGCCAGGGAGCATGCGTGCAAAATGTGCTGGATTCTTTAGTGCCTGCGCTTCTGGCAGACAAGAACCGGAAGTTCATATATGTTGAACAGGCAAGTTCTTGCTTTGTCTTGCATATGAATATTAAAGTCTGTTTCTTATGGATTAAATTAAGCATATAGAATCAAAAGGTTGGAGTGGGTTTCAGCTAAAAAGTGAATGCACTGTTCTTAGGTTTTGGAGTGGAATTTTGACTACATTGATCATGAAAGGTGAAATTTTGGTTGGACGCCAAACTCAGAATTTTAGTTTTGGGACATTTAGATGGAGAATTGAATTCATGATCAATTTTGTATTAGCTAAGGCTAGATTTGATCTTTCCAGCAATGGGTGATGCAACTCTTAAGGATTTGGTAATATCTCAAATAATATTATTGGTCAGAGCTTGACGTTAACTTGATTGATGCAGGCATTTTTCCAGCGGTGGTGGGATGATCAAAGTGAGACAGTCAAAAGTATTGTCAAGCAACTTATTAACTCAGGTCAACTGGAGCTCATGTAAGTTGATTATCAGACCTGTTCATGCTTATCAGATCTTGTTTGAATAATCAGGTTCTCTAAATACATACAGTAGCATCTAGGCTTATCAGAATCAGCGAGTTAGTTTTGTTGTTTTTTGTCATATCTCCTTAAGCCTATGACATTTTATTGTAGAAATGGTGGTATGGTAATGCATGATGAGGCAGCACCACACTATATTGATATGATTGATCAGACAACTCTTGGACATCGATTCATCAAGGAGGAGTTTGGTGTAACACCCAGAATTGGCTGGCAGATTGACCCTTTCGGCCATTCTGCAGTGCAGGCCTATCTGTTGGGTGCAGAAGTAAGACTGTTAATACCTTGATATGATTTTTACTGTAGAAAAGGAAAAAACGATGTTCATTTCGGGATGACAACAATATTTCTTCAAAGATATTCATTTATTTGTTAGGCCAATATCTTCAGATGTATCAGATCACTGTAATTGCACAGTATATGCTGAATAGCCATGATAATAGTCCCCCATAACAGTGAATTACAATCACAGCTTTTATTAATTCTTGCTGCTATTTTCTCTTCACTGTGAAGAATGCTGGCCACACTCAAATTTAAAATATTCCAATTCCTTTAGGTTGGATTTGATTCATTTTTCTATGGGCGAATCGACTACCAAGATCGTAACAAGCGTAAGGATGAGAAGAGTCTCGAAGTTGTTTGGCGTGCCTCTAAGAGCCTTGGTTCTTCTTCACAGGTGAAAAGCATAGATAACTAGTATTACATGTCATCATTTTAATTTGATGCACACAAAATTCTGTTGGTATTAGATTATTAGTGTCCTGAGTATAAAGTCCAGAAAATGTGAACCGTATAGCTAATGAAATCATGATTTTGAATTCTTGTAGATCTTTGCTGGTGCTTTTCCTGAAAATTATGAGCCTCCGTCTGGATTCTATTTTGAAGTTAATGATGATTCCCCTGTTGTTCAGGTAAAACACGGAAATAGTTTTATTTAATTGACTTTCCTTCGACTAAAGTTTCTTTGTATGTTTGATTTCTCTTTCTTGGCGACTAAAGGATAATCCCAAATTATTCGATTACAACGTCCATGAGAGAGTGAACGACTTTGTTGCAGCTGCTCTAGCTCAGGTACCTTCTCCAACAACGAAGTAAACCTGTTTATCATGGTTCTTAGATGTTTTAATAATGTTGTATCATTCCAGGCCAATATCACTCGGACAAATCACATAATGTGGACAATGGGAACAGATTTCAAGTATCAATATGCCCACACATGGTTCAGGAATATGGATAAGCTAATTCATTATGTCAACAAGGTAAGCAGTTGGTGCTACCATGAGTGTAGTTGGAGTATTGCTTCTTGATTTACTAGCTCATTTGCATATTTTTTGTCTCAACCTTCTTTTTGTCCATAAAATACTTTCAGGACGGGCGTGTTAATGCACTATATTCCACTCCATCCATATATACCGATGCAAAGCATGCAACAAAGTCAGCTTGGCCACTCAAAACTGGAGATTTTTTCCCGTAAGTTGCACTTGTGGAGTTACTACTGCTGTGAGAACTAAAATATATATTTACTTTCGAGCATCTATCAAACCAGGTATGCAGATCGTGCAAATGGTTTTTGGACAGGATACTTCACAAGCAGACCATCTTTGAAACGTTATGTTCGACTGTTGAGCGGATACTATTTGGTACAAACTTTTTTTACCATTAGCAAAAACACTAATCTGTTTAGTCTCCCGTTAGGATCCTGATTGTGTTATTCTATTATACATCATTAGGCGGCAAGACAGTTGGAGTTTTTTAGAGGCAAGAGTACTTCAGGTCCCAACACAAACTCATTGGCTGACGCATTAGCAATTGCACAGCATCATGATGCAGTCAGTGGCACTGCAAAGCAGCATGTTACAAATGATTATGTAAAACGCCTTGCGATAGGCTATGCAGAGGTAAGATACTCCTTATAGTAGAGAGGCCTATGTACTTTTCTGGTGTATGAATTTGAATAACATCATTTGTTCCTGAAGGCTGAGGCAGTTGTTGCATCTTCACTTGCACACATGGTGGGTTCAACTTCACAAAAAGATGACGGATATGCAACCGTGAAATTCGAGCAGGCAATATTTGCCCTAATTCACTTCCTTGTTTAGTTTTATGTGTGTAGATTAATGTACTAATTATTATTGTTTTAATTATTTCAGTGTCCACTTCTGAACATAAGCTATTGCCCTCCATCAGAAACTATCCCCTCCCATGGAAAGAACTTGGTAAGTACAACGACCGAATGCAACAAATATATATATATTTACCGGTACGTTCTCTGAGATTATATTATTTGTTAATTTAATATCATATTTTGGTGTTGTAGATGGTTGTTGTTTACAATTCTCTTGGATGGGAGAGAGAAGATATTATTCAAATACCTGTAACAACGGAAGAGGTGTCTGTTCATGATGCTGACGGGAACGTGGTCGAATCTCAGCTTATTCCCATTTCACACGCACATCAAAAGTTGAGAGCCTTTCACGTGAAGTCTTACTTGGGTAAAAGCTCCGGTTCGGCTCCAAAGTATTGGCTAGTCTTCAAAGCATCCTTACCAGCTCTCGGTTTCACCACATACTCCATTTCAAATGCAAATGGAAAAGGTTTGTTTGTTTTTACTATTTTTAATAGTGATCTTGTTTAAAGCGTAATTTACATGAAAATCTTCTCTCTGTAGGTGCTTCCACATATAAAATAAGTACATTTTCGGGCCATACTAATAACAAAAAGTCCAGCTTCAGCATTGGTCAAAGGAATCTCGAGCTCCAATTCTCTCGTGGAGGCAAACTTTCTCATTATTCTGACACCAGGAATTTGGTATGCCATATATGTGACTTTCATCAAAGCTAAATATTGTTTATGGCGAAATAATGTCTCAAACTTTATCCATTAGGTCGATGGAGACGTGGGCATCTCTTATAGTTATTATGGTGGATCAAATGGAACTAAAGAAGATCCTCAGGTTAATGTTTCAAACTTTTTATTTAACTGTCATTGCATGACCATCTACATTACCATAATTTTTTAATACTTTTTGTGTAATCTCAGAAATCAGGAGCCTATATCTTTCGACCTAATGGCACTTTTCCAATATATCCTGAACGACGACATGTAAGGATTTATTTGAATTGAAATATCAAATTTTTTATGAAGAGTGTAGTTCCAGAATTAACCTTGTAAAATTGCAGGCTCATGTTACTGTTGTTCGAGGGAATCTAGTAGATGAAGTGCATCAGCAAATAAATTCATGGATATACCAAGTAATATATTTGCCTTATAATTGCTGTTTTACTAAGAAATCATCTCTAGTTTGGTCGCACTAATAGTTTATTATGCAGGTTACTCGGCTTAACAAAGCAAAGGAGCACGTTGAAGTTGAATTCATTGTATGCGTATTTAACTATCTACTTTAGCTTGTCATTTTGACAGTTCTATCCCTTGGTCAGTTTCACTGAAATATTTGTTTCAGGTTGGGCCGATTCCTATCGATGATGGAATGGGGAAAGACATTGCAACTCAAATTTCGACCTCCATGCCCACCAACAAGACCTTCTACACAGATTCTAGTGGACGGGATTTTATCGAAAGGGTAAAATTTTAAACTGTTGTTTACAATTTACTCAGTTATTGTATCAGGCCCAACAGTAAATCCGACCTCCCTTCACATTTTTTTTGCCATGACTACATCAACTATCAATTTGCAGATCCGTGATTATAGAAGTGACTGGGATCTTGAAGTACATCAACCAGCAGCTGGCAATTACTACCCGGTAAGTTAATTCTCACAAAGTTATTAAATTTCCTGCAATTTTCTAGCTACGCCCTTGTACTGATATGTAGTTGTGTATTTCTCTCAGATCAATCTTGGAATATACATGAAAGATGATGAGAAAGAATTCTCTGTCTTGGTGGATCGTTCAATTGGCGGATCAAGCTTGTCTGATGGACAAATCGAACTAATGCTGCATAGGTAATTCATCTTATATATCTTTGTTATGTTATCAATATTCATAGAAACTATTAATTACCTGAATCTTGATAAATTCTCTTGCAGGAGATTGGTCCTAGATGATTCTAGAGGTGTAGATGAGGCTCTGAACGAAACTGTCTGTGCTGGTGACAAATGCACTGGACTAATCGTAAAAACCCCGTGTTACCAATCTCTGCTATTATATATTTTACATTAATTATCTAATCTCTTACTTAGATTTTGTTTCTTTTAGGTCCAAGGTAAATATTACTTCAGATATGATACTCTTGGAGAGGGATCGAAGTGGCGCCGAACTTTTGGCCAAGAGATATATTCTCCACTCTTATTAGCCTTTGCAGAACAGGTACCAAACAAAAAACAGTTTTGGCCAAGAAAAAAAATATACCGGTCTCGTGAATCTGCAAAAAGATCAGAAACATTAAAATTGCTTCTTTGTACATCAGGATGGGGATGATATGAAGAATTCTTGCATAACCACCTTCTCAGGGATCGATTCCTCATACACATTACCCAAAAACGTTGCTATTATAACACTGGAGGTGAATTTCTTTCGATGAATAGATCCGCCATTAATTTTGTACCAAGTTTGCTCAAAAGCTGAAAAGCATGAATCTGCACAGGAATTGAGTTACGGTAAAGTTCTGCTCCGATTGGCGCATCTATATGAGGTTGGGGAGGACAAGGATCTCTCTGTGATGACAACTGTAGAACTAAAGAAGCTCTTCCCTGGGAAAAAGGTATATAGGGTTCATAAATCAGTGACTTGGGTTCTAAGAAATCACTATCCATTAACTAAGCGAGTTTGTTTTTGTTTCTTGGGATCTACACCACTGCAGATTGCGAAGGTGACGGAGACGAGCTTATCTGCAAACCAAGAAAGAGCAGAGATGGAGAAGAAGAGGCTCGTTTGGGAAGTAGAAGGTGGTTCGAAAGAAGCGTCGAAGAGGGGTAGGGCGGTGGATCCTAGTGAGTTAGAGGTGGAGCTTTCTCCAATGGAGATCCGAACCTTTATCGTCGAGTTGGGTCAAGTTGAGGAGCGAGGAGGGTTCGATGCGTGAATTCTGGGGTTTCCATGTAAGAAATGCCCAATCCCCAGCTAGTTGGAAAGAGTTTCTTTCTGCAATTGTAAGACCAAGTTTGAGTTTTGTACATAGTATGTGCGAACAATAATAATAAGAAGAGTTAATTAGCTATGGTACTTGTGTTTTCTCCATCTTATGTTAATCATTTTTTTTTCACTTCGATTAATGGTTACTTAAGTATCAAAATACTTAAATATCAAAATGTTGATAATTAATTTTTCCATTAACTTAGCAATGCTACTAGGCATACACAGTAAGTAATTGTGTTTTCACAAGATCTGACCGGAATAAGCTCATTGTTTGATTTATAGTAAAATGATAATTTTTGAATATGATGAAGATGAATATTCATAAACAATAGGGTTAAAAAGTTTTTTTTACAACATATTTAACCAAAATTAACTTTTTGTGCATTTTTTTTAAGACTTTTGGAGTTTTGGTGCTTTATTAGTATACAGTTAAGTAGCACGCGTCTTGCACTAGATCATCCATTTAATTTTCATTTTTTTTACTGTTTAGTCCCCCAATTTGTATCCCAAATTTATAAGTTAATCCCTAAACAATTCCAATTGGACCCTAGGTTCAATTGATCTAGTCAGGGTCCGACCTATGGCTGGTCAGACCCTGGTCAGGGTCCCTTGACCTGGGCGACTCTAACCAGGGTCTGACCCATGGTTGGGTCCGATCCTGTTAGGGTCTCCAAACTTGGGAGACTGTAACCAGGGTTCGACCCATCCATCAGTCGGACCCTGGCTAGGTCAATTAGACCTGGGGCCCGATTGAAATTGTTTATGTACTAATTTATAACTTATGAATAAAATTTGAGGGACTAAACTGAAAACAATACAAATTAGAAGGCTGGTCATGTGCAAGACACGTGCTACTTAACGATCAAAACTAACAGATGCACAAAAAGTCTACAAATTGTAAACGTATTACACCAAAAGTCTACAAAAGAAAAATATTGCACCAAATGCCAATTTTAATCAAATAGGTAATACCAAAATACGCTTTAACCCTAAAGAATATCAATTGGATCCAAATTCGAATTGGTTCCTGGTCTAGTCGAGGACCATTATGTTCGGGCCGTCGTGGGCCGTCGTTGATCTTCTCATTATCACATTATTATTTTCGTTTAAATTTTTGTAATATATATAATAGGGTTAAAGGGTCTTTTGGTGTCACATGTTTAACCACGGTTGGTTTTTGGTGGCATAAGTTTTATCTTATAGGCTTTTGGTGTCTTATGTTTGGAAGGTTGTATATTTTTGGTGTTTTGTTAGTCAAGAATTAGTTTGACCGTTAAATACTTTTATTTTATTCAATTTAGTCCTCGAATTTATATTCCTAAGAATTAATATTTACAATTTAGTCCCTACAGTTTGCTCCAGTCACCGTCGAAAGCCTCTGGCCACCACCGGCCACGAATAGAACCGGCGGCCATGAAATAGACCGGCCACCACCCCAATTCGTGATGTCCGACCTCAATTGATGGTGGACACTGCAATTGGGACCGGCCACCACCAATTGGTGGTGGCTACAACCCTAATCGGGGCCCCCTGGTCTAATTGAGCCACATAAGATTCAGTCGGAGTCCTTTGTGGCTCTGGTCGGGGCTTTATGGCTCCGACCGGAGACACAAAAGGCTCCGACTGAGCAAAACACTCTTAAATGGTTCACGGTCGCTCGATTATTTGAATTTCAATTTTGAAGATTTGAAGTTGGATCAATGATGCTTTTGTATTATATACTAATGAGTCGGGTCAATCATGCCCTCATAACATTCTCGAAGTTGGCTTAATCATGCCATGTTTTATCGTCACGACAATACTGCACGCGTAGTGCGGGCTAATATATATATAATATTCCACAGAAACCGTATATATGGTTATTATATTACTCCAACGTTAGTATAAGTAAATTTAATTTAAATTTAAATAAATAAAAATGTCCGAATCCTAGAGGTGCCGCAAGAACGAGAACAAGAATGCGATCTGTAGCGTATAATAAATCAAGCAGCACGTGGAACCTCGGCCAATAAATACCGAAATCAGCAGCTTTCATTTCTCCAATTTTTCCTCCGCTGCTGCTGCCGTTCTTTGCAGTTCACAGCCATGGAGAATTCGCGGCAGTCTCTGATCCCTAGCTTCCTCTACACATCTTCCTCCTCCAGGACCGTGTTCTTGGAGAAACTGCTCGACTCGAGCGCCAGAGCCGTTGCTCCCTCACCGGACCCTACAATGGACAGTTCACCTGCCGATAATCAGTCAGGCTTCTTGGTTCCAGCTCCGAGCGAGCCGAGGAAGAAAATCGAGATGTACTCGCCGGAATTCTATGCTGCTTGTACAGCCGGTGGAATTCTCAGCTGTGGCCTTACTCACATGGCTGTCACTCCTCTTGATCTCGTCAAATGCAACATGCAGGTTGGCATTCGTAGATCTGCACTGATTTCGACTGTCATTTTGTTACGTTGCTTGCTAATAGTTTTAATCGCGTTTTATATCCGCCACTGCTATTATTTGAGTTGCTTCTTGTTCTTGAATTTTGCTGGATTGTGCCTTTCCGTTCTTGAATTTTGCAGTAGTTCTAGTAGTAATTGTCTCTCCTAGTGTCTATACATGTCTGTTGAACTTAAGGACCTCACTTCTTGTTGCGTATTGTTTCTGATCATTCTAACTTGTGATTCGGTATTGAAACAAGAGGTGTTGCTTCAGTAGAGTTGAGCTCATGGCTACCGCTAATTTCATCTACTATTCTTGTATTCGTTACAGTTTTGAGGGTTATGATTCCTCTGAGGTTTTGCCATGCTTCAGATATACCTGCAGAATTGCTTGAACATTTTCAAATCATATGATGATTCTGCTGTCATAATAATATAATATGAATTGCTGTGAATAAACATTTTGAATCCATGCCATGTGTACCGGCAGATATCACCATTCTCATAACTCCATCACATTATGATTTATTTTGCTCAAAATGAGAGCTTCCAAGTGTTAATAACTATTTTAATTTGTTACTATTATCACCATGCTCTAATATATCTTATTCCCTTATAGTTACATTGTTGAACCTCTATTATTAGGAATGTTAGTTAAGGTCTCTTATTGGATTTTCTCAGATTGACCCTGCAAAATACAAGAGCATCTCATCTGGCTTTGGAGTTTTGCTCAAGGAGCAGGGAGTGAGAGGGTTTTTCAGAGGTTGGGTACCGACACTACTTGGATATAGTGCTCAAGGAGCATGCAAATTCGGGTTCTACGAGTTCTTTAAGAAGTACTACTCTGACATTGCTGGACCAGAGTTTGCATCGAAGTACAAAACTTTGATATACCTTGCTGGATCTGCATCTGCTGAGGTCATTGCTGATATTGCTCTTTGCCCATTCGAGGCTGTGAAAGTTCGTGTCCAGACACAGCCTGGGTTTGCAAGGGGTTTGTCTGATGGGCTTCCCAAATTTGTAAGATCTGAAGGAGCACTTGGGTATGCTATTGCTTACCATTGACTGTAATGTGTTATTTTCTTTGTGAACTAGTTAAGATCGTTTGCCAATTTCTCTAATAAATTGAATCATTTCAGGTTGTACAAAGGCATTGTTCCTCTATGGGGTCGTCAGATTCCTTGTAAGTTTTAACATCTGCAATCCTTATTTATCTATTTATACGCCATGACCTGTCTGAGTGGGTAGGTGTTCATTTAGACTGTTATAACTATAATAGGAAGCTTTAGATAGTTGCTCCTTCTGTGATGGCACCATATGCAATAGAAAGCTTTATTGTTCTTGAGTAAAAAATGTTAACTAGATATATGCGGTGAGGATTGCCATTCAACTTTAATTGCATTTGTTCTTGTTCCGTCATTCATTTTGCTTTGCTATGTTATTCTAGAGGCTGATTAAGGTACTATTATATCCTATATAGATACCATGATGAAGTTTGCTTCATTTGAAACCATTGTGGAGCAAATCTACAAGCACGCAATTCCAACCCCGAAAGATCAATGCAGCAAATCTCTGCAGCTCGGAGTGAGTTTTGCGGGTGGATACGTTGCAGGAGTCTTGTGTGCCATCGTGTCTCATCCTGCAGACAACCTCGTCTCTTTCCTCAACAACGCCAAAGGGGCAACTGTTGGTGATGTAAGTGGTCAACCCTTAGTAAATCAAGAATGCTTTTTGCTCCTACAAAAAATTTAACTTCTCTCTGTGTCTCTCATTGTTTAGGCTGTTAAGAAGCTCGGTCTCTGGGGACTCTTCACTCGTGGCCTTCCTCTCCGTATTGTTATGATCGGAACCTTGACTGGAGCTCAGTGGGGACTATACGATGCTTTCAAAGTCTTCGTGGGACTGTAAGTTCTCAACCACTTGGTGAATACTCTATGCTTCTGTTGATTCGTTTTAATGTTAAATTCCTTCCCGTTTTAGGCCTACAACGGGTGGTGTTGCTCCAGCTGCAGTTCCTGCTGCTATTGAACCGGCTAAGGCATAAGGAATGAGAGACTAGACTTCAGTGATCTATCCTAAGAATTTTGTTGCAGGTTGGTTACCTTAGTTACTGAGACCTTTAGTAGTTAGGTTAGGATAAGTGAGGAATTTACTCTAGATTCGGAACGCGGCGGCTTACCTTGAAAAGAAAGAGGAGAGAATATCATGCAGTGAAGATTATATTACTGTAAAGTGACTGTTTTACTATGGAGATGTATGTTTTCGAGTCGTAGTCTTAAGATTTTGCAGCTCAATGGTATTACTTTTCGTTCCACCCTTCTGTTCATTTCTTTTGCACCACGTTATTGTAATGTGAATCCCGGGGTTTTCTAGCAGCATTTTCATCTTTTTACCATCCATCATACATATATACATTATAGCTTCAATTTCTGGTGGGAAAAATTGTTAGCGCCCTTCAATTTTCATCTTACTGGAACTCGCATTATGAACTTCTAAAATTGAAACAGTGCGCTCTTACATTTTAGAAGTTCCACCCGTCTCAAATAATCTTCAATCTTTTTTTTTTTGTGCCAGTACTACATAATCTTTTTACTTATAATATTAAGGCAGGAGTGGCGTAATCGTAATACCCTAAGCGTAACGGTTGAGAAAGTGATTAAGTCAAAAAGCACTTATAGTTTGGCCCAAAAAAAAAAAACACTTATAGCAATTTTAGAAGTTCAGGATGCAATTGTCTCAAGTCTCAAAGTTGAGGGCACTGGTACAATTATGTAAATCGTACTTTCACATATGATTATTAATTATTAATTATAAAAGAAACCCTATGGGTCAGGCAGTTGATTTGGCGCGCGCATCCGTGACAATTGTCTTCCACAGCGCCAAACCCACCGAAGTACGGAACCAACCACAAAACCCTAGTTTTCAGAGGTGTTCCAACGGCGGACGCCTGAACCAGCTATTCTCCCAATACGCGATGGCGGATACCAGAAACCAAGAACATGAAGTTGAAGGAGAGTGTGCATTGCCTACGAAGCGGAAGCGAGATCTCGCCGCCGTTACCGCTGAAGACTGTGGTGGTGAATTACCGAGCAAAGCTGCCAAGAATGGCTCAATCGATGGAGTAAGCGACTCGCAGAACGCCAAATCCGTGAACGGAGGAGACAATGCGAACGGCCAAGAGAAGAATCGGGTTCCTGAAGCTTCTGATACAGTGGAAGCTGGATTAGGCGAAGGTATGGAAGAAGATGAGGACGACGATGAGTATGGGGATTACGAAGAGTCTGATGAAGAAGAAGAAGATGATGATGATGATGAGGAGGGGGAAGAAAGGCCTGTGGATTTAAAGGGCAAGGGGATCCTGAAGGATGACAAAGGGAAAGGGAAAATGATTGTTGAAGATGATGATGATGACAGCGATGACAGTGACGATGCTGATCTAAGTGATGGTGGTGAGGCTGGATCTGACAGCGACAGTGATTTATCTGATGATCCTCTTGCAGAAGTGGACTTGGACAACATTTTGCCTTCAAGGACTCGGAGGAGCAGGGCTCAGCCTGGATTGTCAATAGGTGGTGATCGGAGGAGCTCTAGTCATGGAGGCGACAGCAATGCATGACTCCAGTAAGCTGTTTAAGGTTAGTCCAGAGTTCATAGATTGAACTAGTGAAATAGCAGAATCTTATGATCAAAATTAGCTATGGTAGTGTATTTGTTTAAACTGGAAACTGCATTTGCTGCATGCATTTTACATTGATGAATGATTCTGGAATGACTACTTCATCAAGAATTTGAGCTTTGCAAAAAAAATTACAGTATGGTAGTGTTATGCGCATTGGAGCCAAATGCTTAAAATGTCGTTTATAGATCAGATTCAGCACACCACAGTTAGTCGCGTCCTTGTACATCTAGCTCCATGATATTGTTCACTTTAAGAAAGAAACAGATACAGGTTATGGTGGATATATATATGTTATCTACAAGATATATACTTCCACTGAAACCCAAAGTGAATTCTAATCCCTAATTTGGTGAGTTGTTCAAGTATCTGGTCTGACAACTCTAGTAAGAGAGTCTGCCTTATGACCCAATAAGCAAGTATGGTTTTTTTTCCCAGATATTGCATGGTTGAGTAGCAGCTGCCTTTCATTGCCTTTGCTTCTGTTTCTGAAATTTTTGGGTTACCCTGCTGGTTACTACGTTTTGGGGTATGTTGTTTGGTAGAGATTCCAGTTGGGTGAGTAAATAGGACAGGGATTGTAAGATGTTAATAATTTAGAGAATTGTAATTTCTGTTTTGGAAGAATCCTTTGGAAATGGATTGGTCCCTTAGTGGATGATATAGTAGAGAAAGTTGCAGTTACTAGGACGGACTGGGGAGCATTTGATAGAAGAGTTTTGCCTTAAGCTACTGATTTAGACAGAATGTCAGTTTTAAGTGGTAGAACTTGGTTTTCTCTCGAGTCAATTAGCCTCTGCCTGGTGTATGTTAAATGAGGTGCATTAAATGGCCATGCTTATGCAGTAGGCAGTAAGTATTTTGGTGATGCCATGGTTAGTTATATTGCGAAACATGGGAGGGTTTGGTGAGTGAGTTTAACTAGCACATGTATGTCCCTTTGTTTTTTCAACCTGGCCATAGAGTGGAGCCCTTAATTGGTAGCAAGTTTAATTCATTCTTCAATAGTGTGTTGAGGAACTTTCTATTGGAGACTAACCAAGACTAACATTGAGAGGTAGCGTACCGGTCTGGCTCCAGTAGACTAGTTCTTCCTTTTGACTCATTCATATGTAGGGCAACTTCAAACTTGTTAATGATATGACGGTCAAGTTGAAGTGGATGTGGGCCTGATTTACCTCTAGTACTGAATTGGTCCCAATGCTGTTAAAACGACTATGATGCGTATTTGGAGTTTACACATGGCAGTAAGTAATTGGTGTAATTAATAACACCATCCAACAATTATTATATTGAAACTACCCAATAGCAATGACCGAGTAAAGAACATGTGTGATATGCTTCGCTTGCGGAGCCAGGAATTAGGGCCTCATGCCCGAGTCAAGATGGCCCAACTCGAAGCCCAATCTAGCCGGGGCTGTATTATATAATATATATATATATAGGTTACCGTAATATATATATTTAAAATATTTTTCTGCTGCGTGTCTTAAGAGATCCCAGGATATCTCTAGTGTGTTTATTTTACACTAGGAAAAATCTCCACTTGTACTGAGTAAATCCGTAAGAGAATAAGGAGTAGATTATGAATGTTTTTTTATTGTCAGAATTTTAATGAGAATTTAAAATCTCTAATTAAGAGATAAATTTTGCTGAAATCAATATCCATAGTACATGGTTTGTTTATACCGTAGTTTATTCTAGAAGAAGAAGAAGAGAATAGTGTGAGTGGAGTTGGTATTTCCAATGCGCAGAGAAAAGAAAGAAGAAAGAATGAAAAGTAAGTAATGTTACGCTAAGCTAACGCGGTTAAGCAAACAATAAAATAGACACATAGACACATAGGCATGCGGTTGTCGTACATTAACATGTCATTGCTACTAGTCCCTTTGTCCACGGATCTGTTTGACCAATAGTAACAATCAATCCATTCCAGTCACGTTCCCCGCCTACAATTCTTTATCTATTCAATGCTACTTCTAGAACAAAAGGACCTTACTGATCACACCATTTCTTGTATATTGTAATATATTAGAGTAAATGTTACGAAGATTATTATATATTCCAAAACACAAGATAATCTGTTTTTAATATATGCTTTTTTTTTTTTTTTAAATTTGTGGTTCTTATTTATTTATGCAATAAATAATCTAATTTACTCATTTTTTATTGAATTGACCAGTTAACCGATGTCTAATTTATTTTTGAAAACGAAAGCTATTCGTATCCATTGGATACGCTCAATGTATTGAAAATGGATTATAATTTTAATACTCACACCAGAAATAATTTATTGTTTTAAAAGTACTTTATTTCCACATAAAAGATAATTATTAATTAACCTAATTATATTTCATAAACTTTTCAATTTTTTAATAATATCCATAGCATATACAATATGATTTTACTTGCACCAATCGGGTCCAATTCCAACTTCATGGAAGCTTCCACCCATATGAGTTGTAAATAAGTAGTATAAAAGCCTCATCTTCAAACCATATCTTCCACAACAAATCCATTCATTCATTCATTTACAACATACTCTTTCCTTGTGTCTCAAAAACTTCTCCCTCATTTCTCCGATCTTTTGAAATCTAAGAAACAATATGAATCACAGCAACACGCCGGCAGAACCACTGCAGAAAGCCGCCGCCGATGAAAACCCCTTCCACCAACAGATCTACCCCACTCTTCCGCCACAAAACTCTCCCAACTCCACCACTCACCACGACGTTAACCCCTTCCGCCACGAACCAGCCGAAGCTGCCGCCGTCTATCCCAAAATCGACCACCCTCCCCACCCGGAAAATCAGCCGCCGCCACAGACATCAGTGAAATACGTTGAGGAAGACCGCACCCTTGCTGTTTCTCCGCCGCCTCCTGCGGCAGCGGAAGGTGGGTCGTCGTCGTGCTCATCTGCTCCTCCGGCGGTTGAGGAGGAGAAATGGGGGACGTGCGTGATGGGAACTCCGGCGGTGCCCACCGTGCATCCAGACAATAAGAAGGCGGCCTTCTGGGGAGCCGCCGGCGAGGAAGCCCATCTCCACCACCACCCTTACCTCCAGTATACTCCCATCGACCAGACTCAGAGGTCCAGCTCCTCCTCCTCCGGTGGCAGCCCCATGGAGAGCATGCTCCAGGTGTTCAATTCTTGGAGCCACAAAGCTGAGTCCATGGCCACCAATATTTGGCACAACTGTAAGTTTTCCCGGTCACCATCTTTGACTTTTCTTATCAGATATTCAACTATCAATTGTATTTTTTATTAAAAAATTATATCTTTTTATTAAATAATAATACAAAGATTGAGTATATCATTTTGATTAATTTATCGTTTGCTGGTGTATTATATTATTGTTTAGTGAAGACGGGGCCATCGGTACCTGGAGCAGCGTGGGCGAAAGTGAACCTTAGAGCAAAAGCAATAACAGGAGGTGGATTCGAAACCCTATACAAACAAACATTTGCGACCTATCCAAACGAGGCCTTAAGAAAAACCTTCGCATGCTACCTCTCCACCTCCACCGGCCCAGTCCCCGGCACACTCTACCTCTCCAACTTCCACGCCGCCTTCTGCAGCGACCGTCCCTTGTCCTTCACCGCCCCCTCCGGCCAGGTCACATGGAGCTACTACAAGGTCTTTGTCCCCCTTCAAAACATCGCCGCCGTCAACCCCGTCGTCATGAGGGAGAACGCTTCTGAGAAGTACGTCCAGATTGTCACCTTGGAAGGCCATGATTTTTGGTTCATGGGTTTCGTTAACTACGAAAAGGCGTGCCGACACTTGACCGACAGCGTCTCCAATCTTGTCGCATCTGGGGTTCCTTTCCCTCCGCAGAATGCTGCCCCCGCAGCTAATTGTCAGCCTTGATTCATCATCTTTATATCGGTTTTGTCATTTTTATACACGTGTTTTATTGTTTGTATTTGACATCGTTTGTATTTCCGTACCATATATATTTTCATATTTATTATATATAATAATAAATAATAATAATCTGTTATTTTAAATCCCAATCGCCGAACCATGGCAACTTGGTCGAAACCAACTAGCTTGTGTAAGATCAATGACCATATCAAGAGTTAATTAACCCTATAAACATTGAAAAAACATCAGAACCAAACTTCAGCGCTATAAATTAAATCCAAAAACTGATGAACCTTGTAAGTTGAATATAGTTCAAGGCATGGACAATGATTTAGTTTCTTTTCTTAGGGTTTTTCCGGTTCAAGCAAGTTGCTCTAAGCCGATGAAATTGATCGGTTCTAACACACTGAGGAACAACTATCTAACATGAGTGAGGCTGTGCATGAGTCTTGCTTGGCCTTACCATGCCACAACTTCAGAATCCGATGCTAACTTACTAGCGTTTCTTCTTGCTAGATTTTGATGGAGAGGTGATCAGGTGGATGAAGAGACCGATGATGCTGAGCACTGAAACTAGGGCTCCGTACTTTGCAAGCAACCTCTGCAGTTACACCAACAAGACAAAAGTTTTGGATACACAGTAAGAACACTAATGAGGAAAGCAGAATATTACGTAAACATCAGCTGTTCATATTTCTGGACTAGAAAAGATAGAATATGATATGATTCATAGATTCCATACCTTAGCCTTTACATTGGATCCACGATAAATGCAAGTCCATGCAAAAACACGTGAGCATAAGTATTACTACATGGATGTGTGGAGAAACAACTACGATTCGTTTTAGTAAAATTTCATACGAAAGGAAATTTAGAAACCTACCCACTCAAGCTTCTTTTCAGGAGGTCTATCTGCAAGTACGTCCAGAGGGAATATCGGACTAGAATAAGCCACCTGAAAGAATATCATTTATAGATACCAAATTTTAATTCGCATCTTTGGGTTGAGTCATGGAGTAAATCAAAGATAGTAACTACATAGATACAGTCACCTGCAAATCAGACTTTGTTGGAATGCGGAATGTAACTATGGCTCGTGCCCCATGGAACAATCCTTTTTCTTTAGCCTCCAATTCAAAAGAGTGTGATAGAAGAGCTCCGCTGCAGCTCCCAAATTTCAAGATCAAATCAGCTAACTTCATCAAGGAAAAGAAAGAATGGGCCTCCCATAATAAAACTGCACTGATAAAACCTATCACTCACCCATCAAGCCTTTCCCATGACCGGGTTGTGTTACCGTTGATGATATCGAATTTTTCCTGGGGCCAGCTATCATCATTAATAGCTATATCGTATGCAGTTCTGCAAATATTAGTCATGAGAGGCTCAGTTACTTTTGAATTTATTTGAGATCAAATCAGATTACTCAATCCAAACTAAGCTGAACAGTATTAATATGCAAGGTCAAAATCACGGCTTTTGGCTTCGGATGTGATAATGTTGTACAATAGGCATTACCTCACAAAAAATCACGAGCCTAATAATTTTCTTCAGTGCTTTCCCCAGTTCATCACAATCTAAATTTCACAATTGGCTCCACTAATCCAATTACCGTTATTAAGTAAGAGCCAGAGCAGCTCAAAGGGTATGATTATGCAGAATTCTCAAACGTAATAGATTTCAATTGAACACGCAGCAGCTCAAGCTGATGACATACATTCATCGTGATCCAATTAAATCAAAGCAATGCGTCTAGTTATTAACGTAAGCATGCAGGAGCAGGATCAGATCTACAGTGACAGCAGTCGGGAAAGCAGGAATCAGGCAATGAAATTGAAACAAGAGATAGGATCATAAGAGGTCAACTCACGCCGATCCTTGATTGTAGATGTCGATGGAGACGGAGACACGTTCCGCGCCGGACTTGAGCCGATTGAGAGACGCCTTCTTGTGAGCGACGATGAACGGCACGTCGGAGCTGCCGAGGCACGCTGATGCAAACAGCAGAGTCAGCAGCACGGAGATCGCCGACCTGGAGACGGTAGACGCCATTTTATTGCCGGTGAGCTGCAGCTTTGGAAATAGCGTTTTGAAGATCCCTCGGTGGATTTTATATCGGACCTGTCCTGTGGTTCCGCGGTAGTGGACTCGGTGTGGCCAGAAACGTCGTTAGTATTTTATCGTCGTTACTCGTTATTATTGTTGGTTGGAATAATAGTTTTAATTTTCCCCCATCATTTTTCTCTATCGTTATTTGCACCATATAACTTTGATACTTGAGAAATTTAGTCCTTGTAATTCTATAATTTATACCCTAAACCCTTAATTAAAAGAAGGAAGGATATGATAAAAACATGTATAAACTTACACTTTTTTTTGTTTACCGTGGGTGGTATTGGGATGGCCCCCTTTAAAATGGCAGCCACTCATACTTCTAAAAAGGGTAAATAGTGCTGGTGAATATCTTTCCATTCTCATGGTCATTAGTGTGATTGAAACCCTGAAATCTAATTAAGAGATGAAGCGCTGAACCGTTACACCATATTACATCTCACATAATACGATCATTGCTCTTTTAGCATTTTCTTATAGTGAGATGCATTTGCGTGCATATAAAAGAAGAGGTCTAACATGAATGAGAAGGGCACGTTAGTTTAGCCAGGATGCCTGCCAAGACTATATAGACGGTTTTACTTTCTTTGAGCGTCAGTCACATATTGCATTGCTCAATAAACCCGTCAATTATAACTTCGGCAAGTCATCCTTGGCTACCAAACCGTGATCTTATCTCCACGTAAGACCTCTCTTCTAATTACGTATCGGATAAGACCTTGTAAACTGAAAAGGAAGACGAATCCTAACATGAAAGATAAGAGTCTGTCTGGATAGCTAAGGAGACTGCCTGAAACCAAGTCGAGATCTCGAGAGCTAACTCGAGAACTCGAAGCAAGGAGCAGGCAAGTCATCCTTGGCTAACAAACAAGGCTCTTTATCTTCATGTTAGAGTTGTCTTCCTCAGCTTGACCTTGTCATTTCTAATGGACCTCCTATTCTATTTATAACCAAATAAGGAAGGAATTAAGACGATAAAGGCCAAGATTCGGGCCACTACGACCATTCCTCTTTAAGCATTAATTCAAGTAATCAACATTTTCTTTCCTTTATCAGAAATAACTTCCCATAATGGAATATATTCTCCATATATATACACATACATGCATATAGCTAGCTAGATATATACATGATCTGGTTGGAAGAAAGATAAAGTATGCATGGCAGCCCATAATTATATATATCCTCAACTCACTTTTATATATTCTTCTTATTAATAAATCAAACTATAAACTATTATTGTGGATTCAGAGAGACATACATGTTTCTGTTAAAACAAACGTTGATGAATTAGTCGGTACTGTAGGAGGAGATATGGTATATAGGCGAGTTGTTATGGGTCAAATTAAAAATCCTCTCACCTCTATATATCTGTCTTCTGCAGAGTTTTTCAAATAACCAGTCGAAGACCAATATCAAAATCAGCATAATATCTGCTCCATCATGTGTTGTCGTTTGGATCTTGATGCCAGATCATTATAACAAGCTGGAATTAATACACAAAATTGGAGTTTAAACAACAATTTAACTAGTAATACTGTAGACAATTTGCTAGGAGAAATTATTGCTTGTCACCATTCCAACAGGTGGCAATGAGATGGCGGCTCTTTAGCTAATCACCACCTGCCATGTGTGATATTTACAGCCTCTTTCTACCACTTGTCTGAATGTAATTGGCTGTAGAGCCACCACCTACTTGCTACCTGTTGGAGCAGTGGCAAGCAATAATTTCTCATTTACTAGTTGGAATTCAATTCTCTAAGTTGTCAGCTAGCTAGCTAGCTAATTATAGAAATTGTATGCGTGCTTATTAGGTGACACATTCACGCATCCGGCACCAATTTTTTAAAAGCCTATTTTAGAATATTATGTTACAAATATTGAGCAACATTTTATTTATATAATTTTGATGCAATACGTTTACAACTTGTACAATTATGATATATCAGTTAATTAACTGTTAATTTTGACAATTAAGTATTCATAAGATCCTGTATTTTTTTTATTTTTTTTTATTATTATAGAATTGCCATTACCTAAATGCAATTTCCGACCTAATCCTGTCAATATGCAGAATTGACAGTTTTCTGTTTTTTTTTTTTTTTTGGGTTTTCTACTTTTTTTTGCCACATTTTCTACTTAAATAGATGATTTATGTAGTTGTATGGGGTTTTGTTTTCTAAAATGGGTGAACTGTTTGACCCAATTAATTCTAAAAGAGAAGAGTTTTAAACGGTTTAAAGGTTTGCATAATCAAACCATTCAACCAAAAAAAATAGAGTTTTAGAAGAAAAAATCCATAAACTACGCAAGCCCTATGTACTTATGTCATCTCGCGCTGCGAGTAGGAACAGCATCTTAATTATCGAAATAATTTAGGTGACGAAATTGTTATTTAACCCAAAAATCTATTTCCAAACACGTTTAATAATGCATGTGTTCTCGTAGAATCGTTTAGAAAACATTAATACAAATTGAAACTCATTATAAGAAAATGAAAAGTGTATGCATGTAATGTAAAAGTAACTAGTATATATCAAAATACGGACTCAAAATACACACCAAACAAGAGACACAAAAAAGTCCACGATAAGATATATATGCTTCCGGTCCCGTACCCCTCGTTGAAAAGAAAGTCAATGGCATCTATATTGACATGTCCACTCAAGAAAAAAGTTTATGTGCTCTATTTGCCTTTCCTAGCAAATCTATGACGATCATCCACCTAATGTTATGGCCCCAATTGGGCAATTATTCATACTACTTCATAAGGAAAGCGAATACAATTCTTTCTACAATTTGACCCATATATACCATTCTTCGCCGACTAAGCTAGTTGAGGAAAAACATTTGGCTAACTTATTTAAAGAAAAACACGCACAATTGGACATTTGTCTCGGATTTAATAAAAAAATCACATTAGTTGTGAAGACAATTACACATTATTAAATTTATCTCATATTCAGCAACTTTTCAAAAGATTCTATTAGTTTGGCCGTAAAACAGTAACTATCCATATTAGTTGAGTATGACAGATTACAGTAAAATCGAATTTAGAAGACGTTTAATAAATCTTAAGTAACGCTTTAAAGCATCTTTATGACGCTTAATTAAATGATGAAAACTCAAGTGTCCCAGCTGATCACCGTCTCCACTAACTTTGTGACGCTTTATGATTTAGTCATCTAATCTACAATATAGGCACACGCTTCCAAACATCTTCTAGTATTACATACTAGAGACGTTTTTTTTGCATCTTTTAAATCTAGAGAAGTTACTAAGTTTTGAAGCGTTTCTTAATACTACATACCAATGACGCATTTTGCATCATTTTATCATAATATATTAGGGACACATTTTGCGTCCTTCTATCCAGATATATTAAGGATGCATTCTGCGTCTCCTTAACGTCAATCTCAAATTGAGCATTTTTAACACATTATTTCTAATTCTCACTTTTTTAAAATGTAAATATAAAATAGAACTTAAGTCATAAAATATTTTCTACATAATATATTAGGGACACATTTTCTAGGGTAAAAATATATTGTTTTCTTTTCTTTCCAAATGGTGTTCCAGTTGGTTCGGCAACGGGACGGGTATCGCCTAATCCGTGCCCGCCCCGCAGATTGACATTGGCGACTTGTGCCCGCCCCGCACATATCACGGGGCGGGTCTTATATGTTAAAATTTTCCGCAGGTCAATCCGCGGATATGTGCCCGCCCCGCACATATCATGGGCGGGTCTTATATGTTAAAAATTTACGCAGGTCAATCCGCCCCGCACATATCACAGTATCGCCTGACCTAGGGTTTTATTTTTCCATCAATTCTGGTATTTAGCAATTGGGCAGTCAACTTATTAGAAGCCCAACATGTAGGGACTTCTGGGTCAAGTAAATTTATTACAAGCACAAAATATCTTATTAACTCTAATTTGGGCTAGAGACCAGCACGAAGCTCTACTTGTGCAATATATATACATGCTACTGTGGGCCCCGCAACCCTGGACCCGCCCCGCCCTGTGGTTAAGCAAACCCAAACCCGTCCCACGGAGAACGGGTCGGCGGATCATTAGGTCAAATCGGGGTGGAGCTCCGTAGGTATTCGCGATCCGTTGCCATCCCTACTGGTTGGCTTCATGTCTTGTCATCGTCCTTGCATGAATGGGAGATATGAAAATGATCCAACTCTCATTAATGAAATGTCTTTTAGGAGAGACGCTTGTTTCAACAATATTTGGAACTTCATGTCCATTGACTGTTAGCTGGAATACTAGTATTATCCTCCACACCACTACCAGTCGGCCAGTCCATTGAAAGGGAGTATATGTTTCCATATATATAATTAGGGTTAAATAGCTAAAAATAAGCTCAATTATAGATAAAGTTACGATTACTCGTCTCAACTAGTTTTTTTTTTTTTTTTTTTTGTATACAATTCGTTGCTTAGTAGTTTTCTGTTTAAAATCATTGTTAACATTGACAGGATAAAGTTATCTAATCCGCACGTGACATGTCAAAATCATGCAAAAAGTATGCCACGTGTAGGTCATGTTATTTTTTCTGTCAAATTGAACGTTGATTTTAGACAAAAAAAAAAAAAAAAAAAATACTAACAAACAAATCGTACACCCAAGGAAGCTAATCACAAAGAGAAAAAGTTAAGAGAGCTAATTGTTACCAACGTATAGCTGAGGATACTTTTAGGTTATTATTAACTCATATAATTAAGAAGGATACCAACTGTTGAGCTACTTCAGGCTTAATTAGCTAGCTAGTGTATCGTTGTATTGAAATGAAACCATGTTTGCATTTATATGGAAAGAACTTATATAGCAACAACGGTAGCTATCAGTACCAATTCCAGCATTATTTGCTCATCTATAATAATACTGATTTTGGCCAAAAAAAAAAAAATAAATAAATAATAATACTGATCATTACCCCACCCCCATTTGAAAGAAACCTCAACGGCATTGAAATGGGTGTAAATTGATTAAGATGTTGAACCTTTGAATGAACATATTAAATTTAATGGTTAATTACTAATAAACTATGTCTGAAGTTTACCTATGCTGAAAGTTGGTATCTGACGTTTAAATTGAGTGTCTCGGGTTTCAATTTGGTTGAAATTTGGTGTCTCGGTGTAATTACTTTAGAGAGGTCAATCCCGATGAAACCGACTGTCAAATTCGAGCGCTCCCATGCACGCTCACTTCTTGTCACCTTGCTAGGACCGTCACCTAAGAAGCTGGCTTCATCCGCGCAAGTAAATCTCGCTCAGTCGTCGATGGAAATCGCTCCTTACCACTCTCTGGAAACATTTTCTTTTGGATATTCAACTTTTAAGTGAAATTTGACGATTTTGTGAAAAGTAAAGAGTGATGGATTATGATAAGGTGAGTGGGTTGATAAAAAGGATTGAAATGAGAGAAAGATGCACAGTGACACCAAATTTAACAAAAATGAAACTTAAGCCTGTCCATTTTAACATTTCAAACTTTAGAAGACACCAACTTTTAACGTTTGACAAATTCCAGACAGTTTATTAGTAATTAACCCTAAATTTAAAGGATACCTGTCAAAATAACTACGATAAGATGTGATGCATCTAATCTAATCATCGAAACAGAACATAATAACAATACGACATATATTAGCCAAAATAAACCATACATATATATTCAACAAACGCTAATTAATAATGCCATTGCCACCATTTACCACAAATACAGAGACAGGTAAAATGCAGAAGAAGTAAAAGCAAGGGCAAAACGTTGGTTGATATTGATCCGTCTCTATTTATTACTTATATAGCTGTTCTACACTACGTACCCCGACAATGAATACTCCATCCCTCCCATCCCATCCCATATATATGGCCTCCATATATATTTTGAACTCCACGTGGTGCTCGACACGTGTACTTTATAACATGTGCGTCACGTCGTCTGCAACAACTATAATGCAGCCAGCAGCTAATACAATTATTACGATACCAATATATATAATCCGGATCCGATAGATGATTTAATGTCTGTGTTCATTTATTCATTTATGCGCAAGAGGATGACACGTGGACGAGCCTATTGGTGGATGAGAAGGTTAAGGCTAAGTAGCAGAAAAAAGCCACGTAGGATAGGATGAGAGAAACCAACTGTCTATTGCAGAAGCTTGGGACTTGATCGCACACCGGGAACCACCCCACCTTTTCCTCCCCGTACCGGCCGATGTATCCCACGGCGGTAGCTGCGGCACATCCCGACATTGCAAATATCGTCAACACCTGCACTCACACATTCAGGACGATCCTCAGTTAATTAAAAGAACACTTTTCTTTTTCAAATTTCCGATCTATTTCATTTCTTTGATTATGAATTGTATGTCATCTTCATTTGTTAGCATTTTGTTTAATGGGGAAATTGGATAGCTTTATCCCATTTTTTAAAGATATTTGGCAAAGGACCCCACCCCATCTCTCCCTATATCTTTATATTATGTATGGAGTATTTTGCTTTTCTTATTGATGAGGAGATAGTGAACAATAGGTGAACGGGTATTAATGTGGTGAGGGGAAGCATTCCTCTTATTCATCTTTCTTTATTGATGATCTAATACTTATGGCCGATGCCACTTCTAGTAACTGTGATTGCATCCAGTTGGGTCTTAAGTAGTAGATTCAATTTTCCTTCACTTAGAGTGAAATTACTACCTCAACTTTGTTTTAAATACTTTAACTTAAAAAAAATGTCTACTTCCGAGATAATTCGATCAAATCAAATAGAATGAATCACGTGTCGGCCACATGAGATATTTTTTTGGTTAATAAGATTAAATTGGATATTAATACATCGAAATGTCTTTAATTAAATGCTCAATTTCAGATAATAGATATCTCGCTATAATAATATTCAATTTAATTTAACTGAAAGACCTTGTCCAATTTCAAAGAAATTATAACAGAATTATTTTCTTGCTTTGCTAAAGAAACAAAATTCGGGTAACAATTTGATGTCGATCAAAATTTATATAGCGCTTTGATAACCCTAGTAAATAAGTAGTTACCAGATCGTGTAAAAAGAGGAGGAAGTGATTCTTGATGTTGGATTTGGTGCGGCTGAGGAAGTAAAGTGCGAGCAGTGACAGTATGGAGAATGCACACACTACTGAGTCCACACCCAACAAGAACCTACCATACAATACAAATAAATTTCACGTCATTAATACACACAAATAATTATAAACTAGCCCCTTCAATTAATTATTAAGTTGTTGGGGGGAAAAAAATAATGATTAATAAGTCTTGCAAAAGTGTCTTAAAAGTGATTGAGGTGACAATTACCGAATTACGGACGTGTCAGTTCACTATGGTAAAACAGCAAATTTAATAAACCTTTTGAATATCTTTTATTTTAACTGTACTGATCTCTGTGGATCGATTCTTGAATTATGATTTTGTCTTTTGTTATTACTAGTCAAATGAGATTAATATTTTAAAATAAAATAGAACTAATTGATTATTCTTTGGTGGTTAATAACCAAATCGCTTCATTAATTCAATTACAAATTAATATTTTTTAATCTGTTAAAATTAGCTACTTGAAATATTAATTTTTAAGTAAATTGTTATATTTATTATAATTTCCGTTAAATTTGACGGAAACGTCACAAAGCGTGGGCCTTCGAGATCTTCTAATGTGTATCCAACATAGATTTGTCAAGAAATTGAAAGCGTTGCGGTAAAATACTTTCATTTGGGCCCTCAATTGAAAGACACTGTTCGAATTAGGTGAATATCCAAGTGAGCGTCCAATTGAAGGTATTTCACCGGTCCTTTCAATTTATTGTCGTATCTATCTTGCGTACACATTAAAAGAATTCACTAGCCGGAAAATGCTATTTTCTATCCAATTTAACGAAAATTACAACAAATGTATGAATTTTCTCAGCAATTGGAAGTTCAAATAGCTAATTTTAAAAAGTTAAAGTTTGGATAACAATTTGTAATTGAGTTAAAATTAATGTATCGATTTAGTTATAATAATCCCTAATTAATAAATACTCTAGCTTAACTATTTCGAGCTTAGTTGATTTTTTTTTCCTCGTATGGTGTCCTAAAGTCTCTATTAGCTAGGACAACAACACTCCTAACTAGTTTATTCTGCGTTTAGAATAATCATAAACACACACACCAAAGACAGTTCCTAATAAGTAAAGTGTTAAGTATAAATATGTTTTCACTCCTAAAACTCTGGTAAGTTATGAATTAGAGATTTATAATAAATGAGGGAGTATAACTAAACCGCTATACCTTGTTATATGATTTAGTTGAACTTAATAATGACCACTGAACCGTAACCTAACCTTTTTACTCTAAATAAATAAGTAGGTAAGAAAGTGTTTATAGGAAACAAATTCACATGGACAGAAACTGTTACTGCTTAAAATACAACAATTCTGCTAAAAAAATAGTAGAGCACAAAAAAAAGTTAATATTAAATAGTAGTTAATTATTGTGTGATTATTAATTAATTTAAAAAATGCAGAGGGTGTATTAATATAAGTGTTAATGAATGAATGAATGAATTACCTGTAGGAAGAGCAGTAACTGTACTTAGCTACGAATGTGATGCCATACAAGACAACCGACACTTTGCTGGTAAGCATGAGGATGATAGCCACCACAGAAGAGAGAAGAGCTAGAGCTCTGAGCGTGGATTGAGCCACGAAGAAGCTTCGTGTGTGGGAGTGGTAGAGCATTTTGGCAAAATTAGAATTATTGGTATGCTTCTCCTCCTCCTCATGGATTGAGGAGCTGGATACAACCATACTAGTCTTCTCTTGCTTGTCAGTCGCTGCACACTCCATTTTCATACTCTTTTTTCTTTCTTCTCCAAATATCTATCTATCCTATTCCTATGGGGAAGAGAGAGAGAGAGAGAGAGTGTGGTAGCCGAGGGGGTTAAATTTGCAGCAGAGTATTGTATTGGTGGAGCGGTTTAAATAGATAGAGATGGAGAGCTAAATAAAGAAATAAATTGTAGAGGGATGGATGGAGTGTAATTAATTGAGTCCTAGCTAGCTAGCTTTGTCTGGTCATCTCTGGTTGGTTTCTGGCGATTTCATAAAGCTTCTTGCCGTCACACCCATGCATGGTTAGGATTCCGGATCTTTCTTAATTATATTTATTATACTAATACTAATTTTAATTGTGTCAAAATAAAATGGTAATCTCAAACCGATGCATTAACCACCCACCGCATAATTTATTCATGAATAATTTTTTTTTTTTTTGCTTAAAGGACAAATTTTATTATAACTTCGAACGCTTACGGAAGTTCATACGTACAATCCAAAAGTAAAATAGACATTAGAGGAAATGGGCTGAATAGCTCAATTAATGGAGGACATTTTCTTTCTGGTTTGTATAGTAATCAGTTCGCGAATCGATTCGCGCTTCGTTGTACAAAGCTCCACCGGAGAACTAAGATTCTCTTGACCAAGTCCTGAATATTACATAAGACGTTCTCGAGTTTCCAATAGATTGCCTTATTAATGCCACATAGTTGATCGGTTACCACCTCCGAGTCGGATTCCATATCACATTATTCCATTTCTGTTGGGCCGCCATTTCCACACTGAGACGGATCGCCAACGCTTCCAAAGAATCGACAGGGTCTCTCTCTTACCTGAATGGGTCTGTCAATTATCTGGCCCATTAAGTCCCGAGCTACTGCATCAACACACCCTCCGGTTGTTAACTTATCCCAACAAGCATCCACATTAATTTTGACCCGGCCTATGTCTGACTTGGACCTGCACTGTACTTGTGGACCTGTTCTTCTAGTTGGATCTGCTGGTGGGCTTTTGAGAATTTTTACCCGGTTAGTGTTCATCACTTCCATTTGTAGGCGAGATACACGAGAGAGCACTACTGTCGAGTCTGGTTGGCTAGTAACTGGCACGACATATTTTTCTCCAGAGTTCCCAAGCCACAATGCTGAAACAGATGAGCATCTCATCCCCATCGGTCAGCTGACTTGTTTACTCAATTACTTCCTGCAGCCACTCAACCGATGTGAGGTCTTGTCTCAGCTCAAGTCTGATCCCATACATGCAAACCAAATCAGCAGAGTCAAATTGCATTTTAAAAGTTCGTGATTAACAATTTCAGCCGATCTGCAGAAATGGCATATCGATTCCAGCAACACTCGTCTCTGTTCCAGCACAGAAAATACAGGTAAGCTCCTCAAGCAAATTTTCCTCAAAAACAATTTGATTTTGGGAAGAGATTTGAGACCTCAGATAGCTTTCCAAGTTCTAGAAGTAATAACAGTAAAGGAAGAGGGTTATTGTTGTACTAAACCTGTCTAAGCTGAGCGTAGGTGATTGTAGACTGATTTTGGTGTCGCCTCCCTTGTCTTACTTAAGGGCCAAATCAATTTATCTGATTGATTAGTCAATTCTCGGCGTGATATGACGAGTTGCTGTTCTTTCCTCCTTCCTCGGTCAATGATTGATAATTTTTAGTTGTCATTCCTCATTATGATCATCTATTAGCTGCGCCACCATGAAATTATGTCATCCTGCTTATCACCATCTACTTGCATTCGATGTCCAACCAATCCTGGGATACATGGAACGTGAAATCCCCTTATAGACTGACCATTCCCCACGCTTCAACAACCATCAATTAGACGCACCTCACACCCCGTCAAAATGCTGGACCAACCCCATGATAACCTCGCCCCCTTCCTTGCTTGTAGAAAAGTACAATTCGGGAAATAAATTCCTTTGAGTACCTTAACACAAAAAGCTGAAGGATTGTTTTGGATTCTCCACGTCGTTTTAGTTAGCATAGACATATGAAAAATATGGAGATCCTTGAAACTCATTCCACCAACGGCCTTTGCAAGATTTATATGATCCTAACTTATCCAATTAATCTTCATTTCCTCTCATTGCTGCCCCCACGAAAACCTTGCAATTAAGTTGTTAACCTCATTGCACCAAGTTATTGGTAGCTGAAAAAGACTCATGATATAGGTAGAAATTTCCATGACCACAACTTTGATAATAATCTTCTTTCCGGCCTGATTAAGGAGCAAACTCTTCCAACATTGGAGCTTATTCACGGTCATTCTCCACCTCCTGATTCCCAATTCTCTTTCAATTTCAACTAGTGTTAGTATCAGATGTTGTGTTAGAGTTGGAAAAAATGCACGACTTTGAAGTATTGATGCCTTGACCCGAGGTAGCACTATATCGATCAAAAATCAAGCGCATATTGTGAGCATTATTGGCAGTAGCCCTAATAAGAAATAGAGAGTCGTCCGCAAAGAATAAGTGACTAATAATAGGGCAATTCTTCTTGATCCGCACCCCTTCTAACTGCTTCAAATCCACAACCTGCATTACTTTTCTTGATAAAACATCAACAATCAAGATAAATAAATAAGGCGAAAGTGGATCTCCTTGTCAAATGCCCCTACTTGGACGAAAAGGAGCATATTTTTTTTCACATTGACTACTGCCCTGTATTGAACTTTAGACACACACACTCATTAACAATATGGATCCACCTCTCCCCGAATCTCAATTCATTCGTATTTCAAAACACTTACAATTATAACAAAATAAAAATTTATTCATATTCTGAAAGATGCTAATTTATATAATATAACATATCAAATTCATTACATAAATAATACCAATACACTATATAAAATTCAATTTAAAAGATATTTATTTAAAATACAACAATATCCAAATAGCTAAAAATTCTCAGGAAACACAAACTCTCTATAATAAATGTATTCTCATATCTTCGGATGCGGACACAAATCGAGCCCGTCGAAAACTTGCGGAGATAGGTCGAATAGAAGTGGGAGAGGGGTTCTTTGGTCGTCTTACGCTTGGAGGCGCATAATTTTGAGGTAAATACTTTAATATATTTTTTCTTATATTTTTTTTCTTAAAGTTTTGTATAATTTTATTTCATTGAATCTTCAATTTTTTTTATCAAATCTCATGTGGAGAACACATTGCTTATATATTTATCTATATATTATTTTCCTATGTGGGAGGAGCTTAACATCTAGTTACATATACTAAGGAAAAATAATATTTTTAGGAGGCTTAACTATCCACCTTGATTATAGATTCTCAATTAATTTATTATTATTATTAATATAATATTTTATTTGGAGCCTCAACTCTTCAAAATGTGACTTATTAATCAGTCATAACAAGATTCACCTAGTTAAAGATTCGCTCTGGCTAGACTCATGCTCTACATGATCACCTGGTCCATGAGACCATTTATATCATGAATTTTTTATCAGGGCGATCTCTCTGACTCAGTCATCTGAGCCATGAATGATTTTGAGTGTTGATCGACTAGGGTGAGTCATGGGGGCTCACTTATATCCGGACTCGTCCCAAACATAGTCTCCCAGACATGTATATAAGAAGAGCCCATTCCTAGGTAAATCGAGTTACGTATGACTGATAATTAAGTCAAATTTCAAATAGTTAAAGCTCTATTTTTTTTTTTTTATATAAATAAAGCTCATAAAAGTCCCATTCTGATATTTGAAACTTCTAAAATGCATTTTTCTCATATACAATGTTTACAAACTAGTCACATTCTGATATTTGAACTTAAAGTCAATTTATAGAAGACTCATTATTAGTCCTTTTATTATGAGTTTTTGTCTAGCCACCTAGTTAAGTTAGAACTGATATTTGTAAATATCGATTTTTAGTACCCATACCAACTACTAACAAGTATATATATAGCAAATTAAATGTTTAGATAATTTTTATCTTTATCACCACAAATGACTATGTGTAGCAGTGCCCAATGTATTATTGATCTTGATATCAAGGTCTAAGAGCATTTCCAATGGTAAAAGACATTTTGAAGGACATTTGCCGCCACATCAGCGCCATGTAGACTATGTGTCATAGAAGAGAGAGAAAAATGAATTTTGTCCAAAGTCCTCACAATGTGCAAAATCCATTTTGGACACATTAGGCAAGCCATTTTGGATCTATATGGTTTTTATATGATTTAAATAAATAAAATATATTTAATTTTAATTTACTTTTTAATCAACTAATTATATTATCATACATACAAATAAATATTTTATCCAAGTAATTATCTATGAAATATATAAAAAAAATACATAATTTAAATCATTAATAATATTATAAAATAGAAAATTTCATTGTATTAAATTTTTTATTAAATAATTAAGCTACATCATTTATCGCTCATAGTAAACTTAAACGGAATTTGCACGAGTATTATGAAATTGTCAAATATGTTCGATCAAGTCTTCTTGTAGTTGTCGATGTGTCTGTTTATTACGAAGTTGGATATTATTTTTGATATACCTCTCATAGTCACAATAATATATAACATTTTATACACTACAAACATTTTATTATTATTTGTAAGTCATTTATATTTTTGTTAAAAATAAATAAATAAATTAAATGTCTTGGAAACACAAATGTCCTAATGACAACTTAGAGGAAAGAGAAAAAAAATTATGGAGGGACAATTAGTGGTGTGGACAAAAATTGTCCTTGCCTCTCACATCCACATAAGCAAATGTCTTGCAAAATTTGCCCATTGAAAGTGCTCTAAGAGCATCCACAATGGTTTTACATAAATTGTATTGTTTAAAGTTGCCACGTAGACATTTATGTACACTTTAAGTAATACGTAAATTTAAGACACACGTAAAAAATATTTTCTCTGCAATCGTATTACTTAAACATATTACTTAAATATATTTTATTATTAAATTTTCCAACAACCACCAATAAGATATTAGCATTAATTATAAAATGAATTAATTTATAATAAAAAATTGGTTACGTAATACATAGTGCATTACTTAAATTTAAGGAATGTTTTATGTAAAAACATAAATTTACGTGTGGGTCCCATCTTTAAGGAATGCTATGTAAAACCACTGTAAATAGTTTTTGTTGCTTTACTTAAATAAATATGTAGGACCCACGTTTACGTAACCTTTACGTAATACCATTGTGGATGCTCTAAGAATGATAAGTGTCAATTTTACCATCAAATCGTCAATCAAGTGAAGAAATCAGCGGAAACGCGTAGATGTTGACTAGAAAAGGCCTGACGTGATAATAAATGAGGTCGCCTTCCAAACTATACGAAATCAATATTGGTTGGAGCACAAGTAGCTAGCTAGATAAATGAGAATCCAGATCGCCAATGCAATTTTTTATACAAAAACAAAAACCACTAGCTAGGTACGTAGCTAATCATTGGAATTTGCGAGAGGTGATCAGATCTCTTTTAGCTTGCAACGCACATTGCCATGTTATTTTACGTACGTATTTACCAAATCAACCACAACTGAGCTAGTAACCCATGCTCTATATATATATATATGATCCAAAAATGAGATGAGTTCACGCTCATTGTTTTATTGGTTAAAGGTACTTTTGATACAACATGTTTGACCGAATGTGGCTTTAATACTGGATGTTTAGTTTTGTATACTTTTGATAACAAACGTTTGAAAAAATGTGGCTTTTGGTACATCCGTTAGTTGGCCGTTTGTTTTGGTCGTTAAATGACATGTGCAAGTCACGTGATCGACTTTAAACTTTTAATTTTGTTCAGTTTAGTCCCTCAAATATATTCCTAACTTTTATTTTGTTTAACTTAGTCATAACACTTCAAAATCGGACCCAATTAAACCAATCGAATTCAATTGACATAGCCCCATTTGGGTCAAATTTACTCAATTGGAGATAGGTCCCAACTGGGTTCGATTTTGAAGTTTTAGGACTAAATTAAACAAAATAAAAGTTATGAATATATTTGAGGGACTAAACTGAACAAAATTAAAAAGTTTAGAGTCGATCACGTGACTTGCACATGTCATTTAACGGCTAAAACTAACGGCCAACCAACGGATGTACCAAAAGCCACATTTTTTCAAACGTTTGGTACCAAAAGTATACAAAATTAAATATCCAATACTAAAAGCCACATTCGGTCAAACATGTGGTATAAAAAGTGCCTTTAACCTTGTTTTATTTCTGTAATTTCCAGATGCTTTTATCTCACTCGAAAACCAGTGTCGACATGATATTATAACAAACACCCTATCAACGGTCCTTTCGCGAACAATATCAGTGCAGTTAGAACGAGTGTGGACTATCAAAAATAACATTTGACTTAAAAGACCTCTGATTGATCCAGTATCAAGCAAGTCAAAAGAAATTAAATTCCGCTAGAAGCTTCGTAGACTCCAAATATGTGCAGTTTCATATATATATATATATACACAAAACTTGTATAAATAACACCCCAATTAATGTGTGATCATTCGAGAATTTCAAAAAAAAGTATATATACATATATCCTGGGGTTATATTTAACGTGTAGATCATGATTCTACGAGAGTACGACGTGGCATCACCGACCACCACGAGTATAATAACACTATAAGAAAAAAACAAGATAATTACACGATGAAGAATCATAATAAAATCAGTGTATAAATGGATTTACACACCAATCACACCGAAACTATAAATGTGTAATCGCCGGTGAGTAAAAGTTCGGTGTGAAATCTATATGGAATAAAATTCATGTGCAGTCCAAATGAGATCCACATCGACACTGCACTGATCTAGCTCTCTGAGACTTAATATTCGTTAGCTGATTGTCTATTTTCTGTTCATTACGTCCGTTCTTTTCGTTTGCAGAACCTACTCCGATGCTTAACTCATCTCCTATTTTAGAGAAATAAAGTAAAAGTTCAACTTAGAGAGAGAGATGAATATTTATAGAGTTTTTTTTGTCATTAACCTTGGATAGGACTTAATCCGGATAGGATTATTCTATTTCAGAAGGGTTAATAACCTATGAAATGTTTGAAGTTTGACACATTTTAATCGGAGAGGTCTGAAGTTTCAAAAGTTAATTTAGAAGGTCTGAAGTTTCAACTTTGTTGATATAATTAAGAGGTCTCCGATAATTTTTTCCGTTAAAACTGACGTAAGTTGGTCACGTGCATGGCATGTGATCGGAAATAAAACTAAATCTCAAAAAGGCCCTTCTATCAAAGTGTGCCCCTCACATGCTTGAAATGAAAAGACAAAAATGCCCCCCACTCACATACTTGAAATGAAAAGACGAAAATGCCCCAACCGTGGCCGGCCACCACCCGAGGCCGCCGACCACCATCCGCGGCCACCTGAAGGGTTTTAGGTTTGATCTCTGCGTTGTTTTTATTGAAATTGCAGAGAGCTAACTGCTGTAATGCTTGTATATTTTTCAACAACAGATTACAGCTTTTTATAGCTTTTAAATGAAAGTCTAACTGCTTAACATGATTCTAGCAACTAATAAGGAAACAACTAACACATGCTCCTATTTCTTAGCTAGCACTAACATAAATGAATCTGAAATTTAACTATCAAGGTTCTAACGGATAAGGTAGGACTTGATCAGCAACCAACATTCTCCTCCTTGAGTCAAGGACTACTTACTCCAATTTTGCTCCTTAGAATCTCGAATTTGTCAGCTGGCAATGGCTTGGTGAATAAGTCAGCCAGTTGATTTTCTGTTTTGCAGTAGACCAAGTTAACTTCTCCACTCTGCTGAACATCTCGAACAAAGTATAGTTTGATGTTGAAGTGCTTAGTCCTTTTGTGAAAGACGGGATTCCTTGAGATGGCTATGGCGGCCTGATTATCAACATGGATGGTTGTTGCTTCGATTTGCATCAACTTCAAGTCTTCAAGGATCTTCCTCAACCAAATTGCTTGGTTTACTGCTGCAGCTGCTGCTACAAATTCTGCTTCTGCAGTGGACTGAGTCACGAAGTCCTGTTTTCTTGAGCACCAAGAGAAGATTCCTGAGCCAAGAATAAAACAGTAGCCTGATGTGCTCTTATAGTCATTGATATCTCCTCCCCAATCACTGTCTGAGTAGCCTTCTAATGGAGAGGTTGTCTTCTTCTGAAATTTGATCCCATAATCTATAGTGCCTTTTATGTACCTTAGCACTCTTTTAGCTGCAGTGAGGTGAACTTCACTTGCACAGTGCATATGTCGAGATAGAGCACTTACAGAATATTGGATATCTGGTCTTGTGGCTGAGAGATACATCAAACAGCCAATCAAGCTCCTGAAGTGTTCTTCATTCACCTTAGGAGACCCACCTTCATTGCAGAGCTTTTCTTTTTGATTCATTGGAGTGTTTGCTGGTTTACATTTATCCATTCGAAACTTCTTGAGAATTTCTTGAGCATACTTTTTCTGCCTTATGAATATCTCCTTCTCCCCCTGATGAACTTCCATCCCAAGAAAGAAAGACATGAGCCCAAGATCTGTCATCTCAAATGTTCTCATCATCTCCATTTTGAATTCTTCAATTAGTTCTGCATTACTCCCAGTTACTAGTAAATCATCCACGTAGAGAGATACAATAATGATATTACCTCCCTTGTGTTTGATATACAAAGTTGCTTCTGAGGGACTCCTTTTGAAACCAAGGTCCAACAGATGGCTGTCTATCTTCCCATACCAAGCTCTTGGAGCCTGTTTAAGCCCATAGAGGGCCTTCTTCAATAGATAAACTTTGCTTTCTGCCCCCTTTACTTGAAACCCAAATGGCTGCTCCACATAGATTTGCTCTTTTAGGACTCCATTTAGAAAGGAAGACTTGACATCGAGTTGGAAGATTTTCCATCCCTTTTGCACCGAAATGGCAAGTAGTAACCTTATAGTATCTAGTCTAGCAACTGGAGCGAAGGTATCTGAATAGTATACCCCAAAAACTTGAGCATAGCCTTTAACAACTAACCTTGCTTTTAGTTTGTTGATGGAGGAATCAGCATTCAGTTTTGTCCTGAATACCCATTTGACACCAATGACCTTCCTATCAACAGGTCTGTCCACTAGTTCCCATGTGTGGTTTTTCTGAATCATTGCCATTTCCTCCTCCATGGCTGCTTTCCATTCAGGTGACTTGAGGGCTTCTTCGGGTCCAGCAGGCTCACAAATGGCTACACTGCACCTTTGATAGACCTCTGACAGCAGCCTTGTTCCCCTTATTGGTGGGTCATCTTCTGTTTCTTCTAGCCAGAGTTCATTGAAAGGAAAGTCTGGTTCCACACTTGGTGATGTTCCCTTAGAGTTCTCCCAGTCCCATTCATCTTGTTCGCTGAAATGAACATCTCTGGTGATGGTGAGCTTTTGAGTCTGAGGATGGAAAACTCTGTAGGCTTTTGATTCAGAACTATAGCCTACAAAGATTCCTGGGACAGCCCTCTTGTCAAGTTTGTCTCTCTTAGCTTCAGGAACATGAACAAAACAGAGACACCCAAACACTTTTAAGAATCTTAGAGAAGGTTTTTAGTCATACCAAGCTTCAAAAGGAGTTGAATTCTTGACTGCTTTTGTGGGAAGTCGATTTTGCAAAAACACTGCAGTGTTGGCTGCCTCTGCCCAATAGGACTTTGGAAGATTTTTGTCATGAATCATGCTCCTAACCATCTCCAAAATTGACCTATTCCTTCTCTCACTGACTCCATTTTGTTGTGGAGTATATGAAGTAGTAAGTTGCCTTTGGACACCCTCTTCAGCACAGAAGACCTTGAACTCATCAGAGTTGTATTCAGTTCCATTGTCTGTCCTTAGAACTTGAATCTTGCTGCAGCTTTGGTTTTCAACCATCCTCTTGAACCTTTTGAACACTTGAAAAACCTCTGATTTGGCCTTTAGAAAGTGAATCCAGCACATTATAGTATAGTCATCAATAAAGGTAACAAAGTAGACATTACCTTGTAATGATGGTGTTCTTTGAGGCCCAGCCAAATCAGAGTGAATAATTTGCAACTTTGTTGTGGCCCTTCGAGCTTCCTTAGGAAATTTCTTCCTTGTGAGTTTGCCAAACTGACATGCTGCGCAGTTAGCAACTCCTCCTTTAAGGATAGGTACACCCTTTGATAGATTGTTTAAGGCCATCATTCTCCTTGAGCTGCAATGCCCTAACCTTTTGTGCCAAGTTTCTTCATTAGATGAATTTGCAGCATATGCAAAGTACTCCTCCTGGGCAGGGTCGAAGAAAAAACTTTTCTTTCTCATCTGGACCTTAAGTACCTCCCTTCCCTTTGCATCGTGAACATGACAATGTTCATTCTTGAATGTCACAGAGAGGCCTTTTTCAACAATTTGTCCCACACTCAAGAGGTTTTGACTCAAGTCTGGAACATAAAGAACATCAGAGAAAATTTTTGTACCAGATTTTGAAGTGATAGCAACTGTCCCTTTGGATTTTGCCACAAGCCTTCTTCCATCTCCAATTCGAACTTTAACTTCTTCACAAGGTCTGATTTCCTTAAAAAGAGTCTTGTCATATGTCATGTGGTTTGAACAACCACTATCAATCAACCAAGCTTCTGATTCTTCACAAGTAGCAAAGCACTGAGCAACGAAGATTTGATCTTCATCATCCTCCTCCTCAACTTGAGCAATTGCCCCTTGCTTCTGAGACTTGCAGAGTATTGCCTCATGTCCCAGCTGATTACATTTGGAGCATTTAGCATCAGGTCTCTTCCAGCATTTGAATGGAGCATGTCCCTTTTTGCCACAATGACTGCATGGTGGATAGGTCTTCTTAGGTTCTTTCCCTCTGGGAGTCTCCTGACTGGTTTCAGCATTGTGATTGCTCGAACCCTGTCGTTTTGAAAACTTCTTCTTCCTTGCAGCAGCTTGAGACTTAGCGAATAAGGCTCCTTCCACAACATTGTCTTGTCTCATTTGTCTCCTCTGCTCTTGTGCTTGTAAGGCATGGATCAATTCGGACAAGGAGATCGTTGAGAGATCTTTTGTGTTTTCCAAAGTTGTTAAGGAAGCCTCATATCTTTCAGGTACAGTTACGAGGATCTTCTCCACAATTCTTGAATCAGAGAAATCAGTGCCTAGCAGCTTGATCTTGTTTGCTAGATTGAGCAATTTGTCTGAGTAATCCTTGATGGACTCAGATTCCTTCATTCTCTGAAGCTCAAATTCTCTTATTAGGTTCAGGACTTGCATTCCCCTGATCCTCTCGTTACCTGAATACTCCTTCTTCATGTAGTCCCAAATCTCTTTTGCAGATTTAAGACTCATGATCCTGGTGAAGATTGTTTGAGAGACTGAGGAGAAAAGACATGATTTCGCCTTAGCCTTCCTGGTCTTCTTCTCCCTGTGGACCTTGATCTGAGCCAAGGTTGGATTATTTGGGAGAGCAGGTACTTCATAGTCTTCTTCTACTGCTTCCCAAAGATCATGGCCCTCCAAATATGCTTCCATCTTCACAGCCCATCATTGATAGTTGTCTCCATCGAATATGGGTGGTGCCATGACTGAGAAAGAGCTTGAGCCTTCGTCCATTGGTTTTGATAGAGAAGAGTTTGGAGATTTTGCAGGTGAGAGGATTTCTTGCGGAAAGGGTTTCACAGGTTCCTTAAGAAAATTGGCTCTGATACCAGATGAAGGGTTTTAGGTTTGATCTCTGCGTTGTTTTTATTGAAATTGCAGAGAGCTAACTGCTGTAATGCTTGTATATTTTTCAACAACAGATTACAGCTTTTTATAGCTTTTAAATGAAAGTCTAACTGCTTAACATGATTCTAGCAACTAATAAGGAAACAACTAACACATGCTCCTATTTCTTAGCTAGCACTAACATAATTGAATCTGAAATTTAACTATCAAGATTCTAACGGATAAGGTAGGACTTGATCAGCAACCAACACCACCGACCACCACCCGCGGCCGCCGACCACCACCCAAGGCCGACGAAGACCACCACCCAAGATCGAAGACAACCACCAATCGGGCCGGCCACCACCAAATCGTGGCCGGGCAGCCATCGATCGGGGCCGGGAAGCCACCGATCGGGGCCGGGCAGCCACCGATCGGGGCCGGGCAGCCACCGATCGGGGCCGACAGCCACTGATTGGGGCCGGCCACCGCCCCAATTGGTGGTGGCCGTCCCCGATTGGTGGTGACCGCCACCCCAATCAGGGCCACAGAGGGCTCGGTCCGACCAGCCTCAATCGGGGATGGCCAGCCCCAATTAGGGCCGTCAGCCACCGACTAGGCCGGCCAGCACCAATTGGGGTGGTGCCCGGCCCCAGTCGGTGGCTGCCGACTCCAATTGGGGCTGTTCGGCCACGATTCGGGCCGGCCGGCCCTGATTGGGGCTGACCGGCCACGATTTGGTAGTTGCCGACTTGATTGGTGGTCGTCGTCGGCCTTGGGTGGTGGTCGGATGCCTCAAGTGGTTGCCGGTGGACTTGTGCGGTGACAGAGAAAATAATATGGACTCAATTGTAAAAATCAACACTTAAAAATATAAATTTGAGGACTAAATTGAACAAAATAAAAATAGGGACTCAATTCTTAATTTTTTAATTTGACCTCAGGGGTAATTTTGTCATTTCACATTTCCTCAAATAATGTATTAAATAAAACAAAATATTAAAATGGGCAAAAATGCCATTTCTGACCATTCTGTTAAATTTAAACCTAAAAATGGACGGAAAATCTTATATCAACAAAGTTGAAACTTCAAACATTCCAAATTAACTTTTAAAACTTCAGACCTCTCCAGTTAACATAGGTCAAACTTCAGACTTTTAATAGGTTATTAACCCATTTCAGAATTATAGTCTTGTTGTTCTTGGATAAGCTATGATAATCTGGTTTGGCAACACAAGAGTTTACAGTATCCATGTAATCAGAATTCAAGTTGTTCCCTTTGTAGATATTTGAGGTTGTTCCCCTTGTAGATGTTAGATGGTTGTTCCCATTGTAAATGTTGGTGTGGGGATGCTTGGGTTACCCTTATAGGGATATGCCCAATCACCCTTAGGCATGCTTCAAATGGCTTTGGGGGGGCTTAGTGAGGTTTCTCTTGTTGGATCGTGTAAGTCATCTTCTTGGACAAACTTAACTATTGACTAACGGATGCACCAAAAGTCTACAAAATCAATCATATGACACTTAGGGCATGTTTGATTGATTGTATTATGATATCCTAATAGTATTACCTAATACTCACTTGTATAGGAATTTGGTATTAAATTAACCCACCTAAAAATCAAGCGTTAGTTAATACCAACTTTGTAATGACTCATTTACCCTTAGAATATCCGACGACCACGGGCCGGACTCCAGCGACCTCCGGAAACCACCGGCCGGACTTCAATTATAATAATAATTAAAAAATGTACATATCTATTTAGGGGCATTTAGGTCTTTTAGTCATTGTATTAGGATATCCTAATACAAAATTCATCCAAACATTGTATTAGGATATCATAATACATGGTTCAACCAAACATTTTATTAGCTTAGCACGTATTTATCTTAGTCGATACTTAGCAAATACATGCAATCAAACATGCCCTTAAAGCCTACAAAATATATATATCACAAAAGCCAACATTGACAAAATATATTGCACCAAAAGACCCTTTAACCCTAGTTTAAGGGTTTGCCTAGAATGATTTGAAAGTATTGATGCTTTTAATATGGGTCCCACATAGTAAGAGAGAGACAGAAACAAACCAGAATATAATGGAAAATAGTTATTAAATAGTGAAATCTAACATATAATGGACTGTATTTATAGTCTACATTTATAGCCGTGTGATCAAATTCAATCGAGATCTGAATTGTTGTTATGAATTTAACTTTTTTCAGCCCGAAATGTTTACTTATTCAGAATAGCCCCTTTTCTTTTCTCGTGTTCTTTATCTCTCCTAGTTTAATTTATCATTCTACTTTTTATTTTTATTATTTTTAGTCTATTATAATATATTATTATTATCCCAATAATAAGATATAAGTGACTTATTTATATTTTTAAGTTCATCTTTTAAACAAGTTGTTAGTATCTTCTTGTTGTATGTAATAATGACTAAAATATTATTTGTTAAGTACATTTCGTTTCTAATCTTAATCCATATGATCTTTCTTTGACAAATTCAAACCATTTCGGTGCGACATTCAACAATTTTAATTAGTTATTTGGCAAGTAATGATATTTACAGGCTGAAATTTAGTTGTAAGTAGCTTATATTATACTATATCATTTGTATCATGGTAGGAAATTTCTATTAGCAACTTAAAATTCAAATCATCATATTAATCTTGAGTGAACAAAGTTGGAGAGCATATAAATAAATAGTTTTGACAATTAGTTAATCTTAGTATAATTCCATGTAAATTTTTTTTTTCATATCATGCTTAATTTTTATTTTTCCACTTTTAATGCATATTTTTCACTTCATATTCAGTTTTTGAGTTTTTATGTGTAGTTCAACTTCTGATTCAACAATTGAGATGTAATTGTAAATTCAACAATTAAGATGTAATGATTTGGTATTTTGAATATAGTTGGAGAATTATTTTCAATCTAGTTAAAGAATTTTGAAATTCCTATATACTTTATATTATTATGAATTATAATTTTTTATACTTTCGGACAACGAAAACTATAAATGTATTATTGTAGGTGAGATTTTTTTATGGATGACTTGAGATATTTTTTTTCCCGGAATGTGGGTAACGATTTGTATTCTACTAAATTTTTTTCCTCTAAAATAAAATAAATACTATATATAAAAAATTGTCAGTGTTTAAGTTTTTATACACAATTAAAAGAAAAGTATATAGTTTGGTAAAAAAAAATCAAAATATATAGATTTTTATAGGAAGTTATCGAGTTGAATATATAAATATGTGTAAGATATAAATTTATATATTCAATAATTTTCTATAAAATCTATAGATAATATTATGTTAAATTATAATAATAAATAAGAAAGTATGAGAGATGGTAAAACATGTCGTATATTAATATTTTGGGCTGAAAATTTAGATTTCAAAACGGTAGCACTCGATTGAATTAAATTAACTAATTGAGTAGCTATAAATTGGACTGTAAATCTAGTTGACAGATTTTAGCCTTCCCCATTTATAAAGCATGGATGCTTTGAAATGATGGTAGCAAGTCCCTAGTTTTAAAGATGCAGCGTTTAGGGTGAAAACCAACAACAATTTTAAAGATGTAATAAATTTGTTCTTTAATAGTTTAACTTAAACATATTTTATTATATTAAATTCCTGATAATATTTTATTTTAAATAATAATATTATATTTTTATTAATAAATACCAATAAGCTATTGTCTATTAGTATTCATGGTAGGATTGAATTTATATAAAGTACCTACAACGCAAAGTCTCAACTCCAACCCTATTTGTTGCCACATTAGTGTCCCACAATCAATTTGTTATAAAATTAAATGTGTGTTCAGAGTTGTCTAGCACTACTCGAATGTTATCTATATTTTTCAAACCCAACTTTAGTTTTATATATTTTTATATATAAAAAAGAATTAAATCAACAAAGCAAAAAATATGAGAGAATAAAAAAAATGGTTAGATGAGAGAGAGTAAATCCCACCACTCATTGGTGAGATACAAAAATGAAGAATACTCCAATGAAAGAAGACAGGTCATAATGCTATTTATAAGAATTGATTTTTAAAAATTGAGATGTATTGTGGACGCTCTAATAATGTGACACTTTTTATATTCTCTTAAATTTAAGGAATGAATTATAAAAAATAATAAATAGACCATATTTTAATGAGTAATGTGTAAAAGCATGGTAATAACTAATAAGTTTTTCTTACCCTTTAGATAAAAAAAAAACATGATATGTAGCATCCAACGAGCTTATCAATCAATCGCCTATCACTACTACAAGACAGGGCATGAGTTGGGCCTTATTGTAATGTAATAGGGGTCTGAATGTGGTCACGGCCCCAATTTGAAGATACAGATATTCTTTTATGAAAAAGGTGTGTAGAGCTGCGAATCATATTGGGCACGGGAAATGATTAAATTTCCGAGATCGGCATTCCTATTTATTCCGGATTTGAGTGGGTTTAAATATGACCTAAAAGTTGCTAATAATACTCACAAATCGGAACATGTAGGAACATCATATCGACTTGTGTATCATTGCTGTATTGGCACTACATGTGCACTAGGGTTGAACATAAAAAATTTAGGAACCCGAAACCTAAGGAATAATGTACTGACTCTAGCAAAAACCCGAACTCGTTTTAGGAAAATTGAAAAACTGACTCCACTTGCTTATAATAAAAAATAATATTTAAAAAAATTAACATCGGAAACAAATTATATAATCAACAATGTAATTTCATTTTGTACGAGATTTTTCTTTGTACTTGATCAAAGTAAAATTATAATATAAATTATTTAATGTATACTTTTTTAATTGTATAAACATTTTTTTTTCTAATTACATACAGTAGTTAAGAAAATAACATAAATTTTATATATATATATATATTATATATATATATATGTATATATATATTAATTAATTTAAAACCAAGCCCGCACAAGAATAATAAACACCAAAAATCCAAGATGCATTAACGCCATTATTATTTGGCCAAAAAAAAATTAACGCCATTATTACTAAATATAAAAGAAAATTTTAATTCCATAACAGTTGTAAATCAGTATAAAATAAAGCTATTGAATTTCATAGAGACAATATGCCTAAGTGGGATGGGTGGCTAGAAGAAATGCTAGAAGGGGCAAATCAAGGAGGAGATGTCGCAGACTATCGATGCCTTAAAGTGGAAATTGGGGCATGGGAGGTATGGAAGGAACGATGTCGTGCTATTTACCAAAATGATCATCCAAATCCGCATCGAGTCTTAGAGCGGATACAACGGGTCACGGTCGGAGCATGGGAAGCGGGTACAAAACTAGCCCATTCAAGTACCTACATTGTTCAAGGTGGTACGGTTGCAGTTCAGTGGTCTCCTCCGATCGGCGACGTTGTTTCCATATGTTGCGATGGTTCATGGGTTCAGAATACCGGATGGGGCGGAACGGGAGTTGTGGTCCGAGATGGTTCAGGACGTTTAATAGCGGGAAGGAGCACTCGTGGAAGGGAATCTGGGGCCGCCATGGCGGAGGCAAGAGCAATACTTCATGGAGTCGAGCTTGCAGTTCATCATCATTGGAGGGAAGTCGTCATAGAGTCGGATGCGGAATACGTTGTAAACCAAATCCGACATACTTCGACAAACCCCGACTGGAGACTTGACAACATCGTTAGCTCTATTCGACAAGTGGCCAACATGATTGAATATGTGACTTGGAAAGTCATTCGTAGAGGCGCTAATCGCTGTGCAAACTGGGTTGCCATCCAATCCAGAAAGGAGATGTGTCCGGCTAATTGGGTTGTAGCACCCCCGTCTCCTCTTTTATCTATATTACTTTTAGATTGTAATCCGGGCTGAACTATTTGATTTATTAATAAAGCATCATTTGGCCAAAAAAAAAAAAAAAATTCATAGATAGACGTTACTTACAATGACACCATTAAAATGAACAATATGTTGCCATAATCAACAAATAAATAAATAATAAATAAGAAACACATTAAAAAAATAAATAAATGATCTTATTGTAAATTGGAAAAGTCTAATCATGTAATGGGGTCTTTTAGGCCGATTAAGGATGCCACTTAAATACAGAAAATGTTAAATGTGTTGTCTTCGGCCTTACCACAACAAATCTTTTGACTACCGACAATATTTCTTCAAAGTGTGAAAAGATTATTAAAATGTTGTTGAACCACACCCGTCAGTATATTGTTCCAGCCACCGACGATATTCTAGTATGTGTTATATAATATAATACATATACATAAATTGAGAAAAACAAATATAACAACTTTTCACAGGCCCCTTCCGCATTCACGATGGTAGCAAATGACAGATATCACAACGGTTGTGGTGACAAATTCTAATACAGCAATAAGTTTGTTTATAAGTGAAACATGAGGATTCACTAAGACCAAAACTGTTAACAGAACACTAACATGTATATAGAGGAAAGCCCTGTCTGCATGGAAGAAAATAGCAGTAGGAATAACAAAAAAAAACAACAACACGCACAGTTCATGTAACAATCAAACAACACCACACGAGGAATGTAAAATAGGTGGGAAAACCTCCGAAGTAGGCATGGCCAGAAGCCAATCTACCAAAGCACCCCAAAACGAGAAACATCCTAAAAGGACTAGCGCATGTTAGGGGTACCAAAGAATATTCCCGCTTTTCTTAGTGAAGAATTTTACAAGGACAGAATATAGTAAAAACCATGTCGAGTCCGCACAGGTAGCGGTCGCAAAACATGTAGGTTATTGATTGAAAATTGGAGAGGTGTACCTGCCCAAAGGCAACCTCGACTAGTATAGGGAGGTGGATGATGATTGTATTCCAAAAAAAACTGATCTCTAAGTTTGAAGCGATGAACATAATCACGAGCAAATGAGATGATGGTGTATGAGGGATTAGATAAGGGAAGAACAAACCAAATATCATATTGAATATGAGATGAACCTTTATTTTGTATCTTCCCGTGAAAAGCTCTGAAATCCCACCATCCTAAACCACTTTCTAGCCACCAAAGTTAAAATAAAATCACCGATCCCACCTCCCGCCATCAACACCCGAACCTCCATCTGTCTAGTCCCATAGTCGGTTGTAGTAGCAAAAGTCGCTACTGCCAGTGTAGCAGATCAGACAGTTTGTAGATTTCGGCAGGCATTAGTGGGTGCTCTGCATCTTGGTCGGCTTAAACTTTGGAAGTAAGGGAAGAGGTCTAAAGAGAAGTTCTTTGGACCGTCGCCGTCAGTAAGGGTTGTGGAAAACCCGGGAGAGTCCCCGACACCAAGTCCGATGAAGAAGAACGCAACTGTCAACAATAAAAGGGCAGATCGTTGTCGGAAATGGAAGAAGCAACTCCGTGTTCCGATGCCGGTATGGTCGAACTGCGGTGGATCAAGAATGGTGACAGTTCCGTCCATGATCGTCGCGACAGATTGAGGCTTGATCAGGTGGGCAGACGAGAAAAATGTGAAAGAGAAGGCGGAAATAACTAGGTGTTTAGCCTCAGATGCGTACCTTCAAAGAAGAATTTTCTTTTCTCCAGAAAGAGAGTATTGATTACGCTTACGCAGACGATGTTAACATATTCATATCTCTAAATTAATAAGTTGAGCGAAATATTTTTTATTTGTTATTATTTACACGTATATTATTATTTTCACTATTTCGTACCGAAAATATTATATTATTAAAAATCTTTAAGTTGGTAATTTTTGCTGAATTTAAAATTAAAGTTCATCTATGTGAGGCAATCATTAAATTCAACCAGACTTCGGTTTGTTTTGGCTGCCTTTTTATGTCATAATAATAATAATAATAATAATAATAATAATAATAATAATAATAATAATAATAATAATAATAATAATAATTGCTGTCCCGATTCTTTTTTATTTTTCCATTATTTTAAATATCAATAACATTAAACCCACAATATATGTCGTTGACGAAGTCAAAGGAAGGAACATTATTAAGATTTCTTTCAGACCCTGTTTCCTCCTTGAAATTATCTGGAAACGACTAAGCCGGCCGTCTCGGCAGTAAGCCGTTTCTCCTTCCTAATATGGCGTCAATCGGAGCTTCCATCTCCGCCGCCGTGTTATCTCCGGCCACTCGCTGGAACTCCACTTCCGCCGCCGGAGGAGCTTTCACTTTCATTCCGAGCCGTCCCATCCTATACCCAAGCCGTCTGTTCGCTCTCTCGACAGAGCACCAGTCCTCCTCCACGGCGGATAACACGAGCGTAAAGACCAGAAACCACGCCGGCAATAACGGGAGGCGTAGCTACGAAGAAGGCAGCACTCCGGCGATGCCGTTCATGGAGGAAACGGAGTGCGATGGAGTGAGCTTGAAAAATTTCTTCGAGCTCGCCCAGGATTTGGCCGGATCGAGCGGCAGTGGCGGAGGACCGCCGCGGTGGTTCTCTCCTATAGAGTGCTCGTCTCAGTTAGAAAACTCCCCGTTGCTTCTCTATCTACCTGGTTTGTCTCCGTTAGATAACTCCCCTGCCTGACCCAAATATACCCTCTCTATAAGTCTGCTAATTATATATATCTACTAAAGAATTGTTTCACGAAATTGGTATTCAGGAATTGACGGAACTGGAGCTGGACTTGCCTTGCAGCACAAGCGACTAAGGAAGTAAGCATTTATTAAGCTCTACTCGTATATATCTTACAATCGGACCACGTCAATCGGGTGCTCAGACTTCGTTAATTAGAACTCTGATCTATAATAACATCACAACATTCAGTTTTTAATCTCATTTATTGTTCAATTAATGAAGGATGTTCGATATTTGGTGTTTGCACATTCCAGTTATGGATCGAACATCTTTTACAGGTCGGTCCGACATATCCACCACTCAATTCTGTGTTCATTAAAGAATATATTTGGTTGGATCAGATAAATTGTTTTAACTGTTTCTGCATCAGGTCTCGTAACAATGGTCGAGAGGACGATACAAATGGAGAGCAACCGTTTCTCAAACAGACCTATTTATATTGTCGGGGAATCTCTAGGAGCATGCATTGCTTTAGCTGTTGCTGCACGAAACCCAAACATTGATCTTGTACTCATATTAGCTAACCCAGGTGAATTGCTTGCTTTCTAAGTTACAGTACCTTGAGCTCTAAGTTATCTCTTGTAAATGAGACACTCAAATATTTACTCATGCTTCGGGTTCTCTTTGTGTAGCAACATCATTCGACGAATCACTTATCAAGTCACTCGCTCCGCTGCTGGAGATGATTACTGATCAAATCCAACTTACACAACCTTTCTTGCTAAGCTTAATGAGAGGTCTGCTTCATAACTTCTTACACACAATTCAATAGCAACATACATACATATATATATAAACACTGCAAATGATTAAGTGTAAAACATGTATTGACTTAACACTAATATTTATGAGGCCATATCTCTTTATAGGGGATCCTCTCAAAGTTTTAAGGGCTGCTTCACAGAAAGGAATGCCACCCGTGCAAATGTTGGCGGTTCTATTGGAGGACATCTTAACCCTGTCGTCGTACATACCTGTATGTCTTGAACATAAAAATCAACTGCTTCTTGTTCTTCCTTGATCAGTTAGTATATATATATAGGAAACATGATATTGATTTAAGACTACTAATGATCATAACTATACAATAGGTTCTTGTTGATATCTTACCCAAAGAGACTCTTCAGTGGAAGCTTCAAATGCTTAAATCGGCTTCGGCGTATACAAACTCACGACTGCATGCCATTAAAGCTCAAATTCTTTTCCTAATGAGGTACTCTTTATAATAAAGGGGTCGGTTGCACCAATCTATCGTTTGAGAAATTGTTCATGCATGTCATATTTAACAGAGACACTTCCTATCACAAATATTGTGTTATTACATTATATATTATTTTGTATTTCATGCTACCCTGTCATATCATATACGATAAGTTAATCATTCTAGTGGGAAGGATCAACTACTTCCAAGTCTAACGGAATCATCAAGGCTTAAGCGCAAACTTCCCGATTGCGAGATTCGTAAGTTCGAGGAAAACGGTCATTTTCTATTCTTGGTATTACTGATCTCATACTCTTATACATTCTGAGGTTTGAATCTGCTGCATTCATCAGCGTTATTTTAATTATCATATATATTTGTTTTGTACTTGCCTAGGAGGATGACATGAATTTGGCGACGGTAATTAAGGGAACATATTTCTACCGCCACGGAAAGAGCTTAGACTATGTTGCCGATTATTTGCCTCCCACCTTTTCAGAGTTCACCAAGATTTACGAATCGAGCAAGTAAGTTATTTTAATTTTTAATTTTACAGTGTATTTTAGGGTAAAGATTCTAAAAATAGTCTCAACTATAAGTCATGTTGCTAATCGCTATCCTCTATTTAAAATGTTGATATTCAGTGTCCGAACTATAAGATTTGTTACAATTCACTTTTTTCGATTGATTTTGGAGTTTTATTACTTTTCACTTTTTTTTACTGATTTTGGAGTGACAATTGACATTTTAAATAATAAAAACTTGTTGTTTTGTATTTTTCCGAAGTACCAGATTTGTTGCTCATGATTTTAAAGTTATTTGATACTTAAAATAATATTTCCGTTCCATCATTTTTAAGAGAAAAAAAGTGAAAATCGTTAAAAATGAAATGTGATGGAGTATATATATTTTTAGAGTAATTCCTTAAAGTGTGAAAAAAAGAGTGAAAAACTATCGAAAGTTAACAACTGCCACATGCCAGTTAACGATTTGATATAAATTGGAAAGAGAATCATGCAATGCATTGCCATGTGGCAGTTGTTAACTTTCTATGGTTTTTTCACACTTTTTTTCACACTTTCTAGCAAAGCCCATATTTTTAACAAAGTTGCGTCTTTTTTTTTGCCAACTAGTATTGTAATGTTTAAATTAACACAATTTGTTAAGTTATCGTTCATACTGATACAACGTCCGAATCCTAGATTCCGAGAACATCCGATCCAGACACAAGGGCATGGAGTGTAATTATCATAAACTTTTGGGGTAAATTACTTTTTCCTCACATTCGGAGGTTCTCGGAACCTAGGGTTCGGCATCTTTATCATATTCCTTTAGTTATCTACACAATTAACGTCGTTCTATACACATACGATAGAGTGACGAGCGAAGTTACTGGAGCGGTAATGCTATCGACTTTAGAGGACGGAAGCATAGTGAGAGGGCTCAATGGGATTCCTACAGAGGGTCCGGTCCTTATTGTGGGTTACCACATGCTTCTAGGCCTCGAAGTTGCGCCCTTAGTGTCTCAACTTTTGGCCGACAGAAACATACATGTCCGTGGTGTAGCGCATCCTATGTTGTTCACTGAGTACAAGAAAGAGATTTGGCCTGAAGCGTCGTTTTACGATGTGCTTCGCCTGTCTCAGGATCCAATCTCTTCAGACTTTTGAAGAACAAGTCTCATGTGTTGTTATATCCTGGTGGCGGAAGAGAAGCCATGCATAAAAAGGTTAGTATTTTGATTTTGATTTTTAATATAAAATATTTTTCATGATTTTAACCACTTCTAATGACTTTCAATTATTTTTTACAAGTGGGTGTGTTTATATTTGAATGCGGTTACAACCAAATAACGACAATATTTTTGACATAATTATAATTATAAATTTATATTTTTTTCTATTAAATTTTTTTGGCTACGTAGACTTTCAGTTTACGAGCAAATTGTTATCTCAGTTGGAATTATTTTTTAAACTTCATTATAAAGAACCATTATAATTTAGAACATGGAACCTATATATAGTATTTAATTTGTGGGTTAAATCGTTTATTAAAATTTCTACTGTATTTGTATAATATGTTTTCATTTCTAATTGATAATTATTATCAATACATTTACTATAAAGATAATATATCTTACAACATTACAATCCGATTTTACAGACTAGTTATCGACATTATTTATAATCTCAATTGTAATGATTTTTTATCTAAATTTGGCACCTAAGACTTGAGAGTTTCTAATTGCAGGGTGAACAATACAAACTATTTTGGCCAGAGCAGGCTGAATTTGTTCGCATGGCTGCAAAATTTGGTGCCAAAATCATACCTTTTGGAGCTGTCGGGGAAGATGATTTCGGTGAAGTTAGTCATCTATTATATAATCAAATTAATATTGCATTTTTTTTTTCATATGATCTCTGTCAGAAAATATTTGATCTTAAGTTATATTTGGTTAGTATTTGTGTCATTAATAATTAATAGATGTCACCAATAATGTTGTATGATCTGATTTCAGGTAGTTTTCGACATAGATGATTTAATGAAGATATCACCCGTAAGAGACATGATATTAAAGGCCACCCAAGAGAATCCAAGGCTAAGGTTATTCATATCTCCATTCTTCGAGAAATTATTAGTTGGACCCAGTCCGCCACATCAGCGTATGGACCAACCAATGAATGAGCGACACGTAATAAAAATATAATAAATCAATAACTTTGAGTAACATGTAATTACAATATATTAATTTCTCATTAATTAATCATACTTCATTTTTTTTTTAAAAATAATTTTTTTAATAAATAAAAATATTTTTCTAATATACAAATATATAACGTGTCTCTAGTTTCTTATTTTATTTTTCTAAAACACTATTGGACATAGTGAACCCTAGAGGGTAATTGTCAATTTGCCCTCTAGGGTTCACCATGTCCAATTAGGTTTTAGAAAAAAAACCACAAACTAATGACACTCGTATTATATTTATATATCAAAAAAATATTTTTTTCATATATAAATATAATACAAGTGTCAGTTTGTGGTATTTTTTTTTCTAAAACCCTATTGGACATGGTGAACCATAGAGGGAAAATTAATATTCATCATCTAGGGTTCACCATGTCCAATAGTGTTTTAGAAAAAAAATACCAAACTAGAGACACGTTATATATTTGTATATTAAAGAATTGTTTTTATTTATTAAAAGAAATTATTGTTTTAGGAAAAAAAATAAAGTATAATTAATTGTGAGAAATTAATAGGTTGTAATCACATGTTACTCAAAGTTATTGATTTATTATATATTTATTACGTGTCGCTCATTCATTGGTTGGTCCATACTGGCGGACTGGGTCCAACTAATAATTTCTCCCATTCTTCGTTGGTTATTTGGACAAATAAATGGAAAGAAACAAATATATAATGAATTTATTCTCTCTCAATCTCATACATTTCTAATGCTTAGTAATTAAGAATGAAGTGCCATTTCCAATGGCAGGGCTGATGCCACGGGTGAGGTCGCGCAACAATTCATGCATCTGCCCGGAATCATGCCCAAAATCCCCGGCCGCTTTTATTACTACTTCGGGAAACCAATCGACACCAAAGGTATATAGTTCACAACAATTCTTGATAATAGACAAAAACAAACTATATACTAGATGTAACTGGATTTTCTGCATTTATTATGAATTTCGGTTAAAATAGGGTGGAAGACCGCGCTTAGAGATCGGGAAAAATCGCACGAGTTGTACTTTGAAGTGAAGTCGGAAATAGAGAGATGTCTCACATACCTGCAGCTAAAGAGAGAGGAAGATCCATATAGGAGTATATTTTCACGCTTAATTTACCGAACAGTTAACGGTCCCGGAATGCAAATCCCCACTTTTGAACTTTAATAATAATGTAATATCTACCATTACAATGTCGTACATTGGACAAATGAGGTGGATAAAGTTCAATGTAGTAACTCTTAAATGATCATGTATCTTGATGTCTTTTGAAAAATAAATAACAACAATCAAGTATTAGCTGTTTTACTTTAAAAAATTAATGTTACTTCTTATTCAATAGTTAATATTTTTGAAGTGTAAAATATATATAATTAAAACATATAAAACTAGTTTTTAATCTGATTTGTGTGATATTCAACTAAGAAGAAAATTTGTATTAAAACAAGATATACATCATATCTTAGAAAATATCTTTCATTTAACTTCGTTATTCTTAATACACTTCGCAAGAAGGACGTACTATTGAGACGTCCTATCTTAGTACAAATGTCATGAAAACAACCCGAGGAAGTCTTTGTTAATGCACGGAAAGTTAATGGATATATGATGAACACAAAGTTGACCTTGTTGCAACTGGGACTAGATAAAATGATAAGCAACCGCAATATGTTTCATAAGTGAGTGAAAGACTGGGTTGACACTTTAAGTAGGTGGCGTCGATATTATCACAAAATAGGGTAGGCGTGTTAGAGAGGACGACACCAAGTTTTTGAAGTAGAGATTACTCCCAAAACGATTCGGCAGCAGTATGGGTGAGCGCATGATACTCGGATTACGTGGAGGAGCGACGAAGCGTTGACGATGAGAGCTCTAGGAGACCACATTCTTCCCTAAGTAGAACAAAATATGCTATCGTCGCGTGAAAGGGTATCAGAGTATACTTGAAGCACAACAGAGATCGATCTAAGTTAGTGGAGGAGGCATTTAACAGCCGTCCAATGGAGCTCCGATGATCGATGCATGAATTAAGAAAGTTTGTTCACCAGGAAACAAATATCAAGACGTATGAACGGAAAGTATTGCAGTGTAAGCTCATGGTCTTGCTGTAGTGATAGGCTCATTGTCTTGCTGAAGTGGAAGCCATCAAGACTATATGATGATTTTCACGGTTCAGTAAGAGTGAAAGAAGGGTAAGGACCAAGTTTTTCTGGATGATAATGAAGTATACATGGTTTCTTTCATCTTGATTTCTTCTGCTTTTTGTGAATCATTGCCAAGTTGTGGCTTTAGATGAAAGAACTAAACGATACATTCCATCCCACATTCCATCTGGAATTTCTTAGATAGTCTCATCAAAGCCTTCAATTGCCAGATAATTTTACTACAATCTTTCTTCTTTGTCTGAAAGTAAAGTTGACTTCTTTGCTCTTGAATACAGCGGTTTTCGATGGCTTCTACTCTTGAATTAGGTGATTTTCAGTGAGTTTTTTCTTTGTTTTTTGAGTAGAATTCGGTGATTCCTCATGGTTTCTTTCTTCTTTTCCAGGGCGTAAAGTAATTTACTTTGGTTTTCAGTGGCACAATCCTCCACAGCGCAACACGTTTTATGTTAAGTTCGTAATAGTGTTTGCGATTCGCTATTCTGTGTTGAATGCCAAATTAGTTTGATCATCTCTGCCCCGGAATTTTGCAGGTCTTGTGTCGAATAATTGTGTCGATTTTTCACGGTATTTGTCACAAGTTTAATCATTTCTCTATTTTAATACAAATTTTTAAATGAGTTGAATCTCGTGCAGATCAATAACTAATTCTATATGTTTTTATTATTGGTATTTTACACTTTAAAATATTAACAATTCCTTATTCTAAAGAAATAACATTAATCTGTTTAATTAAAACAACTAATATTTGATTATTGTTAATTATTTTTCAAAATACATGATCATTTAGGACTTACTCACTTGGACTCCGTACACCTCATTTGTCCAGTGTACGACATTGTAACGGTAGATAATACATTAGAGTTCGAAAGTCGGAACTTGCGCTTCGATGCCGTTAATTGTTTGATAAATCAAGCGTGAAAATATACTCCTATAAGGATCTTTCTCCCTCTTTAATTGCAGGTATGCGATACATTTCTCTACTTCCGACTTCACCTCTAAGTATAGCTCATGCGATTTTTCCCGATCTCTAAGTGCTTCCTTACGCCCTATTTTAACCGGAATTCATAGAGAAAACATAAAATTTGGTTCAATCGTGTAATATATAGTATTGATTGTCAACAATGTTTTCAAAGAATTGTTACGAAATATGTACCTTCAGTATCAATCGGTTTCCCGAAGTAGTAATAAAAGCGGCCGGGGATTTTAGGCATGATTCCGGGAAGATGTAACAATTGTTGTGCAACCTCACCCGAGGCATCGGTCCTGCCATTGCATTATAAGTTATAACTAGATCTATCAATTGTTGAGCCAACCAAAACTGAGGTATTTAAAAAGTTGTATATCTTGGCCAAAAAAAAGAGTTGTATATATATGATTTGGATTTTGTGTAGATATGAGTTATTTATGATTGTTCAATCTGATTTATAAGAAAAGGTTAAGTATAAACTTAGTATAATCTCAAGGGGTCGTGGCACAACAGTTGATCGGTCAACTCAAAGGATTCGGTCCGAGTTAAGATTTTTTTACCACATATTGATAATTAAGACATGATTTGATTGCATGTATTATATAATATAATAATAGGGACGGACTAAAATGCAGTCGAATTTATTTCAATTTGATTTTTCAGTCATTAGATCAGGATAGTGAATCAATCAGAATTCATGAGAGATAAAAAAATTTCTTGCAGATATCACGCCAGATATCACGATGTGCATGATCTAATGACTGAGAAATCGAGTTGAAATAAACTCGACTTTAGTTTAACCGAACTCAAAAAATAAAAATTAATGTTAGTAAAAAATCATATTTTTATAAAAAATATTTCAAATACTGAAAAAAAAAAAAAAAAAAAAAAAACGGTCTTAAATGGTTTTAATGGTCTATACCAAAATCAGGACAAAAAAGATCAATTCCCTTTTTTTTAAATGGTCCTGATGGTTGTGGACCAAAATAAAGAAGACCATAATCAAATGTCTTAAATGGTCCGGTCGGTTCTAGAACTAGGACATTTTTGCTCGCCCCTATTTCACCCCTCATCTTTAGGTAAGTGGCTTTTTCTGCCTAAATTTACTCTTTTTTTTCTTCAAAAATTCTCAAATAGAATCTTATATTTACCCTCTATTAAAAAAGTTTAATATTTTGCACATTTATGACTTCATTCTTAGTTACTAAGCATTAGAAATGTGTGAAATTGAGAGGGAAAAAATCATTATATATTTATTTCATTTATTTCTCCAAATAAACTAACGAAGAGAGGAGAGGAGAGAGATATATCAATAACCTTAGCCTTGGACTCTCTTGGGTAAACTTTAGTATCAGGTCTCTCAAAGGTGATATCTTCATTAAATCATCTATATCGAAAATAACCTGAAATCAGATCATATAACATTAATTGTAATATCTATTAATTATTTATGATATAAATACTAACCAAATATAACTTAGGAAAATATGGAAAATAAAAAATATTATTAATTAATTTGAACATATAATGAATGACTAACTTCACCGAAATCATCTTCCCCTACAGCCCCAAATGGTACGATTTTGACACCAAATTTTGCAGCCATGCGGACAAATTCAGCTTGCTCTGGCCAAAATAGTTTGTATTGTTCACCCTGCAATTAGAGACTCTCAAGTCTTAGGTGCCAAATTTAAGTGTAATTTCATTATAATTGAGACTTCCAATTTTGAATGAATTTTTTTATTCAAATATGGTATAACTTTTGACTGAATGATTTAACCTACGAATTAAATACTATAAATAAGTTCCATATTATAAATTACAATGGTTGTTTATGTTAAATTTTAAAAAATAATTCCAACTAAGGTAGCAATTTACTTATAAACTGAAGTCTATAATCAAATATTTTTAAAAAATTCAAAATTTCGATAGCAATTTGTAATTATGTTAAGGTTTACATAGTTATTTGGTAACCCCATTCAAATATATTTGTAAAAATGTCATTAGAAGTGGATGAAAAATATATTATCTTAAAATTAAGAATCAAAATACTAATTATGTGTTAAAAATAACCTTTTTATGCATGGATTCCCTTCCGCCACCGGGGTACAACAACACATGAGACTTGTTCTTGAAAAGTCTGAAAAGGTTGAGTCCCGACACAGGTACTGCGCCCATCATGCGAAGCATATCGTAAAACGACACTATAGGCCAAGTCTCTTTTGTGTGCTTACTGAACAACATAGGGTGCGCTACGCCACGAACATGTATGTTTCTCTCCGCCAAAAGCTGAGACACTAAGTGCGCAACTTCGAGGCCTAGAAGCATGTGGTAACCCACAATAAGGACCGGACCTTCTGTAGGAATCCCGTTGAGCCCTCTCACTATGCTTCCGTCCTCTAAAGTTGATAGCATTACAGCTCCAGTAACTTCACTCAACACTCTATTGTATATACGACGACGTTAATTGTGTGGATCATAATTAAATATGGGCGATAATTTAATGAAATTGTGTTAAATAAAGTTATTTACTTGTTCAATTCGTAGATCTTGGTGAACTCAGAAAAGGTGGGAGGCAAATAATCGGCAATATAGTCTAAGCTCTTTCCGCGGCGGTAGAAATATGTTCCCTTAATTACACTCGCCAAATTCATATCATCCTCCTAGAAAAGTACAAAAACAAACATATGCATAGTAATTCGAATACGATGTTGAATGCAATAGTTCAAACCTCACTAATGTATAATAAGAGTATGAGATTATACCAAGAATAGAAAATGACCGTTTTCCGGGAACTTACGAATCTCGCAATTGGGAAGTTTACGCTTGAGCCTTGAAGATTCAGTTACACTTGGAAGCAGTTGATCCTTCCCACTAGAATGATTAATTTATCATATATGAAAGATATGACGCGGTAGCATGACATAGAAAATATATAACAAATAATGTAATAACACGATATTTGTGATAGGACATGTCTATGTAACATGACATGCATGAATGTGGAAGATTATCTGCTTTCATTGATCAATTCTCTGATCTGTACCGTTTTCTTCAATTAAAATGTACCTCCTCCTCAATAGAATCAATCTCCAATTAGTCGAAATCAGATTACGCCTGATAAACCGTGGATTGAAGAGAATCCACTTGAAGATCGTTTGTATCTTCATACGTCTGATACTCCGTTGATTGGTTATCAGCTTACTGGTTAAAAAAATACCAGGAAAGAGTTCGTTTGATGTGTGGTGCACTGCTATCTAAGACTAAGCTATGTGCTTTATTGATGGGTAGTTGTTTGAGAGATTCGGTACCTAAGATTTATCGTTTCCTAAAGGATCGACACAATGTTATGGTGAAATGATGGTTAACCAGTGCAGTTTCTAAGAATCTCACTCATTGATTGATATATAGTAGTAATGTTATTGCTATTTGGAACTATCTTTGAGAACGCTTCAGTTAAATTGACGGGTGTTTGTGTGGAGATTGAGTAGTGTCTCCTAAAATTGTTGCTAGTAAATATCAGCAGAAGTTGATTAAATTTTTAAATGGATTAAATGAAACTTACATGAATCTCATCATACATCCATTATCTAAATTGAACTTTGCATATTCTGTCCGTATACAAAAGGAATCTCAAAGAATTGCGGCTAGTTCTTTCATTGATAAATCAATCAGCTTGTGTGTGGATAACTCTTATGGTGCTTTATATGTGCCATCTTCCAATGGTGGAAATAAAAATGAGAAGGATGTGTTCTGTGCACTTTTTATGTGAAGATATATTCTTGATTGGTAGTTACCAGGACAAGTTAGGAAATTGTTCTTAATCAAAGGAAGTACACCTTGAAGTTGATTGCAGATATTGATATGCTTGAAAGAAAACCATCCGTTAAGAATTAATATTGACTTACCATTATGGCCAAGAAGAACTTACAATCATAAGTTCTGTTTTCTCCCAACAAAAAATAGGTTCAGTAACATAGAAGTTTATCGTGATAGTAATTGAGGATTTTGTTAAATGTCAAGAAGATATGTGACCGAATTTTGTGTCAAATTCGGAGAAGCTATGATTTCTTGAAAGTTAAAGAAAGAAGTAACTGTGTTACGTTCTAGCTGTGAAGTAGAGTATCAAAGCATGAGTATGTCAGCTGCAGAAATTGTCTGACTAAAAGGATTTTTGAAGGAGCTGGTATTTGAACAAATCTCACCCACGATGTTAAAGTGATAAAAAAAAATGGTTAATAGCCTATGAAATGTTTGATATTTGACCCATATTAACCGGAGATGACTGAATTTTCAAAAGTTAATATGGAATGTCTGAATTTTCTTTGGCAAAAAAAAAAAAAAATGTCTGAATTTTCAACTTTGTTGATATAAGAGGTCTCCGTTAATTTTTCCGTTAAAACTTACGGAAGTTGGTCACGTGCTTGGCATGTGACCGGAATTAAAATTAAATAAACAAAAATGTCCTTCTATCAAAGTGTGCACCTCACATGCTTGAAATGAAAAGACGAAAATGCTCCCCTCTTACATACTTGAAATGAAAAGACGAAAATGCCCCTGTGTAGAAGATATCTACTTCCATCGCTCATTTCTGATATGTTCTGTGTTCTTCATTTATCAAATTGAGAATGAACAATTTTCACAAACGATAGATTGGTGCAATCGACCCCTTTATTATAAAAAGTACCTCATTAGGAAAAGAATCTGTGCTTTAACTGCATGTAGTCGTGAGTTTGTATATGCCGAAGACGATTTAAGCATCTGAAGCTTCCACTGAAGAGTCCCTTTAGGTAAGATATCGACAAGAACCTGTTATATTATGATCAATTAGTAAGTCTTAAATAATCATCAAGTCTTTTTTTTTTTTTTTTTTTTAATTTTAACACAGTGTTTCCTATATATATTAACCGATCGAAGAAGTACAATAAATAGTTTATATATACAGGGATGTAAGATGACGCGGTTAAGATGTCCTCCGATAGAACCGCCAATGTTTGCACGGGTGGTGTTCCTTTATGTGAAGCAGTCTTTAAAACCTTGAAAGGATCCCCTGAAGAGATGTGACAGTTTTATAAATATTAGTGTTAAGTCAATACACGTTATGCACGTAATCATTAACAGTTTGTATATATATTTGTATCATTGTATGTGTGTTGCTGTTGAAGTGTGTAAGAACTAATAAAGCAGACCTCTCATTAAGCTTAGCAAGAAAGGCTGTGTAAGTTGGATTTGATCAGGAATCATCTCCAGCAGCTGAGTGAGTGACTTCATAGGTGATTCGTCGAATGATGTTCCTACAGAAGGAGAACCGAAGCATGAGTATTTGAGTGTCTCGTTTACGATAGATAACTTAGTGCTCAAGTTACTGTAACTTAGGAAGCAAACAATTCACCTGGGTTAGCTAATATGAGTACAAGATCGATATTGGGGTTTCGTGCGGCAACTGCTAAAGCAATGCATGCTCCTATAGATTCCCCCACAATATAAATAGGTCTGTTTGAGAAACGGCTGCTCTCCGATTGTATCGTCCTCTCGACCATTGTTACGAGACCTGATGCAGAAACAGTTAAACAAGTTATCTGATCCGACCGAATAATTTCGTTAACGAGGAAATGAACGCCGAGTTGAGTGGTGGATATATCGGACCGACCTGTAAAAGATGTTCGATCCATAACTGGAATGTGCAAGCACCAAATATCGAACATCCTTCATTCATTATTATACAATAAATGAGATTAAAAACTGAGTGTTGTTTATATAACAGAGTTCTAATTTACGAAGTTCGAGCACCCGATCGACGTGGTATGATCGAGAAAGAATATTTCAAAGATATATACATTGTAAGTAGAGAGTAATCAATGCTTACTTCCTTAGTCTCTTGTGCTGCAAGGCAAGTCCAGCTCCGGTTCCGTCAATTCCTGAGCACCACCAAATTGATGAAACAGTTGTTTAGAATTATAGCAGTGGAATTATTATAAGTGACATAGACGAGAGAAGACGTAGAGACTAACCGGGTAGATAAAGAAGCACAGGGGAGTTGTCTAACTGAAACGAACATTCCAGAGGAGAGAACCACCGCGGCGGACCGCTTGATCCGACCAAATCCTGGGCAAGCTTCAAGAAATTTTTCAAGCTCACTCCATCGCACTCCGTTTCCTCCATGAACAGCGTCGCCGCCGTGCTTCCTTCTTCATGGCTACGCCTTCCGTTTTCGCCAGCGAGGTTTCTTTTCCCGCTCGTTGTATCTGCCGTGGAGGACGACTGGTGCTCAGTCGAGAGAGCCAGCATACGGTTGGAGCTGAGGAAGGGGCGGCTCGGCCTGAGAGTAAAAGCTCCTCCGGCAGCAGAAGTGGAGTTCCACCGGGTGGCCGGTGAGAAAACAGAGGCGGAGATGGAAACTCCGGTTGCCACCATTTTATTAGGATGAAAGGTTGGAGAAACGATTGTACCGAAACTACAATTTGTTTTCGGATAGTTCAATTCAACAGACTCCAACTCCGGCAGATATCTGAATAATGCAATGCGTGTCCGGGAGAATCCATATCTATATATACAGTTATTTAAAAGTATTTAAATACATTGACTATAATTATTAATTACATTTGATGTAATATTTGTTTTAAACTTTTTGTCTAATGCATTTGCAGTTTGTAAATTTTGGTGTATCTGTTAGTTGACAATTACATTTAACATTTAAGTAACACGTGTCTTGTACATAACTAACCTCCAATTTTTTTTTTCAATTTATCCCCCAATTGATGCCTAATTTATAAATTAATTTCTAAACAATTTCAATCGGACCCTAGGTCCAATTAACCTAGTCAGTGTCCGTCCATAACTGATGAGACCCTATATGGATTTAATTTTGATCTAGTGTCCGATTGGATCCAATCAGAACTTATATCAAAATTAACCCAGCCAAGATCCGACCCATGGTTGGGTCAGAACCTACTTAGGATCCTTTGAAATGGGTGACTCTATCCATGGTCTGACCCAGCTAGGGTCTGACCCTGGCTAGGTCAATTGGATTTAGGGTCTGATTAAAACTGTTTAGGGACTAATTTATAAATTATGAATATAAATTGGGGACTAAACTGAAAAAAAAAATGAAAATTAGAGAGACGGTCACGTGCAAGGCACGTGCTGCTTAATAACTAACACATGCACAAAAAAATTACAAATTGCAAACATATTGCACTAAAGACTTAAAAAACGATGTTGCATCAAAAGTCAATTTTGATCAAACTTGTATCAAAAGTATTTAGTGAAAAAATAACATTTATGAAAATACGTGTATATATATATACACATTTTTTAAGTTAATATTTGTTATTATAAAGTTAAACAATTCGACACTTTCTATAGATTGCATTTTCCATACATTGCATTTGAATTTTTTTGAACAAGGACATCAAATTTGTAAATGTACTTAACTATAATTTATCTATATATATAATAAAAAAAAATACAATGTATAAGTTGCAGTCTTATAGAATATATATCTTTTGAGTGGTGATACAAACTGTGAAATATGGTGTGAAATTTCTATAGAAAGTGGTTTAGGGCCCCACCAATGACTAATACATTTGTTCCATTACATTCTCTTTCATACTTTCTCTTAAAATTTCACTAGAAATTTCACAGTTAGAAAATTTACTCATATCTTTTAGTCGACACAAGAATTACATAAAAAAAATTTAATATTAAAAAAAAATTAAAAATGAAAGAGAAAATCGAATCCAAATCTTTTCAATGTATAAAATTTAGGAAAAAGGAAACAAGTTAATAAATATTGAAAACAATGTACCTAAAATAAATAGATTGTATTAAGTATTTTTAATCAATACAATTAATATGTAACTATTTCTTTATTTTATATTAATTTTATAAATAGGAAGAAAATTAAGATGAGGATAAAAACCGAATGGTAGCTTGAGGTTTCTGTTTAACTAATAGATGTATTATCATTGGGATAAAAGTACATTTTATACCACTTGTTTTATCGGAATTCACATTTCATACCTTTTTTTTTTTTTAACATTTTTTTGTATCAACCGTTTGCACTTTGTATTCTTTTATACCTCTGTTAAATTTCCGTGATTTTTCCGTTAAGAGTCACGTGTCGTGTACGTGAGTCGTCCAAAACTTTTGATTTTGTTCAATTTAGTCCCTCTGATACATCCCTAACTTTTATTTTGTCCTAAAATTTTAAAATCGAACCATTGACCCAAATTGACCTAGTCGAACCTAGCCCATGGCTAGGTAAATTAGGACATTGTCCTAATTGGGTCTAATTGAATCCAACTGAGGCTAGGTCTCAATTGGCCTAGCTGGAACTAGCAATGGGCTAGGTCCGACTAGGTCAATTTGGGTCAAGGGTTCGATTTTTAAATTTTAGGACTAAATTGAACAAACAAAAGTTAGGGATGTATTAAAAGGAATAAATTGAACAAAATCAAAAGTTCTGGGCGACTTATGTGTATAGCACGTGACTCTTAATGACGAAATCATATCGAAATTTAAAGGAGGTACTAAAAGACTACAAAATGCAAACAGCTGATACCAAAAGTGTAAAAAAAACAAGTGATATGAAAAATAGATTTCGGTTAAACGTAATAAATGAAAAGTAACTTTATGCATTATCATTCGAAGAATTTTGCTTTGATTGGCTCAAAAATAGATATGAAGTGGTTTTTTTATCTGCCAATGATTTTTCTTTGTTTGTGTGTTAGGTGGAATTTGAATTAAATGTCTGCACTGTGAAAGAATGAATCAAGTTTTAACTTCCGAAAGATTCACTATCTTATCATCAATTAGACAAGACAAAATTCAACTTCACCTCAACAAGTTTGGAAGAAAAAAAAAAGTGAAAATGGAACCATTTTGAATAGGCTACATAAGATGTTAACAGTTGCTTAAGGGTAATGGTTGGGGATACATCCCTCATTTTGTTATGTTTAGGCAAATTGTATTGTTTTACCTAAATTAGGTATTATAATGATTACGTATATTGTATTTTTTTTATAACGTATACTTGGAACAAGTATTTTCCAATTTAGTTAGCACCAGAGTGCAGCATTTAATAAAATGCATATACCAAATTGGAACGGCTTAACATATTTTGTATATTGTGTTGCACCAATTAGACGAAGTATATGTAACATACTATAACATTTATACGAATTGCATATACTCCATTGAAACAGTTTAACAAAGTTTATACACCACATTGAAAGAAATAAACAAACAACATATACCAGCAACAGTTCAAAAAGATAATATACCACATTTGAACAACAAAACTAATTAATGTCATATACCACATTGCAACAATTAAAAAATAACACATCCCATATTACAACAATTGCATAAACACGACAACAAACAATCCTAGAACTTGAATGAAGAAAATTTCAACTAATGACATTTGGAATCTTATAATTCTTCTTCTTCTGTTGATAAATCTAATCATTTTCATGATAAATATTCTCATTTTCATGATAAACCATATCATTTTCCTGATAAATCTTATCATTTTCCTAAAAAAAAAAGCATCTCATTTTCCTATATTTCTCCATCTTTTCGTCTGCAACACTCGTCATATTTTTCACATTAGCAGAAACTCTCTTAGCATGAGGACAAACATTTATATCGTGCCAATCGAAATAGCCACAACCTCTTTCTTCAGTAATCGACTATTGCAAAAAGTATAAATCAGCAAGAGACAAAATTAATAATAATTTTCTTAATTAAAACTGACTACCACTTACATTCCATATAGAACCTCCGTTGGAAATTCTTCCAAGTATCGGACGTTCTCACCACAATAATATGTCCACAATCGCATTTTTGTCGACTGGGCGTGCCTATTGAACAACTTGAAGACATTAATTTTAGGTGGAGACCACGAAAATCTGCAGATGCGTCTGAGATTGGGAGAGAGAGCTAAGAAATTGAATTTTTGAAAGCATAATTCTAAAGTAAAGTGAATGAGAAAGAAGATAGCTAGGTGAAATATTATAATATGTTAAATTGTAAGAGCATTTTAGTCAATTTAAGCTAAGATATTATTGATTTGCCGCTAATACTGATTACGTGTTTGTCACGTGTTCTTTCTATTCTAAAATAACGAGATAATAGATAGAGCAACGCTTTGATATTCTTACCTTCCTAAAAGTCACAAAATTATTTGATTCTAAAACATGTTATTCCTCTACCTATTTGATTCTAAGCCCAATAAGAGAAGGCATCATATCGTGCAGTTAGCACATCTTCTATCTATATAAAGAAGGCAAAACTTACATCTATCTTCCTCGCACTCAACATCATTCTATATTAAGACTATCTTCACAGCTCACATGCATGCATTCATACATGATCGATACACAGCCACCTAGTTATATAATAATCAGACATAACTGTTTCTACTTACTAAATCACAAGCATCACAAATTAATGATGAATCTGATAAAATATCAGATTCAGCCCTAAACTAAGATATGTTAGTTGGCACATTATTATTTTTCTGGCCAATTGTAGTTGGCACATTATAACGAAGCCAACATTAGTCCTAAGTCCTAACTACTGGTTGGGTGGCATCATTATTATTTATTATTGATGACTAGTTATATTATATATTATTATTATATATAAAAAGAGCACAGCACAGGTAGGGACGAAGCCAAGGGCGAGCATAAATTTTTTTAATACAAATTTGCTTCCTAATTTTGGATCGAAAGCATGTTAAAGCCCAATTAGTAGCGGCCCAAGTACCATTTTCAGCTATAGTTGGGTTTAGCCCAATATTGGGCCCGAATCTCTTTATGTTAAAGCCTTTTGTGTTGGCTTAGGTGCAATCTGACTTTGTATAGTTATTTTGGGGTTATCTTACCTTCACTAAAAACGTTGTAGACCAAATTGTAATTTCGTGGTTGTTTTGGTCTATTTAAAGGGTGAGGAATGGCCAGGTGAATGTACTGTTCCCATGACCCCTTCACCGTGACTCTTTCTCTCCAAAGTTCTCTGCTAGGGTTTTCACTGCAACCTTTCATCTCTTGTTCTCAACTAGGGTTTCGGCCCTTACTCTTCTACTACGAACTTTTACATGGTATCAGAGCTCCTCGAAGCTCTTCTTGCTCCGATTTTTCGATTCTGATTCTGTTGCGGTATTCTGTTCTTTGTTTCATGCTTGAATCTGTTTTTTTTTTCTGATTCTTCGTTTTCTGCATGTTAAAGAATCTTCTCAAAACTTCGGTTTATGAAGTTTTTTTTTACTCGATCCTTTAGTTTCGTGACGGATCTGTTGATTTTCTCTGGCGATTCTTCTTTTCTTTAAGTTTTTTCAGAAGTTCGTCTTGAGCAATCTCTCAATCGATTAATGATTGTTGTAGATCTGACGGACTTGCTGATATATTTTTCACACGACGATTCGTTTTCTTAAAACGCAGTGACTCATTCTTACCTAATCGATTAATGATTGTGGTAGATCTGACGAATTCGCTGATAAAAGTTTTGTGTGACGATTCGTTTCTCGTAAACGATTTCTTTCGATCTACTTGATTTTGCTACAGATCTACTTTCTTATCTTCCAGTTTTCTCTTATTCGATTAGATCTTGTTGAAAAGAGACAGATCTGTGTTTTTTCTTTTCGAATCGTCGTAGAATTGCTGGACTATCTCATATACCTTCTTGCATGTGTTTACAAAGATCCGATGATGATTCTTTGAATCAGAGGCCTTATTATATCTGATAATGATTTGTTGAATCAGAGATCCTGTTGAATGCACCTTTATTTGAGGATTTTTTTTACAAGTCTTCTCAGATCCTGTTTGTTTTCTGTAGATCTGTCATCCTTTTAAGCGACTTTTCTTCGCTATTTTACGATGACGTCCGAAACAAACAAGGATCAAGAGGACCTTCCTAAGGCAACAGAGATTCCTCCATTGACATATGTTGTTGAGTCTATGCCAAAACTTGATCACAATCATCCTCTCTTTTTGCATTCATCGGATTCTGCTGGTCTTTCTTTGGTCTCTGAGAAGCTGACCTGTTCTGAGGACTATGGCTTCTGGAGTAAGGCCATGAGGATCTGCCTTATTTCCAAAAATAAATTGGGATTTGTTACTGGTGCATGCAAGAAGGAAAACTTCGAACAAAACCTGCATGATCAATGGGATCGTTGCAATGCCCTCGTTCTTGCTTGGATTATGAACTCTGTGTCCATAGAACTAATGTCTGGCAACATTTATACTGAAAGTGCTTTTTCTGTTTGGAATGATCTGAAAGAACGTTTGCATAAGGTCAATGGCTCTAGAGTTTTTCAATTACACCGAGATATTTGCCTAGCTCAGCAAGGGGTTGATTCTGTCTCGACCTATTTTGCGAAGCTTAGAACCATGTGGGAAGAGTTTGATGCTATTTGCAACTTGCCTAACTGTGGATGTCTTGAGTTTCAAAAGCACATTGTCCATGCAAGCAACCTTAAGCTCTTTCAATTTTTGAATGGATTAAATGATTCTTACTCTAATGTCAGATCCAATTTACTGATGCGAGAGTCCTTACCTTTGGTATCCCAGGCCTACTCTGTCCTCATTCAAGAGGAAAATCAAAGGAGTCTCTCTGTTAACTCTGTTGCTAGTAATGTTTCTGATGTTAAGTCTGTTGATGTCTCTGGAAGCAAAGGTCGTGGTCAGAAAAGGAATATGAATTTAACCTGTGATTTTTGCAAACTCAAAGGCCACGACTATGATCACTGCTTCAAGAGAAAAGGCTATCCTCCCGGTTGGAAGTTCCGTTCTAATCAAAACAGAACTCCTCAAGCTAACTCTGCTGTTAACAATGCTGCTACAGGTTTAGAGGTTGGCGGTACTAATGCATCCACCCCTCTGGATCTACCCAAAAACCAGCCAATGATGGTTACAGCGGAGCAGTTGGAGCTTTTTGCTCGATCAATGGTTAGATCACAACAAGCTGGATCTGAGGCTGCTGAAGCACGTGCCAACGTTGCTTCCTCAGGTATATCTCTCTCTGATTCGCAGTGGATTTTGGATACTGGTGCTACGCATCATATAACTTGCAGATTAGATTGGCTCTTTAATGTTAAATCTGGTGATAGGCATGTTCAGTTACCAAATGGTTTTAGATCCAAAGTTCACAGCGTAGGGAACTTTAATTTCGGTAAATCTAAAGTGTTGACTGATGTTCTATATGTTCCAGATTTCAAATTTAATCTGATATCCATTGCTAAACTAACTAAGGATATATCCTGTTGTGCTATCTTTCATCCAAATTCTGTAACCTTGCAGGATCGTTGCAGTGGAATGGTGTTGGGGACTGGTCATGAAGCTGCAGGGCTGTATTTTTTTAAACCAGATTCTTTAATCCCTGTAGCACTTAACTCTGTTGTTGATCATCCTCAAACCATTCTGTGGCATCATCGTTTAGGTCATGTACCTTTTAATGTCTTGACCAAAATAAAATCTTTAGAGTCTGTCTCTTTCAAAAATAAAGGCATTTCTGATTGTAGTGTTTGCCCCCTTGCTAAACAGACTAGGATGCCATTCCCTGTTAGTATGTCTGTCAGTCAAGGTTGTTTTGATCTTCTACATGTTGATGTATGGGGACCTTACCAACACCCCACTTATGACAATAAAAGGTATTTTCTTACCATTGTGGACGATTTTTCCAGGACTACTTGGGTCTATTTACTTACTTTGAAGTCTGATGTTATTGTTATCTTAAAACATTTTTTTCTGATGGTTGAGACTCAATTCAACAAAAAAATAAAAAAAATCCGTTCAGATAATGGTGGTGAATTTTTTTAATGAAAACTGTGCTTCTTTATTTTTAAACAATGGAGTTATTCATGAAAGCACATGTTCTTATACACCTCAGCAAAACGGAATTGTTGAACGAAAACACAGACATCTTCTCGAAGTAGCAAGATCCTTAAAATTGCAGAGTTATTTACCTGATAAATTCTGGGGTGAGGCTATTTTGACAGCCTGCTATTTGATAAATTTGATTCCAACAGATGTTCTGAATGGAATGTCTCCCTTTGAAAAATTATATGGTAAGGCTCCTTCTTTAGATCATTTGAGAGTATTTGGTTGTCTTTGTTATGCAAAGGTTTTGCCAACTGTTGATAAATTTGCACCCAGGGCGATTGCCTCTGTTATGATGGGGTATTCTTTAACACAAAAGGGTTACAGACTTTACAATCTGACCTCTAAAAGTTTCTTTGTTAGCAGAGATGTAAAGTTCCTTGAAACTTATTTTCCTTTTAAAAACAGTAGAAACCATACTCTGCCTGTTTTTAATCCTAACAGTGTTCCTGGTTTTGTTTCAGATCCTTTCCAATTCAATGAGTTGGATCCAGGTTCCCAGGATCATCATGATGCCTCTGGACAACCTCAAATTGATTCTGATAAGAGTGCATCAGAGGTGAGTTCTTCAGATTTAAATGATGAATCTGAGGAAACAGGTAGTGATGATGACAGTCTTTTATATACTGATGATCATGATTTAGCTGTCACTGAACCTAGAACTAGGCCTGTTAGGTCTTTAAAACCACCTGTTTGGACCGTGATTATGATATGTCCACCCACTGTTCTACATTGCATCCTATATCACGTTATTTTAGTTTTGATAAGATTACACGTGACCATAAATCCTTTTTAAGCATGGTTGATAAGATTCCTGAGCCGTTACATTTTTCTGATGCTTGTCGGAATCCCAATTGGGTTAAGGCCATGAAGGATGAAATTGATGCTTTAGAATCTAACAAGACTTGGTCACTTGTTCCTTTACCGATTGGTCGAAAGTCTATTGGATGCAAATGGGTGTTTAAAGTCAAATATAATTCTGACGGTTCCTTAGAACGGTATAAAGCTAGACTGGTGGCTAAAGGTTTTAAACAAAAAGAAGGCATTGATTTTAGTGAAACTTTTTCACCTGTTGCTAAGATTGGTACTGTCAGGATTGTGTTAACTATTGCTGCTATTAACAATTGGCCTTTATTCCAAATGGATGTTTATAATGCGTTTTTACAAGGTGATCTTTTTGAGGAAGTTTACATGGATTTGCCTCCTGGATTTGGCAATCAGGGGGAGTTATGTCATGTTTCGTCTAACCTTGTTTGTCGATTGCACAAATCCCTTTATGGATTAAAACAGGCATCTAGACAGTGGAATTTAAAGCTAACAGAGGCTCTCATTTCGAATGGTTATCAGCAAAGTCATTTAGATTACTCTTTATTTACAAAGAAGAAGGGTAAGGATATTGTTGTGCTGCTTATATATGTTGATGATTTGTTGATAACTGGAAATAGTAATTCTTTAGTTAATGAATTAAATGCTGTTTTAACAACCAACTTTAAGATGAAGGATTTAGGTGATTTAAAATTCTTTCTTGGCATAGAGGTAGCAAGATCATCTGATGGTATTGTGCTCTGCCAAAGAAAATATGTGCTTGAATTGTTGTCTGAAGTTGGTTTGTTAGGAGGAAAACCTAGCTATACTCCTATGGAACAGAATGCTAGGTTCACTTCTAAAGGATATGATGAAAGCCTTGGTCTTAACAAAGATGATGAGTTGCTATCTGATCCGACTGTTTACAGGAAATTAATTGGAAAACTTCTTTATTTAGGGATTACCCGACCAGATATTGCTTATTCTGTTCAATATCTTAGTCAGTATATGCAGAATCCTAAGAAGTCCCATTTTGATGCTGTTATTCGCATTTTGAGATATTTAAAATTACAGCCTGGTTTGGGAATTTTATTAGCTTCAAATGGAGGTTTAGATATTACTGCATATTGTGATTCTGACTATGCAAGATGTATTGAGTCAATAAGGTCGGTTACTGGATATTGTGTGTTTATTGGTAGTTCATTAGTCTCATGGAAAGTAAAAAAACAACCTATTGTTTCTTGTTCGTCTGCTGAAGCCGAGTATCGTAGTATGCGAGATACAGTAGGTGAGCTTATTTGGCTGAAAGGTTTATTATCTGAATTAGGATATTTTACTGAAAAACCTGTTTTACTTTATTGTGATAATAAAGCTGCTATTCAGATAGGTAATAATCCTGTTTTTCATGAGCGTACCAAACATATTGAAGTTGACTGCCATTTTGTTAGAGATCAAGTAACTGCAGGTTTTATCAGGTTGGGTTATTTGAAGACGACAGATCAGGTTGCTGATATTTTCACGAAGGCTCTTTCCAAGGCTCAACATCGACATCTCTTGGGAAAGCTGAAGATGATTAACATTTTTTTCGCAAAGTTCAGATTGATGGGGAGTGTTAAAGCCCAATTAGTAGCGGCCCAAGTACCATTTTCAGCTATAGTTGGGTTTAGCCCAATATTGGGCCCGAATCTCTTTATGTTAAAGCCTTTTGTGTTGGCTTAGGTGCAATCTGACTTTGTATAGTTATTTTGGGGTTATCTTACCTTCACTAAAAACGTTGTAGACCAAATTGTAATTTCGTGGTTGTTTTGGTCTATTTAAAGGGTGAGGAATGGCCAGGTGAAGGTACTGTTCCCATGACCCCTTCACCGTGACTCTTTCTCTCCAAAGTTCTCTGCTAGGGTTTTCACTGCGACCTTTCATCTCTTGTTCTCAACTAGGGTTTCGGCCCTTGCTCTTCTACTACGAACTTTTACAAAGCATACATAAAATTCAATGTTAAAATTGCGAATACGAAATTAAAAATAATAATAATAAATAGTTTATCAACTCTTAATTTAATTATAAGTAACTAGTCACTACTTTCACGCACCGCGCGGTAAATATTCTAAATAAAATCAAAACTAAAATAAATAAATTATATTATCTTAATTTGATGAATATGCAACGTTGTTTGAAAATTTTAATATATCTTTTTGGAGAAAAAATAATTAATAGTAATTTATTAGCTTAATTAAAGTATTCAAATACTAATTATTATTTTAAATATCCCATAGTATTGAAATAACGACATTATAAGACTATAACTAATATAATAGAAAATCGAGGTAAGAAAATTATGTTTAGCGTTAATGAAAAGTAAATAAATAAATAAATAAAATCGTTGGAATTGGATTTGAGAACTAAAAATAATTTTAGTATTTTTATAGATATATTATTTAAATATTTAACTATTTTAACCATTAACCTAAAAAAATTAAAATATATATAATTTTTTTATTATATTTATATAGTTGATCGTAATAAGTTTATATATATATATATATTATTTACATACGTTTGTATGTATGTTTATATAAGTATAAAGATAAAAATTGAGGCCCATGAACGTCATCATCCGTGGGACAATTCCTTTGTGGACACGTGATTTTTTTAACAAATAGATAGAATTCAGTGTTTGTTTAAATGGTACGGGTTAAAAATATCGGTATAAGTAAATTCCAATTTATTAAGAGAAATAAAGTTTACAATAAAGATATCTTTTTTAAAATCAACACAAATTGATTTTTATGATCTATATGAAATTTTCACCATCTTATTTGAAAATCTTCTTAGTTAGTTATTCATAATTTATCTGAAAAAAATATTCTTTTTTTTTTGCATTATAATTTGATTCAATACGACTAAGAAGTCTAACACATCATTAGTGATCGAGATTTAAAAAAAAAATAATAATAAAAAACAAAAAAAAAAGTTCTCTTGAGAATATAGACTAACGGTTATCTAATCTAGATTTCTTAGGCTATTGGGTTAAGAACACAAGAAGAGCATGTTGACAGGAATGTTCAAATGTTGATATTAAGGGTCTGAATTATCATGTTTGTTGTTTTTCGGTTTTCCGTCCAATTTTTTTTGTTAAAATAACAGAACCAAGTGAAATGTCAGAATTACTCATTTGCAATTATTGTAACAATATAGCTGTTTAATTAATGAAATATGAAATGTCTAAAATACCCATGCCCATTAATTATGCCCTTAAAGCCACCACGGCTCCGGCCACCGCCACCCCGACTCCGGCGACCACCACCCGGCTCCGGCGACCACCACCCCAGCTCCGGCGACCACCACCCAACTCCGGCGACCGCCACGACGGCTCCGATTGGGCCCAAATCGGAGCTATGTGGCTCCAACCAGAGTACAAAGCTCCGATCGGAGCTTTTTTGGCTCCGATCGGGCCAATCTGGGCCGGTAGCTCCGATTTGGGCCCAATCGGAGCCGTGGTGGCGGCCGCCGGAGTTGGGTGGTGGTCGCCGGAGTTGGGTGGTGGTCGCCGGAGCTGGGGTGGTGGTCGCCGGAGCCGGGTGGCAGTTGCCGGAGCCGTGGTGGTTTTAAGGGCATTTTCGTCTTTTCAGGTCAAGCATGTGAGGGGCACACTTTGGTCGGAGGGCATTTTCGGGATTTAAGTTTATTTTCGGTTACATGCGAAGCATGTGACCAAATTCTGTTAGTTTTAATGACAAAAATTGACGGAGACCTCTTATATCAATAAAGTTGAAAATTCAGACCCTTAATATTAACGTTTGAACATTCAGACCTCTCCCGTCAACATGGGCCAATATTCAGGCACTTCCTGTGTTCTTAACCCTAGGCTATTTAATCTTGATTTCTTAGATTATCTAATCTTGATTTCTTACTAATCTTTGATTTCTTATATATATATGTGTTTTTTTCAGTGAAAACTGTCCTTAGAGCACTCACAATGGGCAAAGACATTTTAGCTCCCATTTGACGCCACATTGGTGCCACATCAACAATGTGTCATAGTATTAGGGGTGAAACCGGACCGGTCGGACCGGATTTTTGCTTGTTTCAGTCGGATACCTAAATTTTCGGTCCGGTTTTTTCTCTTAAAAAAATCCGACCAAAAAACCGTTTGAGGAAAAATAAACCGTCCATTGGTAGTACGGTTTTTTCGGTTTAAACCGAAAATCCAATATTAACAATTATCGTTCAAAATTCTCTTTATTTCATGGACAATATCATATCGAAATGATAAATAAGTTCCATTAATATAATTAAATAAATTATAAAATACAACTAGAAAAATTAATATTAATAAGTGACTATTTTACAATTTATAATAATATAATTAATTAATTATATTAATTAATATAATATATATTGTATATATTTAATTAAAAATAACGGTCGGTTCGGTCTCCACGGTCCTCAAAGCTCAAAATCCGAACCGGACCGAAAAACCGAATTAGAGTAAAAAATCCGACCTAAAACCAAACCACATATTGCGGATTCGATTTTTTCGGTCCGGATCGGTTCGGTTTTCACCAGTTTTTCGGAGCTACCGGATTTTGGTTTCACCCCTACATAGTATAGAAAAAAAAAAAGAAGTAATTTGATAAAAACTCTCACAATGGGCAAATCCATTTTAAACCCAATTTGCAAAGTCATTTTGAACACATGTGATTTTTATATAGAGTAATAATATAAGAGCATAGAGAAATAAGCAAATGTCTTGGAAAAGCAAATGGGATGCACCCAACTTAAAGGTAAGAGGACATATTTTTGTGAAGATAATTAGTGGTAAGATACAAAATGTCATAATTTGCTCATATATTGCACATAAATCCTTTGGTACATGGATACAATCAATCTACAACGCTGCAATTAAAACTTACAAAGCTTCTATTAAGCTGTGTTTGGGGTTTAGGAGTGTGATTTACCGAATGTACATTAACATGTGTAAATGCAGAATCAACAGAAACTACAAGAGATACAGCTAAAACTGAATTGGGACTTTGATATGGTTACCAGAGACATTAGATCATTGTTTAATACAGCCTGACAGGTGCTGCATAAAACTTCTATTGGCAACAACCAAATGCACTTGTATGTTACCAAAAACTTCAGAAAATTTCCTCATACTATTTATTATTGCTTTTCTGAGGGTGGCTTTCCTTATCAAGATGTGCAAGGCTGTAATAAATAGAAGAATTATTGATTAGTATATTAAATGGAGGTCTCCCCCAGAATTAATCATGCATGTAGAAATCATCCATCCATCCACACCCACTCTATATGTATTTACAACACAACCATTCAATTCAAATGGGATGTAACTCCATTCCCTAAACCCTAATTTCACACACAAGCAAGCAAGCAAGCTAGCTAGCTACTGCTGTATCAACTCCGGAATGAGCTTCAGAAGAAACGAAAGCTCCCTCTCCGAGAACTGTGGCTTCGGCTTCCTCGAAACCTCGTCTTCCTTTGTTGTTTTAGCTGACACATCATCATCAGAGCTGTTATTGTCATCTTTTGTTGTCTGTATTAGATCAGACACTGCTTCTGTGATTTCTTGCACCAAATCCACAATCACACCATTGATGCCCATCAAGTGCTGCATGTACACTGCTTCCGGGACATTGCTGAACAAAATCAAAACCATCTGCTTAATTAGCTAGAGGGTTCCACAATCATCCACACCAAAACAATAATGCCACCTCATATGATTACAAAAAACATTAATGCATTAATTGATCTTTACTTACTTCAGTTTGCCGTAAGTTAGGAGTGACAAATTGGCTTCTTTGATCTTCGCAACAGTCGAAGGGTTCCTGAAGATACCTTTGATCTCCGAAACAATTCCCTGGAGACCTCCTTCCAAGCACAGCTTCATGGCCTCCTCTAGTGAGTTCCTTCGTACATCGTAGTAATTTTCGGTACCGCCATTTGTTAGGAAAAACACCTAAATTCATCATAGTAAAATATATCATAACCCATTAGCTAAAATCTTCATACCATCAAAGCTGTTCAATCATAACACTAAGCAGATAAAAATTAAACCACCCCGAGCAGTTTAAGGTTTTAGGACAGTTGTTCAATTTTTTAACATTTTAAGACCGACACATAAAAGGGCTGCAGTTTAAGGTTTTAGGACATTTGATTAGACAGAAACATGTGCATTGTGTTTCGGGTTTTACCGGGTATACGTCCTGCAGCTTCCTAACAAGGAGAGCGGCGTCGGGTTGGAATGTCGAGAAGATGATGGGTCTTTGATGAGCATGATCGAAAACCACCTTAAGGATGGATTGAAGAACTTGTTCAAGATAATCGTTGGAGTAGACAATGTAGTCATCAAACTTGATCTCGATGTTGAACCCGATCGATGGCGGAACTTTCTGGAAAGCCTCCTGGAGAGTACAGAGGGAATCATCGGATTCGACGTCCCAATTAAGGATCTTGCCATCCTTGCTTCTCCTCAACAGGGATTTGCCTTGTCTTTCCGTTTCTCTCTGAGGCCCGTAGGAGATGAACTCGTCTAGTGACAGTTCCGTCACTCTTTTCTCATACACACTCCCCTGTTTCATCAACACATATTAATAAATCTGTCAATTTTGATACGTTTTTTGAACGATAATCGAACTTTTCTCATATGGGTTCTTCATTAGTTCGAAGAAAAATTGAGTTCGCTTCCATATAGATGGTTTAACATAACATAATCATCAAGAAGAGATGAAGTAAGATGAACTTACGTTTTCCTGTGTCAAGATGAGGTCGTCGTGGAAGATGACAGGGCAGTGGTCTTTAGTTACCTACATGATTCCAATGTTCATCTTCTTCAATATTACAAGTTTAAGAAACAATAGTAAAAAACAGAGCACAGACTAAAAAACAGAGTAATTATGCTTTTTTTCTTAACCTCATCTTATCTTATATATAAATGGCAAAATAAAATAATATTCTATAAATATATAATATAATCTCTAAAAATTATGTATGATATATTAAATATAATTTTCGCTTTAAGCAAGGCGGTATGTAATATTGCCTTTTTTTGCAATAATAACAACAATAAAGGATAAAGCGCGTTTGACTAAAACATTGAGGGGTGATTAAAGTTGACCATATTATTATTAAAGGCAAAGTTATGAACACGCGACGTCAAGCCGTCGGACGCGGCGATCAGTCGGCAGAATAATAACAGTTTTCAGGGAAACGAACGCATTATCGCCGGAGAAAACAATAATATGGTTTCAGAAGGTACGAACCTGAACGTCGAACTCGATGAAATCAAGAGGGTGTTTAGCGGCGGAAGTGAAAGACAATATGGAGTTCTCTTTATACGCCTTCATTCTCCGGTCACCGGACTGAACTACATTCATCCCATGTCCACGGTGGCCCACCACCATGAACTTCGGTGCTGTGAACGAACCCAATTTACTCATCTCCACGCCTGTAACAAAACCCAGAAGTCAAGATTCAATCTTTGTTTGACCAAACGTCGCTACAACAAAAAGAACCGTCGCTAAAAAGTGGTTATCGGGTAGTTTACCTTTGGCGGCGGAGTACATGGCTAGCCTCGGCGACTCCGGGACTTGGTCGAGGTGGGGAACTTCGGTTATATGTACGGCCTTAAGAGCCATTGTTAATTGAAGAATTAATATTAAGAAGAAGAATTTTAATGAATATATAAAATTGAAGAATGTTGTGGAAGGGAGGTTTTGGATAGATGAGTTTATATATGCGTAGCGACGTAGCGTAGGAAGAAGAGGAATATTGAGGGTGCGAATATTCTAGGGGATTAATGATGACATATGCGATTGGATATTCTTCTTTTTGTGAGATTCCGTTAAGATTAACGGCAGGCAGTCTTTATTGGGCATTGTTTGGAGGTTATGGTCAACGGAAACATGAAGGAGATGAGTGTTATTTAACCCAATGACATGTCGCCACGTATTATTGCTAAGCGTGTCCATGAACTGGAAATGACTTGGTTTCTTCTCCGCAAAATTAAAAAATGTGTCGCCCACATGATTAATGACTCAGCATACAGTCAATGATCACATTCACGTTGTTGTATGTCAGCCTGGTTGGTGGTTGCTTCTGTCCAATATTTAAAAAATATATATATAATTATGGATGGGCGGGCAGCTGGGTGGGGCATTTGGGATTTAAATGCTGCGTTCGTATAAGTTAATGGACCACAGCAAAAATAATCGTCTGTTTAAATGAGGTGAAATCGCATACCAGTTTTTTATCTTTCTATTAGAGTAAGAACACCATATTTTTTTTTACTCTTTTTTTATTTTTTTATTGCTAAAAATAAATCCTGAAAAGAAATTGATATTATTAATAATATTTTTTTTTTATGAAAGTAACCATATGTTATACGGGCGTATCAAAAAAGTGAAACAACCAACAACCTCCTCACACACGGAAGAAAATCGGAGGCAAACCAGCATTCAGTTACACCAACCGTAGCTGCCGACGTAACAATGTCATGTGCTAAACGAACCTTCGCCCTAGGAACAGTCTTAATACAAACTGAAAATGAACTAATAAGGAATCTAATATCATGAACAATCCCAAATAGTGAAGGAATATAGCCGGTAAAGGAGGAGCAAATCGGTTTCTGTAGGATGGTCGATTCCGTGAAGAGGATGTGCGGACCTCGATTGGAAGATCATGCAAGCAGAAGCCCTGCTTGGCAAGCTAATCCTTCAGTTAAGAGAGCGAAGCCGATACGATTGAGACCGCCGAGATATTTCCACCCACGGTTAGTAAAATTGCGGCCCCATATATAGTATTAGATAAGCTTCTAACGGCCCCGTGACACACAATTGTGGGGACTATGTGTGCCGGGGTAACTGGACTGGGTCTCACGGTTTGTCGGGCGCCTGTGAGAGAGACGCCTCCAAATAGTATGATACAAATATTAGGTGTGGTTAAAAAATTTCATATTTTTCATATTTTTAAAGTTTTACATATGTTACAATTAAGTCCACCATTGTAATAAAAAAACCAAAAGCATAGTGCTTTTAGAGCATAGTAGAAAAATCTCCAGTATTTACTATTTAGGCGATTTTCTATCATGCTCTGTAAGTAGTATATTAAATTATTCTTCTAATTTTGATTTTTTTTAAATAATGTTTTTTTATATATAATTACTAAAATTCATAATCTGTAAATATAATGAGCAAAATGTCTAAATACGTGAGTGAAATTTGCGCCTACAAACTACAAAGTCCTACGCAACTACTATTCATGTAAATTTCTTCGTTATTAGGGTTTAGAATTAGCAGACTTTTTAAATGACACAATTAGAAAATTATAATGATCATACGCGAATAGGATTCATAGATCTAGTCTCTAACGGCCTGATGCAAATCTCATTAGCGTAGAGCCATTATGATAACAACCTCGATCCATACACGAATAAGATTTGTGTCACGCCGTTAAAGATTCATGTACGTGTGTTAACCTCGTAACGTGAATCCGAGTCGTGTGCCCTTCTTATATAAAACTTAGCAAACCACGAATGAGAGTCACGGTCTTCAACAATTTCAATTTATCCACCAAACCTTCTACTCTTTCAATTCATACTCTCTTATTCGAAACACTCCATAGTTGGTGGCAAAAGTAGCTCTTCTAGGTGACTCTAGCTCTATACGGACGGGAAAAGGAGCCGGCATGACATTTCAGTTCTATAAGACCAGGATCGTCACTTGTCTCAAGATAATGCTGCATATATGGTAGCCTTTATGAATATATATATACCACTTTAGTAGCAAAATGTAATTTAAATTTGAAAATTTTAATTTTAAATTAACTAATTTAGACTTACGAGATATATATATATATACTTGTTAGTAATGATAGACATATACTTGTTAATGCTTATATGGGTAGATTTTAGTTTTTAGAAATTTATATTTGCACACCTATCATGAGTTTCATGGACGATAAATTATAAAGTTTCAAGTTAGTTAAGTTTGATTAGCTTTTTATTCTTAAAAAAAAATATTAACCTACATGGAAAAATTATATTAAGTTTATACAAATAAATATTATATATATTTTTAACGTTTTTTTAAAAAAAAAATTAAACCCGTTGAAAATTATGTTTTTACTTTAAAAAATTATATAATTTTCTTTTGTTATAATTTTAAATTTGATTGCATAAAATTCTAAATTTTATAATTATTCGGTTAAAGAAATTTGGCAATTATTTTGCAGAAAAAAAAAACATAAACTGTGATTTATAGAAAGCAATGAATAATGTACAAATAGAACTAGGTTATTATTATTCATTAGTATTACCAATTGTAATTTAGACTTTCATACTTATAGGTTGACGCTAGTGGCGTGCATGGGAAAAAGAACGATATATATTTTTTACATCTGAAATGTATTTAAGGATAATTTTTTTTATAGATAATTGAAGTAAATATCAAGTATCATCATTTTAAAAAATGTGTTTTTTTAAAAAATGTTAATACGAAAAACCATATTTTTAAAACATTTGGTATGTTTTATATATTTTTCCTAAAAAAATAGGTTGAATCTTCGCAAAAACAAAAAACAAAATTGCATAGTGTACCTCATTATCAACATTATGGCTCCGCCACTCTCCACAAGGGACATAATCTATTCTCACCAATCTTAAACCCTAAACCCTATATTCCACGTTAAAATCATAAATCTCATAACCCACAGGCCCTAGGATCCGCGGATGTTTGGTAAAAATAAGGTAGAGATCCCATAAAAATGGCGTTCAAAGAATGGGTCAAACTAGATCATTTCTCAAAAACAATAGCTAGCGAGACTATCACTTGGATTTGGAACTTACATGCACTCACGATTTCGATAGTCACACTAGCGATTTTGAAGAGATTTTTTTTTTTTTTTGCCAATAGAGATTTTATTTATTATGATAACGAAATAGCTCAGTCCAGAGTACAATCCAATAACATAATTGAAAGAAGAAGTGAATGGGGTACTACGTCCCAATTATTCTGGCACATCTCCTTTCTGGATTGGATTGCAATCCAGTTTGCACATCAATTGGCGCTTCTTCGAATGACCTTCCAAGTAATATTTGGGGTCAAGCTCGTGACTTGCCGAATGGAGCTAATAATGTTGTCGAACTTCCAGTCGGGGTTTGTCGATGTGCGTCGAATTTGGTTTACTAAGTACTCCGCATCCGACTCTATAACGACGTCTCTCCATTGGTAGTGAACTGCAAGTTCAACACCTTGCAAGATTGTCTTCGCTTCCATCTTTGCTGCACCAAAGTCTCCACTCCTTGTGTATCTTCTCGCTACGAGCCTTCTATGTTCATCTCTTGCAACAACATGGTGCTTACCCAGCCATTGTGTTGCAGCCACTTCCATTACAACATACGGAAATTTCCCCTGGGCCCGTTGGCGACCAAGTCGAGGGCGCTGGTAAGGTGCTGACTTTATTAGTAGACTGGTTGAACAGTGAAGTTTCAGCTGACCATATTTTGAAGAGATCTTTCAAAAAGTATTAAGTGCCAATTTTAAACAACTTTCTATTATCTTTCTGTGGTTGAGTGGGAAATCGGGCGGGGCTCCGGCTCGGCTGGCACCAATGATCCGTTGACACCCCTAATAGGGGTGGCAACGGGTCACAGGTAATCCGTGACCCGCGGGCTCCGCCCCGATTTTGACCCGTTGACCCACAATCTGTGACCCGTGGGGCGGTTACGGTTTTGGGTTCGCCCCGCCCCGTTGACCCGCTCTTGCCCCGTATGTGGATAATTTATATATATATTACATGTATTTATATAAAACTATATAAGTAATATAATACATAGTTAAAATAATTAGGATTTGTGACTTGTATTTGGATTTGAATTTGAATTTATTATTTGTGATTTAAATTTTAAATTGAATTTGTATATGGTAAATATATAATTTAGGGTTTAAATTGCTAATAATATATTATGTACCATTAATAGGTGATCCGCGGGTCGACCCGCTCCGCCTCGCGAACTGTGTGAGGCGGGTACAGGTCGACCATCTCGACCCGCGGGGCGGGTACGGGGCAAGCGATACCCGCCCCGACCCGCCCCGTTGACAACCCTAACCCCTAATGGTCACCGTCACCATAAAGAACACGTTTCGTGGACAAACAACGCCAAGGGCGTTGCCCTAAACCTCACCAATACAGACAAGTCTAATTGTTCTGCACACTCGAGCTTTGTGTCTTGGCCTCTGACAAGACAATCGTAGATCACCTCGATACTCAAGTCCATACTTCTCATAGGGAGGCCGCTGTTATTAACGGACAATAGGATATTGACCATCCAATAATACCGAGTCATCTAGACTATAATTACCTCTATCTCATTTATTACATACTCATTAACTCTCAACAACTTTAAAAACAACCTATCTCTATACTCCGGAGTTTAACTTATAAGCATCGTAAGAGCATTATTGAATCCAATCCCGATTTATCACTTTTTTTTGTAGGTGGGTGCCGATAATTGGGGAGTTCAACATCACCTGAATCCTATATATATATATAATTTAAACTAATAACAAAAATTAAGTAAAAAAAATCGCGATGGAGCTTTTAACACGTGTTTTTAAGTGTAGTTAATTTTATGGTTTTTTTTATCCAAAACCCTATTAAAATTGTGAACCCTAAAAGGAAAATATTAAATATAAAGACGAGTGTTAAAATCTTAACGGTGATGCACGATCTGGGGCAGAAGATTTGAATCTCCAATCAAGATTAGATCTGGAAGGGAATGTTCATCCATTTTTATAAAAAAAAATTACCCAAATGATCATCATGCATAACACAAATGCTAAAATGTAAAATAAAATAAAAAAAATAAAATAAAAATATCAGGGCTCTTTGAGACAGCGCCGCTATGGAGTTGTCGTTATCTCAAAGAGCAGCGCACTTATTACCGTTATTTTTAATAGCGATACAAACGCCGCTCTGTTGTTCCCTGCTGTAATTCACTGTTATAGCAGAGTAGTGCAGCGACAGACTAATAATGTTCATCATTGAGACGATATGTACTTATCGTTACAACTAATAGCAATAAATGATGTCGCTCTTTGAAACAGTGACAACACGATATCGTCGCTGTTTCAAAGAACCCAATGGCTAAATTGATAATTTTTTATTTTTTTAACTTTTTAGTGTTTAAGTTTTGCAAGATGGACATTTAAGTTAAACCATTTCCTAATTTTTACGAGCAAGAATGGCGGAACTAGTGCAAATTAATATGGATCGAGCCAAGATTAGGGGGAATCTTTCTATCTAGGGGTTCTATTCTACGCTTCTAGCTACACTCATAAAAACGTTCATGACATTCTATCATCATTTAAGAAGAAAATAAAAACTAAAATTAGTAAATATTTTTAAAAAGAAAATCTGCAACTTCTTTTTTAAAATGGTTTTTATTGAAATTTTAACAGCGATTTATAGAATATAGATTGTTGTTATATGTATTTTTTAAATCTTAAAAATGCATTTTAAATTGCTTGAAAAGCTTCTTTTTTGGCCGATTTTGCTAGAAAAGCTAATGTACTTTTGTTTGCAACAAGTTTTACTGTTGCTTGTCCCATAGAAAAATTTACCCAAAATTTAATAAATTGGTTTAACTGTATGTTTTTTTCATTAGATTTAGAAAACTTGGGAATGTATTATGCAAACTCTCATAAACTGAATATATATGATTTTGCTAACGATAATATACAAAATGCCTTGAATAATATAGTTAACGAATGATCAACAGAATATTCGATGGAATATCTGGCACTAGATGACCGTGAAATCGGCGTGAGACTCAACTTTGGAAATTGGGAATCAGAGAAAAAGTGCGCAACTGGATGCATTGCATGCCTCCTATTGCGCGCGCGCGGTATCCGTAGCCTTGTCGTTTGTTTGTTTGGCATTCTCTTGAATAAATAAATTTCACCCGACTCCTTTCCTACAATCATTTAATGGAAAAAGCGGTGGATTCAATTCTTTAATTAGTATATTTATTTGGCCAAAAAAAAAATATTATACTTTATTTATTACGCCTTGTGTTTCTAAATATATATATAATTACCTGTACATTTTTTTTTTGCCCAACAAAAAAAAAAACTAAATTTTTGTCAAACTTGATCGACTTGTGACTCGACACCTGTGATCCGTGAATAAATATGTAATCAATCGGAAACCGACTCGAAATTCATAACGGGCCAGGTCTTAGAATCTGAACCCAACCTAGTAGATCACTGGGTCAACCTGTAATCCGCCCATAAATCCCTTTATTTCTCCTTGCTGCTTCTCTCATTCAATCTCTTCTATTCCATATCCATAACCAAACCATTATCTTTCTCATAGCTCGTTGTTTGCTGCTTCACCCGAAAAGAACTCCATATCCATGTCTCTATCAATAATTCATTCCCGTTGTGGAGAATACAATCGTCAATTTCGAATAATTGGTTCAGGCGTCGGGAATTAAAATATGTGATTCAAGAATCATAATCGATAATTCTTTCTGAGTGACTAAGAGTCGGTCGCGACTGAGATTTTTACTTTACCGTCTCTGTCTATGGGTCGTGTCCGTGTATGATGTCTGTCCCATGAGTTGAATTGTGACTATGTCTAAGAGTTGATTGAGCCTTTTAAATTGAGAAGAAGAAGATTAGTTGATAGAATACAAAAAATAATGACATTGTAGTTTCTACTTTGTTATTTGTTTTATTTTACTTTTGCTTTTAATATTTTATATATATTAATATCCATAATTTAATTATATCATGGCCAGACGGGTTGGATTCAAATCCAATATCAGGACCAGAACTCAACCAGCTTTTCCCAGTTCAGATTCGGATCAACCTGAAACTGACCCGACCATTCAAATTTGGGATCCGAACTTGACCCGAGCTCGAGTCATTTTCAGATTCATTTTGGGTCGGGTTAAAAATTGACAGGCCTAACATCAAGTTGTGTGTGACTTATTTAGATGAAATTTATATCATGGTGTTATTGATTCAATTAACATTAAAAAAAAATCATTTTTAAATATATTTTTTGGCAAAAAAAAAAGCGCTAATAACGATGACTCTAAGCATATTCTGTTACGTAATGTTAGGATTCTCTAGTTCACGGTTTCAGATTTTTTTCCAACTGGACTTAATGAACAACTAGCACATGCATTAGCTCCGTCAAAGTAGTTCCAACCTCAAGTCTACTCGCATCCTCTTATGTCTGATGCGGTATATAAGTCGGAATGGACCTGATATTTTAAACAAGTCACCGCCTGGTGACTCTCTAAGGGTTTTCGAACTTAAAACTATAGAGTCAACCTACATAGAAATAAAGAGTCTTAACCATTAGATCACAACTGTTGATGGTGCATCCGTAAACTAAAATTAGTGGTATTACCAAAATTAGTCTTGTATGATAGACCTCAATTGGACGATGTTACAGTAGTAAATTATAATGTATGATGGATCTCAATTAGATTATCCACACAATTTATGCATGCCTTTATTGGAGGTATTTGCATATCATATCCACACAATTCTATCCTTCGAAGGTATTTCAATATCATATCAGATATGCTCCTTTTCTATCAAGTAACAAATCTCTTAAAAAAATAAAATTCACATATGCTCCTTTACGTTGGTAGTATTGACACTTGAATACACGCTCAAAGACATTAAATTAAATCACTTGACCAACTTCCCCTAAATCATATCAGATTCAACAATTTACAAATCTCTCCTAATTTAATATAAGGATCATATATAAGTCCCACAGCTTTCTCTACTGCACCAACCAAAATTACTAAATCTATCTCACTCAGTAATAGCCTGTGATTCCACAAAGGAGAAGCACATTACAATACAACACACTAACAACCTTGTTGCACAAATCAATATGATGACAGGGACCCCGAATCTTAACCATTCCATTCATTTTCCACCCCGCAAATCGGCCACACCACAAATCAAACCCCGCACGTAAAACAAATTACCTCCCAGTCCCAACATCATCAAACCCTACGATTAATCTGCAACTGTCATGTCCGTCGTGTATCATTGCTTCTCAACCCACCACTGCTGCTTCCCTCAACAACCCGATTTGATTCCCCTAGCTTAGCCGCCAAAGCTTGAACCTCAGGGGAGGCTTCCCAACTCCCACTCTTCCTACCCCAGCTTGCCCGCCTCGGGTGGCCCCCGCCCCGACCCGTTTCATCCACATGGTTTCTCATTTCAGGGGACACAACTTCACCCAATTCCCCGTGCTTGATGCTAACCCGATCATTGATGTTATGCTGTCCTTCACCGAGGTCTAGCCCTGAGTTAACGTCTCCCCACACTGCCTTCCTCCCCATCTCTATGTCCTCAACAGGTTTCCCCATGTTGGGGCTCATGAAACCGCTCGCGGGTCGGGTCGGTAATGCGGGTTCCTTCGGTACCTTTGCCCTGAAGTTGTTCTTTGATGGGGGGATGCTTGTGAAGAAGACCTCCTTGAAGTTCTGCACAACTCCTCTATTGTAAGGGTTGACTCTTCGATCGTATCTGTATCTGAAATTCTCATATGTTGTCTGCAAAAAACATCAAAGAGAGCGTCTCTTTATCATTAAGGTTGTCAAAAGATAACGATAATAACTGACGTTATACACTCAAAAATCAAACCCTTGCCTTCAATGACAAAAATAAAAAAGCATAAGTTGTTTCATAAACTTTAAAACAAAAAAAAAATTATATAGAAACCAAAACAAAATTGTGATTGTAGCCAACATGTGTTAAGAACACAATAGGGGCCTGAATGCTTGCTTGTCAATTTGGGTCTGAATTGAAAAATGATATTATTAAGGCCCTGAATTTTGTGTTTTTTCGGGTTTCCGTCCAAATTTTCTGTTAAATGTAACGGAGCCACGTGAAAAGACAGAATTACCCTTTTGCAATTATTATATAATTTATCAGTTTAATTAATGAAATGTGAAATGTCTAAAATACCCCTGCCCACTAATTATGCCCTTAAGGCCACCACGGCTCCGGCCACCGACCAGCACCCAACTCCGGCGACCCAAACCCCCCTCCGGCGACCCAAAAAAGCTCCGATCGGAGCTATTTTGGGTCGTCGGAGGGGGGTTAGAGTCGCCGGAGCTGGGGTGGTGGTCGCCGGAGCCTGGTGGTGGTTGCCGGAGCTGTGGTGATTTAAAGGGCATTTTCGTCTTTTTAGGTCAAACATGTGAGGGACACACTTTGGTCAAAGGACATTTTCGGATTTTCAGTTTATTTTTGGTCACATGGACCACTTTCCGTCACTTTTAACAGAAAAAATAGACGGAGACCTCTCATATAAACATAACTCAAAATTCAGGCCGTTAATAATATCATTTTTCAATTCAAACCCCAATTGGCAACATGGACAAACATTCAGGCCCTATTGTGTTCTTAACCCTTTTTTTATAATAAGGTGCATCCTAAATTAAAAGGCATTACCTGATTTGTGCTGATAAGATATAGATGGAAAGCAGTGAGGCCCCCGACAAACCACATGCATATGAACGTGTAGACTATTAATACAATAGAGGCAGGATTTTTAATCATTGCCTTCCATATAGTAATCTCCTCAGATCCCATGATCCTCCTGATGTAGACCCAGCAGAATGCAAATACGAATATACATAGTAAAGTTGTTGAGAAGACAAACATGAAGAAGAATCGGTAGTTCCGCTGCACCACATAAAATCAGATGAATAGTTAGTAATGAAGCCATAGAGAGCAGAAGCTTGATCCGGTATATTTATCTCACTTAAGTTGGATGAAAACACCAAAAATAAAAATGTTAAAAGGAAATTAATTACTTGAGGAAGAATCAAATTACCAGGCCAATGCATTGCCCCACCCAAGGGCAATGGTGATCGAACCGTTCTACACAGTTATTGCAGATGGAACAGTGTGAACAACGAGGAGGCCTATAGAGCATGCATGTGTCACAATACTTGATCTTTACCACCATACCATTAACTTCTACTTCTTTAATGCGGGGTAGTCTCAGTTGTGGGGTATCTCTGGCTCCAGTTTCTGTAGTTCCATCATATTCTGGCTCTGGAGGATGTGCATTTCGGGGAATAATGCCCGGGTCTCGTCCCGAAGTTAGAAGAAGAAGAACTAAATCCTGATAAATAAAGTTTTCTATCAGCAATGTCCCAATCTCACGGAAGTTTAATATCATAACAATAATCAAAACTTTCCACCAATTCTAGCAGTCACTATTCACATCATACATATTTATAAGCAATTTTGGATCGTAAGCTAATGAGGCACTACTAGTCATGCTATATTTACTTCCTTAGATGCATATGATTTGATGACAAACTGCTCCGGCCAATTTCTCAGCAAGGTTATCTTGGATGACTACTGATGGGGAAAAAAGGGATATATAATATGTATAATATAAACACTCTATTCTCAAAACTTGCTACTCAAGCAAAGACTGTAACCTCCCGAACTGAACACTATGCGATAGTCTAATCAAGAAAAAGGACAAGCTGCTCAAAGTCTAAACTGTGTTCCCATGAAAGCAGCGCCCATAATATATAGTTGATCAAATCAGTCTACAGGTTCAAATCCTTAAGCTGATTTTGTCTTGAATATCATGTCCAGACTCCAGAGCCTCATGGCAGATAGATATTATTTCAGGGCCCACCAGGTAGTTAATGTGTATGAGTCGTCACCAAACCAACTGAAACTCAACCTTGGCACAAGAATTCCCTAACCTTGTTTCTATTGCTTCAGTTTCTGATCAATTGGTTTTGTTCTTTCTACAGCTTTAATTTCCACCAGGCAGTATTATAAGCTTGGTTGGGTGAGGGGGCTTAGACAGGGAGTAGGAGAGAGAGAGGACTTACATAGACCGTAAATAAGATGGCAGCAACCATGATTGAAATTCCCCAATCGTCAGGAAAATCATCCATCAATTTTCTGGCAATGAAGATGCAAAAGACTGTAACTGGTGCTACAATAAGGAATATCGTAAGGCCAAGCGACCTTACATCTGGACCAAATATAAGCCTCCCCTGACATAAAAATATCTGCAGGAGAACATCATGTGGTGAGCCCAATATTGGCAACATAAATTGCCCACGGAGACTATAATAATTCAAGTATTTAAAATGATGTATGGTTAAATAATGACTGAACAGACAATATGTCAGCAGGTTCTCTGCACAGAGGCTCTTCTTTCACCTCGTAGTGATGCTTATCTTCCCCCTAACATTCTGATATTAAAGCTAGGACTTCCACAGTAATGAATGAATATAAAAAATTGTCTCATTCAAAGACCATAGTGAAAGCATTTACGTCGGTCAGGTCTTAGGAATCAACTATCATGTAACAAGTCTAAATTAAGAAATAATAAGTATTTCATCAAGATATGTATTTGCAGAAAAGTTTTAGAGCTGCCAGCCAGCAGTGGAGATAACTAGTGAATTATCAATTATAAACATTTAGTCTTCCTAATCTTTCTTGAAATGACCAACCATCAGAAACAGGGGATTAGCTCTTTCGACGACCTCTACCAAATAAAGGAAAGATAACTACAAGACAAGAAGAGGTCAAAAAGCCCAGACCCAGTCCACAGAGAGTGGTATTGAAGAAATCAGTGATTCTCAGGGAACGAATAGTAATTGCAATCAAAACCAGTTTAGAGCTGCTCTTTGCCGCATACTTTGGTTGATTATACAATGCTTCTCATTACTTCATAGACAAGAGAATGGGCAGCAGCAGCCCCCCACCCCACAACTTAATAAAAAAATTAATCCATACTCCACAACTTCATACTAATTTTAATCAAGACAGAAAAATCTGATACATAATCACAAGTAATCAAAATTAAAACAAGCTGGATAATGTGATTTCAGAAGGGTTTTCCCAGCTTCAAGAACAACAGTTACAACAGACTTGCTAACTACTTCAAAGTTCTAGAATAGCAAGAAAGGCATTACTTTTTAACTGATTTGAGGAAAGTGATGCTAAAAGTGCTCCATACAGACGATTTCATCTAGCAGAAGAACTAGCTCAACAATTGAGAACTACGAAGCTCAGAAAAGTAGCAAGCTGGAGAAAGAATGAAATCCCCACGGAAGTGAGAAAGAAGGAAAATAACTCACATTACTGCCTTTCCAAGTCTGATAAACTAGAGAATCGTCGGATCCGGACACTGGATCGGGTAGTTGAGGTGGAGGTACAGTGTACATATTTCTCCGTCAAAACCACTGGAGTCTGGAGGAGACTCCTGTCTCTATCACTCTCAGTCTCAGGCTTAGTAAATCACTGAAGTAGAAGTTCACAGCTGGAGCAGAGTCGGGATGGTAGGGTTCTGCTGGAGAAATGGCGCGCTGGACTCCGGTGAGAATCGGGGAGGGGGAGAGGTTGGGTTGGGGTTGTCCTCCGGGAGGGGTTAGGTTTTTGGGTATTTGGTTTAGCACAGATTCTGTGACTGACGACGGTGGTATGCGCAAAACTTTACAGCCGGAAAACCACGTGGCGAGTACTCATTGGGTTTTCACGGAGGAGACCAGCGATAGTGGGTGGACCTATTGGATCACCGTACGTATATCATGGTTTTTTGGTCAAAATACGTATCTTATGCTAGTTAGTATTTATTGTTGAGTGAATAAATTCTGTGTTTTAGTTTTTAGCGGGGGAAAGAAGAAATCATGAATGACCTCCCCTTTAGTTTAGCTCTTATGTTCGTCATAATACTCAGGTCAAGTTTTCAATTTAAAAGCATTAATAATTATTAATTAAAATAAAATTGAACTCACCCTGTCACCCTGAATCCATACCCTTTTATTTAATATTATTATTATAATTATTATTTTAAGAAATCGCCGCATACAAATTACAAACAAGTATCTATAATAAATATAGGCGTGAAAATGATGAATCCCAATTCTCTTTTGTTTTCTTTTTCGAAGCCACATCCCACGCGAATACTGATCATCATATCCGAAGTTCGGTACGTCTCCTCGCAAAGAACACAGTAGAAGTCTGGTCCCCATCATTATATCTATATACGTTCCCTAAAGTCTGGTTTATCGAAGAAAACTACCACTTTCCAGCTGACAAAAAGGGAACAGCAACCAACGTAAAAGAGACCGACGTTTTTTCAACAGACCAGATGCAGAACGTCCAGGCAAATCTTCAGCTATACTACTACATATATAATAGCCTTTAAACAAATTACTATAGCCACGGCTTTCTAGATACAGCAATCCCCACTATCTTCGCACTAACCCAGCCCAGGAAATATCGTGTGGCTGCTCATGGATGACTCTCCTTCTACGACCACTGTGGCTACAATATAATGCGAGAAAGAATATATGAAATTAAAATTGTGAAGCCAATGTCAAAAAGTCCTCAAGTTTTACTCTTAAAGGCTGGGAGAGTTTTCACGGGTCTTTTCTTAACACTACAGAAGTCAAGAAGGTTGTCCTGGTCGATGGTACCGAGCCCTGATAGCTTGATACCGTATAATCCGAGCCTGCGGATGTCCCGTTGCATGGGGGACTGCCAGAGGTCATCGTACCATGCTGGAGGTAGAAGTGGTGTGTATGCACACTGATGGGGCTGTCCGTGACAGCTCAGCGGGCCCGCATATCTGTTCCATACGTGGCCCCACCCGACCTGTCTTGAAAGCCCTTCTGCTAAGAGATTGCTCTGGAAGCTGCTTAGGAACAAGAACTTCGAGCCACGAGATTCGTCCCCTGGAACTGCACAGTCAAAGTGGATTTCTCATGAACTAGTAAAAACAAGAGGTTAAATACCAAATTGCTAGTTGGACTTGTAGACGATGTGTTGAACTTTCTTTTCCCACTTTTCACTACCTAAACTAATACAACACTAGCTAAACTAATACACTAGTGCAATTTGCTAGTTCCGTCAATGTCTATGTTAAGTAATGGAAAATTCCACATTGCTCGCATCTGTTGTCCAGTTCGATGTGCAACATATACAATCTCAAGCTTATCGGCCACAAAATCAGCTAGCAGTTTGGTATGTAACCCAAAAAATTGATTACTCATTTGAAAATATAAAAACAAAAGCATTCAGCAGTTCATAAAAATAGATGGATGGGGATGTAATTCATACGGTAGAGTGCCTCTTTGCATGTGAGAGGCACGGGGTTTTACCCCGCATCTCCATTTTTCTGACCGCATCTTATAACTCCTTTTTATTTGGCCAACAGCAATCAGCATCTTGTAACTAAAACCCATCATTATACATACTATTTTTTTAGAATGATTGATAGATCGTGTAGCAGCAGATTTGGATTGTTGAATAACATCAAAAATAGGAAGGGATTGAAATACCCATATTGTTTGCTGCAGCAAGTCCTGCAATGAGCTGAGCATAGGTTGTTCCAACGCGGCGCTGAGCTCCAGTAATAACAGCATATTTGGCACGTGATGCTAGAAAGAAGTCCACAAATGCAACCCATCTAGGAGAGGGTCCCCAATCCTTGGATCGGAATTCTAAACTATGTAACTTATCGGCATTAAGGGAAATGTTTCCTCTGTAAAGCTTGTAGTCAAACTGAAGTACCTGCAGAAGAAGTAACTCAATAAGATTCACTTTCAAATGAAGGCTAAATAACAAAGCAAGAAGTTAAGGTCTGGAAGCCTCTTACTAAAGTTTCTAATGTAGTTCTGATTTTTGTGATAAATAAAGCTATGGCTAAGCCTCAAGATTAGTCTAGGCTATACAGAACACCAACATTTGGTCATTCACGAAACTGTTCACTATCTTGGTTCTAAGTCATTACCTCTGCAAATTCACTTAAATTCATTGCAATGCCTGTCACAAAGGAGGGGGTATCTGACACCACAACAACCCTTGGTTTTGATAGCAGTAGGTTGCCCATAGCTTTCCTTATGCAACCGAGTGCTGCCTGTGTGGCTCTCACCGATCTGGAATTAGCAAATAATGGAAGCAACTTCTTCAATGATGTCTCTACATTAAGGTTTTAAACTTTGAATAAAGAAAGAAACCCCTTAGAAAGAATCATCCTGGTTCTGTTTAAACATATAATAGAAATTGAGTAACTTGTTTACTTATTCATTAACATTCTCATGTGCAGCGATATATCAGGGCCCTTTCCATCACGAAGAACCCAATTTACTGCCTCTTCAACATCAGGGGAAGGAGATATCAAAATCTTCATAAGCTCCCCATATACATTGGGTCTAAGGTGGACGGATTCTGGATGTCCAAAGAGACTAGATGCAGCCTCCCTCATCTCCGAATGAATATTCTTCAGAAAGAATTGAGCTGCAACAGCATCAGTCGTATTCTGGAGCCTGTAGTAAGAACCATAGTTGTCAAATGACGCTGATCAGGGGACTTATCATCAGACAAGTTAACTGTCTAGATCAGACCCATTGGTTCATTTCATTGCTGAATAACATCATCATATTAACTGTATATACAAACCAAGTAATGTCAAGCTTTTACCATATGATGGGATGCTCCCACTTCCTCCAATTGCTACATAAGATGTTCGAATGAGAAGGCTTTACAAAGTCATCAAAACCTATAACAAGCTCCCTCCCATATTTTTTCATGCATCCGTTGAGGTTCCAAAGATGCTTCACCTCTCGTAAAGTAAAGGAAATGTTTGAATAAGAGATGAACTCACCAAAAGGAAATCTTCCCCTGCAATTATTAGATCAATAGAAACAATCAGCACAAAGGGGAGTAATGCATTTCACAGTATATCTTTCCGGAATGAACTGTTCTTCTGTCTAGCTGTTAGTTGCACCTAGAGAGGAAGTCTTTCTAAATCTAAACAGATGTTTGGAAAACAAATTTCACTGCTACAGTTTGATTTTAGATCTGGAATTAGTTAAGCTGCTAATTCACTTAAAAAGTAAGAAACAGAAAGGATTGAGAAAGAACCAATATGCCTGGTTTGCCCAATAATCAGTGACCGATTTAGCATGACACTTAATGCTGCAGCTGTCAACACCTTATACATCTCATTACCAAAACCTGCCTCAGACGCTTTTCCCATTACAAAACCATGTTTGCAGAATTGCTCTGGTGGAAGGTCCCTGATTTTGGCAGCACCTGAACCAGATTAGATTGATTCAATATCTCCAGTCATGTGCTTGAAACTTGAAAGCAAGAAAAACTAATTTAACCTAACAAAATCCATAAGAAACAAGTTCCTTTAAAAACTTAAACGCCTTACAATCATTTTGTTGACTGATTTTTGCCAGATAACTGGTTGTACACGATAGATTCCAGCAATATAACGGATTGCACTCACTGTCGGTGGCAAAACACAATACACTATGTCCTTGAAACAACTTTAAGAACAGAGAGAGACCGCTAAGTGGTGAAAGTAGCACATGGAGGCAGAAAAGGAAGTTTAATCCTTTTAATCATTAGATCTCCCAACGTGCCAAAAGCTACAATGTTCTTTTCTCCTACTTTGTTAAAGCCACTTTACGCACATATCGAGATAGATCGTGATTTTGATAAGGCAAGGCTAAAAAGAAAATAGACAATCCTAAGGTGGAGACGAAATAAAGCAAACTGTTGATTGGATCGTCAATGGCACTTCAATCATGAAGGAATTTGAAGCAAGCAATGGAGTTCGATACAGTATTTCCAGAGCAAGATCAGTCTCAGGCAGTTGATGCGTAATCGCACAAAGAATGAGTAACTGATACATCCTGCGAGCGAACGAAACAGAAAGCAACATAACGAAGTAGCAGCTAGAGGTAGATTCGCCATTACCATTCACATCGAAGTGGGCTCGTATAAGCTCTCTGACTCTGAGACTCTCCTCATAGAACCCGTCCTTGAATACCTCTCCCATTTCCTCGACTGTGGCGCACGATTTCGATTGTCCTTTCCTCTGGACATCCACCTTCGTACGTAGACCACCTGATCCAGAGCTTACCTCCAAGCCGAGACCGTAACTTCCGGAGTTCACTTTCGAGTCGAGACCACCACTTCCAGAGCTCAACTCCAAGCCGAGACCAGCGCTTTCCGAGCTGGAGTTCGCGCTGCTGAGCTGCTTCGAGGCAGTAAGCAAGTCATCCGAAGGATCAATCGTTCGCGTCGTGAGCATGAACAGCCCGATGGCGGTGCAGACTGCACATACAAGAAGAACAGAGCGTATGGATACTCGTCTTCTTCTGGATCCGGCGTGCCTCATCGTCTGAATGCTACTCCAAGCTCAGGTAAGTCGTCAATGGCGGATTGTGATCACGAGCGGTGGCATTGGATCTGACGTACGTTCTGAGAGATTTATCAGAAGGTACCGACACGAGCTGATTCTCCAGCCAGGGAGTTGAGAGGAAAATGGAGGAAAGCAAAATTAACCCGAACAATTAGCAGCGGCCGACACTTTATAATGGCGGTCCAATGGAATGAAATGCGGTCTACGTTAGCAGTTGGAGACAGACCGCTTCACCAGGACGGTTTGGCTTTGGCCTCAGTAGAGACTAGAGACCACCAGACTATTCCTACTAACGAGGAGATAGATACAAATTAATATTACCATTTTATCTTCTAATGGATGCACATCCATCGGAAATGGAAATTTGATAATTAATAAGAAATAAAAATGGAAGAAAATAAGGAATATGTTATATTAATATAATGTTCTTTGATGAGAAAACGCTAAGGATGTAGTACTAAGGGGTCTGCAACTCTTAATTTTATAGAAATTAGTGTATTGCATATGTAAATTTGCAACCCTTCACTATATGAAAAAATAAATGTTGCACATCGCATTCAAAAATGAAAGTTGAGTAATATTAAATATGCATGTTATGTATACGTATATACTATTTAACTCATTATATTTATTTTATATATAGTTTTTTGTACAAGTGTATATCTAAGATTATATCTAACTATCTAAGTGAATATATATATATATATATATATTCAATAAATATCTACAAAAGTATTACAAAAAAATATGGAAATGATTGTTTGTCACAGAATTATGTATTTGAATCCGTTCATAATGAGTATGTTAGGTTTCAATTTCAAAGTATGAAAACTCGTAATAGTAATTAGTTGTTTTAATTTTAAAATATTAGACTATATTTTGTTAGTTTTTCATTTTTTTTTTTTGCACGTATTTCATTTTTTAATTAAGTATTTGTATACGATATTTTTGAATTTTTTACCCATATAGAAACCTAAGAAAGTTAAATTATCAAAATGTGCCGAAAATTTAGCAAAATACAAAATAACCATATTGTTGTTGTCTGTAACAGTGCTCCACTAAAAAAAAAATTTGACTTCGTTGGCGCCCAACAGCCATTTTTTTTTCCTTCTAAAACTCATGTATTTATTTAATTTTATTGTTTAGTTTTTGACACAATTTTGATATTCGAACTTTATTAGGTTGTTATATGGATTAAAAAAAAGTTAATCAGTCTGCAACCCCTGCCTTCGGTTTCTAGCTACGTCGAACGCTGATTCTGAATCCAATGTTTGATTGGTAGAATGTTATTAATAAAGGAATTGAATAAATCTAAATTTACATATATATCATTTTGCTATACATATTAATCAAATTAAAAATTTTAAAAATAAAAAGTCAAATTATATATTAACAAACAAAAAATTGATTTTTTTTACAAGAACATTTTTTTAAAGGATTATTTCAAAAAAAAAAAAAAAAAATTGAGATATCGTAAAATTTAATTTAACTAATATAATATGTTGTAAAGTAAAAATAACTTGTTAAATTATTACTCGTAATTAAATTAAAATATGATAACGAAATGTGTAGTTGGAAGAAGGGCAGTCGCGAGATGGAGGCAGTGCATGAGAGAATTATAATTGCTATATAATAAATAAATTAGATTAGGGTTAGGCTAGAATTAAGTATTCCTTCAAAATTAGCAATTAGGAATCATAATTCACATAAATTAATTAATAAAAAACATAATAGAGAATATTTATTAACTATTCCTTATTCCATTCAATGAACAAAACATACTGATAAGGATTTTAACATTTTCTCAAAATGTTACATATAAATCAAGATTTTGTCTTCTTTATTTGAAAAAGCACTCTTAACTTTCTCTTGAGCATAATTTGATACTCTAAGTTAGACCATTTTGTTTTGATACCTTCATGCTTCCGTATGATCATCATTCACAGTTTTTTTATTATGCTTTACAAATGTCATGTTTGTGGTACTTTTTATCAATAATAAGTGGACTTAATTATAACATAATTAAAAACATTAAAAATTAGAAAAAATTTAATTTATAATATTTGCATCATCTTATTAATAATATCAATTTAATATTAATTTACATTGAGAGCAGTGGAAAAATATTTAAAAAAATATCATATACATAATATAATGTTTGTGAAGCATAATGGAAAGATCATCACACTTCACATTGTGAATGATCTCAAAGATATTTGAGAATGAGAAGTATCTAGTGACTAATAATAAAATTTGGAGGCTAAATTCAAATGTTTTTCAAAATAAAGTTGAGTCAAAAAATTGGAATTTTCTACTATGCTCCAAGAGCACCATGCTTTTGGTTTTTTTATTACTAGGGTGGACTTAATTGTAATAAATGTAAAACTTTAAATGTATGAAAAAATATAAACTTTTTTTAACCACACTTATTATTTGCATCATACTATTAATAATATCAATTTACCTATAGAGTTCACCTTTAGGACAATAGAAAAAAAAAAAAACCTAAAAGCATGGTGCTTTTAAAGTATGATAGAAAGATCCAAAAAAATTACACTTTTAGATTCAGCTCATTTATTTAACCCTGATAATTTAAACGGAAAAGCCGAAAAGGAAAGAAAACATTATGATGACACACCATCGGAATTAGCCGCCGACGCTAAGTTTGAAAAGTATCGGACCAATAATTATATAATAACCGACACTAAAAGTTAAAAAAGAATCGAACATGGCGCCCACTGTACTTGTTTCAGAGAACAGAGCCCAATTTCAAAGGGCCTGGCTTTCGGCCTGTTTAGGTCCCATGAGTTTCGAAGATCACACTCTTACACCAAGAGCACGTACTCCAATCGTATTATCAATCATACGGAAGGAAGGAAAATTAGGACAGACGTAGTGGGATTGCATAATTACAGCATCGATTCGATATACTACTGTATTGTCTCTTCTTCAAGATCGAGTGCTTCTAGGGTTTCTGTCTCCGATTGACTTAAGCTCCCTCGCCATCTGTTCACTAGGCTCCGTGGTTTCTTCACCCCAAGGTACCGTTTGCTTCTGCTTTACTTCTTCAAATTCCAATTCGATGTTCGAAATTGCAGCCAGATTATCTGATTAGGCTCTGCGAGACTTCAAATTTTGATAGGAGCTCAGCCACTTTTTGGCTGCTGAGGAAATTCTGATGTGAAATGGGAAATAAAAGAGAATCGTCTTTGATGCTTTATTTTGTGATGTCGCATCACCATGCTATCTGTTCTCCCTTTCTCTGCCGCGATTCTTGTCCTTTCTGATGTGCTCATCGTCGTGGCTGGTGATTCTTGCAGGTGCACAAGGTGGGTAGTTATTTAGCTGACTCGTGGAGGACGGCTCTGGTATAAAGAAGTGAAGGGCGACTTTGTAAGACAGACGCGGTACCGTTTGAAGCTTTGCTGCAAATGCCGGAGGAGGATCTGATAGAGCTCAAGTTCCGATTGTATGATGGATCAGATATTGGTCCTTTCGAATACTCACCGACATCCACTATAGGCGTTGTCAAGGAGAGAATTGTTGCTGAATGGCCAAAAGGTCAGTCCGGTTCTTTCTCAGCTATGTTCTTTTGCAATTACCGTTTTTCGTTTCTTTTGAAATTTCGCCATGATGGGGTAATTAGCTGATATATGGTCACGCTGAGGGAGTTATTAATCTTGAAGGATAGTGGTGACTTCGCCGCCTCAATCTACAACATGATTTGTATTGTTATGGGATGTTAATTTCATATTCTTCTTTGATTAAGGAGTTTATCTGTTTTAGCCCCTTGTTGCTGGTTCAGATAGTTAAGCTGTAACCAGATATTATCAAAGAATTTGAGATTCACGCATGTATGGTAATGGTTATGGTTTAAAGTAATGGCATATGCACGAGTTGGAGGTCTTTTTCTGCTTCGGCTTAATAGGCCTTTTTTTGGGTGTACGAGAGCACCCTTTTCTTGGCATGGTTATCTGTTGAACTGTTCTTCCTCTTAGACTGGTGTCATATAGAAGAACGCTGAGGGGCTAAAATTCTGTTACTGTAACCTTGTAATTTGATTTTGTCCGTTCAATCTCATTGCAAAATATTCAGCACTATTTTAGCCAACAAAAGATAATTATTGCCATACGGTATTCATGGGAATGTAGCTAACTGTTTGGATAACTGGGAATAAGAGAGCCTTTAAGAGATGGTATAAACCCAGTCTTTAATGAGAAGATGTGATTATTTCGTGGCGTTCATGCCATGCTAACTATGTGCTAGTGTTACTGATCGGTCTTCATTATGTCAAATAACGGCTTCACTAGAGAGCAAGGATATTCATGAAAAATGTAGCTAAACTTATGGCTGAAAGAAAATTTGTCACACCTCATGGGCTCATTTTCTTGTTATCTACATTTTGAACATCAGACAGAATTATTCACTAATTCTGTTTGTGTACCTTCTCTTGAAGTTCTCATATATATGTTCAATAATAGTAAATTTCATTAATAAGAAAAATATGACAGGCTAATGAAGTTCTCTTATAAAGCAATATGTTCTGTTATAAAGTTCTCTTATATATGTCGCAGATAAGAAAATAGCACCCAAGACTGCAAATGATATCAAGCTGATAAATGCTGGGAAAATTTTGGAAAACAACAAGACAGTTGGGCAATGTAAGGTACCTTTCGGGGAGCTTCCAAAAGCAGTCATTACCATGCATGTGGTAGTGCAGCAGACCTTAGCAAAAGCAAAGACAGGTATATCTTATACTACAGAACAATATAATCCTTTCAAGTTTCATGGGACAGTTCCTAGATAAACTTGTTTACAGTAAGCTAACCAAAATGTGACATGTATCCCATGTAGTGACTTATGGTTCACCCATTTCTGTAGGTTTTTAGAAACACATAAACCACTTGATGAGATATCTCTTTGAAGTTAGGAAAGCATTGATTTGGACAGTTGTTCTTGATCTTCACCAATAAAAGCTTCAAATATTTTAAAAATAAATTTTTTTGATAGAAACATTCAGTAGCTTAAAATCATCTTTCAAATTAAAAATGACCATAGGATCCCACATCATGCAAAGTGCGGATCCATGCAAGTAGATGTTAGGATTGGGAACTTGTCTTGCATTCATTAGGCACCTTGGCATCCTCTCACAGAAAAGTTTGTGTTTTGTGGTGTTGCAGAAAAGAAGGTGGACGAAGTTCCAAGAAAAGGCATGTGCCAGTGCACTATACTGTAATAAATGTCAGAGGTCCCGATCAACATGCTTGTAACTGTTACTTTATGAAGTTTGAGCTACGGTGTTGGTGGTAAGTTGCATTCCAGATTGTTATATTGATTAGTGGGAGGGCTGTGGTGTTGCTTTCGATCAAGAAATGGAGTTAGTTGTATTCTGTATAATAATATCTACTTTCGTGTCGTCTCTTCTTCTCCCTTCCTCTTCGTGATTCTCCAGAGGTCCGTTGTATTCGTTTTTCTTGTAAAGTCGGTTTTATTTACGTGAAAGTGGTGTTTTTTTAAAGTAATTTGAAGGGGTGTTTGGTTGGTGGTATTGAAGGCAAACATGTTTATGAGTTGAATGTATTAGTAACATTAAGTGCTTCACATGAAATGAATGGAATGGAATAGTGAATGACTCCTCGAGAAGCGTCTTATTCTGTGAAGGCCAATAACTCCTCCACAAGTGTCCGTTTCAACTTCTCAATGTAGTTCGAGTATTATATGCAGAGGTCATTGATTGCTATTCAATGAATTTATCACTTTATAATAAATTTATTAAGAAATCAAAATATTAAGTTGTTATAAAATAAATTTAGGGCCAAAAAAATATAACACGTATACATTAAAAATAACTAATTTGTGGTCTGTAAATAACAAATAGCAGCATATATGTTCCGGTTAACTAGCGACTCACTTTGGTCGAGTAAATAAGAATAATTTGATTTCTAAGACAATCTGTTCAAATTGTGGACCTCAAGTAGAGTGTTGTTTATTGTTTGTACTATACGTATTATTTTTCCAGAAAAAAATTGTTTATAGAATACAAATAAAGGAATTGAGGGTGTTGGAGTGGTCTATAAATACAGAGCAACCTGCACCACTCATGGATCACTACTCTCAATCATCATCTTTACTAACCTCTCATTTCTTTCTTCTCAAAAACTAACAGACATTCTTATTGCAGTGACACAGATGAATCTGCAGAGTTTGTTGTCCTTGCTTTCATGTTTAGTGCTTCTTCTTGGTCTTCCATATCTATCAGTAGCAGCCTTGGGTGGTGGTGAAGCAGATGAGGAGGAACAGCCAAAGTCCCAGATTACAGTCATGGGCATTGTCTACTGCGACATCTGCTCCAACAATTCCTTCTCCAGACACAGCTATTTCTTGCCTGGTAATTAACCAACTTAACTACTCATCTTGTCACTCTTGGATTTTATGTGTAACCCTTTTAATTACTTACTTTAAAAAATTGGTTTGGGTGTGAGTTCATCTTGATTTGTAGTTTGAAATCAATTGGTGGCAAATCTAAAGAAAATTACAAAAAATAAAAAACGCCGTTGCCGGGGATCGAACCCGGGTCACCCGCGTGACAGGCGGGAATACTTACCACTATACTACAACGACCTTGTTGTAAGCAAATAATAAATAAATGTATCTATAGTTTCTCTTGTTTTCTGGCTTTCAAATTTTAAGAAACTAGAAGTCAATACACCATTTTTTTCTACACTAAAATAAAAAGTCATAACCCTCTTTGATGACATACATACATACTACTACGACAGGAGTGCAAGTGAAAATAGAGTGCGAGATCAAGACAAACTCACCAACAACAAAGGAGCTGATTTCATTCTCGGCGGAAAGAAGCACCAACAGATTCGGAATCTACAAGCTGGAGATTCCGGATCTCGAAGGAATCAAGTGCGCCGAGGATGAGCTGTCTGTGGTTTCATCTTGTAACGCGAGCTTGATATCGAGCCGTGCCAAGTCATGCAACGTCCCAGGCTACACCGCCACATCGGACCAGCTGGTCTCCTTTAAGTCGAAACAGACCAATCTATGCATTTACAGCCTCAGTGCACTCAACTTCAGACCCTCCAAGAGAGACCATAACTTGTGTGGTCACTAACAAGGTGTTTCCTATTTATTTCGCGCTTGGTCCCTAGAGTTTGGACTGAGTTGCATCTTCCCCCCTTATTGGTTTGTCGAAGGGAGTTTTGTCTGGATCTGCAAAGTAACAAAGTTTGTGCACTTAATAGACAGAATAGAAAAAGCTGCTGTATCAGAGGCAATTCTGTATTTATACATAATATGGATTAATGATATAAATCATCCCCTAAACTATCACTGTATGTACTTAATACACTATCACTTGTTTGTTCTCTTTTGTTTGTCAAAAACTTGTTTTTTTTTCCTCCAAAGTCTAAAATTGCTGCTCGATATTTCTTCATCTCTATCTATTTATATTTATCCTATATATTATATAGGGTTAATAAATAAAAAACTGTCAAGATTTACCTATGTTAAAATCAGGTGTTTGAAGATTCAAATGTTAAACTGAAGTGTCCAATGTTTCAATTTTATTAAAATTTGATATGTCCGTCCAAAATTGCGGTTAAATCTAACGAAATAGTGTCACGTGCTTGACATGTGAGGTGCTAAATATTTAAGTTCCAAAACTACCCCTGGTCGATATGTGCCCCTCACATGCCTAAGTGAAAAGTCAAAACTACCCTTGGTCCAAAATGAACTCCTCCTCTCGCCGGAATCGGCACAAGGCCGCCGGTAACCATCAATCGGGGTCGGACAGCTCTAATCGGAGCCGCCCGGCCCCGTTTGGGCCACTGATGGCCCAAATCGGAGCCACAGAGCTACTGATCGGAGCTCTGCGGCTCCGATTCGGGCCCCCGGTGGCCCATTCGTCGTCGGAGATGGGTGGTGGTAGCCGGAGACGAGGTGGTTGTAATTTGACTCCAGTGATAATTTCGTCAACACTATCTTAACTGCAATTTTGAACGGAAAACCAAATTTTAACAAAACTGAAACCTTAAACACTATTTTAACATTTGAAACTTCAAACACTTGTACCATAACGTAAAATTGGACAGTTTTTTTTAGTTATTAACCCTATTATATAATACCATTATAATGTGATGACTAGATTAGAAGTAATATTGCGATTATAGTTGGATGGTAATTAAATATCCCATGTGACTATATTTTACTTTTTACTAAAAAAAATAGGAACTATCTCCTCACATGAGCTCGAGAGTTCGAGCTTTTCTTACCCTACATATTTTTCAATATTTATTTTCTATTATCTCTATTAGATTATGAAATCTGTTCCTGATTCGGTTATAACTCCATATATGGTTGGTTCACTAAACTCTAAAGGAACCTTGGCATTTTTTTTTTCTCATATTCCATTATTTAATGTTTGTAACTTTTTTTTTCTTTCAATTATAAATATCTTTATGTTTTTCATAATGTGAATATTTTTATTTTGGGCAAGCCCTAATATTTTGTAATCTCATAGTTTTTTAAAAACGAAGTTATATCTACACTAGAAAATTGCATCATCAACTTTTTTTAAACAAACACATCGCAATAAAAATGAACCAACGAACATGTTAACTCCTTAAAATTAATATATTTGGATGTCAAATGTTTTAACACTACAAGAAAGTAAAGCGTCAGTAACAGACGATATGTAGCAAAAACATGTTTGTATTATAATTCACAAAATGTTGTTAGGAAAAACTTGCTGCAACATCAATAATTTCAAATGGGATGCAGAGAGATATGTGAAGATCACTGGACAAAAACTTATTTTCAGATACACATAGAAAAAAATTAAATTTTCCGTGCTCACCGTATGCTTTAGACTTTAAAATCTTCAAAATTGCTTCAAATTTAAAATTTTAATTTGCTGTTAAATTTATTTTTATCTAATATTATTACAATATTATCATGCAAAAAGTATGTAATATATGTCCAATAATAACGACTATCATCTAATATTTTTTTTTTGGCACCAAATATATAATTTAAAGTATCATCTAAATTTGGACCAAATAAATATAATTATTTATTATATCATCATTATGAAGCACCTTACTAATTTTTACCCAACCTGTAAATTAATAACATTAAAAATATATTTTAATCTATGGCAACTCTGGGGTTTTTTTTTTTTGGCCAAATAGGCAACTCTGGGTTCAATTACTTGTTTTTATCATATATATTTTTTTTACCACTTTCATGTTCAGCTCAGTTTGATTGGATACCAGTTCGGTTTAGAAGGCCGAACCAAACATTAATTTTAATCGCCAAACGGCTTTAAATGGGCCCAAATCAGGATATACAGAATATTGGGCATACGAGAGGCCCAAATAAGAAACGGCCAATAATTGTTGGCTGCTCCGTTTTGTTTATATAGTGTCTTTCACTAGGTTTAGGGTTTCTTCTCCATCTCCTCTCTCATTCAGCGCCAGCCGTAGCAGACGAGCTCCAGCCGAATCTGCTCCAATGGTGAGTGATTCTAAGACAGTAGATTCGGCACTTCAAAATTAAACATAGTTCAATTTTCTCTAGCACTTTTGCAATCCTTGCGCTTAAATACAGTGTTTTGGTTAATTTATGCCTCATTTTTTCGGTCGGTTGTAGTATTGATTATTTTCTCTGTCGTTCTGTTTGAGAAATGTTAGGAATTGAGATGTTTTTGACGATTCTCTTTTTGTTGTTTGAAGGCTCCCAAGAAAGGTGTGAAAGCTGTTACTAAGAAGAAGCCGGTACACTTTAGCTCGATGATGGATATAGTTCTTTTTTAATTTGCTCATTTTTCATATTGATTGATGATTTTTTCTATGTGATAAATTCAGGAGAAGATCGTCAACCCACTGTTTGAGAAGCGCCCGAAGCAGTTTGGAATCGGAGGGGCACTGCCACCCAAGAGGGACTTGACCCGATTCGTTAAGTTCCCAAAAACCGTTCAGATTCAGAGGAAGAGGAGGATTCTCAGGCAGAGGTTGAAGGTCCCACCAGCTTTGAATCAATTCACCAAGACATTGGACAAGAATTTGGGTATGTTTGAATTATGGTTAGCTACGTTATGCTGATTATTTTATCAAGTTAACTCCTTTTGAATCATGTATATATATTGTTGTAGAAGTAGAAAAAATCGAGCCCTTCTTTCATGATATTTAGAATGTTTAAGCTTACAGGATATTTAGAATGTTTCTTTCATGCTGCTTTAAGTATTCAGCTTCATTGTGCCAAAGATGAATCAAGCTCCAGTTTAGTTAATGTTCATTAATTTTGCTGTTACCTTCTTCAGCTACTTTAATTTTGATAAAGCTAGTTCAGTTTCTCTGAAAAATTGTTGCATCCTTAGACATTCTACCAGTTTAATGGATAAATCATGTAATGCTTAAATGAGCCTCACTGCTTGTTCATATGATTTATATAGTGTTTTATGTAGAATTTCTAACTAAGAAAACTTTCTTATTGTTTGCAGCAACAACCTTGTTCAAGATGCTCCTCAAGTACAGGCCAGAGGACAAGGTAGCCAAGAAGGAAAGACTCCTCCTTAAAGCCAAGGCCGAGGCTGAAGGGAAGGTTGAGAAAGGAAGTGAAGCTAGGAAACCCATCGTTGTGAAATATGGTCTTAACCATGTTACTTATCTCATTGAGCAGGTCTTAATTTCTTCTTCTCTGCATGTTTTTTTCTTCAAGCATTAACACACCCCTCTTCATGGTTGTAATATTTGATTTGATTCTTGCCTTGCAGAACAAGGCACAATTGGTAGTGATTGCCCATGATGTGGATCCAATTGAGTTGGTTGTCTGGCTTCCAGCTCTATGCAGGAAAATGGAAATCCCATACTGTATTGTTAAGGGCAAGGCTCGATTGGGATCGGTAATTCTCCATTTTTTCACAACTTCCATCAAAGCTTCTATGGAGACAAATTTTAACACTTCAGTTTTAACTGGTAGATTGTCCACAAGAAAACAGCATCCGTGCTCTGCTTGACAACGGTTAAGAACGAAGACAAGATGGAGTTCAGTCGTGTGCTTGAGGCTATCAAGGTAAATATTGAATCGAACATACTGCTGATTTGTCTGGTCAATGTAGTTTTATGGATCGATAAATCTTGATGTGTTCCTTCATCGTTAGGCTAACTTCAACGACAAGTACGATGAGTACAGAAAGAAGTGGGGAGGTGGAATCATGGGCTCCAAATCACAGGCCAAGACCAAGGCAAAGGAGAGGGTTATAGCCAAGGAGGCTGCTCAGAGGATGAACTAGGAAATCGGACCCCTTTTCTTTATTTTGGGTATACTTTAGTCCCCCAAAGTTTATCGTTGGCTTTGTTTATGGTAATGAATTTGTATGACACCAATTTTGTTTCTTTGACAATATTATCTCTAGTTTCGCCTTGCAATATTGTTGAGATTTTAACTTGATGCTATGTTTGAAGCGTCAATTAATGAGCAATTCAAACATGTTGATATGTTTCTTCCATTAATACGCGTGTAACCATTGCATGTATATCCTATTCAAATAACTGTATTACACAAAATAATACAGTTATTTGAATTGGATACACATGCAATGCTTACACACGTATTATGTACTATGTACATATTTCTTTAATCTAAATCGATTATTGTTTATGTTTTTCTATCTAAATCAGGTGATCATTTTTCCACTCACAAATGTGTTGTGCATAATCGATCTATAGTCGAAGAAATCTTAAATTACTTATATTTTAAAAGAGTTACTGAACTTAGTGCTAAATGACCTATATTTTGCGTACTAAGGTAACTTAAATTTTGTATATGTAATATTCTTTAGATAAATTGCATGTGAAATTCAAAATTAAAGAGACGTGTTATTAATTTGACACAGGTTGGTTGCACGTGCATCGCATGTGTTCAAAATTAATGTATAGCACAACTTATGTGGGAGAGAACCGGCTGACCCAATTCTACAATCATCATCCTCAAGGAACGTTCCCTCTCATATTTGGAAGGGAAGAGCTCCTGTGAAAGTCACACACTTCATTTTGAAGTGTTGTGCGCGTGCATTGCCGACTTTTGACGAGATCAATCAAAGAGGTGTTGCGGTGAAATCTAAATGTCCATTTTGCGAATGTGTGGAGACCAGATCATGCATTGTTAGGATGTGAGTGGACGATGCCAGTTCGGTTTGGTGTCTTTGATTTGAGGTGGAACCGAGACTCCGGGCCAAGTTGGGTGGAGTGGCTAGGAGAGACATTGGAGAGGGCTAACCAAGAGGGCATCAATGCAGAATTTACTCGTCTCAAAGTGGAGATCGGTGCTTGGGAGATTTGGAAGGAGCGGTGTATAGCAACGTACCATAGAGATCGACCCAATCCTCGACAAACTTTGGAGCAAATTACGAAATTGGTTGCTGAGGTGTGGAATTCTCCACAACAGAGCAGATCATCCCCAACACCTCATTCTCACAACTCTACAACAAAATCAACATGGAATGCTCCAAGTCATGGGGTCATCTCCATCTGCTGTGATGACTCATGGTCATCACTTTCAGGATGGGGGTACAGGTATTGTGGCAAGGAATGAATTTGGGCACTTAATTGCAAGTCGGAATACTCCAAGTAGGGAGTTTTGTGCAGCCCTGACGGAGGTAAGTGTGATTTTACAAGGTCTCAAATTTGCGGTTAATCGCCAATGGATGGAAGTCGTTATCGAGTCGGATGCGGAATACATTGTTAACAAACTACGACAAAACACCGTCTGGAGGTTCGACAACATTATTAGCTCCATTCGCTATTTGGCAAGCTCAATTTAAAGTGTTCATTGGAAGATTATCCGACGAGGCGCTAACTGAAGTGCTAACTGGGTGGTTATCCATTCTAGAAAAAAGATGTGTCCGGCCAATTGGGTTGCAATACCCCAATTCTCCTCTGTTATCTATTTTGATTTTAGAGTGTAATTCAGTTTTAACATTTTATTGCATTATAATAAAATATTATCTTGGCAAAAAAAAAAAAAAAACATAATTTATGGACATTTACTTCAGAGTAAAATTTAAGGACATAATTAATAAATATATACAAAATTTAAAATAAATGGAATTTTATTCCATATTAAGGTATCTATTTTAATCTCCATAAGAACAATTAACGGTGGCAAATAAATAATTAATTAATTAAGAAAAATTTAGGTATGATTAATGCATAAGACGACTTCCTATTTATGAAAAGAAAGTAGATGTAATAACAGTTAGGGCTGGCAATTTGTGACACGACACGATAGCACGACACGAACACGCACGAAAAAAAGCGTGTTCGTGCTAGCATATGGAAGAACGATAACACGATAGCACGAACACGATTAACACGACATAACTTCCGTGTCGTGTTCGTGTTTGAGTATCATAACACGACACGCACGATAGCACGATAAAGTTGTACTATTAAGAGTAATTCTTAAGTATTTTTTGAACAATTCTTATTTGTTACCTTTAAAAACTCCAATTAGTGGTTTAATTTTAGTATTTGTAAACTCTATATTATTAACTTATGAATACTGACATATTAATTCATAGTATTTTTATATATGGATTTCATTATTTTGATTTTTACTTAAAGATCTCGTATAGAGATGTACAAATGTATATCCTTATACAACACGATAGCACGACACGAGCACGCACGAAAATATTCGTGCCGTGTTCGTGTTTGTAAAACGTGGCACGATAAGCTTACCGTGTGTGTTCGTGTTCAGTAAGTTTAGCACGACATGATTATTGACACGCACGATAGCACGAATTGCCACCCCTAATAACAGTAGCGCAATATGTGCGGAATTCACCCTAAATTCAAACTCTGAGAGAATAAGAGAGTACCTTTCAGATTGCACTATTAAGATTTCGACACATCAAATTTAAAGTAATTCATTAATCTTATACGCGAATTAGTTTACCCTAAACTCTAACCCAATTCACCCGTGCTTAGCACAATGACAACAACCTATTTTCCAATTTTTAGTAATATATATAAAAAATGACAAAATAACGCTGCACACTGCGCGGAAAAGCAAGCTAGTTAAATATTGCATTGGAAGCAACAAAGCTGCAGTTCCTAGTCTGATTGTGTCTGAGCTGGGTTAGACCGATTGGACCGGAATCCGGCCATTTTACCGGTTTAATGTCCTATTTTTAAAACACTGTGTCTTGTAACTCCATGAGCGTATCCATATAAATAGGGGACAAATGTCCCCATTTCTCCTACATTTTTTTAAATTTACTTTTTTTAGTACTTTAGTTTAGGGTTATTCTTTAGTTCATCGATCAATTAAAAGGTTAGTATTTGTGTTTATCAAAGTAGAATGGTTAATAGAAGACCATAAGGGGTGTTACCGTGATAGAATGGATCCCCATATTACGTCTCACAATACATCTATATTATGTCGTTTGCCAAACCAAATAGTGTAGTGTGCATTATAATATTTATTGTAGAAGCTTGTTAAGATAGGAAATCTCATGTTTAATATGATCAAAATTATTTGCGCCTGAAACTATCTATAGCTCTTCCAGTAGCGATAACAAGTGTGGAAAAATCATTTTCTACTATAATGTACGTGAATAAAAGATTGTGGATAGTATGAGTGACTAACTATTGAACGACTTTCTAGTCAGTTTCATATATTCATATATCGTTAGATATGACTAATTATTTTATAATGAATCATTTTTAAATTATGAAACTCGCAGAAAACAATTATAAAGTATAGTATTTCATTTCTTCTTGTAATTTGTTATTGTCAAACCATATTATGTATATTTTGCTATAATGTAATATATAATATGACTTTTTAAGTTTTTGTTGAATGAGCCACCTGACATTCGGTTAAACTTTTTAATTTTTGCCAATTACATACGGGCAAACTAGGAAAAATTTAAGAACAGTCGAAATTGTTTAACAAATATATATAGAATTGATTCCAGGTGGGTCCGCATGTGTTCGCCAAACTTCCGGCAGATTGTTCACAGGCTATAACTCGGCGCATAAACAATGTCACCCACAGTTTTCTCGAGTGAACTAACTAGTAGACTAATAGTGTCCTGATGTAACACGAAACTTTCAAATTTTGTTCACGAATATTGCAGTATTGTGTTAACCAGCTAAAGGTTCAACTCAACTAGCAAATAGGTATTTAACCCACAGAAAAAAAAGGTAACAAATTACTTTATTATTCATCATCATCAAAGTGCATACCATACATATATGTACGTACCACCTACTACTAGTCTAAATTTCATGTACAGAGTTGGACTGACTGACTGAGGTCTTAATTAACAATCGACGACACTTCTGCACATTATTGAATCACCAAACTCTAGTCCTATCCTAGAGATATATCAGGTTCTAATTGGGTGCAAATTCTTGGGTCTGAAGAAATAGCTGAAGAGGTAACCCACTGTTGTTGACTTGGGCAGCAGGACATTAGGGTTTTGTTTCACCTGTAATGCTGACAACCCTACCTGTTGCCTCACAAAATCTATTATCCTCGAATCAACTGATTCACCCGACACATCCGTTACGTAGAAAGTGTCCTTGGCTTTCCCTCCCTTTGTCGATATCTCCGCCCTTTTTATGCACAAGCTGTTTTCCCTAAACACTCTCGTGATATCAGCAAGTAGTCCCGATCGGTCCTTGGTGAACAGCTCTAGTTCCAAACCCTGCACCACCAAGTTTAGTAAACAAGCTCGGTATTTCCAGAATTAACCAACAACAATTCAGAATGCATAATCAACTTGAGAAAAGTATCTCATTTGATTCAATTTCACCTCTGAGGCTCTCCTCTCAATGGCTGCTTCCAGACATTGTACGACACGGTCTCTTTCGGCTTCTGAATCCACAGGGTACCCATCAACATGTCGAATATAGAACTCCTACAAACAATATCGGTCCCATCCAACATTGTAAATATCATTATTCCAGAGAGACACAAAGATACACAATGGAATACAACATTGATTTTACCTGATAAGCTTCCTTTCTTCCAGTCTGAACCACACCATGAAACACAACATATTCCATATCCGTGAGAGTGCACACGATATCAAACAGCAACTTCGGCCGATCCTCAGACCTCATCGTCACGATGCTGTATCCTTTCTCGCTGCAGTCCATTACTGTCACTTCCGGCCTTGGGCCCGACCCTGGCCCCACCCTCTCGTAATCTCTATCTTCATACATGATCTGGTGCAGCCTCCTTCCCCTGTTTGTGACCCTGGGCTCAGAAACAGTTGTCTTAGCAGAGTTGAAGTTGTCGTTTCCTTTTAAAACATAGCAGAGCATCTTCTTGATCGAGGCCAGGCGTTCCGGGTCTGATATTGCAGAGTGAGTGGAATCGTCTGTGACATGGACTACGGCTGCTGCACGGGCGTTGTGGGTCCATATATCGGCATTCACAATGTTGCATTGGAGGCTTGAGAGAATCGCGCAAACTTCTGAGAACAGGCCGGGCCGGTCGGTTCCAGTGAACTCAATGGAGGTATGTTCTTCTGTGGGGACCACCCCGACCGATCCCCTCCTTGAAGGAGCGAAACTTGCAGAGTTTTCAATCTTCTGTGGAGGTAGAAAAAGAGATTTGTAAGTTTTTGCATGGATTATACATGAAATAGTTAAAATCGGAGAGAGAGACAGAAAAATGGAAGGGTACATTCATCCCTCCTAGGGAAGAATAATGTGTTACGCATAAGATAAAGTTACAACCATATTCTATTCATCTATGATATTAGGATTGGCTAAAATAAGGTAGAGTGTCTGCATAAGATTGAGTATTTGAGATATTAGATTTTTTTAATTTCCAGTTCAATGTTCCCTTTACAAATCCAATGACTAAAAACCCGACCTTCTATACACAACCTCAGCTAATTCCTTCACGGAGAGAATTCTATCCAACCAACTGAAAGAGTGAATTATATTCCCCTCTCTTTCCCTTCCCTTTTCTTAAATTTAATGTATCCAAACAAACCGTAACACAATTAGAACAGTAAAGTTTTACCCTCTTAATGGTTTCCATAACTTCCGTATCTCGGACTTTCTTTCCTTCATGATCAGTCACGTAAAACACTGAAACATTGCACAGGTGAATGAAAACGATGAAGAAGGCATTACCCAAATACCCAAAAGATGGTTCTGAAAGAAATATTTTCTTACCATCCATAAACCATCCTCCATCAGAAGAAATATATGCCTTGGTTATTACGAGGTTCATATCAGTAAGCACTTGGACTACTTCTAGAAGTATACCATGCTTGTTGACACTATCAACCTGATTTTGCACATTCCATTAGTAAAACTAATCCCCAATTAACTAAATATACATGGATTGACAAGAAGAAATAAAATGCCTTACTTGAATAACAGTGGCGTTTTCACAAGCCTTGTTGTCGACCACGACTCTGCATCACCAGTTATCAAGATTCAGCATCAGAATACGGTGAATTAGTACTATCTCAACATTAGGCAACAGAGAATTCGTAGCAGAAATCTACATTAAGCATAAATCTAATCGAGAAGGATGCGAACAATGCAGGTAATAGCCCAAAATTGGAAAAGAAGCACAATTCACTTTATATATAAAAAGAAAATGTGAAAAAAATCATCAAAATAGACTATGAATGAAACAACAAGTCAAGAAAATTAAATGGCTGTAGTAGATCAACTTCAGTCTGCGCTTTAATTAGAAGCTTGTATTTAGTGGCAGAATCAAGGGAGACCTATTAAGAGCTCTTCAGGGGTGAAAAGGGAGGGAGAGATCCTATTAAAGCTAGCCTCCTCCTCAGGAACTTCTGACTGAAAATAATGATACCATGAAAACGATTGAAGGCTAAAACCACGAACCGTATCATCCACGTTTACGTTTCCTAACCATACAATTCGCAGAATTCCTCAGCAGTAAAAAAACTCAAGTTATGCTATGAATTTCCAAACGGCATACGAAGATTTTGCATATATCCAGTTGCCGAACAGATTTGTTTAATCAAAACGTATCAGCGTCAGGACAAGAACACGAATTGCAGAACCGCAGGAACGAAGAAGTAGAGCAGGTAGCGAGAGAAATTCGGAATTACCTGGGAGGATTCATCCTCCTGATCAGCTTAGCGTACTCATCATCCATTCGTACGATCTTCAATTTCTTGAGAATATATGGGAAGGCAAATACTCAAAAGCAACAGCGAGACTGTATCAAGAAAAGGAATGGAAAATTATTGATTATCCGAAGAGGCAGAATCATGGAAGAATGGCAGTAGAGTGGATGCGGATGAACAGACGGTTTGTGTTTTCTTCCGAATTCCAATATCCGAGGGAAGACAGACGACACAAACAGAGAGATCACAGATGAAGGGAGAGAAGCAGAACAGTAAAGGTGTTATTCATCACAACGATAAAACTGCAACGGTGCCCCCTCAATTTTTACCTAAGACCAAACTGAACCTAATCTTTCACCTCAGCGTAGTTAAGCCCACTGGTATGGGGAAATTCCTTATATGCCAATTAGGGCTGAAAATCAAATAACTATATTCATACCGTTTATCATTATTTAGTTAACCACACTACTATTACGGCGTGGTAGATTATGGTGGTAATTTTAGTTACGGCTATGATTATGATATTGGATTCATAACCGTGGTTATAACAATCATCATTATACATATATAAGTTTATAATCCAATCTTATTCTTGGTCACCCACCGTTTACTTAGTCGTTTTGCTATGCATCTTGATCATTCATTATTGATTTATCTTGATCACTCGTTATATTCTTCCTGAATATCAACCGTTCATTCTATACTGAACTTCAAAACATAATCTCTTAGTTCATTTACCGTTTTAGCAGTGTCAAGCCGCATCCCTTAGGCAGTGAGAATCTAGAGCTCAGGAGCTAGTGAGTGTAGGGATGTCAACGAGGCGGGGCGGGGCGGGTATCGCTTGCCCAGTACCCGCCCCGCGGGTCGAGATGGTCGATCCGTACCCGCCCCACACAGTTCACGGGGCGGGGCGGGTCGACCCGCGGGTCACCTATTAGTGGTATATTATATATTATTAGCAATTTAAACCATAAATTATATATTTACCATATACAAATTTAATTTAAAATTTAAATCACAAATAATAAATTTAACTTCAAATCCAAATACAAGTCACAAATCCTAATTATTTTAACTATGTATTATATTACCTATATAATTTTATATAAATATGTGTAATATATATATAAATTATCCACATACGGGGCGGGACGACCCCAAAACCGTACCCGCCCCACGGGTCACGGATCGCGGATCAACGGGTCAAAATCGGGGCGGGGCCCCGCGGGTCACGGATTACCCGTGACCCGTTGCCACCCCTAAGTGAGTGCACAATAATTTTTCTATAGCTAAAATAATTGGTCGGATCAGATATAATTACGGATCGAACTAAACAGAAATGTCAAACTACAACTTATCGTGAATAAAAACTTTAATTATTGATAAAATTCGTTACAAATATAAATAACATAAAAAAAATTACAATTGTAGAAAAAAACAATCAGAATGAGATTAAAAAAAAGTTGATGATGTTTCCATAGTAAAAAAAGGCTTATAAAACTGTAAAAAAAATTATGATGAATATAGCAATATTATTCGTAAATTGTTAAGTAGTTAATTTTATTTAAAAAAATAAAGTTTAGGTAACTATTTGAAATTGAGACATAATTTAGGTAGTAATTTTTATTAAATAGTTTGGATTTTTCTTATAAAACTGTTGGAATTTGTGGGATATTTACAGTAACAATTGGGAAATTTGTCAAAACTGAAAAATAATATGGCAACGAATAAAATAAAATAAAAATGACCGTCGGTATGAAGATGGCAGGACACGTGGGATATTCAGGGCAGCCAGATGGAGGTCTGCGGACACGTGTTAACTGCCACTTGGTCCAAACATTGTCGGTCAATTTTGTTAGCAAGCTCCGTGCTTTCTGACGACTGACGCCCACCATCATAATTTCTGGAGTAATTCCCTATTTTGATTCCCAATTTCTCTTAGAAAAGTCCAATTAAAATATTAATACGTTAGCAATCACCAGAAATTGTAGTGAATCATAACGGACGAGCAATATGCATCATTTATCACGTGGTAAATTTACTTAATTATTTTATCCTTTCTTTCTGATTCTACCTCTACTCTTTAATATCGAGAGGGTCAAACTTTGCTGGATGGGATCTGTTGTCTAACTTTTTACGCACGTGCAAGGTCAGGGCCACATAATGATGATGTCCGAAAGTGCTGCCATTTTCCACTGTTGCCCTCATAAGGCTAAAATACACTCGCATTATTTAAATTTGATTTTTCAGCAGTTAGATCGTGAGATCATAAAAGAGAATCAATTATAATTGAAGAGAAATAAAATGTTTTTTTTACACATATATAATTTGATAGCTGAGAAATCAAATTGAAATAAACTCGAGTTTATTTTAGCCGAAACCCTAACTTAATCATAAGGAACTATTTAGTATCAATAATGAAATTTCACTTATTTTGTTATTATTAATTAATTGAATATATCAAAACAGCTTCTGCCAATATATATATATATATAATATGTATATTAGAAAAAATCAATTTAGTGATGTAATCTGAATCATATGCTTATGCATTCCATCACACCACCTATTTGAATATATATATGAGTCCATTCTTTTGCAATTAATTAATTAATTAGTCCATAATAACCCAATAAAGCCACAAAAGGAAGAACAGTCCAACAATAGGAAATCGATGGGATGGCCCCCTTAAATTTAGATAGTGCGTCACGATCTATGGTCCAGTGTGTATAAAAATAATAATTTATTTATAATAATAAATAAAAAATCGAGTGCGAATATTTCCTAGGTAAAGATTCGATCTTTATTGTTTAAATGCAATCAAGATTCAACTTTCTTAGCCAAGTATGGTTAATTGAGTTTGATTTATAGACTATCATGAATAACTACTCAATTGCCTTAATTCCTAACATACCTTATTTTCTTATGGATATATATATATATAAATTATTAATATTGATAATATATATTATACAACCTAACTTTGTCGTCTTCTTGATTTACCAAAACCCGCTCTTTCTTTCTCTAATTAATCTCTTCATTTGATGGGGGCTAATTAATGGAGTTAGAGAGATTAAGGCTTTGGAGCCCAATTCCATTTTAGAGAAAAATCATCGTACTTTCAATTGTGGCCTTCTCAGTAGTTGGGCTCATTTGAGGTGCATTTACTTGAGATCCAAGTCCAAATGTTGAGTATCCACGATAGTTTTACTTTATATATTACATAGCATACTAACGCTGCATTTTGGGCCTAGGCCCACTACTAGGGTGAGCAATTAGCATGGAGCTGGAGTCCACTTCCACGTCTTATATACAATTCCTGAATTCCACGTCCTAATTGATTGGAACCGAAAAACCCAATACAAGTACAAGTAGAAAAATGGTTAATTTTGTAAAATTATGATAAAAGATCTATTAAAAAACTTTTTTAAGGAATTTTTTTTCTTCCAAAAGATAATTCTTATTCAAATTGAAAGTTATTGACAAAGTTCACGGCGGATTATATAAGCGATCATTCCGAATTAAATTAGAATATTAAGAGAGGGCGGATGTTTGAAATATAATTGTCTAACCACGACCTCTTTTTGACTTAGATAGTGATCTATTTAGCAACTTTCTTTCCTTGAACTCATGTTCCATTATATGTTCCGAACTTCAAGCGCCATCTTACGGATTTTGTCCATGAAAAACCTGGTACGCAAATTGCATTCTTTAGTCGGTGGGAGATAGATTCAATAGCTTCCTTCGAGTCTGATTCGATAATTATGATGCCCTATCTTTCTTGTATGGCTAATCTTAGCTCTTCATGAATGGCGAAGACTTCCAAGTTTCAAGACTAGGTAGCCCAGTCGAGTGGAGGTTCGGTTCAACCCTCCCTTCACGCTTCCGTGTTTATCTCGAGCTATAATGCTTATACCTTCGATCTTTGTCCGCTCCTCCCACGATGCGTTGCAGTTTATCTTTTAACGACTTACTAATATATATATATATAGAAATTAATCATTAGCACGTATTGATTCACACGCTTCATGAATTTTTACTTGAAATTAATTATAATTTTTTATTAATTTGTATTTGTGTGTTGAAAATTTATATAAATTAATGTACTAAAAGAACGTATGTGTCTTATTTTTTATCAGATTATTGCAGTGGTATATCCAAATTAAAAATATATGTTATCATATGTCATTAAAAAGTCTCCACATCTATTTTGTCATTAAAAATAATTCGTAAATTGAGGTACCGTAGAAAAATGTATAACTATTTGATTATGATATTTAAAATTATATAATATTATAATAAATAAAACTAGACAACTATAATGATAAGTGTTACAAATTAAATGTTTTTAGATTTATTCAAGTTGAAAGAATTCCTAAACTTTTACATATATGGGCATAGTTATTTCGAGTTATTTTACAGTTAGTTATATATTATTTTACAACTATCTAACGTTACTAGTCATTATCCCGCGTTTTACGCAAAAAATTATTAGGATGAAAACTTATGCTAAAATATTATTGATTTAATATGAAAAGAACATATGTATATTATTATTAAATAACTTGTTACATTACAGTAGTGTATATAATATATATATATATATATATATATATATATTATATATATCATTTAGAAGGTCTTCACATCTATTTTCACATGAAAAAAAAAATCATTCGTAAGTTGGACTACCGTTGAAAAAATTGATAGCTCATTAATTATGATATCCAATAACATATATTATTTTGGCAAAAAAAATAACATATATTATTATATTAAATTGAAAAAAAAATTTATATATATAGAAACGGAATTTAAAATAATATAGTATTGTTTTATAACGTGTATATTGTACATTTTAAAGTTCATAATCGTCGGTTGTACTTCGTGGCAAAAAACTAAGTATCTGAGGTTAAAAACTCTAAAATTTGTTTTTAACTTTAAAATTGGTTTCGTCACATATAATACATTGAAAGAATTATATTTCTTTAGATATACAAATTAAATCGTTTTATTTATATTTTTCTTTGTCTAAACATAATTGTACATACATTTAGTTAAATTTTATATTTTTAGACATAGAATTTCATAAATTTACTAAATAAAAACATTTTATTTGTTATATGTACATAGAAAATAGATTATAACTTGTCGGCTTTAGCTAAAAAGTAGTCAACTGCATTTGTAGTCGACTTTACAATTCTTAAGATTAGAGACACTGAGATTGGTGCAACAGAAGAGATCTTGTGTAAGTTTTCCAATATTAAAATATGATTCGGTTCCTCTTAATCTAACGACAGACAATTTAACTGTACTTAATAGACGCATTTTTCGCGCATCGCCCGGGGTAATTTACCAAATATATATAATTAACAAATTAAAAAAATTCTAATACGATTAATTGTATACATTGAATCTTAAATATCGAAATCAGCGAAATTTTAATTGCGATTAATTGCAACTTAAATACCATCAATTCTCTAGTGCAATTAATGCTATGGAACTAATGACTACAAAACTCTTAGTTCAATTGTCATAAATGCATCAATTGACGTAAAAAAAACAAAATCATCATCTCCACATTCACTCTGTTATTATCTTTTCTTCAGAATTTATAATATATATAAATAATATTGCATTGTAGTTCTAGTTTATTTCAAATTTTCTTTCTCACTTTTTTCCTTTTCTGTCTTTCGCTTTATGCGAAAAGAGAATGGAACGAGAACATAAACGTATGCCACTGAAAGACATTTCATTTAATAGAACAATTACAAACATTAAATTGAATAATTACAATGCATAGCATACGTATAACTGTATAATTAGTTAGGATTATGGCCTCACAAAATGATGGTATATTGGTATGTAGGGATGGAATCGGTTTTAACTTGTTTCGATCAAGTATTTATATTTTGTAGTCGATTTTTTTTTTGTTTATAAAAATAACCAATAAAAACAAACAGTCCATTTATAGTTCGGATTTTCATTTATACTAATTAACATTTAAAATGTTTATAATTTTTGTGGACCATATCAAATTAAAAAGAGAAATAACATCCATTAATACAATTAAACAAAATATGAAATAAAAGTAGAAAGAATAATAATCACAACTGTCTATGTTACAATTTATATTAAATAAATAAATTAATACTGTTGGAAAAAATTAATTAATACCAACTAATGTGTAATTTATTATTATGTAGTTACTATCATCGGGTTGGTCCAAACAACCCTCAAAACCGAAAGATCGAACCGAAAATCCAATAAAAATAGTAAAAATCCATCTGAAAACCAAATTGAACATCTCTAATTCAGTCTTTTCGGCCTGGTTTCACCGATTTTCCGTACTAATCAGCCGTATTTTGCTTTCACCCGGTAGGTGACTAGGTTCCAATTCCACAAAATATTATTCGGTATATCTAAATGTACAACTACTATCACTATCTTTAACTACTCAATAATGATATAATCATTGCTCTTCGCCTTTGTTATGTCTATATATATATATATATATATATATATATATATATAAAATTAAATTTATGATGAGTGAGTTCAGATAGTAAGATGAATTAAAAAAAATCGGTCATAAATATTTACTCATCTTAATTCTCAAGATGAGATGTTATAAGAATTAACATCAAGTCAACACGTTACTGTTTTTATTATAATTTTATTAAACATATTATATGTTTTATTAAATTATATATTAAATTATCACTCAAAGCCTAAATTAATAACTATTATTTTTTTTAATAAAATTTTGCGATTTATGTTTTTTGGGCATGCAATTGTTAATAAGTGGTTGAAACCTTTTTGCCCAAAAAATATAATAATAATAATAACCTTATAAAAGTCGTCATTTGATTTGGGGCGAAGCTTCGTTATAGAGCAAATAAATTCGAATTCAGTTGTATCTCCCACAACCCGACCTAACAGAATGGATCGAATAATAATAAACAATAAATTCGACTTCAATTGTATCACATGTGTATATATAATATGATATTATAGTGTATATAAAATAATATATACATATAAGAAAGTGCTCACAAGCCTAGAAAAAAATTTAAAAATTAGTGTAACATATTATGATCGAAATTGTTTTTTTTTTTTTGTAAAAATTTTTAAAATAGTAGAATATGCAGCAAACGACCACAATTAGACTGATTCCACCAATCCTTCTTTAAAAATTATTTTTAAATATATCAAATTAACTAAATACTTTTCTAAATATCACAATTAAGTTTAATAATTTATAATAATATTACAATTAAATCACACTCAAATGTGATCCGAACCGAGTCCCGGTTAGCGCTCCAATTGCGTTCTAGTTGAGTCGGATAAATAAATATTAATATGAACTATCAGAACTTAATTAAAATATTTAAAAATGTTCGATTAATTATGTAAACTGAAAAAAAAAAAAAAAACTTAACAACAATTTGAAATTGAAAATTCACGAAAATACTATTTATTATCATTTTGCAACATAATTAAACCATATATCATCATTTAACAACCACCAACAGTTGTAGTTTAGTGGTTGATATCGTTGATTCCCATGTGTGGTTTGGCTTCGAGGTCATGAGTTCGAATTCTCCAGTGTTACATTGACGGGTATGGGCATACGTACGCAATACTGTCAATTCCTTTTTTCTTAAAAAAAAATCGTTCCATCTTCTATTTTTTTGGTAGTAAAGTAATAATGTGGACATTGAAGTTGCAAACAAGTTGGTGTAGGTCAATTTCAACTAGTGCTGCTGCCATTGGACCAAATTGACATGCTGAAATTAATAACGGTATATAAATACACGTAATTTTTTTTTTGGTAATACTACATGTTTAGTTGGAAAAAAAAATACTCTTTAGCTTTTCGTAATTCATCGTATAGCAGAGACACATCACACATGCACACAGCCAACACATCAGAGTATCTTAATTGTTGTATCATGTGCTTTCTATATATATATATATATATATATATATATCAGAAGATTCTAATTTTGACATTTTTTTCACTACGAACCAACGATATAACACTATTAAATGATAAGAGAAAATAATAACACTATCATTTGAAAAAAAAACATTGAATAGAATTTAACAAGTCTAAGTCAAGACTCAAAAAAACATTTTATATTCAACAATAGAAATAATTTCCACAGTAATATGATATACTGTCTATAAATATAGCATGTGTGAACATGTATTTTATATATATGCACTTGCAGCATTGTTTTCTCCGCATATGGTTTATCGTCGTGTTTCTTGCCCCGTTGACCAGTGAGTTAACGTGAGTAACTGAGTATGATTCTATCTAGGACTCAAATAGTTTCATAGAATAAAAAAATTTTAAAAAATATATATACTATTCATTAATCCCACGCTTTTCACAAAATTTTTAAATAAAATTTATTTTAAAATGTGATAAATTCGTGTTTTGTGTGAAAAACATTTTAAATTAGTTAATATATATAAAAAAATATGAATCTTATTCATGATTAATTTGTTATAGTAATATACATATTTTATAAATAATATAATATTATACAATATTTAAAAGTTCTCCACATATATTTTTATACGAAAAACAGTTCGTAAATCAAAATAATATAAAAAATGTTATGATTTTTTTTTTATCATGATAGTTAATATTATTTATTACTATTGTACATAAAAGTAAAAAAAATTATAAATATTAAAAATATTTATTATTAATCATTAACTCGCACTTTGTGCTGAATCTACTCATATGAAAATTTAGTTATAATATCAATGTCTCGCAAAAAGTTATTTTTTAAAATTAATATACTAAAAGAAAATATTAATAAGCTTATTTGTTAATTGATTTGCTAAACTGGTGTGTATATTAGAAATATATGATGTCATATGTCATTAAGAAAAATTTAATATATACTTTTACTTGAAAAATACGTTAGTAAATCAAAGTAAGTATGAAAAAGCTATGACTATTTGATTACGATATTCAAGAGAAAATAATATTAAATTAAAAATATAGTTTTTGTATAGATTAAAATTATAAAATGTTACTTAATGATGTGTAATGTGACGTACTTGATTCATGTGCATTTTAAGACTTAGAATCATTCATTATACCACATGACGACGTTAAAACACGTGATCCGAGAAGCTCAAAAATTCATTTTAAAATTTAAATTCACCGGTTTTGTCACATTTTTTTAGCTTAACTAAGCATAATTATAATTCTTTATATTATTTAATAATGTTAATTTTTTTGTGCGTTTTGAAGTTCATAATTTTCTTTATCTGGCACAATAATACACAATTGGAGCCAAAATCTCTAGAATTGAATTTAAACCTCATATTTCTAATTTCACCACTTGTCATTATCTAGTTTAACTAAGCATAAGTGCATAACTATCTTACTTTATATAAATATTAACATTATTTAATATTATTGGACTATGTAGATATTTTAGCGCATTTTAAAACTCATAATCGATGGTTGAGTCACATGGTACAATAATACATAATTGGACCAAAAATTCTAGAATTGATTTTAAACATTAAAATTGATTTCGCCACTTTCCATTATCTAATGAAATTAATCATATATATATATATATATATATATATTATTTGAATTTAATCATAAGAGCATCAACAATAGCTTTATATAGTGTTGGGATCAAAATGACGTGACCTGGAGCTCCTGGTAGTAGACTTCGCGGTCGCGCCTTCGCTTGACTTTTGTAGGTATCTTTGTCAGTCGAGTGCTTAGTTTCCTTTTGAGTATTGGTGGGCGGAAACTTGAAAAGGGGTGGGTATTTGCCCCTGATTCCACTCCGAAGCTTAAGTCAATAATGGAATTTGAGAGAATACTTTACGAAGTATATGATCAATTATATAAAATAATGATAGTGCTCCTCTATTTATATAGAGAGATAGTGCTGACTTTAAATGACGGCTACCCTATTGGGAGAGTTTCTTTCCGGAGTCGGTAGAAGCATGTGACGAGTAGGTCGCCACCTCACCATTTCATAAGAGGAAGGTTTTCTTGGGCGGCCGAACTGGTGATAAGTAGGTTGCCAGCTGGTACCTCTTCCTTAAGAGGAAAGGTTCTCTGGGGCGGCAAGAAGGTTGCCAGTTGTCCTTTACTTAGGAAGAAGGTTTCTTCACAAGGTCGGCCTAAGCAAGTAGCCACCTCACCGTTCCTTAAGAGGAAGGGTTTTCATGATAGTACTCGACTGCCGACTCGACTCATACCTTAAGAGGGAGAGTCTTTGAGTGGTCTTGTCGCCATGCTTCAGGCGTCTGCCTTAGTCGTCGACATCCTTTTATTTTGGTGTCGACCATTTGTACTTGCCTTCTTGTTCTGAACGTAAATAGTCGTCGACCTATCTTGAGGTATCTCGACTCAGACATTCTCGACTTCATGTTAGCTTATCTTCAACAATCGTAGCCCAACACATAGCATTACATAAGTGTGGATCCATCATTTTTTTATCTAATGTATGAAAAAAGTAGATACACATGTTTTACATAGCATTCTTTAAGAATGAGACACACTAATTTTTACCTAAGATGTTAAGGAATGCATTATGTATACACCTCATTACATATCATAATTTTTAAATCAAAATTAATCACTTTCATAATTAATTGCTAATAACTTATTAGTGGTTATGAAATGTTTAATAATAAAATATGTTTAAGAAATATATTTAAGTAAAATCATTGAGCCTAGCCTGAGCCCATTCTAAAATCTCGAAATCTCGCTCGGATTAGGCTCAGATTAATGGATAATGAGCCTGGAAATTTCGACATCCGATTTTATTTTCCTGAAAATGTCCGCACGCCCCTTCCCGAGTTCAACCCTAGGGTCATAAGTATAGATGGGTTCTTTCACTTAGGTACTTTATCTTCTTTTACGCGATTTTGATATTTTTTTATAGATTCCCTCTTAGTTGAATTTGGTGTTATAGACGCCCTCCTATTTACATTGATGTTACAAATTAACATTGGTCATTAATAATATGATCAACTCAAAGTCTAGGGGTGGCAACGGGTACGGGTAATCCGTGACCCGCGGGGCCCCGTTTCGATTTTGACCCATTGACCCGCGATCCGTGATCCATAGGGCGAGTACGGTTTTAGGGTCGCCCCGCCCTGTTGACCCGCCCCGCACCGTATGTGGATAATTATATATATATATTACATGTATTTATATAAAACTATATATATAATATAATACATAGTAAAAATAATTAGGATTTGTGTCTTGTATTTGGATTTGAAGTTCAATTTATTAATTGTGATTTAAATTTTAAATTAAATTTGTATATGGTAAATATAGAATTTAGGGTTTAAATTGCTAATAATATATTATGTAACACTAATAGGTGACCCGCGGGTCGAACCGCCCCGCCCGCGAACTGTGTGGGGCGGGTACGAGTCGACCATCTCGACCCGCGGGGCGGGTATGGGACAAGCTGTATCCGCCCCGACCCGCCCCGTTGACAACCCTATCAAAGTCCGATGTGAGGGAATTAGATATATTCAGTTCAACCCACAAAATTTCCTAATATGGGCATAATGATCATCAAGATCAATTATGTGTTCATTACCTTTTATTAAACCGTTTGAGAATGTAAGTTTCCTAATATGGGCATAATGATCATCAAGATCAATTATGTGTTCATTACCTTTTATTAAACCGTTTGAGAATGTTCAATTTTCTAAAATGAATTTCTAAACTCATAGATTTATCAATATTAAGTTCGTAAAAAAAATCAAACTCTTATTGGCAATTATCTTAATTATGATTTTCATCTTTTTTTATTCTTTTAGTAGAATACGATTAAAGTGCATAAGATAGCATAGTTAAAAGGCGGACTTGTATTTAGTAAACACGTGTAAATAGTTATATATATATTCTAATTGGGACAACCACTTTTGGATTTTCTAGTCAATGAAAACTTTATAACTTTAATTAACTCCGAATTTCTGTCAAGTATACCTTGTTGTTGTGAGAATTCTTAATTTAAGAGTTATGTGGTGGGACTTATATGCCACCACAACAGAGACTAAAACAAGTGTTCGAGTTAAAGTCTGTGTTAAAGATTATAAACTGGCTTATTATACTCTTGAATATGAAACCAAATATATTGATATCTTGGCAGCATTCAAAGTAACTCATCGACCAAGAGTTCCTTTTTTGCAGCTTTATCCACTTTCCCCTCTTTTTACTTATACATGTTTCAAAAAATTTCACTTGCACGTATGTTGGATCCTGAATTTACCGAGATATTTCCGCGGTGTCTCCGAGCTCCTCAATCTTCGGATTCCGGGCACGCACCTGCAAAATGGGACAATGTCAGGGCAAACCCCGACGATCCCTCTCCGATGGTCAAATTAGTAACCGTTCATATAAAGAGAGATCACTATTGTATATAATTTATCATATATATCAAATATTAATCAGAGAGTTCTTTATATAAAATAACATAATAACTATTATGGTATATTGTCATTTATTGACGACGATCGTTATAATAACAGAATATTTAGACAATTACTGTTATGGTAGTTGAATATTAATATATGATTGACCGTTATGGTATCAAACTATTTATAGTTAATACCTATTATGGTATCAAATAAATATGTTTATATCACTATCCATCAACGTCGATGTTAAAAAAATGGAACGACAACGGAAAGCGAAAAGAGTGGAACACGAATTTAATTGATACATACTATAAACGTATGATTCACGTCTGTCATAACGCGGTGATCCTTTTATTAGGTCTCGACAAAATAATTAATTTTGAACCCCTGACCTCTAAACCAAAATATAATAAAATAAAAATATGAAAAAAGTGAAAAATTAATGTGATTATATATAAATTTTATAAACTAGTAATTGTGAAATTTAATTTTAAAAATAAATATGCTAAAGATATAAATTAAGAAAAAAATTGTGACATAAAAAGTAAAGAAACTAAAATAATCATGATTTTTTTAAAGTATAAAAATATAAAAATGAAAGCGTACATAAACTCTAAATAAAATATGTTAAATTTGTAAAAATAATGACTGAAAATATAACAGATAAACTGATTTAAATTTAAAAAATCAATGAAATAAATTTATGTATGAATTTTAGTTAGTATATTTTTTTATACTCTTACGACCACACTGAGTAGAAAAAAAATTCATTAAAATAATTGTTTGGAAAAAACCCACCATATTCATACCACCATATTGTTTCGGGAAAAAATGTAGGGTTACCAAGTTGGTAAAAGGAAAGCAAACCTGTTGGGCAGCTATATATATATACAAAGTAAGCAGCCCCACTTCCTCTTGGTGTGTCATGTGTGTGGTTCACGTACGTAGGCGATCGTCTTTGTCCAACTTCCCGTTCTCGGAAATTATCCTAAATTATGATATTGACCCAGAAGAAGAGAGAAGATTCCAACTCTTTTCCTTTATTATTATTATTATTATTATTATTATTATTATTATTATTATTATTATTATTATTATTATTATTATTATTAGAATGCTTATGATGTATTTTTACTAGTAGATAAAAAATACTTGCTAGTACATTTTCAGTTTACCATTTTCTGGCTGAAGTTTAAGATAAAAATGAGATAATTATCTTAATTAGTGTTGAATATGTACACGCCCGCAAGACGGATGTTTTAGGATCGTCGATTTTGATACGTAGAATATCAATAAATGTCTGAATAGTCCACTCGTTATTAGTGGATGCTCGGAGAAGTCCAGCGTCGAAAACCCATAAAGGTCCATTTGGCAATAGTGGAAGTCCGGAAATGTCCAATTGATAACTGCGGAATCCCAAAAAGGTCTAATATACAATGACGGAAGCTCAGAGAGGTCAAGTCAGCATGACGATAGTATGGGTCATCAGTATGGTGGTGCGGTTGATTGACACTAAAGAAGGTGCGGTCATGTTAGTGATTTAGCACGTTAAATAAGGTCTAGTTACTAGCAATATATAAGAATTGGTGCATAAAATAAATGACTATTGGATAGCTATCAGTGTCAACTTCATGGATTTTAACATTGAGTTTTGTTTAAGATACAATATATTGATTAAATATAAAAAAAATGTACTTTTATAGCTAAATAAATAATAAATATATAAAAGTAAGCTATAGTTCTAAATTGAAAATTCTTTTAAAAGTTTGTACGTTTTAAAGGAGATGCATAAAAATATATGTTATTTTACTGAAACATGAATGATAATATATGTTGTGGTTTGTTTAAGTAGATGTTGATATATATATATATATATATATATATTGTGGTTTACGTTTATCATGATTCATGATATCTCTAATTATCCAGTTAAAATATTACCAGCATGTTAATCGTGTGTTATGTATATACATTAAGAATGTCGTGATCGTATCTCTTCTCAAATTAGGAACCACCTCTAGCAAATCTCAACTTTTATATAGAGGATAGAAGATTGTCTCTAATGTAATATTTCTGTAACATAAACATTCTCGGAACTGCTGCCTTTCTAAACATGCTTTATAAGCATTATATTTATACCCATTTTCTTTTTTACTACAAATGTTAAAAAGTATGATTTTTTTTCGTTACACCAAGAATTTACATCATTTCCCTATTTTCCTAAAATGTTCACCTTTAGAATAATATATAAAAAAAACTACCACAAACATAATGTTTGAGAAGCATAGTGGAAAAGTCCCCTCCCGATAACTCCTAGATCAACTCCTAATTACCGGGGATTAATTAGCAGATGAAAGAATTTTATGGGCAAAATGATAAATACAAAAGTTTAGAGGAAGAAATGTCGAGTGAATTCTTAAAATATGTTAAATGACAAAATTTATTTCCAAATTAGGCTTGTTCAGAAACTAATTTCCAAATAAGGCTTAACTTATCCTACGTAGCAGCCACGTCACCTAAAGTATTATTTTAATCATTTCTATTTTTACTTTGTATCCTAAAGTTTACACTATGTTATAAATGAACAAAAAAAAAAAGGAAAATTGAAAAATATTATAATTTAAATGCAATAAATATAAAACGAAATAAAATAAAAAAAACTAATAATTGAGAAAATTTTATTTGAAAAGAAAATATGTGAAAATAAATTATAAACGTGGTCATAAAAATGTAAAGATAAATAAATACTTCTACAGTTTTTTAAAGCGTGTAAATATATATAAAGATAAAATTGTAAAAGAATTTTATAGGACACATCTAAAACTTATAAGATTGTATAAAATTAGTGATTAAAAAAAATAACATAAAATTAAAAAAAATCAATAAATTATTTTAATAATATATACTAGTTATTATCCTTTTTATTTATTTCATATTATATGACTAATTTTTGTATCGTCCCATATTTGTTTAATTTTTTTCCTATGATTTATAACTTTTAATTTCAAATACTTTTTATGAGTTAAAATATATAAGCATTTTTGTCTTTTTTTTTCGATGTGCATTTACCTTAAATATAATGTTTCTTTCCATTTTTTGTTTTATATTTATTGCATTTTAATTTTTAATTTTGTTTCCTTATTTTATTCTTGGTTCATTTGTAATATATTCTAAACTTTAGAATAAAATGTAAAAATACAAATGATTAAAATAATATTTTTATCTAATGTGACTACCATATAGAATAGACTATACTTAATTTGGAAATTAGTTTCTAAATAAAGAATAAGTTTAATAACCCGCCTAATTTTGGAATTCACTCGCAAATATCAATCTTGCATTCTCCAGCATGTATATAAATAAGACGCAGTTCGGAAACACTCAACTCATCCACGCATCGCCAAGTGCCAACTCTCCACCAGAGACGTATTCATCTTCAATCTCTAGTCGTTCCAACTTCTTCCAGAAACCTCTCTAGCTGTTTTTTCTTTGAAATTGGAGCTTTTCTTTGTGCGTTTGTTTCTTCACTCAATCTATACTCGTAGAATGGATAATCCGACCAAGAGAGTGCTGCTCACCTCCAATGGCGACGCAATCTCGATCAATCTCGCTCTGCATTTAGCCAAACGTGGCTGCAGGTTAATTTCTCTTCTCTCTGAAGCTAATTTCGTTCGGTTCTTGCTGATTGCTGATAACATGCGAGATAAGCGATGAAAAATCCCCCGAGGAACTCAAAATCTTACTTATGGTTTCAATGATTGTTTCTAGGCTCTTCTATAATACTACTCTTTCATGATCCTTCTTCCAAGTCGAATTCTAAGTTTTCATAGTTTCATCTCGTATGTTATCGGAATCTGAAAACAAATTGTGTCGTCTACGTTATGCGACTTGTCTAAATCTTTGGAGAACTAATTTTGCATTGATTCTATACTGTAGGTTGGTTTTGATGGGAGATGAAAAGGTTCTGAAGAGCGCGACGGAGAGAATGATGGCAGGTGTGAAGACGGTGGAGGTGGTTGGATTGAGCATGGAAGAAGAGAGGGAAGAAGCTTTTGAGGAGGCTGTTGATAAGGCATGCAAAATCCTGGGCAAAATGGATGCTTTTGTGAACTGTCACACATACGAAGGTAGAATCGTTTGTTTAAATATGTCAGTTTCACTGAAATTTCTGCTTAAGTTAAAATGTTCATCCATGATTCTACTTGTTCGAGTACAAATTTTGAAAGGATACTCATCATCTGCAAGTTCCCCCTTTGTTTATGGACTCGGGGGTGATGTTACGGCCTACAAAGATGAAATTAAATGTTAATCTATTAAAATAGAAGGGTGATATTCAGAAACTGGTTATAAATCGTTGTAGCAGTTTCATCAGTATATCTGATCCAGATTCTTCTAAATCCTTCTTAGTTGGATCGTGAACACGTTTTTAGTCAGCAATGGACTGCAGTGACTGCAATAGAGTTATTTGTCGCAACATGGAATTGGTGCTGAAATTACAAAGCACATACCATAAGGGATTTTATAATGTTTCCAACAACCTTATATCCTAGACAAATCTATTGAGATAGGAGGGTGGAAATTCAAAAACTGGCTACAAATCATTGAACATTGAAGGAATTTCATCAAATATGTCTGAACCAGATGCTTCTGGTTCTGGCTTAGGTGATGCTTCTGGATCTGTCTTTGGTGGTTCATGAACTCCTTTTTCTTTATTGGCAATGAACTTAGGTGTTACTAGAATATATTTTTGAGCAACAACATGGAATTTGTGCCGAAATTACGCTGTGATGCCATATGGAGTTTTATAATGGTTCCAACAACACTGTATCCAAGTCAAGTTGCTCCTTATTATAATAACACAGGCAAGTGCTATCTTAAGAGGTGTACGAACCCCTTATTTGTCCCAAGTGATTAAAATAACAGCATCATCCATAAAAAAATATTATTTACCCAGTTCCAGCATTCTCATCTTTAGTTTAATTGCTTTAGCCTCAAAGACCGCATTGTTCTTTGTTTTGCCTTTTCGGTTTCCAATGAGTTGGTAACCTGAACTACTGTAACTTGTTAGGTGGTGATTCTCTTTATCTCTGATGAATATACCTTCTTGTTTGTTTGTAAACCTGGTACTTGTTTTGCTTGTCTAATAGGCTAGAACCTTACTTTCATTGGTAGTAGCTCTGTCCCACATGATTAATAAATATTTATTTACTTTATTGGTCAAGTTAAGTTGGAGGAATATCAAGTCTATAGTCTCTTCGAACTTTATGGGGCCCCAAATACTAATTTTTCTGTTGAATAGAGAGTAGAAAATTTTAAAAAGGTTAAAGAATGGAACTTGCAAGTAAAGCTCAACCTATATTTCCTGGTTTATTCAGCGAAGATGCAGGACCCTTTACAATTAGCAGAATCTGAACTGAAGAAGATGGTCAAAGTCAACTTCCAATCCGCTTGGTTCCTTGTTAGGACAGTTGGTAAGAGAATGCGGGACTCCAAGTCTGGAGGCTCAATGGTTTTCTTGACGTCGATACAAGGAATGGAGAGAGGGATCTATCCCGGGTCAGCTGTGTATGGGTCGTCTGCGGGTGGAGTGCACCAGCTTGTCAGGGTAAGTAAAAAAGTCTCTAGTTGTTATGCTGCTTCCATTTGCTTGCTTATACATACATTGATGATGATGATATATTACATAACAACCAATGCATTTTTGACACAAAATTTGACCTACATTTTCACTATTATATGTTGCATGCCAACTCAGTCTGTATTTTGCATGTTAGAGCAACATGCCCTCTAACCCAATTAAAGCCCTCCCTCACGGGTCTGTTGTCCCCATAAACCAACATAAACTTTCTTTATATATATTCAAGGGTTAAGAACTTATAAACTGTCTGAAGTTTGCACTTTGTGAGATTTTGGTGTCTGAAGTTTAAATTGTTGATATTAGCTGTCTGAAGTTTCAAATTTGTTGAAATTTGCCGTCTCCGTCCAAATATTTTGTTTAAATTGACAAAACTTGGTCATGTGCTTGTCACATGACCCGATAAAAATATAAATTTCGAAATTGCCCCTAGTTGGGTGGTGGCCGGTCGAAATAGGGTGGTGTTGAGTATCATGGGCAATTTCAACTTTTCACACCATTCTGTCAAATTTGACAGCAAAAATGGACGGAAAACTAAATTTTAACAAAGTTGAAATTTTAGACAGCCAATATTAAACTTCAGACACCAAAATCTCACATAAAGCAAACCTTAGCAGTTTATAGGTTCTTAACCCTATATTCAATGGCTGGGTCGTTGTGTCTCTACCGGTAAAGACTACAGTTGTGGCCTCTGCTTTAAGGTTCACCTAGGAATTTGTATCCTTTGTTTTTCTCCTCCTAAGTTTTGTTTCAAGTGAAAGGTAATAGGATGAGGACAGGGCCTCATAGACAAAGAGTATTCTAATCTCCATTCGGTTTAGTTCATTCACCAGCAGAATTTGATATTTAAGATGATCAAATGATGGAATTAGGCCGCCTCATCATTTTTTTAGGAGTATGCTGCGTATCTGTATTTCTGATATTAATTTTAGATTTTCATTAAAGTTTGGGTTTTATGTTTTTCTTACAAAGCAATCAGTTCAGTTCAGTTCAGTTTGTTTTTCAATATCATTGTTACATGATAGTTATTTCTGCATTTTCTGTAAGATAAAGTTATACATTACTTGTATCCAGACCGCGGCTCTGGACCTAGGGAAACACAAGATCAGGGTCAACGGAATCGCTCGAGGCCTCCACCTTGAAGACGAGTACCCAAAGGCAGTGGGTGAGGAGAGGGCGAAACGGTTAGTTAAGGAAGTGATGCCGTTGGAAAGGTGGCTCGATGTGGAGAAGGACCTTACATCCACCGTGCTTTATCTCATCAGCGACAGCTCCCGTTACATGACCGGTACGACCGTGTTCGTGGATGGAGCACAGTCCATAGTGAGGCCCCGATTGAAGTCGTATATGTGACCTCAATCATTCTTCTATTTGTTCTTAAAATATAAGGACTGCTTAAATTGGTAGGATTTATTTTTTGAGATTTCGAGGGCATGATAGAGATGTTCTTCCTTGTGTCAACACTATTGTTCTGATTAAATAATTGGCCGTTTGCGGCATTTATATTTGTGAAGCATTGTATCTACACTTGCTGTTAGAATATTAGAGGCTATGGTCTTGTAGGGGCCCTAGCTATCTCAGTAGCAACGTGAGATTTGTTGTCATGTTCAGTGAGTAATGTTTTATAGAGGCTATCAGTTACTTATCATTACAATACTGAAGTAAACCGAACTTATAAATGAAATTAATTTACGTATATATATAAATCTATATTATTTTATATGTAGTTCATTCATATATACGAAATTTAACCCAGTAAACTATATTCTAATAACTCTTTTATGAAATTCAACTCAATGATCACTATATTCTAATAACTCATATTATTATTCACGTTATTATTATTGATATAATTTTTTAACAATATAAATGTAATAAAAATTCATCAAGTTTAATGTATAATATAATAAAGAAAAAGAAAATCACTAAAAAAATCTTTATATGATGGAAATGAAACTCATACAATTATTATTTATATACAAATTTAAAAACGTTTATCATTAAACAAACGTAAGTAAAAAAGTAATAAAGTTTAATGTATAATATGATCAAGCAAATAATTTAGTTTAGACATAAAAATATATCATAGTGAATTAGGAAAAGACATGTGGCAATATTGGATTCCTATCAAGATGCAATCTTGGATTACTTTCTTTAACTGATGGAATGTGAATTTAGTCCTGGTAATGTAAAAAAAATGTAATTCAGACTAAACATTCCTATGTTTGTTTACTCTAATATGAGAATATTGGAGGTAATCGACTACCATCTCTGTTCTCACAATACAAACGGCCCATTACTCCTTTATATATCTTGGGCATATCAAGACTTCTATTTCATAGTAGATTGATTGATTAGAATTTAGAAATGGTTCATGTTGAGTAGTAGTAATTCAACCACAAACTTGAGTAAATGTTCAGATTTTATCCTTTTTTTTCTCAGCAATTTATTGCCACTTTCAGTGAGAAGGATGATTTTTTATTTTGGCCAACAGCAGCAAGCAAGATTGAAAAATAAAATAAATGTAAGGTGAAAACAATTATACCATGATCCTGGAAGTTGTTCTGAACATCAATGGAAGGCAAGCCATAGAAGAATTTCATTTGCTCAGTTCATCCAGAACTTCAATGGACGGTATAGTACCTGCAGCAATAAGATCTCTGATGCCAGAAGAGGTTTCATCATTTCCAGCCAACTTAACAATGGCATCTCTAAGGGCAAAATAGTCCTTTTCTCCCAAACACGGTAGCACCCCATTCTCACCCAACTCCTTCAACATCTGCAACGCCAAATCCAACCTCTGTTTATCAACAAACGCCTTGAGAAGAGCCACATAGACATAAGTCTGAGGTTTCATATCTTTCGATATCATCTCTCTCAGGTACTGCAGAGCTTCATTAGGCCTCCCACAGTTGCAGAGGCCATAGATTATTGCCATGAAAGCCACATCAGTGGGGTCACACTTTTTCTTTCTCATTTCATCCCACACTGTCATGGCCTCGTCGGGCTTCCCTGCAATGCATAACCCATCAACTAGAGTCGTGTAAGTGACCACACTCGGCTCTGTTTTCTGCTCAATCATCTTAGAAAAACACACTCTGGCATTAACAATATCGCCTTTCTTGCACCAACCCAATATCATCAAGTTGTAGGTAACGATCGATGGAACGAGACCAAGTGTCTGCATTTCGTTGAAAAGAGCATCAGCCTCTGATACCCGATCAGCTTTGCAGAGACCACTTATCAAGATGTTGTATGCAACTATATCTGGGATCCGACCGCGGTTGCGTAAACCCTGAAACAGCTCTATTGCATCATCTAGTTTGCTCACCCTGATCAAACCTCTCAAAGTTGCAGAATACACCACTATGTCAGGAACAAAACCTTGTTCGACCATGTCGGTTAAGAAACCACAAGCTTCGGTTAATCTTCCATTGTCACACAATCGCTTAATCAGTAAAGTTGAGTGTTTTATCCATGGTTCGTGCCCAGAGAGGCGCATTTGTTTGACCATGTTTTTAGCTGCTTCCACATCTTGTCTCCTGCAGAGGCATCCGAATATACAGTTGTGTGTAAACTGATTTGGTGCCAAACCTGACTTTTTCATTTCATCGATTAGCAAATTGGCTTCGTCTAATCGATTTGATTCACAGAGAGAAGTGATTAAATTGTTGTACAGACCAATGCTGCGGTTAAACCCAATTTGGCCCATCTCCCGGAAGAGAGTTAGAGCCATGTCTAATTTCCCAGCTTGAAGCAAGCCATTAATGACGATTCTGAAGGAGGTGGAATCAGCCAGAAGGGTCTCCTTGTTTTTGATAAGTTTATCCCCCTTAACATTGTCGATCGAATCATCATCCATTCTTGAACGAAGAGTATGGTATGCTTTATCAACCATAATGTTCTTGGTGTAGTAACTAAGAATGAAATTGAAGCGCAAGGTAGCAGATTCGGAATTCGTACCGTCTGGAACATCATCCATTAGACGTATAACTTCTTCTTCAGAGAAAAAGCTTATGGCTTTCTCAAGCAAGCGGACATCAGGTGCAACCCCATGATCCTTCATTTCCAAGAACAAGTTCAGAGCTTTGTCGAGCTCCTTGTTCGAACATAAACCTCCAATTAGCACATCGTATTGCTCAATACTCGGAGAAAATCCAGATTTTTTCATCTTACTGAACAATTCAAGAGCCTTGTCTACCCTGGACTCTATCACAAACCCATGAATTAACATGCAGAATGTTTTCTCATTCAGTCTAATGTTTCGAGCCTCCATTCTCTCAATCAATTCAAACACTTTATCAATCTGGCCTGATTTACTGAAAAACATTGCCAAGATAGAGACAGCATGTGCATCGACACAACCGAGCTCATTCATCTTATCGAAGACATTCATAGCCTTGTCATAGATCCCATTATTACAGTATATCTGCAAGAGTGGGGTAAGAGTGAAACGATCGAGCTTCCACCCTGAATCACTCATCTCTCTTAACCTCATCTCGGCAAGTTCAACCTTTTCGGATTTGGCAATTGTTTCCAGCAGGCAATTGTAACTGTACCCATTCGGGGAACAAAGCTCGAGCTGCCTTACCTGATCAAACATCGAATTAGCCTCTTCCACCATACCCAGACTCCCCAAACACCTGATAAAGTAGCCTAACGCACCTGGCGTAATCTGGCACCGGGATCTAACCACATCCTCTGCAAGCACCTTCATTTGGGCATTCCGTCGAGCACGTTGAAGGATTGCCGCCATGGCGTTGTAGGTGTAGCAGTTATGAGTGTACCCGCATTGCTTAGACGCCCAATCGAAGAACCCCCACGCTATCTTCCAGCTCTTCATCTGTTTCAGCGCCGATTCCACAACCTTGGGGGTGAGGAGCGGCGCGAGGATTTGGAGCTCTTCGCTGTCGGCTTTAGTGGGGCGGTTCTTAGTGAAAATGGCAACGAGAGAATCAACGGTGGCGGCGGAGACCTGCGGATCGGAAGAACCTCCATGGAACCCGGTGCAGATGAGTCTTGTGGATCGCAGTGAGGCGTTTGAAGTGCGAATAAAAAGATGACGACGGATCAGTGAGAGTCGCTTCATGGTTTGAGTTATTTGGTGGCGGCAATGTTTCCGGCCTTAATTACGTTTCTGCTTCCGGAATGTCCCTATTCTTTTGTTCTCTTAATATTTGCCCCAACCTCTTTCTACGATGTTGGTGAGCTTAGAGACGACGATACTTTTCTAAAAAAAGCCCGAGCCCAAGTCCATAGAAAAAGACCCGTTCAAGACGGACTTTTATAATTCGGAACGGGCCAGCCAAAAATGTACCTCTAAATTATAAAGAAAAAAAAAAACATATCATTGTTATTGTAGGGATGTCAAGAGTAGTTGCTTGATACAATTCAGCCATTGCAAAACCTAGCCGCCGCCTAGATCTTCACATGCGGCACTTCAGAGTTGGGGAATTCATAAGCCAGCTAGACATTGCTCATATTGATTAAGTAAGACAAAGATAAATGGTTTATCCACATGATGCAGGGATAGCGCTGCACCGGTTAGAAAATAGTTTGAACTGGCGTGACGACTTGTATGTATATATGGGATAGAACTATGTTGGTGGGAGAATAATTTGGACAGGAGTGATGACTTGCATATCTGGAACAGCATTGCGTCGGTTGGAGAAGAGCCTAGATTGACGCGACGACTTGCATACGTGGGACAATATTTCGCGGTTGGAGAAGATCCTGAACTGGCGCGAGGAATTACATATCTGAGACGATGATATGTCAATTGGGGTAGAGCCTGAACTGGCGTGACGACTTATATATTTGACACAGTGTTGCGTCAGTTGGAGTAGACCCTTGACTGGCATGACGACTAACATATCTAAAACAACGCTGCGTCTGTTGGAGTAGAGTCTGGACTGGCCGTCGGTTGGAGAATATCCTGGACTGGCGTGACAGCTAACATATATGTGATAATGTTGCGTCATAGAAAATGGATCTGCAATTTGTGCATGAAATGTTTGTCCTTATTTTTTTTTTGCATAACTTGCGCATTGTACGACAACCTGACATGATTTTTTTTTTTAAACTTCTCTTATGTTCTCTCATTTCTGTCACGGTCGGGTTTATGGATTTTCAACCGTGCCGCTCGATATCCTTGATTTTGCATGGACTGCCTCTTGTGTCTCTTGTGGGTTTCAGTCCATTATTCATCTCCTTTTGTCATGATTATAATTTTTAAATTTACAATCATGCCCCAATTACCTAATTTTGCCTAGGCTGCCCTCACGTGTTTTCAAATATTTTCGTCCTTGGCGATACATGAGTACTTTTGATTTGTAGTTCTTTGAAGAGTGGTTGCGCATTTTCCTTCTCGTCTTCGATGTTGCGGGAGCGTTTTTTGTCGATAGGCAATTAAATGGCGGTTATGACCTAAACAACAATGTGTGAAATTGGTTTTCTGCACAATGAATAAATGAAACTATTAAATGGCTTACTTGATCCAAATCTTTGCAGCTAGCTAAGAGTGTGTAAGAGAACACTTCATCGTTGTTGTTCAACATGGAGTGAGTCTGAAATTTCTTTTTTCTTTTTATTTTTCTTTCCATCTTTCATTTTAGCGTAGCTGCCAATGTAGGGTTTTCAACTTTCTCCTAGTTTTTTCTTGAACAGCCATCGCAAGTTTTCAGTCCAATTAAGAGTGTATTATTTTTTTTGGCTCACAGTTTGCCATAATTGCTCTTGCAGATTTTTAATTATGCCCCATTCGCTACTTAATTTTTCCTAGATCGCCTTCCCGAGTTTTCAAACTAGCGGGAAATTATTTTCTCTCTTTTTTCTACTTTCAAATTAAAATAAAATTTGCACCAAATGATCAACAACAACAGTTATATTACAAGCCCCTAATGGTAAGCTGAAATCGTTTGAATCCACATAACTTCTCATATATGAGGACTCGTCTGCTCAAGTCAAATGAGTTGATTGTGTAGAAGTATTGGACATATTATACTATAGGTGGACCGACTTCTCAAATGTTTTTTCATCAGCACGTTTAATTTTTATGATATTTTTTCATTTGCAGTTTGAATGTTGTGCGCTCTTAGTTTTTTTTAATATATATTTTTCAAGAGCTGGTTGCGCTCGATCTCAACAAGAAGTGCCCCCAAGGTTAGCGTTCATCGGGTTAGGCCACCGCATACTGGATATACATGTTGGTTGAGGAAGGCCTGGGAATTTGATAAGCTTGGGTATAGAGACGAGCTGAAGCATCTGATGCAAGTTCAACGTCGACGAACGAGAGACAATGGTCATATTTCGTGGCATGGGCCTTGGCCGAAATAGTCGTCTAGGCCTCAAATAAGTAGGTATGTACTCAATATTTTAGGATATATTTGTTCATGTTTATTGCACATGGGCGTATTGAACATTTCAAGTGACGTCATTCATTTATCGTGCAAGCCAAATGTACCTTGTAAATACAAAATGTGACAACCATTATATAGAATAAAAGAAATCATGCATATTTTTTTGGAAAATTTCTAAAGTCATTCATTTTATAAGTTTGATTGCAACTTTTGGGAATAATAAAAATTTATGGTCTACGGCATTTTACACTATGTCTATCATGGAGTTTGATGAACTCGCCGAGTGTTTACTATTTGGCTCGAATACAGGACAAATGCTTGAAAAAATATTTTTTCCTTCTTAAAAAAAGAGTTTTTTCCCTTTATTTAAACTTGTATAGCCACATTCAAGTGAACAATTACGTGTGGTTATTATAATCAAATTTTTCTTTAAAATACTAGATCATGTTGAAATCTTCATTTAAAACGCTAACTCGTGCTGAAACTATTTAATTTTCATACTTGATGTTACAAAAAAAAGTGTAATGGACGAAGGCGAGGTGTGATGGCATCGGTGCATGGACGAAGGCGAGGTGTGATGGCGACGACTGAAGTCGAGGTCGTATGTGACAGATGGAGTCGAGGATGCTTGCAACAACTGGAGGCGTGGCGATCGGGAACAGAGGCTGGGAAAATAAATAAATAAAAGAAATAAAATTGAACCAAATACAAACTTTAATCATATTTAAAAAATCAGAATAAGAAGAAGATGCATCTGTTTTGTTAATATATTAATTTGAAAATTAATTCATGTAAAAGCACGAGTGATCAATAACGTTATACACAAATTTTGCATAAAAAAGCTTACGTGCTGCACGAATAAATGATTAGTTTAATATAAGCAAAATTTATATAGCGTATTTCTATTATAAATTCTCTAGAACCGCTAAGGTAATTCGGGTATTAATTAACCCTAATTAAGAAAGGTTTAATCTTTTTATTAAGGGCTTAAGTTGTTCTAAAAAAGTTTCTCCGGATCATCATTTTTTGTGCAGGAGAAGACGGAAAGTTGAAAGGTCAAATATGCACCTGGTGACAACCAGTGTTAAGGTTACAACTGCATATAGAGTAGAGTACCCGTCATATCTTCTTCACGTAGACGTGTGTATGTATTTCTATACACAGTGCAATGACTTAAACGTGGAATTAAACACATCATTAATTATTTGGTTTCCTCATTAACAATATATCTATATATTTACTAGGTTGCGGACCCGCGCGTTGCGCGGTAAGTAACATTTTTATAAATTTATAATAAATAATATAAATTCAGTTTAAATATTGATAATTAATTGTGTTGATTTTTGTTTCAAAGCAATGTCTACTTTTTAAAAGTCGTTGCAAAAATTATAACTATTTTAAAAGGTAGTAAAAATAAATAAATGCCGTAAAGTATTAATTATTTTTATAGTTTAAAAACTAAAGAAGATACAAAAAATCAAATTATTTATATTGAGTCTAGGGATAAAAAACTATGCAGAAAATTTGATTTTTTTGGAAATGTGTTAGTAATTGAATGATAGCTTTATTTTATAAAAAATATTATGTAAATAATCAACGCATCAAGAAAATTATCTAAGATCATTTATACTTGTTATAAGTGAATTTTCACTAAACATTGTCATTATTTGGCAAAAAAAAATCATTATCGTATAAAAATAACTATTTCGGTTGAGTGCATATATAAAATATTTAATTTAAACTGAAATCATATTGTTAACTTAAAGTATTAAAAAATGTAGAAGAATAAGTAGTGACTTTTCTATGGAAAAAAAAATTCATCTGAAATATAAATCTATTTTTGTATAACTATTAAATAGAATAAACCTTCTCTATGTAAAAAAAATTAGTTAATAGTTTTTAAAAGTATAATCATGGAAAATAAAACGACTACCCAACTATCTATTTTGCCTAACCTTTTATTTTGCATGTTAATTTAAGCTATATATATATATATATATATATATATAATATTGAGTTATAAATAGCTTACAATAAATAACTTTAAATTTTTGTTAATATGTTTTAAAGAAATTATGCCAAATAACTTGTTTAATGAAGAATTTCGATATTCGTATTTTTTCTGCCAACATTTTTAAAGTTAGATTTTTTTTCCTGCCAAGAATAATGCATTTATTTGGTTCAAAAAAGAATTTTACATATTTCAGTCGAATAGTTTATTAGACATCATTGTATTCAAAAAGTAATAAGCAATACAAATTTAAATGTTAAAATTTCAAATAATATAAAAAAAAATCTAATAATGAATTTTCATTACAATAATATAGTAATTACTATTAATAATGCAATATTAAATACCTTCCTGTTTTTATTTTTTTTTACCAAACCGTTTTTAATTTGGAATTCACTCAATATGGATGATGTGGTTTATATTTTAATAATTTTTTTTAATAATATTAATATTAGACCGAATTATGCAATGCACTAATGTGTCTCAAATATTCAGTTAAGGAAATAAATAAACATGGCAATAGAATAATTAAATCATCATGAGACAAAATATGAGTAGGTAAAAAAATTTAGAATTACCTCTAAAAGTTTTAATATATTTTATTTTACCGAGAAAATTTAGATTGTGAATTTCTTTAGAGGTTTAAAAATAATCGTTTAAATGGTGAATGAATCAATATCAACAATTCTACTAAAATTTTGTAGCTATGCTTGCCGTTTTTTCAAATTAATTATTAAAAATAATATGTTACATTTGAGTTTTGCCTCTTTTTCTTTAATACCTTTTTTCTTATTTTTTTATTTAATTCGTCAAATAAAATAAAATAAATATATATTTAAATAAAAATTATATCAATTTATTCATATATATTGTATCCCTACAAAGTATTAAATCAATTATTTTTTAAATCGAATAAAATATATATATACATAATGAAATTTATTTTCTAAATGCAGATTTTGATTGATTTTCATCTATATGTGAACTCCACTTTCTCTTCTTCTTGTTGGTTTAGAGAGATTGCACTTGAAATATATGTCCGTCTCCGTCTGTAATTGATTAATATGTCATGTCTTAGAGTTATTGTTGGAATGCTTAAGATTTTGATATATAGATATAGATATGAATATATAGTTTTTTAGTGCAATGATAATTTAATATATAATTGATTAATATTTTCTTTATAATATTTTTTTTCCTTTGGCCCTTAAGATATTTCTTAGGTAGAGTTTTTTTAGTGTTTCTTAATCTTGATTACTATGAAACTGAAGAAAAAAAAAGACAATTAATAAAAAATTGTAACGGATGCTAACATGCAATGAGAGGCTTTGGAGATCATCTAAGCACTTAGAGAAGCTTACTTGGATAATGACACATCATCTATGAATAGAAGAAATGAGATGGATCAATCATACTGCATTATTTAAACGTGTCATTGCTCAAAAAGCTTACTTGTCAACTCTACACACAACCTATTGAAATTATATTATATATAGATAGATATGAAGAAAATTGGTTTAGGCGTATAGTAAGTAAATATAATTTTATAAATAATATGTATTTTATTAGTCACTTAATGGTATATGAGGATGATTAATTACTAAGAAATTCAAAAAATTGAATAGCAAGCATTGTTTTATTAGTTAGAATCACAACACATCTTTGAAAAATAATAAGTGAAACCCCTTTTACTAACCAAACAAACAATTAGAGATGTTGGACAAATACACGTCATCTATCATTGATAATGTATGAGTTGGTCCAATTATATTGTAATATTTTTGTACATATTGACACTCAAGTTTAGTACTTGTCAACCATATATTAAACTAACCCAAATTATATGGCAAAAAATATTATACATATAATGATTTGTTGATAAGATTGTGTTTTTCTTTTGTGCTAAAACTTACATGGTTTCATATTTTCAAATATATTTTGGGCTAAAAGTTACATGGTTTCATATTTTCAAATATATTTATTGATATACATGGCTTAGAACAATAAGAGAGTTTTAACATTTGTAACGTTCATGAAGAAAAAAACGGATTCTATAGATGAATGAGGGTGTTTGGAGGTCATCCAAGCTATTAGAGATGCTTAGTTGGACAATTACACATCATCTATGAGAGATAATGGATGAGTTGGTCCAATTATATTAGATTTTTTGTACTTATCACTACTTAAGTTTAGTACTTGTCAACCATATGTTAAACTCATCCAAATTATATTATATATAGATAGATTTGTTCATCAAGTCTTTGTAAGTTGATCACTTTTGTAGGGTTCCAGAGCCACTGTAACTCATTTATTATAACTCGACGTGTATCATGATGTTTTAGTGTGACATCCATCTCATTGATCTCTTCCGATCCTACGTGTCCAATTGCATTCCTTCATCTTTCTCACTTATTTTGTAAAATAATTGTCAACTTTAAGTGCTATTCATTATAAATATGATTAGTGACGGTTAATTTTTTATACCTTTGATTATTATTTTTTTTATACGAAATTTGAAAGACAAAAAAAACGTGATGACGAGGAAAAAATTGTAATCTTAAGAAAAAAAAAATAATCTATCAGTCGAGACTTTAGTGCAGTGTTGGGAAAAAGAAAATGTCGCGTCTCGTGTGTAGCAGGAAGGAGATATAATTTTAATGGAAATGGTGTGTGGATGCATTGCATATAAGAGAATTCATTAAGGTCTCGTCCCTAATGATGAAGGAAGGTCGCCACCACCATTTTTTCAAACCTTTCTTTCTTTCCTCGTCACTTCCGCTAATGAAGCTCCATCTACCCCGTAAGTAATCAATACTAATATTTCTTTTTGCCACAATCGGTAGTAATTCATAATAATTTTTTTTTGGTGAAAAATTAATAATTAATAGTTAATACTCCCTTCTTTTTCTTCTCCATTTAATTTAAACAATATAAAAATATATTTATTACATAGTACATATACATAAGAAGCATAATAAACGGCAATTGTATTACTATGTATTAGGAATATATACATAGATTATAAATAATGAAATAAGAAAGAGATATACATTGTTATAAGCTACAATATATAATCTATAAGAAAAGATATTTTAAAATAAATAAATTCGTATTTCTTAATCTATATCCGAATACGCCCCCACAAGAAGCATGTATCATCTATGTAAGAGTATCGACAAGTTAATCATTCGTGAATATATGAAGAACTCGAAGTGAGCCTTGTATTTATGAGTTATTTGAGAACAATAACTTATCCCCTAATTGTGTTTAAAGTGAATAACTATTAAAACCAAACTTAAAAATATTAAAGCTAATTTCGCATTGCTATTAAAATTATATTAATTGAAACATATTGTATAATTTTATAAGTTAATAATAATTAAAAAATGTAACATAAAAGATTTATTATTTTAGTACGAAGATCGTCCGCATTATTCTTTATTATAATAATAAGTCATGAAATAGATAATAAAAAAATTGCAGAATAAAAATATTTCATCTATTTAATATATAATTACTGGCTAAAAAACACTTCGTAATGTCGACTATAATCTCACAATAGATCTGTTTATGGATGTAATCTAACATAAATATGAAAGGGAGTTTATATGTACTTTCATATTACAATGAAATACACGTTATAACGCATATTACGTTGTTTGATTTGCTAAACAACGTAGTAATATTTAAGTAATGTGAGATTAACATCTTATAGTGTACATTTCCTTCAGAACACCCTCTAAGGTTACTGATTGAACAAGACTTGGGTTAAATCAAGGAATTCTCTTGAATATATTTCTCTATATATATGATGTATACAAAAGAAATAAAAGTTTCCATATATAAGTCGCGCCTACTACATACCTTTCTAATCAACATGACACCTCAGGCTTTGTAGACCACTTCATTTTTTAATTTCTTTTGCTTGTTTCATAGCAAACGTGGATTGGGAATGGAGAAGTACCAAATGATACTCACTAACCCTACGAGCGCATTATCGACGCCGACAACGTTCGATGCAATTGATCATCAGATCAAGATCAAGTACTCAAGCTTCGATTTCGATTTCCATAGTAATAATCTAGCTTTGCTCAATATGGCCGGATCACCAAATACAATCGTCAGCGTGTCACAAGTTGATCAAGTAATTACAATGGCCGACGACAACAATATAGCTCATCAACAACATCACAACAACATGGAACATGTTTTGGCTGCAAATTACGGTTGTTCGGTTTCCGGGTCGGAAAGGTCGTCAGCTGGAAAGAAGAAGAAGGAGAAGAGGAAAGCGGCGAGGATCGCGTTTCAGACGAGGAGTCAAGTTGATATACTTGATGATGGTTATAGATGGAGAAAGTACGGCCAGAAAGCTGTTAAGAACAACAAATTTCCCAGGTAATTAATTAATTAAACTAATTAGATATATCTATCTATAACTTAACTGCATGTTATGTACGTATATATATTTATGCTACTAGCAACTAGCTAGGGTTACCATTTCAGTTCATGTTATAGCTTGAAGCAATGCTAGCTAGCTACTTCAGCATTATTAAAGTTTAAAGCTACTATATATATGGCTCCTAGATATATAGCGTTATATTAAATATCTTCTTCATCGTCTAGCTAGGTTTTTTAAGACGTGAATCAGTTAGATCATGAGAGAATGAATAAGATGTCATGAGAGAAAAATAATGATCATACATTGTACGAGACAAAAACCAATTAAGGATACCCTTCAAATTTTTGTATTGTGCAATTTTAAACTTAAAATAATTAATTAATTTTTTATTTAACATTTTAAAGTTTTATATATGACAGAACGGGTTGATGACTAAAATTGAGTAACTTTACAATATAATTAAGCTAGGACAAGTTAATAATGATGATTCTAAATATACTTATATATATGATGACGACGAAGCAGGAGTTATTACAGGTGCACGTTTCAAGGGTGTAACGTGAAGAAGCAAGTGCAGCGATTGATGAAAGACGAAGAAGTGGTAGTGACAACCTACGAAGGCACCCACACTCACCCAGTTGAGAAATCCACCGACAACTTCGAAAATATTTTGTCTCAGATCCATCTTTATCCCCACAATTACCTTTCTCATCCATTTCCCAGTTGAGAGACACGTGTTTGTTATCACCGTGCATGATGTTAATTAAGGCAATCTATCTTTTCACTTGTGAATTCATCTGTCGGTCATAGAATACTAAGATTGTAAAAACAAGAATGTTCCTCATCATGACAATAATAAAACATTCCATTATTTAATAAGAAAATATAGACAGGTGTCACTGCTATGTATGATGTATGCAGTCAAGAAACGTGAACAATGCAATTAAATGTGTTCGTGTTCAACGGTTTAACCTCCCGTTTTTCAGTTCAGTCAAATTTTGAATATTCCCACCTAACTAAATTATATTAATTTAATGTAATAATACATATTATATTTAAAATTAAGTTAAGCCATATATAAATTTCCAATTATATATATGAGTACAAAAAATGATTTCCGGATCAAAATTGGCAGATCGACGTCGTATATATTATATATGAATATGAAGGAATCGAGTCTTGAAGCTGGTAGATCGGAGTTATTCGCATCAAACTGCCACTTCTTCTTGTGATATAAATCAAGCTATATGAGCATTCTTTCTATATATATATATATATATATTTGGTATAATAATTAATTTTGTAATTTTTTTCTAAAAAATAATTTAAATTGATGAAATTTAAAAGAAAAATATTAAATCTAAAAAACACGTGTTCAATAAAGATAGTCTAATATATAAAAAAAAAAAAAAAAAAAATTAAGGCACGTTATGTGGATCCAATTAAACTAGTCATAATCTGATAATTGCAATTTGCATACCTCTGTCACACAATTGGCGGAGAATAATTTTCCATTAAGAAACAAAAAATGAATGTAAGACCCCAAAAGTCGTCATTTCATATATATATATATATATATATTTCATTCCTTTCCAACTCAAGGAAATGTTGAATCGCTGCGTTATTGTACAACCATTCGAGTAAGTATTATTCAATCAAAACCAGTTCCTTGTTTCTTCCAGAGCTCCAGTAGATTGTGTGAATCAGTGGTCAAATCAACAAGATTGAGCGGTGACCACATCAACAACAATCTGCATTCTCCACAGTTCAACTGCCAAGCATCTTACTATCAACAGAACTCAAATGCCAACAATACAACCTTATATTTCATAAAAACCTCGATAACAATACGTTAGGAAAGTCACAAGTCCCCTGTCTCTATTGTTTTTACATTGTTGCTCAAACCCACAACATTTCACTATTTAGCACTGCAATGTTGAAAAATAATGCACTGGTCTCAATCCCAATTGAAAGATGAACCAATTTCCACTTCAGATTTCGTTGATTATGACATCATCAACTACGTCTGTTTTGTATTATTGATTACATAGGTACCCAAAAATGGGTATTTTTTCTACATGTAAAACAAGCAGACAGGGAAAAGAACACAAAAACATCACTACCATCCTATGTGTCTTAATGGGAATCCACATATAAGTCAAAAACTTGGCTAAGTCCAGGCATTCAAACAGAAGCTGCAAGTCAAGGAACAAGGAGAATGATTATATCAGCAGAAGCATAGGACTTTAACCTGACCTCGAATCCAAAGTATAAACATAACTAAAAGGTGACACAACAAGTATATGAAGCTTTTTATTACTCAAGTGATGTTTAGCTTTAGGGTTTATTACCATCTAGTCTTCAGAAAATGTAAAGGAGCTTATGCACAAGGCAAGTCCCGGTATATGAGTACTAGTGCTTGTCCTTCTTGGGAGCGTCTTTTGGCGGAACTTTGGATTCAATTTCCTTGGTTGCCTTCTCTATCTCCCTGCAAATTAAATTTAAATCCATTAAATTCTTTATGCAGCAGTTAGTCTTAACAAGTAATCTTAAAAGTGAAGTAAATCCAAAATGGGACCATGGAAGGTTAAAGAATCCATCAGAGATTCAGAATCAACAAAAATTAAGTTTCAGTTAATTCTGTCATTCAGACTTGTTAATTTGCAATTGGTCCAACCATTTTAGGAAGACCTATAGATGCATTATTTACCATTTACTTGGGTTAATCAGAATGCAAAAATTAACCCTCTTTTTATATACCCAAAACTATTGCTTTTATTGACAAAAGAGCAAAAGATGACACATCTACTATCTCGATTAAGAAACTTCATGAATCAACAACCTTTATCTCCAAATTACGTGATTGCAGTCACTGTTAGACAGTTATTGCATAGCCTGTATAATGATTTGGGCGTTCTTCAAAGTAAGGATCTTACCTTCTAAAACATATTTAAGATATACCTCGTAATTTAAAATCCAATGAGAATTTCAATTTCAACAGTTCAAAGATTCAGGCTTTCGGGGACAGTTAATCCAAACTTAGAAGCAATAAATACTAGGGAACATCAGTAATCAGCAGTTGGCACATGATATTCAAGCTTAAATAAAAAATGAATTCAATTCAAGAGATGTAATACAATTAACCTAGACCAGCAAGTTGCAACACTAAAAATCGAACTCTTCTTCTCAATCAATCAATAGTTTCATCATTTTGGTTCCTCGGCAACAATAAGCAACATCAAATAACACAATGGGTAGAAACCTATCGAACGCATAAAAAATCGAAGCAGACTGGTAACCTAATTAATTACTTGGAAGCAGCAGATGATTCTTCTTCGATCCAGTTACGGATGTGCTTGACGTTCCGCCGGAAAATCGATGCCGATTGCTTCACGTCGCTCCTCAGAAGCAGGACAACCGCGCTGACGCCTGCCACCGTGATTATAAAGTTGGTCAGCCCCATTCTTCTCTACTCTGTTGCTTCTGCAGAGCTCCTCAACAGAAATGGCGTGGAGGAGCACGAAGTGGAATCCCTTCGAGTGGCGTCGGAGATTTCTTGGGCCTAACTACCTGGCATGAACTTTAAGTCATAGCCCAATAATACATAAATATGGGCCCTCAGGTTTTTACAGGCCAACCCAGTGGGATTGGCTTCTGAGACCCAAGCCCACAAATATAGTTCCAATAAATACTTATTATTATTTGGTCCTTGCTAAAGTTCAAAGATTCTAATTTGATCCTTAACCCCCAATTACCTGGAAGAGAAAGGAGATGAACTTTTATGATACCCACTTGTATGTAACTTTTATGGATGTATGCCCACTTGTGATATCGACTGACCGAATTAATAACGAAACGATCCAGTGACAAGCTAAAAGGAGTGATAAATTCGACAACACTCAAGGTAAAATTACATGCCCCCACACGTATACGGCCTGAGTGAGGTTACCTCACTCGGGCCACACCGCGCAGATCAATTTTGATATGCACGGTCCAGACGGATCAGTTTGATCCGCACATGTCCACATCACATGTGCATACATCATCCGAGGTCCCTTTTATGGTATCCTTGAGACCCGAATTCTTTCGGGGTATGTAAGAAGACGATTCACACTACTCAACACCGATTTCAATGAGCGAAGGACTCCAACTTCTACATTGACATGTAAAACCTCCAGTGCAAAATAGGCTTATTATAACCTATCCACATTTAATAAGGTAATTATACATGAATAACACTATTTTGTACAAAATTAACTTTTATCCGAAAATAAGGGTCCAAATTTCTGTATATACTCAATTCTACTCTACGTTGGAAGGTTAAATACTCTATCTACATACTTAAGCTCTTTTTATTTATCGCTATAGAATTGAGAACTGAATTAAGCATCGAAATGTGTTTACGGGTCTCAACTCAGTCTACCACTTCTTGTAAGACTTTACAAGGCTAAGAAGAGACGTGACGAAGCTACACAAGAAGAAGAAGCGAACGAAGACCGAATCTTAAAACTGCAAAATCCATCACCCACTAATACTATTTCTACATCAGCAAAGGAACATAACTGTAGTGTAGTGCGACCAGACCCCTTCATTTAGATAATATGAAGTTGTAAGTATTAAAGTCGCCCTCTTAAAAAAGGTAGTGTTACGTACAATTATCTCGAAGATGATTTTGGTTGGGAATATTTTTTTTGTCACTTTAATATAGTAGTAGCCACTTGCTCAGGTGCGACTGCGATATTTCAATGCAAACATTAGCTTCGGAATATCTTATCCAATCGACAATATTTTCTTTTCTTTTGGATCCTTTCACCGTCTTGTTCATGTCCGACTAAAAGCTAACGGAAAAAAGCATGTTCGCGTTTCTTCGACTGCACTTAATTAACACTACAACAAAATGCAATTTTTTTGCTTAAATCAACCTTTAAGGGAAACAATCCCTTACGCTTGATTTCTATAAGAATTTACAGACAATTTTCCTTGAATAACGCTATTTTGAAAAATAAATACCAAAATACAAGAGAAATTATTCACTACCTCAGTGCCAACACGTGGCACCGAAGTGGTGGACCTTCACTGAATTACATATTGACATCTGGCGCACTCTATCCACAACTTGGCCACGTGTCAGATCACGATATAGGGCGACGTTCCACCACCTCGGTGCCACGTATTAGCACCGAAGTAGTGAATAATTTCTCGAAATACAATAACACAGGTTAGACGCTTTTTTTATGGTGGCGTGTCCGCAATTGGTATTGCCCTCTATAATTCACTCATTCAAACCGTGTACCCTACTTAATAGTTTGGGGCTGGCTAAAATGCAATCGAGTTTATTTAAACTTGATTTTTCAGCCATTTAATCATGAAAGAGAAATCATAATTGAACAAACTAAACTCTGAACCCATAAAATTACATAAACCTAAATTGTAAAAAAAACAAGCATGCCTCGACTGCCATGCTAACAAGTCACGACTAGCAGTCGCAACATGTACCGCTCATGTAGTTTTGTAAAATGCTATTTCTGTATTTGGTTTTCAAAAAATATATAGTGTTATTATGGTAAAAAATTCTATTTTTCAAAGATTTTACTAAATCACTCATTAACTCGCATTTTGCATGAAATTTAAAATCAATGAGAATCTAAAGAAATATAATTATGCACGATTGGATCAAACAACAATGATAAATAATTAAGTATGTGATTCTAATGTTTAAAATCAATTCTAGAGCTTCTAAACTTATTTTTTTATATTACACCACATTAACAATCAGCAATTCTGAGCTTTAAAACGCATTAGAAAAATCCATATTCATATAAAGTTATGTTATTTTAATATTTATGTATATATGTATTTTTCTATTTATTTATTACTATCATATTTTTTTAACTTTATACGGCTCTCTTAACTGATTATTTCATATGAAAAAATAGATGCGAAAATTTTCATAATAACATATAATTTAATATATTTTTAATATATGTATATATATTGATATATTAAAAAAAAAATAAAAAATATACACAAAGCGTAAGTTAATACATATATCACAATCTATCATTTACCGTGATAATTAAGGTTAAAGACTAATTTATTTTGTAATATTTATTAACTTATACTTTGCGCACCAAAAAAAAAATATCAAATTACTATACCCTAAATAATTTATTAATTTTAATCTTGATTAATTTTTATATTAGTTTATGTATTTTAAAAATATAGGATATTATATGTCATTAGGAAGCTTTTCACATCTATTTTCACATGGAACGTTCCATTTGTTAATCAGCTAATATATTTGGCCAAAAAAATCAGTGTAATATGGAAAAGTTTTTGGTTCTTTAAATTCAACATCAAAATTTTAAAAATATGATAGTAAATATATACAAAAAAAATAAATATCTCTATATATATTAAAATAATATAATTCTATTTAATAATGCAAAATTTTCCTGTATATTTGAAAATTCAAAATTGATGGTCATAAATGCCGAGTAGAATTATATTTCTTTAATTTTTTTTAATCAAAAAGCCCTGCAAAATATAAAAAATGTGAATAGCTAGCAGAAATTTAAAAGTGATTTTTTTGTTTATAACAATTTTGAATAGGGTTCGGCTAAAATAAACTCGAGTTTATTTAAACTCGATTTTTCAGCCATTAGATTATGTATGTGTAAGAAACATTTTTATCTCTCCTCAATTATGATTGATTCTCTCTCATGATCTAACAATTGAGAAATCAAGTTTAAATAAACTCGACTGCATTTTAGTCAGCCCCTTTTGAATATTTTCAGCGAGTCTTTCTTAGAAGTGACCCTGGAAAAAATCTTGGAACACAATATACGTACAATTAGAAAATTTCAATCCATTAGAAAAATATATATTTTCCTTACAAATAAATTGTTCAGAAAAAACTATTATTTAAGGGATGTAGTGTAAATGGATTCTGGCCTTTGTACTCTGCAAGTATCCTTACAAACTCAAGTGAAGTACCTCAATATGTTAATTAAGAATATCGTCGGAATTCATATATATATATATACATGCACGTATGTATTACGTCGTGCGAGAGCTACGAACAATTTTGTTGCTTACTGGTTGGGTTGAGTATCTGGAATGAAAAGCAAATCTTGTGATATTCTTTCTATATATCCAGAAAGCAGTGAAGTTGATTATTTGATGAAGATAATATCCACATCCACAATCATGCAATTAGCTAGCTAGCTAGCTAGTGCGTGCCATCAAAATAGTTGTTTTCTATCAAAAGAAATTGTACTTTATCTGGATATATATTTGGTCAAAGTGACAAGACATGAATATGCTCGATCTCTTAGAATAAACTTACCAAGATATTGTATGTAGAATGGGTCTTGATTAAGTACTAGTGATTTATATTAGAGACATATATAACCCTCCATTATTAAAAAGAAATTGTTCTAAGGTTGATTTTAGTGACCATTATTCTCTCTTTTCTTCCGCAACTAGCTAGAAGTGTTTCTTAGTTATCCACAATGCATGCATGCAGCTTTCCGCATTTTCAATTATAGTCATTTTAAATTTGAAGGAACTACATCTATATACCAATATATAATTTGTGTTGGGTCCTCACCCCCAATAGACACCTTTTGCACCTTTTCATTTTATTAAAAAAATGATATTATATTTAGTTCCTATATTTTATAAAATTAATAATAATTTAGTCATTACTATATTTGAGACACATTTATTTATCTTTAATACTATTACTCAATCATTATTTAAATTTTATTAATTTTTTAAGGTCGCTTACTCGGCAAGTCATAATAATTATAATTAACTTCTCAATCCAATAGTCCTTGCAATTTAAGTCAGCCCGATCATACTCATTCCGTTCAAATTTCGGGTACATGTAATTTTTTTATTCAACGAATTATAAAGATCGGGTGATATATGTTTTATCAAATAAATCAGCCACCTACCAAATCATATATATAACAAGTCAAAATATGGGTGAAATGTGGTTCTTAAAGTCTGACCTCTTACAAATAACATGTTACTCATCGTCCAATATTTATGTACTCAAACTATTAATTTAGTTTTTCTATTTGTCAATTAAATCACATTGTGTACAACCTAATTAGTAATTAAATAAATAATTGTGGTCATTTCAAGTATAAACTTTATATTTTTTTGATTTATTTATTTTTATTGTTAAATCAAATTTTGTTGGTATTATGATATTGTGTATAATTACGTTTCTATAGGTCAAAGTTGTCCATCGATGACTCTAAGTGGTTAAGAACAAGTTTACATTCTTGACACCTCAAGTCAATTGAGCCATTAATGACTCACGTAATGCTCGACCCAACTCATTTATATATCTAACTATAAGGCTAACTAAGTACCATAACTGAAGACATTAGTTAATTTTGTACTTAATTATCCTCTTATATTTCTCACGTTTTGAATTTTATGTCACTCTTCTCTATCACATGGATTCGTTTCTCACAATGAATCAACTTGGACATATTGTATTTTGATTAATTATAAATATTAATAAACTTAAGATAGATTATGTATCTTAAAATTTAAATGATCAATGCGCGTGCAACGCACGCGTTAGGAACTACATATATATATATATATATATATATATATAAAAACGCTACCCTAATTACATGAGGAGTTGATTGTCGGACTGAACTGTGTTAAAAGTATTTCCCTGCCATTGGATAAATATAAATATCAGTAGGGTGGATGTTAAGATATGAATAAGAACGTGTCCAACTTTCATTCACAAGTTCGGACTTATGAGACAGTTGGTTAAGGTACGCGACTGATCGATAGCTAGAGATAGTCAAACGTACGCGGACGGCTACTATAACCTGTAAAAAAAATCTATCAATATAAATTCGTATGGATCCTGTTAGAATTATTATTGGGCTGAGCCAATCCCAACAAAAAGCAAATATGTATGCATGTGGAGTTCAAACAAAGAGCAAATATGTATGCATGTGAAGTTCTATTCTAAAATAATTTTGTGATAAAATGGTGTATCTCATTTGCTTATATATAGTGCTCTAATTAATCAAACGCTGTCAATTTTGAGACTCCGAACTCACGGTGGAGTATGTCTAATTCGATAGATCCTATTTCGGACCCACATTTTTCGTGTGTGAGTTAAATGAATGACATATCACCAATTCCACACCACGACATAATTCATCAACAAAAAAAGAACAGTAGAAAACAATTAGTAGGACGATATGGCATATTTGCATGCATGATCCACGTCGGAAGGAATGTGACCTCTTAATTCTTTCCAGGGTGTGATTATTAATTATTACATCGTAGTCTTTATTTGAAAGCCCTGCCTATACTATATATCTATATATACGTACCCTCTCTTCTCTTTCATTCCATGTATCACCTAATTACACAATACTACTCTAATTTCTTCTTTGGCATATATATATATATACAAACTGTACACCGGATCAAGGCCGGCCGGCCACTCTTTTCGGGTTTTACGTACTTATGGAGTCGAACCGAAAGCGTCGGGTAGGATTCATAAAGGCGAAGATCGTATCAGGCCTCCCGTTCTACAAAGCCCCGAAAAATACATCAACCGGGCAGAGCAAGCTCACACCAAGCCAGCAGGCCTCCAAATCGACCACCTCAGTTGGGCTGATGGTGCACCAGGAGTACGTACCGAATCCGAAAGTATCGTTCATCGTCCCTGAGAAAAACGGCGACGCTTTTTCCAAATTCGATAAGGTATTCACATATCCTTGTGAGGTCGATCTCAAGGCCTCCAATTACATTAGCTCCGTTCAGGAGAGGTTCAAGCTCGAACAGATCAACTCCGACCACGCAAAGTGCCAACAAATCGACAACCTCTAAATATTAAAAATCTGCGTTTATTATTATTAGTTTTTTAATTAGCATTCGCACGATTCAGTTATCCGGGCGGGGCTTTGTTGATGCATGTAAAAGATGTACAATTTCTTATTGGTGGTATTGCTCGAGCAAAGTCGTGTCAAATGGTACTTACGCGTGGCCCATGCTATTGTTATATTGAGTCCGTTTTTGCTACCAATATTTGTGATTGCTGTAAATTCCAGTCACGTTCTCATAATTCACAACCTCCATGTAATGAAAGGCCGTGTCATATATGAGACGAGCCAATGGTCTTGTTGGGCCGACCAACCAACAAAGTCATATATATATATATATAATGAATGAAGTGGTTTTTGTATGTGTTACATCTAATTTACACAAATATTTTTTATTAACTTAAGTAAATTAATTAATTTATATCTTAATGGTAATTTCATAATTCTTCTATTACATAATAGAGGAAGTGATTTTTGTAACCGCCTCTTCTTTATTTACACAAATATTCTTTATTAACTTAAGTGAATAAATTAATGCAATGAATTAACTTAGATCCTTATGTTAATTTCAGAGTTCTAAATATTTAAGGGTTAAGGGTCTTTTTGGTGTTATATTTGTTTTAATCAAACTTGGCTTTTGGGGCCATTTCTTTTATTTATATAGATTTTTGTGTCATATGTTTGCGTTTTGTATACTTTTAGTATATCAATTAGTTAACTGTTAAGTACTCATGTGCAAATTACGCAACTTTCCCCTAAGTTTCATTTTTTTTATCAATTTAATCCATAATAATTTTCTCCGACCAGCCAATCTTCTTTGGGCCACTACTTAAAGACTTCCTGGCAATGCACAAGGCCGCAAGCCAATGCACAAGGCCGTCAAAAATCATCCAAGCCCACTGGTAACCACTAATAGGGGCTGGACGACTACGATTGGAGTCGTCCGACCCACAGAGCTCCAGATTTAAAGACTTGTGGCTCTGGGTGAAGCCATATAGCTCCAGATGGAGTTATGTGGCTGAAGGCGGGGCCACAGAGCTCCGATCTAGAGCTCCGTGGATTCGGCCAGAGACACAGAGCTCCGATCTAGCCTCGATGGCCGAATTGGGGACTGATGGTCGAAGCCGTTCAACCCCGATTTGTGGCACTGGTGGGTTTGGATGGTGGCCAACGGCCTTGTACGGGTTCCACGGGCCTTATGCGGTGGTCGGAAGACTTTAAGCGGTGATCAAAAGAATATTGACTTACCGAAAAAAAATATTAAGGACTAAACTGAACAAAAATGAAACTCGGGGGAAGTCACGTGACTTGCACATGGGCACTTAATTGTGAAACTTGATGGTTGACTAACGGCTGCACGAAAAGTCTACAAAATGCAAACATATGACGTCAAAAGTCTATATAAAGTGATAAGACACCAAAAACCTATTTTAGTCAAACATATGACACCAAAAGACCCTTCAACCCAATATATTTAAAGAAAAACCCTAAAATTCTCACAATTTTTTTTTTTAGGATTCGTACCTAGGTTATTGTGTACAAAATTCATACAAATTAACCAACTATGCAAGTAAGCCTTTTATAATAACACGAGTTAACATATTTGTATAACCATCACATTTTTAGATAAAAATGTAGACATTTATGCGGATGTCGTCGTTTGTCATGTCCCGAAGTGTTACAATGTCATAATAAAGCTGACTCTGATGATCATTCATTAATATGACTACAATCATAAACAAATTTAAATCGACATATTTGAATCCTATTAAGTGGATTTTCCTAATCCTTATATTAGATACCTGCCCGCGCTAAGCGCGTGCGTGCTGTCGTCGTTTGGATGTTACAAGGTCATGATCAGACTGATTCTGATGATGATACAAGAGTATAATCAACCCGACCCAGAGGTAATACAATAGTAGTGTCTTATTAGAAAACATAATTTAAATTATGTGACATATAACATTAAAAAAAAAAACTAAAACTAAAAAAGTTTAATACAAATTAAATGCTCAAGGGACTTAGAGCCCTTTAATGGCTGTGTTTGTTCTCGGTCCTGTTGGATCACGGTTGGAACTCCGGTACGTTCTTGACGGAAGTCCGAACTCCTTCGCTCCAAGTAATCCTGCAAGAAGGGGATAGACCGGGCGGTGACCCAGAATCCCTCTCCGATCCTTAAATGAGTATCTCGATGCAGGCAAACAAGTATCAGTATGTAAGTATTCAACATATCAATCCTGAGATAACTCCTTCCTTTATATAGGGGAGGGGTCACCTCAGTTACCTGTTGAGATAATTGCCACGTTCCGTTTATCTCGGCCAGTAGCCCCACTATGTTGATAGTGGGCGTGTTTCTCGGCCTCACTCTCTGGTGGCAAGTCCCGACGAATGTCGGGGACTCCAGAGTTATCTCCTTTGGTCACCGCTCGGGGCCCCTCGTCATCGGGACAGGGCCAGCATTCTCAGGGATTCAATATCGGGGCCTACTTAAAGGCATATCGTTGGGGCCTACTTAAATGCATATCATCGGGGCCTACTTAAAGGCGTATCATCGGGAGCGTTCAGCTCATATGTCGGGACCGACTTTGTCGAGACCCCTCGTATTGGTCTTCTAAGCCTCTTTTTGGGCCCAGTGGGCCTACTTCACCGTTTAGTCGTCGTTAATGGGCCTAACGGCTATATCGAAACCCATCAGGTCCCTCAAACATTTTATTTTAAATTTTTTTAAATGTTATAATAATATTATGTTACATAATTTAAAATTTTTTTTCTAATAAGACTCTCCTCTTGTATTATCATTGGAGTCGGATCGATCATGCTCTTGTATCATCTTCGGAGTTAGCCTTATCATGGTCTTTTATCATCCAAACGACGAAAACTCGCACGCGCGTAGCGTGGGCATATATCTAGTAATAATAATAATAATAATAATAATAATAATAATAATAATAAATTTTCTACATAAAATTTGATCCAATTATAAATCGCTACCCAAATTTTATATCTTTTAAAAATTAGTTACTTGAACTTTCAATTTTCGAGCAAATTATTACATTCGTTATAATGTTTGTCAAAATGGCCAAAAATGAAGCAAGTTCTTCCCAAGTAAGGTATTTTTATGTGTACCTAGGATGGACTCACGGAAAATTAAAAGCACTGTAACAAAATGCATTTATCTAAACGCTCATTTGAAGCGTAGCATTAAAATTATGTGGATGTCCAATTGAGTGTATAATGAGCGTAGCGTTGGAATTATGTGGATGTCCAATTGAGTGTATATTTAAATGTATTTTGTTGGAAAATAATAGCACTTAAAAGGAGAATTCTAAAGGAGAATTTTCTGGATAATATGAACGAAGAATTTTTAAACCGACTCCCGTGCTGATCACGATCTCCTTAAGACAATTTCGCCCCCTCACCGACTCATCGGTTGTGCTAGAGGATAAACATGGGCGATTGTCTCCCAGGATAAAACAACATTCCAGTGCGAGCTAGCACGAAGCCCCACCAGTCGAACAGAACATTGCCTGAACTCCACCAGGAACAGGAATTGCGGTCGAAACGACCTAGAAAGATGACAATCATCTCGAATATGAAGGAGGGGAATGACTATTCTAATTCTCAATATTAGTATATCAAAACAATAGAGAAAACTCTCTATTTATAGGGAGGTGGAAGCAGTGTATTAATGACGCGTTAATAAATAAAAATTAAATGTCCCTATTAATGACGCCGTTATGGATCATTAATTCGTCAAATTCAACGAAGCTGGACGAAGACGGGACAACTCTGGCCGGGTGTACTAAGAACTAAAATTTCTCATTCACCCGATCAGAAAAAAAAGTCAAGCCAATAATACATTTTTTCCAACAATCCCCCACATGAATGGAAATTCAGAGAGTACCTAGACGAACTTCTAGACTCAAGAATAGTGGAGCTCAACGGTCAATACCTGCAAAGAATAGGTAGGGGTAACCCCTTTGAACCTATCCCTTGTGAGATCATGCCTTCTCTACTGACTGGTCGGTAGACGCGATGTCCTTGAACCGACTGTCGTTGGTGTAAATGACGACATAACCCACACAGATACCTTCCTAGCCTTGGTTCTGTTCTCGCCCTGTGATCCGGTAAGGCCATGGAACACGCGCCTGGTTCTGCAAGCGTTTCTAAGAATTGCGCCCTCAACAATTCCTTTCGAAGCGGCCCCACTTCTCACTCGCATAGGTGATTCTATGTCTCACGAGCATCATCACGACTCTGAGCTCTCCTTACGAATCATTAAAAGCTTTGCTTAATATGTGATCTCAAATAAGTAATTCGCATTATAATGTGCGGTTTAACTGATACTTGAGGATCATCTAACGCAAAAGCTTAACCTCATCTCCATCACTGTTTCTCATCATAGGAATGGATCCGAGGGTAAAGACCCCCACAGTGATCACACTCACTCTTGTGATTAGGTTGTCCCATTGAACCAAGTTCTTGGGATCTCCAGTCATCATGGTTGGGTTTTCCTTCTCAAGAGTGTTTCCTCCATGGGCATAAGTCACATTCCCTTCGATGATTTATCAACTCGCTCTCTTTAACCTTTAAAGGTTAGCGGATCCGCATTTATTTTATAATACGTCATCATTGGACTTAGCAAAGTCACTGATAAAATTCAATTGAGAGCAGTTGTTAAGCCGTGTATTTTATCCCGTTTGACTACATAAATTTATACTTACACGCTTTTATGAGACACTCTCATATTCATTTGTAAATGCAAAGGTTTTATACCTTGCACAATTTATGAAGAGTTCTCAAATATTATTCGGGGTACCTTAATAAATGAATCTGCTATTTAAAGCTACCCCCCACATTGACCGTGGCTCCAAAACAAACATGGCCTCAACCACATTATTTTAATTTCTTCCATAAAATTTTAACGTGTTAACACACGAGTTGGGTATGAAGTTATTACAAACTCTCAATCACCACAACATTGATCCTTGGATCATTATTTTATTAAACATAGGTCCTCGGACCTTCATTTATCATCATTGGTCATTAGACCATCGGGGTCTTCAGACCGTCATCTCATCAAATATTAGTCCTCAGACTATCATTTCATCAAATATTAGTCCTCAGACTATCATTTCCTCAATATTGGTCCTCAGACCCATTTTATCAAAATTAGTCCTAAGACCCATGGTCATAAGACCGTCATGTGATCAATACTAGTCATTAGACAGTCATGGTCCTCATACCGGTATGGTTTTCAGACCGTCATGGTCATCAAACCGGCATTTAATCAACATTGGTCCTCATTGCATGTCATAGTCATTTCAAATGACTTTCTCCATTATCGTCCTCCATATTTTCCGAGACATTCGGCTATGGTGGTTTAGCTTCAACACTTCATCATCCAAACACCACCGTGTCGTGCCGCTCATACGGACATCATTATACATGCAAAACACAAAACGCAATACATGCAGCACATTAGTTTCAAACAACTAATGATCGAAGGACTAAATTATACTTATTCTTATCGATCAGGACCAAAAGCGACTTTAAAAAAATATACGGACCAGATTAGTGTAACCTTATTAATTCAGACCCTAAATTGAAGCACATGGAACATGCTCCAAATAAATAGCAGGAAATTAAAGAACAGTGGGTTGCGCAAGAATCGATCAAACAATGTTGCACACGTAATCACGCTTTAGTTCATCCTGCCATCCATCCTATGAGTTTCCAATCAACCAACGCACCAAGCCAATCCGAAATTCTAAAAATGGCATGTAGCAGTTTCGGTCGCGTTTAAACACTTAGTCACACCAATGACAAAGGCCGACCTGCAAACTTGTCAACCAATCGGTTACCTGCCTTAACTCTTGAATCCACAATATTCAATTAGCATCTCCATCCAACCAGCTTGTTTATCCACTAAACTGCATTCGGTTATGTTAGATATAAATGGCAGAAACCCATCAGCGTGCTGGAACGGAACCGACCCCACAACCTGAGGTTTCACAGTGATGTCAAGTCCACCCTAAAGACCACTAGACCAATGCGTTAACTTTTACTTAGTTGACAGTAAATAATTATCAAACAAAATTAACTGACACAAATAAATTCCATCGAATTGGTGACCTTTGATATTTCGATGGAATTTCATCTTCTCTACCCGACAAGCAGTCCCAGCAAAGAAGTTTGAACCTCCAATTAAGCATTATAAGCTTCCTCTGAGACGCACCCATAGCCTTAAATCATGAATCAACTTCTCCCGAATCCAGATCGTCTCTAAACATCGACTACTGAAATACCAAACCCGATCTGACAACTTCATCATCTTTATTGAATCTGGAGAAGAAGCTCCAACCACTGAGGAGCGAATACCTCCACGCTATGGCAAACTCCTTCGTTTGGTCCTTGAAGCGCTCCGGCTCCTCCTCCCTCGAGTCCTCACTTGCCGACACGAATTCCTTCCTTCAAATCCCGTCATTCAATCCATCGACAAAGCGAAGACTAGCACAACCGATGAGTCGGTGAGGGGGCGAAATTGTCTTAAGGAGACCGTGATCAGCACGGGAGTCGGTTTAAAAATTCTTCGTTCATATTATCCAGAAAATTCTCCTTTAGAATTCTCCTTTTAAGTGCTATTATTTTCCAACATATTTAAATATTCAAGTTCATCTCGAGTACAAATAGAGTGAATTCATGTGGCTGGAACATGCTCATTTTATGTCCAATTCGACAAAATTGTAATGCATGTCACAACTTATTTAAAATTTAGAAGTTAATGTAGCTAATTTTAAAATATTAAGGTTAGGTTTTCTATTTAAATTTTCACCAAAAGTGAGGTAGTACCAGAGTGTAATCTTGAATATGGGCCGGTGGTTAATTCGTCTAAATAAACAGAATGAGATTATAACCATGTAATATGTGTACTGTTTCAGCGTTTTTTTTTAATCGAACGTCTAAGATTAAAAATTTTCTGCAGCCATAAGTAAGTGATAATTTTTCTTAGTGTCAAACTAACTTGTTACGAGTGTTGCATTCCTAGTAGCTTCATAAGACACCCCGCTAGAAAAAAAAAATGAATGTTACTAGAGATACGCTTTGACAACAATATTGAAATTTAACGACTGAAAAAGTATGAGTAAGACAGTAGCAACGTGCAATTACACATTGAAATTTCAACGTGGAAATTTATGATGCGAAACTGTGACTTTTCTTGTATTAAAATCGACATGTTGACTACATCGACTAATGAGATCGTGCCACATTATAAATTAAAATTAACCCTAAAATTCGACAATTAAATTAATTAACCAAAATCGAATTTCTTGAAATTTTAATTAATTGATAGATTATTCATATTTTACAACATAAATTATTTATAATTTATAATAATCATAATAAATTACAAACTCATTTACATTCTCAAATATATACATATACAATTAAATATATAATATTCATATTCCATAAATTAAACCATTCACATTCCATTACAATAATAACAATACACTATATATACTACACTATAATATGTACTTCTCTAAACCAAAAACACTACTAAAATAGCTAAAATCACTATCTTGAAACACAAACTCGAATAAACTCCATCTTACAAATACATTGTCAAACGAACTACTGACAACTAATGTTGTTGTAACAGTAAAAATTGATTCTATAAGTGCTTTTGCACTGGGGGATGGTAAGTGACTAAATAGTAATGTGAATTATACACTGCAAAAAGTTTATGCCAACTATTATTGCTCGACTATACGAGGACAACGGTAAGAACTCAACACATATATAGCATAAAACTTTTCGAATAATCATTTGTTTCGAATCTTATTATATTAATACCAACAGTTATTATTATTACTTTGCAAATTTTTATTTTTTTTTTACTACGCTGCAAAATATATAAAAAAGTCATCCGATGCAGTGCGCGAACCTGCAATACTACGGACTACGGTAACCCATAGGGAAAGGTTTACCAAAGAAAACCCCTAGGGAAACCTCTTCTTCCCAAGCATATTTTTTCTTACTTTTGGATAAAATATCTACAGAATTCAACTGACCCAAGATATTTGGACCTTTGGTCGAAATCCAAGTTTTTATCTTTAATAGAAGGAAAAAAAAAAAAAAAATACATAGCACTGCTGTCAATATATATCACATTTTACCAAAAATAAATAAATATATATCACAGATCGTTTGTCACATTTATCTCTCTGTGTCCAAATATTCAAAAAAAAAAAATCTCACTTGTATTTTTTATTCATGTTAAAATTGATTATGATTGTGTAGTAAAATATTTGGTGATGTTGCAGTAATGTATAAAATTGATTATGATTGTGTAGTAAAACATTTGGTGATGTTGCAGAAAAGTATAAAATTTCATCCATCAAAAAAGAAAACCATAATTTTTTTTTTATAGATTGAAGCAAAACCATATATGTGTATATACTTTTCATTATGGTAACAGGTATATGTGGTATTTAAAATGGAAGAAACTACTACAAATGAAATACAAATACTTGAGTGCTAAGTCATACAGATCCACCAAAAGAATGTCGGGCAAAAGATCATCAAAACCCAAGTAGGCGGTTTTGGCGTTTACTTACACCGACTCACTCCTTCCTATCCTCTCTCTTCAAAATATCTACTTTTTTTTTTTGTAACTAAAATATCTACCCTATTCTCCTTTTGTTCTTAACTAATTAATAATAACTTCTCATCTTATTAATTTTATTTATAGTTCTTATAATTTTTTTTTTATAGTTCTTATATTTTGATGCTGATGATTTAGCTTGGATAGATTTTACAGTTTAAGAAATCGAGAACTCCCTACTATTTTGCTAACCATTTTGAACCGTAAATCTAAAGTTTTTTTTTTTTTTTTGGCAAAACGTAAATCTAATTTATCTAAAGTTTAAAAAGCAAAGAAAACTTTAAAAGTTAAATAATATTATATAATTTATTATTAATATAAATATAATTGCTCACTTTATCTATTTGAATAAGGGTTCGACTAAAATAAACTCGAGTTTATTTCAACTTGATTTTTCAGCCGTTAGATTATGTATGTGTAAAAAACATTTTTTATCTCTCCTCAATTATGGTTGATTCTCTCTCATAATTTAACGGCTGAGAAATCAAATTTAAATAAACTAGACAGCATTTTAACCAGCCCAATGAATAATTGTAACGTTCGTCTTTGTTAATACTCTCAAGAATGTTTTCCATTTTGCTCTATGTGAATATCCAATTAAAACCGAATCATTATTAAATATATTTTTAACAGGTTTACTATTTTAACAAATAAATTAATAATGAGTGATGTTACAAAGTGAAAATTAATATGAAATTTCCATAGAAAGTGGAATGGATCCACAATATTTTTTTACATTTACACTATATTAACTTTATCTCTCTTACTTTCACAGCAATTTTCACAACAAATGAAAAAACTTTGCTCACAAACATATATATATATATATATATATATATATATATATATATATATATATATATAGCGTGTAAAAAATAAAATAAAGATAGTAAAGAAATGCTACAAAAGACAGCGCAGAGTGTACAAAACATTTGAGGGCTGAATTGGGCAACTAGCAGACGGCCACGTGTCAAGCGAGTGAAGCATTTCAGCCTTCAGGATACTGGAATGGGGCCTACTCATACCATCGAACGGACTCCCTTGACTCTTCTTCTTCTTCATCTCTCTCACCTTTGATTTTAATTTCCAATCCAAATTAAATCGCCTACTTCCCTCTCGAGGCAAAACCACCTCAGCAGTTTCTTTTTCTACTTGTACTTGTACTCCCTCCGGCAAGGCCACGGCGGCGCAATGGGGAGGGGAAAGGTGCAGTTGAAGCGAATCGAGGATAACAATAGCAGGCAGGTCACCTTCACCAAACGCCGTAACGGCCTCATCAAGAAGGCCAAGGAGCTCGCCGTCCTCTGCGACGTCGATCTCGCGCTCCTCATTTTCTCCGCCAAGGGCCGTCTCTCCGAGTTCTCCAGCGGCGACAGGTTTTCATTTCATTTCACTTCCTTACTTAATTGGATCTCTATTTGCTTTCGATAAACCCTAGGCTAGGCCGATTTTGACAAAATATCTATCTGATAACAAAATTGCGGTTTGATCCGGATATCCTCCAGACCCTAACAAGTGGCGCTGACGCGGCCTCTAATAACCCTATATTTTATTATTATTGCCTTACTTGGTTAATTAATATTATTATTAACAAATTTTGGAAGCCGACATCTGCTATTATATGTCAGTTTCTTTCTATATTTTGCAAATCTGCACATTCTAGTGTTTTGCCATTTATGGATACATATATATGTTTCGGTTATTTATTATTATTATCTTATCTGATGAATTTTATTCATATATTATATGTCGGTTTTCAGTATCTGTTAGCAACTTCTTTGTATCTTCAAAGAGTCGTAAGTATTGCATGAAACAAATGATTTTATTGCACTTCAAAAAGTCAAACCCTATTTTCTAGCGGTGCTAGCTAGACTACGTGCATCCTTTCATATGGATACTCAGTTTATATGTTTATAATATAATATAATATTTAGACATTTGCATGAGGAAAAGGCGATATATAAGAGGAGAAACCAACACATTACAAGTCTCTTTTTTGAGTCTTGTCTTACCCAATCCAAAGAAAGCAAATCATCATCTTACTGACTACGTACCTACTATTCAAATATATAATAATTAAGGACGAAGCATTTCAAGATCCACCCTCTCAAACTTATGATTAACCACAAATGACTTGATCATCAATTCTGAGATAATCCTATTAATATATATCATTATATAGTCATGTAAATATTGTTGTTCTATATATACACACACTTTTCTGATATCATGAACGAACACTTTTCAGTCTCAGTATGATTAAACCTATCATCGTTACTTGAATCTAAAAAAGAGGAATTCTGATTAAACTTGAATAGTACATCTTTTGTTTTGTTTATATATGAAATCCAAACTATTTTTCTATTAGTTTTTTCAAAGATGCTCCCTAATCACCTGAGACATGGCGAGCTGGGGTTTTCGCCTCTAACCTGATTGAGACGAAGACATATAGCTAGGTGCAATGACGTGCGCGCCTCTTATTGAGGCTCGAGTATTTAATTAATTAAAAAAAATATTTTTATGTTCTACTCGTTACTTTTAGGATTAAAAATTGAAATGCAAACACCCCTTTCTTTTAGAATCTCTTTAGATCTCTCTTCTCCTTTCGTCTCTTCTCTTTTCATCTCTTTCTCTCAAAGAAACCTAAGGCTGACTTCTTCAAGCCATCATTCTCAGTTCATCTCCTATCATGTCTACTTCATTGCGTTGAGCAAATTGTCTACTTCATTGCGTTAGTCAAATTTCTCTTTTCTATTATCTATAGTTATTTTTAATAGTATAAAACTATAACTAAGTAAGTCCGCCTATTTTAATCATGTGTTCACATCGCGTGTGCCCCAAACTTGAGGTGATATTCAGCCTCGTCGTCTTAGTGCGCCTTAGACCTTTGACAACATTGCTTTCTATTTGGTGTGTCCTAGTTCAGAATCTTTACCCTGTTAGGTGGCGCGGAACTTTAATGGTCCTATATTCTTTTAGATACCTAGAGTTCACACGACCAATTATTATCTCTCATTAGAAGAGTCTTTTTCTGAAAAGTCGAACCATGATTTCGCGATTGGTTTGAAAACATTTGGTTGCGTACCAACACCGAGCAAGTGTCCCCGCTATTCCACACAACTTTACTGAGCTGGTTACCTTTATCTATCTAGGCACAAAAATGAGAAATTTTTGTTGTATTTGAGTAGTATCTCTCTTAGTTATGTGAAATCCATATCACTTCTTTCTATTCAATGTGAGACAAACTAGGGTGTCACAATTAAGCATATCAAATCAAAAGGAGTGATTCGAATCTCATATTAGTACAAGATGCACTAGTGAAATCCAACATGAATTTTTCATTCCCATGCTCAATCAATTAAAGATAACAGACTTGGTCAAACCATATTGGCTAGGGAAGACTGTTGATAAGACTTGGAACTAGTGGTGTCTATGGGGCAGGACGATGCCATTTTGATTAATTTCGGGGCAACTCTTATCCCGTTGCCATCCCATCTATCTCGTGGGACGGAGCCCCGCAGGAAGGGATATAGTCAATCATCATCCTAAACACTAATCCTTAAATGCAACCATATACAAATTATCAAACTAATCATAATCTCTGTTGCTTGATGATAGTGTTATATTACACCTATAGTATACAAATTGGGCCCAATCGGGACCGCGGTTGTGGTCGCCGGAGTTGGGTGGTGACGTCGGAGTCGGGTTGTGGTCGCCCGAGCTGGGTGGCGGTCGCCGGAGCTGTGACTGGTGGTCGCCGGAGTTGGGTGGTGGTCTTAAGGGCATTTTCGTCTTTTCATTCAAGCATGTGAGATGCAAGAATGATATTTTTGGAATTTAATTTTATTTCTGGTCACATGCCATGCACATGACCAACTTCCGCCAGTTTTAACGGAAAAAACTAACGGAGACCTCTATTATCTACAAGTCGAAACTTCAGACCTCTATTATAACCATTTCAATCTTCAGACCTCTCAAATTCATAAGGGCCAATATTCAGACCTCTCACAGGTTATTGACCCTAATATATAAGATACACACGCGGGACAGGACGGGTTCGCGTTGCGACTCCAAATCCGGACCTATTACATATCATGTGGATTCGTGAGCCAAAATAGGGGCGACCCCCGTAACCATTTAACACTCCTACTTAGAACGATAAAAATGGTATCAACACAGACCCGAACAGTAATCAGGCTTACTTCCTTTAAAAGGTTCTATCGGCGAGCAATAATGCCGTTAATCACGTGGAACTCGAGGGATATTTGATGGGATAAGGCAAAGGTTCTGAGGCCATGTGTTACAAACCAAATGGAAGAGCTCAACCAATTAACTAGTCTATTAGGTGGGAGGACTAATTTAACTTATATATAGCACACCAGTGGATATCCATCTGATGTGGGATATGCATGACAATCGTTCCCCCTTAAGGAGACTGACGTCTTCGTTGGTCAAGGTCACGTTAGTCATGGTTGGCTTTCTTCTAGGCCACCACTCCGTGAGGCTCCACTACGAGCCATTTTTGGTCACGACCACATTGGTCAAGGCTGACTTTTCCAGGCCTACACTCCGTGGACCAGCACCCCAATGTCTGACTCTGATACCAATTGCTAGACACCAAATTCAATAAACTAGTCTATTAGGTGAAATGACCCATTTGGCAATATATCCAGCCAATGTGGAATAGGCGGTAACACCATGACGAATATGTTGCACCTCTTTAGAAAGATCGATTGTGATGATCCTCACTTGTACTACACTAGTGAGATAGAAGAAAGTGATTCAATATAACTATAATAATAATTACTATAATATATAAGTGAGACTGTAATACTCTGTTTAAACATAAATACCATTTTTCCTGAACAAAAACAATCTCAATCAAGTGATTCAATATAATTATAATAATAATTATAATTACTATAATATATAAGTGAGACTGTAATACTCTGTTTAAACATAAATACCACTTTTCTTGTACAAAAACAAGCTCAATCAAACTGAGTTGAGCTTATAAAAATAGTCACTTGGACTTGCTGCATTAAAAGTTCTGTGTACACCTCAGCTATTTTTTATTTTTAAAAATAGTCCCACGGACCGCATGCACATTATTTTGCTCTTGATGTTTGTAGTAATAAATATTCACTCACATCTACCGAATCTTATGTTGTTGATCCAATAGACCAACCCTTTTGGTACTAACGGTTGGTTTGCCCATTATTGTTGATACAGGACCCGAAAAGTGTTTTCTCTTCAGTGGAGCAAATGACATTGCCATGCTTCACTTGTTATTTGACATTAATTTATTGCTTCACTCTGTTGGTATGCTTTAAATACTATTTATCATGTATATCAACTTGCAAGGATACCTAGATTATTATAGATTTTATTTCACAAACTAGGTTGGTATTTGAATTTTCCATGTCATCTGCCACTAAATAAATTTGGAAGATATGTGTTATTATAAATAAATCATGAGGTCAACCATACGGTTCTTAAATGAGTTTTTGCTACTTGGACAACAGTTTTATCATTACGTTCATCATCCTGTTTTATCTTCCTCTAATTGGTGCATCTTTGCCTACAAAAGAAACAACTATTCGTATTGCAGTAGAATAAAGAAATTGGAGGATCGTGTAGATATACTATTCACAATCACTAGTCACTGCGATTACTCGATCAAAGCTAAGATGGAGAAACTCTCCGTAGGTGGAATACGTTTTATTTATCAGATCAGCACATTATAAGAAAATGGGGGCAACTAAATTATTATCATGCTAAATATTGATTTGCATTGCGCAAAGTTTCACTTATATAAGAATTTGAATTATTACAATTATAATAACTTAGGTTATAGCGGAAACTCTTTTTTTTTAGATAATAAAAGTTATTCAGTGCCTCAATTATATATCATGCGTTCTTTTGGTGGCTTGCACTTGCTACATTTAGTCCTTCACTTATCCGAAGTCTTTATTATAGTAAAACAAGATTCACCTAGTTAGAGTGCTCGTATTGGTCTGAGTTTGTGCCGACCTTGTTTAATCTTACAGACTAATTCAAGTACGAGTTGAAGTCATAATAAACCCCCCAACTAGGCTAGTCTACCTAAGGACTCGTTCTGACCCGATCTCGTGTTTGACAGAATCTCCCAAACCGAGTGACCATGCTGATATAAGCTGGGCTAGAGCAAGCATCCACTTAATATATTTTAAAAATGGGTTGGTTGAATGTGAAAATTTACTCATTAAAATTTAATAAGGAAATGAAGTGGAATTGGATTCGGTTGGAAGTTACCAATAAAATCGTAATCATTATAGAATAAATATAAATATATATAAATATATATTAAAAAATATATTTTATTATATGCTGATTAAATTATATTAAAAATAAATATATTTTTATATTATGTTTACTTTATTATATTGTTATTCCATTTAGTTTTGTATCTATATATATACTCAACCCTAAAAATAAGATAATATAATTTTCGTTCTATATGGTATCAAAATATTTTCTAGCTTTAATGAGTATATAATTTCCAAGCCGCCGCCAACCCTAGACGCCGTCCAGAGGCCATCTGCAATGTCGTCTGTTGGTTAAGCCCGTCGAGGTTCGTCTGTAGAGTGCGCCTTCGAGGTCTTGATCCGTGAATGTGCTCTCCTTCTCCTTGTGCTCTCGTAGACCTGCAAAAAGGATTGCGCCGGAGGGGGTGATTTCCGGCGAATCCTCTCCGATGCCTAAGTAAGAGCTCGGTTTCTAGAGAGATAAAGTAGAGAGAGGTCAGAGCGTTCGGGATTCACTTACCTAATGAAGGATATGAGGGGGTATTCGTAGAGTTTTGGGATTTGGCCACATGGAGCCCACCGAAATGAGGTGAGGTCCGCGAAATATTCCCTTTAGGATAGGAGAAAGGGTGTGCCCTGTATAAATCAGGTGTATGGATTTCCGGGGGTTTCTTGGGATTACCCGGCTTTAAGGGGTCGACCACTGGGGTGTGTCGGCCCTTATTTCGCCGGACTAGTCCAGTGCCTTGGGCCGGACTAGTCCAGTCTTGACTGGAATGGTTTGAATGTGGTTTTTGAGGGCGTTTACGTGTCTGGGTGTCCGCCTTGGTTTATAGCAGTGTTTTAAATGTGGGTGAGCCCCAATAAGTTCTAACTGGGTGTATATCCATCACCGTCAGCTATGCAGCTGTCATGCTGGTCGTTATTGCTCCATCCTGATCTTAATTTTTATTTTTTATTTTTTTTTTCTAATATAAAACATTAAATCCTTGCTTCCGTCTTGACAAGTTCAGCGCCGCCACCGAACCATGACCCCTATTATTGTCATGTCCGCTTCTGTTCTTCTCCGCCATTGCCAAGTGGACCTCTCTGATTTCCTCCGTTGTTGGCTGGACCTCTTTGGGCTTCCGTCGTTGCTGACTGAAACTCTGTAGGCTTGAGTCGTTGCCAACTAGACCTCTATAGGCTTGCGTCTTTGCCGACTGAACCTCTTCGAGCGTCCACCGTTTCTGACTTTTTCTCCAGGCTCCAGCCCGTGCCGACTAGACATCTCAGGGCTTTCGCAGATGGACATCTCCGGATTCCACCGCTGCCGAGTGGATCCCTCCGGATATACGTTATTGACACTGGACTATTGGAAATTCATTGATATTCTTCGTATCAAGATCGGTGTTTCTACCAGAACGCCGTCTTGTGGAGGCATATTATCTGCTATATATATATATATATATATATATATAAGAGAAGTAATATTATACTCATGCTACTATATATTTAGTGACTTGATTTTTTTTCGACATTTAAACTCAGAATTGTTTGTTGCACTATATTTCAAAATAACAAAGCATTGGACCCTGAAACAAATGGGGACCCTGAAACTCTAGAATTAATTTTAAAGTTCGGAATTTCAAATTCGCCCATGTTATACTATTTAACTTAACCAAGCAAAAATGTAATTGTTTAGATTAAACTTGCATGGCATTAGCCAACTCAGATGTTCAATATTAGCAATTGTATTGTGGGACAAAATAGTACATAGTACCACATTTAGTTGCACTAATACTATATACTTAATAGTTCTTTTCTAACCTATAAGACATCATACCATCCATGGTTTTGGTCAAAATGAAACCTCACTTTTGATTGTCTGCTGATTTATAAGTTCCCAATAGTATTCCTAGTATAAGCAACCTCTAATCTTGGATTTGTTTTGTGCTTTCTTGTATAGAACATTTTGGTTTAGCAACTTTGTCAACTTTACTGACCTTATTTATTTATAAATTGAACCACATGCAGTCGTGAAATTTAGACATTTGTTATAGGATTCACATTAAGATTGATTAAGTTATAGACAATGAATCGGTTCTTTAATTAAAAGAAATGTAGATTTGCAGTATGTTTTTCTTTAAAAGTATATCTAGAACTTTATAAATAATTATAGTTATAATACATATATATATATACACTAAAAGATGAGAACAAAAATGGGGCATATTATCCACTATTTCATGATCCTGGTCAGCTGAATATGTATTTTGACCTGAGTTCTTCAATACATTGGCCTGTTTCCTCATAGAATTCTTACAAGTGATCATTGTCCTAGTTTTGTTGTAAGAGTGTTTGGTGTATATGGGGAATAATGTGCATTTAGCAATAGCCCCACATTTTTGCATTTGTGCATAACAAATGCAAGGTTGGCCCTAATGAATTCCTAGGCATTCCCACTACTAGATTCCCTATATGTATATAACAAAAATATTTAACAACTAATGCTAAATATTCTTGGCCAAAAAAATGCTAAATATTTTGGTACTTGTTTTCTCAAATACTAGATTACCACCCTCTAAATATATTATTACCTCACATAATGAACAATGTGCTCTATTTCATTTTCTTGGCCATATATTTGGTTTCACATACCCTATCATCCTTGTGAGGTTTTAAATGACAACATTGTTTACCTTTATATGCCATGCTCTCACTGATATGTAAGATTACAATATGTCTTGAATATGTGAGCAAACCCCAATGGTGAGGCTGCTAATAAACCCCACCCCAAAGTATCTTAATATATATTGGGTTACATTATAGGTTGCCCACAAGAACTAGCTCTTGTCTAGAGCCTCAATACATATTGACCTCCTCACTCCACTCTATAAAGATACTCAAAACTAGTTAAATCCATCAACCTGGGACCTTCCTTTTCTTGTCAAGTGTCAAATCATATAGTTTGATGAGAGTGAAAATGCCTAAATCTATTTAATAAAGAATCCACCTTGAGCCTTAAACTAGTTGAGCCAAAGATCATAAGGGTCAAATGCTTAGATCTATTAAATGTGACAATTGCACTCTTTCTGGACTACACATTTCAATTAGAGCATCCACAATGGTTTTACGTAGCATTATATAAGTGTGGGCTCATAATGTTTTTTTTTATGTAATGTATGAAATTAAAGTAACTACAATATTCTTACCTCGGTAAAGAGTTGAAAGGGCCAAGGGGATGAATGGCTTCTTATGTAGTGGTCAGCAGAATGCCCCCCTTGGCCGGAGCACCCTTTACGGAGAAGGGCGTTAGCTTCAATAAAGGCATAAGGTATGCTCTTGCCCGCCCTGAGGTACTCGACCCAAAAACCGTAATTCGGTATGACCTAAAAATACATTTAACCAAATATTTATGTGAAATACTAAAATGGAAGAGAAGAGACCTATAAATCTGTTGAAATAAAGATTAAATCACACATTTACCTAACACCTTAAGGTTTTAGGACAGTTGGTCAAGTGATTAGTTTTAACTTTCACATGGTATCAGAGCGCGTAGGTTTGAGTCTCCGCAGCGCCAAGTTAAACCCCAATTTCATCATGTTTGCGATATGGTCAAGCAAACACGTGACGGGCTTTCTAAAATCTATCAGCCCACACGACAAATAAGTTTCACGTGATAGGCTTTCAAAAATTTCAAGTGATTAGTCTTTAACTTTCACAAAATTTTTGTTTGTCAGGGATGAAGCCCCTAAGTAACTCCTCCTAAACGTCAAGAAACTGCGTTTTTTTAACCTAAAAATATATTTTCATCTCCTGGATTTTGAGATATACTTGTTTGATTTGTTTTGCTACCAGACATTGAGGAGCACCATAGGAAGTATTATTTTACAGTGACACAGCAAACTGATGGCATTCATTTCATTTGGTAGTGAAGTCATTTTAGACTAAACACTACAACAGCTTGAACTTGTAGAGAAATGACAAGGAGCAAACCCAGATATCCTTGGGTAACCTTGATGATTTCATTACACTTGGGAGTGGCATGAGATGTCATATATATGTATATGCTAGAAAATGTGATCTTCTTGTAGTTTGCAGTGTGTACTGATAAAATTGTTTGTTGGTTGCTGCTTAATGCTGATGCACAAATTGCCTTAGATTTTCAACCTTGGTTCTTTCTAGATCTTCTTAGCTTTTATTAAGTCTCTTTGTGGGACTTTCTGTTGTTTTCCAGAATCAGTAGTCACTGTTGTAGTTGGAATGATCTCCGTCGTTTGTTTGATGCTCTGCTTATGTTGTATTTCTGCATGTTGCTTAAGCTTGATTGATATGTTCTCAAAATATGTGTTGGAGTGAAGCAGCAAGCAACAATTGAAAATTTGTTTATTTTTTCTTCTGCATCAGTATCCAGTTAGTGACAGTGTGTTTATTTGTTTGTGTATGGATGGATGGCAGTATGAAGAGCATAATTGAACGTTACCAACTCCGCATGGAAGAAGAAGATGCTGTGAGAAGGACCATCAACCAAGATGAGGTAACCAATATCCACCTCCATCTTCACTTCCATATCAAAGACCATTGGACATTAAAGATAATTTTGTCAAGGCAATTTTCCGAATCCCTTAAAAAGGATTCACATGTGTTTGTTAAGCATTCATTATTGAAAATCCTCTGCAAATACTACCATTTTGAAAAGTCGTCGATGAGTGTTTATTTAGAGCCATCTAGAGGTTGTGCAGCTTTATGATGAACATCTGTACTATACTGACCAGCTTTGGTTGCAACTATTGTTTTTCTATTTCGGAGACAGAATCCAACAACAGAATTATCGGATGGCCCTGTTCTAATAGAAATGGTCCAAAGGTACTGATTAACCTAGCTTGTAGTGGGAGCCGGGGCATATTCTGAGCCATATATATTGTGGATGGATGGATTGTGTTTACTTACTTAATTATTGTTATCTGTATGTATAATATTTAGGCAGCTTGAAGAGGAGAACATGGATAAACTGACTATAGCTGAGCTGATACAGCTAGAGCTGCAACTTGATGATATGCTGAGGCAAACCAGACAGAGAAAGGTCACTCACTCTCTACATTTTTGTATTATTACTACCTATTATGTATATATGATGATATGATGGATTGTTCTCCATCCATCCCCTGCCCAGAACATGAACATATTTGCATTTAGTCTTTTCAAGTAACTCACATGTTGAGTTGTGAGGAACTGGTACCCTACAATCTAACACAACATTTATTTACTTGTTGTACCGTCTTTTGTTTATTGTTGCAATCTAGTCACCGATTTTATCACCCTTGCTATTAGAAGTTAGTTAGTAGATAGATGTCAACAGTTATTTTGGTGTTATTTTTCTTTTGGGATATTAATTATCAATGTAGAAGTAAGATGTTGCTGACATAATTAATTATGTAGACACAAGTGATGTGCGAGGCACTGACGGGGTTTCAGGAACAGGTGAGTGTTATTACCCTGCTTCCTAATCCTGTATGTATGCATATGCATATATATATATATATATTGTAAAGGTTAGAATAATATACGAGTGAGTGAGTGGTTGTATTTGTTGATGGATGGATGAAATAAAACAGGAGAAGCAGCTGAGACTCGAAAATGAGCTCATGCAGGTGGAGATACAGGTACCTATTTCATCAGAGGACTCTTTTTTTTTTTTAGTATAGTTCAGGACAGGAAGATGTAATATGTGTTTTACTTTTTATAACTGTAGATGGCGGGTGCTCTGAATGAAGAAGAAGAAGGCTATGTTCCTGCAGAAGCATCCCCCAACGCCGACATGCCTCCTACTCACCAACCCACGCTTGCCTTCCTCTAAAAGACAACTAGTAGCTATGTACTACTATAATATATATATATATATATATATAAGCAAATTATTAATAATGATGATAATCTATCTATACACGTACGTACGTAAAGTAGCAGTACCATGGCTACTACTCTACTATTTGTATGTATGTATGGATGGCATCGCTCAAGGAGAAACACATGCCCTACCACCGAACCTACCTAGCTCTGTAATTTCTGCTTATGCTTATTGTGTGATGATGATTCCCCTTAATTACTACCTCCTCTTAATCACTCTAATAAGTAACTCTGCTTCTTTTTTCTTTTCCCTGTGGTTTATAGGTACGTGACATGGCAACCCCTATAAAAATCTTCGTAAGGTTAAATTTGCCATGATTATCCGGAACTTATGGTTAAATGATGAAATCTTGAACCTTGCACTATATGTGCAATAGTTCACAACTCTGTTTTTTTTTTTTTTTTTTTTTTTTTTTTCTCCAGAAAAAGGAATAAGCTAGTAGTAACAATCTTTGGTATCAATTCTATTATGTAATATTAAATTTGATGAGTTTTTCCGACTAGAGTTGATGAATTATATCGCATGCATTGGTTCTGTGAATGTAACACTACGAGCAGACTAATATAGTGAAAAGATTCGCATGTCGCCTCCTACTATATCTAATATGTTATGTAGTAGGTTAGATATGACCTAATAATTTAAGGTCACTGCATAACGCTACTTAATTAATTAAGCCATTTTCTCAGTTGAGTGAGCAGTCATGTTCTGTCATCTACCATGTTCTGCATGAGCAGTGAACCAAGGCCAGGCACATTTTCCTCTATGTAGCGTCTCAAAACAAATGGATCCCATACGCTCAGTAAAAAAAAAGGTACTTTTTTATGACAAAACTATTTGCAAGAAACCAAAATCATGAAACAAGACAATCGTAAGTGACAATATATTATATAGATTAGATGACGAGTAGTATTAATTATGATGAGACCGATTATATGATATGGGTTTGATATAACAACAGTAGAGACGTACCTTCGAAATCGTTCTTTGTTAGAGACTGCGTTTTTGAGGACTCACGCTTTGCATGGGAATGAGATTCGCGGCAGGCAATGTATGTACAAAGAAATTACAGAGAGACACTGAAACATGATATATATATATATATCAAGAGGCTGTGTAAGAGTGAAGGAATGAATTCCCCTACATGATGCAATAAAAATAATAATAATAATAATATTAATAAAAAAGAAGGAAGAGGCACACGAGGGAAAAATATTGAGCCGGCGCCACGTGGGGCAGCGTAGCAGGATGTTTTGGCGATCGCACCGATCACCGCTCTGGAGGTCGGCCGTATCAATCCTCCTCATCGGGGTAAAAATTGATAATAAAGCCTGGTCTGGTCTGGCGACACATTTCTTGTGTTGTTGTTGCCCAACCATTGGATTATTATTCATTGTCACTTGTTCTGCCGGATAATTAATTATTAATTACACTCCCTCCCACCCTTTGTTTTCTTGCCTCACCTCACTAGAATACTAGATTGGGTATGAATTAGGATCAATCAAATCAAATCTTCCAACTTATAAATATTTATTTTTATTTTTATTTTTATTATTATTATTATATGTAAATATATTATTTCGGTAATTTTGAATTCCAATTTTGAGATTTTCTTACAAGTATAAAGATTGCATCTGAGGTTTCCAGAATTGGTAATGGTCTTGTTAAATATAAATAAGGTGTGAATGTACAGGTACTTAATATTAGCGTTCGAATTCTTAGGAAAGTTGATTAAAGTATGTATGTTATTCTTTAAGGCATTTATAATGTTTGTCTTAGTATCAAACTTTTTTTTGTCTTATATGTGTATGTACTAATCTGTCACGTGCTTTCGAATTAGTCCATTAATAAGCAACAATATGAGAGTTAGGAGCGTAGCAGATCAAACTGATTCGGTCAATATTCAAATTCAATTTCAGTTCTAATTGGCTCAAACCGGCTCACGAACTTTATCGACTTATTACATATACAATAATATGTTGGACGAAATAAGCTCCAGTTCAATCAATCAAATTCCGACCCAATTACGGGCCTATAGTTTCACTTCAAATCTTATTATTTGAGCTTAGTCGAGGTGATATCAATCACAGTCAAGCAAGTTTAGAGTCAAGTTCAAGTCTGAAAATTCAAATTTGAAAGAGCTTGACTCAACTCGGCTCGACTTAATTACACATCTACATGAGGCACAGGTACTTTTTGCGTGTTTACGCCAAACCTGAAAGTTTCTTGAATCAGAAACCCTAAAGCGGAAATAAAATGACACAAACAATTAGGCCCACAGAGTATTCCTTCATTTGGATTCTTCTTCTTATTGTTGTTCCCCTGTCTGAATTGGTTACCCAAGCCAAGCATGCTACTTAGCTTATCGTGTTGTGCACTAGGTAGAGCTTTGGTGGAGACATTAGCAAGTTGGTCAATAGTCATGAGATACTTAAGCTACACAACTTTAGCAAGTAACTTAGACACACAATTTATATATATGCTTGATTTTTTTTTTTAAATGAAATGCATTTTTTTTTAACAGTTTGAATAGCAATATTACTGTCACGGTATAAAAAAAATGCATTTGTTTGTTTAAAATCCAACTCTCTTAACAAATTTCTTAACCATAATAACTCAGCCACGGTTTTACCTTTATTGATGTATTCAGTCTCAGCTGAAGATAACGAATTTGTTTCTTGTTTTTTAACCTTACAAGAAATCATTGATTTATTTAACTTGACACAATAGCATGTAATAGATCTTCTATTCAATATACAACCAACCCTAGTCAGAATCACAGAATTCATATATAAATCTTGCACTATTCCATATGATAAGCAAATCATCAACATAAATTAATAAACTCTTCATCTCATTTCCAGAAAACTTTGTAAACATGGAATAATCAAGTTCGGAATGTGAATAACCAGATTTAATCACGGTATCACATAGTTTCATATTCCATTGTCTAAATGCTTGCTTTAATCCATATAAGGATTGAGTAATTTACAAACTTTCCCCCTTGATTACCAAATCCTTGAGGAACTTGCATATAGACATCTTCATCGAGATCTCCTTCTTAATAAATATTAAAAACACCAATATGATAAAGGGGCCAAGCATGAATGTATGTCAAAGCTAAAATAGTACGAACAATTTGCATCTTTACAACATGGAAAAATGTCTCATAATAATGATGACATATTGTTGTCGATAACCTTTGGCGATCAACCGTGCTTACTGCTTTATAATGTTCTAAACTACCACCGGATTATATTTGAGCTTCTAAACTCATTTACACCCTAAGGCAGTCTTACTGGGGGAAGAGAAACAAAATTCCAAGTACCATTACCCTCAAGTGCCTCAACCTCTTTTTTCATTACATGAACCCAATTCTGATATAACTTCAAATAAGAAATATAATTGTTGATATGTGTTCTGAAACAACTACCAAATACATAATCATTAAGCTTCACATGTGGCTTAACCTGACATCGTGGTCTCATCAAACCATTTAAAGCCTCAGTTGAATCATCAGTAACAAGATGTCCATCAGAACCAAAAGGTAGGCCATCATGTGAATATAAAGAAATATCATTATAAGTAAATCTGCTTCGGTAATAGGAGAATCGATGTCATATAGAAATGACTTTGGACCACCAACACATTCTTATTTAGATCCCCAACATCAGTTTTTCTAAAATCCTTGGTTGAAGGGACCTTATCAAAATGTATCTCAGAAAGTATCAGAATATTCCCTTCATCATAGATGACATCTATGGGTGATTGGTTAGGAAAGATATGTAACAAATTAGACTTGTCAGTCTTGAAATGAAATGAAGTATCATCAAATATGACATCTCTACTCGTAAAAAAAATTCTTATTTGTGAAATCATAGAATTTTTAGCATTTTCGTGTTTCGGAATACCCAATAAAAACTCATGGAATAGCTAAATTCTTATTTGTGAGATCATAGAATTTTTAGCATTTTCGTGTTTCAGAATATCCAATAAAAAATCATGGAATAGCTGAGGCAAACTTGTCTGAAACAATAAATCATTTGCATAAGTCAAACACTAAAAAATCCTAAAATTTGGCACGTTCTCCTTTCAATATTTCTAGTGGATTAATACCATTCAAAACTTAGAGGGCATCAAGTTAATCAAGTAACAGATTGTAATAACACATTCCTCCCAAAAACTAAAACTATTGGGAAGATAACTCTGTAATTTTAAATAAAGCCATAACCACCTCTTCTATCTCTAAGAGGTGTTTATACTTTCGTTCAACCATATTATTCTGCTGAAGGGTATGAGAGCAATCTTACATAAAACACCTTTATTTTGAAATATCAGTTACTCATTACAAAATTCTCTACCATTAAACGTCCTAAAAATCTTGATGCTTCTTTGAAATGATTTTTAATCATAACAATAAAATTCTTTAAAATTTAGGAGACATCACACTTAAAATAGATAAGAAAAATCCAGTAAGCTCAGACTAATCTTCAGTCAAATGTAAGAAAAAATGTTTGTGTATGATATGGCCCACAATGTAAGCAAGGCCCATTGGATCAACTCTTTGGAAAAGTATTGTCTAAATCCATTGAAGCCCAAAAGACAGATGAGCATCATGAATCCTAATTCCTGTGTTGTAAGTAATTGTGGACAGTAAGTTGGTGCATGATTTTCTACGATACTTTCGTTTTTTTTATTAATAGGATGTACTTAGTTGTAATATAAATAAAATTTAAAAAAAAAAAATACGAAATATATAACTACACCTAATATTTGTATCATATTATTAATAATATTAATTTCTTTATGAAATAGGGAAATTGAAAAAAAAATTAGAAACATGGTGTTTGTGAAGCATAGTAGAAAAATCAGTGATTTATGAGACTTATAGTTTTGTTTCGAGTATCTGAATTTTGCAAGTTGTTTTTGAGTTTGACATAAGTTAGCAACAGATGCGATTATGAATTAGAGTGAATTTGTATGACACTGAAAACTAAATAATTTTTACCAAACTAATATTTATCATAAAGTAAAAACAGCCCAAATAGAAAACTAACACACAAAAAAGTACATATATGGATGAGAAATGTGTAATTAAGAAAATTTAGAAAACCAATTTTGTTTAAAGAGAAAATAAGGATTGTTTCTTGCATCATTGGGAGTGTAATTAAGGTGTCCAAAAATCCAATCCAATAAAATGCAAGGGAAGACGATATGATGTGATATTAGTAATAAATCATTAATTAATTATTCATTAAATTGGAATCAACAACAGCATCAGGGCATATTAATTCAGTTACACAAACTATAGGAATAAAAGGGAAAGGTGAGTGGTAGTAGGCTAGGCTAGCCAGCGTAGATGTGAAGATGGAGAGCGATGACGAAGATACAGTAGAGAGCGAAGAAGATGAGGGTATGGATGGCTACAGCCTTGCCGTTGGTCTTCAAGCTACCGAAATCCACGTGGTTGCGGTGGCCTGGAATTTGGAAAAGCAGCCCTGGCTGTAGCAGTATGAACAGTACCACTCCGATTATCACCGGTGCCCAATCCGCCATTACCTACCTGTAATTGCAGCTCCACCGATTTGAAATCACAAAATCTAGAAACTTACTTTGTAGAAGAAGAAGAGCTCACCCTCACCTGCCTGCCTCGCTGTAAGGAAAGAAAGAAAGAAAGAGAGAGATGCAGTGGCTTCCCTTCTGTAGGCCTCACTCTGCCTTTATCATCACCATCAAATAATTATATTCTGACTAACTTTTATATATAAAAATAAAATATTTCAAAAAATAAAGAGTTAGAAGGTTATTTATACTATACGATTTGACCAATTTTTTATTTTGATAGAAGATATTTGTTTTTGTATACTTGTAATATTTTACGTTTACTTATAAACTTTTGGTCAATCTGTTAATTGGCCGTTAGTTTTTACCGTTAAGTGATACGTGTAAGTAACGTGCAATGTCATATGCTTTTAATTTTGTTCAATTTAGTCTATTTTATATATCTCTAACTTTTTTTGTTGTTTAGTTCTAAATAACCCAAACCGAACCACTACGGCTAGCCGAAGGCTATGTCTATCGAGCCTAGTGTTTCGATTTGGATTCTTTAGGACTAAATTGAACAAAAATAATAGGGATGTAATAGATGGACTAAATTGAAAATAAAAAATATAGGGTAAGTCATTTGATTTGCACGAGACACTTAACAATAAAAACTAACAACCAACTAAATGATGGACACAAAGTTTACAAACTGCAAACTATGGTATTTAAAGTATACAAAAAGAATTATATTGTACCAAAAGTCAAAATCGGTCAAATATATAGTACCAAAAGATCATTTAACCTAAAAATAAATTTAAAATGCTCGATCTATATCGAGAGTTCTTTAATGAGTGTTGCTATTCAGTAACCGGAGCCATCTTAAATTCAATTGTTAAGGACTTTTTATTTACTTTTTAATCAAGCTACATTCTTTTCCTATATTATTATTTTTGCAGTCGATTGATTATGTAGGTTGTAATATTTTGAAGTCTAGCCTGAATTATGCTCTCATTATCGGATGAAAAATGTCAGCATTGCTTTGGCAAAAAAAAAAAAAAAAGGTCAGCAATGAGAAAATACAATATGAAAAATATTCAATATGTTTATTGAATATAAGCACTCACCATTGGAAAATGTTTTTTTTCCCCCAAAACCATTGTAAAATGTTGAGTATCTTTTAATCAGTGTCACATTTCTTTAAACCGATAATAATCGAATCTTCTCCCTCACTTAGAAGCAAACAAATGTGGATTGGTAATGGCGCCGAAGGGTCAAATTCACATTTATTGCACTTGCATTGAGGAAAAAGCTTTACTTATATTTTGGTCGGTTGAGTTCCTACTTAATTTGATATTATTTTGTGCACATTAATGGATATATGTGAATTATTACTAACTGACCGACTTGATAAAAGAGCTACTCGATTATGTATTAAATGGCACGAAGATGTGACCAACACTCGAGCTAGGTTTAATTTTCAAAACACAAGAAAGAAAAAGATAAACACACACCAAACACGCACCCATGTGACACTGTGAGGACCAAAAACACGATGGTTGGACCGTGCGAGCTAACCAAGCCCGCGCGGTTCAGGGGCTAAAGCGTGCGAGTTGTTCAGCTCGCCCTGTCCAAAGTGCTCGAGTGAACCATCCTAGTCCACCCGACCCCCGGTACTCCTAGTGGAACGTGCCTAATTCGGTGTACACATAACATACATATTTACATGGTGTTTAGGGGTGAGCTCCGGCCGGGACAGGTTGAACATATATGATTTGCAAGTCAGGGGCACATGCTGCTAATACATTTGTTGTAATATCACCCTTACGATTTCGATACCTAGGTCTTTCAGACAATGGCACCCTCAACTGGATATGGGTTCCATCAAGAGCCCCTAGACAATTCTATAAGTAAATGCAATATTGTTAAAAAAAAAACTGTTAATTTATAACATTTTTCAAATTTTTTATTTAAATTTATTTATGTACCTCAAAACAATTCCACTGCTCATCGTTGTTACCGCCTGTTATTGGCTCTGGTTTTTTGGTGAGATGACGGTGCAGACGTAATACACCCAATAAGACCTTATTGAAATACCGACTAATTGTTTCCCCTGACCTTCCAAAGTCGAATTTTAGGACTCGGTTCTTCTTATGATGAGTAAGTATAAACAATGTCATTGCAACTTGCTCATCAATATTAATATGCCTTGTTGCCTTAAGCCCTCCAATATCTCTCAACATTTCACAAAGTTTGAAAAAACAATGTCTATCCATTCTTGGTTGCTCCTTATATATAGTATCATTGCCATCAAGAAGCCTCATAATATACGATCTTTTTGAAAACTCATTTATTGAATAATGTGTGGGTGGAAGTTGGATGTCTCTTTGTCTAGAGTAACGTCGCAGTAAGACAATTACCGCCCATAATATAAACATAAATGTGCTCACAACAACTCTTCTTCTCTTAATTATTCCTTGGTAGACTAACATATTATCCATGACTGAAAATAATACAAATTAAAAAAGAAAAAATCAATTATATTCACAAACAATGTATATGAAATAATAGCAACAAGTTCTTGATACGAGAATAACAAGTTCCTGATATGAAACTCTATATTGATCAAAGTACAAACTTTTAATAAAGTGCGAATCAATCAATTATATCAAGACAATATAACACATATTTGAATCGGATACAATATCTAATTCTAACAAAAAGGGACTACACGTAGCAAACATGGTATAAAATTAGCAAGGCAAGCAACAAAATATAATAACAAAGGAGATGACATACCTTATGAGCAGGGTAAGCAGCAGCAAAGTATATGTTGAACAGCAGCAGTAAGCCACGCAGCAATCGAAAAGAGGTAGGCAATCGCACAGGAGGTATAGCTTGTGTGAGGGATTTTTATAATGGTAACATAATATTGATAATAGTTAAATTAGGTTCGTGTTAATATTGGATTTATTTATTTATTTATTTATTATATTGTACTTAAATTAGGTTAGCTAGGGTTAAAATTGGATGTTTTATTTTTATATTTAATTTTAGAAAAGTTGGAATGACTAATCCTAGGGGTTAGGTTAGGAATGGGTATTCCTTCAAAATTAGCAATAGGGAATCCTAATTCTACAATTAATCATCAACCAAACAACATCATAGGGAATAGTAATTACTTATTCCTATTCCATTGATGAACCAAACATAGCATTAGCGTTATTTTTAAGTTAATGTAATATAATCAACTTTGTGTGACCTTATTTGATTTTTTTAATTATTATAATAAATGCAATGACTTAATAACACATTTATTCCAAAAGCGATTTTAATTTAAAAATAATAATAATAGTAAAGTATAAAGTTTTACTTCTTCTAGCGTTAAATGAAAACATGTTTTTTTCTCAATTAAGTTAATTTAATTAATAATAAGACCAGTCTAGTCTGATCTAATATATAAAAAGTGATTTTCGATTAATTTTTGTATTTGTTGGCCAAAAATATATATTAATTTTTGTATTTATTGAAATTTAATACATTCAACTTTAAATTGACAATTTGGCCAAAAGAAAAAATTTAAATTAACAATTTAAAAAGATAAATAAATATATTTTACACTCCGCGCAAATCGCGAGTAAATTATCTACATTCTTACATAATTATTTATTATTTTTATTTTTAGATTAGTTTAATATTATGGTATACAACTTTGTTAATTATCTAATTTAGAGAAATTGTTACAGTTTTATTCAGATTAATTCATTCTTGGCCAAAAATAAATTCAGATAAATTCATTAATGTTTCGTTATAACATTAAAGTCTTCATTTTTTATAACTTATTATTAAAACTTACGCATTCTAAATTTTAAAATAAAATTGACTGTTTTCCTTAATTGTTGAACTATTTTAATTTTTAGTTTGCAAGGAAAATGAAAAAAAATAATAATGGTATCACCATCACAACCGTCCATCTTGAATCAACCATAAAAACCTAGAAGCTGTTTCTCTTTAAAATCAATTCCTGCGCCTCCAAGATTGTCAACACAGACTCCAACTCTCTTTTCTATTCTGCAATTCTACTCGCTCTCCGTCGTATTTCCCCGCTCGTCTCACCACCGCATCTCGCCCCCCGCTGAAGGGCTCCAGCTCCCTCCAGCAAAATCCTCCCACAAACATGGCCAAATTGGTCCCCGACTTGGAGTCCCGCTCTACAAGGCTAGGTCGTGGCGTGCTCTTCATCTCATCTGCTTCTCTATTTCGTTGGGAAGATTCCCCAAGGTATCTCTCACTCTGAGCTCTGCGCGTGCTAGAAGGTGTTCGTAGATCATATTTAAAGGTTAAGCTCCTTATGGTATCTGGTAATTTAATCTGAATCTGTAGATCTGGCTAAATTTTGCGAAGTTTTCTGTACTTTGAGCTGGATCTGTAGACCTGTCTATTTTTTGCGAAGTTTTCTGTTCAATTGAAATCATTTCTTTTATGAATCTCAACAACTGCAAATGGTTTCTTTTTAAAATCTCAGTCGGTCTTCTCCATGTGTATGTTTGGACCTTCTTTTTCTTCAGGACGACGACTTGTAGAATGAAGCCGTAAATTATACAGAGCTGCAAAATAAAGAGAGGGGAGAAAAAAAATTTCAAAATTTAAAAAATGGGCGGCATTTTCGTGGAGCTGCATAGAAGGAAATGGGAAAAAAATTCAAAATTTAAAAAATGGGCGGCATTTGGTGAAGGAGACTGTAGAGTAGATATAATGGGCACAATTAAATGTTTGATTTTTTTAACAGAGCAAATCTCTTTCCCCATTGAACCTCAATCCTAACTGCGACGCTCCCAGCCTCGAGCTCTGCCTCCTGTCGCCAAGCCCCGCCAGAAGCCGTTCCAGTCTCGCTCCGGCCGCTTGATGCTCTGCCGCTGGATTAGCTCAGCTGCGGTCGTTTGCTGTCATTGAGCTTGTCTGCTCCGGTTTCGCTACCACCCCTCTGCCAAGCAGCAGTCCATCGAACTTGGACGTTCTACATCTCCCCCACACCGATCAAGCCTTCCCCGCTTGTTGTCGTCAATTTCATCGATCCTTCTGCATCGTTGCTCTCGCTCTAGGTGTCTGCCGTCTCTCCTCTTCGTCTTCTTCAGGTAGAAAACGTGAGATCTATCTCTCTTTGTTCATATTATTGCTATCTATTAGATAATATAGGTTTATTTAAATAATAAAAAATTTAATTAACTAACCAAAGTTTAATCATGTAGGTTATATATTTATACGTACGTGTGTGTTAAATGCATTAGGTTGAGTCTGATTCGAGTATATTTGATAATTGTTAGTGTGTCTAGGGCTCACTTGGGTAATCGCTAGTGTCTGATATTGTTGTCAACATATATGATAACCATATGCTTACACAAGGTCATGATATGCTAACATAGGTTTATGATATGTTTACATATGTTCGTCATAAGTTTACACATATGTGTACATAGGTTTATGATATGTTTACATATACTTTGTCTACTGCACTATTTGGAAGTTTGCATTCAGAAACCTCTTTTGCAATAGGCTTCTAGGATGACCTAGTTCTTGTTCACGTGACACTTCTTAGTAACACTTCTTAATGCACTCACATTCTATTTTACTTGTTTGCATTCTTAATGCACTCACATTCTTTATTATTTGTTTGCAGTTGAGCAATGAATGAAGATACAAACGTAAGTTGCTATACTTATCCATGTTTATAGTTGTGACTTACCTAGTTACATTATTGTCAATATATTTGAAAGTTTTGTGTTTTGAACCTAATTTGAATTGATCTTGAATCTTCTAGTTTTTCTTTATTATCCTCCAAGACTTCCGTACAGAGAGGATCTCATTGTGCTTATTATTGATAACATTATAAGAAGCATGTTGACAACACTTATTCTTCCTTATCAAGTGCTTTTCAAATTTGTCAACATATTTTCATTTATGTTAGCATATTTTTTTAACCAACTTTTTTACAAATGACTGTATCTGTATTTTCTATGTTAAACAATATAACTATTTTTTACTTTTTATTATTACAGGTGGTAAGAATCACTATGTGGGAAAAAGATGTATTATGAAGATGGTTGTCACTTTTCATCAAGTCATTGTTGTTTTATTCGTTGAGTTATGAATATATTGTATTTACACAAGTGTTAACATGTATTGAAACCTATTTGATTGAGTTTACTAATACAAAATTAGTGATGCTTATTTTTACAGGATGAATATTTCTACGTAAAATTTAAAACTTCTGGAAATGCTAAGAGAATAATTAGTATAAATAAATACACGAGTCCAATTAATAGAACGTATGGAATTTATGATTGTAATGCTAAATGTGCATTTCTAGAATTGAATTGATTGTAGGTAAATAAATCCATTAGAATTAACTTTGTCTAATACTAAATATTATAAATTGATTTAAATTGTTAGATACTAAATTGACATTTTGGAACCGCAAATGTAATACTAAAAGTCCTAAATAGATTTTAAATTGATAGTTACTAAATCCGATTCTTTTGGAACTACAAATGCAATACTAAATACTCTAAATAGATTTTAATTTTTAGTTACTAAATCCGATTTTTTTGTAACCACAAATACAATACTAAATGCTCCAAATAGATTCTAAATTGGTGGTTACTAAATACAACATTTTTGGAACCACGAATACAATACTAAATGTTATAAATAGAGTCTAAATGTTAATTACTAAATGTTACTATATTGAAATCATAAATCCAATACTAAAGATACATATTTGAAATGAGGTAGGGTGTTACTAAAGGGTTAGGTATAGTATTAAATTGGGTAGGATTGAAGTGACATTTCATTTGGGTTGCACACATTTTTTCTGTGTGTAATTTGTACACCCCACTCGGATTACACACAACAAATTGTGCATACAATTTACCATGTCTAAAATCCCCACAGTTTTGTTTTGTGTGGAATCAGTATGTACACTTGATTGCACACAACTTATATACCACTTTGACTGTGTGCACATTAGGATTTTCTTGTAGTGTTAGATCGTAGGAACTCGTTACTCAATTTTAATAGATATAGCCTCACACATGTTTATTGAGAGATTAACTTTGTTATGGACATTTTGAATAGGATTGGAGTATTGCAACATTCAAGTTTTATTAGGCATTACGTCCCACTTACGGTATTACTTCTCACTTACGATGACTCGTCTATATATGTTTAACAATATTGTTGGGGTAAATCTCATCTATAAGGAGCACTTATTATTACTTTGATGAATTGTCAATTTGATGATCTTCCATAGTTCTAGTTTAGTTTCTTTATTTAAAAAAAAATAAAATTTATTAAACCATATATAAATAGCAAATAGTGACGGAGCATACCTCCCGCAAATGTGAATATTGCACACTTTTTATTTATTAATTATTATCAAACATGATTATTTTCAACTTAATTCTGTCAAGGCAAATTTACTCTCTAAAAAAATTATTTTTAATTATTTATCCCTAAAAAAAAAATTAATCAAATCTCTTCTGGAACTTTAACATAAATCGTCACCCTAACTTTAGATTTTGTTTTTTAAAATGGTTATATGAACTTTAATTTTAGAGAATATTCCTACATTTGTTATAATATCTATTAAATTTGATATAAATGTAGCTTGTTCCGGTTATATGAGGTAGGTTGATAGGTACGCAAAATAGATTTATTCCAAAAATATGAGATATTACAGCCAAAATACCTTAATTGGTTGCTCAATTGAAAGACCGGTTGAATTCTGTGGAGGTCCAACTGTGTGTCTTTTTTAAGATAATTTTACAATCTTTTCAATTTATTGCCAAATCTATTTGGGTATATATTAAAATACTCCATATCGTCGGAACATGCTTCATTTACGTCATTATTGACGAAAATTGTAACGGATGTAATAATTTGTTCAGAAATTAAAAAATCAAGTAGCTAATTTCAAAAACTTGATGTTCGGATAGTGATTTGTAGTTATATCAAAATGTAAGTAACGATTTGGTTATTATTAAAAAAAAAAAAAAAAAGTTTTCGTTCTTAATAGCAGAGAAGACATAATTCATTTTCATGGAGCTAGAGTATCCTTTTAAATTTACGACACATTGCAGAAACGTATACAAGTTGAAGAAGTTGATAAAAGAAAACTATTCCTTAGACATTCTTTCTTCCTTTACCTTTGGAGCTTGGTTGGACCATGCATCTCACCAAAAAGGGAATTGCAGATAATGATATGCACATATCAACATAGAACTAGATGCTCATGTATGTAATCTTCTTTATCAAAAAGAAAGAAAGAAAGTAATAATTTCACATATAATATGAAAATCAAAATGTAACAGATCCCAATCAATATCTTTTTCATAATCCCAGCCCTTCTCTTTTTGCAATAGCATCATTTTGGCATCCAAAGCAAGCTACTTTGTTGATGCCATCTTCACCAAATTCCCTTCTTCTTTTTAGTTGGTGAAAAAAAGAAAGAAGGGTTATTGAGCTTCTTGTATCTTCTTCTACAACATTATTATTATTGGAGAAGAAAGAAAGAAAGAAAATGAATGACTGGGCAGCTCCTCTGATCGCAACGGCTCTTTTCGCATTTCTTTCGCCGGGAATCATAATTCTGATTCCGGGGAAGACAACGCCTGTGGAGGTGTTGAGCATGAAGACTAATGTAGCAGCCATGTTTTTCCATGCAGTGGTTTATGGTTTGCTTCTCATTCTGTTTCTAGTTATTCTTAGTGTCCATCTCTATGTCTAAATCCTACACTCTACCTACCATTCCTATAATAATCAATCTCCTCTTCTTAATGTTTCATAATTAATAATATATAAAATGTTTATCCTTCATTTTGTCAATAAAAAACAATTCAGCGCTTGCACAACTGAAGAAATTCGAATATTTTGGATTCCATCAAAACCAAGCAGCACTGACTGTTCTAGGTTAGATTGAACCCATAACATGTGCATTTATGGGTTCAATTTGTAAAGAGATTTTTTTCCAACAAACTTGATGAAGATCTGTTCTAGGTTAGACTGAACCCATAACATGCGCAGTTGGATTCAGATCAAACTTAGAAGTATTGCTCTTGATTCGATTTGAATCCATAGTCGATGATCTTACTTTAATATGAACCCAAAATATTGTTTTGGGTTCATTTCGTAAGTCGCGGTACCATAATCTCACCCATTTACGAAATTTTCGAACTCTTCTACTCATGATCTAATATTTTCCGACCATACTTAATTAGTACCGATATAAGAGTCCGCCAGTGTTTGGAGAGAAGTTGAGGAGTCAACTCAAACTCACTACTAAAGCCTAGTAAAGTTTTTCAATTAGCGATAATACAAGTAGCTCATTAAGTTTATATAGTGTATTTCAACAATCCGAATGTTATATTGTTTTTACTAATTACGGGAGCCGTAATCACTAATCTTATTGGACCATTGGTCTAGCTAGCATAGTAATTTTGTGTGTGTAATCCCGACGTTTATTTACAATAAAATAGTTATCTTCCTTATTTTATTGTATCGTAGAAGGCAAGCAGATAAAATATGAGATAATCAGTAAAATATTTTAATAATAATAATTAATATTAGACTAATTAAGGTAGTCGAATATAGCTTTTATTTGTTTTGATCAAATCTTAATATCGGGTGAGTAGAAATAAATATTTGGGTATATACTAGTTTCCTTAATATTTGAGTGTGTGGATGTTCAGGAGGGTGAATGCACATCTTATATGATTAAACAAACAGTTTTGCTAGCACACGTACGGACACTGCCGTAAGCAATCTATATCTCTTCATAACCTTACCAACCATATAAGGCCATCCACCATGGATTAAGAGATGTTAATGAAACAAAGAGCAAACTAATTAGGTCAATAATCATCAATCAATGCAGCAAACACACCAGTTCATCAATTAATCAATCAATAACACTGGTGATACATCTGTAATCATCAATCTGTGTAATCGATGTAGCTAATGCCAATCAAGTTGAAGAAGAAGGAAGCACTAATCTAGTCTAATCTAGTCTAGTCTACTAACCGATATAGACATGGACGCCAATGGCGAGGAGGAAGATGCAGATTAGAGCGAAGTATATAACCGTGTGGACCAGGATCGAAGCTCCGCTAGTCTGGAAGTTTCCGAACTCAACCACCTTGTGCTTCCCCGGAATCTGAATCAGCAGCCCCGGCATCAGCAGCACGAACAGCACCACCGCCACAAACACCGGTCCCCAATCCGACATCCTTCTCTCTCTGTAATTGGATGGTGAAGAGGAAAAGCAAAAAGAATCCGAGTGTGATGAAAAAGGAAACAGCAAGAGTGGAGTTTATTTATTGATTTAGTTTAGCAAGAAAGGGACAAAGGAGGAAAAAGGGAAGGTGCTGGCTGAGTCAGTCGGTCAAGTAAGGAACGAAAGATCCAATCCAAGATTTATTAATTAATTAGCTGTCGCCTCCTCCTACTTATTCAAATAAAGTATTTATTATACGTACTATCAAAACAAAATAGATTCAAAATAAGAAATAAAAATCGTCGACAGCAGGGTTCGAACCTGCGCGGGCGTAGCCAACAGATTTCAAGTCTGTCTCCTTAACCACTCGGACATATCGACTTCATTGATACTATTTTCATTTGAAATTTAATAACTTAAAAGAACAAAAGCGTACACCGTCCAAACTATTTTTTGAAAAAATTATTTTTTTCCTGCAGATTAAGCTAGGAGACTATTATAAGGGCCACATTCATACTATTGTTACTCTACATCTAGAATGATCCTCACTTGCAACGGAATCAACAGTGAACTACATCATATTACATGATTCCCACATTATCCGATTATTACATAACCGATCAGAAGATTGTTTTTCTTTCTATATGGGTAGATTAGGTCTGTGACACTAAAATGGAGCATACCATCAGTATAATATAGGAACACATAAGGCTTGAATTGAAGGTTACTGATGATATAGGAACACTTACCAAATATGATACCTTGCCTAGGCATTGTCCAACAATGAACCATACAGAATTTGGACCCTCAACTCAATAATGCATCACAATAACACATTTCCCTCCATTACAAAGTTAATGAAATTAAAAACTGAAAACTTTTCAAATTATACAGCAAACTTGGATCTCCTAGCAATTGGGAGTCGCCTCTGATGCATCATCAGCAGAGGCCAATATAAGCTGAGGCGGCTCGTAACTATACCCTTCTCTTCTCGCCTTCTTCTTCTCCCGCTGAAGACGGAAGTTCTCCCTTTTCCTTGCTCTGTAGCTGTTTGGGTTCTCAGGTATGATTTCCCTTGGGTAAACACTTATCTGCCAAATTCCAAATTCAAATTCTATCTCAGGTTTATGCACAACTTTTGCTAGGAAATCAATAACCATATGCAATTAATATAGAAGAGATATGGTCGAAGAAGAACAGAAGAGACCTTTTTCTTGTCAGGGCCATACTTCTCAAATTTGACAAGTCCATCAATAAGGGAGAAGATGGTGTGGTCCTTGCCGAGTCCAACATTCTTCCCAGGATGAAACTGAAGGCACCAAATAAACATGAATGAATGACTAAGAAAAAACGGTTCATAAATCATCAAGTATTTCTGGAAAAGAATGTAAAATGCTGGTGCTTCTTCAGTCAAGACTGACTGATATACTTTGGACTTTGACAACATTTGCATATCTATAAATGCCCATGTAAGACTGTAATAAACAATGATCAAAGGCAACTGCTAACCAATACAAAGTCAAGGCTCCTGAAATAACAGCCACTGAAGACCAATATGGTTATGCATATTATCTGTATGAACATCATTAAAGTATCATGGTTGCTGATCATATAAATTTAGGTTTCCTGGAATAATGACTTCTGCAACATATACTATCTTTTTTTGGGCCAAAACTCCAACATAGAATTCATAACCATTTTACCTCTTACTCAGACTCGGCATAACTTTAGCCAAGTTCTTTACAGGCAGCAGGTGAATGATGATCATAGTCACTCATGCTTAATGCGAACATGGAAGTTGCTAAATTACAGGTATGATGCTCCATTAATCATCAAAGTTGATCATTACTAACATTGCAACACCAAATCGTTATGTCACATTTAGTTCAACTATCAATTTCTATGCAACATTTTTGCTCAACTTCAGCAACAGTTACTCCCATATCTTATCATCTCAACAAAATGAACAAAAGCAGCTCAATCCCTAAGAGGCATCTATTGGATATGAATTGACGAATCAATCACCCGCTTACCAGAGGTTCAAAATTGACAATAAGTTACATCAGTTATTACCTTAGTACCACGCTGACGAACGATAATAGCCCCAGGCTTGGCGACCTGGTCTCCGTAAATCTTGACACCGAGCCTCTGGCCTTTGGAGTCTCGACCGTTTTTGGTGCTTCCGGCTCCCTTCTTGTGCGCGGACTCGATTGTAAGAGGGAATTGGGAGGGAAACGAGACGGTTAGCTTCGGAGCCACAGATAGAGAGGAAGGAGCGAAATTGCCACAGAGGAAGGAGGATGAGGAGCTCGAGGAGATGGAGAGTCCTCGGAAGGAGCCGATGAGGCTCAGAGCAGTGCTCATTGTCGCGGTAGAGATAGCGGTTTCACCTGCAGTAGAGAAAAGAAAGGACGTCAATGGCGGTCGGAGAATTGGAGAGAATAGTGGAATGTAGAAGCTATGGTGGATAGGTCTCACAGAGTAAAAAGACTGGAGAAGCAGCAGCAGGGCAATCTTTGTGGTGCCTTATCTCTTTAAAAAAACATATACGGAAGCGAAGCGGAAAACATAAACTGTCAAAAATTGGAGGAAAAGCAATGGAGATGCGGGGTATCGATCCCCGTACCTCTCGCATGCTAAGCGAGCGCTCTACCATCTGAGCTACATCCCCGTGATGAAGGAATTTGATCAAAATAAAATTTTGATATAAAATTAAACGTTTAAGTTAACAAACCAAAAATTAAATTGTTGAGAGTGGGATTTGAACCCACGCCCTTTCGGACCAGAACCTTAATCTGGCGCCTTAGACCAACTCGGCCATCTCAACTAGTTGTCAAGTTTATTGCTGAGTTGTTTATATACTAAAAGCTAACCTTGATGTTCTTACAGAACACAGTATTTACTCATTTATTTAACTGTATAAATCGCATCCACATTGTGCCATACGTTGGTCTACCATTACAGAGAAAAGGAGAAATTAGAGAGATTCATAGGGAAGCAAATGATTAGCATTATATCGAGTCTAAAGTGCATACGTTTACATACAAGATGTTTAGATGCAGAATACCAAATATACTTCAATGGCTACACATTTGCTAGAGTTTTTTTAATCAATGTGGACATGAGTCTGCAAATGGAACTTTGCAGGTTGCAGCATCTCCAACAAATCAGGACCAACAATATTGTTAAGGAGCAAATTTGAGCAGCATTCGGGACATTGCTTCTCCAAAACAGACCTTTGTATTTGCTTAGGTTGTACCTCTGTTGAATACAACGAACAACAACTTAGTCTGATCCAAAATAATGAAACAGAAGCGCATAACAAAAAAAAACGTGGCAGCTGTGACTGTAATGAACAACATACTTTGGTGTGAATAAAGGTGTGACCCTCCTTCGAACAATCTCTTGTATTTGTTCGGATGAAAGAACTGAAGCTTCGTTTTCAAAGTTGGCATTTTCCAGTTGCAGCCGTAACTGCCATAACATACAAAAGACATGTTTTACATATAAAATCGATAATCAAGTGCATGGAATGAATCACCAACATTTACCTTGTCTAGTATTGCAGATTGATCATCAAGATGGTATTGGCGCATTTGGTTTAACATCTCTAATTGCTGCACAGAACCGTGAATCCTTCAGCATCAATTACGATCAAGTATTATATAAAGAACAAGTTTTATCTGTATCAACCTCCTCTTGTAGTTTTTGTTGATTGTGCGTTCTTTCTGAAAATTCATCTGGTCCAAGCTCAGCTTCATCGCAAGCCATTTCTTCTCTGTTCGAACAGAACTCAATGTCATTACAAGCCATTTTCTTTTACGGGAACAATTCTTAGATGTTTCATTTGTATAAACATGTAACAACGGTAGGAAAGAGAGAATACCTTGCAATGAATTTATAAAACTGAATCATCAAATCCCTATCACTTTCATAAACCATATGCACTTTCCCAAGACATGCTATGCCAAAACCTGGATCTACAAAAACAAAGACAGCCAGTAAAATCCAGATGAAAATGGGTTAAGTGACACATGGTAGTTAATTTATCACATGTTAAAGTACATTTGTTAAATTGCAAACTCCTAAACCATGAACGCAGCTTATTAGTAACTTATAAGGTGAAATCTTCCTCTTGTGCAGCAATTTCTGACAAGTTCCACTGCAGTGTTGTAGATTTTATCAATTTACCAAAGGATTTACTATGCTTCTTCTGATGAAATGTCTGTTCAAGTTATGACACTGCCTGGTTTATTATATTACAGAAGAAAAGACGAAAATGTAATTTGTTTTAAAGATCAAATGCTTACCTATACCCATTTCCTCGAATATCTCTTCTTGGATTGCGGTAGTAACAGCAACAGCTTCCTATTAAAAATAAATTGTCAAAACTAATAGGAGTTTGAAAAGCTAAAGCCACACTAATATGGGACCTGCCCCACACAACATATTTTCACCCCCAGAATCATATTACCCTTTTTCATACGATAATTATGATTGTTTTTCCAAACCAGAAAGTCATGTCGTCTCATTTTCATAGATCAAGCATTAAAGTGTTTGTACATGATGTTGAATTACAGCACAGATTATCAGTTACGTCTTGGTTCTTCAATTTGAGTTCTATGGAGTATGGGACAGTAACTGCTTGAAATTACTCTTTAATCCACTGTTACTCAAACAAGGAACAACAATTAGGGAATGGGGACTGCAGCTTGACTGATTAGACATCAATAAAACTAAAAAACAGTTCTAATTTGTCTTCTTCCCATTTCATAGCTACTGAACTAAAAGCTCAGCGAAATAACACAGCAGAGTACAATTGCTAGATAATCTGAACTATTTGGATGGCAATGACTTACTTGTTTGTCCATCACAGCATCGACTATACGTGTCTTCACATCTGCAGAGACCAGAAGAGCCCTTGATCAAGCAAAAGGCGAGAAATTACCAAAACAAAAGGCGAGAGAGGGAGTGTACCAAGCTGAGAGATGAGGAAGGAAAAGCGATTGAAGAGATGAAGCAACTGATCCTTGGAGAGCATCGCCATGGTTTCTCACTGCAACAGCAAGTGTGGAGCTCTGACGAAAGAGGTGGAAGAAGAAGACGAATTGTACAATTCAAATGTTTGTGGCTTCCATTACACGATTCCAGTTCTGCCCCAATTGGAAAGAGTCGCCTGAGCTGAGCAGCGTGAAGTTCACGCGGCAGATTTTCAGTCAAATTCTCTTCTTCTTTTCCATTTTTCTATTATCTCCTTTTTCTGGACTGCGTGAAAGCATTATCACCTTGAAGTTGTTTTTGGCCAAATCACCTTGAAGTTCGAACCACTCAAACAACGTGCCCGTTCAGTGGCTCTTAAATTCATCCTCCAACTTATACTGACTATCATTTTGCTCCTCAAACTCTTGACTTTTCACCTGACTAACTTCACCTAATCAATTTTTGTGCTTACATTAAAAATCGGTATATTTCTATAGTTTTTACAAATAATAATGATGTATGTATTGATGTCATGGATTTAATAATTTCTCACTTTTGCAATATTAATAAAATCTCAAAATTACAGAATTTACTCAAAGATCGAAAAAGAAACTCCAAAATAAATTGATGAAACCAAACACCATTACTTTTGCATTTAATTTGCCAACGACCATCTAAGCTTTTAAAACATAACCACTACAAATAATGATAATGCATTAGAAAGCCAAGAAACATGACTATTTTATAGTAAAATCCTAAAAAATTCAATACATTAATATAACTTACCTAATAAGTCCCGTATGGGGGAATGACATTTGTACCTAGAACTCAACATAAATCCCGATCTTTTACACAGCAGAAAATTAGTTCTCCAAACAAGACCTACGGTAGGGAAGCTGAAAATTAGGGTTCCAAATAAGAACGAATTATCGAGGCTCTTTTCTAGAAATCCTCATCCATCTTGAAGACGTGGGTATCACTATTGCCATTGATGCTGTTCATCACAGAAGCTTTCTGGTACTCACCGACCCTTTTCTCGAAGAAATTGGTCTTCCCTTGCAGAGAAATCAGCTCCATCCAATCAAAGGGGTTGGACACACCGTACATCTTCCCGCAGCCGAGCGCCACCAGCAGCCGATCGGCGACGAACTCGATGTACTGTCCCATGAGACTGCCGTTCATCCCAACCAGTGCGCACGGCAGCGCGTCACACACAAACTCCCGCTCGATATCCACCGCGTCTCTTACAATCGACTTCACCCGGTCCTCGCTGAGCTTCGACCGGAGAAGAGTGTAGAGCAGGCACGCGAAGTCGCAGTGGAGGCCTTCATCGCGTGAGATGAGCTCGTTCGAGAAGGTGAGTCCCGGCATCAGGCCACGCTTCTTAAGCCAGAAGATGGCGCAGAAGCTGCCAGAGAAGAAGATGCCTTCCACGCAGGCGAAGGCGATGATGCGTTCCGCAAACGTCTCAGATCCGTCAATCCACCGCAATGCCCAATCGGCCTTCCTCTTGACGCAGGGGATGGTGTCGATTGCGCGGAAGAGGCGGTCCTTCTCGGCGGAGTCCTTGATGTAAGTCTCGAGAAGGAGACTGTACATCTCGGAATGGATGTTCTCAATCGCGATTTGGAATCCGTAGAAGGCACGCGCCTCCGAGACCTGGACCTCCTTCATGAACCTCGACCCGAGGTTCTCCAGCACGATGCCGTCGGAAGCGGCGAAGAAGGCCAGAACGTGCTTGATGAAGTGGCGCTCGTCGGAAGTCAGGGCCTCCCAGTGGCGGACGTCCTGGGAGAGGTCAACCTCCTCGGCCGTCCAGAACGAGGCCTCCGCCTTCTTGTACATCTCCCATATCTCCGGGTACTGTATCGGGAACATGCAGAATCTGTCAGGGTTGGGCGCCAGGAGCGGCTCTTCGGGAATTGAAGGCATCTTCTTCAAGGAACAAGATTACAACTGATGTGAGTTTGAATTGAAAGCTTGAGTTGCAGAGAATGAGTAATGGCGGTTCTTATTTAAAGAGGAGAAGAAGAGCGGGTATTTTGAAATTTTTGCAGGAGAAGCTTGCGGGAGAATCTGAAATTTTAAAATGAAAATATTATAATAATAATAATTAGCTATCTTCTTAATAATACTGGCCGGCCATTACTTATAGTCTCAAACACCGAAATAAAGTTTAGTGTTTGTCGAACTGGTTTGGATGTGTCAGTTCGGTTCAAATATTAATAAGGTACATAGTATGATAGTAGTAATATAATATGTAGTGGCTTAGATACGTCTTCAGTTCAAAATACTTATTACAAAGGGTATTTTCGAGATTGCAATATTATGATAAGCGGAATTTGGTTTAGCCAGCCACTAGATTTTGACATTTTCGCACAAGCTTAGGAGGGGATAGATATTTTGGAAAGGGGATTTGGCGGGAACTTTAAAACGGCAGCGTCTTTGAGAAGCCAAACCAAAGTGGTCCTTCCTTTCTCCCGATTTAATGGTGGGCGGAAATTATCCATTCAATGCAAAATTCCAAAGCAAACATCTTGTATGATATGAATGAATGAATGAATACAACAGTATCGGCTGTCGAGCCCACTGTCGTGTGGTCCATGAGATTGAGAAGAAACCCTAAACTAAACTTGTGGCATATATTTCATCGCGTGGTCAAGTTTTACGGTAGCTACATCAACCTTAAACCCTAAACCAAAAAAGATGAGCACAATATTTACAAATAATAAATCTCCAAATAATACTACATAACGAGTTTATTATGGGGTTTAATTAACAAATTGGTAGCTCCCTGGTCACTTAGGACAAATTATTAGATGGATTTTTTTAAACAAATTACTAAATAAAGTTCTGTTTCTGACAATTTATCATTTCAAATTTCCTAGGCAATGTACTAACAATAACAATTTATCCACAAACGAAACTTAAACTAACAAACTGTTCAAAAAAAAAAATCAACTATCAATTTTTCAAAGTGAAACATGAACTAGCATATTATTAAAAAAAACATTAACTAACCCTTTATTTTGTCTTTGTTGTGCTCATCAACAAGGCTACACAATAGCACGCTGAGCAGTGAGCTCAATCAATCCACATTACACACCTCATTCATTCAATCCACATTACACACCTCATTCATTGACAAAAAACCAGACCTAAGGTAAAAATGAAAGAACAACTTGTAACATGAGTTTCAGAAAAATTCTACATATTTGAATTTTCATCTGCTAGGCAACTAACAACACACACCCTCAATGATTCATAGGCTGTGATGGAGATGAGAATTATGTTGTTTACTGGGGAGGTGGAGGGGGAGGCATATTGGATTTGGCAAACCCTATCCAAGTAACAATTCCAACAGCAAGGATCACCCAGCCAAGGACGTCGTACTTGAAGTCACTGTTCTTCTTCTTCGAGCTCTTCTGCAATGCCAACCCCCATTACACAACATCATCAAAGTATATATAATCTTAACATGCTACCATCATAACATTGTATTTTGGCTTCAGGATCATTATATATCAAACAACCATACCATGCCCTGAAATGTTTCATATTTTTACAGTCCGATAGTTGACATGATAAATTATTGCCATACCTCATATAAACAAATCAGTTGGCTCACTTTTGCATCTATCCCCTATTTTTTTATAATCAAAACCAGACTCTCAAAGAAAGCGCCTCAAGGTTAGCTCAGATTTATGAGCTTTTCTTTTACCATTTTACAAACAAGAAAAGTCTCTTTTAATTTCAGCTATTTATGATGCAGAGATTAGCAAAAACAAAGAATTTAAGTTCTAGCTACCCTCTGATTCCTTCTCAATATGTCAGAAGAGGTGGAGTTCTACGAGATGTGGCACCATAAAGTACTACACCTCATGTAGAATTGAATCCATAAAAAATGCACTGGACTAAAGATTAAAAAAAAAGCACTAATGAGAAGAGGAACAAAAACAAATGCAAAGGACATCTCAGGTAGATCACCTTTCCACGGGAAGAAGTTGAAGGCTCAGCAGCAGCAGTGGCTTTTGAGAGTGCTCCACCCTTATGAATTTCCGCATGCAACTCAGGAGCCTAAAATATCAAACAGAAATTTAGTATAGCGCTGGATTTATTGCTAAAACAGGCTCCAAATTTCGTGATGTGGACTTAGCAGAGGAAAGCATCACCTATAAAGTATATCATGCAAATAAATTCGATTGTTCATAGATGTCAAGAGAGGCGTGTCGGTTTGGAAAACACTATAGCATGACTAGAACAAATATTTTGACCTAACCAGCCAAGTCAGTTCTCAACATTCACAGGCAATTTCAGTCTCATTTCAGCAACACAGTCGCAAGCATATTCGAATGAGAAACTATATAAGGCATGACATGTACGTAGTAAGTACCTTAGCAGCCACTTCCAAAGACTTCACATATAGCTCATTGCTAGGATCCTGGTAAGAAAAAAGTATATCAATACTGTCAAACTTCACAACAAGAAACAATACTAAATATGACTTTATACATGGTCTCCTAATCAAATAGAGGAGTCAATTTCATGGATTTACAATTACATATCCGTAGTGACAACTGATGATGATATTGCAATTGCACAGTCCGCTGAGTTCTTATCAAAACAATGATTACCTCTGCAACGGCTAGTCGAAAGTAATCAGCTGCCCGGTCAAAACTCACTTTGGCTTCATCTGAGTCAGGGTTCAGAAAGGCTTGAGATGTTAGGGCATTCCCAATACACCACAGAGCATCGTGCTTGTTTGGTTGCACTATCAAAGCCTCCTCGAGTTTTGTAATTGACTCTGGAAATTCAATCCATCAAACAGAAGTCAACAGATCATTTGCAAGGACAGGGCAAAAACCATATCATCAAGAATGATAAAAAAGAATCAGCTCAACGCCATCCAAGAAGGATCTACTACTCATAATCTTGATTAGTAACCAATTCTTTTTATTTGGCAGAGCACAACAACAGATATTTCTCTTCTCAGGCTTCAGAAAGGAGGATCAAAAGCGAATCCAAGAAGTCAATAAACATAATGCACGCCGTAAGACTAATTAAAACTTATACGCAGTGAATGAACTGTATACCTTGAATCATCTTCTTAGAATCTTCCATGCTCTGAAACTGAGAAAGCTCCAGCAAAGCTCCTCCCCACCTTGTCAAGTTCTGCAAGTAATGAGGTCACAGCGAGCATTTTATCCATAGCCACCATTCTCAGTTCAATTTAAGTATCATACAATCATTCAAATGCACAAATAATCACAGGAAGCATACTACTCCACTAATTTCAGCATACAGAGATGAAGAAGGTCAAATTATCAAAATATGCGCGAAATACTAACATCGGCATCTAGCGGATTGGTGGCATAAGTGGCTTCTGCAGACTTGCGAGCGTGCTCAAAAAAGAGGAGACGATCGAAGTCGCTCTGTAGGTCCATGGTCGACGATCCAATTCTAGGCTCGGCTGCTCTCACCTTCTTGAAGTTGTACGGACCGGTAAAACCCTCAACAAGAATAGAAAAGCCCTAGCGCAAGTATGTGAGGATTGGTATTTGTATAGAGGGCCGAGAGTGGAGGCGGCTTTCTTTATATTTTATTGCGATTTAAATCAATTCGGTACTTGAGCTAAGATTTTTTTTTTTTTTTTAATCCGAGTTAATTTGGTTGTTGCACCGTCATAAACATTTGTTAAAATTGATAGAATCGGTCACGTGTAGGGAATGTGACCATTATTGGCGCAAAAAAAAGACATGAAAAGACTAAAATGCCCTTATTGCAAATACTAATACAAGAAGCACTCTTCTCCTTCTTCATTACATTTAGGGTTTGGAGTTAGGGATTGCTCCGAAATTGAAGACGGTATTGCTGTGAAATTGACGACCCCAGCTCAAATTGATGTCTTTCATGACTTTTAGTTCTTCAATGGTCACACCCACTAAAAATGCCAGTGTGGACTGATTGCCGAAATAAAAACGCCGTTCACGGGGGAAAATTTCGTTGTGCCCTATATGGAATGTAAGTGTTTGTTCGTTGGATTGTAGACAATTTTTTGTTGTTTTTACCCCAGTTGTTGATTTCATGTTTCAGGTTAGCCGATTACAAAAGAAGCAGGTTGTTCGTATTTCGAATTGTACGATGTCAATGTGTGTCATCATTCTAAGTGAGTTTCTGCCAAGGTAAAGAAGATGATGGCTGGTGCTGATGAAAAACTTGAGAAGTATCAACAAAACGAGAAGTTTTTTCAAGAAAATGAGAAGATTCATCAAGAAATTGTGCAGTTTTTTCATGAAAAGAAGATGGTTTATAAGCATAAGTTGCAAATATATGAAGATAAATTAAAGAGTTATAAACTTGTTCATACTGGTTCTGTTGTTTTTTATTTCTGCCTATGGTTTCTAGTTTGAGTGTCATAAGTCCATATTTCCCGTGCGCCTTTGCTTGGTGGAATTGATCAACTCCTAGGTCAACCACAAAGTTGTATGTAATGAGTTGTCCGGCAACAAATGTTGTTTGGAACAGTGGGATTAGACGGGGCATGATACGTCACAAATAGTTACAAAAAATCTTAGCAATAGCTTTATAAATCGTATTGCATAAACTAATGAGTCGTCAATCATTCATAACCCGAGGTTTCTCAATCTCAAAATTAACATCAGGAAAGTGTTATTGAGTTCCCAATTTATGTGTGGCAATGTGAATTACTGTCTCCGAAATCGTTCGTTGTAGTGTCAGTTGAGATGTGTCCCGTACAAAAATAGAGTTGAACCCCAAGACCTCGAAGTGGTCCGGCACAGGCGAAACAATGAATAAATCAATGAAGTAGACTCGTACATGATTCGTAATTCGGCTAGGTTCAGTAATCTAGACACCCTTGAGATCTTGAATCCAGCCCATTCGATTGAAACGTCAACGACAAAAAGCATATGGATGGAAAAACTTAGTATTCTTATCTTCCGATAAAAGTCAAAGTTGTCGAGATTTTTGTCGTCACATAATTTATTCTTGCAGATATAAGGATGTCAATCTCTCTTCGTTATTCTTCGCTATGTACATTAGTATTCACGGATTGAGCATTGTTTAGAGTTTGGAGTGTATTTGTAATATTCAACTAAATACGACCAAAACACTTTCAGTTCCAAAGTGATGAGTTCATGCGCTAACATTTTTTTTTCTACAAAGGTGGAACTGTATGTATTACATTAGGAAGCAATTCATATCTACATTTATATGAAAACAAATTTAGTAAATCTATATATATATTGTATAAAAATTTAAGACTATTTAATTACAATATTTACAGTATATTTGGCCAATAGAGTCAAAATAGTTTATTATGAATATGGATTATGGGACCGAAAAAAAATATAAAGTTGGTAACTTAACACAATAAGTAATTAGGAATACGAATACAATATAAAAAGATCAAATTACCCTTAAATTTTTTAACCACCGCTGAATATGATGGTTTCTGACGATTACAGAGGTCACTGGATAAGTCGTCGACGGCCACCTTTAAGGCTGGAAGGCTCCTATTCGAAGTGAAAAAAAAAAAATATGATTTGGAACTTTTTGACACCGATTAAAGTCTTCTTTGGCTCTATTCGAGGTTATAAAGCTCTAATTTGCCCCAATTGGAACCGAAGAGCCTCCAACCGGAGCTCTCCGATGCTGGAACTAAGTACTAGTTAACTCCCTGTGAATTTCGCGGTTGCCGGATTTAATGCGGTGGACCGCTTGATTTGAGGTGGTGGTCGACCGGATTCGTAGGGCCATACTTGTTTTTTTTTTTTTTTTTTTAGAATATGAGATTATAATAATCTGAAAAATAGTACAGTAAACAACACCATAATCGATAGTATTGGCAGCGTAGTGCTTCTATAATCATTAGCCAAAAAACATTTGGCAAAATTTAGGGGCTTATCGAAATTACACAAAAAAACTTCTTGAATATCTCATCTTCTAGCAAGTGCGTCCGCTACCGAGTTTCCTTGCTTGAATACATGTCTAATCCTGTGTCTCTGGAAATCTCTTAATACATTCTTGCAAGGGTAACCCTTCTTGCAATCATCAATTATAGATTTCAGTCTTAAGGTTTCGTGGTTTTAATTACATATTTGACAATGATAATATAAAAATTAAATTAAAATCAGAAAAAATCAGAAAATAAATATATTTAATTTTGGTAGTAGGACTAGGGCCAGCAAGTCAGCAATGGTGCAGTGAAAATCAAATAACCATGATTTTTCGCACCATTTACCGCAATGGTTAACTGCACCATTATGGTGGTGCGATTATGGTGATAAATTTTGTACACATAATGGTTATGGTTGATATTAAGTCTATAAGCGCAGTTATAACCATCACTGCTATATACTATTATTATTATACTATAAGTATTAATTCAAATTTATAATTTTTATTTCCAGATCACACATTAATTCGGTATAAATCATCAATTCAATACTGACCATTGATTTTTCATCCTAAGTATCTGGTCAATTCATTCTATTCCAGTATGAAAAAACTAATATTTTACAACTTACAGACTCAGTTAATTTCATTTGCAATATGATGTGTTGCGCTAGCTCTAGGTCAATAGACAACAGATCATGCATTAGCTTCTGCTCCGACATGCCTCACCGCCCTGCTGAGGATTGTAAGTGATAGGCGACTGAAGAAGTGTTGTTTAATTAAGTGAAACAATGAAATTGTTTTAATTTGGATTTCATATATGAAACAATGAAAGAATGTTTAGTTTAGATTTTTTGTATGAAACAACGGTGTTTTATTAGTTTGAATGATTATGGTTAAACAGTTTGGTCGCGGTGAAGAACCATAACCACAATGATTTTGGTATGAAGAACTATAACCGCAATGGTTACGGATATAGTTAGAGAAAAGTATGTAAAACATGCAACATGTTTGAAAAAGATGGTTTTTTGGACCAGTATGTTTTAAAACGTACAACGTTTGAAAAAGATGATTTTATGGACCAAAATGTTTTAAATGTACAACAAGATTACAAAAGATGGTAAAATGATGTATCGTCCACTTGTTGTCACTAGTCTCATTAAGTGGACACGTGCAGATCACTTTTTTTAAAAATAATAATAATAATAATAATAATTATTTACATCCACACATTAATAATCATTGTTATGTATAAATTAATTTCTTGTTTTAATTATTATTTGTTTCTTCTAAAAATGTGTTCCGCATGTGTTCACTTAATAGACTATTGATAACAAGTGGACGGTATGTCATTTTAACATCTTGTGTAAGCTTGTTGTACATTTTAATACATATTGGTCCATAAAACCATCTTTTTTAAACACGTTGTACATTTTAAAACATATTGGTCCATCAAAACCATATTTTTCAAACATATTACATGTTTTACATATTTTTATGAGTGTAAAATATATGATATGTCGATAGTATTAGTGGTACCCTTACCACGTTAGCCCTAAATAGGAAGAAATAAAAATTTCAAGGAGAATGAAAATGGCAAAGGAAAGGTATTCGACAAACTTCAGGGACAATATAGGAAGTTCTGAGCTATTAAACAAAATCATCAATCTACCACTTACTTCTTTCTTTCTCTCTCCTCTTGCATCTCCATAGCGTCCTTCCTTCGAGTCTAACCAACCACAACCGCACAGCCCTATCAGCTTCGGTCTGGAGGTGGAGGTACTCTCTCTGATCCCAAAATCCAGGGTTTGGATTTACTAAATTCAGGTAAAAGCTTCTCTTTATCGAGCTCAGATTCTGGATTCTATGTCAGTGGACTTCCAACAGTCAATCATGTCCAAGTTAAACCCTACTTTGCTGATTTACTCACTGTGTCTCTCGCATTCTGAATTGCTATTCGAGCTGCGTGTCAAGATCTCTGAATTACTCAAAAATTGCACCGATTTTGAGCTCTATGTGATTTTCTCAGCCTGATTCTGTACCGCCTGCTCGAGAAATGATATGCATTTTGGGGTCAAATCGAGATGAGCTGTTGGTTTTGATGTTTGGATGTGAATGTTGAACTTAATCATGTATTTTCTGCATTTAGATTAGAATTATACACGAAAATCCATTTTTCAGTTTGTCATACAATATTTTGGTGGCTCCTAACGGATCTGATCTGATGTACATTGCTCTTTGGCTTCAAGAGATCTATAAATAAAAAGTAATTTTTTCGTAGCAGTGTTAAGTTGATGAAAATTGTATTTTAGGATGCATTTGAGGTGGGTTGTTACTATCCTTTGCAGTATTGTCTAGTTCTTCAAGGTTTCAGAACGACGGGTTTCGTGGAAAACTAATCACAACACATGTTGTAATCAAATTCTTTTAAATTGGAAATTGCTTTATAATAATTTTTGAAATATTGTATCTTGACTTTTCTTACTTTCCACTTGAATGCTTAATGGGGAAATAAGTTCGTTTGTTTGTCTCAAATTCCATTTATTTTATGCATAACAATGTAGTTTCCGCTCTTTGGGCCATACTACAGTTTTTTATACTTTGATATGATAAAATATCCTTGTTCCATTTTCTTCATAAATAATAACGGATTTTTGCAAAATTTTCCATCAGGAATTGTCGATATGGAGAGCTTTTGGCAGCTGGGTGATGAGCTCCGAGGACAATCAAGAGTTTCTGAAGACCATGAATGGGTAATGGTTGCCTCCAAATTGGCTGAGCAGACAAGGTTTAAGGGTGAACGAATGAATAACCTCGACTTATCAAAAGGTCCATCTGGAGTGAGGATTGAGAACAAGGTTGGCTTTCAGGAGGAGAACAGATATGAAAACCTCAAGTTCAATATGCTGAGTTTGGACTCGAAAATCATGGATAATGTTAACAAGATTCCCTACCCAAATAACTTTTGTAATGTCAACCCAGTGTACCATAAGATGTACCCGACCAATATCAGAGCTATGGTCGGTAACAAGTATGGGAACAATATGAACCTCAAGGGAAAAGAGCTGCAAAACACAACCATCAATAGTAACATTAACAGCAACACCAGTGAGAACAACAATGCAGTAGAGAAAAGGTTCAAGAATCTGCCTGCCACAGAGACTCTTCCACGGAATGAAGTGCTCGGTGGATATATATTTGTGTGCAACAATGACACGATGCAGGAGGATTTGAAGCGTCAGCTCTTTGGTATTCCATTGTTCTATCTATACATTAGGATTTTTCCACGATTGTGGTTTAGTCCCTAAGTTTCTGTTTTATATGAGATTGGAATTTGCTTTCAGTTTTAAATAGGGAATACCATTCAATGTTGATGGCAAACCTGGAAACGAGAAAATTGAACACTCATGCTGCGACGCCATCTTTAACCGGTTACGTGCCATATCCTGCAATGAGTTTTATGATATTTTTTGTGTTGTAATTATAGGTTTACCACCAAGGTACAGAGATTCTGTCCGTGCAATAACGCCAGGCTTACCTCTGTTTCTATACAATTACACCACTCATCAGTTGCATGGCATCTTTGAGGTTTGTCGTTAACCCTTCTAGTGTTATGTAGGCACTTTTAGCTTATACTGGTTGTGTAAATCTCTCGGTGCTTCTAAAATAGAGATAATTTCTCAAACATATGACGACACTTTTGAGTTACGGTTGTTTTATTTACTTAAACTTGTTTCTTTCTGTCCTCACGTTGTTTCAGGCTGCTAGTTTTGGCGGTTCTAACATTGATCCAACTGCTTGGGAGGATAAGAAATGTAAAGGCGAGTCAAGATTCCCTGCTCAGGTAAATAGTTCAATTGACTTGGGTATGCTCCCTTGCAATTACATTAGTTTGACACTTCTTCATGTTTCTGTCGTTAACAATTTAGTTATTGTCTCGAATAGGTGAGAATCCGCATCAGGAAAATCTGCAAGGCATTAGAGGAGGATGCCTTTCGCCCAGTTTTGCATCATTATGATGGCCCAAAGTTCCGGCTTGAACTCTCAGTTCCTGAGGTATGGTAGTTACATAATTGATTTCCCAATCTTCACAACCTATCAAAAAATTAAAAGACTTGGTGCTTTCAGATGAAAATGTCTGGTCTGATCATTTATTTAGGGTTAAAGAGTCTTTTGGTGCCATATGTTTGAACAAAGTTGGCTTTTGGTGTTATATCTTTTTATTTAGACTTTTGGTGTCATATTTGTGCATTTTGTAGACTTTTGGTGCATTCGTTAGTTGACCATTAAGTTTTACTGTTAAATACGTTTTTTTTGTTCAGTTTAGTCCTCTAATTTATATTCCTAAGTTTTGATTTTTATAATTTAGTCCATATTGTTTTCTCCGTTCACCGCTCAAGTCCGTCGGCCACTACCCAAGGCCGCCAACCACCACCCAAGGCCGCGGATCACCACAAATCGGATTTGGCAACCACGAATCAAGGCCGGCCGGCTGCAATCGTGGCCGGCCACGATTGGGGTGGGGGCCGCTTATTGGGCAGGCCAGCCCCACCCCGATTTGGTGGTGTACGGTCCCGACTTGTGGTTGCCGGCTCTAATTCCTGGTGGTCGGCAGCCTTGGGTGGTGACCGGAGAAAACAATAAGGTCTAACTTGTAAAAATCAAAACTTAGGAATATAAACTGGAGGACTAAACTGAACAAACTAAAAGAATTTAACGGCCAAGGAAAGAATGCATTATGCACCAAAAGTCTACAATGCAAATGTATAACACTTGAACTCTAAAAAAAAAATGCCACCTAAGGACAACTTTGGTCAAACATATGACACCAAAAGATCATTTAACCCCCTGATTCTACTAGAACAGTTTTGATAGAATAAACAATGTTTGAGGGCTTATTGGATTATGATGGCTAGTAAAATCAAGATTGATAATCCATCCGTCATGTATCGGAATTCCTCGTATACAGACTATTTGGAGAAAGTTGGACAGTTTAGCAATTTAATATAGGGAAAATGATCATATGGTTCTGGAGTTATACAAATAAGTAGATCACATTTTACAGCTTAGACAAATTGATACGTATGGAGTAAGAACCTTGAGTCTAACCTTTATATCAAGGGGTATCCATCCAACATTTGAAATTCTTTCTGGCAGACTCTGGAGCTCCTAGACCTCTGCGAACAAGCAGGGTATGCAGCATAAGCTAGCTGATTATACATAAGACATGGAAACCCCATACTTACTTTCTTTAAGGACAAGACTTTCCGTAGGGCGTAAGCTTGGGAGGTGAAGCTCAGCTAGAGGGCATCAAAGCTGGTGAAGAAGATGTGATTCAGATAAGCCGGTCGAATAAGAACCGGTTCTCTCTTTTGAAGGTGTTCTAGACCAGTATTGTTGTGTTATCCTAATGTAATTACATTTTATGAATGATCAAATAGGAAGATACTCAGAATATGTAAGAGATGAATTGGATGTTGTCCGTTGAGTGAGGGAGGATTTGGATTTGGAGTTTGCAACTTGTGATTGTGATGTTTTTTCTGTGTGCCCTTGTTCCGTGGGGGAGCAACTTATTAGTATTAATTAAAGCTCCTCGAGGGGATTTGAGTGGTGCAATTTAATGATTCCTATTATTTTTACATACGTTCTTGTCCTTGTGTTGATTGAGAAATGCTTCGAGAGAAGTTCAATAATGTATAGCTTCAATATGGGGGGCAGCTCAGCTACTAATTAAGTCATGTGTTTGGTTTGCCTTACTAGGCTAGGATGTGGGGACCAGGAGGGAGTTTTATTTTGAAAAACCAACACTTAACATAAGCCTCTCAAATCTCTCATTGTTCTAGTCCCACACCGTTTCGGCTATTAAAGTTGAAATAATCATAGCATCTATAAAATGTGAGGTCCTTCACAAAATAATTCATACCTTTCTCGGCCTTTTGGCTAAGATCAAGTGTAGTATCTGTTCTTATCAGTTTAATATCTGATACGTGAACCATCGGTTCACTCGATATTAAATTAATATTTTGAGGGGGAGAGACCACTACAATAGCTTGCTATTGGGTTTCTCATACGTCGCTTAGGCCTTACACTATAGCCTAAGCCTGGCGTGCCCCACCAAACCTAGTCTAATTTACTAAAGAAAAATAGTTATCCCTCAAAGGAAATTGTCCTCATGATGTTCTTTAGGTAGGAGCAGTAGCATAAGTGTAATTTTCATGAACTGTAAAAAAATGAGAGCAACAGTAATGGCATATCCAAATAATGATGTAGCACATAAAAGTGGAATACAAATCAACTGTTTCCTTTTAGTAAACCATCCCTCTTCAACAAAAATTCAGTACCGACACCGTGGCTTCCCTATTCTTTACTTGCTCTTCCCATCAAAAAGCATCAGCACCCATTGGTCACTGCAGCAGCATTTCACCTTCACAATTTCTCTATGTAATCAAACTATGCTTCCCTAGTATCAACCTTATTTTCTTATATGCTTCAGCTGTTTTTTGTTGTCTGATTTGTCTTAATCCAGACTTATTCAATGGCTGCTAGTGTTCCATTTTATTCTTATATATGTACAAGTACAACTTGAATAAAAAAAACTGGGTTTTTTTGTCAAAATCATCATCCAAACCTGGGCTGTTCTTCAGTAGAGGAATGAATCAACGTGATCCAGAGAGCATCATCTCCTGCTCGGTGAGAGAGTGGCGGAAGTGGCAACGGTGGCCATAGGGGCAGGAGTCACCTGCAAGGACCATCCTGCAAACCTCTGTCTTGTAGCGAGGGTGCCTGATCACAGGACGCAGCTCAGAGATGCCATGGGCAAACTGGCAATGCTCTCCATAAGGGCACGCTCCAGTCTCCTGCCACTTGTTGCACAGCTCCGTCTTAAACATCCCTTGGTTGTACACCTCCAGCTCCTTCTTGGTTCCAGGCAGATACATTTTCTGTTGATCATCATTCACCAACCAGATAGTCATCAAACCTCACAATTTGAATTCTCTAGTTTTGTTTTGTTATTGAAAATCTACTCAATCCTACAGTACATTGCTGTTAGATGATGATATATAACAGTCAAATTGAATATTTACCAGCATTCTAATATCAATCGTTAAACAATGCTATGTCAGCTCTGTCTGTACAAATTATAATGCAAATACCATCAGCATTCACCCAGTGAGCATAAGAACGTGAATACTCGAGATGAAATTGCAATTAGACTATTCCAAACTCATACAAGGTAATTCATTGTGTCATTGTAAACTTCTTGTTATTTAAATAAATTAGTTTTTTTCTTACATAACAAGTGTCTACCATATGGAACCAAAGATGCATGCACGTCTTTGATTACAAGATTTCAGTCATATCAACTCGTAGTAGGACATGAATTTGATATAGATTCATCCAAAGAGATTAACATATGCCCTAACCGAAATTTCATCTGGTTACACATCCTTTTTGGCTCTAGCGCCCAGAATATAAACACCTAATTGCTGACAACATAGCGGCCAAAAAAAAAAAAAATTACTGACAACATATTAATGATGAAACTGGAGTACTGAAAAACGATCATTCTATTTCTATGAACACTACTAATTCTCAAGATCTTCGCCAATGATAATGAATCAATAGTCTAATCGGATACGTACAAATCAATAAATTGATAACTGTACGAGCTATGTAAGAGGCATAAATGGAAGTGCATGAGAGCGATTATCAACCAAATTCAACGTTAAGAGTGTACCTTTACAGCATCGAGATCCGTGGAAGCTCGGAGTTGCGCAGGTCTGGTCGGGCCAACGCTACTGGTAGGGTTTGCCTTGAGGTAGGTACTGGATCGGACCGAAATGCTCTTTGGCAGCTTGAGTCTTTCCGGTTCTGGATTCTCCAATCTTTTCCGCTCCAGGACGCTTGTTGGACTGTAATCATCCACGCCAAAATCAGATCTGGATTCTAGATCGATGTTATTGAGACGGCGGAGACAATCGCGCATTGTAGCCTGGGACGAGACATTCAGAAGGTTGACGAGTTCCGACTTGGCTAGTCGGAGCGACGCGTTCTCTCTGCGGAGTGAATTGATCTCATTGGTGAGGTCTTGCAGGTAAGCGCGGCATAGATTGTAGCGTTTCTGAAGGTTCTGATACTCCAGCGCAAGGTAAGCTTGTTCAAGTTTGTCTTCATCATTCCCGGAGGTGGAGCTGTTGCTGCAAATGCTGGACTTCTGCTGTTCGTCGCTAGATGGAGCGGCCTTCTCTTGAGCCGATTCCTGCGAGCTCTGCAGGCGTGGAGAAGAACCAGGCGATGACTTTCTCGGAGGAGAAGTTGACGGCGATGACTTTTTTGGAGTCGAATATGGCGAGAAGAGTGAATTGTAGAGTGACGCGAAGTTGGCGCTGAACTGGTGCTTCTGTAGAGCGCCGGAAGCTTGCAATGGAAGAGATGAGATAGTAGCCTCTCGTTGCGGCGGTGGAGAAGCCGAGATTATGGCGGTACTATCGATGCCGCTCTTCGGATCTGATGCGTCTTTCTCCATCTCAACTACAAAACCGAAACCTCCTGAGCGATCGATCTAGCAGACTAGTTAGATGAATGAAAACTTGGAGACGATTACCCGCCTTGACTCACCTAAATCGTCGATCTGCCGCGTAACCGCTGCAACCGCCGAGAATCTGATGCGAGAGAAAGAGCGCGAGAAGAGAGCTGAGAAGAAACTAGAAAATGGGGGACGAGTGCATTTTATATGAGGGAGGAGCCTGGGGAAGACGATCGGATTATCAGATACTCCCAAGTACTGGAGTCTTCACATCATCAACCTATGTACTTTCTCGTGTGCATGGATCAAAGCTGTAGACTACGTGGCAAGTTTTGATTGGTAGAAAATCTTTTGTACAGTGTACTCGGGAACAGCTTTCATTTCCGAACTCGGTTATTTTCCCGCCAAAAGGAACCAACTGCGAAACGACTTATATATAGTAAGCCGGCGTTTAGATGAAGAAACCCCAGCCCCAGCTGATCGTCAATTATGCTCTCTGATCCAAAAAGTCATTAGAAAACCCCAAAATCAGTAATATGGAAGTATCAAATAAAAGAGGATGGAATAAGATGTAACAACTTTAAAGTTTTATAATTTTTTTTTAATATATCACCATTTGTAAAACTATGAATTTCGGATATTATATATTTCATTCTAGGTAGTACATATATATAATTTTGATTATTTTGGTAATTTTACTATGTATATAAATTCTAAAAATTCACATATGCAATCATGTCTACAATTAAAAAAATTCACATATATTGAAGTTAGGAGACAGAAGTGTCTGATAGAACGAACTTTTGGCGTGGCATTGAAGAAAGATATGTGTGACAACCAATGATGGCTAGCTTAACTATCATTACATCTGAATGCATATTGCTTATTCACTACATTTTTCAACTAATGCTTAATTTGGTCTCTTTCAACAATAAAAAGTGGTTAATTAGTTGAGGCCACACCACACGGAATTGAGCAACCGCCAGTTATATATATATATATATATATATATATATATATATATATATATATATATATATATATATATATATATATTTTTACAGAGTGCCATAAGGTCTCTCATTCATTATTAAAATTTGAATTCAATTTTTTTAATTAACAAATAAAAAGTTAAAATCACTATATTATATTACATTCTTACCCTCCGCTTTGTTTGTCGTAAAGGAAATCACACAGTTTTTATTGAATGTCATTATTCACTGACTTGAGCTTAGTCAGGCAGACTTTTCAAAAAAACAAAAAAAAATCAAGCTCGATTTTTCAGACTTAGTATCTCATGGTTAGTATCTAGGCCCAAATTCGATTTCAATGAAAAAAATCATGCAAATATGGGCTTGTGTGATTTTGATCGGACTTTTTTTTTCGCCAAATTTGGATCGGCTTAGATTAGCCGAAATCCTACATAGAAAACTAAACAATAACCACCATATAACTAACATTACACATATTCTAATCCTACATAAACCATTTGAAACTTCAAATTCTTAAAATTGTAAACATCATCAAGACCGATCTAACTAACTGCCCAAATTTTAAGTTAGAGTCAATCGACTATTTTTTTTTAACCAATTAGAGCATCCACAGTGGTATTACGTAAAAATTACCTAAATGTGGGTCCTACATGTTTATTTAAGTAAAGCAACAAAAATTATCAGTGGTTTTACATAGCATTCCTTAAAGATGGGACCCACACGTAAATTTATGTTTTTACATAAAGCATTCCTTAAATTTAAGTAATGCACTATGTATTACGTAACTAATTTTTTATTATAAATTAATTCATTTTATAATTAATGCTAATATATTATTGGTGGTTGTTGGAAAATTTAATAATAAAATATATTTAAGGAATATGTTTAAGTAATACGATTGCAGAGAAAATATTTTTTACGTGTGTCTTAAATTTACGTATTACTTAAAGTGTACATAAATGTCTACGTGACAACTTTAAAAAATACAATTTATGTAAAACCATTGTGGATGCTCTTAGAGTTATGTAATATAAATATGTAACTTGGGCCGGGCTTTTGAGCCCATCGGTATATTTGCCCTTAATAAAATACACGCCCGCCGGAGCTTAAGGATAATTTAACGGAAGTTACATGTTTGTCATTTTCCGGCCTTAGGAAGGAAAGTCAGACAACTGAAAACGAAAAGGCGCCAATTCATCTCCATTGGTAAGGCTGTGGCCACAAGCCCTCATACACGCTCAAAAGGACAAAACCAATGAAGTTCCCGCAGTTACCATTTTGCCCCCAGACTTAACTAAATATCTGACCCAACTGTTCGTATTTACGCGCCGATTAGACGTCCAAAATACCGGACACGGCGGCAGTGCTGACTTTGGCCTCTGCATCTCCGCTTCCATGGCTGCCATTCCTCTCCCTTCTTCTTCACTCTCTCTGTCATTTAGAAGCTCGTCTGTCAGGCTTGGACAGAGAAGTTCAAACGTTTTGAGGTTTCCTTCATCTTCGATCGGGTCCCAATCGGTGGTCGGAAATCGGAGAATTAAGTTTGCAGTATGCAGAGCTGCGCCAGTAGTCTTCCGCAACCTCGATGCTGACGATTTCAGGCATCCGCTTGATAAGCAGGTGAGGGCGATTTCACTGCTTAGATTGCTTGAAGTATAAGTTAAATTACGAAATGAATGGTTAGTTACTATACGTGCCTTGCATATCTTGCTTCTACGGCTTTCGAGGGCTTAGGTTTGAGCTGAATTTCTGATGAGGCTCGATTCTGCAATTGCAACACCTGATATATATTTTTGCAGAACACACTGATATTGAGGGCGATACCGGGGCTGAATGATATCGGAAAGGCTTTGCTTGGTAATTACTGTTGTTTTGTTATTGCTTTAGTTTGGCTGCTAAATAAGTTGTACTCGCCGAAGCCTTTTGATTGAGAGACCTTAAAGTTAGAATATTTAACACTTGATGTGATGTTGAGCATGTTACAGATGAAATTGTTTAGCTAGTTCAATCTGTTTCCTTGCGCTGTTGGTTGTAATCGTGCTTCTCTTGTGATCCTCAAGATAAAATAACTGTTATCATTCAGATGGATTCTCATGCTAGAGTAAAGCGATTGCGTTGTTGTCAAATCAGAATCAATTGGTAAACTAGATTAAGTGACACTAACGTTTGAAATTTTGCTTATGTGCTGGTTATACCTAGTTCTACCTCACATGCTTGGAAAAAAATTTGTCTAGTAAATTTGCTTTATTTTCTATCTTATTCACTTTATATATGCCTATATCAAATACCGATGATACCCTGATCATTTCTTGGTTTGAATGCTGTCTAAAAGGTTCGTGATGTGTTCTAAACTGAATATGCAGTGAGTTGTTCGTCTTTTGATTGTTTCTCTGAAAATGTCATTGTAGGAACCATATCAGAACAAGTCATGGTTCTGGAGAATATTGGCACATCAGTTCTCGTTTCAAAAGACCAGGTTAGCTATGAATATGATGCTTATACTCCATGTGCTTGCAGAACAAGTAACTACGTAATGGAATGGCATTAGAACATTAGGTATACACATGATGATGAAGACTATGATGATGGTTTCATGTGCATAGAAAGATTCTTCTGTCTCACTCATTGCCATGGTGCCTATTATTCTAAGTGAACATTTCTTAAGTTTCAACTTGCTGAGGGAACACATTCTAGCAAATTTGTGAGGCAAATATGTTCCTAGAATTTATATATTATTTCAATATTTCTTGTATTTCAGCTTCCTGAGCTTCATCAGCTAATGACAGAGGCAGCAGCAATACTCAACACTGAGGCTCCTGATCTATATGTTCGTCAAAGTCCCGTTCCAAATGCATATACTCTAGCAGTTAGTGGTAAAAAGCCATTTGTAGTTGTCCACACTAGTCTTGTGGAGCTTTTAACACGCAAGGAGTTGCAGGTACCTAACTACCTATACCTTCAGTCATATTTCCGATGACACTCTTTTTGCTTCGTCTCCAATAGCACATATACCATAATCTCATGATTCAAAATATGTACTTGTCTGATAACCAAAGTTTAAAGATGCATGTATTATTAGCAAAATCAGTTTTCATAGTCTTTTTTGTTTCCTAGCTATTTATATCTACTGACAATGAATTTCCTTGACAATAGGCTGTTTTGGCTCATGAATTGGGTCATTTAAAATGCGACCATGGTGTTTGGCTTACATTTGCAAATATTCTCACTCTTGGAGCCTATTCTGTACCAGGTAGGTGTTGTAACGCTTCTTGCTTTTTCTGCTAATTAACCAGTAACCAATTACTCCATTTGCCCACAACCTCAGCACAGTCGGTTGAATTCTGAATCATTTGTTTTCATTGAATATATTTCTAAAAAAAGAAAATTACTGTTGTTATAGGGCTTGGCGGCTTTATAGCCCAGAATTTAGAAGAACAGCTATTCCGATGGCTCCGTGCAGCAGAACTCACTTGTGATCGTGCTGCACTTCTTGTCGCCCAAGATTCTAAGGTAGTTTATTATCTTAATCTAAAAATCTACCGTTCATACTATATATGAAGGAGAGTTAATGTAGGTTAGTGGTTTAATGACATGAAATTTTGTACCATGTTTTCTACAAGAGATTGTCATCTCTGTTCTGATGAAACTAGCTGGTGGGTGCCCCTCTTTGGCCGATCAACTCAATGTGGATGCCTTTCTAGAGCAAGCTCGTTCCTACGACAAGGCATCAGCGAGCCCTATGGGTTGGTACATAAGGTAAGCAACTCCATATCTAGTTTTGCATCAGGCATCTGATAAATTTATAATAAAAAAGTTATTGTTTTTTTTCCTTCTTTAGAAATGCTCAAACACGACAACTATCACATCCGCTGCCTGTTCTTCGTGCACGTGAGATCGATGAATGGTCCAGAAGTCAAGAGTATAATACACTTATGAAGCGAGCTCTGCAGATAAAATCCTTGCAAACAACATAGAAGTGGAAGTGGCTGCTGTGTATATATATAAATGAGGTTACTTTTCTGGATGCTTCAAATTGAATTTGGATTTTTCTGCAGTTAGATTTTAAGATCAAGTCCACTTTTCTCCAGGTCTTGTTGAAGAAAGATGTCAGCAATGGTTGCCGTGGTCGAGGACAGTGAAATATATTGTTGTAATAATAATGATGGTGAAGGTAAGAAAAGTGTACTTTAATTTCATGGTCTGGTTGGTACAGCACAATATAGCGTGTATTGTAGAAAAAAAAAAAGCAGAGGCAGCTTCTTCTATATTATATGACAACAAAGGAATTCTTTGTATACTGATTGATTCAAATCAACTGTTTACAATTCTGCATTACTTTTTCTTCTGTCGTCTTAAGCTTAACATCTCTTATTAATTTCCTCCTAATAATGGTATGTTTAATTTGACCAATCTGTTAAAAAAAAAAAACTTGAACAATCTCTTTTTGGAATTGACCAATCTCATTATTCACCAATAGTAATACTAGTCTCAATTTCCATTACTACCCAAACAATCACAATAAATGTATGGCAAAAAGGAAATATCAATCAGTTATGCAATAATTACCGCATATATAGCTACAACGTGTGATTAAAAAAATGACAACCTAAACCTAGCATTTCTATGATTTGTCAGTTCAGTACCGTTCCTTTTTTTATGGGTGAAGTTTACTGTTGACAGGACAACATATTGACCCCAAAGTATGATAGAATATTACATTGTCCATGTCGGGTTTGGTTGTCTTGGCGTGTGATGTACCTACTACCTCTGCTTCACTTGGAAATACAGATGAACGTGATAATAATTCATTTCTAATATTCTAATCCCACCTGGTTCGAGATTAAATAAAAACGGGTATTACAGTATTGATATTTTGTATTTTCTTTAGTATCCTCATTTTCTTTTTTTACTAGGAAGTACTATACATAAATTCTGTTTCTAAATTCTTAAATTGCTTTCTATATATCAATTTCATTAAAAGAAAATTCTATATAATTACCCTTCTTTAAAATTACACACTATATATATATATATATATAAAAGTTGACATCATTGTTGCCGCGTCCATTCACTACCCACCTTAGATCAACGCCCGCCTTCGACTTCCGCGACCATCGCCCACCTCTGACCACCGCCGTGAGATCTCATTAACAATATATATTCATTTCGGCTGAAGGAAGAAAACTCAAAGAGACTACAATAGTAGTTTGACCATAGAAATTAAAATGGGATTTATTCTTAAACAATTAGATCAAACAAAATTAAATAAAACCACAAGGAGTAATCTCACAACCTAGGCTTCAGTAATAAAATAAAATTTAAAAAAAATTTTAAAAAAAACTCACAGCCTAGGCAACACGAATCCAAATTATTATCGAATGAGAGTGGTAGATCTTAAAGGACGGGACTCATGTGCTCCGACTGCTAGTAATATCTGTAAAAAGGAAAGGTGGAGTTTTGCCACACGATTTCTCATTGATACTCAAATTAGTATAGGATTTATAGAGCGGAAATTTTATTAACTTACTATTTATATGAGATGTTAAGCGCCTCTATGTGGTTGTTTCTTACTTTAAAGGGTTTTTGTAATGACGGTAGATGCTGGCTCCCTATTGGTTGAGGTAAGCGGTGGCCGCCAAGCCTTTATTGATTGATGATGACAGCTATTGATGATAAGTAGGTCGCCGCCTGCGAGTAGGTCGTCATTTGTTTTGATGCAAATAAGTCATAATTAGAGATTTTCAGTGAGACGAAATTAGGGTACTCTTACCGTTATGAGTTTTTCATAGAAGGGAGTGACGCACTGTCTCTGATCATATGTATGATCGCCTTGTGATCTTTTTTTTTTTTTTTTTTTTTTTTTCAAGAGTTCTTCTACAAGTTCTAAAGTAAATAATACTTAACACCAATAGTGGATTGATCTTAAAGGGCCGCCTTTTTCGTGATGACCAGAGTTGGACGCGTTGTTCATATTGTTTTAACACTGGATGTTGCCTCTTCTGGTATGAACAGAGGTGTAATGGGCACGTAGTGACCTCGTACTAGTGTTGCCCCTGTCTGGGACTGCACCCAAAAAGCAGTGAAGGCTGCGAGTACCTCTGGGGGATGAGCGTTACCAGAGTAGGAATAACCCTAGTAGTGGTGGGTGCCGTTAAGTATGAGGGTTGTACTTCTTCATTGTCGACACCATTGGTCGGTGTTGGGAGTTGTCCTTCTGGCGGGTCATTGTTCTCCTAGTGTTGTAAGGTTTGAGGGTCAAGATAGGTAAAGGGACTTCTTCTATTGCTGTTGGTGTGGAAGTAGTGCCCTTGTTAGCATTGTTCTTCAGTGGAGCCATGACTTCTTGATCTTATTCCCATAGACAACACCAAATGTTGGATATTAAAGTCATCTTCCTCGTTAACTTCTTTAATTCCACCTGGGTCGGCACATTTAAGTCTGGAACTTGTTGTTGACTCATTGGGTTCTGCCTGGGTCGGGACCTCTAAGAGGAAAATTGTGGGGTTTTAACGCCCTACGATTCAACTCTGAAACTTAAATTAATATAGTGTATTATGGTAGTAGGAGTCTTAATAAATGAACATGTAGTGATTACTATTTATAGGGGTCTTTTACCGCCTTTGTAGCAATTAATTCCTTGTTAGGGAGACTTTCCCAAGTGGCGGTGGTAGCTGGTTCCTTATTGTTTATGATGTCAGTTGTGTTAGACAACTGGTAACGAGTAGGTTGTTACCTCATGTTTACTTGTTATGTGGGGTTTCTCTGATGGCGGTAGTAAGCTGGTCGCCACCTCACGTTTACTTACTTACGGGGTTTTCCCTGATGTCGATAGTAAGCTTGCTACCACCTCATGTTTACTTAATGATGGGGTTTATCTTGATGTCGGTAGTAATCTGGTCGCCACCTCATTTTTATTTAATGATGAAGGTTTTACCTGATGTCAGTAGTAAGCTTGTCGCCACCTCATATTTACTTATTGACGTCTACTATTTTCTTATTATAGCTCTAGGTAGGTTCTAGATGAAAGAAAAAGGCGTCGCCTCGATGTCGGTGGTCGTTGACTTTGTTGTTTGTTCGTAGTGAATCCAACAAGTAGGGTTAAATGAACTCAACCATAATTCAATTCGATTATTAGCCATTTAAATTAAGCAGATCGAGATATGTATAAAAAAATATAAATAATTTTTATTTATTTTTTCTAAAATGTGATGCATTCTTTTTCATAATATAATAATTGAAAAATCGACTTGAATTACAACCTACTTCAGTTTAGTCCGAGTACTAAAAATAATAAAAATGGATCACCTATTAGTAGGGTTAGGTCAATACCATATTAATCCCCCATAATAAGTGAAAAAAAATTCTTCTAAATACAGAATGAAATTATAGAATGGTAATATATCATTATACAACTTACATGAGTAATAATTTATATCTAATTGATAACTAAAATTTGTTGGCACGTTCATGCACCTAATAATAATAATAATGTTCGAAATTACTGAGAAGTACGCAAGATAATAGAGATTTCATCATCACAAAAATTATTAAAAACCGATAAAGTGATTTGACCATTTATTTCCTTCCGCTTCTTGTAGCTTTAGCTAGCATGCATCAGTCAACACAATCACAATTTGAAAAATTCTTGAATGGCACGGTGCTAACATTTGTCAAACATATAGTGCCATTTCAGCGAATAAATTTTGAACATGTGACTGAAAGTTGCTGTTATATAAACACTTATAATAAAATCACTGGTCGGAGAGCCGCCGCATCTTTGCAAAGTCAAAGGCCATCTCCATTCTTAGCATATTGTATATGAGAAATTATTAGATAAATTGAGTCATCACTGTTGAATCTGCAACTAATAAGAGAGTGACAAATGTCAATTTTAAATAAAAGTGAAAAGTTAGTAATGTATATCATAACCAGCACTTTATCTCTTACGAGCTGACCCGATACGATTGGTGATTAGTCTAAACATGTAGCAAGCATGCTACAATGGCCCTCCTAGGACCACGGGCCCTCCTAATCAGGGGAAAAAAAAAAAAATTCATTTTTTTAATCTTGATACCATACCTTATTTGCATTGTAATATATATATTCATGTAAATGATTGCTAGACTCAAATATTTCTATCCACCCTTCCATATCCAAAATGGAAACACTTGACGTCTCCGTTGCATCACCTTTTCTCTGGAAGCTCATTCCCCTCCTTGCTCTCCTCTACCTCCTCTTCTCCGAGCTCCGCCGCGGCCTCCGTCTCTCCGGCGGCGCACCAGGACCACCGACGTACCCTTTCATCGGCTGCCTGGTCGCCTTCTACCAAAACCGCCGCCGCCTCCTGAACTGGTACACCGAGCTGCTATCCCGCTCCGCCACCGGCACGATCGTCGTCGACCGGATCGGTGCTCGTCGTACGGTGGTGACCACGAACCCCGACAATGTGGAGTACATGTTGCAGACCCGGTTCGACAACTTTCCCAAGGGCAATAGCTTCAGGGAGCTTCTCGGCGACTTCCTCGGGAAAGGGATCTTCAACGCTGACGGCGATCTGTGGCGCGTGCAGCGCAAACTCATCTCCCACCAGTTCAGTGTCCGCTCCCTTAGACAGTTCACGAACAACACACTGAGTGGCTCCGTGGAGAAGAAACTGATCCCCGTTCTTGAGAGAATGGCGGCGGAGGAGAGGGTGGTTGACTTGCAGGAGCTTCTCCGGCGGTTCGCGTTTGACTTGATCTGCAACTTCTCTCTCGGCGTGGAACACGGATCGTTGGATCCAGACCAACCCGAATCCGATATTTCTAGAGCGTTCGATTCGTCGTCCATGATCAGTGCCCTGCGTGGGGCGGCGCCGTTGTTTCTGATATGGAAGGCGAAGAGGCTGCTCGGAGTCGGATCGGAGAAGAAGCTGAAGGAGTCTGTTAGTGAAGTTCATAGCTATGTGGATTCAGTTATTCAAGATAGAATCAACAAGATGAAGGCAAATGAAGAAGTTAACATTAATATAGACTTATTGTCTAGAATGTTGCTAGATGGACATGAATTAGATGTTATTAGAGATATGGTGGTGAGCTTCATCATGGCGGGCCGGGACACAACGTCCGCCGCGATGACGTGGCTTTTCTGGTCGATTTCGTCCGACTCGAACATCGAAAACAACCTTGTTAAGGAAATCAGAAAGAATTCAGAGGGACAAAATATGGATTTCGATTCCTTAAAGGATTTGAGATTCTTACACGCGTGTCTACTCGAGACGATGCGGCTGTACCCACCGGTCGTGTGGGACTCGAAGCATGCGATCACTAATGACATATTGCCCGATGGGACTCGGGTGTGGGCCGGGGACCGGGTGACTTACTTCCCCTATGGCATGGGGAGGATGGAGGCGGTTTGGGGGAAGGACCGGTTGGATTTCAAACCGGACCGGTGGTTCGATGGTCTGGGCAGACAGAGCGGGACCCTGAAGAAGGTTTGTCCGTTCAAGTACCCCGTCTTTCAGGCCGGTCCGAGAGATTGTATCGGTAAGGAAATGGCGTTTGCGCAGATGAAGTATGTGGTGGCGTCGATACTGAACCGGTTTGAGATCAAACCGGTTCGTCAAGGCAAGCCTTTATATGTTCCCCTCTTGACGGCCCACATGGGCGGCGGCCTTCCGGTTCGTGTGTATAAGAGAGAAAGGGCAGAAGTCTCGTGATCTACACATTAATTGTTTATACTTTATAGGCTAGTTGTTCTATTATTGTTAATTAAAAAGTTGCACCAAATGAGGAAGTTTTGTAATTTCCTTAAATCGAGACATGCAAGAATGACTATTATTTGCCCTTAATAATATTATATCTATTTTCTCAGATGGCTCCATAGTTGATTATTTAACGTAATCGAGGGACTCATTGGAGCCTGAAAACGCTTGTCATTACGTATGGTTCTATTATTATACTTATATATATTGCAAAAGAACAAAGAGATGTAGATCGAACTCATAGGGGCAGTCGGCGCGCGTGGGATTGATTATACCACGTGAACTAGAGGACAGTATGTAATGTCTTGCACTCTATTGTACGTAGGGGGTCAGCAAATACTCCGAAAGGCTCAAAATCCTGCCCGTTCCGTCCTAATTCGTCTAAAAAAGCCCGTCCTAAAAAAGTACCCAAGGCCTAATGGGCGGGACTTTTCTTCTCAACTAGGGATAGGGCTAGGGCTAGGAATTTTTTACGAAGTCCCAAAAGACCCGTCCCGTCCCGTTTTGCTAACTAATCAGCTATAAACTATAGTTAGTTAAGTTAACTTTAGTGATGGCTCGAGTTGAAGTTCCATTTGATCTGGGATTTGTATTTATAACTTGTTATGTCAGAATTGTTGGTGACTTTGTGTTAGAGTCTTGGTAAAACTTAGTTTTGGAGTCATTGGTGAACTATTTGGGAGAACCAAGTTATGTGTTGAACTTGGTGTTCTTACAAGTGACAAAATGTTTGAGTAATTTTGGTGTTTTATGGTGAACTTTGTGGTATGTGCTGAATTTTGTTGTTATTCTATGTTTGGTTATGGTTTAAGTAAATTGAGTATGATTTTTTTTTTTGGAACTTGGATGAGAATTTGGGTTTGTCCCATCTGTCCCTAGTCCCTGTAGGCCCGTGACGTGCGAGCCTTTTCCTACTAGCTAGGGCTCGGGATAGGGCTCGGGACAGCCATTAAGTGGCCCTAGTTTTAAGGCTTGGGCCATTTTTTAGAAAAAGCCCGCCCATCTGTCCCATGCTCAACCCTAATTGTATGTATGTGGGTCAATAGGAGTGGCAATTCGTGCTATCGTGCGTGCTATCGTGCGCATCAGTGATCGTGTCGTGTTAAACTTACTGAACACGAACACGCACGATAAGCTTATCGTGCCACATTTTACAAACACGAAGACGACACGGATATTTTCGTGCGTGTTCGTGTCGTGCTATCGTGTTGTGAAGGATATTCGGTTGTATATATATATATACGAGATCTTTGAGCAAAAATCAAAATAATTAACTTCATATTTAAAAAACCATGAATTAATATGTCACTATTCATAAGTTAGTATTATATAGTTTAAAAACACTAAATAATAAACCACTAATTGGAGGTAATAGATAAGATTTGCTCAAAAAATACTTCAAATTTAGTCTTATTAGCACAACTTTATCGTGTTATCGTGCGTGTCGTGTTAGGATACTCAAACACGAACACGGCACGGAAGTTATATCGTGTTAGTCGTGTTCGTGCTATCGTGTTATCGTACTGTCATATGCTAGCACGAACACGGTTTTTTTTCGTGCGTGTTCGTGTCGTGCTATCGTGTCGTGTCACAGATTGCCAGCCCTATGGATCAATAGTCAAATAACTAGTTGAATTTTAATTGAAAATGTATATTTAATTTTTTTTTAATCAAATAAATATTCAGACTTATGTGAATGACCCATTGGGTATTTTCATTCAATGTAACATTAAAGTTTAACATAATTGATTGTTATTTGTTATGTTTTCATTACACACGATAGATCATTTAAAACTAGGGTTAACAAGTTTTTTGGTTCATGATATTTGACAACTTTTGGGTTTTGATCAATGATTTTTTTTTTTTTACCTAGTTTTGGTACCATATGTTTGCATATTTTTTTCTAGTTTTGGTCTAATCGTTACATTCCGTCCATTTTTTGACATGTACAAGTTACGTGATCCACCCTAAACTTTCAATTTTGTTCAATTTAGTCCCTCTAATACTTTCCTAACCTTTTTTTTGTTCAATTTAGTCCCGAATTTTCAAAAATTCAATTGGACCTATTGTCCAATTGGGGTCAATTTTGAACTTCAGGACTAAATTGAACAAAAAAAAGGTTAAAAAGTATTAGAGGGACTAAATTTAAAGTTTAGAGTGGATCACGTGACTTGAACATGTCAAAAAATGGACAGAATGTAACGGTTAGACCAAAACTAGAAAAAATCTGCAAACATATGGTACCAAAACTAGGTAAAAAAAAACATCATTGACCAAAAAAATATGTTAATTATATATATGTATTTTATCAAATATATTATTATAATTATGTTAAAATACCTATCAAGTTACGGGATAGCACCCTATAATAACATATACGCTAAGTGAGAAAAGGAATGAGACAAGTGTGTATATATGTTGGGTCAGATAATTCGATTACTTAGGGTTGCACTGTAACATATGTACGTAGTTTTCCAAAATATGCTGGAGATTACTTAGGGTTGCACTGTTTTAGTAGACTTCCATCACGATACACCAAACGCTATGGAATTACTTATTCTTCAAAGAGAAAATGAATAAAATATTTATTTATTTAGAAAAAGTAATAAAGTATTTTATTTAGAGAAAGAGTTAGAAAGTCCACGAAAATAAATATTAAAGTAGTTGGGTTGTTTGATACGTCTGACTCTAATATGTTTTATATAGTATATGCTACCGTGTGCCAAAGAGCGATATGTTCCTTGGTATTACATATGCACCGTGGTTTGTTGTTTTGGTCTCCCACTAATATTCATGACACCATGTTGTTTCTCAAAGTTGACCTTGTCGGCTTGTCCTAAGTGGTGTTCGGGGGAAGATTTAAAGTCACCAGGAAACTTTTGACTTCATGGTATTTTCTAAAAGAAAAAAAAAAGTCAAAGATATCTTTTGAACATTGAAAGTTGCAGCCTAATAGAGCTTACCCAAGTTGATTCATTCAGCATCCTAATTTAAAACTTAAAACTCATACTCTCAAGTTTCATTAAGACTTTTCTACTCTCATCTATTTATTAGCTAATAATACACGTAATTGTTAAACATATCTTAGTTGATACTATTATTAAGATAATATTTGAATGAAATTGTATAAGTATATACTATTATTTAATTGCGGAAGAAGGAACCGAACAATGTGATATAATATCTTGAGAAAAAAAAAATTGTAAAAAAAATTTCCAAAAAAAGAAAGATGATTGAAAAATACAAAAAAGTCATCATAAATATTAATTAAATTATAATGCATTACATATTTTGACAATAAAACTAAATGCTATTATTTATGACTATTTTATACAAGTTTCATCTTTTAAAAAGGATTCGGTTTAGCATTATTAGTAACATCTAATCATATATCTGTCTCTATGAAAGTCATCAAACAATCGTTCAAAAGTTGGTCACTCATATTATTCTGCAGGTTAATCTTGATGCATTTCATAGCTGAAAACGATCTCTCCACACTTGTTCTTGCTACCATAAAAGTCAAAGTTAGCTTAAAAAATATCTAAATTGATTAAAGGGTTAAAATATATTTTTGGTACCACATTTTTAACCAATTTTGGATTTTAGTACATGATGTTTCTTTTTGTAGACTTTTGGTACAATGCGTTTGCACTTTATAGACTTTTGGTCCATCTGTTAGTTAACCGTTAATTTTTTTTATATTAAATGATACGTGCAAGTCACATGACTTGCCCTATACTTTTAATATTGTTCAATTTAGTCTATCTATACATCCCTATCTTTTATTTGTTCAACTTAGTCTCAAAGAATCCAAATCAAACCACTAAACTTGATTGACCTAACCCTAGGCTAGGTCCTAACTAGTCCAATTGGATTTGCCCCAATAATAAATACATTTTATTATTGTAATACATTTAATTAATTATATATATGGCAATCTCATACTTTTTTTGGGGCGATAATTAATATTATATTAATAGTACTATACTTATTTTGCTTGGTTAAAGATAAAGATTTTTTTTTAAAAAAAAACTTTTAATTTGTTGCAGGAAACTGATATACATACATATATATAATTCATAAATTTTATATATAGTCAATCGTAACCATTGTCGGGCCTAGCCCAGGACTCGATCTATGCTAGGTCAGTAGGGACCTAAGTCCGATTGGGGTCGGTTAGGTCTGATGACCCTAATCATGATCAGAACTAGTCTTAGACTCGACACATATTATATCAATCGAGTTAAGGGTTCGATTGAATAATTTTAGGAATTAAATTAAAAAAAGTTAGTTATATATATTAGAGGATTAAAATGAACAAAATAAAAATTTGGCGTTATTTACGTATATGTTACGTGACTATTTAACGGTCAACATTTAAAGTTGACTAGCGCATACATAAAAAATGTATAAGTTCCAAACGTATTGCACTAAAAGTAGGCAAAAAAATATTCTTATCGCGTGGTGATCCTAGGAATGGTTCACATCTGGAGGACAGCACCTATAGCATGTTTGCTTCACAAGTGTTTATCATAAATATATTTTTGTTCTTATGGTCATTAGCGGTGTTTAAATCGCGAACTCTCTGGTTAAGGATGTAGTGGTGATCCGTTAAATTATATTACATGGTTTTTTTTTTTTTTTTTTTTTTTAAAACTTACCATTTTTTTTTTTTTTTTTTTTTTTTTTTTTTTAATAATGATGATTTGTCAACATATAATCCCCGCCCTAGATCGGGTCGTCTGATGGTCTTCCCCGGCCCCCTTGATTAAATATAACTGATCGTCCTTATCCATTCCAGTGTACACTGTACAGTGCCACTATCCTTTGTTTTAGCAAGCACTCTGCCATGGCTTCCGCCTTCGCCAACTTCCTCTCCTTTATCCTGCCCTCCAAACCACCGCCGATGACATCTGCGCCACCAGTGATCAGCCTAGCTACTGCACCTCAAACTCAGACAAGCTCTCAACAGGCCTCTAGCTATAGTTTCGAACCTCTTGTTTCCCAGCAGCAGAATGATGAGCTCTTGACCGTGATATGTCCTTCTCTGGCATATTCAAATACTCTCTTCTGTGACTCGGGCTACAACGTGGAGGTGATCGTGGAGGACGAGAATGAACACGAGGAAAGGCTGATCGGTAGGTTCCGCAGGGAAGTGATGAAAGCTGGGGTAATTCAGGAGGCAAAGCGCCGGAGATTCTTCGAGAACTGTCAGGACGAGAAGAAGCGCAAGACCCGTGAGGCTGCTAAGCGTAATCGTAGAAGGTTTGTCTTCTTCTCTTTCACTTTTCAATTCCATTTTCAGATAATTGAGTGGCTGAATTTTTTAAGAAACTCTGCTGTTTTCTGCTATCATGTCCTTATGATGTGTTTGATAACTTGAGCTTCTTCACTTTCATGATATGATTGAAGATTCTGATGAATTGTAGCAATTGTAATTTACTTCCACATTATGTACTACGCAACACTGCTGTCTAATGAATATGGAGCTGGAAAGGCTCCAGTTCACAGTGGAGGGATGCTATGTAGCTTTGAGGCATATTAGTTACACTCTAACTCGTATTAAATCATTTTGGTATATTCGTGCTAGCAGACTACACGCCACTTATTTGAGTGGGTTTATAGTGGCAGCTGCATTTACCATCTAGATTTAGATTGTTGTGTTCTAAAGTATTCTCATTCTATAATCAGGCGTTTTACAGCCAGAGACACCGCTCAGAATAAGCAGGAAACATCTGCAACTAAGAAGATTGAGGATGATGATAACTGGGAAATGCCTAAAGATGACACTGTTTGATGTTAATTCCTCTTTAATTGTTTATAGGATGATCTTTTCACTTTGAATTTACTGTGTTTCATTTTATGATGTTGATACTTTCCTCTGGGGATATGTTTTTTTTCTTTTTATTGAGTGCACCTTATTTGTTTGCAAGACGCAATCAATGAAGTCCCCAATTTAACTTGAAGAACAAGCACGTCTGTTAATCGCCCTTTCTTTTCATATTGGCTGCTTGGTCTTTTCTTATGACATATGAGAAACTTTATCTGCAAAATCATGAACATTGTCTTTTGAAGATGCGAATAATGCTCCAGTTTAAATATCCAGTGAAATGTGTTTGATAAAAAAGCTTGTGGAAAAGCTCTCTGGTTGTTTTTGTGTACTTGCAAAGGATAGATTGCACTATTTTCAAATACTCTGATATGACATTATCATAAGAATACTTTTCAAGAGTGTTTATGATTGAACAGATGACTTACTCAAACTGAATATTACAAATAAATGGCCACCAAAGAGGATTTCTAACTTTCACATGGTAAGCAATCTGCCATATTAACATATGTAATATTTTGCATATAGCGTATACCTTTGCCGATGCCTATTCACTATGTAATGCTGATGACGCTGTGAAATTTCTCCAGTGATTTTGAAGGAGTTCAAGGTCATTTGGCTTGCATTCGCTTTCCACCCCACAGTTTAGACGGACAATGCAGGCTTTGTCCAAATCAATATATCCTTCACAGAAGCGGCTAAAGAATGTCGGATCGAATAACTTGATCCCCTTCTCTGGTTTAGACCAGTTCTGCAACATCTCCAGACTTGAGCGAGCATTGGAGTCGGGATACAGGAATCTTTGGAAATTCCATAATTTTATGATCTCAGTTCCAACCTCATGGGATTTTAAGTAAAATAACCATCCATCGGGCAGTTCTGTTATGCCTTCGGATGAGGCACTAATGAAGCATTGGCGGGCCACTGCAAATACATCATATGAGTTCAAATGCGGAAAAGGGTTCCTGAACCACAGCACGTCCATATCCTGCATTGTTAAGGTAAACTTGCATTTTTAGTAAACCTGGGTAAATCTTATAATTTGGCCAACATAAAAAATTCAATCATAGAAAGAGTTGTAACATTTAATGTAAATCCTCTGAAGCTATTTATGTTCAATATATCTCCTGGCCATTTAGAGAGAATAGTGTACATGATTTAAGTAGGCTTTGGATAGAATAAGGTAGACTCCATATGAGGTAGTGTTTGGACCATTCGATTTGAGGAAGGACTCACCAAGATTCAGCATGAAACATTAAAAAGAGGACCTAAGATACTTTGTGTATGATCTCTATTATGTTTAAAAACTCTTGGAGGGCTATGGAAATTTCTGTCATCTTCAATCAGAAATTCAAAGACCATCCCAGACCGTAAGATTTGCTCTCTAAGGTTTATCTGGAAAATATAAAGCTTTTGCTATACACAAGAAGTCATACATGATTAGGAAGATAATTCGGTTTACTGTCAATTGGAAGCTAATAGGTAATAACTCACAGTGTAAAAGATACTGTAGCCCAAATCAAGAACTTCTTCCATTATTATGTTTTTCCTCCAGTCCAAATCCTTCAACAACTTCTTGCTTCTCCCAGAGGTACCCAGGTTGTAACAATGAGGATGTGCAGATTTACAGTAGTGAAAACCCTGATTTTCAGTCGATAGAATAATTAGGTGATTCAAGAACCGGTCGGTTCCAATGCCGAGTCTAAAGCTTTGTAAAAAGAGATTCAAAAGAGATGCAGAATCAGGGTTTTGGTGATCAAACAGCGTAAGGATCACTGTATTGTCCTCCATTGATGCTGCCTCTAGTAATTTTTTTAGCTCTCCATTTCCTGAAATCTAACCATGCATGGATTATTTTATAGCTTCTTGTGTCATCTGTCAGATCATAATTCATAGTAAAAAGGTAAAAGTAGATAATTTCTTACTGTTGAAGCTACTGGTTTTGCTCTGCGAAAGCAGCCACAGGATCTGGTGTGAATAAAGTATGCTGTAACTATAAGAAGCAGAAGTAGAAGAGGAATGCGGTACGCCTTCATATCTGATTCTTAGACTTCTGAACATTCAACGTGAGAAAACTGAATATTGATTGTTTGGAGGAGATTTTTTTTACTTTATATATATTATAATGCCAAAATATATGGCTTCAGAATCTGATGCGTGGATATATATTTATGTATATTCCTTTTATGTTATACAAAATGTTAAAATTTAAAAGGAAACATCATTCTATGCCATAAAATAAAAAGGAAACATCATTGGAAAAATAAATACGCATTTTTGGAGAGTTAATGTAAATATTTTTCCAATTTTTTTTTTTCAAAGTAAGATATGACACTGGACCCTGCTTCAAATTTTGGAGAGTTGATTGATTCGTTAGTTTACTATTCCACTGTATGTTGAGAAAGACGTCATTGGTAGTTCAGTGATTAGTCTGTGTTTTAATTATATATAATAATACTTAAAAGCAATTATATAAATTGTGTGATTTTACTGTTTTCAAGTGATTTTCATGCTGAAAACTGAATGCTACAACAAAAATGGTCACTTACAAGGATATATATCCAATTTTCACATGGTAAGATCTATTGTTAATCTGCAATATGTATCTAGATTCTGCATATAGCTATATTCCTTTGTCATTGCCTATTCACCATTTAATGCTGCAGATGCTGTGAAATTTCTCCAGTGACTTAGGAGGAGTTCAAGGTCATTTGACTGGCAATTCTGTTCTGCACCACAATTTGCACGGACAATGCAGGCTCTGCTCATATCAACATCTCCTTCGCAGAAACTGCTAAATAATACTGGGTCCAATAAGTTGATCCCCTTTTCTGGTACAGACCAGTCCTGCACAACCTCCAGAGTCGAGTGAGCATCGGAGTTGGTATACAGAACTCTCCCTAAGTTCCAAAATTTGAGCAACTCAATTCCCACATCATCGGATTTCAAGTAAAAGAACCATCCATCAGGGAGATCCGTTCTGTGCTCTGATGTGGAATTGATGCATTTCTGGGCTACTGCAAATACATCGGTTGGGTGCAAATGTAGAAACGGGTTCCTCAACCACATCACGTTCAGATCCTGCATTATGAAGGTAAAGTGGTATTTTCATTGCACCATATCTGAATAAATCAAAGTCACTGAAAGAGCAAGAGCTGCAATTTCTGTTTGATATTTTTGTCTTGTCCTTTTGTTCTATGTGATTTAAATTATGGTTGGTTAAATTAAAGTACATGGTGTATATAAGCTAGTGTTTGGACGACTGGATTTGGAGAAGAACTCAACAAGATTGAATATAAAACTTAAAACCTCGTTATGTTTAGTGTCTTAAAAATGTAACCTTATATACACTTTATCTGATTTAGGCCAATAAATTATATAAAAAAAATTCAACCAAAAAACTAAATAATTGAGAAGTAATGATCTGGCCAAAAAAGAAAACACATGATTGATGCATGTGATGATGAAACAATCAGGAAAGTTTAATGGTTATTAAACATGTCTCTAGTATCTGCTGCATGTAATGATGTCCAGCTTTTTATATCTCATGCAGGGTTAACAAAACTTCTACCCAGTTCTTGGATGCTAACTTAAGTGACCATACCGGACCACCAAATATTCACCCTAAGGTACAAATTGATTTTTTTTTTTTTTGGGATATCATAAAGAATCATATATGATTAGGAGGATGATATGCAATATTTATCTTACAGTGTATAAGATACTATAGCCCAAATCAAGAACTTCTTCCATCATTTTGTTTCTCCTCCACCCTAAACTCTGCAAAAGTTTCTTTCTTCCGGTGACAGGAAGGTTGTAGCAATGGGGGTGCACAGATTTGCAGTAGCGAAAAGCTCTGCTCTCAGTTGTGAGAATAATTATGTGATTCAGAAACCGCTCGGTTCCAATACCGAGTTTAAAGCTCTCTAGAAAGAGATTCAAAAGAGAAGCTGCATCAATGTTTTGGTGATCAAGCATTGTTAGGATAACCGTATTGTCCTCCGTCGATGCTGCATTAAGTAGTTTCTTGAGCTCTATGCTTCCTGAAATCTAATTAACTATGCATGGATCATCGTACAGCTTATGCAAATCGAATCACAGTAAACTGGGTAGTAGTAAAAGATTCTTACTGTGGGTTTTGTGAAGCAGCTGCAGGAATTGGTTTGGAGCAAGTATGCTGCAAGCATAAGAAGTAGAAGTAGAGGAGGAAGGTACGATTTCATGAGTGTTGATTCTTCAATGACTGAATATTGCAGAATTCACGTTTTGGCGTTTCAATCAGACACTGAATCTGAATTTTTGGCGTGTCAATCGGATATGGTAAGAATCTGAATTTTAGCAATATGGCATCAAGCATTTATATATTTATTATGCGTTAAAAGGGAATATACGTATATATATGGGGAAGGTTAGTTATTGCTAAATACAGCGTGTAGTTTTTTCAACTATTATGGAAGGTTAGTTATTGCCAAATATAGTATGTAGTTTCAACTATTTTTTTAAAGTGCCAACTTAAAGATTATGTTTTGTGGGACGTTGGGACCTAACCGACGTCTATATTGGCCCAATAGGTCTACTTTTGGACTTAGAGCCGTGGCCTGTAAGAATAGATTGGTCTGCTTACAAAATTGACTAAGTTTCGACGAAAATCTTATTGTTATTATTATTATGTTCTGTAAAAAAAAAAAAAAATCGGCCGGGAATGCTAAGGGAAAAACTTCAGATTAGGTATTAGATGGAGATGTCTTAGTGATATTGTAGTGGATCCGATCCATGCTATGTGGATTTGATCCTATCCTATCCTATCCCGTCGTTGTATTAGAATCAATATTACATAGTAGATATATAATGTAGGAGGCAATGCATTATATTATATGAGAAATATATGGATGCTGTTTGTTTTGTCATTGCAGATGAATACGACCCCGTCCATTTCATATTATAATATACAAATACAAAGCAACTCGAATGAATGATGTGTCTCCATATATTAATAAAAGAAAGAAAGAAAGAGGAGTCGTTTACGTAAATATAAGATCAGATGTGGGGCTGGCAAGATGTGTTACTGGTGTGGGTTAGTAGGCCATCTATCTTATGATGCCAACGCCAATGCCATGGTTCTTTATTTTCTTCTTTCTAATGAATGAATAAATGAGTGAGTCATCAGTCGTCATATTCTTCATATAATATGATATGCTTACTAATTTATTATTATGTGGATGGACGCGGTGGACCGTCTCTGCTCCGCGTCTCCATTAATTTGTCCTCATCCTGCATTCATCCCTATAATTAATGCATACAATATACATGTGCAATGCAATGTTTCTTTAAATTTCACCATTTACTGAATGTGATTTTTTTTTTCCCGTTTTTTGGTTAACCGGTTACATCTGTCAAGATGATGATGTTATGCTAATAACATTGCGTCGATTTGATGAATACAAAAATTATCTAATAGCTAAGTCTTTACAGAAACAACACATTGGTGGAAAAGGTTTAAATATATTGGAAAAAATATATTAAATCTACTACATTATCGCCACATCAGCGTTGTATGACACTTTAAAAAAGAAAATTGAACGAATACTAATTGATGACAAAAAAAACTCACATTCGCAGAAAGAATATACCTAAAATTACATTTACCTAAAAAAACTCATTCAAAATTAAGCCTCTTAAAAAAAATTCCCAAATTTGGATTTTTTTTTAAATTATTATTAAGTGTTACTCTAAAGTTTACACTTTTACAAATGACATAAATCAAATATGGAATTGTTTTTTTTTTTTTAAGATAAAGAGATTAGATGTAAAAAAAAATATAGAGTGAAAATACATTAAAAATTAATAATTGAGAAAACAATATTTAAAAATTAAAACACTAAAGATAAATCATATAAAATATAAAAATGACTATATAAGATGTACAAGAAAATAAAGACACGCGGATTTTTTTTTTTATATGATGATATAAAGATAAAAGTGTAACACGAATTAAAAATAGAACCTTTAAAATATATAAAATCATATAAAATTAATAAACTAACATAAAATTGAAAAATAATAGAATAAATTAATCTACTTTTTTTTTGTACATTTACTTGAATAATTTTCGCATCATGCTATATTTACTTCCAATCTTGTTTATTTATATTTTTAAATTTGATATTTAATTTTAAATATTTTTTAAAATTAAAATCTTAAAAAAAATGTCGACGCCCCCACCTATTTACAACCAACTATACTAATTAAAACTTCAGAATGGAATCACGGGACAAAGCCCACCTGTTCTCTTTTTCAGGTTTTACCAAGAGAGCTAAACTAGTAGAAAGAGTCCAGAAGTTCAAGTCGACGCCCAGACGAAACCGGGAGAGCCTACTCTGAGCTTAGCCATACTTTTGTGATCAAACACTATGTATATTAGTAGATCGATTATTGGAAACAATCAGTCCCTCCTCGCTATATATAGGGTTCGATTGAACCAATTCACCATTTATTATTGTGCAATTAATCATTCACACAACCTACAAACCAATAGCAAACCCCTAGTTTATCTTCTCACATCTGTGAGGTCTAGTTCGTGAAGACTTGAGCTCTATTTTGTTTTTTGAGCAAGATTGAGGGATCCCGTTGCGAGTTTCGATACAAACTCGTTAAAGAATCTTGGAGCAAGGACTTAAAGATCTAAAACACATGAGGATAAATCTTGCCACAACTAGTTAGTCTTCTTTGAATTACTTAACTGCTTGTGTGTGATTTATCTTATTATTATTTTTTACAGCGTCAACTAAGTGCGAACAACGGACATCAAACCAAAATGGGTACATCACACAACAAGAGTAAGGAAACTAACTACGAAAATGCAAAGGAGTGGCTTACCTCAATTACGAGTGAACCAACGAAGTGCTTGGATCAGACCATTGCAGGGTGCAGCTCGAACCATTCTATCAAATCGACTTGGACCGTTGCTCGGACCAATAGTCCGAGTGGATCTTGAGGAAGCGCAACTAGGATTGACACGAAGATCTTGATCGGGATGATATAAGAACCACTACTACTATGGAGTTTAGGTGATTTAACTCTTAAAAAAAGAAGTTTGAGCCGTCCACAAAGCCGCGCATACCAATTCACTCCGCGCGGGCCACAATCAAACGGACCAACTCACTCCGCGCAGACCACAAATGAGCAGAGCTTCCTCATCGACGACAAGGTCGTGGATGATCAATGTTCAGTTGACAAAACTACACATGGTATACACGAAAGATGCATCAATTACAAAGTTAGCCCTACGAACTTAACGACACTATGAACTACTTCATGGGGATCAAAAGCTATCTATATCGAAGAACGACGATAAAAAAAATACCATGGTCGACGTTAAGTCATCAAGGTTGATAAAAATGATCTGTGTGAACCGTTAGGTCGTCGGACAAAGAAAAACAAGTTCGACATCGAACGAAGTGACTCCAACCCAATTGGGTTCGGACTCATTCCAACCTACAAAATAAAGCTAAATAAATGTAAAACATTCATTTGGCTTGGGGGTAAATGATGGATATATGCCCAATTATGATATCGACCGATTGACTTAATGACGGAAAACCCCCAAGTTAGACCTCGTCAACGGATTCGATTACGGAAATGTATGAACGCATCAACAAATTTAACTAAGTCCTCGAGGTAAAAATACCCTTAGACATACCCACACACAAAAACGGTCTGAGCGTGTGGAAACTGCTCGGATCAATCGTCTGAACGCTCCATTCCGCTTGGACCAATGGTTCGGACATGACCCTTCTGTCCAAACCCTTAACACCTCGGGTGACTCAAAACCACCCCGGATACGTGAGAAGACGACTTGTACGACTCGACATTGGTATCTACAAGAAGAACGAACCGAACCTCTACTTCGACATGTAAACCCCTTTCTCGCCAAAAACCAAGCTTATTATAGCTTATCCGCGGTTAACAAGGTAATTATCCTAGAATAACATTAATTAGTACATGTTTAACTCCTATCCGAGAATAACGGCCCAAACCCCTCTAAATACAACTCTACTTTTCATTTGAGGTTAATCTCCATCTCTCCCTCTACACACTTGAGCTCTCTTTAAACTTAGGAACTGACTTGAGCGTTGTAATGGGTTTACCGGGCCATGACCGGCCTACCCCTTCATGCAGGACAACGAACATAAGGTTAACAACTGGAGAGCGGTTCATGAGCAACCGGTTTACATAGAATAACACACGACAATGTTGGAGGACGACGAGATGCGCTTTGACTCTACGTTAGAAAAACAAGATTAACTTGGTGGAAAACAACAATGTGGAACGAGATCTGAAAACCAAGATTCATCACTTCCGGTTGATAGTCTTAGTAACATTGTGAAATAGAGAAAGTATTTTGTGTGATGCTTATACCACGTCATCAATGTCATGTGGAGTGACGAATTAATAAATGTGTGATATTTGGAATTTTTTTTTAAATTATCAAACTTTTAATTAATTAAAAAATTTCAATTAATTACTAGCAAAAGTTTTAGTTTTTTTTTCTTCTAAAATACTATTAGATTGAGTGAACAGTTTAGCTGTATAAACCTTAGATGACTAAATTGGACGTACAGTTTGGCCGAGTGAACCCTAGATGACTAAAATTGGTGGTTGGGTGAACCCAGTTTTAGCCGTTCACCCGGCTAAAAGGTTCGTCTGATTTTACCCCTCTATGGTTCACCCAGCCAAACTGTTCACCCAATCTAATAGAGTTTTAGAAAATAAAAAAAAACCTAATTCGTTAATTACTCAAATTCTAAAAAAACTAAACCATAAAATTATTCAAAATCTTAACTACAAAACCTTTTCTTGAAGAAATAAAACTCATAGAAAAAAAATTGCATTAATAACTTGTATTTATCTTTTTCTAAAAAGTTGCATGTAATTAATTATATTAACAATTATTTTTCATTAACTAAAAGTTTGCTAGTGTGAATTTTTTTTCCAAATGTCATGTTTTTATTAGTTTATTACAACAAGTGGCATTAGTGACGTGGTATAAGCGTCATACAAAATACTTTCTCCGTGAAATGACACCCAATGTGGAATTAATTATTTAGAATTTTCCAAAATGTTAAAAATACAGTATTTATATATATAATACTCCATAATGGTTAGTAGAATCAAAACATCACTTTCTACATAATTGGATTTATCTCTACATTACGTAAGTGCCTATCCACTATATATGTAGAACAACTTTGAATTAATAGCGATTATTTTGGTAATATATATAATTAATAGTGATGAAAATATACAGTCGGGTTGAATATATAAGCTAGCTACGTCTGTAATTCACATGGTTCCCATACTATATGAATATGATGTGTGTCATTTAATTTTGCAGAACAACACAATATACATGTGAGAGGTGGGCCAACCCATACCAGTTGAACTGTTGAACCAATGTTTTCTTCCGTCTCATATCATCTCATCGTAGCCCTATGTTTTCGGAATAATAATCTATATAATAATAATTTTGATTTGATTTGGTGGTATCTTCCACCTATCCACGTAGATAAGGCGACGTTCCAGGTAATGAAGGGTCGTTTTTATGTCAGCCGTCCGATCTGTGTGTTGTCTTACTTCCAGATGCATCCACTTGTCTAGTGGGGGACTTGACAGTACACTTACTATAATCTAATCCCTTTTGATTGACACTCATACAATTTATGAATCAACCATAGTTTTGATCTTATCACATTAAATGCTTCTTCTTATATATTATTTATACAGACCAATCACATAAACAAACATACCACAATATGTCGTTGCTGTCTGTACATATACGATCCATCCAACTTATTGCATCAATGTCAAAAACCTAACTGCATTTTATTTTATAATAATATATATATATAGTTTACTCATATAAAAGAAGGAATAAGTAACATCAATATTAAATTAACTGTGTAATATGATGTAGTGGTTCAGTGTTTCATTTCTTAACCAGATATAAAAAATTCAAACACTAAGAATATCCTATAAATATAAAAAGATTTATATTCAGTACTTTACTATTTATTGAATGACCTAGTGTGAGTGAGATTTAACTTACATATAAGTAAACATATTATAAGTGTTATTCTTTTAATGTTATTCAATGTTAATGCTTTGGTGTTAAAAAAGATACATATATCAAACAAAACGGGACATACACCCTAATCACTTTGGAAACTTAATATTTTAGAGTCCAATCATGAAGCTAAACATGTTACTATCTATACAAGAATATATAAATAAATAATATATATATACAAGATACCATCCAAGTTATTGCAATAACTGACAAGACCCACTTGAATCTACTTTAGCAAATACATTGTTTGATTCTAAAGCTTATTAATATTTTAGGTCAATCATGGAGCTATAAATAAAATGTTGGGTTCCAATCCAACCGAATATATATATATATATATGGTCTTAAAGAATGCATTTTAGTTAAAATCCACGTCAGAACCTGCGGCAATCAATTACAACCTTTTGTTGCTTAAAAGCTTGCCAATCAAAACATGGAATTGTGCAATCTCACCCATGCATTCAGGCACAAGTGACGTGAAAATGAGTTGCTATTGGACATATATATATAATATAGCATCTACAATGGTCTTAGATAATTTATAATTCATAAAGGTGTCTCGTAAATATTTATGTATGCGGTATTTAATACATGAAGTTAAGATTTAATTAATAAAAAAATCAATCTTTAATAATTTTATTTAACTATATTTTCTAAATATATTTTATTATAAAATAACTTAAGTTATTAGCATTAATTATATAATGAATTAATTTTATATTAAAAATAAGATATGTAATAATGTGATACTTGATATATTTTTTAAATTTAGGAATAAATTATGTAAAAATAAATATCTCTCGCATTTAAAAAAATAATAGTAAAATTATTGAAGCTACTATTTCAAATATTATATATATAAAAAAAATATAATGGGTCACATTTAGGTACTCTGGAGTCTGGATGCTCTAAGAACATTATTGTTATTGCAAGTTGTATCCAGAGAAAATTACAAAAACAGAACAAGACAAACAACTATGGATCTAAAGAATCTGATTTTTTTTTTCTTTTTGCTTCCAATAATTGTTTTTGCTTAACCACTTCACCCTTCACTACCTTCTTTCAATTTAAGGGATGTCGCAAAATTTGAATAGATTCTTGTGAGTTACCATGACAGTCTGTGTAAATATTATAATTTATACATTTATATTCTGTACTTTATTGAATGTCGAGTCTTGGAATGTTCCTTCTCAATTAGCTTATTCTAATAATTTGGAGTAATTACAACTGTTGGGTGGAAAAGTTATACAAACTACAAGATAGCCATAAATCCTAAACCCAAATCTTTTGTACAATTACTCAAATATATCATGCAGCTTATGGAGCGGTCATGAGTCACCACATTTATTCTGAAGGCAACTGTTATGTAGATAAATAATTGAATATGTATTTCAGCTTAGGGGTGTTTTAGAAATTTGATAGACATAATGTAAAATTATTTAAAATGTGAAATTACAAGTAATGTAAGCTATATAATGTAATGCTAGATTGCAGTGTTTGTCGTACTATAGTATAAAGTATAATGTTAGATAAACAACACTAATTGCCTGCATGGACAATAGAACATGATACATGCATATATTATAATATATATATATATGTATATAAATTATGTGAGAATAGACCAATCCCTGTTCTTCTTGTAGTTTCTTCCTCCCTTTGAATACTCCCAAGACCCAAAATTCCGACCAAAGACATCCTCTGTTTTGACACTAATTTTTTATCATTTCATCATCCATACCAGAAACAAGACCAACCAAGCAACGCTGTGTATATATATATATGTATATATAAACTTGAATCAAAAGCTCAACAGCACATACACAGTTTCCACTGGCTTCAAATCTTCCATAGCTTCAAAAAGTTGCAGACATGGAGGAAGAATCGAAACCAATGGCAGAAAGTGAGGCAGAAGCAGCAGTTTCGAGTCACAGCCTGGGAAGAGCAGATACAGTTGGAGAAGAAGAAGAAGCAGAAAGAGAAAGAGATCCAGAGAGTAACTCATTGAGTCAGCCACTCCTCAAGAGGCACAGAACACTCTCCTCCAACCCACTCGCCATGGTTGGCGCCAAAGTCTCTCACATTGAGAGCTTGGATTATGAGTAAGTTTCTCCACCATTTCACCTTATCTGTAATCACACGCCAAATACAAAATGTTGAATAAAAATCCTTCCTTTTCTTGAAACGTATGGAAGTACCATTTTTTTTAATTCTCAGATAACAAAAAGATGAAAAATTGGTGATGGGGTTGTTTTTATTTTATTTCTCTGCAAAACATCAGAATTTTGTTTTTTAATGAAAAATTCTGATATAGTGGAAGTGGGTTTGGTGCAGAATCAACAATACAATAAGTAGGAGCACTCTTCCTATTCTTGCGAAACAAGGAAGAAAGTACTAAAAAAAATTGTTTTTGTATCCTCAAATGACAAAAATATGTGAAATTGAGACGGGTTTGTGTTTATTTCTGTTGAAAACATCAGATTCTTGTTTTTCCATCAAAATTTCTGATGAAATTGGAGGTGGGTTTGATGCAGAATCAATGAGAATGATTTGTTCAAGCATGATTGGAGAAGCAGATCCAAAGTTCAAGTTTTGCAGTATATTTTCATGAAGTGGATGCTTGCTTGCTTGGTGGGTCTCCTCACTGGCCTCACAGCCACTCTCATCAATCTTGCTGTTGAAAACATTGCTGGGTACAAGCTCCTTGCAGTGGTGAACCTGATAGAAAATGAGAGGTTCCAATCTTTCAAACAACTTGAATGATATTTTTTTTTCCCTCATTGAGTAAGAAAGACACTAACTAACAATGTTATGTTCTTCAATCAGATACCTTGCAGGGTTTTTTCTTTTTGCCGGAGCAAACTTTTTTCTGACACTGGAAGCTGCTTTGCTCTGCGTGTTTTTCGCCCCAACTGCAGCCGGGCCCGGTATACCCGAAATCAAAGCCTATCTCAACGGTGTCGACACTCCCAACATGTATGGAGCAACACCTCTGATTGTCAAGGTAATTTTTCATTCTTTGATTGAAATAGTATTTCAAAATTCTCAGTCAGTTTGATTAATCAGCTGCATAAAATTGGTCTTAAATTTCTAGATCATTGGAAGCATTGGAGCTGTATCAGCAGGGCTCGACTTAGGAAAAGAAGGACCTTTGGTCCACATAGGAGCCTGCTACGCCTCCTTACTCGCCCAGGGCGGGTCCGATAACCACCGCCTCAAGTGGCGGTGGCTCCGGTACTTCAACAATGACCGAGACAGAAGAGATTTAATCACCTGTGGCGCATCCGCAGGAGTCTGTGCAGCCTTCCGTGCCCCGGTTGGTGGAGTTCTCTTCTCATTGGAAGAGGTGGCCACGTGGTGGAGAAGCGCGATCCTTTGGCGAACTTTCTTTAGCACTGCAGTTGTGGTTGTGGTGCTCAGGGGATTCATCGAGTACTGCAGCACTGGAAAATGCGGCCTCTTTGGACAGGGAGGGCTCATCATGTTTGATGTGAGCGATGTGTCTGTGAAGTACAGTGTGCTGGATATTATACCTGTTACTTTGATTGGCATCATCGGAGGAGTCCTTGGTAGCCTCTACAATCATCTTCTTCACAAAGTCCTCCGGCTCTACAGTTTTATCAACCAGTAAGTAAAAGCATTCATAACGAACAGAGCAATCGGATTCTGCAGTTTAGTAAGAAATGACTAATGCAACTACATGTAAGTGAAAAGCTTGGTGAGAAAGTAACATTTTTTGCTATTTTAGGAAACCGTTGATTATCTCACTGGATCATGCAGCTCAATGGGTAACAGATGGAAAAACTAGTAAAAATTGGAAGAATTTGGTTTTAGTGAGTAAATGCAATCATGGAGCAAAGAGAAGAATCAGATGTGGCAGGCACTCAGTAAAAAAAACAGCGTATATAATTATTTCAAGAAACTGTTAATCGTCTTACTTGATTTTGCAATCTAATAACACATGGATTCTGCAACACAAGAAACTTGGAGTGAAAGCTTGTAAGAAGCTTGCTTTTTCAGGAAAAGAAAATATATAAGTGTTTGGTTGAGAAATTACCTGTTTCTTGAAATGGTAAAGTACAGTTTTTTTCTAGCTAGGTTACACTGAAATTTTCTCACTTTATAGCATGCTCATATAAATAAGGTCAGGAGTATTAGACATGGTATCAAATTCCGAGTTTTGTTTACCTTATATGCTAACAGTTTACACTTTGTTCATCAGGAAGGGTAAATTGCACAAACTTCTCCTTGCTCTGACAGTCAGTATATTCACCTCAATCTGCTTATATGGACTCCCTTTCCTCGCGAAATGCCAAAAGTGTGATCCTACTTCTACAGAAATATGTCCCACGAATGGACGGTCCGGCAACTTCAAGAAATTCAACTGCCCAGACGGGTACTACAGCGATCTAGCCACTCTGCTACTGACAACAAACGATGATGCTGTTCGGAATATCTTTTCAACAGGAACCCCAAATGAATACCAAACAACATCCCTCCTCATGTTCTTCGCACTTTACTGCATCTTAGGGCTCTTCACATTCGGGATTGCTGTCCCTTCCGGACTCTTCCTCCCCATCATTCTAATGGGTGCTGCATATGGGCGTATACTCGGTATGGCCATGGGATCCTACACAAACATTGATGAAGGTCTCTACGCTGTGCTAGGAGCTGCTTCCTTAATGTCTGGTTCAATGAGGATGACTGTCTCACTGTGTGTCATATTCCTTGAGTTGACCAACAACCTCCTTTTACTGCCCATTACTATGCTAGTTCTTCTTATTGCCAAAACAGTTGGAGACAGCTTCAACCCAAGCATCTACGAAATCATACTCCACCTCAAGGGTCTGCCATTTCTGGACGCAAATCCCGAGCCATGGATGAGAAATATCACAGTGTCTGAGCTTGCTGAAGCCAAGCCATCACTTGTTACACTCTGTGGAATCGAAAAGGTGTCAAGAATAGTGGATGTCCTGAGAAACACAACACATAATGCTTTTCCGGTTGTTGACCAAGAAGTGGTGTCTCCTAATGGGATAGAGGTGGCGACAACTGAGATTCATGGTTTGATCCTCAGAGCACATCTGGTTCAAGCAATCAAGAAGAAGTGGTTCACACATGAGAAGAGGAGGAGGGAGGAGTGGGAGGTGAAGGAGCAATTTTCTTGGATTGAGTTGTCAGAGAGAGAACTGAAAATTGAGCAAGTGCCAGTGACAAGAGAGGAGATGGAGATGTATGTCGATTTGCATCCTTTTACGAATACAACACCCTATACAGTGGTGGAGAGCATGTCTGTGGCAAAAGCAATGATTCTGTTTAGGCAGGTTGGGCTCCGACACATGCTAATAGTACCAAAATACCAAGCTTCTGGGGTAAGCATACACCAAATTTCTCTATTCAGCGATCTTATTAGGCACTATGAGGCAAATGTTAACTAGCTCAAGCATTAACTATCATAAAGAATATATCATGAGAACTATTGATTAGTAGTCAGTGTTTAATCTACATTTTAAAAAAAAAACGTTAATAATCGAGACTAACCTGATTTCTTTTTCCTATGTAGGCGTCTCCAGTGGTGGGTATCTTGACAAGGCAGGACTTGAGGGCCTACAACATCTTGACAGCCTTCCCACATCTTGCAAAGTCCTCAAAGGAACATGGGAATTGAGTCCATATTTATTGAACATAAGCACCTTTAAAGTTTTCATATAGCAGAAGTGATTTTCATTCTTTCATCAATTTTGAAGCGGGGGAAACAGAGCAGTGTTGTCAAAAACCTAAAATTCGTTTCTAAATTTCTTTGTTCATTTCAAAGCACATAATATGGCTGTATCATCTGTGATGTATTCAGTAAAGGGAATAAATGATCATCTGATCTGTATTTTGAGCTCCTCTTCCATCTGCTTCTGCATTAAAGTCGATCAAATGCCACCAAAATGAGAGAGTATGCAGCATTATTGAAAAGACCACCAATAGTTGATTACTAGACAGTGCATTTCTAAATTCTACCTAGACAACTATGGCATGAAAAACCCGGCCTAAAAAAAAACATGGTATGAAAATGGCTATAACAAAGTATTGAGTTTTTGCAGCTACGGTTAATTTTGTATCCAATTCAATTCCATTTACAGACAATTGAAATAGAGAACTGAATAAACATTAGTATGAATGTATAATCAATTACCAAGTTCAGATTTATTAGCAAAAGATGATACAAAACAACAAAAGCCAGCCACAAACCAGGCCAACATTCATCACAACCCAGAAATTTGGTCTCTTTAATACAACCCCCACAAAACATCCAGTATCGCATATACTATCCAATGAATAATCTACCCTAAACCGTATGCTGTAGAAGACTTTTATTTCTATATAACCATCCAGTAGAATGAGAGTACCTCCTCAGCAGCCAGATCTGTGAGACAATTCATCGAACACCTCTAGCCAATACTCAACAACCCACTCATCACATACCGAAGACGCCAAGAAAAACCAGAGGGACTGTGAGCAGAGAGAGGTAGCGCAGACCAGAAGCAGAATTTGTGGTCATTTCGCTGGTCGGAGAGGTGGAGGTGGAAGAAGTCGATGCCGGTGTGGAGGGAGCGCCTCCGGCAACAGTAGTGACCTTGAGCTTCATGCCCTGGCCGCAGTGGCCGAGTGTTCCGCAGGCGAAGTACCTGGTCCCTGCCTTGGTCAATTTAACGACGTCCTTGCCGGAGTTCATGGAGTTAACAGCGGTGCCAATGTTGCAGCTACTGTAGTCACTCCCACTGCCCAGCTCCACCACGCTATGCATCTGCGAGTACTTGAAAACTTTTCCCGCCAAGGAAAAAATAAAAAGAGGATTATTCACAACAAAGTACAAACACGCCAAACTTTTAAATATTCTTTGAAAGTATCCATACTTTGCTAGGATCCTTTAAAATATCCATACTTTAAATTTATTTTTGTAAATATTTTATTTATAATTTTACCCAAAAATTTGTAAAATTAAACTGAATAATCACAGTGGTTATAAAGTGAATTTTAAGATTTTTTTTAATTTAAATGTTAAGGTTTACATTGTATAAAATAAAAATAACAGTTTTTAACAAAAAAACACAAAAAAAATATTCGGAGGCAAAAAAAAAAAAAAAAATTACTAATAAGAGACAAAGTATAATGCTCTTAAAATTGAAGGATTAAACTTTAAATAAAATAATTTCTAAACAAAAATAATGCATAAAAGCACCAATACTTTAAAATGATGTTAGACAAACCGTTAGTTTTCCGCTGAAAAGAGTACGTTTTTGCGAGGGCCTTTGCTATAACATGTGAAAAAAAATAATGAATTTTTATAGAAAGTTTCTTTATGTCCACGTAGCAATGCATTGTATGATTCTTTTTCCATTTTATGTAAAATTATTAACTTACACGTCTTTGGGAGTGCACTAAAAGTGAGTGTTTTTACCATATTTTACTTTTACAAGTTCAATGCGTGTGGTACAATTTTTTATATTTTTTTTTATTGTCCTAAATGTGAAATCCTATAGAAAAATTGACATTAGTGATGTGATGCAAATTTTAAATTTAGTAAAAAAAAAAATTACTTTTAAAGTTTTACATATATTACAATTAAGTCATTCCTAGTAGTAAAAAGAGTATAATTATAATGTTTGTAAAGTATGATAGAAAATCTCATCGGGAGAGGAGGTCAAGAATGTTTACTCTATACCTAGATTAATTCTCATTCGCGTCGGATTAGTCCGTTAGGAGTAAATTGTTGTTTATAAATATATTTTTATTAACAGAGCCTAGCGGTGTTTAAATACTTAATATTTTAATTAAATGGCGACGTTTTGAATTACTACACCGTATTACATAGTTACAAGAAATAATTATATGTTAGTTTCACATATATACTCCTCAGCTATCATGAATTTGTGCTATCAACTCAAATCCAAGTTTATTAATCTAACTAAGCAACTCTCCAACTTACAATAGTGTTTAACTTCAATATAATATACTTCAAAAAACCAAAAGAGTTTGAATCGAACTTGTACCAGGAATTACAGTTACAACATGAAGAAACTGAGTAGATTGAGTAAATCTTTTTCATTCTTAATAAGCATATAAACTATAAAACCCGTAGAGAAGAGAGAAACTCACCTAGTTGGTCCCCAACTTTGAAAGTTTGTGCTTTTGCCCAGGAATCAAAGTCAGTAGATTCATCCCAACCCTGGCTCCCTCCAACAATGTGTTGGACACCCATTGTCCCTTCAATCAAAACCAAACCAATCACAAAACCCATAATCAACACAACTCTCTGCACATTCTCCATTTTCTTGCTACGATGAAGCCGATGAACAATTCCTGATTTTCCGACTTATGTATTCGATTTGTGTTCTTCACATTTAAGAGAGACCATCTCTCTATATATACATACAATGGTAAAAGCAAAGTCCTTTTTATCATTGCTAAGATTGGTTACTTCCCTTACAAGAAGATCAAGCAATGTTGCTGTCATCTCATGATCATCCCCTTCCTTTAGCTTTATTGTCTACCAACTCATCTAGAATGACTTATTTGCCCCTCAGGATACACATCTTTGTATTAAGAACTAATTCATGTTTGTACTTTGACAATTGTCATTCATCAATATGTTGGCACAATGAAGAACTAGATTTCCCTCGAAGCAAAGGATAGATGGAAGTGGTTGAATGTTATTGAATCTTGGCGTTGAAGCTAAGTCATCAAATTGGTGCATCAATTCCTTTTTTTTTTTTTAAAAATATGTGCTTTGGATGTAAGTTTCTCCTTTACTTCACCATTCCATACTTAAGAGGCAAAAAAACGCTCAAGATTAGTGTAAAATAAACCGGAACCAGTAAACCACGAATGCTACGGGTTCACGAAAGTCATTAACAATCAAGACAGAGGAGAATTTAAGGCAAATCATATTATCATTTAATAATGTGCTCTTATAGTATTTTAAGCCGTGCATAAGCACGAACCATAAGCTGCACAAAAGCAACTCTAGGCTATAATAGACTAGTACTATACAGGATGAGTTTTTTTAGTTTCTTCATAAGAAAGATCCCAACTTTTCATCAATTTGATCATGTACCAACTGCAACAGCAGAGCTCATCTTCTTCTTTCTCTCAACTGAAGGTCGACAGGACCTGAGACTCGGAAGGCAGTAATGATGATTCAATTTACGGTCTTTCTCCTTGTTTCCACCATTAGAGGATCTTCCGTTGATGGAATTGGTTCCTGAGAGCTGAGGCGATGAACCGCCTTCTGGGCTTGGAAGGACATCTTTGATTTTTGTTGTCTTTTCTGTTTCAGATTCAGAATCATTGTTCTTGAAGATAGCAGCAAGTTCTGAGGCATTCCCTATGCTTTCTTTGAAAAGATCGGAGAGCCGCTTCTTCTTTGTTGCTGGAGACAGTTCTGGGACAGAATTGGGTGTTGTCTTGTTAGATGTTGTCTTGTCCACAGCAACTGGAGGAGGATCGATGTTATTGACCAATGGAGTGCTTCGGAAGGAGTGGAGCGGGGTGTTTCCTTGTGAAGGAGTAAAATCTGCATAATTCAAAAGACTGATCAATAAAATCCGAGCAAAAATGAAGTCATGGAGATCATTAGGGTTCGCAAATCATGCGTGTGTACATGCTATCGTGCGTGTCAAGGAACTTATCATGTTAAGGAGAAGAAAAAAACAGAGATTGCTTAATGTTTTTTTCTTACCGCCCTTGACACTCTGGAAATCATCGTCGGTATCTGAGTCTAACCATGCCTTGGAGTCGAAGAAAGTATCCTCTTTACTGCTTCCTGCACAATTCGAGTGTTTTCTATAAACTTCTTAGTCAATTCTTCATCAAACTTACAAGATCAGAAGATATGTGTCCTGTCTTCACTATCTTTGTATCATATATTAATTATTGCTTGCAAAATACTGCTATTCCAATACATTCTAAGAACGGTCCATACCGCCTTCATGTGCATATGCAGACATAAGCCCACATACCATGAAGTGTTCCAAAATTGGGACCCTCAAACATGTAGCTTCCATCACTGTAATTGTACAATTAGTTTGATGAAACACTTACAGTAAATGGATGGTCTTCCTAACATAGGCATTATGTTGAACAATAAGCTTTTTGACCGATTACTTGCATCATATATATTTAGTAACAGCCTCCATTACTGTGTTTCGAGCTTTAGCAGAATAAGGAAAGCAAAATGGGCATTATCTTTATCCTGAGGGGCCTGATAGTAGGATATATGTTTGACAAAATGATACAACCAAACCAAACAGGTGTTGCAGCAGTTAATGTGTAAACAAAACAGGGTGTAGGGTGAGATAAGGACAGCAATAAAAATCTACCCTTGTTCTTGTTTTTTTTATTTTGTTCATTTTTGCTGAGATAATGAACAGCTAACTAACCAACACAGAAGAGGAAAGGCAAGAGAGGGCCTTCTCTATATCTCAGGGCCCCAAAAAAATCATATTTTTTAGGAAAAGGATGCAGACCAGTGATACTTATACATAACCAAATAAGCATGAGACATTCAATTCTGCTATAGAAAGAAATGGAATCTCTAACAATCAATATCAAGCACAGAAAAAACAAAAGATTTTCACATGGGTAAGATGAAATCAACTAGAAGGTTGCTGCTGAATGAGGTAAGAGGTTAGATAAGAACTCCTCCACCAACTTTACTACTCAAGTAAGTTGATTTTGAGTTCTGCAGTCAAAAACTATCTGATCATTCTCCACTACAAGTAATCCACATCATTAACGATACCAGAGTCCTCAAACTATATGATTACATAGAAATGGCACAGGATCGGTCCTTATAGGGGGTTGTCAGTATTTAAGCCAAAAATCAAGATATGGCATGATTACTGCAACCAAAACAGAACGAAACTAATAATATTCAATGAACAAACATCAGCAACTTGATCTTCAATGAAGAGCCCTCTCAATCGTAAACAACATTATTAATCCATCCATCCTCAGTAAATGAAACCGTTCATAAAGCAAAAAGAAAACGCGGAGAAAAACATACCGAAACCGCGGAAAGCCGCCGCCGTTGACTGGGGAGTGGACCACTGCGACTTGTGGACGCCGCCGTTGATCGGAGGGCGACCGTTGCCGTTAGAAGCGGTTTCCTTCACCGGAGACAGTAAAATGGCGTTGGCAGCGGTGGAACCAGATTGGGCGGTTCGGGAGGACGAAACGCAGGCACCCATGTTCAGTTTTTTCTCTACGAAACTCTCTCTACACTGAAGCCATGGTGGACCTTGTAGTGCTTAAGGGAGAAAAAAACAGAATTTGATGGGGAGAGGAAGAGAGAGAAACGTCGATTGGCGTTTGAGTAACAAACGGAATCTGCTTTGGCCTTGAGAATGAAAGGATCGTCTCTTCCGCTGCTTATTATTATGCAATGTAATTTGCAATGGAAATATGGAATCACGAGAAGTGGGTGGATCCCAGCAAATGGTGTCATGTCATTATATAATGCCGATTCTTTTATATCTTATAATTATAATTATAATAATAATAATAATAATAATAGTCTTGTCTAAAATAATTATTATCTTACAAAACCAATACTACAGTTTTCTAAAGCAATATTAGTATAATTATTATGATTAATTATTTTTTTAAAGAGAGTCGATCCATGATTGGGTGCTACTCCTCTACTTATAAAAATATTTTACATTACACATTTTTTAAATGATGATAATAGTATAGTAGTATCATTAGGTTTTTCCCTACTATTATTGTATAGTCGATTTATATCTAATATGTTCAACAGAAGTATCTTCAATCTCTAATTATTTTTTTTTCATGAAAGGTATTAAATTTTTATGTTAGACCTTTGGTTACTTATGAAAAAGAAACTATTCTGGTCCACTCAAAGTAATTTCAGCTTTTAAGAATGGTTTTCTTAAGAATAATACTTCTATTTTAATTTATAAGATACTGGTAATTTCCATCTGCGTTGAACAAGATTTTACTTTAATATAAATTTATATTATAATGTTATAGATTATTTTTAAAATTAATATTATATATATATATATTAAAAAATATATGCACATCATTGTTAATAATATATAATATTATAGTAAATAAAAATAATATATATTTATATAGATTAAAAATATATTAATCGATAACATGAATTTTGTTGTGGATTTTAAATCTCAAAATAGTTGAATGTGCCAAATAAATAAGCACTTAGGGTTAGAAGCTCTTAACAGATTTAGCGTATGTATTTATTTAAAATAACCAAGTAGAATTATATTTAATTAGAAAAAAAAAATTATATTTCATTAGATTCTAATTTGTGGTAAATAAATGAGTTATTTAGTTATACTAGGTGCATTTCCCGCGCCGCGCGGGGTGACTTGCTAAATATGTATAATTAACAAACTAATATTTGATAAAATTTATACTGACTATTTGTAATATGTTAAAATACTATTTTTAAATAAAATATTAGTTTAAAATTTGAAAAAGTAAACGAAATACTGAAAATTTTGAACCACAAAATATCATTGCGCAAATTCACAAATAAATTTTAGATGCCCATACCGCATGCTACATTTGGTCGTCGGATCCGTGTCACGCGTCTGTTCTTCAATAGATAAGGTTTCGATGACCACCGACGATATCTTGCCGGAGATAGAGATGACTCTGCCACTGAAACTGTCAGCCGCGCCGTACCGCCTGGTATCTTCGTTCGCCGGCTCCGCGTCAAGCGTCTGTTAAAAATCAATGAAATTTTAATTTCGATTAATTACATACATTTAATCTTGAACGGTCCGAAATTTTAATTGTGATTAATTGCATACATTGAATCTTAAACAATCCAAAATTTTAATTGAGATTAATTGTATACATTGAATCCTCAACGGTTCGTAATCAGCGAAAATTTTAATTGCGATTAATTGTAACTTAAAAACCCTCAACTCCCGAGTGCAATCAATGCTATTAAGTTAATGACTACAAAATTTTTAGCTCAATTGTCATAAATGCATTGATTAGCGTAAAAAACAAAATCATCAGCCCTACATTCATTCTGTTATTATTTTTTTTTCAGAATTTATAATATATATAGAAGATATATGTGGTTATTAATTTTTTTGATACATTTACATTGCTTTCGCAAGTTCGGACCGGGAGCGTTAAGGTTAAAGTCCTCCCCAAGGCGGTGTCTCCGGCGGGTTTCGACCTCGGGTCGCCCACGGGGAACACAACTCGCTTTACCAGTTGGTCCAACCAACCTTGGGTAAGAACGTATCTCTGATTCAAACAATAAAGAGTATAATTTTTTTATATAACAAGACGATTCTCTTGCGCATACGCTTTGGTAGGTATTGATAATAACTATGATAATATTTAATTTAATAATAGAGATTAATCAATTTTATTTTATTCTTATGTCTTTTTTATATATCCAAAATAATTACTAATAGTAATTTGGATTAAAATGCTTCACTATGGAGTCTCTCTATGAGATGACTTGTTGATGGTGCTCAACTTAGTCTCTCTACTTTAGAATTAGTATATATAATAAATATTAATAGGGATTGGCTAATTTGTTGTCAAGTTTATTTAAACTTGAATTTATGACCATTGAATAAGACCATCGAAATTCGTACATACTTTCTCTTATTATTTTTTTTTTTTTCAGCCGGGAGAGTTTTTAAATATATTGTTTTAATAGACTTAGCAAGCCATCTCAATGATATCACTCTAATTATCGGTAGAAGAAAATACTGCACAATGAATTGTTTTAATTTTCACGTTCTAGCAATTATTCTAGATATCTCTAAAGATTTCATAAATTTAATTAATTACTATTATTATATTAAATATTATCATAATTATTTAATATTACCTACTAATATTATCATGCAACGCGTGGGTAAATCACCTAATTAGTTTGTATAAAGATAGAAAGAAATTGAAAGTTCCTTATTTAAGGTACGATTCAATATTTCATACCCAAAATAAATAAATATATATATGGCACAAAATAAATGTTTTTTTTTTCCAACCAAAAAGTTCATTATAAACAAATTGTTTTGTTACTTTTAAATATAAATTTTTGTCACAGATAGTAAATCTAATCTAAAGAAATATAATTCGGCTGGATTAAATTAGGTATGAGTTATGACTCATGGCGAAATTAACAATTAATTACTGGCCTCAAACACGTACGTATAAGTGTCCACGTTATGAGTTTTAAAATACACTTCATTAAATAGTATATACCAATTTATATAGTATATATAAACACATTCTTTTTACTTTTATCGATTATAATATTATCTAAGTTTGAAAATCGTAATCAAACACTCATAATTTGTTTTTCTTATAATCCGATTTATGAACGTTGTTTTTAATATGAAAATAAATGAGAAAAACTGTAAATTGAGATATGATATAATATATTTTAGGTTATGTACATTACCGTAACAGTAAATTTCTGTAAAAAAAAGTGAATAATACTGTTACAAATTTAATTTGTATTTAAATTTCGTACTAACTTACAGGGATTTGGATTTAGAGAATGTAATGCATTTGGTAGTTAATATAGCAAGAGTTGATTTTTTTTTTTTGGCCAACTATAGCAAGAGTTGATTAGCGTTTACATAAATAAAGAGAAATGCATAACAGATGAATTGACCATGAATTGTGTATTTCATTTTCATACATTGTTTATGCAACTACAACACGGTTCATTAAAGTTTAGTCAACTGAAAATTTAAAAACTAGTACAATTTTTATGACCAATCATACCAACAAAAAAAGGGGGGGGGGGGGGGGGGGGGGGGGGGGGGGGGGGGGGGGGGGGGGGGGGGGGGGGGGGGGGG